>CM038347.1:20006882-21393248 GCA_021464625.1 Proterorhinus semilunaris
AAACATTGGGTTTCAATCATCTGTATTTTAGGTTTTGTTGAATTGTTTATGTTATTTTACCTCAATTCACAAATACACACTGTTTTATATGTCAAACTCCAGCACGACTGAGAAAACTCAATAGAGAAAAAGGGCGAGTATTCATCATATTCAAAACCTTTGACTTTTTTCATGGCAGTAATTAGCAATTATTAACTTTTTTTTTCTTTTTAATCTTGAACTGGAGTTCTGGTCCTACTACTTCAACAAAATACAATCAAAATGTAAGAGGAATAAGTAAAGGTTAAGGCTAACTCCTCAATAATGGACCAGTGGCTATCATTGTGCATTCATCTTCTTCAGGTTTGGCCCTAATTAGTGGCTTAATCACAATAAGATTTTTAAATACTGTTATTTCGTCTGCAGCAGTTCTTTTAGCATTTGATTAAAATTAGACTCTTTTTCTCAGAAATGCCCCGGGCTGCCTCGCTGCAGCAGGGCTACTCTGTCTCAGGTAAATTCTTTCTAAAGAGTGTTTGAACAGCGTTGTGGGACTCACCCCAGAGGTTTCTCCAGGCGGCTAGCGGGCGAGCCAACAATTTCTCCCAGGGTGCAGTAGACCTGGCCCAGGAAGTCCTGCGGGGGAGGAGGAAGGGATGACAGAGAGGGGGACGTTCAGGTGGGGATAAAGGAGAGTCGTAAGGGTTTAGCTCGCTCTAAAGCATTGTAAGCTCATGTCATAAGTGCAACACGTACGTTAAAGTCGGTTGGCTTCCGGGAGGAGGAGGAGAAGGAAGAGATAAACCAGGCAGCAGCAGTGACACAACAAGAGCAAGTCATGGAACAGAAGGCACACCACTCAAAAACTAGACTTCATCAAACCAAATGCATAGAGCCGAGCAAGAGAGAGTGGAAAACGTGGAGAGCAGAGAGAGCAAAGCCGGCAGAAGGAAGAGCTCCAGTTCAGAGAGAAGGCTCAGAGCAGTGCCATGGACACAGTTAAAGCAGTGCATCACGGAAGCAAAGACATGGTGCATGTTTGGCTGTGTGCAAGTCACACACTTCAAATATATTCTTCATGGGGTTTCTAATGAAGACTGCATCAAAACATACATTCAGTGAGTGTGGCAGATCATACCTTAACTGGTTTGGATAAGAATGAGTTAATACAGATTATTAATATGTTTCCTCAGTTAAGGTGTGAATCTGTGCAGGTTACACACATCTAATTAGAATAACACGGCACTATTATTAAGGCTGCACAATATGAGAAAACATTTGATGCTCGATAACAGTCTCAGAATTTGTTATATTTTAGTAAAACACTTTTTTTTTTAATCTATCACTTTCCTGGTTAAACAAAGGTTATACGTGATATTGCGTCATATCGAGATAAGGATGATTTGGCTTTTTATGATGCAGGTATTATGTCCTGATCAGCCATTACATTAAAACCACTGGCAGATTCTAACCTTATGGCACTTGTAAGTGCAGGATAAAAGGCAGCACAAAAAAACACATGGTTTAAGTGTCAAATGCAGGAAAATGTTAAGGATGTGTAAGGATTTTGGCCAGACTGCCCAGTGGTCAAAATGTTGATGCCGCTTGATTATTGTAGCGATGCACTTTTTGCATCTCGGGTTCATGAATGTATGTTTTGTGCAATTGGGCAGCATGCCATTTGGAATTCTCCTGTTTTGCATCTGCTGTCTGGAAACATAAAACCCAAATTAGAAGCTCCACAGGGCACGGAGGGAGATACGATGAAGGCTTTGATAATCATATGCAGTGTTTCGTTTCTCGTTTAAAAACAATAAAATCATGTTTGCCAGGTGCAAATGAAACTTCATTATTATGGTTCCGGGGGAATAAATTAGTTCATTTGATAAAATAAGCACTATGTTTCCCCATGAGGTACAAGCACCATCTTTCCAAATATATTTGAGTGGTTATAAGGAATTGATTTTGACTTGCAAACAACCAAAATAATAAAGACATGCATAGTTTAAACTGTGGGGAAGAAAGATGAGCTTTCACTTACGTGTTTTCCTAGCTCTGGACTTTTAGAATCAATATCATACCTGAAATAACAATCAACGCTGTTAAAGAGAGAACATGCGGGCAGTGGATCTCAACTCTCTGGACTTTCCGGCGATGGCACACAAGAGTCTTTAGAGGTGATTCATCAAGTAAAAAGGTCACGATTAATCTAATTAGCACTGTTTTTATTCCCATTTAGACTTTTGGGTGGTCATTTCTATACAGGACAGTAATAGCATGCAATATCAGGCGGAAATAACATAGTACCTAAGAGTGTAAGGTAATTATAGTAATAATTACTTTTGAAAACCCCTAACCCATTAAAGATTGTAAATTACCGGGAGCAATGGTTGGATGTTCTTGGTATTGATATAGAAACAGCACAACACATGTATCCATCACTATCCCTCAATATCACGCTACTTCCATGCTATTACCCCGTGCTGTAAAGTAAAAAGTGTGACACACTTTTGCCTAGTTCTGCTCTGGCCGTTAGCCTTTAGTCGTGGTCGTGTGCTGGTCCTGGTTTTGTCCCGGCTTAGAGTAAATCTTTCCAATCCATATTTATAACAACAACAACACAACAACTAAATATCAAGGGAAATATTTGAGATGGACTGTGTAAGTGCAAGACAGACTGTTTTAAATCTGCACTCCACTAATGCAGCAGTTCATTAAAGCAGTTATCGTGTAGTTTATTCATGTATTTTCTGTGCATTGCCTGTGGGGATCACTTCTAAACAAATGCTAAGAAAAAGTTTTCCAGCATCTGCCAGTCACCGCTGCTGTAGGAGTAATTAGACGCGCGCTATGCCCTGGCTCCCTCCTTGGCGATAAAAGACACATGTAAATGAGCTGCACTAATTGTGAGGGGACACACTTCCTCCTTCCTCATTCAACTGCTGCATCATAGCGGGGGCACCAAATGTATTCAGTAACTATGTGAAAGCCCCCGGAGATCTCCCGGAAGCATCCTGGGACTTCAAGGTAAAAATGATAAAGGAGAGTGAGGAAAATATATTCTTTTCAGTAGAGACAATGTTATATATAAGTTTGAAATGAAAGCTGACCCCACTGTTTTTCAATAGGAAAGGCCGGTGGCACCCAGGACAGAGGGGATCTAGTGGTCTTTGGAGTTTACTATATATATGTGGGGCATTCTTTTGTACATTTACTTTCACAGTGAGGAGATTAGGGATAAAACGTGCTATGAAATATTTAGCAGCCCTATACCAATATCTCTTACTACGGAGACTCCGTGCCAATGAATAATTCCTCAAGAAGAATAGTAGTAGATGGAGATAGAGTGCTGAGGGGAGTCCCGGATAACAGGGTTACACAAAGGCTATTTGAAGAGTAAATAAAAAGAAAAACTCACACGTCAAAACGTAGATTCTGTTTCTCCTCGAAGAAGTAGTCCAAGATGTATTTTCTGACGAAGTCCGGGTTCAGCGTGTTGTCAATCACCTCTGTCCGGCCAAACTGGAAAAGACACATAGGGGGGAGACTGATTTATACAATATAATGGTGTATAATGGAGTCTGGTCACTGCTTTAGTCCCACTGGATTGAGATCAAATCATATTTGATTAACAGCCTAATACAGTTTCATACACATCCTTTTAATTAAAATCTCTATCAGGACTTCACGACTTCTTCAGTACCATGAGGAAATATGAGAAGTGGATCTACGGTATACGCAGTGGGGCAATGTAAGAATAACAGTGATGTGTCTTGCAGACCTCGTGAACCCTTTAATGGTACCTCTTACCTTAAAACTGTTCTTTATCAGTAAAAATACAGTGTCTGGGTTCATAGTCATAATAAATTAAAACATCTTACTGTAAGTGCCATTCAAATAGCCTTTCAAAAATAGTGTTGTAATAGTGTTCTGTTTCAATTATTTTACTCCTGATAATTCCCCTAGTACCCCCAGGGGTTGGGCAATATCATATACAAAACATTCCATATTTCTACCCTTACTCTAGTACAGGTACATATTCATGACTGTGCCTTTCCCAGGTCAGGTTTATGTTACATGAAAAATTGTATGACTGAACTTTGCATATTTTTATTGTAACTGTAAACTCAGGAATAATCTATATCAAAGTAAAGTAAATTGTGAGATGCTGTTGTTATTAGTTGTGTTCTTTGTAGGGATGTATGTAACAGCGAAATGCACGAGTATTGAAAGTAAGCTTCCTTGCATCAGCCAACTCCTTCTGAGCCTTTTGTTTAATGTAAACAGCTCAAATAGACTAAACTTAACTTAAAACTCAATATTGGTGTAGATCAACACTGTTTGTGTGTGAACAATTGCAGTAGAAGTGGTACTACTGATCTCTGGCATTAGTAGTAAACAGTAATGCACTTGATCAAGAAATATCTAATAATCAGCCTGGATATTGGCCAGCGGTTATATTGTAGTACTTAGGGACAAAAACATCCACAACATTTTGTTTCTGTAAACATGGACTGTGTTGTTGTTTTTAATGCTTAACATTTTACTAAAACATGTACAATAGGTTCCCCTCTGGGGCCAGGACTCCCCTGAAAAAGAGATTATTAATCTCAGTGGGACTATCCAGGTTAAATACAAAGGTCAATATAAATTCTGTAAAATTGAAATATAAGGATGGCACCAAAATCTATAATTTGAGGCTGAAACTATGGCCAGCAATCAGTTTGAAAGAGCCAGCAAATTTAAACTTGCTTCTGACAATCCATTCATTCAAATTGTCCTATTAAACAAACAACAAAAAAACGATGTATTTTACGAATCATAATCAGCATGTTTTTTTTTCTATGCATAAACTTTAGTCCTATACATTGTTATTTTCATAAGGTGACTGCCAAGTATTGTTTAGGGTGTAACACAGTGGTCGGCAACATCCGGCCCGGGGGACACTTTTGGCCCGTTGCCAATATTTTTTGGCCCGCCAGAGGATATATAAAAAAAAAAAAAAAAAAAAGCCTAGTAGAGACTTCTTTATCCACAAATGTTTTGCCCCTGATCTTTGGCACAACACCATTCCACTGTTGCATTTTAACTATAAAGGTCCGCACACACTACACGATTTTATAGAACGTCTGGGGTTCACACTTAACGCCTGAGAATCGTAAGAGCAAACACACTACACGATTCTGACAAACAGCTGATGTTTGATAACACAGCACGTCTGTGTCTCTACCGCTTCATTTCTCCTCCAGCTTCAAAAACTGACCTGAAATTCGCAAAGATAGGCCGTGTTTGTGAGCGTGCGAAAACTTGTGCGTGTCCCAGTTTGGTCAGCGGTGTCAACACCGCAGTGCAAGGCTCCTACTGCTACGAAACCTTCAACTTGGCTATAGCTCTGTCAAATGGAGATAAAAATCGGCGACACAAAGAAGCGGGACGTATTTCAGTGGATTTAATAAGAAAAGGAGACGGGCCTCTGCCCCGAGATGGAGGAGGCGGAGGAGAAAGCGGAGAGAGGCGAGTGGAGAAAGAGGAGAGAGGCGAGTGGAGAAAGAGAAGAGAGGCGAGTGGAGAAAGAGGAGAGAGGCGAGTGGAGAAAGAGGAGAGAGGCGAGTGGAGAAAGAGGAGAGAGGCGAGCCGCTAGCGGCGAGGTGAAGCTGAACAGTCCGTCTCCAAACTCAGTAAGTGCAAATGTAGCTTGAAAAGGTGGTTCTCGTGAACGTTTGGTGATATAAAGTTGTGCCTTTTCCTGTGGGGCTGTGGCCATGAAATGAGCTGTTTGTGCCGCTGTTTTCACGGAGAAGTGAAAAAGGAGGCGCGGCTGTGTTTTTCTGTCTTTATTTCACTCTTGTCATTGGCCACTGCTTTCTGTGTGTTCACTTTGGGGACAGTGAAATCACCCACGTTTCTCCTGTGCGTCCAAAATCGGGCTTAAAAATCAAACATGTTTGATTTCCTGCGACTGTAGTCCAGTTGCGTCTGACTGCTGCCCACACTACGCGATTCTAACGCGAGTCCAGTCGTGCTCCTGGTAATTGTTAAGGGACAGTCCTAGAAACCTTCCTGTCGTTGTTTCATCTGTGCGCGGTAAGAGGGGGCATATGTATAGTTTGGGGTTATCTATTATTGAATATCCATGCATGAATAAATCTATTTTTTATCAATTGATCGGCGTAAAAAAAATTTGCCCCGGAGCCAAGCCAACTTGCCGACCCCTGGTGTAACAGATTTCACATAATCATTGCATTACACTGGTGTGAGTGGAAGAATGACACTCGTGGCTTTTTAGAGGTCAGAAGGTGGTGTTGAAGCAATGCCATCGCTCCATATTCTGTCTTAACACTGTGATGTGTCTGAAATGGTGGGAAGATGACAGATAGTATGTTGTTCCCTGGCGCAGAACCTCTAAAAAAAGAAAGTATTTGTCAGTGTCACATGCGAGGGCTGATGAGGCGGTGTACCGACAAACATATCAACGACCGTAGAAAAGTCTCGCACCCCCAAAATCTGACACATTAGTCCTGTCTCCCGAAAATGAATAATTCAGAGTGAGAGGGGTGCATAAATAAAAGATACAGGCAGAGGTGTGTTGCCGTCAGATGACACGGTGCATTAATGATAACACTGTTACAGCTTAATGAGCAGTGAGCAGTGGAAATACAAGGTCGCACCCACGGCTCACGGAAGAAAAAAGAGACACACAAATCTCAAGTTAAAAAGAAGTTTTGGATGCAATTCCCAACGGTGAAAACGTTTTGAAGGAACGTGGTTTCGGTGTGCCAAATGTAATCTTTAAAAGCATTTCAAGTGCTTTCTGTCCGCGGTTCATACTGATCTTTAAGATACTGTAAAACATTAATGATATTTCTTACAGTTAGCCCATTCACAAATAAAATACCTTTCACCTCGGCACACCTTCATTGCCAAGTTTGTCCTCTCGTGTAAGACGGCTTTAAACAGACGCTGAATTTGAAGATACTGCACAAATAAAACATGATACTGAATGTTGGTCCGCTCATTGTGGTTTTCTGTAAACCTAGAACCAAAAGGCATCTTAATGGGAGACTATGGAGGAAAAAAAGAGATTGTGTATTACCTTGTGTGATGCGGACTGTATGTGACAGCTTGAGAAAGGACTCAGTGGCATGGTAGATAAAAGTGTGTCTCAGCCTATAAAAGATTCACCGCTGAGCCGAAGGACCCTCCATTCACCCAGTTTGAGAGATAGGACTAACTACAGATCCCGCAACCCTGGTACTTTTCACACTGCAAGCCCACCGCAATTAACTGTCAAACTCGGGGAAACAGCTGCTTAGCCAATGTAACCAGGCGGAGACAGTCAGAAAGTCTCAAAATCTCCCCAATAAATTCTGAAGTTAAATGTCAGGGAATACAACTCATAATAAAGTCGAAGAGGGAGCAGTCTTAGTGCGGATTTGGAGAGTGTATTCTTTCGTGTGTCAGGCTGGTGGAAGCTGTCATAGCAGTGGGGGAGCCGGAGATTAAGGTTTCATAATGCATGCCGACGGATGGGGATCATCAGTAAGCTCAAAATCATGTGGAGAGAAAGAGCAGTATTTTCTTCCTGTAAACACAATTCGGGCACAGCGACCTCCGGGGCCCAGATGTGAAGCCGGGGACCGTTAAAAAAAAATAATAATAATTGAAAAAAGTGCTCAAATAAACATGTTTATGTAGGTCTGTTCAGAAGGCCTTGGTCTCCAGAGCTCAGTATTTCACAGCTGGGCCAAGCTTTGTTGACTTAGGCTGTTATGTCTACAAATACATGACTGTGACTAAACTTACAAACAGCATGTGCACATCTGTTCCTGTCTTGCAGGTAAAGCTGCATATTGTTAATAGGAGGCAGTTGGAAGAGAATTTACCCAATGATCTATAGTTCAGTGGCTCAATCCTTGCTAACGTCAGTGCATACGTATTACCCTTGTATCCTTGAGCAACACACTTCACCTTCTTTGATCCCAGTTTGTACGTGCACAGATGTATGACAGGATGAGAAAGGCGCTCTGAGCGAACAGTGGTGGTAGAAACGTGCGATATAAAATCAAACAATTTACTATTTTTTTATGTAACAAATTAATCTGCATCTAGCTTTTAATTGCATTTGATTATTTGATTATTAAGCAGAACTAAGTAACTTATGCCCCTAAAGGCCATAAGCGCCACTGCAGGTGTCGTATCATGTTGTGTTTTTTACGTATTAATTGTCTTGGAGAGTAAATACTACGTTGACAGAAAAGACAAAGGAAGAGAGGGATATTGTACATCCAATTACACAATGGAGATAATTTTTTTCACTCAAACTTGGCTGTAAATACTGCTTAAGTGGCGCTAGCCCGCAGTTATCTTTGCCCGTTAGCCTGTTAGCTTATTCTTCGTGATTCCATTAGTGTGTATTGGTGACTCCGACCCAGAGGCTACTTTTTTTGTTCCTAGGATGGGAAAGGCCACATTTGAGAACAACCCTAGTTTAAACGGATCCAAACTTCCTGCAGACCGATACCTAACACTAACCTTAAAAACACTAACATTTATGGAAAAAGCCCTTTTGCATCCTAGGAAGAAAAAATGTGCGACCCGGAGGCAGGAATGTTGCAATTGTGGTTTTCTAGCCAGAGACCAGGGGGAGATGAAAGACCCCCCGATCACCATTAACGCCTGTATTACCCCAGAGGGACTACGAAAAGGATTTATTAAGGTAAACAAGTTACTTCTGTAATTGATTTGATTTGTATTTATTTTTTATACAAACTTGCCTACCTTTATAAACAAAAACATCTCCAGTGAAGTATCCTATTAAGAGAAGAACTCACTCTACCCTTTGTAATCTTTCGAAAATATATTTATTTGAAGTTAACCCTCCCAAGTTCAAGGTAGCAGGAGTAGCATAGCCATGTACTGCTACGAGCCAATACGTTTTGAGTCGTATACCGCAAGCAATTTCTTTCATAATTTCTATCATGTTTTCCATTGCTGTCGAATACAAATGAAAGTCATGCATTTTTAAGAATACCACAAATGTTTCTATGGTTTGCACAGCTTTGATCCACATGTGCAACATCCTGGGTGGACATATTCTAAATCCATTGTAAACAGAGGCTTGTCCATTTCTGCCTCTCATGTAAAGAGAGCCGTTTGCAGAGCAGGTGATTGGGGGTGCCGTCCAACGCACAAGCAATTGGATTATGCACAGTCTTATCAGCTCTGAGAAGAACACATCCACTTTACAGGACAAGACACAGGAGCTTATCATCACTGTCCAGCTTGTATGGAACGCCAACTCTGCCTCACTACAAGGTACAACTATGGGCATGAGGTTAAACATACCGCGTCTTTATAGGCCAGTGGGCATATCTCTTCAAGATTTCCATTCTATTCCGACAGGGGGCTAATTAGGGTCAAATATTGTGTGAAAAGCTATTAATCATGATAGTGTGCCAATCTGTCTTCATGCATTGAGCCCTGTCACACTGTATTATCAACAAATCAATTAAACAATCCATCAACGCATGAGCCAATGTATCCGTCACTCCATAGACGCTCATAACTGTCCCAAAGGAAGCAAGGTAAAAATAGAGACCCGTAAAAGCTGTTTCGTGGACACTGGATCTCAAACTGTGGCACCTGTACTATTGGTGGGACGCCAACTCTTTCTGTTGGGATTTTTTTCTGTTGTCTTTGTTTCTTTTAGGACATAATACACAGCCTGACCAAAACAAAAAGTCAATACATGGATTTAACTGTTCTGTTCCGGGGTTGCTGCTGTTGGTACGTACCCAAAGAATGAGATCATCTGTCCACCTGAACGTCCTCAATGACCGGGTTGACACCATGATTCATTGGGCTCACACTGTGAAGGAGTGGTTCAGGGAGATCATTTTCACCAGATCTCAACCCCATTGAGAATCTTTGGGATGTGCTGGAGAAGGCTTTGCGCTTTGGTCACACTCTCTTGTTGATTTGGCCTAATTAGTTCTGGCCGTACTTGGATTACGTGAGGTGGCATTTGGCATGAAATTCCACTACTTTAGGGAAAAGGCGACTTAATTGTGGGATTTCTTAATTAAAAATGAACTATGACTGGCCACTTTAAACGGTTCAAAAAGTGATAGATTATTTCAAAATATATACGGGATTTTTCTTTTTGTTAGTGCACGGTTTGTCAAAGGACTTAGTGCACATACGGAGATGCACAATCGTTGTTTTCTATCTTAGCAAAGGTAACCCAACATGATTCTGTCTACGTTGGAAAATTATATTTTGTCGTATTTTTATGGAGCACCATACAAAATGCCACCTGAAATGCAGAGGTTATTTTCTCCTGTGGCACCTCTACACCCTCCACGTCTGAGTGGAAATGTTGGGTTTGATTTGGGAGACGTGCTGCATTGTAAACAGCCGGAGGGTACGGACATATAGTACTATGAGTGGAGATTTGAGTATTTTAGTGTGTAGCGCAGCTGGAGCAGAGGGCTTTTTTTGCTTTTCAGCTTCATTTACTGAGCATTTTTGGAGCAGAGGTGCTTAACATGCAGCTTTTATACTCGGGTGGTGATGTATGCACCGGCCGTTTCAGCTCTATCTGAATAATACATCGACACTTATTTGTACATTTACTTTATGGATGCCATTTTACCTACTCTGTATTCAGTTACTGTGTCAATATCAAATCCCCTCCTGATCCTGTTAACAGTTCAGTCGAATATGTTTATCGTTTAATATACAAATAAAATAAACTCATATGAATGTGACACAAGGCAGCAGTTAACTTGTCGTTTTGGAAATACAGAATTTGAACAAGGCGTGGATAATCGTCACTTAACCTCTTAACCCCCGCCTGCACTGAGCACATTTGATCTGTATGACGGAATTTTTGAAGCTTTTTTGTTGCATTTTTGTTGCTTTTTCAACACTTTTTTGTTGTGTTTTTGTTGTGCTTTTGTTGCTTTTTCAACACTTTTTTGTTGTGTTTTTGTTTTGTTGCGTTTTTGTTGCTTTTTCAACGCCTTTTTATAGTGTTTTTGTTATGTTTTTGTTGCTTTGGCACATTGAATTGCCTTGCCTTTTTCAACACTTTTTTGTTGCGTTTTTGTCACCTGTTTTGTTGCGTGTTTGTTGCTCATTTAATGCAATTTTTTGCTGCGTTTTCATCCTCATTTACGTCTTGCTGTTGTCGCTATTTTGTCTGTTTGTGTCGCCTGTTTTGTTGTGTGTTTTGATGCTTTTTTGCTTCGTTTTTATCCTCGTGTACGTCTCGTTTTTGTCACTGTTTTGAAATTTTTTTCCAAGAAGCTTTTTAGATTTGGGTAAAGTCGAACTGGAGAGAAAATGTGCTTGGTAAAGGCGGGGCTTAAATGGACTAAATGGAGGTTGTCATTTTTTTTACTCGCCACTGCCACCTCAGGTCTTACGCGTAACTGCAGTCTCTATGTCTCTCCAAAATGCAATCTTTTTGAGTGACAGTGCAGGCTTTTAGCGGCAGTCGTGGTGAATAGGCCTGGGCTCATGCGACACATTAGGACTTTGCTGGAGCATGTAAGGAGTGGGAAATACATAATCACCAAAGTACACCCAAACATCTATGGCAACCACCATATCTCCACTTGGACTCAATGGTGAGATCTTAAAACCTCACCATTGAGTGTCTTTGAGTGTCCAAAACAGCGCTATATAAAAACCGATGCATTATTATTATTAAAACGCTCTGCCTTCAAATTCAAATAAAGAAAATAATAACGCCAAACATACATTTTCACAATCATTCACCAGACCTGCCCATGGAACATAATGTTATTCGGAAGCAGGTAAACGTACATCCCCTGGCAAGCCACAGAACAAGAGAGGCATCCCTGAGGAACAATCTGTGTCTTGCTGTATCTTCAGTAACTATCTCTCTTTGGTCTAATTATTGCGGCACATGAGCTTTATCAATACACGGATCTCCTACTTCAATCCGCCAATCACTCGCTACTAACTAACACAGCACAGGTCGACGCATGGGAATCCCTCTGTTTAATCAATGGAAAATGATTGGCACTTACAAAATGTACCTTGGGATTAAGCCAAATTTGAGTTAGAATAAAAGCAGTGTCCGTGGCAGTGGAGATAGCAGAAATAAGTAAAAGAAGGGGGGCAGAGATAGAGGCCTCGGGGCTGCAGATGTTGAGGTTCTCTGAGTGTTGACAAACAGCAAAAAACTAAACAAGTCTCTGAAGAACAGTATTTGTTTCGATCAAAATCGCAAAATGCAAGCGATACTTATGGTTTAGTAATTAGTAGTTCTGTCTTTGCTCAAATGGTTATGATTGTGTATGTGTTGTTTAAAATGTGCTTTGTGAAAGAAAACAATGATAAGGAAAACTTGCAATTAGATGTTTTTATTCAGAAACTTTTTCACAGCCCCTAGGTGGGCTTTAGTGATGCAGTATCTTATTATAACTATGGTTGTGAGCCCTATAGCGATGCTCTTTATGGTGGGAGGAAGCGTCCTTATGGCTTTGTAAATATGTAATGATGACATAAACTGGTGGGTGCATTACAATAAATTACATTAAAGAAGCAAATAAAGTCTCTTATTATTAAGTATTGAGAGGCTAGAGGAAGTGTATTGTGTTTTATGCATTTAATAGAACCGGGCCCTTGCCTGCAGTGTTTATGACTCAAAGAAAAGCTTGTGAGCAGCCAGTTAAATCAGTGCTAAGATACAATATTATCTGAAAGAGTTTGTACATGTTGCATTTGTGACTTGCTTTTCAGTTCTTAATGTGGACACAAATGATACGTAAAGCATTTGGTTCTTTTGGCCAAGATGACTGTTAAATTAAATTAAATTAAAGTAAAATCAAGTGTTTTGGTAATCCTTCAGAATGCACTAGACACTTGTTTATTGACTGCGTGTCCAGCCGTTCCTGCTTTCTGTTCAAACGCAGCAGCATCTGGGAGGTTCCCCACAACCAATCCCAAAATAGTCATGTTTTTTATTGCTTCAATCACAGAAATTGGTAACGCGTCGCCCAAACGTGTCAGACTCTTAAATGGAGCATCATTCAGAACAAATTGTATAACTTCTCTCACTCTCAAAATAATTTAGCAAATCGCCATTTGATTTTGCAGATGATGGCACTTTTCAGTGTGCTATTTCTTGTTATATTCAACGTTTTCATACTCGGAGAAAGAAGCCATGTTGAATGGACCACGGGTTTCTCTCATTGTTAAATCCACCTGTTAGTCAAGGTCTTCAGATCTGGCAAAGATAACGTTGAGCGCCGGATGACATGTATTTGTAAGGAATTGGAAAAGCATGACTGGCTGTCTATTGAATGTTGCTGCAGACACAGAAGTTTTCCCTGCCTCTACCAGTAGTAATTGTTCAGGCAGCACCCAAGGCCATTTGATATTGTTACAAGAAAAAGATAAACTTACGCAAAAAGGCATTTGCAGTTTGTCACTTCACACCCTCCAAAGTTTTGACAATTAAAGCAAAGTGTTATGTATCAAATTAAACAAAATAAAGATCTTACCTCTCTCCACTGCTTGCACTCAACGCCTTGAGTGTAGAGCACCACCACTGAGAAAAACAAGAGGACATACTGTCTCAATCAGGAGCTTATCCATCCCCATCACCCACAGTCTGTTTGTTTTCTCTTAGCAGACTTTGGTGATTAATTGCCCCTCAATCTTCAAAACAAAATGTGCGACTATAGGCACTGTGTTGTCTGATTGTGCTGCTCGTATTCAAAGCAGAATGGGAAATCTGAAAGCTCCTAGAGGACGATTTAAGGCGTGCCGTCAACACACAATTTCCTAACGGTGGGACAGCGCTGATTCCTATTTGATTTACAGCTTTAAATGAAGGCAAGGAAAACAAGTGCAATAAGACCTGTCGATATCAGCGCTGTGTGTGTAAGGGAATACTAATCGGGTCTTATGTGGCAGAAGCCTGATTTAGAAAAAGTGCAAAACAGGGAGAATCTTTCGATGTCTCTGTTTTAACTCTGATTCCTCTGACACCCAGCATGTAATGTTTTGTAGATTTTAGATTAATTTGCTCCTTAAAATAAAGGCTTGTTAAAATGGACAAATAGTGAAGAGTGCCTTGTTTTTTCTAAAGATTACTTTTCTTGATGGAAACAATATATTCAAAGGTTGTTTTTTTTGGTGCTGTTGGGGGCAGGTCAATCTCTACCTTTCAAAACTGATAACCATTTGTGCCTCAGTCACATTTGTTTAAAAAGTGTTGTGAATTTGAAGTGAGTATTTGTCATGTTTTGCCCAAGTACAAAATACAGTGTATAGTCCAAAAATTCTCATGATATTTTGATTGTATACATTTTTTTGCAATTGTGGCTATGGTTTCTCTGGGGCAGTAGTGGCCAATTATCAGTGGTAGTTTGCATATTGTTGTATCCTTGGGGGAGAAACTTCCTCCACGTTGCCCATGTGAGTGCTGTGTGACAGTGATTGGCGGCTGTTGCGTTGACACAGGACGGCGGCCCGTCACTCTCAGACAACCTCAGGGCAGGTGCAGCAAGAAGCCTAGCACAACTGGGACAGATTGGGGAGTTTACAATAGTGAACTATTGTAAAGCATTTTGAGAAGCTTAAAGAAAACGTTGGTAACATTTTTTGATACATGCAAGCTTTGTTCTATTCCATTAGAGTGGGTCAAACAGATTGGCACTTCTATCTGCAGCATCTACATTTATATTCAAAGCTTGGCACTTATAACCCAAATGCATTATGGCTTCTCTCTGTAGCGAAGTGAAAAAAGGTTGTCACATCACTGTGCAAATGATGTGCGGTAATAGAGGGATCCCTTTGTAACGGCTCGGTTCAAACTGAATCAGAGGTAAAGTGGAAGAAAAAAAACACTGAACAAACTTTAAAACCTGAAAGATAAAAGTGGAATTAACAGAAAATAACTCACATGGGTCTGACTTGGAGAAAGTGTCTCGGTCCAACAGATTTCTGAAAAAGAAAGAAAATGACAATAGACTTAATCCGTGAGTTTTCATAACGATTTGAATATAATGTGAAATAGAAACCAGGGCTACATTAAACTTTGCAGTGGTTTGATTCAAATGTGCAGTAACTGTTGCTTGAGTTTCATTATTCTGACCAATATAAATGCAGTTACTTTGAAAGGACATCATTTATTCTCAATCTGATAAAGGTAATTTTATTGTGGAGCGTCTGAGTGCTGTTCCAATATAGATCATTTATCTTTATTTATATTTCATTTATATTAAATATGAAATAGGATTTGCCTCTTCAGGGACTGTGCCCTTGGAAGATGCAAATCAGATGCAGAAAACAAATAGAGGGTAAATATTCATTGATCCCATCTTGCAGGTAGCTGGGGGAAGGCAGGTATTCACAAGCCATCAATCTTACTTTTAATGACTTCATTAAAATGTTGTCATTCATTTGCAAACACAATCGATTGACTTCTTGCAGACAGACAGAAAACGTCATCTAGTATATCTTTATGCAGCTACAGCAAGTAAGCATCTCAGATTTGTAAAGGCGAGTGGGTGACAAAACTTCCAAATAGGACTGAGCGAGAGCGAAAAGAAAAATCGAACCCTGATCTGATTCCTGTGACAATATTTTGGTGCCATTGTCATACTGTGATTCAGTGTTTTTTTCTGTTTAATGCGGCGCTATGCTTAAAGGAACAGGCCGCCGTTTTTCCATACTGAGACATGTTCTTACCTGAGCTTAGACGAGTTAATGCGTACCTGTTTGGTCTTTGTGCGTGCGCTCAGTCACACAAAAAGACCAAAGATATTGTTAGCATTAGCCTCTCCTCCTCTCCTCTATGGGGCCAAACGGGGGTGAAGTTAGGGTTAAGAGCACTTAAGGTGCTCCTAAGGTGTTATTATGCCTAACAATATAGTTCCCCTTTTTATCCGCTTAGAAAATCTACATGTTTAGCTTTGTGTGACTACACTTGAATCGTGTAACTACTCACGTAACTGTATTTAAATAGGGGAAACGTGGAAGAGCTTCACCCCCGTTTGGCCCCACAGAGGAGAGGAGGGGAGCATAAATGCTAACAACATCTTTTGTCTTTTTGCGTGACTGAGTGCACGCACAAAGACCCAGACAGGTACACAGAGCTCGTCTAAGCTCAGGTAAGAACATATATCAGTATGGAAAAACAGTGGCCTGTTCCCGCATTGAGTTGCCTTGTGTACGAAATGCGCGGTATAAATAAAGTTGCCTTGCCTTGCCTTCCTTCAAACACAAATCAAGTTGTTTTTGTATGGCTTAATATCACAACAGAAATTAATTATTTAGATTATATTAAAGATTTATAAACACCTTGTAAACACCAAGCAGTTAAACAAACAAAGGTAATGTCCAGATGAAAAGTCAGCAGTGACATGGACAGTTGCCTCGGGGCATCTCCTTCACGGCAATGAAAAACTCAAAACCTCAACGGGAGAAACAAAAAAGACTCAGGGCTGATGAGAGACCGTCTGCGCATAGGTCTGAAGACTGTGGGGCTTAACGTCCACTCCGAGCTGGAGCCTCAGGACAGCGGGGGAGAGAATGCAGACACTTTCCCTCTTACACTTCTATTGGTCACTCTCGTCGTGCTCTAAGTGGCAGATCCAGCAAAGATGCACAGTCTACATGGATTGTGATCAACCTAGACTCACCTAGACTCAATGAAACGCATACCGCCCAACATACTTCTAAAACCTGCATGGCTGCAAATATACAGAATAGGCTAGATCGCATCAGATTAAATACTTTGTTCACCTCAAATGGAATCGGGCCTCATCGTATGCACGTGAATTATAAATATGGATTAAACGGTTTTATATACGCATGACTCACTCTTCTCTGAGTGACATTAAATCATTGTTAACTGGTGTAAATACAGCATTGACTTTGTTTTTTTTATGATAATTGGATGCAAAATGGCCAGAACTATTGATAATGCACTCAAGAAGTTGCTGTATTCCACCCGCGGGACGCGCCCATCGCTGCTAGAGGTCATTAAAAGCGAAATGTGGTTAAATATTGACATTCCTATAGTAGCCATTTCAATCAATTGAAACACAATCTTCAAAATGGGTGAGTAAAATCTTTTTTATCACGCTTTAGTGATCATGGCTCCAGACTTTGGCCCATTTAATTCAACTAGTAAAAGTGCAATCAACTTCAAAAGACCTCACTCACACACTTGAATTTCTACGAGCCCCTGCGACGGGACCAATATGTCTGGCCCACCACTGTACATTACCTCTCGTGAAGCAGAGGGCAACCTTTATGACTTTGTAAATTGCTGTAAATCGTTCCGAGACGCAATCAAACCAGCGCCAGTCGGATATTTTACACGAATCAACCATCTCTGACGCCGGAAACACTTCCAGATGGCGTCGATGATCTTATTAGCATATCGACGAGGAGGGGATAGCCTATAAACATGTCTCGTTTGGGGCTGAGCAGTGTAAATAAATGACTCCTGAGCAGTTTAGAACAATCCTCATGGCTTCAGGCGACTGCTGGATTTCAATGAATATAGATGAGACTCTGAAATGGGACACAGGAAGCGGAGGCATCATGCATTTAAGGATGTTAAATCTTCTGGAGGCAGAGGAGGAGAATGAGGAGTTTTGTAGGGGATTAGCCCGGGTTCGACCGGGCCAGAGCTGGAACAGTGCCGGTGTCATTATCGTTAGTGATAACAAAACACCGCGCGCCGCTAACTGCCTCTTTGTGCTGGAACCTGCAACTCTCCAAGAACCATTAGGCCCAAACAATGCGCCTGTCCGTCTCGCTCAGAGCAAAGCAGAGCAGTGGTTCAGGGACGAAACAAATAGGAAACAACTCTCTGACCGTGCAATTCAATAGCAGTTTGGGGCATATCTACTATCAGGATTGTTATGTAATATGACGTTAGGCAGATTCGTCTTTCATCCCGTTTAATCTGTAGTGCGTCGGAAAATAGCTCTTCAGTGGCGAGTGGAGGCAAGTAGAACATAAATGTCATGATGTTGTTTACAGCCATTACAGGTGGCTAAGAACTCAACCCCAATTTACTTTCAGAAACAATGCGCGCACCTCTAAATCGAAAAGGCTTAGCGCTTGAATTATTTCATGAAGAGCGCGGTGATAATCTGTAGAGCACATTATAGGCTGGGTAAACAGGCCAAGTGTCAAAGTAAAACTTCTGAAAAGTTTCCAAACAATCCTTTTAAGGAGCAACATAAAGGAGAAGGTACAATTTACAAGAAAAACAGAGGAGCGAGACTGTGGGCAAAGGTATAGGGGCTTAGTCGTAGCAAAGAGAAGAAAAGAATCCACGGCAGGCATTCAATAGATTAAAGATATTTTTTAGCATACACTACAGCTTCATTTAGCCATGAGTTATGAAATTTAATACAGATGTCAAATTGAACGATTGGGGATGGCCATCTGCCCTATCCGTGTTTTCACAAATGAATGGAGCTTCGATGCTATTACTTCACTTCTATCCCCACAACTAGATGAATAAACAGATTTATACAGCTAAAATGTAAATGTATCCTTTCCTCTCTAAATTAGGCCCGGAGACGCCGCGAGATGGGTATTAGCAACTCCGTAATCCTCCTGAATAACGCAGCCCGTTTCAAAGTTAGCTCTGTGCAAATCTCAGAGGGATAAGAGAAGATCATTATCCCTGCGCTCCAAAGTTTGTTGATGGAGATGGAGTTCATAGAAAGTAGGACAAAAGTAATTAGATCGGGCTACATTTTAAAGCCTCCCGTACATGTCACGGGCCGCTCCTAATAAGAAACACAGCACGGGAACCCCAGTCATGACACAATCCTGCCGTTCATTATAAGCTTTGAGTCTGCTCTCGTCGCAAATCCTTTTAATAGTTGAGCACATGTGGAGCAATCATCGGTGGGGCTGCAGGTAGCCCAATTGTACAAATGAAATTACAGGAAAATTTAAAATCAATTTCACTTTGACGAGGAAGGAGTAGATCCATAAAATAGCTTCCCTCTTCAGCCAATCATCCCTAACAAAGTAACTCTGGTTTATTCATCATCGAATTAAGCCAGTTGTTATTGCTACACACACTTTAATTAACAACAGGCAGGAGCAAAACGACAAGCACTAGGACTCATAAATAACGCACAGGAACTCTCGGAATTGAGAGGGGCTTTGGCAAACTTTGAATTATTTCTGCAGTGTTTGAGGTACATTAGTTTGCAAATTCGACTTGGATTGGGATGGCTAGTTTTTTTCTTGAATTATGTATAAGTATATTTTTCATTTAAGCGTTTGCAAAAAGTTGAAGTATATAGTAATGGGCCAGCAAGTGACAGATGGTCTGGGTGGGGGACTTTATAGCTGTGTGTCCGTTTCTTCTCACGATTATTTACTTATGTGGGATGAGGCCGGATTTGAGGAATAGCTCCATAATTCAAAACAAAATGTGCAGATTTTTGTGGATATTTAAAGGGTTTAGCAAGTATTTTTCTTGTGTGCATCTGGAGCACTTCTGATGAAGTACATTACAGGATTTCATATCCAATTTCGCTCCAAGAAACAGTAATGCTTTGTAGGAAATCTGTCTAATGTTCATAAGCACTAGATTTGCTAATACTATAACATTATGTCACAGATGTCATCAGACTGGAATACTTTGTTCAGGAGGGGATGTCAGTTTACCCTTATGTGGACCCATGGCCATTACTATTGTTTATTTTGAATCTTTATGTGCATGTTTGATATTATTTGGTAATTTTCAGTTTTGTTGCATGTTTTATAAATATTTTGAGTTGATGGTGCGGGCCCGCCCACACCACCGCCATTGGCTAGTCACACCTGGGGACAACCAACACATCAGTGCAGCGGCAGAAGTGGATCAGGAGCCAGTGGATAAAAGGGGAGTGCGTGGCAGACAACGCTGTGTCAAGGCAGAGAGGCTGACTCCGAACAACTCCGAGAGCAGGTACGACGCACGTACGGTCGACTGCAGAGGACAAGGGCAGGATGGCACGGGCTCGTGGCAGCATTTGAAGCACAATCGGCTGCTTGGGCAGATGGCGGAAGGGGCGCCATAGGAGGAACCGACCGGCTGAAGGAGACAGAGACGGGTCCAAGGACAAAACACCGCGCAACACGCAGGGGAAACCCTGACCTCCTTGTGAGTACCTAACATTGGAGCGGTGTTGTATATTGTGACGTGGCTAGCCCTGGGCCTAAGTGGTGCTCAGTGTGGAACTGTTTCCTGGTCTTTGCTGTATGCCCTAGGGGAGAAGACGGCGGGAGCAGGCCAAGGAGACACTTGGATCTACGACCCAACACTCGTGGCGTGGCCGGTTCTGGACCCCTGTTTCGCCTTTTTGCACTACAATTCCTTTTTAATTGACTTTTATTATCCCCATTTTTAATAATTAGGCCTAGCTTTTAGCTATTTTGAGTGTCATTGTTTTCATAATTATTGTTGTAATAAATTCGAGTAACTTTTATTATTCTCTTGGTCTCACTGCTCACCCCTGGGATTTCGAACCTTTTAGCCTTGTATTCGGGTCCTAGTCCCTTAACTAGGTGGCGTTGTCAGCTCCCAAAATATTCATTAATACGACCACCGGCTACACTTAGATATTTGAGCTGCAAAATACATTGAAAACAATTGACGCCGTTAGTCTTCTGGGACATTAATGTCACACTGGTTAAATTTAGCTATCACAAGAGAAACTCGAATAAAAGCGAAAACCAACACGCCAGTGATAACATGCAATTATCAGCTATACACCAACTACTGTATGTTAGCAGTGGGTGGCTACCTGTGTTCAAAGAAAAGCAGCAACATCCTTCCAAGTTATGAGCTTGGTCTGAGAAGAGGCGAGCCCGCTTGATGGGGTCTTTGTCACCAACAAAACCACCCGAAATTAAAACGCATGTTTGGATTTATTCCATTTACTTTGAGAATTTAAATCAGTATTTTTTTTTTTTTTATTGGTTTATTTGGTCGGGACAGTGCATGTTCATGAACATGAATTTCATGCATGTAAACACGCCATCCGTCGTCCCCCATGTACATGTACAATAGCTAACCCGTACATTAGTAACGGGTTAGAATATTTATATTAGGTACCACAATGCGTTAGTTGTGCGTGTCTAATTAATCCAGTACTAGTTAGAGTATATTTGAGTCATCTCAGTCTTACAATTTCCCTGTTTCTGACATGACCATGGCGGCCGCAGAGCAGGCAAGTATCACTGGGCAGCAAAGAGGTGTCGGTGAGCGGATTTACATTATAAAAGCGGACAAAATAAGCATTATTTTGTCTAAATTCTGTGCACTTTACGCAGCAGTTTGTTGACAAACTCAGCCAAGGCTATTTTGCTCATCTTTAACTATAGCTATTGCCAGTTTCATCTGGGTTTTTCTGGATTCTAGCGCGTTAATGTCGTTTATTGTAGACTGTTGATGTAATATGTCCATATAAATAATTGGCCTAAAGCTCTGCAAAGCGGATTTATCTAGCAATTATTTAGGCCTTTACAGCTTTCAAAGATCGGCTTGTAAACAGCCTCAGAAAACATGATTGGTACATAAAGGCTTTATATAAAAATTCATCTTCAAGAATTCATGAATGCAATAACAAAACTCTCTGAACAAGTACTTTTAAAAGTAACGATACCCAACATTGATTAAGCAATATGTATTGGCGTCTACCCCTTATTACGACAACCTTCCATTTAGACAGTGCTCCAAACCGAAACCCCGTCATTCCGACAACCCTCCTTTGTGACTTCCCCCCCCAATCCGACACTTTTTGATACTCCCATTCCGACAATAGTTAGGGTTAGGGTTATCTGCTCCTTGTACTCTTGTGATCATCACATTTTCGAAATCTTATAATTATCTTGTGTGTCGGAATGGCAGGACGTTGCACAAAAGGTAAAGTGTTTCCACTTCGACAAGGGGAGGAACAAGACAATTACGCCTCAATGTCGGAGTGGGGGGGGGGGTCAAAATGGCAGCGTGTAACCATATGTGGTTTTGGTCGAGTTTTAAAAACCTACAAATGTCTTTCACTGTTCTATAGTGAAGCCTTCAGGAAACTCCCTCATGACTCCCGTTGCAGTCGACTAATTGAAAGTTAATTTTCAAATGTTGCAGTTAATTTAGAAGAACTTAAGGGTTCAATCCCCGGAGAGATTAGGCAGTTTCTTAGTTCAATTATTAAAATATGAAATGGTATAATGATTCTGCATGGCTTTACCGTGCCTTTTTATAACTGTTTCGTTCACTGGTCGTCACTCCTCTGAGATAAGTTAGCATAGTCATAATTAGCACCGTGGAGAAAAAGCAAAGACTTCTTGCTTCTGGAATGAAGTCCATACATTTTTTTCGCCTCAACAAATCTGAATAACGAAGACAAATTGTTAGCCTAAAAGTCGTGTCTCTGACCCGCCAAGTAAAGCCACCCTCTGAGTGACATAAGCCACAATAGGAAAAGTGCTATGAAAGAATGGGGGGATGGTTTGCGTTTTCAAGCCAACCCGTTACTTCACTCCGCTTCCTGCCCTGTGGCCCTTCCGTCTTTGACGCATCATAAGGATTCTTCACAAGTCTGAGGACTCACCAGGTCAGACGGGCTTCTTTTTGTCTAATACAGCCTTAAGCAGATTCATGTGGGTCGTGAGGGTCAGACTTTCGAAGGAAGGAGAAGTACTATAGCCGATGTCAGTGCAGAAAAGGGAAAAGAATCCCATTATTTTGCAGGAAAAAGATGTTCCGGATTTTCTGAGAGGATGTAAGAGGGCTTGAAATGGTAGAACTTTGTCCTCAAGTAATTTACATTTTAGGAAGAGCATGTACTACTCTAGCAGTAACTTTTTCCATGTGGCATCAGCCTACCAGAAATTCTGCACTGTTACGATGCCATGGTTATTATGCCAGAGTGCAAACAGTCACGATGACCCATGTTGAGGCTGAATCTCAGTTTTATGCAGCTTAAGTCTGGAACAGGAGTCTTACTGAGAATGAGATATAGGACTCAACTCTGACAATGTTTAAGACTATAAATGGCTTTATAGCTGTGCATTAGACCAGTGCTTCCCAACCTGGGGGGGGTGCCTGGGATCAGAAGGTCAGGTCATAAATGATATTATCATCAAATATGACTGAATAAGGACTATGGTTACATTACACACTCCCATTTCAGTTTCTTTGTTTGAAATCAATACTGTTTGCAATTATTTTCATGTTTTGATACATTTGTATGAGCCACAGTTGAGGACGGGGGGCGCAGCCCGACTACAGCATGCGCAGGGAGGGCTTCAAGGAAAAGAGGTTGGGAACCACTGCATTAGACAACTAAAAGTAAGTGCACTCTCTACTTTTAGTTAACTTTAAAAAAAATAATAATCTTAGGTATGTTTTATTCATTTTTGTCATTGTACTTGCATTTAATGAATCCTGCTTAATTTATTTGTTAATTATTACTTTTTGTATGCAGTGTGTTGCAAACTAATCTCGCCTTGCTTTATGATTAGTTATTCAAGGAGCGCTAATTGCAGTAGTAATTACTGCAACATTTTTTTTATTTTTTTTTATCATGATGGCAACATAGTGGTACTGGAGTTGCATATAGGTATTTTTTTACCTTTTTGCAGCTTCTTCCGTCACTGTAACTTTGACGAGGTCACTGCATACCGGGCACAGCTGGCTCCAAATAAATAAAAACCCTCTCCAATAGATCTCCTATAAATTACACAACTAAATTTCTAGCTCCATTGTCCGCTATTACCACAGAACCATTTGTCTCTGTCTGGCTCTGGAGAAATGGAAATCAAACCACCATTTCATTCACGGCACAATCTGCTCTTTTTATTAGCAGTGAAGCTGTGGGATGACCTTCACTGGGACGGCGCCAGGTGTCTCCTCTGCCCCATATGTTTAATTATTCACTTTCCTTTCAATCTGTTCTCCCTTCAACCGGACACATATAACTTGGGCCCATGCTTGGCTCCCCGGACGGCCCTTTGGAAGCGAATGACAGGATCGCAGGCTACTCTGTTGGCGGTATAATAAATGGTAAAGCACATGAGATCGACGTAGAGGTGCGACTAATGCCTGACCTGGGAATAACATCAGCGCTAATTGCACGTGGTGACAGCCTCGGCATTTGTGTGAAGTGGATTTTACAAAGAGCTGAGGCAAACGAGCGCTCAGAGGAGTCCATATTATAGACACAGCACAACACTTTGCACTAAGTCTGCAGCAAATTCACAGCAATTTGCCCTCTCTGTTTGTTTGTCCATTAAAGACGCCAATCCCTGTTGAGGCGAGCACAGTGCACAGCGGGTGGACTGAAAAGCTCTTGTTCAAGAAAAATAAAACACCTCCATTTCTGTTTCCAGTTCTTACTTTTGTTCTGTTTGATTCTTAAGCTGAACAATAAATACCTGCATTTTAACCTTATGTTATAAACAGGGCCACACTGGCTTAGATGGTAGAGCGGGTCTTCTACAACCGAAGTGTTGGTGGTTCGAATCCCGGCTCCCAACAGATGAAAAACATTGTCTTTTATTCCGTTGGCAAGAAGACACTTGGTTCCTTGATTGGACAGTGCTTATGTAGGCTTCAGATTGCAATATAACTTGAGACAATTTACCATTCGGCTCCTCAAAGGCTTTCGAAATTTCTACAAAAGGTTAATGAGTCACATCTAAGATCTTGGCCAAATTATTCAAATATTGAGGAAGATATTGAAGATTTGGGCAAATACATTAAAGCAATAAGAGGAAACTACATCCATGTCCTTTCTTTGTGTTGAAATATTCTCTTGGCTGCTAACTCTACCTAAGTCACTCAAGAGAGACCCCTGATTATAATGTCATCTTAGCGTAGCCAACATTAAGGCAACGCTTTATGAATAAATGATAAGGGCACTGAATTGTGTTTGGATGAGTAACACATCTTGTGAAGTGTGACCATGCTAAATGCATCCCGTAAAATCAAGGTGCGAACTCACAATTGAGGTGGTCTGGCTGTCGTATACCTGCCACTTCATGGTGTGAATGGGAATGTGAACCAGAGTAAATTTTAGGAACAAATGTCAATTGCGTTTTAAAAATGTGGTTTTAGCCTTAGTTTAATGTACTTGGCAGAGTGTGTGAATTGCTAATTATTTTTAGATTTAGTAAAATTTTAGTCCGCAAAATATGACTCTGACAAGATCTATGACAAAACACACAAGCGCGAGCTTTTGCCAGTGAAACCAATTCAAATGGATGAGTGCAGTGATTCGCAAATTGTTTTCGCACAGACTTTTTTACGCCAGACACTCATTCCCAATTCATCAAGGCTTGGGACGGGAACATAAAGCACTGGCTGTTACTGAAGAACTCAACGGGCAGGAGACTAGATTCAAGTCTTTATCAATCATTTTGCATTGTGTTGAAAAAGACAAGTACGCAAACATATGGTTTTAATGAGAAAAACGCTTTTTAATATGAGAGAAGATTGTGCTTCATGAAACCGCAAGATTGAAAATACACTCAATTTGTTCACTTGCACCGGCAAAGGGAAATAGCAACACAATTGCAGCACAGTGGAGGCGTCACAAGAAGAGCTACAGGAAACAAGTAAGGGACAAACGAGAGATGGTGAAAGACTGTTGTGAAGCGGAGGGAGGAAGAGGATGGAGGAGGTGGAGCTGACCAGTGCAGGACACCACGCTCTGAAACAGGGACAAACCCAGGAGGCGCGGCACCATTTCAGAGGATCAGAGGAGACAGAGGGAAGCCAGCCAGGTTTCTTCCGAGTTCTACAGTTTCCCCGACCTCCAAAGTCATGCGGATCAGGTCGACACAGTGGCAGCTCAGCCGCAGCAGCTCAGGACTGACACCTGAACACTATTTCGTTGTACACTTGTACAATGACAATAAAGCACTTACTTACTTAATGCAACATCTACGGGGGACTTACTTCTCACTTGCCACAACTGAACTCAATACTTTTTTATTTGGCACATTTCATTTGAAAACCTCCACTTCGCTTGACATTTTCTCTTTGTTCTCAGTAACAGACGTCGATTCGGTACCAGTGCAGCGGCGTGTTGGCTTGACGGACATTGTTCATTAAAGCTATAACTTGAAAGGGCCCCCGTATGGATCCGGTGAAGCGCGAAAAGAGAGAGAGTTGGTCAATCTCAACTAGGATAAAAACTAGGATAATCTCTGCGCAGCACTAATGATGCCAGTAGGGGACGAGATTGCCGCCAACGTGTTGCACGGCGGTCTAATTTGGCGGACAGTGCATAGGTGAGGGAGGGACACAGCAGGCAGGTGGAAGGGGGGTAAAACACTAACTAGGCGTGTAAGCACTTAGATGCCATCGCCGTATTAGCTGAACACTGATCTCACGCGAGCGCAGCAGCGTTCCACTATAGGAGCTGGCCACCTACACAGTCATGTGATTAGAGAGCATTTAAGCCGACAGTGGAGATATTTATGCTTATAACAGAGTGTAGATAATGCAGAGTGTGGCAATAGAGGCCAAATGAGAGTCAGGATTGAGTTAAGAAATGTATTTAATGCTTTGACACTCAATTTGAAACGTTGAGGGTTCTGTTGAGAAAAACAATATGTAAGAGCATAATGCTTTATTGAAAGATAGGGTCAACACCTCAATAAAAACCTGTGCCCCTGAACCTCTTTAGCTTTTTCTCAATTCAATTTATGACTAGTGCATTGCCATTCCTTGGTCTAAACCTTGGCCTCTTTGGTTTGCCCTTGCTTAAAAGCGTTCCTCTCAACCAGTGTCATCCAACCACACGCAAAGCTACTCATCATTTTGGACACTTTGGGGTCTGAAGTATTTTACGTCAACTGCCAACTCTCGTCGAGAAACCAAAGATGCGCCGCACAGCCCACAAAAGGAGAGACCTGCTTTGCATTGTGTATGTTTACGTGCATCTGTAACCCGCCTCTCAGCACATGCCTTCCTTTCATCGCGTCTTTTAACCCGAGTTTGAGCTTCCCCCGTTCACTGTTTTGCCGCGATTTGTGACTTCAAACGCAACGCCGTCAAAACAAGAGAAAGGCTGACTTGTTTCGCGGCGGTGTAAGCGGAGTCAAATGCCTATTTTTAGTGCCGCTTATTGATGTTTAAAATATGTACAGGACGCTTTGAGAAGTTTGACTATCGCACTTGTTATGCTGTGGAAAGGAAATTGCCTAAAACAGCGTCCTCAGCACTAAAACAATGTGAACATTTTGTAGATAAACTCTGTCCCCATATGACTGATTATGCATTTTCCCGGGGTCAAAATGAATAATCTTATTCAAAGTAGAGTCTCAGCTTTTTCACAGGTTCGCCGCCCACTTGTCCAATTGTCCCTGTCGGCAACAGTAAATCGCTTTCCGTTAAATGCATCCACCGCAGAAAAACTCCCTGATCAGATGGATGGCACACAATAACAATAGTTAAAATGCTTGTTTTGCCTTTTGGCGAAGAGTTTTGACGACAGCTGTGGGGCCTTGAGCATATGCAGCATAATGTAAAGGCAGATTAGCCACACAAAGACCAGTGACTTGGCGATGGTGCCTACAGTTTAGTAACACTCAGCAGTCATTTATGGCAACTAATGGCAACTGACAACAACACTTATGAAATATGGTCTCCAGCATTGTTCTTGTAAGAACTGATGACGTTTTCGCAGCACAGATTACAGGAGACATATCAAAATCGACTGATTTTGACGGCTTTGTTTCCTTTGAAAAACCAGCAGTATTATTCACTTCATTAATTAATCTTGGTTGTTTTTAACTCCTGAAGTGCTCCTATCTGTATTTCCTGGATTTTAATTATTCATTTATCTTTCATCATAGAGGGTTCAAAGCCCATAATCTCTTAGTCTATTCATAGTCTGTTCATCACCGCTTTATCAGTTTGCCAGCATGCCATTGGCTAAAAGTGGAAACCTGTTTTTTTCATTATTAAGTGTCATTCTCACTGCTACGTTTAGATCAATTTGAAATCCTGACCAGTCCAGTGTCTCGCTCCTTCTTTATAATACATGTTTTATTACGTACTATTCAAAAACATGAAATATCAATGCAAAGGAATATGTTTTTAAGTCTCAATTATAAGATGACACTTTAAGTCTTATCAATATATTGATTGCTCTTTATTCAGTAGCTCTTTATTCTGTTTATTAGACAGAGTAGTACCTGTCTAAAACCAGAGAGTGACCAGTTCAAACCCTGCCAACACACTAAATCCTGTGACTAGCGACTAGATTTGCTTGTGACCCCTAATAAATAAAGGAATGTGAGTCTTTCATTGATTTATAATTACATTAATCTTACGCTGACTGCATGTAAAACCTTGTTCCAATAAGCTGCTCAGATTTCCCCAGCCGTCCGCAGTGTTATAGGTCAAATATCCCCGCGCACTAAGCCTTGACACACTCTGCTGACCCCCAAGGTTTTTAGTCGGACTAATATAGTGTGATACCTCAGCTCCGGTGGGGACAGTCTTCACGTTTTATTACCACACCTCGCTCCTGACTTTGGCTGTCTGTCAGTCCAATCAAAGCTTGGGGATGACACTGGCAGCCTGTGCAGGGCCACCGCTGGCACCAGGCCACTACAGCTGTGCGCCTGTGGAAACCCCCCTCGCACTGTCACACATCCCAAATGAGGATTTATTAATAACGCTGAAAGTGTCAGCGATCCAGACTCATTTATGCTATGCCACAGGGTTCATGCATAATTATCCGCATCAACAACCTAACACGCAAGTTCATACTGTCCCCCAAAATTGGAAAAATAAGCCAGAGTCTTAAATAGCCCCTTTGAACAGAGCAGGGTAATTCATCGAATTGAAAACTTAGTGTTGAATGCTTTCTATACGCAGGTCATGGTGGCTGCATTTACTGGACAAGTCTAAATCTAATCTTCTTAGCTCATTTGGACTTTTGAATACTTTTGTTCTGCAGGACCAGAGAAGTCACTTGATCTTTGTCGGCCACACGCAGCACTTCCTTGAACTTGAAAACTGGTGATTCAACAACAACCCTGAAAGAATATCCTCTTATTCACTCAGACCTGCTCCCGTTGACTTTGAAACGTGTCTGTCTTTTCAAGGTTGCGGCGCAGATTTAAAATACAATACAATCCAACAGACTAGGCTGAGTGTGTGAAAATCGTTTTTTCCCCTCACATTGATTGATCTCAAATTCCAACTTTTTTTCAATCACTGATTTGTACTAGGTTGTTGAATTGAAGGACTGATTTTATTAGGGAGGGGTTTATCATATAATTGACTCAAGCTAGTTATCTATTGTGTCGTTACTGACTTTACTGACTTGGTATCAGCTCGTAAAATGTCTTAAACCATCCGGCCTGTTGAGTGAAATGGTTTTTCAGATAAAATGGCTTCCTTCACTCCACTTCCAACCATCTTTTCTCCTTGACTAAAATTCGCACCTTACTGTCAAAATATGTATGCAAATGTATTAAT
Organism: Proterorhinus semilunaris; assembly: GCA_021464625.1. Lineage (NCBI taxonomy): Eukaryota > Metazoa > Chordata > Actinopteri > Gobiiformes > Gobiidae > Proterorhinus > Proterorhinus semilunaris. Next base: position 20,036,377 of record CM038347.1, read on the forward strand.
TTATTTTACTAACATGGTTTGTGAGTCAAACTTTTGTAAATAACCTCAGCTTGAACAACGCCTACTTTCCATTCCATTTTAACACAAGATATTTTATTAGAACTAAGTAACTCATGCCCCTAGAGGCCGTAAGCGCCACTGCAGGTGTCGTAGCATGTTGCGTTTTTTACTCATTAATTGTCCATGAGAGTAAATACTACGCTGACAGAAAAGACAAAGGAAGAGAGGGATATTGTACATCCAATTACACAATGGAGATAATTTTTTTTCACTCAAACTTGACTGGGAGGAGGCCTCGTGGAAGGCCCAGGACACGCTGGTGGGACTATGTCTCCGAGCTGGCCTGGTGTCGCCTCGGGGGCCCCCCAGAACAGCTGGAGGAGGTGTGCGTGGATCGGGAAGTCTGGGCATCTCTGCTGAGACTGCTGCCCCCGCGACCCGGCCCGGATAAAGCGGAAGAAAATGGATGGATGGATGGATGGATGAAACTTGGCTGTAAATACTGTTTAAGTGGCGCTAGCCCACAGTTAGCTTTGGCCCTTAGCCTGTTAGCTCCTTCTTTGTGATTCGATTAGTGTGTATTGTTCTGGGTTGGAGCAGAGAAAGGTGCAAGGGTGGTTGTCTGGCCAGAGACACCAAGGGGAGATGAAAGACCCCCCATCATCCCATTAACATTTGTATTACCCCCAGAGGGTCTACAAAAAAATGATTTATTAAGGTAAACTAACTAAATGCAACCTATTGACAACCCTGGGAAAATGTTATTATCAAACATTTCAACAAAACTGCACAAGAGGAAGCCCAAAATGTTTCATTTCTCAATAGCAGAGGTGCCAAGTTATTCTCTAAATTTCATTACATAAAACTTAGGAGCGCATCTGTATGAACTAGCATTTGTAAAATGCAAGATTATCCTCTTATGAAATATTTACAAGCTGCCAGATCAGTTAAAATTTAGAGTCCTTCCGTTAAAGTTCAGCTCTTGTCTTTGTCTCTAATTCAATGCATAATTTAACTGAAGTAAAAATTTCAACGTGTATAATTCATTGTATCACTGTATAAAATTTTGATACAGTGATACGATGATTTATTTTTGTGCCATAATCATGCAGCTCCATCTCTGGATCCAGATCTGTCACTGCCCACACAAACACACACAGAGAGACAGATAAAAGCTGCCAGTCGCCCCAGGTCAATTTTAACCCAGAACTTCAAATCAAAGAGAGGCACCGCTGTATAAAACTCTATATTGAAATTTCTCTTTAGCTGAGAGGGAGAGAGAGGAATTCATTAATAGTTTAACATTGTTACACAATGCAAACTCAACCAATCCCCTGTTGTTCCTGCCAGGTCTCGGCAAAAAAAGAGAAACCAGGTCAAAGAACTGGAATGAATGACTTCGAAAGGCATATTTCTATTGATGTTCAAACTGCCAAAAAGATGAAACACCTTGTATAGTATTTAATATTTGATTTATTATGAAACATGAATATCCAATGCCAGAACCAGGTAATTAACGAGGAATAGGCTGAAAATGTAAGCTGTCCAAGTTCTAAGATGGATTTTAAAAGTAAATTTGTTTCTCAGGTGGCAAAAATCCAGCCTTATGACTTTTTGTACGACATGAGCTATTTGTAGAAAACTGGATGACATTTGAAAAATATACTTTCTTTTTGGCATGTCCTCGATATTATTTTCTCACAAACTATCCCCTTATATGTCTGTGTAAGTTCTCAGTCGTACAGGAGTTGTTCATCTTCAATGAAGGTACCTGAGTCATCTTCTTGTACTCAGTAGTTGAAGTCTTCGAACGTTTTTGCCTCTCATCCAAAAGGCTTTAGCTAAAATGTTGACCTCCCCGTCCTCAAAGGAGTGGTTGGAGGCTTTGAGGTGGAGGTGCACCGCCGACTGAGGGCCGTTTGGGCTTTCTCTTCGGTGTTGATAAAGTCTCTTCTGTAAAACTTGTTTCATTTCTCCAATATAATTTTCTTTGCATCGAATAGAATAAACCACATTGCTAATTTTTGTCTGTGTGTTCACCGGTTTGTGGTACACTGGAATCCTGTGCTGCCTAAAGATTCTCTGAAGTTTCTCTGAGACCCCGGCTACATACGGCACTGCAACTCCCTTTCTTCTGGGCTCTGTCGTCTGTCTGTCTGGTTCTTTGGGTCTGCTTAGATTGGAGAAACGAAACAAGTTTTACAGAAGAGACTTTATCAACACCAAAGAGAAAGCACAAGCGGCCCTCAGTCGGCGGTGCACCTCCACCTCAAACCACTCCTTTGAGGACGGGGAGGTCAACATTTTAGCTAAAGAAGAACGTTGGTTTGAAAGAGGAGTAAAAGAAACTATTATTTTTCTATTATTTTTTTTATTATATTGTCAAGAAAGAAAATCCCTCCATGAACCGGAATGGTGGGCTCAGATTTAATCTCCCGTCACTTTACTCAAATCTTCTTCGGGGGAAACCGACAGGGCACGCCCAGTCCAAGGGGACGGCACCTCAGCTACCAAGAGAACAATAGGCAGGTAATTAGCAGCGATCATCTATGAATAGGACAGGACTGACCGATACTGAGGTGAGCAGGTTGTTAGAGACGCTCTACTTCAAAGGTTGTTTACCCACAGTTGAGAGTAGCTGTGATTAGAGGGGAGGAGCCGGGCAAACCCCAACTCCTCCCTGTGGCCTTTATCAAAGCTGCAGGTTGAGCGGGACTTTAGTCCGCTGACGAAACCTTTTGGATGAGAGGCGAAACGTTCAAAGACTTCAACTACTGAGTACAGAAGATGAATCAAGTAACTTCATTGAAGATATCCCCTTATATGTGTTTTTTATTTTTTTATTTTATTGCATATCAATTGCATTTTTTCAGGATCGGCACAAAAAGCATGTTGATCTAAGGCTTTCTGTTCAGTTGAAATACCAACCATTGTCTTCTGTTTGTCACGTTGTTTTTGATTGCATGTTCCAACTTTTTTTAAACCGTCTATTACCCGCACACCATCATCATGAGTGCGGACTGATGGAACACCTTCCAATAAACACATGGTTGGTTACACAGGACATGTCCCGATTGCTTCTGTCCCGCAATTGTTTTTGATGGATCGAACTGCCCCGATGCCATCAGCTCTAATCGTCTTGATGATTTCATTAGTCCTTCCCCCTCAGCCTGCAATTTTCGCCTGGGAAGTGTTGAGACCAAGATGCATGCCACAAGTTTTGTTTTCTTTATTGGCCCCCGGGGCAGCTGTAATCTGCTTGAATCCTCTCCTGCAGTATCAGTCACCCTCTGGTGTACGGTCCACATGACCTCTGGTGTTTTCAGCAGGTAATGAATCCCTGCGGAGGCGGAGGTAAGATGGTATAAAGGCTGGTTTGGTGATAGATGCCCCCAGCAGCAGATACCATTAATAGGATGCAGTGCAGCTCTGACCAATAGAACACTGTAGATAAATAGTTATGGCAACCACAACATGCACAGGGGTTTCTCAAACTGTGGTATAAGTACCTCCGTTGGTCTTGTTGGAATTCAGAAACAAAGTGCAGTCTAGATGCATTGTTCAGTTCTGGGACCGAGTTAGGTTCTATTTTTGACAATCTTATGTCCTGATTCGGGCTGGGCACTGTCACAGTTGTTTCATATACCGGTACTTTAACAATACTTGTTTTACAAAACCAATACCTTTACTTTACTTGAATCTTTATTGAAGGGACAATGTACAGAGACATTAAGCTCAAAGAGACAGGGATGTACTGCACCAAATTATAGCTAAATAGCTAGTTTCCATCCGTAGTCCCTGGTTACAGAAAAATAAATAACAATATACACCATGACCATTCATTATTCAAACAGTCAATCACACAACACTTCACCAATCACACTACATTTCATTCTGCATCAGTCCAATTACCATTCCTATTTACAGACATATTAAACTACATTAAAATCATTCAGTGCTGTCCCCAGTGGTTCACAATGAATAAGCAAAAGCTACATTTTGTCATAAAATAATGAAGGACCTAAAACCAGCCCCTGTCAGTGCTGGCAGGTGTTTCCTCTCAGCAGCCACTTTTTCAATTCCCCGGTAAAAATACTACAACTTGTTTGATTTTTTAATTCATTTGAGATCTCCATTCTTTTCATTGCTTTATATGAAAACGCTGATTGTGCAATTCTTTGCGTTTTGGGACACTACCACTGCCCTCTAGAGGAGGAGCATGTAACTCTATTTGTCACTTGAGATGTTAATTGTACAAAGTTCTGAAGAGGAGCAGGTGCAGAGTTATGTGTGAGTCTGTACACCAATCTGAGACTAGCCAGCTTTTATCAAAAGTTAACAGATTGTATTTTTCCAGAACATGACAGTGGTTATGCTGCCTTGTTCTCCTGTCTAAGATTTTTAAAGCTTGTTTGTGGATGGATTTCTAATGGCCTCAATGTGGTTTTATATGCCTGGGACCAGCAAGTTATACAATAATAAAATCAGGACATGACCATTACATAAAAAATGTTTTTGCTGCCTCCAAGGTCAAAGAATTCCTGATGCATTTAAAAGTTGCTATGATAAATTTAAAGCTCTGACACATTAGTTGATACTTTTTTCTCATACCTACACTCAAATATTTGTCATCTAGAACCAAAAACTGAACAAGTGTTAATTTTATATATATATATATATATATATATATATATATATATATATATATATTGTTGTAATCTGTAAAGCACTTTGTGATACCTTTCGGTATGAAAAGCGCTTTATAGATAAAGTTTGTTTGATTGATTGATTGAATTTATTCCCTAAAAAATGATGGGCCAGATCTTGTGCCTGGCAAAAGGACAGCGCAGGCTTCTAGCGATATGGTTATTTTCCGAGTGGTGCTGCTGTTGCACTATGTGCCTGCGCCACTTGCGAGCGGGCGTCGCTTATAAAAAGAGGAAATCAACTGAGGTGTTTTTTTATTTCAAGCAGCACTGAATGCGGTGTTCTGATGCAGCCTCACATTCATTTCCTCGTTTACATCGCGCCGCCTTGTGTTCTTCCTGAAGCATTATAGGCCCTCACAGGTCGAACTAAAAACTTTAACCCCATCGTGAGCTAAACAATGTTCATGTCCCGAGAGAAAGAGATCTCGCCTACAGCCGGTCCTGCTGTGGAGCGGATCGGCACTCGCTCGGTCGTAAATGTGTTACCAAGACCAAAACAAATGCACATGTTCACCCCCCACTCCCCATAACCCCTCTCCCTCCCCCCTTCCGGCCACGGAGTCCGGTTGAAGGAAAAAGCTGTTGTAAATAACACCGCCATTGGCCATGAGTGTTTTGTCTACCCCACGTACTTCCCACTTAAAAGCGCTAAGTCTAGGAGCTGCAAGATCTCAAAGTGTGTGCCTACTTAGCGCAAAATATAGTCTGTGTTTAGAAGCACAAGATTGGGCCCTATTTCTTTTGAATTTGTATCATTTATTTGAGCTGAAACAACCAAGTCGCTTCCTTTAATGCTGTCCCTGGACCAAACAGGCACCAGTAGCATCTAAACTTTTTTTTTTTTCCGATACCATATCAGGTGGCCAACCCTGGTCCTGGTTTAGTTCTTGTCTAGCTCTCTGGTAACATTTGTTTTTCCAAAATTCAGTTTTGTGCACATTTTGGACACCTTCATGAACGTCAACACTTGAGAGAGGATTTAAATCGCAAAGGCTAAACTAATACAAGAATCATATCCATCCATTTCAGTAGATGTGGAGGTGTAAACTGCAGAGTTAGAAGGTTTTACAGATTCTGTAACAATCATTTCCATACAAATGACATACTGTAATATTCCCGAAATGATTGTTGATTTTGCAATTCTGGTTCGATTGAGATAAACGTTGCAGCCCTAGTAGTCTTGGAGAAACTTTTTCCAAGGTTGAGTGAAGTATGAGGCGCGCTGACAGACAAGATGGAAGTGCTGCTGCCTTCATCCTAAAAATGGAGACTTTGGGGGCTGATAAAGTTGTCACAGGGGCTGATTCTCGGTGGAAGATGGGCGGCTTTGTCAGCTTGTTCCACTTTTAACAGCAGATCTGGGTCTGCTTCAACAAGCCGCAAAGTGCCAATAAATTTCACAAATGTGCCCTCGGTTGATAGGAAGAAATAAACTTCGTAGCGAGCTTGATGGGCTGCTGGAATAGCTTGTATACAGTATATCAGCTGGCAACAAACTATATCTCGGTTTCATCAAATCATTGTATTTTCTCTCGTTGCTAACTATAACAAATGATATGTCAAATCGCCAACTCAAAAAGGCTGCCCCTCTCTATACGCTCCGATAAGGGTTGTATACCACTGTCAAGCCTTATCTCGGGAGATGCTGCTCATTCCTTCAGTTTCACGGCGATGGAGTGTGTATTTTCGTGCCAAAAGTAACAGATAAAGCACTGCAGCCCAATGTAATAAAGAAGTATGTCCACACAGCAAATAAACATCAGATGAACAGACAGCATTAATGCATGCTCTATGAGTGACCGATATGAGCAAGTGACGGCAATTAGATTACTGACACAACCTTTAAGAAACAAAATCCCTAAACCATGAGATCATGATGACACGTTTCTTTGTGGCAATGGGACGCTTTTAAATGACTGAAATGTGGATGTTTTGACCTAGAGTATCGTTATTAGGCCCGAGCGGACCTGGCAGGTCTCGGGCCTCTTGTAATTGTACAAGCAGTGCGCGGAGCGCACTGAAGAAAGACGTGCGCGTAGCGCACGTCCCACGGGAAAAGAGCGCGGAGCGCTCAAGACCCATGTAAGAGACAGTAATCAGGGGGCTCCCGGCACCAACACCTGTCCGATGATATAGGCGTGTGCCGCGAAAGCGGCACATTTGTTGCTGCTCGTAAAAAAAAAAGGTGAAAACCACAGTGAAGGCGCAACATGGACAAGAAAGTGGTCGATGACGAGCGAAGCTCGTCATCGACCATGGCCACTCACCAAAGCCCAAAACACTGATACAGTGACTCAGGGCATCGAGCCCTATCCGGTGATATAAGTATTTGCCGCGAAAGCGGCAAATTTGTTCTTGTACTCACAAAAATACCGAAAAAAAAACGGATAGAGAAACATTGAGAAAGAGGAGGTAAAAGACGAGCGCAACGCGCTCGTATTGGATAATAAACCCCATAGGTGGATTACTGGACGTGAGACCTTTCCGAATATATAAGGTTGGCCGCCGGAGGCGGCCCCATATTGTTATTGTATGAGTTTTTCTTATTAGGCCCGAGCGGACCTGGCAGGTCTCGGGCCTCTTGTAATTGTACAAGCAGTGCGCGGAGCGCACTGAAGAAAGACGTGCGCGTAGCGCACGTCCCACGGGAAAAGAGCGCGGAGCGCTCAAGGCCCATGTATGAGACAGTAATCAGGGGACTCCCGGCACCAACACCTGTCCGATGATATAGGCGTGTGCCGCGAAAGCGGCACATTTGTTGCTGCTTTTAAAAAAAAAAAGGTGAAAACCACAGTGAAGGCGCAACATGGACAAGAAAGTGGTCGATGACGAGCGAAGCTCGTCATCGACCATGGCCACTCACCAAAGCCCAAAACACTGATACAGTGACTCGGGGCATCGAGCTCTATCCGGTGATATAAGTATTTGCCGCGAAAGCGGCAAATTTGTTCTTGTACTCACAAAAATACGCAAAAAAAATTCCATAGAGAAACATTGAAATAGTAGAGGTAAAAGACGAGCGCAACGCGCTCGTATTGGATAATAAACCCCATAGGTGGATTACTGGACATGAGACCTTTCCGAATATATAAGGTTAGCCGCCGGAGGCGGCCCCATATTGTAATTGTATGAGTTTTTCTTATTAGGCCCGAGCGGACCTGGCAGGTCTCGGGCCTCTTGTAATTGTACAAGCAGTGCGCGGAGCGCACTAAAAAAAGACGTGCGCGTAGCGCACGTCCCACGGGAAAAGAGCGCGGAGCGCTCAAGAAACAGAGCGCGGAGCGCTCCCCATGTAAGAGACAGTAATCAGGGGGCTCCCGGCACCAACACCTGTCCGATGATATAGGCGTGTGCCGCGAAAGCGGCACATTTGTTCTTGTACGCACGAAAATACGAAAAAAAAATCCCATAGAGAAACATTGAGAAAGAGGAGGTAAAAGACGAGCGCAACGCGCTCGTATTGGATAATAAACCCCATAGGTGGATTACTGGACGTGAGACCTTTCCGAATATATAAGGTTGGCCGCCGGAGGCGGCGCTATATTGTTATTGTATGAGTTTTTCTTATTCTTATTATTTTTCCTCTCCCCCAAAACGCCAGTTTCGGCACTTTCCCACCGACGAAAAGTCCTGCATTTTTGCCCAAAATTCAATTAGGTGAAAAAAAAAAACTTCACATCTCCAAAATGTAAAAATTCAAAAAAATGGCGCGTCAGCGCCCCCTGGAAAAACGACGTTAACATTGCGCCCTATGGCAGGACCCCCCAAAATACCGCAAAACCCGAAAAACGTACTTCGTCGTAGACGAAAAAAATTCGGCACAGTTATTGGTCATGTGAAGCCAAACAAAAAAACACATTACGCGGTTGCTAGGCAACCAACAGTATGGCGGCCATATTGGCCCGAAGAGGGACTTGGCGCCGAAGGCGCCATTTCATGCCCACGCATTTGAACGAACTCGTCCTAGGCCGTTGAACGCAGCGACTCCCCGTTCGCTCCAGATCATCTCCACATGTGGGACATCAAAAGTTATTAAAAACTTTTTAATAGGATTTTTGGTTTTGCCGTGGCAACGCCATGAATTTGGCGTCCGTTTTCGCCGCTCGCCGCCGCGTTCAAACAGTCATAACTCGCACATACTTTGGCCGATTTGAGCGAAACTTGAATCGTTGGTCGAGTCGTCGGCCCCGGATGTTTTGATATAGGAATTTTGAAAATTGCCGCAATAGCGCCCCCTGCAGAGCACAAAATAAAAATGAATGGAGCCAAAAATTAAACTTTGTCGTAGATTCATGAAATTTGGTACAGACATCCGTCACGTGATCCCGAACAAAAAATATATTGATGCCCCGCCCCTTTTCCCACCGTGTTGCCATGGCAACGACCCAATGTCAACTTTGTCGTAGCCAAACCAAAATTGGTACACGCGTGCGTCATGACTGTCCGAACAAAAAAGTACATTACATGGTTGCTAGGTGACCAACAGGAGGTCGGCCATTTTGGGAAAAATAAGCGCCGAAGGCGCCATTTCTTTTGCCAGCTCTTTTATAAACTCCACCGAGGGTGGCAGCGACATTATAAGCAGGTAGGGCGCGGCAGCGCCCCCCGGTTATTGTACATTACATGGTTGCTAGGTGACCAACAGGAGGTCGGCCATTTTGGGACAATCGGCGCCGAAGGCGCCATTTCTTGCCTATGCTCTTTTATACACTCCACCGAGGGTGGCAGCGACATTATAAGCAGGTAGGGCGCGGCAGCGCCTCCCGGTTATTGCGGCGGCGTGCGGGAACCGGCGTCAACCGGCCCCCGCGGCCCGCGAGGGCCTCCCAATGCCGCTTGCGGCTTTAATTATTATTATTAGGCCCGAGCGGACCTGGCAGGTCTCGGGCCTCTTGTAATTGTACAAGCAGTGCGCGGAGCGCACTGAAGAAAGACGTGCGCGTAGCGCACGTCCCACGGGAAAAGAGCGCGGAGCGCTCAAAACCCATGTATGAGACAGTAATCAGGGGACTCCCGGCACCAACACCTGTCCGATGATATAGGCGTGTGCCGCGAAAGCGGCACATTTGTTGCTGCTCGTAAAAAAAAAAAGGTGAAAACCACAGTGAAGGTGCAACATGGACAAGAAAGTGGTCGATGACGAGCGAAGCTCGTCATCGACCATGGCCACTCACCAAAGCCCAAAACACTGATACAGTGACTCAGGGCATCGAGCCCTATCCGGTGATATAAGTATTTGCCGCGAAAGCGGCAAATTTGTTCTTGTACTCACAAAAATACGAAAAAAAAATTCCATAGAGAAACATTGAAATAGTAGAGGTAAAAGACGAGCGCAACGCGCTCGTATTGGATAATAAACCCCATAGGTGGATTACTGGACATGAGACCTTTCCGAATATATAAGGTTTGCCGCCGGAGGCGGCCCCATATTGTTTTTGTATGAGTTTTTCTTATTATTATTATTATTTTTCCTCTCCCCACCTTAACTCCTTTATCTTGTGATGAAAAGTCCTGAATTTTGGCACATAATTCTAAAATGTTAACCGCTCGAATCGTGCAATTTCGAAATTTTACATTTCAAAAAAATGGCGCGTCAGCGCCCCCTGGAAAACTAGATTACATTGCACGTATGGCGAGACCCGAAAAACGTACTTCGTCGTAGACGAAAAAAATTCGGCACAGTGATTGGTCACGTGAAGCCCAACAAAAAAACACATTACGCGGTTGCTAGGCAACCAACAGTATGGCGGCCATATTGGCCCGAAGAGGGAATTGGCGCCGAAGGCGCCATTTCATGCCCACGCATTTGAACGAACTCGTCCTAGGCCGTTGAACGCAGCGACTCCCCGTTCGCTCCAGATCATCTCCACATGTGGGAGATTAAAAGTTATTAAAAACTTTTTAATAGGTTTAACGGTGTTGCCGTGGCAACGCCATGAATTTGGCGTCCGTTTTCGCTGCTCGCCGCCGTGTTCAAACAGCCGTAACTCACACATACTTTGGCCGATTTGAAAAAAAATTGAATCGTTGGTCGAGTCGTCGACCCCGGATGTTTTGATATAGGAATTTTGAAAATTGCCGCAATAGCGCCCCCTGCAGAGCACAAAATAAAAATGAATGGAGCCAAAAATTAAACTTTGTCGTAGATGCATGAAATTTGGTACAGACATCCGTCACGTGATCCCGAACAAAAAATATATTGATGCCCCGCCCCTTTTTCCACCGTGTTGCCATGGCAACGACCCAATGTCAACTTTGTCCTAGCCAAACCAAAATTGGTACACACGTGCGTCATGACTGTCCGAACAAAAAAGTACATTACATGGTTGCTAGGCGACCAACAGGAGGTCGGCCATTTTGGGAAAATCAGCGCCGAAGGCGCTATTTCTTTTGCCTGCTCTTTTATAAACTCCACCGAGGGTGGCAGCGACATTATAAGCAGGTAGGGCGCGGCAGCGCCTCCCGGTTATTGTACATTACATGGTTGCTAGGTGACCGACAGGAGGTCGGCCATTTTGGGACAATCGGCGCCGAAGGCGCCATTTCTTGCCTTTGCTCTTTTATAAACTCCATCGAGGGTGGCAGCGACATTATACGCAGGTAGGGCGCGGCAGCGCCTCCCGGTTATTGCGGCGGCGTGCGCGAACCGGCGTCAATCGGCCACCACGGCCCGCGAGGGCCTCCCAATGCCGCTTGCGGCTTTAATTATTATTATTATTTTTCCTCTCCCCACCTTAACTCCTTTATCTTGTGATGAAAAGTCCTGAATTTTGGCACATAATTCTAAAATGTTAACCGCTCGAATCGTGCAATTTCGAAATTTTACATTTCAAAAAAATGGCGCGTCAGCGCCCCCTGGAAAACTAGATTACATTGCACGTATGGCGAGACCCGAAAAACGTACTTCGTCGTAGACGAAAAAAATTCGGCACAGTGATTGGTCACGTGAAGCCCAACAAAAAAACACATTACGCGGTTGCTAGGCAACCAACAGTATGGCGGCCATATTGGCCCGAAGAGGGAATTGGCGCCGAAGGCGCCATTTCATGCCCACGCATTTGAACGAACTCGTCCTAGGCCGTTGAACGCAGCGACTCCCCGTTCGCTCCAGATCATCTCCACATGTGGGAGATTAAAAGTTATTAAAAACTTTTTAATAGGTTTAACGGTGTTGCCGTGGCAACGCCATGAATTTGGCGTCCGTTTTCGCTGCTCGCCGCCGTGTTCAAACAGCCGTAACTCACACATACTTTGGCCGATTTGAAAAAAAATTGAATCGTTGGTCGAGTCGTCGACCCCGGATGTTTTGATATAGGAATTTTGAAAATTGCCGCAATAGCGCCCCCTGCAGAGCACAAAATAAAAATGAATGGAGCCAAAAATTAAACTTTGTCGTAGATGCATGAAATTTGGTACAGACATCCGTCACGTGATCCCGAACAAAAAATATATTGATGCCCCGCCCCTTTTTCCACCGTGTTGCCATGGCAACGACCCAATGTCAACTTTGTCCTAGCCAAACCAAAATTGGTACACACGTGCGTCATGACTGTCCGAACAAAAAAGTACATTACATGGTTGCTAGGCGACCAACAGGAGGTCGGCCATTTTGGGAAAATCAGCGCCGAAGGCGCCATTTCTTTTGCCTGCTCTTTTATAAACTCCACCGAGGGTGGCAGCGACATTATAAGCAGGTAGGGCGCGGCAGCGCCTCCCGGTTATTGTACATTACATGGTTGCTAGGTGACCGACAGGAGGTCGGCCATTTTGGGACAATCGGCGCCGAAGGCGCCATTTCTTGCCTTTGCTCTTTTATAAACTCCATCGAGGGTGGCAGCGACATTATACGGAGGTAGGGCGCGGCAGCGCCTCCCGGTTATTGCGGCGGCGTGCGCGAACCGGCGTCAATCGGCCACCACGGCCCGCGAGGGCCTCCCAATGCCGCTTGCGGCTTTAATTATCTCTGTTTTTCTGTATTACTGAGCCAATCCACTTTGGGTTTCCCTGACAGCATGAATCCAGATAATAATGTGGTTGTTGTAAATTAAATGGACTTTAAAGCAGAACTTAGTAACTCATGCCCCTAGAGGCCATAAGCGCCACTGCAGTTGTCGTAGCATGTGGTTATTTTACTCATTAATTGTCCGTGACAACTACGCTGACAGAAAAGACAAAGGGAGAGAGGGATATTGTGCATTGTGCCACAAGTCAATTACACAATGGAGATATTTTTTTTTAACTCATAACTTGGCTGTAACACCGCTAAAGTGGCGCTTGCCTGCAGTTAGCTTTGCCCATTAGCCTGTTAGCTTCTTCTTCGTGATTCTATTAGCGTGTATTGTGGGAGGTTGCAAGGGTGGTTTTCCGGCCAAAGAGATCAGCGGGAGATGAAAGACCCACCCCCCCAATCAGCGGCGTCGGAAGCGTTTGGAAAGTGGGGGGGACACATTTCAAAAATGGAGGGGGTCGACTTCTTAACATTAAAGGTCCTATATCATGCAAAATCGACTTTTTGGAGCTTTTAACCATGTTATTATGCTATTTCCTTATCAAAAACACCCCCAGAGTGGTTTCTGGATTCATTCACGCAGTTCTCAGTAATCCTCCTGAATCCTGCGCTCTGAGCAGCTGCTCCGCCCTCTCCTGGTAAACGACTGACATGTTCAGTTGTGTCGTCACAGCGGAACGGAAGTGCTCCACGTCTGTAATCTAATGCCTTACGGCATGATTTTCATTTGTAAAATGTATTTTTTCATTATTTCTGTCGTAAGAAAAAATCAATAAAAAAAAAATAAAAAAAATAAAAAAATAAAAGAGTAAGTGTCTGGCGCTGCGCTGCCCCTGTACCGAAAACAAACGCTCCCCCTGAGCGTCCGAACGGTCTGAACAGATGGTCATGTCATGTTGCACCGAAAGTTGTGAAGAGGGAGCTTTTTCTAACCTACTCTGGAGTCTGGACACCTGTTCTTTTTTCTTACCTCACGATAATGTCACGGAGAAAACCGCGTTTGGCTGCGAGGACTGGACTTTATTCAACCTTCCCAAAGAAGAGGCCATAGAAGTTGGAATTTCCCTCCGGGATTCAGCGACTATCAGCCACAATAGTGTTTGTCTGTGCCTGTACTGATGGATGCTTGATGAACCTTGGCCAGAATCAAAGTGGATTAACTTTTATAACCAACGCAAATCCCATAATGGAAACATCAGAGTGGTGAGTCGATCAAAATGCATGTTAGCGTGTGTGTGTTAGCGTGTGTGTGTTAGCCATTTAGCCATGAAGCTGTGTTGCACATGTTAACTCCTTATAACAGCATCATGAAGTAACTTCACTTTTTGCTGTGATATATATATTTCTACTACTGCTAAAGTTGTATGAGCGGCGAGAGGGGGCGGAGTTAACTGAATCCAAGCGTTTTGTCTTCCGGGTTGGAAAAATACCTCCAGAAAATACTTATATTTATCACAAAAATTAGTGCTCCGTAGTGGTAGCGGTACAATATATCATATAAATGCCTATACTTTACTTTGGAATGGCTAAAATAGCATGATACAGGTCCTTTAAGAACTACAGTGGGACACGGTCAGGACACAGAGCAATGTTATTGCTTTAGCGGGACTACATCCAAATCGAGCGCTACTTCAAGAATACGTGAGAGACTCGATCGGCTCAGCAGCGCCTCCTCCTCGCAGCTGGGTGGACATATAGGGCGGATAACCAAACACCTGTGGAGCCGCTGTTCTCCTGTCCAGTCCTGGCTTCATGACGCTTTGTGAAAAAAACTCAGTGAATGAAGCTCTTATGAGACGGCGCTCGTGTTTGCATCCACATTTAGCTTCAGCCACACCCGTTAACTCCCGCCATCGCAAAGAAACATCTCAACGCTCGTATCTTCACATTTTCCACAAACGCAGATAAAATGTAGTCAAGGGGTAAAGGAAGCAAACATTTATCCGTCAAATGAATAATTCAGATGTTATCTGGTTAAGTTAAGTATCGCGGAGCGACGCGATACTGGCGCGGATAATGGGATAATGCAATACATATGTTTTTAAATGTATGGAAAATAAGGCGCGGGTCATATTTAATTGTTTGGCCTCGGGGAGCCTATTGAAAAGGTCCAGTCTAAACTAGTAAATGTAAAGTCAATGAAAATTCACGTTGTGAAAGTGGGGGGGACCAATCAACCACTTTTCAAAAGTGGGGGGGACACGTCCCCCTCACAATAAATGGTTCCGACGCCCATGCCCCCAATCACCCCATTAACACTTGCATTACCTCCAGAGGGAAATGAGAATAGTTGGGGACATTTCAACGCTGCTAAGCCATGCCTGTAAAGCCTACTCAAGGGCACCCACGATGGGAACTCTTTCTATTAATCAAATGATTGCGCTTGCATTAGAACAGCCAGAAGAGTGAATACAGACCCACTTAATGTAGTTCTAATAGATTTCTGAAATACCAAGTCGAATTGTCTATTGCACTTGAAAGACTTTTATTAAATTATTACTTATTCATAATCCCCCATATGCCTTGTCTAATGTCGCACAAAAAGATAGTGCAAGTATTATGTTAAATGTTATCCAGGGGCGGCGAAAATGGCCAATAACTTCCGTGTATGATAGTGTTGAGATGAAGCAAAACGACCAGAAGAAAAGTGTTCATTAATAAATATCTCCCCGCCGAGCCTTGAGGGGCATTGTGCATTTCTTTTTTCAACATTCATAACCAAAAGTGGAACCGCCACAGCCCCCATCTCCCCGAAGTCATTCTACGAGGGGGCTCTGAGCCGGTCTGGTGAGCAGAGATACAGAGAGGACACTTTCGGGCACATCCAGTCGCGTTCACTTTCGACTATTTTGCTCATAATTAAAGGATGATGTAGCAAAACCGCAAAGACGGGCCATAAAATATTCATCTGAACTGCTTAAACATTAACTAATGAGCAGAGCCATTACAGCGATGTAAAAGGTGGCCTGCAGGGGTTACCAGGAGAAAGGGTACATGGCAAAATGAAGGCTGATGGGGAGAGGATTTAGTAATGCAGATGAGGGAACTAAAGTAGTCTCTAGTTATCGTGGACTTTTTGAAGTTTAGGGTTCTTATCCAAACACACTATGTATGGCTGAAAATCATGTGAATAGGGACATAGACAGAAAAAGGTAAAAGAATGAATGAGGCAGCAGCTATATGGTTCTGGGTTCCACTCGCTGATCGTGTGAGCCGTTTGTGTGGAGTTTTGCATGTTCTTCTTGAAGGGTGGGCCAAATTTCCTTCCAGGAACAAGTAAACCTTAACCCTGATTAAGTAGTTGAGGTTTCCAATGCACAATTGAGTAGTCTAGATCCCTGCAATGTGTAAGTCCCCAACACATCTAGAAATAAAAACTGATCAACTGATAATTTGTTATCTTATTGACCTCTTGGGGCTAGATTTAGTAAGTTGAAACATGATCTTACAATGGGGCATCTAATAAATACAAAGGTTCCTGATACAAACTGGCCTGAAACCTCCCACGATCAAAATTCAACTTTTTGAGCTGTCATTACTTATTTACCATAAAAGCCGCCAAGGAAATGAAGAAACATATAACCTCTTTAGCTGAGGTAACAACGCATAACACGCACATGAATATTTATGAGCTCCAAGACAGAAAGAGGGCACACTAAGGCAGCTAATATCATCGCATTCTGTTTTACCCTCAATATAAAATACCAAAGTTGGCCGTTCATCTATTCATCGTAACTATAGTATTTTCAAATGTCAAACAGCATAACACTCATATTTGATCATTATACTGTATATGAATAGCATGACCAATTCACTAAAACAATGCGCGTAATTGCCATATAAAACAAACTCAGTTTTATGGTGTTCACACTCATAATTATAGCCTGCTACTTATCCACGTTTCTGAAAAGCCTGCATACATTCACTTTGACAGTACTGTGGGTATAGAAGCCACTCGAACACAAAGAGCCATATCATCCACAAGTTGCCATCTCTCCACTTTTACAGAGGCAGCTGCTGCGGACTCGTCTCACTGGTCGACCTATGAGCAAAACCAATCAGAGCCAAAGATGGGGAACAATGTGCCATCGCTGTGATATGCTCTTGTTTTGATAAGGTCTTGTCCGCTCCAGCCTCTCGGTTAGTCAAGGGGGCTCACTGTAATATTGGTTATGAGAATGCCTGTAGGGGTGTGCACACCACAGTCCCGTACACACAGTAATAAGGGAACTGAAGTGACTAAATCAATTACACACAGGTCTGGAGACTGTAACTCTCATAGCATCCAAAGTATAAATGATCAAAATAAATATTTGTAAATAACGCAAATACATCTTCATGCGTGACTTTGTCATTTCAAACCTTTCGTCTTCTGGTCACTGAACGCCGGGGATATTGATGGCGGTGAGTTACTCTTGCATAAGGGGAGATAAGCTCTTTGCCAAAAGACAGTTTCCATGTTCCAAGAGTTTGGTGACAGGGATCTTAGCATTGCTTTAAATGCATTGAGACACAAAGCCCTTATTTCAAACAAGAACAGAAACAAGAATATTAAAACTAATTCTAATTTCCATGCGAATGTATTTTCTATTTAAAGACATAATATATAAACCATTAACACCATCTTGGTTGTTCATTTGATAGTCTGCAGAAACGCATTTCATGGTCTTTATACATTGATTGACAACAAAGCCTTAAAAAGACAAAAAGAACAGCAATCATCCTTTTAATCTACTTGGTATCAAGTAACTCTTTGCTGCCTCATTCATAGGCTGCGTAGCTATAAGCACCTTGAGAGTAATACAGCTATCCTAGAAGAGAGAGTGCTACAGCAGCATCTTTAATCACACAGGGGTGCTGACCTGAGGAGGATATGAGCTCTTTGCATCTGAAGCCGACCGTGTGCTGCAAGCCTGCAGGAGCAGGGAGGACTTTCTCTTCTCTCTCTAACTGTGTGTCCTGGAGCAAGACTTTGTTTGGACAGGCATTAATGACAGACAGGGGAACGGCAGGACCGCCAGCGCCCCGGGGCATCAACACCGATTGCAGCTTAAAGTCCAGGGATGGAGGGAGAAGTGATAGTGTGCATCGAGAGAGCAAGACTACACACTCCTCATACCGCGTCCAGCTGCTAGACTAAGCAATTACACCCCGCCGCGGATCTATCAGCCGCTCAGAAAATGCCTGCTACACTCCAACCAACCTCAAAGGCATGCTCAACACAGATTCTTAGTTTATCGCATATTTCGTTTTATAGCATGCCAGAGTAACAAAGCATAATGATAGTGGCTGGTTCCAAAAGAGAAGGAAAGAGAGAGAGAGAGAGAGAGAGAGAGAGACAGAGAGAGAGAGAGAGAGAGAGAGAGAGAGAGAGTGCAGGTTGGGAATGAAACAAACACAACATCTTAGCATAAACTGTAGAACAAGTAAATGTGCTTCTTTTTCTATCATACAAAAATTACATTTTGTGTGTTTGATAAGATACAAAGCCGTTTCAACCTCAGGAAAATCCGTCATCAGTGGAACAACTCTAGAGCTGACTGTAACATATCTACTTATTTTTCTCACATTTCTATCATTACCAATGTAGCCCAATGTAAGAGAAAGAACCTTCCACTGTGTACAATTAATGAAAGAATACCTGCAACTCCAGTGTTGAGACGGGGCCTGTCCAACTACAAGCAGAGCCACTGACGTAGGAGCTCACAGGGGAATCAAAATGGATCAGAGATGTGTTTTTCCTTTGACAGTATATGCTTGAATAAAACTAACAGTGTATGATCAGTGGCACACAGGGGAACATGCCATCAACATGTATGTGGCAAGCAACACTTGTCTATTAAGTCAAACTGTATGAAGTATGAAGAAGGCCACTGGGAGATCCCTGCACATGAATGTACAGTGAGCCAAATGAAACATGTATTCACACCATACCATCTGTTTTAAACCTGGAGCAGAATTTCACTGAACACCTCATGACAGGGTGTGAGGTTGAATAAGGAGGAACATAAAACATTGTAGCAGCAACTCAAGCATAAACAAGAAAAAAACGATCAATTGTGCCATAGCCATATGAGTACTTTAAAACAATAAAAGAAGAGTATATTCAGTACATTTGAGAGATTGCACAATATAAACCAAAATGCAATGTCAACAGGAAAGACACATCTGAAGTCCTTTTATTACCACTGCAACAGCTTACTGTCCCCATACCCCAGTACCTGCGCACAGTGCCCCGCCCTGTCCAGCGAGGAGATGCTGGTTAAACGGAGTTTAACCAGTTAAACTGACCTGTCCTCATTCTTTTTCTTTTTTTTCCCCAATCGGTTTTAGACATAGTCCTCTTTGACGCTGAGCGTCAGCTCGCCCAGCCAGCTTTATATACAGTATGACATGTCTCAGGAGAGCTGTCAGCGTCAACAAAATACAAACGCGCAATTCCTCCTGTGGCGAGGGACTTGGCGTGTGCGTAAAAACCAAAGCACCGACATTGGACGCCCGAGTAACAGCAGAGGCTTAAGATCTTCAGTGAAATCATATTATAATAAAAAAGGAAAGTACTTGTATGTAAGTTATCTAGACTGTTGTACAGTTTACAACGAGGTTACAGTGGAGCTGAGCGTGCACGCATAGACATCGTGTCAATGAAATAAAACCTCTTATCCCTCTTAAAATTAACGTTTGCACAAACCAGTGGCACAAATGTTGTAAACTTGACATGTCGAGTAGGATGAAATAGACAATTAGACAGATGGATTTTATTACATAAAATGCATTTCCTTCCCACTTTTAAAGATAACATTATTGTAACGAGTTTATATATATATATATATATATATATATATATATATATATATATATATATATATATATATATATATATGTATATAAGAGAATTCCGTTGAGGGAACTCCCGAATTTCGCGCATCATGATGGCACAGAGGAGAGTGCATAACTGCAGCACAACCCGCTCACCTGCATGACACTGAGATCTCGACTTTGGTGGCCGGGATGCTCCCACTGATCGGGTCGAAGTCGCGGACAGTGGCAGTGGCCTCTTTTTTGTCCACATCTCCCTCCATCGTTGCGGGATACGCGCGCCAGCCCCACGCACGGCAGCTGTGGCGACGGCGGGCGGCAGCGCAGTGACGAGACGCAGGGGCGCAGGGGGTCCGGACCCGACTCAAGTGCTGTCCATTGGAGAGGTGCGGCCGCTTGGAAAGTTCAGTCGCTGTTCTCGGAGGCAGCCGCGCACTGAGCTCTATTGTAGTGCTGGAAAAGTAAGCGCGCTGAACTCCTCCCCTTCAGCCCGCATTCTCACACGAGCAGCCGATCCGCGCGATTGATTTGTCCAGATCGTTTTTTCTGCTCTAAATTGATTTCAGAAGCCTTTAACTGGGAGAAGGGATAAATCACCAAAGTGCTACTCTTTATCTATGCTGTAACAGTAGATTAAACGTGTTTGTTGGAGCTTTTAAAGTAGTGCCCTTTTTTTCAGACGCCTCCACGCGCATCTGCCGTGCTCCACTCCCAGTGTAACGCTATGCAATGCTCAAAGTGGAGATGCTCACTCGACGCGGATGAATAGTTTTCCTCCTCTGTGTAAAAAAAAAGAAAAGAAAATGACATCAGCTGCCACCAGCGCGTATAACTAATTGAAGAGCCGTTTCTGTTCTTCGTTTCAGCATCTGGACAGCTCCTCAAAGTGCTTTCCCGACTTCAGAAGAAACGCAGGACGAGCCGCTCCGCCACAAGCACAGAGGCTATATTTGCGCACATGTCATTCACTAACATTGTGCTGGGGAAATATGTCAAAGTGAGCAGCTGTGTTGAGTTTGAAGACTTCACAAGGGCCACTTCACAAAGACGCGTCATGAAAACTGGGTGTACATTGTGATACAATCAGGTGAGTCAGAGGACCAACCAAATATGAAATACGGACTTCCCATTTGTCAAACTGCAGTGTACTACATACTGCAGGTTTCTCTCCGCAGTATCTTAAGTAATGTGTCATTAAGCTTACAAGTTACAACAAGCGCTTCATTATAACACTACCTCATCAGCATTTAAGGCCGTACGATCAAAACACGGTGATTGCTCTATTCATGGCCTAACATATTGAGATGCATCCCAGCCGCTGTCCACCTGCTGTATTCTGTGTAATGGATTAAGTTTTATTTTTGATGCTTCTTCAAACAAGCAGCATGATGGCATCAGTGGCCGCCAGGGGTAACCACAGAGGACTACAGCAGGTGCACAGGGCAAGTTCAAATGCTAAATATATATTAACAAAACTGCTGGACTCCAACTAAAGTTATGTTGTTCAATATATTATAAATCACACAAAAATATATATTTTTATCACTAGGGAATACTATTACTAAAATATTTATTCAGACATTTATTAAGAGCCTATCGCGTCACCTATCACTGCAAAAGTATTTGAAGACAAATAATACAGTTTTATAAAATCTTAGACTTGCTTTATGTCTCTACATGTCGGCAAATATAACAGGCTGTAGGTCAAACTCATGACAAAGAAGCAGTAGATGAAGCGGCCCACCAGGTTTCTGTCTGCAGCCCAGTCGCCTCAGGTCACTCTGCTTTGGCTCAGAGCTCAGAGCAAACTCATTAATACCTCCCCATAGGCTCCAGTCTGAGGAATGGACTTTCCAGACTCTTAGGATTAAACCAGTCTCTCCATTCAAGTAACAAAACTACATTTTTTACATGTCAAGTTAGTTTTACCTTTGGTCAAAATGCCAGTAAACAGAGTGAGGTGCAGGAAATCTGACGACTGAACCTATGACACATCCGATATCACGGCACACGTCGCGCGTCCCGATATTAAAGTTCCTGCACCGAGAACCAGCATGTGCTTTGAAACAAGAAGAAGCTTCAAAATTATCCATTGCTCAAAGAGGAAATTTCCACACAGATGATATTATGTGAAATCCATATATAGGCACACCTCACGACCACAGCTGATTGGCACATTTCAAACCAAACCGCACTGGAGCTCTGCCTCATTATTACTCATGTTTGGTGGTAATTAGGCCCTGTGGTGGTCCGAGACTGGTTGATTTGAGCGCCCCTGAGTGCGCGGGCCTGCTCTTCCTGCTGAGAGACCCTCCTGCCCCCATAGTCACTGCAGCTCTGTAATTACAATAGCACCGGAGCAGCAGGAGGGAGCCACAGAGACATGGGTATTACAGGGTCCAATAGGTCTAAGAAGTTTCGACAAAGCATAATGACAGGGTGAAGGTCAAATGGAGGGCAACTACTTGGAACAACTGATTTGTTATGCACTGTGCATTTGATACAACTCTGCTCTGTGTTATCAGTCACCTTGAGTCTGTCTCTCTAAAACCAAAAAATCAGGTTAGAAATCTAGGAGTAATCATGGACTCAGACCTGAACTTAAAACAGCCACATTAAAGCAATAACATCATCAGCTTTTTACCGTCTGAAAAACAAACAAAAAGGTCCATCTCTGACATGTTAGAGCCGTATGAACCATCTCGGGTCTCCTGGTGGTTCCTAGAGTCAATAATAAACACGGTGAGGCTGCGTTTCAGTTTCATGCAGCTTAAGTCTGGAACAGTCTTCATGAGGATGTGAGACAGGCCTCAACTCTGACAATGTTCAAATCTAGGCTGAAAACAGCTCTTTTTACCCGAGCATATGAAAACTGAAAGTATTTTATCTGCACTCTTGCCTTTTACTGTAATTGATACATTTTTATGTTTATGCTTTATTGATTGATTTGATCTGTTTTCTTGTAATTTTATGCAACTGTGAAGCACTTTGAATGTAATGTCCATAAAGTCGGTCAATAAAGTAGCCATGGCCATCAATTGACGCAAAAGTAGAACCAGTGCCATAGCCATAAACAATTAACACCATGGCTATATTATCTTCTGGAGCTCAAATATTCTTTTCATTTTAATTTTTCATGTGTTTGTCCTTCGACCAACTCCTGTCAAAAAGGAATTTGTGCGGACATCGGCCAAGGTGACCTCCTTTGTAAAATGTCATGCTCAAACCTCTTTGTGGTACAAAAATAAACCAAGTTTCAATCAGGAAGTCACGTCAGGGAGGACACTGAGCCTGGAAAACAAGGCTTTTCTACAGCTGTGAAAAAGACAAAAGGATCCATTTAGGCAGCATCTTCTCAAAATAACAAGGAGGGAGGATTTGAGCTATAATGGTGATAATGGTGCTCTCGATATGTTGGTGGTTCTCAAGCTTCAAGACTCATTTCCAACAAGTTACGAGTCCAAAAAAATATTATTTTCCACTTGGAACAAAATATTTCACAGTTTGATCCTGTATGCCGTACGTAACATCCAAGCACAATTTTCACATAAATATAATTAAAGCCTGTAAAACTCTTCCTCACCCTCTGCGGCCGTCTCTTGAGGCCTGGGAGCTTGAGGGTTCTGCGCAGTATCTTTGCTGTTCCTAACTGCACTGAGATGTCTGAGGTTTTTCCTGGGATCTGCTGTAGCCACTGCCCCCAGTCCACCACTGATGCCTTCACCCTCCTGGCCTTTTCCCGCTCTTCTCTGAGCCCCTGGTATTTCTTTACTCTCGACTGCTCAGTTGAGAACCACAGTTTTAAGGGAAGGATCACATTTTTATAAAGCTTGTGATGACCACTGAAAGATGTAGAGAGATGAGATAAATATCTGCTGCATTTTGTTAAGTATTGAGATGGTGTTTCTATTATTTGTAGAAACTCAATATAAAACATGCAGCTACTGCTTTGCGTAAAGACATGCGTCTCAGAAATACTGGTGTGAAATAATATTTTCTGAGGATAAACACATACTTCACTTTATAAAGGCAACCTGATGGTGTTAGTGGCAAGTTTTTTTATTTGTGGTAGTCAGTAGCTTTTTATTTCTAAAATCAACATATTGATTTCTGTTTTACACAACACTAAACATTTATGCACAACTTTTACCCTGGTCGCAACAGTTTGTCAATAGTCATTTATTCTTCTCATGATAATCTTTCTAGCGATGCAGAAGCTGCTTTAGAACATTTGAATTAGAAATGTACAAGATCAAACAAGAACACAAAAAGGCTTCAGAATTATCTGTAATTAGACTGTGTCCTCTAAATGCAAATCTGACATTGATACCAATGATACATTTCTTCTTTTATTAAATCCCATTCTGCAGAAATCACATGTAGGGCTTAGCTGCTTTATTTAACCTTATAAATGCCATTTGCTAAACCTTTACAACACGCTGGTGCTTTTTTATGTGAAAAAGGTTTAATACATTATCCATAACGCATGCTGAAAAATAAGTCATGGCAAAGTTCTTGAGTGCATCTCCTTTTTTCAGATGTCCTTCCACAACAGCATACTTTGGCATCACATCTGCCCACAGGCTCAAAGGTTAGATCTCCTGGCCTGGAAAACTCCAGACTCACCGCTGCGTCGAATCCATTTCCCACAACGGTAGATACGCAAGCAAACAGGAAGCGGAGTAAACCAATCAGCGAAGGGCGGGCGTCTGCCGTTGATGTGGTGTTATTAGCGGTTTTGCGTTAATATTTGCGCAGGATTATGAATAACGAAACTCACCTACTGTCGATGTGTTTTTTGGTCATTTACCGCCGACTGGAGACACGCTCCCTCCCTTTCGTGCATTGTTTGTAGATTGTTATTGAGGGACTTCCTCGTCCCATGAGTGACGTTACTCGCTAACAACACGTCACGGCAAATAAACGAATCTGATTGCACGTGAACGGATTGATTTTGCAGAAGCCGCGAACGAGGACGGGGTGACCAGACTGATCCCCCGCTGTATACAAAAATACAGAGGGGAATCATTCTGGTCCCACCAGGCTATCCACCACAGTATTGACTTTTAAAGTCACTATTTGACCTTTTTATTTCTGTTTATTAGTGCATTTTTCCCAAGTCAAAGAGGAAGACTTGCCTGGCCTCTTTCCTGTCTATTTTGCATAGCAACATCAGTTTAAAAAGGTCAAATGGTATTATACTCCTGGTCCTGTTCCGGTATGTGCTGAACTTTGATTGTGAGTTTTGGTGTCTTTGTTTTTTTTGCTGTTCATTCAAACTCTCTGCAGTTGTTCCCACAAACTTGGTTAATTTGTGCACGCAGTCAGTCAACATATTGGAATCAATATGACAAGAAAACAGACTCCAGCATGTACAACTTCAAACACAGCAGCAAAGCAATAGCAAACAAGATATACACCTGGACTACAACTGTGTCTTAAAAAATACTCCATAGAATAATCCGTAGTGCATTTATATTTCGGACATGGTGGGTGAAGTGTCTTGCCTTTTTGCACTAGTCAGAACTGGGATGAATTGAGACTTTTGTGTCACAGAGTATAATCCTTGACCAAGAGATCAACATGAATTATGTTTATTAGAAAATTCATTCAACCAACCATCCACAGTGACCAACCACGATGTTTTTGGGCTGATGATGAAATACTGAAAGTTATTACACAGTGTCAGAAAATCAAAACATTTTAAAAGCGCTTTGACAAATCCTTGGCACCAATTACATCCTGAAGACAGTTGATGCTACAAATAAAACTAACCAAAAAATAAATAAAAAATAACTTAATGTTGGAGATGTGCCTCAAATTCTCACACATAAAAGTTGTCTAGAAGATAAATATGAATATTATTTTTCTCTTTTCTAGTGCCGTTTTTCCCCAACAAACGTACAGCACATCCTCAATGCCCCTGCGTCGAGCTAGAATCGCATTTGTCATTTTCCATTTCCAATGATTGGATCACTTTGTCAGTGACGTGGCATCTCTGAAGTGAAGCGAGTGGGGGTATTAAGTCCCTAAAGTGAGATGTTGGATTCATAATGAGCAGCAGCTGCAGAGCACCTTGGCCATCTCTAGCATCTACCTTATATAAAAACATAACTAATCCTACATCATTTCAACCATCTCTGTGCTGCCCAGGGAAGCAGCGGTGATGTGATGGAGGAGTCTACAGAGAAAATGATGGCTGTCCTCATTTATCTTGAAAATGGCCATTACAATCGATTCTTTCCTGTATGTGAATGGTGGTACAGTATGTTTATGAGGAAGCATGTACGTTGCATGAAATCATCTATTACTTTGATGGAGAGAATGCCACCGTCGTGCTGCTGCCTGTGTTCTTACCTGGCGACGCTCTGCGAGATAATTATATTGGAAAAAAACACACAAAAATGCATTTTTGCTTCCGCCCGAAGCGTGTGAAGCAAGTGAGAGAAATTCATTCAAGGATGCAATCATTTCTTTCTCCTTCGTGTTTCCATGTGTGATAACTATTGAAAATTGCCATCTTAAAATCCATATTATATAACTGTAACAGGGGACAGCCGCTCACAAAGTATTCATTTTCATCTGGATTCTGAGAACCCCTTTCCTCCGCAGAGTGGTGTGCTGTCAATTACTTAAGTGATAAAATGAAAAGACAATTTATCCTGGGGACTACTTTTTCAAATGCCAAAAATGATTCCACATACTTAGCCTGCATACACTCCTTATCCGACAAGCCACTGTTTTAAATGAGACAGTTCCAAGCCTGGATAAATGGCATCAGGAAGGACACTTACATATGTTGCTTCAGGTAAGGTTTGGGGTGGCACTGGTAAACCATTACGGAGATTACTCCAAAAGACAGTTTGTAAGGAATCCAGCTGCTTGTATTACAACTTTCTCAAGCCTGGATGAACCCGGTTTTGTTATGGGAGGGCCACCACTCATTATTGGCCAATACTTGGACTGAAAAGTAATGTCATGAGATGATGGTTCACAAAACTTTAATCACAAAATGTGGTTCTG
This sequence comes from Proterorhinus semilunaris, assembly GCA_021464625.1. NCBI lineage: Eukaryota > Metazoa > Chordata > Actinopteri > Gobiiformes > Gobiidae > Proterorhinus > Proterorhinus semilunaris. The sequence goes on from CM038347.1 coordinate 20,062,936, forward strand.
GCTCAGCGAACAACAGTACAGTTTTCATTAATGAAAATTCTGATTCAGACCCCACACTCTCACGATGGCGGCAAGAGGTAGCAGCAGCTTGGCAGGCGCTGATGCTTCACCTTTCCTAAAGAAATCTGGGAAGCCGCCTGATATGACAACTGCCGTAACAACCTGGACATTGTTGCCACTGACGAGATACAAATGCCCGGCCCTGAAGTGTGCTATTTGTGTTGTGTTACCTGTTGGCTCTCACTACTACGCAAAATGTTTGGGAGCTGGGTAGCTACTCGTGAACGCTCAACCTCACTTGGCGGCGTGCCAAAAACGCTGGCTGTTCCCTTAGACTCGTGGAGCCAGTATATACTCTACTCTAATGTGCTGGACGGTGGGCAAGCCGATTGTCAGGATGACCAGCTACGCGCACGGAGAGTGGCTCGTCACGCAGCAGTTCAGCGAGGAAAATGCGACGCTTCTTTGCCTTATGCTTCTACTGTGCGGAGAGGTTCATGGAAATCCTGGCCCTATGGTCTCACGACATTCACCGCAGCTGAAAACATCCACGGCAACACCAGTGACCTCCATACAAGGTATAACATCTTAGCATGCCGGGCGTCCAAAACGACAGAACTCAGCCCGCTGCAGACCATTATTACCTCCAAACAACGAAACACTAAACTTTTTCAAACAGTTAATCATGCGTCGGTACTATGGAACCCCAAAACAAAACCTAAAGGAATATTTGGCGGACATATTTACACTGAGGATTCCTCAGTGTAAAACAGCACTCGGCAGCTCAGCCTTCTCCAGTGTGGCCATCAGACAGTGGAATATGTTTCCAACAGAGCTGACCACGTGTGTACATTTTAACACTTTTTCACACCAGGCCAAAAAATTGCTTCTTTTAAAACAAACGTGTTCCCATAATGTAGAGTGTATTTGCAAATTAATGCTTAGGAATGAATGAAGTGTGCGTTTCATTTTAATGATGTTTTGGGGGAAATGTATTTTTAACATGTGCATTTTTCTAAGACTTTGTCTGTTGACATCAGTCGGCCCAGGGACTGCAGGTGGACATTAGCACAAGTGCTACAACCTGGTACAATGCATCTCTCCTTCCTGAGGTTAATGTATAGTGTACACTGTTCAAATAAATAAATAAACTAAACTAAACTAACTAAACATTAATCTTCCCAAAGTAATCATCCAACTCAAAGCATTTATTTAGAGCTGTCAGAGATACAGGGATATTACAGTATCTAGTTCCAAAATGTCTTTGTGAGGGGTAAGAGTAGAAAAATAAGGGAGCACATTTTAATAAAAGAAAATTATGCTGGGTGCGTTTTTCATATCCTTTGACAGATGTGCTGGCCTGGCGTGTCTGACAGCATAGAGGCGCAGAGAGGAGCAGAGCTGTGGAACAGATTTAGCTTCATAAGGTTTGGAGACTCTGAGCGCGGCTAATTGTGGTTTTAATGCATTCAACGAAAAGTAATATCGCAGAGACATAATTATACGCTGATAACACACACACAGAAAATGGCGGGCTTAATGCTGATTGTTTTAAGCCAAGTCGGGAAGTCTACGGGAACTCATTAAGTCTGGAGTTAAAAGAAACATGTTTTAAGATACAAAAGCAAAGCTTCGTTCATGTGAATAATAATAGTTACAAGGGAGAATAATAATTCGCAATATCAACTCAATTCACAATTCAAAATATTTTAAGATCAATAAAGTCCCATCTTATTTTGTCAATGCAATGTCAAATAATGTTTCGGGCACTTTGCTTTAACAGAACAGACGACACATGTAGCCAGTCCCTCTCCCGAAATAGTTTGTTGCAAATCCTAAAAAAAACAACAAACAAAAAAACAACAGGAATGAAACATCTCACCCAATATACAGTATCTAATTAAATACAAGCATGTGTGTCTGTCTCATCTTTATTGTGACCGGGCCTGCCTCTCCTCACACCTGACTTGTACCTGTGCTGGAAAAGACAATAAGTCAGGGGTAGGCAAGTTTGCTTGGACATTTTAGTGGGACTCTTTGTACCCCCTCCATCAAGAGTTGTTGCAGTTCATTTAGAAAAAGACTATTTGTAAGTAAAAATACAATGCTGTGTTCAAAATAAACTCAAAAATACTACCAAAACTATACATTTTCCAGCAAAACATTCAGTTTCACTTTGTTTTTAAATCTGTACTCCTGATCATGTATGGCTGAAATGGGAGTTCTGCTAAGAAATTTTAAAGATAATATTTTTCACATATGTGGTGTAACAGGCATTTGGTCTCGGATTTACGTAGAATATTCCCCGGTTCTACTATGGAGGGCCGGTTTTGGTCCAATGTTTGTTTATGTATTAGAGTTTTTTTTCTACACTTGTTCTGGTGAAGCAGCAACATGTACCTAAGAAAGTCCCGCAGTGTGGCTTCAATAACTAGAGATGTGGTTCCGATACTACAAAACCGATACAACTTGACCAGTATTTGATCATGAGGAAATACAACAAAAGAAGAGAATAGCCAGAATAGACACAGATTTCTGACCAAACACAACCCCCGAATCAGCCGTGACTGTCCTGAGTTTGTGAATCTTCACACAGCACAGGGTCTGCGGTGTTTAGACGGGGAAGCTTCCCCAGTGTCTCTTTACATAAATGTTGTCTTCTCAGTCAACGAGGACAATCAACACAATGCATCTACTTTTATTTTTTAGATGTCAGGTATAAAGTGGATAAAACTGTCCCAAGTGAAGTCATTTACCGGCCCCAAACAGGAAGTGCCGCCTCCATCTGCAATAACAGCAGCCCTAAACTTGTTAGGGAAATAATCTGGAGAAGTTAAGGCCCCTCAAATCTTTTCATTCTCCTGAGAGTTTTGTGCATCTCTTGGTTTCACTTCGCACTCAGCTCCAGCAGCAGCCTGACCTAGATCCTGCTTCATATACATATTCATCGGGCAGGCTTAATCATAATACAGCCGCTTGAGTGAAGGAGGAAACTCTCTAATTAGTTGGTCCCATTGAGCGTTTGGGATGTGCACATCTCCAGTGTCACTTGAATTTGTGTCTCGAAGATGCAGCAGTCATTTCTGTGAAGCTGTGTGGAGACTTTGGCATTGTATAATAAGGGTCAGTGGATGTGATTTACAGTCTAAGAAAAATTCCATTCTTGATGAAAAAATGTCTACCTACAGGGAGAAGAAAGGTAGTCACAAAATAATACAGTATCTACTGTATGTTAGTCTAAAGCAATGATCAATAAAGCAGGTGCTTGAAAAGATTTCTGTAAATCAAAGGTCCCGGACAAGTGAACTCCAGTCCAGAACAGGACCCAAACACTAATCCAAACTTTGGACTCAATCATTTTACCCTCTAAGCCAAGCGGATGCAGAGCTCCCAGTGAGTGTCAATCTTCAGCACAAGCATCTCTCTCTCTCTCTGAAGGAGAGCGGTGGACTATAGCCTGAAAGAAAAAGCTGATCCATAGCATCTTAAAGGAACAGGCCACCGTTTTTCCATATGTTACCTGAGCTTAGAAAAGTTGATACGTACCTGTGTGTGTGCCTTTGGAAGACCGTGGTAGCTTCCAACTTCAACCCCGTTTGGAGCTATAGGAATTTGCTGGGTGAGGCCAAATGATAACAACATCTTTGGTCTTTTTGAGTGACTGAGTACACGCTTAAAGACCAAACAGGTATGAATCAACTCGTCTAAGCTCAGGTAAGAACATATCTCAGTATGGAAAAACTGTGGCCTTTTAGGCGGCTGCATTTAAGGAAAAAAAACACCTAACCCCAAAAAAATTGCTACAAAAGTTTTTTCAATGGTTTACTGTAGTATCAGGTGTGCTCATACTAAAAGTCTACCAAAATCTGACCACTGGAAAGGTGTAATTTCCAAGATGGCGTCCAAGAGGGTCGCCAAATCCTTTAAATGCACATTACTCCTTTATTATTCATCTTAGACAAGTTATTTTGGTGTCTAACCCCCTGTGTTGGGTATCTAGGAATCCAATAGGCTTGTTCAAATTGTAGGGACATGACTATATAATTGTGAAATATAAGATAGTGGACAAATGCTCTATATATTAATATTAGCGAGGTTGTCACGGCAACGGCACACATTTTCCCAGAGGCTGAGCGGAACATGAATGGGCTCATTTTAAAGCCCCGACCCTGTTCTTCCAACGCAATAAAGAATAAGTCTCTACGACATTTACTCCCAGAGATATTCGCTAAAGTCTGCAAGGTGAGCGACCATGTCGGCCCTGACATGGTAGACTCGATGGGTTTTAACCTCTCTGTTATCTCAGCATATTAGCAATTAGCATATTTACATTATACCAAAGTGATTACAAATCTCTTATTTATTTTTGAAAAGAATGCCTTTGATCTGCACTAGATTTACAAATAGTCATTGTCACACTCTTCCTCCCGTAAAGGTTGATTATGTGGATTGTCACAATTTTCCACTTGACATGATCCACAAGCAGGTGTGCATGGAGGTCCATATCCTCTGCAACTACACCGTGGTGTTTGGCAGGCAGTTGTGCTATTACACTGGGTTATCTGCAGGAGATTTTTCGGGGCAGCAGTTCTATCGCTCAGATCTGGCACGAACTAGTCTGGCCTTAGCCATGTGTAAAGTCCGGTCAATTATCATTTCCAAACATGTACGTCTGGGTCTGATCTCAGTGACCGCGTTACATCGGTTGAATTTCAACCTTCCATTTAGTGAGCGGGTAAAAATGCTAGCGATTGGGTAAAATCAGATCCAATCGTTTAAAAGGAGTTCACCCCTCCCACCTGAAAACGGAGCTCCATTGTGAAGACCGACAAGAAGACCCTCTGTACAAAATGAGTATGAGGGTCTGGTAAGACCAGGCTAGACACGAACCAATTGTCCTCAAGTCTCCATCCCCAATCCACCACATTCATGTCACTCCCCTTTCCAATCCACACCATGATCTGCTAATACACTCTGAGCAAATTACATTTATGATATTCTTTGCTTGATACGTAATTACGGTAAAGCAACTGTAGTTTGTGATGGCTACAGTGAAGTCAATGCAAAATTGAGTTTGTTGAAAAAGAAGATTTCCTTTCCAGACCTTGTAACAAACAAGGACTTATTGGTCTTGTGACTGAGGAACTGCAGAAGAAAGACTGTAATGTTATCAATGCATCAGGAGATGCAGACGTGGACATTGGAAAGGCTGCAATCAAGGAGTCACAACATCAGCCCATGACCTTGATAGGCGAAGATACAGACTTACTCATTCTTCTTCTCTACTATGTTGAAATGAACAATTAGGGTCTCTATTTTCGTTCGGATAAATCCACAGTTCCTCAGGTTTACAACATCAGCGAGATGAAACAAGTCCTGGGGAGTGACTTGTGTTCTCAGTTGCTGTTGCTTTCACAGGTTGTGACACAGTGTTCCTGAAGAATGAGAGATAGAATTTTCTAAAAAATGTATTACTTATTACAAAACCAAAAGTTTACATAGATTTAATTCATATTTGGTAGAATTGACTTTAAACTGTGACTTTGACTTGGGTCAAACGTTTTGGATTTCCTTCCACAAGCTTCTCGCAATAGTTAGATGAGTTTTGGTCCATTCCTCCAAACAGAACTGGTGTAACTGAGAAACATTTGTAGGCCACCTTGCATGCCTATGCCTTTTCAGCTCTGCCCACACATTTTCAACTGTATTGAGATCAGGACTTTGTGATGACCACTTCAAAACATTGACTTTGTTTATCCTTAAGCTGCTTTGTAACCAGTTTTGGCAGCTTGGCTTTGTGTCATTGTCTAGTTGAAAGACCCATCTGTTTAAGCTTTCACTTCCTTGAGATGTTCGTACAATATTTTCACATAGTTTTCATTATTTATGTACAAAACGTGACAATTTATATCATTCAGTTTTGTTGATATTGAGGTTCGTTTTGCAAAAGGGAATCCCAAGAAGCGCAAAGCTTATGGACAGGGACCCACAATTAAAATATACAACATACAACCAAAGTGCAGAAGCAAAAAAATACAGAACTACAAATTACAAAAATTGCCTGTTAAATGTACCCATCCAGTCTCTACACATCATAATATTTACATAGTTTGTACATCATGAGATTCCATGCATTCAGGGGCCAGACCAACATGTGACCAATGTGACTCATCAGTCATATGGATTTTTAAGCATAACGTAGCAATACATTTTGCTTAAAAAGCTTTCTAAATACGTAAAATATGTCATCTATTTTGTGAAGTGCACCAGTTCCTCCCGCAGCAAAACAACCCCAAAACAAGCCTGATACTGACACCCCCGTATTTCACAGTTGGGATGGTGTTGACCATGGTCATTATGGCCCAAATGTACTTTATTTTTGTCCGTCAGACCACAGGATATGTCTCCAAAAATGTAAATCTTTATCATTTTTGCAAACTCCAAACTGGCTTTTTGATGTTTCTTTTGGAGTCAGAGCTTCTTCCTGGCAGAGTTCCCTCTCAGCCCATGTCGGTACAGGACTCTGGATAATGACAAACTCTTACCAGGTTCAGCATCTTCACCAGGTCTTTTGCATTTGTTCTTGGGTTGATCTTCACATTTCAGACACAGCACGTTCATCTCTGGGACACAAAACCTGGACATGACTGGACATTTCCATCATTGTTTTAATCAATGAACCTGAACCTTCAAGTGTCTGTAAATTACACCCAAGGATGAACCAGACTTGAGCTTCCAAGGTCATGACATCGTCATCTGGGCTGTAAACTGTTTAAAGGTATAGTAATATTAGTGTATTTAAACTTCTGACTGTAAAAAGTGATGAAAAAAAATCTATCTCTCATTCCTCTAGAATTTGACGAATAGAAATAATTTTGACCTAAGAAGTGTACGTAAACATATGGTTCTCAATCTATGTTTGGTGGCAAGAGTACCGATTCACAAGCCTCTTTGTGCTATAACCTTTTTAGCAGGAAAATAATTTCCGCAAAATCATTTGTTACCCCACAACGTATCCCTCATACCGAGTCCTCACCTTAATATCATTTGCTCAGAGTGTATTACCAGATTATGTGGATTGGAAAGGAGAGTGACATGAATGCAGTGGATTGGGGGAAACTGGAGGACAATCGGTTTGTGCCAGTTCTGGCCGATAAAACTGCTGCCCTGAAAAGTCTCCAGCAGATAGCCCACTGTAATTGCACAATTTCACAACTGCCTGCCAAACACCACGGTGTAGTTGCAGAGGATATGGACCTCCATGCACACCTGCTTGTGGACCATGTAAAGTGGAAAATTGTGACAATCCACATAAACAACCTTTACGGGAGGAAGAGTGTGACAATGACTATTTGTAAATCTAGTGCAGATCAAAGGCATTATTTTCAAAAATAAATAAGAGATTTGTAATCACTTTCTAATTGCAATCATTTCACTATAATGTAAATATGCTAATTATTAATATGCTGAGGTTAAAACCCATCCAGGTCTACCATGTCAGGGCCGATATAAAAGAGTCTTATTCTTTATTGCGTTGGAAAAACAGGGTTGGGGCTTTAAAATGAGCCCATTCATGTCCCTCTAAGCCTCTGCCAAAATGTGTGCTGTTGCCGTGACAACCTCGCTAATATTACTGCATAGAGTATTTGTCCACCATTTCTATTTAACAATTATGCATTCACGTCACTACAATTTGAACAAGCCTATTGGATTCCTAGATACTCAAAACATGGGGTTAGACACCAAAATAACTTGTCTAAGATGAATAATAAAGGAGTAATGTGCATGTTAAGGATTTGGCGACCCTCTTGGACGCCATCTTGAAAATTACACCTTTCCAGTGGTCAGATTTTGGTAGACTTTTAGTATGAGCACACCTGATACTACAGTAAATCATTGAAAAACCTTTTGTAGCATTTTTTTTGGTTGTCAAACCATATTTTTAGCCGACTATTTTCCTTTAACACATTCTACCTTGCTCTAAATAACACACGAATTTCTCATTTTGGGTTTTCTAAAGTTTTAAAACTAGAAGGACTCGCACCTCTCAAGAAGAAGAAGAAACTTTTGATAAAATCACAAAGTGCTTCACAATGGTCTCAATGGCCCAAAGCGTTTTACAGCAAGGAACCAGAAATGAAACCCCATTTGCTATCTCAGTCAATCCACCAACTGTGCCACCGTCGCTCCACAAAGAACAGGTGAATCAAAAACAACCAAGTAAGTATTACACAAATTAAAATAGAAACAATCAAAGCCTTTTAAACCAAAAGCTCTTCTAAACAGAAGCGTCCTTCAGCTGCTTTTTAAAAGAATCAACAGTCGGCCACACGTAGCGACAGAGGAAGGTCGTTCACCTCAAAGACGCTTTGTCCCGAGAGCCAATAAACACCGACTCCAGTTCCAATTGAGTTATGAAATTAATGATACATACGCCTTCATAAATGTCAGTCAATCGTGGCATCATGTCCTGCGAACAGCACGTTATGCATGTACAGGAAGCAGCAGAAAGGGCCACAATTTCAATATGCAAGCAATATACTGACATTGTAAAACCGCTGTTACAGACCTGTTCAGACAGGACTGAACAAGGTATGTACGGTATAGTAAACAAAGAGGCGACGCAGATGACACAGGACAGCATTGGCAACATTGTGTGAATTCTAACATTATGTGCTGTTTAGGAGCCAGACCACTGAGTGACTTTTTGCCTTTCCAAAATTCAAGTCCAAACCAATCTTTAGATCAGTGGTTCGATTTCAAATTTAAATGAGAATGTGCCCGTAAGTAGGAATGTGTCCACCTCGACCAAATAAATGAAGGCTATAAAGACACTTTATGCCTCATTTCAGATTACCTCAACTTTGCTGCTGCTTAGCACATTCCACTTATATATAAAACACATATAAAACAACTGCAGCAGACATGAAATTTTAGGATTAAAACAGTGGACCGACTTCCAGCTGTGCTCCTCTGTGCTGCATTCTCTGGTCCGGGGCGGCTGCTTCAGTTCACTTAGCCCCTTCATATTGTGCATATCCAAGTGGAAAGAGCACATTTAGATCTGGGACAGCAAACGATTGACTGCACTGTGAAAATTGTTAATGCGCTGCATAGACCTCAAATTTAGAAGCAAAATCCGATGTGCTTCACTACATCTGCTGTTTTGCTGTGGCTGTGTCTTTTTTACCTACTTTTATGTTCCCTCAGATTTTCTTCAGCACCGAGTTACGACAAAAAATAAAGTCATTAAACAAAACTACAGTATAATCAAATATTATAGTGCATTATAGCATAAACAATGATCAAGCAGGATTATTACTTCACTCATTTAATACAAATGAAACCCCAGAGTTTAACCCACTTTAGTGCTGTATGATATGGGGAAAAAAGTACGGTATTTGATCATTGTATTGAATTTTTATATTACATTGATTTTTGAAACAGTATGATCCATTAAATCTAAACTTAAGTATGAAGCAATATTTTTTCATAAAATTGTGTAAAAAAAAACTAAAAAACAACTAACAATCAGTGGTTTTGCAATACTCAATACCCAATATTGCAATAACAATAATTTGGCAATATTGTGCACCTCAACTTTAAGTAAATTCCGAACGCTTTTTGACATGCTATCACTTAATTAAGGCACTGATATTTCCACAAGGCCAGCGTAAACATTCAATGGCTGCGGAAATGGGCTGTCGAAAGCTCTGTCCTTCCACTCTAGTCATCGAGGGGAAACACTTGCTGAATATCGATTTATACTCTTTATATTCTTGTGAGCGAGGTGTCTGGGTCTCGTCTTCCAAGGATCCTCCCTGTTACTGCCTCAACAACTCAATGACAAGGATTCAACTCATGTTCCCCGTTGGAAAAGCTCTGCTGCCCCCCCCCCCCCCCCCCCCCTCCCTCCATCTGCCTTCAAACTAACAGCACATTTCAATACAAAGCTGCCATCAGAAAAACCGATGAGTTTGGTCCTGCACACAAAAATTCAACGACAGAAGAAATGACTATTGTTGCATACATTTAGTTTCGGTTTGCCAAAAAGGGAATAAAATAAAATCTAATAAATACATTTAAATACATTGTCATGTTTATTTTGAGAAACTGAAAGTGCCAATCATTTCACCAGTAAAAGAGACATATTTATGGGAACGGGAGAAAAGATCCAGGATGTTTAACTTTCTAATTATTCTTAAATTGCTCTTTAGATTATTATTTTTTTGTCTGTTGGTGCTTCATAGTATTCGAATAAAATGTGTGCGTTGGAGGAGTACAAATCCCCTTTGAACGCCTGTGCCCCTAAAGAAAAGACTAAAGTATGAAGTAAAGGTAGACTTCACAGGACAGCCAAACAGAACAAAGAAGGTGCGGTACTGGACCATAGAAGCCAGTACCGACTCCAACTTGGGAAAAAACCCAAACTAAACCAAATCAAAGAAAAGAAAAGCGAAACCAGGACAAACGGTCCTGCCAAGACATAAAAAGGAGAACAAATAAGCAACAAGCTAACGGAAAGGCAATACAAAGGCCTGTGACGTGGCTGACAGCTGGAACGCAATGACGGGACCGAAGACCAGCCTGTTTAGACGGGGCAGCGGCCAGCACTCCAGAAATAGTCTGGTTTACTATGATTTCCACTGTTTTGGTTCCACAGAAATCCGGCGAAAATTACATAGTGAACCTGACTAAAACTAGGAAAATAGCACAAAATATGATACTTCACAATAAAATTAGGATAAGGAAAAAAAAAAAAAAAATTAAGCAAAAACAATAGGGAAAAAAATGGCAACAATTGAAGATGAGCAGGGGAAAATAACTTAAATATGAACTTGGAGCACATCACAATTAGTAAAAGGGGAGAAAATACAACCATACATTTTTCAGTTAGCTTTTTAATGGCAAAAAAACAAAACATGGATCTTTAGTGTCACTGCTTGACTTCTGTCAAACATTAGGTCTTCGTCCAAAAGTAATTGATGACCCAAACCTAGCACTGTTTGTGTTTATGATTTAAATTTTACAACAGTTTGTGACATAGCAATAATATATATAAAGGTTTGCAGTGTGACTTTAAATATGTATAATGATTCTCTGATACAACAATTGCTTCTACTGATGCTTCTAATAACTATAATAGTAACTCCTGCTGCTGCTTGCCTCGATTCCCTTTCATATTCTTACATCTACAGCAGCTATACTTTCATACACAATATATTCCAGCCATTCCCAAAGTACAGCCCCTCCTCGCATGCATTTGCATAACAATGTAGTGACTATAGGCTAAATACTAACTTTAATTAAAAGAAGACACATAATTTCACACATTTCAACCTCAACTTATTTTTCTGTGAATGATGCCCCCTGCAGTGCCTCTGAGGCCCCCCTGATCCTCACTTTGGGAACCTCTGCACTATTCTGAAAGAGGAGGGGGAAATGAATAGCAAACCTTGTTTTATGTGACTGCGGACACAAACATCTTAAATGTTATACCATTGTATTGCTGAAAAAAAGCTACATTTTCTAAAACTGAAATGCAGTAATATGTTCAGAAAAATATTTACTGCTCTAAAAATCAATACAAATCAGTTGAATACATCTAATTAAGTAGAGAAAAAGTCCATAAGTGCAGATATGGCCTCTGAGTTCCCGCACTCTTAATGAGATTTTTGATAAAAAATAAAAAAGGTTTCACTGCCACCGTGACTAAAGAAGCTCTTTCACTTCACTGACTTACTTTAAACATTGTTTTGGCAGTGGGCTCACACAAGGTCGGACTCAACACTTGAGGAAGTTAAGGCACAGAGGCAGCGAGAAAGAAAGGGTTTTTCTTTGAAATCCTTACAAATGTGATTATGTACAGCTCTCAGGAATAATCTTCACAACCGCAAAGAGCCACATTTCTGTGCTGCAATATTAGCCGAAAAGTGAGCAGGTCTTTCTTTCTTCCTGTCTTAAGTTTGACACGTTGGACGCTTCGGTGGGGAAAATGGGAATATCTTCAAAGGCGGCGAAGAGTGCAAAATGTCAGAAAAACAAAGGAAGGTAAGACGGAGATGACAGGAGCCCGCTGTGATCTGCACAGAGAGAATTCGGAATGAAACCGAGTCCTGTTAACAAATCCACTCAGGAGCTGGCATTGCTGGAGTAGTGAGGGCACACGGAGGCTCCCCCCAGAGAGACACTCGAAATTCAATCAGCACTAATCGATACATTTTTATAGAGACCAGATTCAATTACACCGCGGGACGAGTGTGAAATGTGCCAGTGACGACCGGAGAGAAAAGTGCGACTTTTTTTCCATTTGCTGAATCCACGCAGTGAAACACACTGATACACATAAAGAACGCACATTTATTTCACACAATCAGATCACTGTTTTCCTCCTATGGCATTGCCAAAATATAAATATGACAAGGACTGTGGCGTGTGGTTCAGGGTTGTGCGACCACCATAGAGTAAAAGACACCATGTTTCTGTAAGTGATAAAACTGATTCATAATGTGCCATCTATTCCCCTGATGTGTTACTAACTTGAATGTTAGGACGTCGGAGGCTCTGTTACACGAGTGCCAAGTGGTTTTGCATAACCAGAATATTGACAATAAACCGGTTGCGCGCGGTTTGGATCATGATTTGCCAATTGATTAGTGATCACGTGTACAGGAGTAACTCTGTCTGCTCGCGCATGTCAGAGGGTTATTCCCGCTGTGTATTATGGGCGTAGCGGTTAGCGCTCGTGCGTCACAGCTACAAGGTCCGGTTCGATTCCCACCTGGACGGGGCCTTTCTGTGTGGAGTTTGCATGTTCTCCCCGTGTCTGCATAGGTTTCCTCTACCACTAAAAACATGTACAATAGGCCTGGATGAATGGCATGTGTTCCCCCAGGGGAAACTGACCACCACCGAGTATGGGGTGAATGTATAATGGTCTCATGTGAAGCACTTTGTGACTATGTCTGTGAAAGGCTCGATGTTTCAGAAACCGGAACATTGGGCCTCATTCACGACACGTTCTTATGCACAAATTGGTTCTTAACGCCTTCTTAGGGAGATTTTTGAGATTCACAAAATTAGTTCTTCTGTAAGAACAAATCCTAAGAACAGTCAGGAGGACTCTTAAGCCCAAAAAAAAAAATCTAGTTCTGTTCTAGTCTCCGAGCTGGCCTGGTGTCGCCTCGGGGTCCCCCCAGAACAGCTGGAGGAGGTGTGCGTGGATTGGGAAGTCTGGGCATCTCTGCTGAGACTGCTGCCCCCGCGACCCGGCCCCGGATAAAGCGGAAGAAAATGGATGGATGGATGGATAGTTCTGTCCACGATCCTGCTCCTGATGGAACCCAACATTCTGTGTCATATACTATATTTGTACATCAAGTCTAATTAATTCCAGAAAACCTGTTGTATACGTTGTTTATTCAGAAATAAGTTGGACATATAATTGGCTAGTAAAGTACTAAAGTAATACTGCTGAAACGTTTGAATCCCTCCGCTTATAGTGCTAAATGCACACAGCGTTGACGTTATTTGATAAAGCCGAACGGCGACCTCGATCATGCAACTAGGGCTGTCACGATAATTACTATTTCGACTTATCGTTCTACAAATAAAACATAAACACTACATTTTTGGGCTCGATATTCATCATCTGTACATGTATAAGCATTTTCCCCCAAATTTGTATTTTTAACCGAAGCAAATTGGTTTACATTATATTTCATGTTTAGTGCAGCTTGTGTGGCATTTTAGGATATGACTCTGCACTTTTAGAACAAAGGTTTACTGTCATTTTTATGCTTTGGAATTGACAATGTCGACTTTTTTTAGAGTCAATAATATCATTTATCGCGATATTTATATATAATACATCGAACTTCAAATATACTGTTGTGACAGGCCAACGTGCAACCCTATGTTCCCCCGTTGAGCTACGCACGCAGAACATCGGCTTCACCAACCTCGGAACGCAGGTGCGAAGGATTTTCTTAAGACTTAAGAATGTGTCGTGAATCTGGCCCAGTTTTCTGACACTGCCTTCGTAAGTACGGATTTTAAGAAGTTTTTTAAGTAGATGTTCATGAATGAGGCCCATTGACCTTAGCCTGGATATTGACGGCATGAAAACGTAGTCGCCATGCGAGACAGTACACGTTGATTGAGGTTTATCTTGACCTCTTCATGAATGGGATACTTGGGGATCGTTGACAAACAAGACATGACTTTTGTGATTTTTCCGGTTATCAATTAGTAAGAAAATCGAATTACAAACAAAAAACAGAGAAGACACTTCTGGGATAAGACGCTCAACCGACACAATTGCAATGTTAAGTTGACTTAAAAGCGCCCGTTCCAAGTGTTTGTTTATATTCAACAGCTTGTCCCTGCAGGGCCACCAGAGACGCGGCTATGAAAAAGTGAGATTATGTGGAATGAGAGCAAAAACAACACTCGTCACCTGAGGGATCGATGCCATTTGGGTGCATTATGAGAGAATTAAATCTAGACAAAAGATGAAGACGAGGGAATGAAGTCAGCCCTTGCGCATGTTGCAGAAAATCAAGCATTTCACACAACAATATCACAATTTTAAGACAAACATTTTAAATCTTTACTGTATGTCGTTTTTATATGTCATATGATACGAACAAACGCAACACATCTGCACTGAAGTCAATCTTTAATATTGTTCCCGTTCCGTGTTATATTTCTCTCACACGTCCCTCACGTGAATACAAAGTTAGCATCCGTTTCCAGGAGTTGGCTTGTGCACACAATTCCTTCATTATCGCTGCTATTTTCCATAAACCACAGCTTCGCGGCGTTCGGCGTCGATCAATAACCTAAAATGAAGGGAGCTACTTCAGGGAGTTCATCTGCTCCGCTGAAGGTACCCAGCCACAGAACCGACCTTGTTACAGCAAAGGTATACTAATAAGAAAGAAAGAAAGATGATTTTGCTCTTTAATTATGAGGGAAATGCTCGGGGCAAAGAGTGAGAGCATGTCAGGTTTTAGTTCTGTATTGTTGAGTCGAGGGGAGACGTAAATCACATAATATCGAAGAATCAAAATACAGCAGGTCAACTCGGTTCAGAGCATGTACAGCGTTGTCCAATTCAAAATCCGTCAAATGTCAGGCTCCATGTCGTCCCCTTTCACCAGATATCCATGTTCACTTAAATCATCTGTCAAAAAAAAAAGGCTAACAGGATGTGGCAAAAACAGCAGGGCGAGGCAGGTCATCTCCATTCTACTTGAGTTCCTTCTAGCAAAGTTTGTTAAAATTGATCTCTTCAAACGGAAATAGTTTCAAATTGCCAAAAAGAGCTGAGTCCACTGACAAAAAAGTGTTGATGTAGCTAAGCCAAAGCCCGAAAGACATCTGTAAACATCAAACTGATAACATCTTTGACAAGAGATCGTTTTTTTTTCATAGCTTTTTATAAACAGATGAAGGATCTATTTTACTTTTGTTGTACTTGATTTTTTTTAAAGTACTTTCAATCACCTACCAACGGAATTTCACATTTTATAGCTAATTAAACCTATAAAAGAAATAGATAGTAATTTACAGCTCGGTAGTTGCACGATGATAGAAATAGGACAGTACCTAAAAGATTATTATGAAACTAAATGGAAACAGAACACACACATGCTGTATTTCATGGTAACACAAACAATCCTAAACCTTACCCTAACCACAACCTTATATAAAGATGGAAAATTACTGGGAAACTAGGCAAACAATATGGACACAGGGCTGCAATATCTTACCGTACATCCTTTATTCTTTATAAATTAAAGTGCAGACAAATAATTCACGGAAATTTATATTTTTTGAGGGTACAAAACACCTGAACGTACTTCCTCCCTGGCGCAGAGAGTTCAAAATTACCCAAAAAAACTTTAACATTTTATCCAATATATAAAAATGAAATACAAGCATTTATTATTATGACAGATATTTTCATCATTGAAAAGTACATCATAAAAGTACAAGCAAACATGTGCCTTTGCTGTGAGCGGGTCAGCTCTCCTAAGACATGACTGTAACTTTACTGGGAATGGGTACGTCTCCAGCTCGTCTCCATGGAGATGTGGACTTAAGTCAACAGAATTTGAGATTTAAACAGGTTATTGGTCCTCATCCAGATCAATTCTTTGATTACCCACTGCAGTAATAGCATTGTCTGTGTCAAGCTGGTCATTGGGAGCGTTTGAATGGACGGCAATAGCATGGTCCAAAATGTTATGCAGTGGGCCTTTGAGCAAGATGATTAGAATGAGTCTGGGACAATTATCTGGAATTGTGGTTGTAAACATTATGAGAAGTCAGGGTGAAGTTGTGGGATACAACTCCAGGTGCGTTTTTGAAAAGTGCACAATATTATAGCTCAAATAAAGTATTTAAAACATAAGTAACAATTTTAGAAAAGGTTAAATCATCGACTGGACCGGGTTTTGGTAAAGTTGAGGACGTTTCGCTTCTAGTCACAGAAGCTTCTTCTTAGCTCTTTAGGTCAGGAAAGACACTATTACCCAAACTGGAACTAAAAAAGACCCAGGTTCCTTGAGGAGGAGGGAGCCAAAACGGCCAAAAATCCCTTAAGTTGTTTTGATAACATTCCCAAGATGGATACTCTCTGGATGAATGAGAGCCTTCACAAACATCAGTAACAAATAGTTATTGTTTATTGTTTGCCATAATTCTACAAAACAACCTGAGGGATTACAAGGCTGCATTCAGATAAATGGATAGAATGTGAAAGAAAGGGCATATGGAGCAAAACCTATACAAATGCACACTAGGGCACAAGATTTGATTGAGAAGAAAAGCAGAATTGAAAGAATGCACTAAAATGGTGCTGTTTATGTGTATAGTGTACAATATACTGCAGCTAAGGGAGAGCATTGAGATTCAAGTCCCTCACCTCCTCTTCCTACTCTGTCTACCTTACAAGCACGCACACACACACACTGTATATGTGTGTGTATATATATATATATATATATATATATATATATATATATTTTATATATATATATATATATATTTTTTTTTAGCATTAGCCCAACCTCAGCTCCAACCTCGGCTGCCTCCTGCCCCAGCGACGCTTCCCTCCCACCGCTGATCAAAGTTTACTTTCACTGTGGGTGGGGATGGTGTGCTTTTTCAGGGCTATATCCATGCAAATCATTACGCAGATCCCCCATGCACCGAGTATATGAGTGGAATAAATACACAGGCAGTAATGTGCGTGGGGCCGTCAACAGTGGAGCTCCCAGCATGCAACATTGATGGCTCACCAGGGAGAGGTACAAGCCACGTTCCCACAAAGAGATCTGAGGCTGGTGCAGCTGGAGATGCCAATAAAGCACATGTACAGGAAGTCTTAGCGTCCACTGGCAAAAATAAATGTCTGTGTGCGATTTTAAAAGGTTGTCTGAAATATTGAGAGTGCCGTGACAGTGATTGTATGCTTATTTTATGGCACTGAAAGTACACCCCCAAAGTACATAATAATTGCAACAAAAATATAAAAATGTAATACTTTCCTTGGACTATTTATTTTTGCGCTAGGAAAGATACTCTTCTCTGTCATCGCAGTGGGCAAATGCTGCAGCTCGACACAAGAGTTGAAATACTATGTTGAAAACTTGATGGAAAGTGGACATAATGTGCACATTATTCTGGCTTATAAACCTGCTCTCAGGCACCTCCGCATTGGTATTTCACGTTTTATAGATTGAATGTGAGCAAGGAAAATAGACTTGCAGAGTAAAGAATGTTTATAATATCTTACATGTCTTGGAAAGCCCTTCACTGGCAGAAGGGGAAATTACTTAAACAAAAGACCCTGTATACATCCTTTACTATGCTATAAACCGGCACTACACTGGGAAAGTTTTATTTGCAATGGGAATTGAAATGAGAAAAGCTGTACAGTAAATTGAACTAGGTTATATTCAAGCCTAAAGGTGCTTCTACGCCAAACGCTTTTCGGGCGTCAAAAACACGCCTAAAGCCCGGAGTTGGACGCTTGTGCTTACTGAAGTCAGACGCTTGCTACAAATGTCACTGGCCGCACGTCAGCTCAGAGTGTGTTCGTAGCCATCTTGGAAGTAGCTCTTGCCTGAAAAATACCTGCTGTTTGGGAAAAACTAGTCTCCCTCTTTGCCACGACCATGTCTTATGGATCTTTTAATATATCCCCATGGTCGACGCGAAACCCCCCTAGTATTTAAGCCTATATCCAGCCCATACGATTGAATATGGGACATATTTTGTGCCGGTAGCAAGTGGCTATAGGCCTGGTTAGCCCTGTTAGCATGTTACAATCGCCAACAGCTCATTGTTGATTAAAAGTCTGCAATAAACCACAAATGCGTGAAGCCCAGCTCAGTGAGAGATCATTGTTAAATGGTTGCTTTATGTAGATGGTGGTTTTATTGACTTAATTTATGCATATTTCTCGTTTTCACGTGATGACCGGAGCTTTAGCTTGTAGCATTAGCTTTCTCCGGTGGAAAGGCAAGGCAAGGCAACTTTATTTATACCGCGCATTTCGTACACAAGGCAACTCAATGCTACAACAGACATCCTCCAGGCCCAAACACATTCCCAGCGCAGATTCAGCCACTGAAAAAAGTTTTCTTGTCACCGCTTTTAATCCTGGGTGTTTAGGTAAAAGAAACACTGATGTGTGTCTTTGTAAAGGTCCCAGAGCTGCTGTAGCTCCGGTTCACAATGAAGCTAATCCTCCGTGACTTGTTTACATCTGCGGGCCGGCATAGCATCTGCCCCGCTGGCTCAGCCACAACGTACGTCACTGTTGGGGAAAGCTCCTAATTGGTCGACGCTCGTGAAATTCTCCAAAAAGTTCAACATTTCCCAACTCTAGCGTCAGCCGCGCTGGACGCCCAGGAGGTGCATCAAAAGCAATGGCCGCTGGCTGCTCTGCTTTACGGCCGCAACACTGGAGGCCGCCATTGCTCCGCCATTGCTGTAGTACCTCCATATAGCCGCTAGTCTCCCATTGAAAAGCATTGGACTTTAGACACGTTAAAAACAACTTTAACGCCTGGTTTCTATTTTTTAAACACTTTCTACGGCTACATATTCCTCCTGAGATAACGCTGGGTTAGTCACAATTAAAGAAACCAGGCTGGTTTTCGAAAGAATTTTTTTTTTAAATCTCGTACTAATGAAGGTCAGACTGTTAGCATTGGAGCTGCACGTCACGCAGGGGCCGAGTCTACAGTGAAGATCCCACCCTTATGCCCTTTTTAGGAACATGCTTCATTAGAGCAGGGGAAGAGGAGTCTGTAAATCCGCCATGATTTCCCCCCTCGAACGTGGTCATTATAGTAAACAGGGAGAAGTTGTCTATTCTTTTTAACGGTCTATGGTCAAAAGCTCACCATGCGCAAAAAGCTTCAAAAGGCGCCGCACAGGAGGCGCGTGAGGCCTGTTTTACACCGCACGCCGACTGCAGAGCCGAGCGCCTTTTGCGGCCGAACTACCTCGCAACGAGCGGCATGTATTCAGACTGCCACGGAGCCGGGGCGAAGCGCCTAGAGTAGTATTGGACTCAAAACAACTCCTCATGGTTCATTCTAAAGCAGCACTATTAATTATAAGATCGGAATACAACTGATATGTCTCCTTAATATCCTTTATATGCACAAAATGTGTTTTATGCATATAAAAAAAAATCTAAATGTAGTAGTACATGGAAAATGATGTTATTAATACGCCTAAACTTATATCTCTATCTTTATCGCCCTCATTTCCTCAGCTTCAGATCCAGCGTAAACAGTTAGAATGACTTAGAAATACTACGTGGCGTTAAAGGAAGTCTTAGCCACATGTGCTTTTAGTGGTTTAAAATGCAAGGTAATCAGGAGCGTGGACAGAAGTACAAGTATGTGGACTAGTTTCAAAATCTCCAAGAGTCAATCACAGAGCGTTAACCTCTTTAACACCACCTGAACTGAGCACATTTTCTCCAGTTTGACATTACCCAAATCTGAAAGCTTCTTGGAAAAAAGCGTCAACGAAAACGAGGACGATGAAAAACAACAAAAACATGACAAAAATGCAGTGATAACACGGCAAAAGAGTTAGAATCAATTTTGTGGGCCTTAGCTTTCAAATGAGGCCTTCCACTGTTGCAGAAGCTTTTAGATTTGGATAAAGCTGAACTGGAAAATGCCCTCGGTTACACCAAGACTTAATAAGGACTTGATTAATGCTAGGATTGTGATAGTGACAGAGAGTCCTTTTGTGTTTTTGAAAACTAGTTATAGCCAAAGTATAGGGCACAATCTACCTTCTGAATGGATAATAATCATCTCAAGAACCAACAACCTTTATGTAAAATGTTTAGTTAATATTAGAAATCAAAATTATTTATTTTTCTGGGGACATAGCAGTGATTCTTACAAAGAATTTCTCACATATCCTATCTTTAAAATGCCCCCGTTTGCTGTCATGCGCGGTCGAGTGTGACAGCATGCTTTATATGGCCTTTTTCTTCCATCGCGGCAACTTACCCTCAGCATTGAAGATAATGAGAATAGCCGACTCGCTTTCTGGAGCTCAGAGTGGGAGATGCCATTATGGTTTAGCTCATTACTGAAGCAGCGTGGTCTGAAGCGCTGAGAGGCTCTTGTTCGTAGCGGGTCCAGGGGAAGAGGAAATGTGCCGGGAGGAGACGCCATGAAGGACTGAGCCTGGCAGTGGAAGTGTTAACGCTTCCTTCAACCACCCACCGAGATGTTGGCAAGCCCTCAACAGCTGCTACTCCACGATCACTGAAATGACAGCAATCTGCAATTAGGCCGAGCAAAACAATACACATAAAGAGCGCTGCATTGTTCAAGGAAATATATTTTATTATTATAATGAACGCAATGTTCATTGTTCCTAACCGCCGGACCTTGGGGGACCGAGCCTTTGCCATCGCTGCCCCCGCCCTCTGGAACTCACTCCCACTTCCCATTAGAAACTCTGACTCACCAACTTTCAAATCAGTACTCAAAACCCACCTGTTCAAACTAGCTTTTCTTTAAACCCCTTTTTTGTTTTGTTATTCCCCATGTAAAGCGTATTTGAGTGTCCAAAAAAGCGCTATACAAGTTTGATGTATTATTATTATTATGAATGTTTAGTAACACTTTTACACATTCACCTTATAAAACATTTTTTTTCTTAAAAGAAAGGTGTTTTTTAGTAAATATTTCACAGACATCATGTGCCCCTAGCGATGTAAACAGAATGAGTCCCACAATTTGAGTTGCAACTTAAGTCTTATGGCTAAAATCAGATTGGAAATTAACACAATCTAATTCCACAATCACAGCACTGCCCCCAATTAAGTACTAACTAGTGCTAGTGCAGCCTACAATAGTTAAAGCTCAGAGCTAACACTGGAGGTTCTGTCAAATAAGAGCATGTTCAAATATAGTCAAACTGGTGTTTAACTCACTACACGGCAAGGATTCACTTCTGTTTATTTTATTACGCACAGGATGTGAGGGAAAACATCACTTATTTCTCAATCACCAAATTAATTCTCCAGTATTATGTAGGATATTGTATTATCATGTGGCTCTTACTTAAAATCTGTCATCATTAACAGTTTCATGAACACAATTGCATTTGGCTTAAAAATGTTTTTTTATGTAAAAATATGTTTAATTTTTCCTTAATTTGGTATTTTGTCCACAGGCACTAAGCCCGAAGACAAATCCATTCTTGGTTTTTTTGCTTCTTTATCATTTACTAATCATTTGAATTATTCATCTTCCCCAGAGAAGTTGAGTTTTCACAGATAAGGGGGTTTGTGCAGTAAAATAATAAGTTTTACAGTTTGCAACAATAATTACTGAGCAAGTCTTACAAAGTGTTTCTGGTTGTATTCTGTTACAGAGTTTCCACAAAACAAACAAAAGTGTAATTACCAAAAAGAGGAAGGGAGAGGCGCTTGGTTGCCTTGGTTTATCTATTTTTTAAAGGTGTAATTTAGTTGTATTACTTGTATTACACTTTAAAATTCTGGGAACAACAATGATTTACAATTTAAGAGTCTTATTGAATTTAACATGATAATGTAACTGAAATGTGAACTGGGTACATCACAATGTGGAATACTTACAGTATAAATTGCAAATCATGTTGCAATAATGAAAATTATTATTGATTACTTTAAATTACTCATTGAGTAGTTCAGGGAGCATGAGACATTATTTGGCTCCACAGAGTCCAGATCTTAAGTAAGTAAGTAAGTAAGTGCTTTATTGTCATTGTACAAGCGTACAACGAAATAGTGTTCAGGTGTTAGTCCTGAGCCGCTGCGGCTGAGCCGCGCTGCCACTGTGTGTCAACCTGACCCGCGTGACCTTGGAGGTCGGGGAAACTGTAGCACCCGGAAGAAACCTGGCTGGCTGCCCTCTGTCTCCTCTTATCCTCTGAAACGGCGCACCACCTCCTGGGTTTTTCCCTGTTTCAGAGCGTGGTATCCTGCACTGGTCAGCTCCTCCTCCTTCCTCTTCCTCCTGCAGCTCCCTCCGCTCCACAACAGTCTTTCACCATCTCCTCATTTGTCCCTTCCTTGTTTCCAGTAGATCCTCTTGTGACGCCTCCACTGTGCGGCAGGTGTGGGGGCTCTTGGTGCCTCTTCAGTGTCTCAGAAGAATACATTTGTAGGTCTCAAATGGGTTTAGCTGAAAAGTTATCATTTTGTTTACCTTTAAAAAGCTGCTTTCTTCAGGACCATTTTGGACTCTCAAAGTAAACAAAGGTACACTGCGTAACATTTTAGACTATACTGTTTTATAGTCTAAAATGCTCAGTACAAAACATGCTCCTAGTGACCAGCTTAACACAGAAAATTCTATTTCTGCAGTGAATAATTAAAGAATGGATTTGGATGAGAACCTAATCTGTTTAAATCTTAAATTCTGCTGACCTTTGTCGACATCTCCATGGAGATGGGCAGGAGACGTACCCATTCCTGGTAACGTTACAGTCATGTCTTGGTAGAGGTGAGCCGCTACCAAGACAAAAGCACATGTTTGTTTGTACATTTATGAAGTATTTTTCAATGATGAAAATATCTGTCATAAAAATAAATGCTTGTATTTAAATTTTATTCATTGGGTAAAATTCTACGCGGTGTGGCTTTAACCCCATTGAGAATCTTTGGGATGTGCTGGAGAGGGCTTTGCGCATTGGTCACACCCTCCCATCATCAATACAAGAAGAAACATTTACTGAACACTGGATCCTTTGGCATTGCAAAAGCTTATTGAAACTATGACACGACGAATGTGTGTTGTTGTTTTTTTTTGGTCAGGCAGTAGCTCTATATTATATCATTCTGTTTCATTGAAGACTGTGATAATAAGATTTCTCTGATTTTGAGTATTTTCTCTCCATTTCATTAGCACTAATTGTATTTTAATTAAATGTGGTTCAAATCCAAAGGATAAACAAAAATGGTCAATTAAGGAACATTGGTGGCTTGCTTATCTCGTTTAAAAGTTAAAAAAGACCATCTGGCTCAATAGGAAAAAAGTATGTTTTGTAAATCTTGCCTGCGCAAAGATTGCATTTCGGCACATTGCACAACATCTAAGGCAGCCAGGTCTATTTAGAGCCTCTCAGTAAAGACAGTGAACGCATCTGCAGGCATGCTGTGGGTCAGATAGCCTCTAATCGAGTCTTTAAATCCCCATTCATGCCATTGTTAGCAGCCGCACACTCTCTGTGATGGAGCACCTCTGCTTGGCCCATGTAAGGGAGAGAGGAGTTAGTGCTAAGAGCCCAGAGGTGGAAGAGATTTAAATCTAGGCTATTTTTTTGTGCCGTCATTGCAGTAATCAATCACCGAAGTCCGCTAAGGCAAACAGAGAGAAGAATTGTTCAGCTTAAGGAGCTATGCCGACGCACAGCTTAAGACACACAAAAGTGCCACAGCGCTGGATTCAGTGGGAGAAATACTTTACATACTCTGCTTTGTCTGTCGAAGCTCGGGGCAGTCTTCGTCAATCATCTGTCACTGTCGATGTAAGGGACTTCTGTTGTTTTGGCACTCAACACACACAAGACAATAGAGGGAGGAGGAAGTGTTTCATAATGATTGGATTCAGCTTCTTATGATGCAGAATTCCTAAAACAATATGTAAACTAACACAGCTGTCTTTGAGATGTGATAGGCTGAATGTTACTCTCATTCTTCTAAAATCGTTGCTATTTTCAGAGACATACATTTCTGTGTATTAAAATTATGGGGCTGTGCAAGTTATCGAAATTGAATCTAAATCACAATCTCAACTTTGGTCAGCCTTATCGCCCGGGCGCAGGCTGCTGTGGCAGTAACAGCATCTGGTTTAGAGTTTGGAGAAGTACAATGGAATATTGTTTGTGCTCAATTGTTCTGGAGTGGAAAGCATTCACTGAGGTCCAGGTCCAAAGTCCAGGTTGCACTTTGCCAAAAGCCATAGCTCCAGTCTCGAGAAAGTTTAGCACTACATTAAGATTTTTTTTTAAGTTTGCCTAATCTGATTACAAATTGACAAAATTAGGTGGGGGACTATCCGTATTAAGAAGGCAAAATCACTGAGGTCTTCCATCTGCCTGAGACGGGCACCTTTCTAACATGCCTTAAACAAAAACACATGGTAATGTAAAAATGTGCAAAAAATGTTATGGAAAATTCTGATTTTGTTTGAATTCTGTGCAGAAAATAACAACCACAACTAGGGCAGGGCGATATGGCCTAAAATCTATATCATGATATAAAAAAGAAATATCACAATGATGATATATTTGACAATATAACTAATAATGGACAAACTACTTCAAAATTCTAGCATTACGCATATTGGGAAGATTAATGCAAAGATATTTCATTCTTTTTTTAGCGCCATATTATATCATGTCCACAACAATATATAAAATTACGATATCAAAAAATTATATCGCGATACGATATGGCTCACCCCAACCCACAACAGACATTGTAAACTTGCGTTTATGAATTACCATTGTTAACATGTACTCATTTATTCTGACAGCATTGTGCTGAAGATGTATGTGGTAAAATGCATCTCCATAAATGTTATAGAGTTGCTATTTGTATGTATGTATGTATGCATGCCTTTCCACAACGCTGATGTGATGGGATGCATGCCATCTCCTCCCATCACACCAAAGTGCACCATTTTAATTAAGTCCTGGACCACATGTAAACTAATGCCCCCTCAGTGTCTGTGGTGCAGACAAACAGAGGAAGTGGTTTTCGACATGAAACCTTCACAGACCAATTAGCAAACAGATTTTCCCCACAGCCACTGTTCTTTGTCTGTGGATACTTCCTCCTTCCTCCCCACACAGACAGGGATGCCCCATGTGAATTTGCCTGGAAAACAACAGCTGCAATAATATTTACTGTACAGAGCAAGACTGAGAAAATCAAAGCAAATAAAGCAAATCTATACAATGTTCAATTAACAAATACAAGGAAAACAGGGCTGCAATTCCAATAACTCTTTAGAAAACTGGGATAACAATTGTATTTGAGATACTTACTAAGCCATTTCTACACAGTATGTTTCAGAAATTGTAAGCGATATGGTTTTTAATCAAATTGTAAAAAAAAACAATACTAATACATTAAATCAAGACCAAAACTGAACTAAAATCAAACTAAATTAAAATCATGACTAAACCTGAAGTTTTGCAGTAAGTAAGTGCGTTCAGGTGTTGGGTCAGTCCTGAGCCGCTGCGACTGAGCCAACCTGACCAGCATGTTTATGGAGGTAGGGGAAACCAGAGCACGAGGAGGAAAACCGGCTGGCTGCCTTCAGTGCTTGTCCCTGTTTCAGAGCGTGGTCACCACCTCCTCTTTCCTCTTCCTCCCTCCGCTCCACAACCATATAGTTACCATAGTTTTTGTTTTAGGCTGAGCCGACCAAAACTCTGATCTCCGTGATTTAGCGAGATATTGTGGCTTTTTGAATCACCTGACATTGCGAAAACAATACTTTGGCAATATGCTGTACAATCCAAATAATTACATATGGAATAAGTAAATATATCTTGAATTAGCATCAGAGTGCAAAATCAAATGGATAGCATTGTTTATAGATTAAAATAATTAAAGTTTTGTTCATTTCTAAAACCTCCATGGTTATAAAACATGCAGACAGGACTGTCCCACATGAAGATGGCTGGATAGTTACGCAGCGATGAAGAGAGCGCTGAATGATGGAGTGAGCGTGCCCAGGGCCTCTGGGGCATCCTGACAGACGTATCGATGCTGATGACATTTCAAAAGGCCACCACACATCATGATGGCAATGATAGGTTTGTTTTTCTTAATCATTAGAGGAAATATACTGTAGACTTGAGTGAAGGAGAAGTACGCTGCAAAAGACGAAAACCTCCCACACAGCCTAGTGCAATTACTGCTGGTAACTGCAATATTGACTTCTCCTTGAAAAAAATGTACACATTTAATATGACTTAAAATCAATATTCTAAAAGCTGCAGGAAGATTAAACTGTGTATGGCTAAACTGTGACATTAAAGATTATCTTTCTCATTTCTTTAAGCCCCTTGAGATATAGCGCTGAACAGAGATATCCTTTGGACTAAAATTAAGGGCACCTCCTCTTTGTTACATGTATGTAAAGGCACCACATTTAAAGCAACCAAGTCTCTCTAAGCAGGCTTCATTTTTATAAATATATAAAAACAAAAACAAACAAAAACCTATACATCTGATGCCTGATGATTTGTGTTCCATTCTCCTGGACGAATGACTGAGAGAATAAACTGCAGTTACTATCAGCATTTGATAAACAGCCCAAAACAAAAGCATTGAAAAAGCCCCACATTATGCGTTTGTGTTATCCTAAAATGTCACAGTCTGGCTTTGACAAACAAAATGTGCAGAGAGCAGGCTAAAGTACGGCGTGATATGACTAAATGTGCCCAGTATCTCAATGGGTCTGCATTGTTCCTCTGTGCTTTTGTGTTTGTATTCATTTATTTATTTGGGGAAATTTGGATGACAGGCTTTACAACTCCTAAGAAACCACAGCCAACAAAAAGCTTGCAACTGAAAAGCAAAGATAGGCTTCATGAAAAATTACCCTGAGCTTTTTGGACAAGAAAATCCGCCACATTCTGCGCAAATAAATTGGAGACTACGGCTATTTTTTGCTGTTGTGTGGTGCTGTCACACTCTTGTCCCTCCACAGAGGATTCCCTACTATATAAGTCAGTGGCCTCACGCTGTCTGTGCTGCCCCCTGTTGGCCTATTTCACCTGGAAGAAAATAGCATTTGCACTTGAAGATGCACAAACAGAAAAGGCAGGGGCTACGTCAGGGCATATTCTTGTTTGGAGTCTTGCGTCGCACAAAAGCTGAGGACAAAATATTCCCATTAGTACCATATCCAAAACCCCTGCCCTAAAAATATAT
This sequence comes from Proterorhinus semilunaris, assembly GCA_021464625.1. NCBI lineage: Eukaryota > Metazoa > Chordata > Actinopteri > Gobiiformes > Gobiidae > Proterorhinus > Proterorhinus semilunaris. Next base: position 20,090,435 of record CM038347.1, read on the forward strand.
CATTATAGTGCAGCTGGAGGGTCAACAGTGACGCAAATAGAGAGGGATCAGGCATTCAAAAAACAGGACAAGAGCTGCTCAATTGAATGATGAAAGATGTAGCCGAGAGCAAAAATGTAGATGGATATTGTGTGTGTTTTTCTGGTATGAACAAAACACTGGTGTCCCTAAAAGAGGAGAGAGAAAGTAGCAAGAGCATTTGGTTCATTGAGACTGGGTTATACTGTAAGTCAGGAAAGGGGGGGGGGGGGGGGGGGGTGAATTTAAGGTCTAAGGACAAGGTGCACTGTAAGAAAATGTTACACTATAATGGTAAAGTCAGACATCCAAGATTGGTGATATTTGGGTTTTCTTTTATTTCCTGGATTATTTTTTTTTATTCTTATGATAAACAAGGGATGACAAGTCAGTGCACATTTCCGGATGCCATTGGATGACACACCCTCAAATCAAATCAAATCAAATCAAATCAAATCAAACTTTATTTATAGAGCGCTTTTCATACAAAATGTAACACAAAGTGCTTTACAGTGCTTAAAAATCATTAAAAATCATTAAAATCGTCCCCACCAGTAAATATACATAAATAACTACAACCCCACCCGCACACACAGACACACAGACACATATACGTACAGACAGCCCAGCAGTTAAAAGTCTTAAATAAAAATGGACATAGAGTTGAGTATGTAAGGCTGAGTACAGATAGACCGAAAGAGGAAACATCATCCAAGGAGCCGTCTGCACCAGGAGCAGCCCATCGGCCACACCCACAGAGCGCCAGCTCAGGGTACCCGGAGGAGGTGTAGGAGAGACGTCCTACTTCCATCCAGGCACCCCTTGGAGAGCGCCCGCACGGCCACAGCCAACCAGCACTCCCGGGGCAGAGGGCTCCCTCAGAGGAACCACTAGGAGAACATAAAAAATTAAAGCCGCAAGCGGCATCGAGAGGCCCTCGCGGGTCTCGTGGGCCGGTTGACGCCGGTTCCCGCACGCCGCCGCAATAACCGGGAGGCGCTGCCGCGCCCTACGTGGTTATAATGTCGCTGTCACCCTAGGTCGAGATTATAAAAGAGCAAAGGCGAGAAATGGCGCCTTCGGCGCTGATTACTCGATTTTTCCCAAAATGGCCGACCACCTGTTGGTCGCCTAGCAACCATGTAATGGATGCCTCCCTTAGTGCCTCCATTGCCGCGCCATAACCCTACCGAGGGCGCCAACGTGGCCACACTACATTTTATTGCCCTGATGAGCCATTAATCTTTGTGAGTAAACATCAAAACGAGATTTTTCGTGTCTCCATGTAAATGATGGCTCCAACCTGCAGAGGGCGCTAGCGCGCCCCAAATCTTTTTTAGTTCACAAGCAGCATCGTACGGCCCTGACGGGCCGTACTTCAATCACTACTGTCCAAAAGCTCCTGACAGAGGGCGCTAACGCGCTGTAATAGTGTATAATGTGTGATATGCGGGTCAGTCCCATTGGAATAACATGGTGGGCCTCGGTCGTCTCCATGGCAACACCGTACAAAATACGGTATGGGTCTCATTGGCTTTTTGGATCGGGATGCCATCAGCTATTACTGTGCCGAATTTTATCCATTTCCGAGAAACTAATTTTTTTTCCATAATGCATTTTTTCTTTTCAGCCTAGAGGGGGCGCTATCGCGCCAAATCTCACTTTTTCACATTTGTTGTGTCCGGGGGTCAAAGGCCAATAAAATGTATATTTCCGATTTTTAATCGGAGTTCGTTTGTGCAAATGGGAGCATTTTGTTGTTTTCGGAAAGTCGCAAAATTCTTCGTAAAGATTGCGGCTTCGCCGCAAACAAACCGTAAAACTTAGCCAAAAAATTTTGATAACTTTTGATGCCCCACATCTCGAGATGAGCTGGAGCGATTTTGGGCTCATTTGGTGAAACGCCCTAGGAGGAGTTCGTTAAAATGCATTGTCAGCGAAAACGCTGACTCAGCATTTTCCGGACTTCCTGTCAAAATGGCGGACTTCCGGTTTGTCAGGGGGCGTGGCCACAATAATGTTTTTTGGTTGTCGTCACGTGACGAATGTCTGTACCAAATCTCGTCGCTCTACGACAAAGTTTATGTTGGCCCCCTCCCCATAGGCGCAATGTATTTTCACTTTTGTAGGTGGCGCTGTCGCGCCATTTTTTATTTCCCCAAAACGAAACACACATTTTAATTAATTTTTCGCCGGACCTGAATTTTGGGCAAAGTTTGGTGAGTTTTTGACTACGTTCAGGGGGTCAAATTCCTGCTCAAAGAGCAGAAGAAAGAAGAAGAAGAAGAAGAATTAAAGCCGCAAGCGGCATCGAGAGGCCCTCGCGGGGGTTCGTTGGCCGGTTGACGCCGGTTCCCGCACGCCGCCGCAATAACCGGGAGGCGCTGCCGCGCCCTACGTGGTTATAATGTCGCTGCCACCCTAGGTCGAGATTATAAAAGAGCAAAGGCGAGAAATGGCGCCTTCGGCGCTGATTGCTCGATTTTTCCCAAAATGGCCGACCTCCTGTCGGTCGCCTGGCAACCATGTAATGGAGGCCTCCCTTAGTGCCTCCATTGCCGCGCCATAACCCTACCGAGGGCGCCAACGTGGCCACACTACATTTTATTGCCCTGATGTGCCATTAATCTTTGTGAGTAAACATCAAAACGAGATTTTTAGCGTCTCCGTGTGAATGATGGCTCCAACCTGCAGAGGGCGCTAGCGCGCCCCAAATCTTTTTTATTTCACAAGCAGCATCGGACGGCCCTGACGGGCCGTACTTCAATCACTACTGTCCACAAGCTCCTCACAGAGGGCGCTAACGAGCTGTAATTGTGTATAATGTGTGATATGCGGGTCAGTCCCATTGGAATAACATGGCGAGCCTCGGTCGTCTCCATGGCAACACCGTACAAAATACGGTATGGGTCTCATTGGCTTTTTGGATCGGGATGCCATCAGTTATTATTGTGCCGAATTTTATCCATTTCCGAGAAACTAATTTTTTTCCCATAATGCATTTTTTCTTCTCAGCCTGGAGGGGGCGCTATCGCGCCAAATCTCACTTTTTCACATTTGTTGTGTCCGGGGGTGAAAGGTCAATAAAATGTATATTTCCGATTTTTAATCGGAGTTCGTTTGTGCAAATGGGAGCATTTTGTTGTTTTCGGAAAGTCGCAAAAATCTTCGTAAAGATTGCGGCTTCGCCGCAAACAAACCGTAAAACTTAGCCAAAAAATTTGGATAACTTTTGATGCCCCACATCTCGAGATGAAGTGGAGCGATTTTGGGCTCATTTGGTGAAACGCCCTAGGAGGAGTTCGTTAAAATGCGACGTCAGCGAAAACGCTGACTCACCATTTTCCCGACTTCCTGTCAAAATGGCGGACTTCCGGTTTGTCTGGGGGCGTGGCCACAATAATATATTTTGTTTGTCCTCACAGGACGAAGGTCTGTACCGAATCCCGTCGCTCTGCGACAAAGTTTATGTTGGCCCCCTCCCCATAGGCGCAATGTATTTTCACTTTTGTAGGTGGCGCTGTCGCGCCATTTTTTATTTCCCCAAAACGAAACACACATTTTAATAAATTTTTCGCCGGATCTGAATTTTGGGCAAAGTTTGGTGAGTTTTTGACTACGTTCAGGGGGTCAAATTCCTGCTCAAAGAGCAGAAGAAAGAAGAAGAAGAAGAAGAATTAAAGCCGCAAGCGGCATCGAGAGGCCCTCGCGGGGGTTCGTTGGCCGGTTGACACCGGTTGAACCACGCCGCCGCAATAACCGGGAGGCGCTGCCGCGCCCTACGTGGTTATAATGTCGCTGCCACCCTAGGTCGAGTTTATAAAAGAGGCAAAGGCAAGAAATGGCGCCTCCGGCGCTGATTACTCGATTTTTCCCAAAATGGCCAACCACCTGTTGGTCGCCTAGCAACCATGTAATGGAGGCCTCCCTTAGTGCCTCCATTGCCGCGCCATAACCCTACCGAGGGCGCCAACGTGGCCACACTACATTTTATTGCCCAGATGTGCCATTAATCTTTGTGAGTAAACATCAAAACGAGATTTTTCGACACTCCATGTGAATGATGGCTCCAACCTGCAGAGGGCGCTAGCGCGCCCCAAATCTTTTTTATTTCACAAGCAGCATCGGACGTCCTTAACGGGCCGTACTTCAATGACTACTGTCCACAAGCTCCTCACAGAGGGCGCTAACGCGCTGTAATTGTGTATAATGTGAGATTTGTGTGTCAGTCCCATTGGATTAACATGGAGAGCCTCGGTCGTCTCCATGGCAACATCGTACAAAATACGGTATGGGTCTCATTAGCTTTTTGGATCGGGATGCCATCAGCTATTTTTGTGCCGAATTTTATCCATTTCCGAGAAACTAATTTTTTTTCCATAATGCATTTTTTCTTCTCAGCCTAGAGGGGGCGCTATCGCGCCAAATGTCACTTTTTCACATTGGTTGTGTCCGGGGGCGAAAGATCAATAAAATGTATATTTCCGATTTTTAATCAGAGTTAGTTTGTGCGAATGGGAGCAATTTGTTGTTTACGATAAGTCGCAAAATTCCTCGTAAAGATTGCGGCTTCGCCGCAAACAAACCGTAAAACTTAGCCAAAAAATTTGGATAACTTTTGATGCCCCACATCTCGGGATGAGCTGGAGCGATTTTGGGCTCATTTGGTGAAACGCCCTAGGAGGAGTTCGTTAAAATGCGACGTCAGCGAAAACGCTGACTCACCATTTTCCCGACTTCCTGTCAAAATGGCGGACTTCCGGTTTGTTTGGGGGCGTGGCCACAATAATGTTTTTTGGTTGTCGTCACATGACGAATGTCTGTACCGAATCTCGTCGCTCTACGACAAAGTTTATGTTGGCCCCCTCCCCATAGGCGCAATGTATTTTCACTTTTGTAGGTGGCGCTGTCGCGCCATTTTTTATTTCCCAAAAACGAAACACATATTTTAATTAATTTTTCGCCGGATCTGAATTTTGGGCAAAGTTTGGTGAGTTTTTGATTATGTTCAGGGGGTCAAATTCCTGCTCAAAGAGCAGAAGAAGAAAGAAAGAAAGAAAGAATAATAATATTTCCTGCAAAAACAATATAGTCGCTTTCGCGACTACAACATATTATACATTTTTTGAAAGCTTTCGACTTCCCCCACGCACCGGTGGGGCTCGGAGGTGGATGACGAGCGCTTCGCGCTCGTCATCCACCTCCGTATGACAGTTGGCCATATACCCCCATTGATTTTCATGCAATTATAAGTATAAGGGCCCACACCAGAGGTGTGGGCAGTCACTGTTTTACACGGTGAGTTTACGTTTGACATGGGGACAGCGCTTCGCGCTGTTTTCGTGCGCTCCGCGCACCTCGGTACAGTGCGCTGCGCGCACTGCGTTGCGATTACAATAGGCCCTTGCTACGGCAGGCCGCTAGGGCCTAATAAATAATTAAAGCCGCAAGCGGCATCGAGAGGCCCTCGCGGGGGTTTGTGGACCGGTTGACGCCGGTTCCCGCACGCCGCCGCAATAACCGGGAGGCGCTGCCGCGCCCTACGTGGTTATAATGTCGCTGCCACCCTAGGTCGAGATTATAAAAGAGCAAAGGCGAGAAATGGCGCCTTCGGCGCTGATTGCTCGATTTTTCCCAAAATGGCCGACCTCCTGTCGGTCGCCTGGCAACCATGTAATGGAGGCCTCCCTTAGTGCCTCCATTGCCGCGCCATAACCCTACCGAGGGCGCCAACGTGGCCACACTACATTTTATTGCCCTGATGTGCCATTAATCTTTGTGAGTAAACATCAAAACGAGATTTTTAGCGTCTCCGTGTGAATGATGGCTCCAACCTGCAGAGGGCGCTAGCGCGCCCCAAATCTTTTTTATTTCACAAGCAGCATCGGACGGCCCTGACGGGCCGTACTTCAATGACTACTGTTCACAAGCTCCTCACAGAGGGCGCTAACGAGCTGTAATGTGTATAATGTGTGATATGCGGGTCAGTCCCATTGGAATAACATGGTGGGCCCCGGGCATCACCATGGCAACACCGTACAAAATACGGTATGGGTCTCATTGGCTTTTTGGATCGGGATGCCGTCAGCTATATTTGTGCCGAATTTTATCAATTTCCGATAAACTAATTTTTTTCCCATAATGCATTTTTTCTTCTCAACCTAGAGGGGGCGCTATCGCGCCAAATTTCACTTTTTCACATTGGTTGTGTCCGGGGGCAAAAGATCAACAAAATGTATATTTCCGATTTTTAATCGGAGTTCGTTTGTGTGAATGGGAGCATTTTGTTGTTTTCGGTAAGTCGCAAAATTCTTCGTAAAGATTGCGGCTTCGCCGCAAACAAACCGTAAGACTTAGCCAAAAAATTGGGATAACTTTTGATGCCCCACATCTCGAGATGAAGTGGAGCGATTTTGGGCTCATTTGGTGAAACGCCCTAGGAGGAGTTCGTTAAAATGCGACGTCAGCGAAAACGCTGACTCAGCATTTTCCCGACTTCCTGTCAAAATGGCGGACTTCCGGTTTGTCTGGGGGCGTGGCCACAATAATATATTTTGTTTGTCCTCACAGGACGAATGTCTGTACCGAATCCCGTCGCTCTGCGACAAAGTTTATGTTGGCCCCCTCCCCATAGGCGCAATGTATTTTCACTTTTGTAGGTGGCGCTGTCGCGCCATTTTTTATTTCCCCAAAACGAAACACACATTTTAATTAATTTTTCACCGGATCTGAATTTTGGGCAAAGTTTGGTGAGTTTTCAACTACGTTCAGGGGGTCAAATTCCTGCTCAAAGAGCAGAAGAAAGAAGAAGAAGAAAAAAAATTAAAGCCGCAAGCGGCATCGAGAGGCCCTCGCGGGTCTCATGGGCCGGTAGACGCCGGTTGACGCACGCCGCCGCAATAACCGGGAGGCGCTGCCGCGCCCTATGTGGTTATAACGTCGCTGCCACCCTAGGTCGAGATTATAAAAGAGCAAATGCGAGAAATGGCGCCTTCGGCGCTGATTACTCGATTGTTCCCAAAATGGCCGACCACCTGTTGGTCGCCTAGCAACCATGTAATGGAGGCCTCCCTTAGTGCCTCCATTGCCGCGCCATAACCCTACCGAGGGCGCCAACGTGGCCACACTACATTTTATTGCCCTGATGTGCCATTAATCTTTGTGAGTAAACATCAAAACGAGATTTTTCGCGTCTTCATGTGAATGATGGCCCCAACCTGCAGAGGGCGCTAGCGCGCCCCAAATCTTTTTTAGTTCACAAGCAGCATCGGACGGCCCTGACGGGTCGTGCTTCAATGACTACTGTCCACAAGCTCCTGACAGAGGGCGCTAACGCACTGTAATCGGGTATAATGTGAGATATGCGGGTCAGTCCCATTGGAATAACATGGCGAGCCTCGGTCGTCTCCATGGCAACACCGTACAAAATACGGTATGGGTCTCATTGGCTTTTTGGATCGGGATGCCATCAGCTATTACTGTGCCGAATTTTATCCATTTCCGAGAAACTAATTTTTTTTCCATAATGCATTTTTTCTTTTCAGCCTAGAGGGGGCGCTATCGCGCCAAATCTCACTTTTTCACATTTGTTGTGTCCGGGGGTCAAAGGCCAATAAAATGTATATTTCCGATTTTTAATCGGAGTTCGTTTGTGCAAATGGGAGCATTTTGTTGTTTTCGGAAAGTCGCAAAATTCTTCGTAAAGATTGCGGCTTCGCCGCAAACAAACCGTAAAACTTAGCCAAAAAATTTGGATAACTTTTGATGCCCCACATCTCGAGATGAGCTGGAGCGATTTTGGGCTCATTTGGTGAAACGCCCTAGGAGGAGTTCGTTAAAATGCATTGTCAGCGAAAACGCTGACTCAGCATTTTCCGGACTTCCTGTCAAAATGGCGGACTTCCGGTTTGTCAGGGGGCGTGGCCACAATAATGTTTTTTGGTTGTCGTCACGTGACAAATGTCTCTACCGAATCTCGTCGCTCTATGACAACGTTTATGTTGGCCCCCTCCCCATAGGCGCAATGTATTTTCACTTTTGTAGGTGGCGCTGTCGCGCCATTTTTTATTTCCCCAAAACGAAACACACATTTTAATTAATTTTTCACCGGACCTGAATTTTGGGCAAAGTTTGGTGAGTTTTTGACTATGTTCAGGGGGTCAAATTCCTGCTCAAAGAGCAGAAGAAAGAAGAAGAAGAAGAAGAATAAAGAAGAATAATAATATTTCTTGCAAAAACAATATAGTCGCTTTCGCGACTACAACATATTATGCATTTTTTTAAAGCTTTCGACTTCCCCGACGCACCGGTGGGGCTCGGAGGTGAATGACGAGCGCTTCGCGCTCGTCATCCACCTCCGTATGACAGTTGGCCATATACCCCCATTCATTTTGCTGCAATTATAAGTATAAGGGCCCACACCAGAGGTGTGGGCAGTCACTGTTTTACACGGTGAGTTTACGTTTGACATGGGGACAGCGCTTCGCGCTGTTTTCGTGCGCTCCGCGCACCTCGGTACAGTGCGCTGCGCGCACTGCGTTGCGATTACAATAGGCCCTTGCTACGGCAGGCCGCTCGGGCCTAATTAAAGCCGCAAGCGGCGATGAAGGCCCTCGCCCCTGGCACCGCCCCCCCTTGCGACCGCCCCCCCCTTGCGAACGCCCCCCATTGCGAACGCCCCCCCTTGCGAACGCTTGCTCTCGCCCAAACCTGCTCTGGCCTCGGCCTTACACCTTACACGTATAAAACGCCTTGTGCTCATGTAGTCTAGGCGTGGACAATGTGTGGGTAATTTCCCCCTTTTTAATGAGGGTGGGACCATAGGCGCCAATTCAGGTTCTTCCCAGTAGGTACCGAGTAAAAAAAAAAAGAAATAAGAAGAGGTCATGGTTGGAATTGAACCAGCAATTTAACATATGGGAACCCTGCACTCTAGCAATGGAGCTACAGATGCTTAAACAACAATAGAGTGAATCTCAGATTAATCTTATGAAACACTTGCACTCATCAGTTGACAGAAAACGGAATTATAGTTCTGGAAATATTGATTGAAACCTTTTGTAATTAGGGCTAATTCCCCTAATAATAGGTCCAGCATGGCATTGGAGGAGAGAGGTCATTTGTCCCCCTCTCTCCTCAGCAGGAGCAGTTGCTGCTGTTCCAGATATGAACCAAGTAACTCAAGCGTAACTGTCAGGTAAATCTATAAAAAAATGGAGAAAAAAAAGAGTTAGAAAAGTGTCAACGTTATATTTGAACTACATGTACTGGAAACCTGGAAACTATAATTGAGCTCTAACACTATACTGCAGTACACCTGAGGTGGGCTACCTTACCTTTCTCTAAATCCCCGATGTTGAAAATAGGTCCCAGCAAGGTCATTTCAGGTGATTTTTGCCCCACTCTTGTCTTGATTGTTTTAGACATTTAGTGTTGTCTCTATCGTTTCCCTACTGTCTCCCCATGTCTTTCTGTATAGTTGTGTTACAACTGTTCTTTGTTTTTAATGAGGGTGGGACCTTAGGCACCGATTCATGTTCTTCCCAGTAGTTGCCGATTAAAAAAAAAAGGCACTGCGTAAAAAAAAAGGAAACAAAAAAAAGTCATGGTGGGGATTGAACCGGCAATATGACACTGCGAACCCTGCACTCAACCATTGGAGCTACACAAGCATTGCACATGTTACAGCCGAACTGACAAATATCATATGAAACGCCTTGCGCACATGTACTGTAGGCTCGGACAATGTGTGGGTAATTTCCCTTTTTATGGAGGGTGGGAGCATAGGCGCCGATTTTAGTTTTTCCCAGTAGGTACCGGGTCAAAAAAAAAAAAAGTAAAAAAAAAGTTTATGGTTGGGATTGAACCGGCATCAAATGGGTGGGAAGCCTAGACTCTACCAATTGAGCTACACAGGCTTAGGTAGCACCATCATGAATCTGAGAGTAATTTTATGAAACACCTGCACTCATTAGTTGACAGAAAACGATTTTTTAGTTCAGGCAATATTTATTGGAACATTTTGTAATTAGGGCTAATTCCCCGGGCGGCCAAAGATCTGAAAAGGTGCTCCAGCCCCGCAGAACTCTCGATAGATCAAGGAATATTTTAGTGAGACCCATATAGTACGAGGAACACACAGAGAGACGGACAGGAAAAAGCCTATCTGAACTTCCTGTGACTGTACATTCCAAACAAGCTAAATTCGGAGGCAAAAACGTCAAAATGAAAGTTTCTTTCTGTGACAGCGGGGTAGTATAAATATGCACAAGTCTAAAACTGTGGGTTTTGTGAATAAAGGGGGAAATTGACGATTTTCAGGGGAAACTCTGAGTGAGACAGGCTTGCTGCCAGGCTAAAAACTCGAGAGATTTTTTTTCCCTACTCTCCCCCAATGTCTTTCTGTGTAGTTGTGCATATTTCTAAACGGTTCTTTCTTAGTTTTAAAATTAGGGCGGGACAATAGTCGGCGATTCATGTTCTTCCCAGTATGTGGGCAGTCCACAAAAAAAAAAAGGGAAGGTCAGAATTGATCCAGCAAACATGTGATTGTGAGTCCAGCGCTCTACCCGTAGAGCTAAGGCAGCTATAAAGTGAAACACCTTGGATTACTATTATAAAGATCACAAAGCTCATGTATTTGTAGAAAACGGAGAGCCAAGATGATTTGAATCATTTTATAATTAGAGCAAACTTGCCTGGGGGACAAATATCTGCCACATGTAGCATACTTGATAGGTGAAACAATATTTTGTTGAGGGATGATTTTCGCATTTTTTAATGAGGGTGGGACCATAGGCGCCGATTCATGTTGTTCCCAGTAGTTGCAGATTCCCAAAAAAGGCACTGTGTAAAAAAAAAGGAAACAGAAAAAAAGCCATGGTGGGGATTGAACCGGCAATATGACACTGCGAACCCTGCACTCAACCAATGGAGCTACACAAGCACTGCACATGTTGCAGCCAAACTGACAAATATTATATGAAACACCTTGCGCTCATGTACTGTAGGCTCGGACAATGTGTGGGTAATTTTCCTGTTTTTAATGAGGGTAGGAGCATAATCGCCGGTTAAGGTTCTTCCCAGTAGGTACTGGGTAAAAAAGAAAGAAAAAAAAAAAGTCATGGTGGGGATTGAACCGGCAATATAATGTTGACAACCCTGCACTCTACCAATGGAGCTACACAGGCTTACACAAAACACAGCGAATTTTACATACACGAACACGCAGAGACGAACAGGAAACAGCCTAAGTGGACTTCCTGTGACTGTAAAGTCCAAAAAACCTGAATTTGGAGGCAAACACGTCCAAATTAAAGCTTCTTTCTGTCACAGAGGGGTAGTATATCTACGTACGAGTCTAAAACTGTGGCTTTTGTGAATAAATGGGGTATTTGGGAAAATTGACGATTTTCATGAGAAACTCTGACAGTGGCAACTCTGACAGAGGCCAACAGGAGCTCAGAAGAAGAACTCTGGCTATAGTCACGGAGGATGGGCGGGCCACATTTGGCGGGCCACTTACAAGCCACTATACTATAGCGCTATACTGCCGCTTGAACAGGCTGTAGAAGTGGACTGGTTGCCTTCACCCCCACATGTTATACATTGTCGGAAAGCTCTGACTAAGGCGCACGTGACTGTCAGGGTCATTAGTCACTGCCGAGTAAGCTGTCAACTTTTGCTCCCCACCATGTGTAGATGAGTTGGAAGTGATCAGTAGCTCATTCGGACAAACGCCCTAGGAGGAGTTCGTTCAAATGCGACATGAGCGTAAACGCGCCCTCATTTTTCCACTCCAAATAGGGGACTTCCTGTTGGTCAGGGGGTGGGGCCACCATCAAGTTTTTTGCCGGCCATCACCTGAACAATGGCTGTGCCGAACGGCGTGCCTGTACGGCAAAGTTTGTTGAGGCTCAGACGCATCAAATGATTTTTTGAAATTTTGCAGGGGGCGCTGTTGTGTCATTTTGCATCAGCCACATTTGAAGCCCATATTTTCATCAATTTTTCACCGGACCGGATTTTTCGGTGATTTTTCTTTGACTTTTCGTGCATGTTCAGGGGGTCAAAAGCCTGTTTCCGAGGGAGGAAAGTGCTATAATAATAATAATAATAATAATAATAATTTTTACGGAAACAATATAGCCGATTTCGTTGTCCGCCCACCACACATTATACATTTTGGGAAAGCGCTGGCCGAGACCTATACGTTTGTCAGGGTCATTGATTGCTGTCGTATCTGTTGTGCGCGTGATTTGCCGACGGAGTGCCGCTGAGGTCCATTCTGCGTTGCAGAATCAATAGTCCCTACGCCATAAATGGCGCTCGGGCCTAATAAGGGTAACGCTTGCCCCTACGGCCACGAAATATACATTTTCGGAAAGCTCTGACCAAGGCGCATGTGACTGTCATGTTCGTTGGTCACTTCGGTGTATCCAGTGAGTATGAGTAAGGGATTAAATTCATATGTAGATTATGATGGCGCCAATGGCGTGGGACACACATTAACCCCTGCCGCGCCCACATCTTTCAAAATAGGATATGTCTATAATGCAATTTTTTACTCGTTGAAGTCATACGAATGTGCTTGTAATGTTTTCCAAAAAGAAAAATTAAACTGCATTCTTCAAAGTATTGCTAGGTGGCGCTGTTCTGGGAATTTTGTGTCGCTCCTATGGACTCTTTGGATAGGCAAGACGTAAAGAATGTGTCAAATGCACAGGTTTCCGTGTCGGTATTGAATTCGTGAAGAATAGGAGACTTGCACATGCATATGTAGATTATAATGGAGCCAATGGTGTGGGAGACCCATTAACCCCTGCCGCGCCCACATCTTTCAAAATAGGATATGTCCATAATGCAATTTTCTACTCGGTGAAGTCATACGAATGTGCTTATAACGTTTTCCAAAAAGAAAAATGTAACTGCATTCTTCAACGTATTGCTAGGTGGCGCTGTTCTTGGAATTTTGTGTCGCTCCTATGGACTTTTTGGATAGGCAAGACGTAAAGAATGTGTCAAATGCACAGGTTTCCGTGTCGGTATTGAATTCGTGAAGAATAGGAGGCTCGTGTGCCTCTCCAATGGGAATAACATTGGCCATGTGGGCATCGCCATGACAACACTGTACAAAATAGGGCATAGGTGTCATTGGCTTTTTGAATCAGAATCCCATAAGCCATGTCTCTGCCAAAGCGCACACAATTTGGAGAAACTAATTTTTTGGACTCAATGCAAAAATATCTTTTCACTCTGGAGGGGGCGCTATAGTGTGCACGACCGAAGTTCTTATATTAATCCATTCAGATGTGAAGGGTCAGTAAGTGTTTCAATTTTGGTTGAAATCGGATTTAGTTTGTGCAAATAGGAGGCATTTTTGATGTCTGAAAATTAGCCCAAATAAAGGTCAAGTTTGGGGCTCCACTGGACGCAAACTGCAAAACGCAGCACAATTCTTTCAATAACTTTTGCTCCCCACCATGTGTAGATGAGTTGGAAGTGATCAGTAGCTCATTCGGACAAACGCCCTAGGAGGAGTTCGTTCAAATGCGACATGAGCGTAAACGCGCCCTCATTTTTCCACTCCAAATAGGGGACTTCCTGTTGGTCAGGGGGTGGGGCCACCATCAAGTTTTTTGCCGCTCATCACCTGAACAATGGCTGTGCCGAACGGCGTGCCTGTACGGCAAAGTTTGTTGAGGCTCAGACGCATCAAATGATTTTTTGAAATTTTGCAGGGGGCGCTGTTGTGTCATTTTGCATCAGCCACATTTGAAGCCCATATTTTCATCAATTTTTCACCGGACCGGATTTTTCGGTGATTTTTCTTTGACTTTTCGTGCATGTTCAGGGGGTCAAAAGCCTGTTTCCGAGGGAGGAAAGTGCTATAATAATAATAATAATAATAATAATAATTTTTACGGAAACAATATAGCCGATTTCGTTGTCCGCCCACCACACATTATACATTTTGGGAAAGCGCTGGCCGAGACCTATACGTTTGTCAGGGTCATTGATTGCTGTCGTATCTGTTGTGCGCGTGATTTGCCGACGGAGTGCCGCTGAGGTCCATTCTGCGTTGCAGAATCAATAGTCCCTACGCCATAAATGGCGCTCGGGCCTAATAAGGGTAACGCTTGCCCCTACGGCCACGAAATATACATTTTCGGAAAGCTCTGACCAAGGCGCATGTGACTGTCATGTTCGTTGGTCACTTCGGTGTATCCAGTGAGTATGAGTAAGGGATTAAATTCATATGTAGATTATGATGGCGCCAATGGCGTGGGACACACATTAACCCCTGCCGCGCCCACATCTTTCAAAATAGGATATGTCTATAATGCAATTTTTTACTCGTTGAAGTCATACGAATGTGCTTGTAATGTTTTCCAAAAAGAAAAATTAAACTGCATTCTTCAAAGTATTGCTAGGTGGCGCTGTTCTGGGAATTTTGTGTCGCTCCTATGGACTCTTTGGATAGGCAAGACGTAAAGAATGTGTCAAATGCACAGGTTTCCGTGTCGGTATTGAATTCGTGAAGAATAGGAGACTTGCACATGCATATGTAGATTATAATGGAGCCAATGGTGTGGGAGACCCATTAACCCCTGCCGCGCCCACATCTTTCAAAATAGGATATGTCCATAATGCAATTTTCTACTCGGTGAAGTCATACGAATGTGCTTATAACGTTTTCCAAAAAGAAAAATGTAACTGCATTCTTCAACGTATTGCTAGGTGGCGCTGTTCTTGGAATTTTGTGTCGCTCCTATGGACTTTTTGGATAGGCAAGACGTAAAGAATGTGTCAAATGCACAGGTTTCCGTGTCGGTATTGAATTCGTGAAGAATAGGAGGCTCGTGTGCCTCTCCAATGGGAATAACATTGGCCATGTGGGCATCGCCATGACAACACTGTACAAAATAGGGCATAGGTGTCATTGGCTTTTTGAATCAGAATCCCATAAGCCATGTCTCTGCCAAAGCGCACACAATTTGGAGAAACTAATTTTTTGGACTCAATGCAAAAATATCTTTTCACTCTGGAGGGGGCGCTATAGTGTGCACGACCGAAGTTCTTATATTAATCCATTCAGATGTGAAGGGTCAGTAAGTGTTTCAATTTTGGTTGAAATCGGATTTAGTTTGTGCAAATAGGAGGCATTTTTGATGTCTGAAAATTAGCCCAAATAAAGGTCAAGTTTGGGGCTCCACTGGACGCAAACTGCAAAACGCAGCACAATTCTTTCAATAACTTTTGCTCCCCACCATGTGTAGATGAGTTGGAAGTGATCAGTAGCTCATTCGGACAAACGCCCTAGGAGGAGTTCGTTCAAATGCGACATGAGCGTAAACGCGCCCTCATTTTTCCACTCCAAATAGGGGACTTCCTGTTGGTCAGGGGGTGGGGCCACCATCAAGTTTTTTGCCGGCCATCACCTGAACAATGGCTGTGCCGAACGGCGTGCCTGTACGGCAAAGTTTGTTGAGGCTCAGACGCATCAAATGATTTTTTGAAATTTTGCAGGGGGCGCTGTTGTGTCATTTTGCATCAGCCACATTTGAAGCCCATATTTTCATCAATTTTTCACCGGACCGGATTTTTCGGTGATTTTTCTTTGACTTTTCGTGCATGTTCAGGGGGTCAAAAGCCTGTTTCCGAGGGAGGAAAGAAAGAAAGAAAGAAAGAATAATAATAATAATAATAATAATAATATTTCTTACAGAAACAATATAGCCTGTTCCCGCCCACCACACATTATACCCTTTCGGAAAGATCTGAGCTAAACCTATGCGTTTGTCGGGGTCATTGGTCGCTGTCATGTCTCTTGTGTGCGTGATTTGGCGCCGACGTCCATTCTGCGTTGCAGAATCAATAGTCCCTACGCCATAAATGGCGCTCGGGCCTAATAATAATAATATTTCCTGCAAAAACAATATAGTCGCTTTCGCGACTACATCATATTATACATTTTTGGAAAGCTTTTGACTTCCCCCACGCACTCGTGGGGCTCGGAGGTGGATGACGAGCGCTTCGCGCTCGTCATCCACCTCCGTATGACAGTTGGCCATATTCCCCCATTCATTTTGCTGCAATTATAAGTATAAGGGCCCACACCAGAGGTGTGGGCAGTCACTGTTTTACACGGTGAGTTCACGTTTGACATGGGGACAGCGCTTCGCGCTGTTTTCGTGCGCTCCGCGCACCTCGGTTCAGTGCGCTGCGCGCACTGCGTTGCGATTACAATAGGCCCTTGCTACGGCAGGCCGCTCGGGCCTAAATAAAGAAGAATAATAATATTTCTTGCAAAAACAATATAGTCGCTTTCGCGACTACAACATATTATGCATTTTTTTAAAGCTTTCGACTTCCCGCACGCACCGGTGGGGCTCGGAGGTGAATGACGAGCGCTTCGCGCTCGTCATCCACCTCCGTATGACAGTTGGCCATATACCCCCATTCATTTTGCAGCAATTATAAGTATAAGGGCCCACACCAGAGGTGTGGGCAGTCACTGTTTTACACGGTAAGTTTACTTTTTACATGGGGACAGCGCTTCGCGCTGTTTTCGTGCGCTCCGCGCACCTAGGTTCAGTGCGCTGCGCGCACTGCGTTGCGATTACAATAGGCCCTTGCTACGGCAGGCCGCTCGGGCCTAATAATAATATTTCTTGCAAAAACAATATAGTCGCTTTCGCGACTACAACATATTATGCATTTTTTTAAAGCTTTCGACTTCCCCGACGCACCGGTGGGGCTCGGAGGTGAATGACGAGCGCTTCGCGCTCGTCATCCACCTCCGTATGACAGTTGGCCATATACCCCCATTCATTTTGCTGCAATTATAAGTATAAGGGCCCACACCTCTGGTGTGGGCCCTTATACTTATAATTACACGGTGAGTTTACTTTTTACATGGGGACAGCGCTTCGCGCTGTTTTCGTGCGCTCCGCGCACCTCAGTACAGTGCGCTGCGCGCACTGCGTTGCGATTACAATAGGCCCTTGCTACGGCAGGCCGCTCGGGCCTAATAAATGAATAAAATAAAAAATAAATAAATAAATATTTAATAAGAGATACATTAAAAACAGCTAAAACTGTGCGTGAAATAGCACAGGATAAAAAGAGGGAAACTAAAGAAATAATAGAACTAAAACCGGTAAATAAGGTTAATATAAGTAAATATTAGTTAAAAGCTAAACTAAAAAGGTGGGTCTGTAGCCTGCTCTTAAAAACATGAACGTTCTCTGCGGTCCTGAGCTCCTCTGGCAGGTCGTTTCAGAGGCGAGGGCCGTAGTATTGGAAAGACGCCTCGCCGTGAGTCTTTCTGTTGACTTTAGGAATAACTAGGAGACCCCTGCCAGAGGAGCGAAGGGACCGCGAAGGCTCATATGGTAAAATCAGTTCTGAAAGATAAGAAGGACCAAGACCATTAAGACATTTAAAAAACATTAAAAGAACTTTAAAATCGACCCTCGACAAAGTAAACCTCTATTTTCAAGTTGTCTTCTTGTTTAAAACGGTCTCCTATTAGAAAGAACACAGCCTGCCACTCCGGGTGACTCTAACCATTAATTGTGTCCCTGGTTGGCCATTTGAATTGATGTGTTGCTTGTACACACATTACTGCAAGCCGTTGGTTAAGATTAGGAAGTGATATACCCAGTCATGCCTTTCTGTTTTGAATAAAGAGCAAGCAAGTGGATGACTCTGGAAAATACCGCTTACATTATTGCATTTCTGATACATTTAGGAACTAGCTACTATGCTCCTGGGATGCTGTTAGACCTTAGTCAATCGTTACAGTAGAAGTTTTCAAAGTAGTGGGTGGTTTGAGATAAGAATGTTTACCTACCTCAGCACCGTCCTGTTTTTGTTTACCCTAGTCCAGTTTGGTGCAAAACTAAAGGTCATTGGGCCCCTTCTGATTCTGTGACCTAGAGGATTCAGATTCAGATTCAGAAGGCTGTATTTCTCCCCAAGGGGCAATTCATTTGCACCTTCCCAGCCACACATTCGTCCATCTCATAAATACAATACATAGAAGAATAGGCCTAACATAAACAAATAAAATAAATCAGCAAGATAGCAGAAACCTGGAGCCATAATTGATCTAAAGACGTCACATTAATTATTAAAATGAGATTCATCCTTGTTTAGCAGCTTAATAGCTGAAGGTGTGAAAGAGAACAGATAACGATTCTTTGTTGCTCGTGGCACATTATAGCGCCGCTATGAAGGCATCAACAGAAACTCAGAGGACAGAAAGTGCTCTGGTTGGCTCATGATTTGTTTGGCCTTATCAGTAACTCGCTTCCTCCAGAGTGAACTTAAGTCCTTCAGCTGGACTCCTATCATTTTAGAGCAGCTTTTTACAGCATTCTGCAGACTCCTATTGTTTTTTGTCAATAGGCTTTCGAAGAAAAAATTGTAAAAGTTAGATGAGATTGTGTCAGACATTGAAAGAACAGAGCTTCCTCAAAAGATAAGTTCTCTGATGGCCTTTTTTAATAATCGCTTCAGTATTTGACTCAAACTTTAGCTGAGAGTCAAATATAGTTCCCAAGTACCGATAAGAGTCAACAATGTCCACATTTATATCATAAATACTGCTCATTCCACAAGCATCCTTGCTGCGCCGGAAATCCAAGATCAACTCCTGTGTTCTAGACACATTGAGATCTAGAGTTCGCGTCACACCATTTAACCAAAGTATAGGGCCTGACCATGACCAGAGACAGGACCCTCAAGCAGAGTTAGGAGAGCAGTGTCGTCTGAGAACTTAACAATGTAACTGCCTTCCTGTGACGCCCTACAGGTGTTGTGAGATATTAGTTTGTCTGCGTATAAAACCTATAAAATGTTTGCTAGGCCTTCTGCACTAAACTGAGGTCGAATGAGTTTGTCTGCTATACAAGTACATCCAAATAAGGGTCCTTTTAAGATGAGCTAAGGCCTGAACGTTCAGTGGTTTAGGACCATGTATGGTGTTTAAGTAAACAGCCTAGTCCACAGCTGTATTTTACCATCCATAGACAAAAGACAACTGTTTACGTACATTGGGATGGGCTTAAGCTAAATGGTATAAAGTATCTGGGAATGTAACTAGACTTTGGACTTCCACTCTGAACATCTGATGAGCTGTTGCCTGTACCGCCTGCTGAAAGCCTGAAATAAAGTATTCCTGTGAACGACATCTCTCTCTGCGCTGTCTTTGTAACAACAAGGTCCTGGACATACGTTTCTTACATTTAAATACTGACACTGTCCGTGTACAATATAAAAAGAAGAGGAGACAGGACGCAACCCTGGGGCGAACCTGTGTTTGAGACTATTAGGAGAGCGATTATGTCTTGACCTGCCATATTCTGTTCAATGATTTTTAACTCTTAACTCTGTGTCAAGCCGTGTCTTCTTCTTGTCTTCATTTCTGACCTCACTGTAAAAAGTGGCTTCTTGACTAAGAGGTGAAACGTCATCGACCCAAACAACCTAGTCCAGCTGATGACTTTAAAAACTACAATGGAAATGACTGAGAGCAAGACAAAAGAGCAGTGTTTCATGTTGATGTATTTAAAATGGGAATGTCAAGGCTTACAGTAGTTCTATTTTAATAATAAAGTGATAAAATAACCATGATGTGGCCTCGGGTGATCATAATTTAAAAATGAGAGCCCTAAAAATGAAAGGCTGCGATAAGGCTAAGTGAATGGGTCCAGGTCTAAGACAGGATCGAGACATTTAGAAAGTATTTTTGGTGTCAAGTGTCTCATCTCAGAGGTGTCTGTCCTGGCTCTGGGTAAATCCTGCACTTTTTCAGACAAATCCAAAAGTAGGTTGAAGAATGTATTTGGGTCAGCTCAAACTTTTACAAAAGTCCAGGTGCATTGAGTGAAAATGGCCCATTTTAGCCTCTGAGCTGAAACAAAATGATAGGAAAACGACACAAAGGATTATTTGATACGTGCGCACAACATGCTGCCATATATTTATCCGGCGGCTTGAAATCATGGCCAGATAAAACTTTGGTGGACAACTATGGGCCTTGAGCAAGAACATTATGATACAGTAATACAGTCAGTAAAGCAATAATGCATTTACCTACACACATGCACTATGCATGACTGTGGTGACTGGAACCTACAACCTCAATGTTAGACATGAGTAAACCAATTATCGAAGCGGAAGGATTGTTATTTTAGTTAGTACAAGGATGGCTGGTGTTTCTATTTATACTTGTTATCAGTACAACAAGTCATTTATACAGCTGGAAAATAGGATATGGCTGTTTGTGGGAATTTTGCAGCAAATCTGATATGTAAATACGGGGAATCATGCGTGAATAAAAAAAAAATGTCTAAATGACTCTGCTGCTCTTCCACTTTTGCACATCCAACTCGTTTTGCACATGAGCCGACAATACTAAATGATCTGGGGTCTCGTTTTATTCACTTTAGTTCAGATGAGTCTGACTGACAGGCAGACTCAACAGACTGACAGGCAGATTAACAAATCAGAGAAACAAATCGTCCGTCTGTATTCAAACAAACACCACGGTTTAGGCAAGTGAATTAAGATCTAGCAAAAGAAAAAGAACAGAGGAGTGCTGCGTGGGTCCGTGTGTAAAAAAATGTCTAAAAATACAGCAGGTGCTCAGTTGATGCTTCTTCAGACTCCAAAGGAGGGGCTTGTCCTTTGGGTTAAATATGTAAAATATACTTCTGTGGGGCTGTTCCCAAAGAAAAAAAATCCAAGGCACAGCGTTGTATAGAAAAATGTTAAAATCTTTATTACATCGTGGCTGAAGAGCATAAGCACCAACGCAGTGGTCTTTGTCAGGATGTAAACAATAAATGCAATACATTAAAATTCTTCTGTTGCTAAACCAATCTTTTCTTCTAAAAGATGCAATGTTATAGGTATATTTAACAGTAGCATACTATAAATAAAAGGCTGTAACTAGACTATACTATAGTGTATGATTTATGCAGAGTTTCAGACGTTGGTGCGTTTGAAAATAAACTATGATTTGATGGCTCACTAGCTGGGCTGCCTGGTCTTGACATTTTAAAAGGGAAGCACAGACTTCACTTTGTTTAGAGTAGCTGTGCCTGCGCTAACTAACTCTCACAAATGTAGTGGCTCTCATATTATTGCTTTTACAACCGAACGCCCTTAACATCTGGCGTGTGCGCTCGTTAAACAGGTGGCCATTGTCAATGAAACAATATGCGTGAGGTTAAATACATTATTTTGCATGCGTCCGACACCTGCACCGTACTCACATAGCTCATTATGTTCAAACGCTCCTGAGAAACTAATAAACAAAACAGCTCCGGCTCAAGGTTATTGAAGCAACGACGTGCGCTGGAATTAAAACTATTATTACAGTGCACTCAACCTCCAGGGCTCAGATCAGACCAGAGCCAGACAGGGGAGTACCTAGAGACCTGCTGCATATTGATGTAGGGTCCAATTTGAATGAATGGTAAGCAGACAACACTAAATCGTTCTATTGTTGTTGTTAAAACTGAATATCAATGTCGTGTCCACAGAGTCAATAACAAAAGAAGTAAGTAACTTTAGAATACAGAATAAATTAATACAGCAGCAGATGACAACAAAGGTAAAGTAATGCATTTATTGGTAACTGACTATACGGAGTTTAAAAATTAAAAAAATAAGTATTTTCCTCCCCCTACATGTTTCAGCAATGTCCTAATGTGTAGAATGAGCCCAGACCTGTTCACCACAACTGCCTCTAAAATCCTGCGCTGTCACTCAAAAAGGTGTTAATTCGGCCGAAGTTCCGTCATGCACGAGCTTAATATAGAGCCTGCAGTTACGTGTATGACCTGAGGTGGCAGTAGTGAGTATCAACATGAGCAACTTGCATCTAGTCCCTATAAATACGGGAAATGTGGAACAGCTTGGTAGCTTCTAACATCACCCCAGTTTGGCGCTATACCTATCCTGGGAGAGGCTAAATGCTGGGGTCGGCCCGTCATTCCGACACCCCTCCATTGCGACACACCGCCAATCCGACACTTTTTGACACCGCTATTCCGACAAATAGGTCCTTAAGGTTCGGGCTAAGGCAAGGTTAGGGTTAGTTTGTAAACTCCACTATCCTTAAGGTTAGGGCTATGGTAAGGTTAGGGTTAGTTTGTAAACTCCACTATCCTTAAGGTTAGGGCTAGGGCTGGGCGCTATGGCCAAAAATGAAAATCTCGATTTTGTTACTCGGTTTGGATGATTACGATATTATTGAATTTTTTTTTTATAAGGTCTCCTGATCTTTCATAATAAGACAACTGTTCAGAGTCCAGACCATTAATATTTAGATTCATAATATAGCCTACAATTAGGCCCATTAAAAAATGCTATTTCTCTTTTAAATAGTCCTTGTCTGCTCTCAAAAGTAAAACTAAATAAGTCATGGAGTTTTCAAAAGCATTTTAGTTTTTTCATCCTCATGCCTCTGCTGTGATTGACAACCGTCTCCATGGAGACTCAAGGGGAAAGGGGCGGAGTTAAGTTGCTGCTATGCCTCCGCTCAGAGCATGGCTCAGGGTGAGAGAAGGAAGAGGATCAGATTGGGGAAAACTCAGTTTTAGCTGAAGAAAACTCTATTGCGCGGTCCGAAAACACAATGCACTGCCTTTGTAAAGCAGCAGCGATCGTCAGAAAGTCTGGGTTCTCTTCGGGTGACATTTCAGAAAACAGTCGCTGCGGAGAATGGCGAGACACAAAAGATAAAAGTGTCACCACTCTGACAAAGGGGAAAAAAATGTCGGAGTGCCGGGATGTTTGATAAAAACAACAATTAGACCTCAATGTCGGAGTGGGGGGGGGGGCGACGGAATGGCTGGGTGTAGCCCTAAATGCTAACAACATTTGCATGGCTGAGCGCACGCACAAAGACCAGACAGTAACGCATCAACTCATCTAAGCTAAGGTAAGAACATATCTCAGAGTATGTAAAAACATTGGCCTATTCCTTTAAAAGAAAGTGAATCTGAGAATTTCAATATCAATTTGAAAGGAAAGTTAGTTTTAATAGTTTTTCAGTGAAAGGTTTGATTTTGAGAGTATTTGAGCTTCATTTTAAACACAACACATTATGAAATACTGAATAATCTTAGTTTGGTTGGTGCCTTTATAATAACGTGGGCAAGGTCCTCGAGGAAAGGGGTATTCGGAGTATAAATGAACGAGTCAAGGGCTACACGAGACAAAACGGTTGAGAACCCCTGCTTTAGAGAACAGCTGCCTGCTTCTACAAACCGACAGTCCTTCCACAATTATCCGACTCTAAACTGCCTCTTTACCGGCATCAGAGCACGCTTCCGCACAGTCAGGTGTCAGGTTGCTGAAAAACAATATGGCTGCCTGTGCGTTCGCCAGCCGTGCCCTAATCACATCAAGGAATAAGCAGCGCGTCCCTCATCTGATGAAAGTGGCCCATAAATGTAATAAAGCAGCCGAGGTTATTAGAAGTGCCAAGGGCCATTTTACAACCGCTCTCACACCTCGCTCTCGCTTATACACGGGAAAATGATGAACCACGGAGGAAGCAGGCGGCCATTTGCAAAAGGCCAGGGGATGCTTAATGGCATGTGACTGGAACTATTCGTACATATTAATATCTGCTGCAGTGACGCCGTGTGAGAGGGGATTTTGTCACAAAACAACGAAAGACGCTGCTGTCTGGATGTACTCGATGCTCGCGGTGAGCGTTTGAAAACCCCTGCTCGAATATAGAGCGGTAGGGGTGGTCCTGATGGCGCTGGCTCCATATCCCGCTGTTTACTGCTAATAGGAAACTAAGGTGAAACTCACAAGAGATTACTTTACAAAGCTACAGTTTATTTTAGCAAGTAGTGCAAATAACAATCTTTCGTTACGTAGACACAAGGGTAGGAGAAAAATATATCAGAGGCTACTTCAAAGACCACTGAGTAAAAAGGATCGTACATTTTATACATCTGGGGCACGAGTCAAAACTGTTTTCTTAGTGTATCAAAATAGTACTTCAAAAAGCACGTACAGCGCTCTACAAACAGAAGTAGAGGCCTTACAAAAAATGAGGGTGTCTAAACAGAATTACCTCTTGGGACCAAGCATTTTGAGCTCTGAAAAAGACAATTCCATTCTTTTAATAATGTAACTTCATTATACTGATTTGTTGTGCCATCCTTTTGTTCTAATCATGGAACACTGGCAGAAATGAGTCCTTATTCAAATATATAAATCTAAAATATGCAAATGTATTATTGTAGATTCCTGTATTACTGTAGTTGCCTCACAGGGCTTCACAGAACATGTGGTCACACTTTATTTTACAGTACAATTGTAATCTGCTTTGTAACAATCTGTAATAACTTGTACCTATGGGTTAGATACAAAATGGAATAATATGTATTAGCACTTTGGAGGCACATAATGTAATAAGACATAAGACCTAAGGGTTAGGGCTTAAGGTTAGTCTTATCTTATTACATTATGTTCCTCCAAACTACAAATATATATTATTTCATCGTGAATCTAACCTATAGGTACAAGTTATTACGCATTGTTACACCACACATTACACTGTACTAAACTTGGCAGGTACAATGTATCAATGGTAATGTAAAATAAAGGGTTTCCTAAATAGTCATTTGATCAAAAGGAAGATCACAAAGTTTTAAAATCAGACAGTGATCCTGACACTCTCAAAATGCCAAATTATGTGGGAATGAAACAAAACCCAGCTCTTGTGTTTCCCATGAGGAGAGTATGATGCCACCCGTTGTCTAAAACAATTTTGCTTATATGTGGTTCAAACACTATATACTTTTTTGCTTCTTATAATACTAAAATGTCTGGTTGAATTGCATTACATAAAATGCATTGTATAAAATGATTCCAATAAAGATCAGTATAAGCTGATTGGAATTCTGAATCATTATTTGGATTCAGAATGATTCAGAATCATAACATTGTTCAAGGCTAAAAAGAAAACCTTTAATTTATTTTAGCCGCTGCTTTTACTTTGCACAAAAAGTCCATTCAGACAAGTTTCACTTTGACTCTCAGCTCGTGTATCCTGTTGCTGCCATTTAGCCCAGACGTCATAGCACCAGCTGCCAACTAATAACATCTACAACAGATGCCAAGAGCATGAAAAAGCATTCACACTACGGGCAGTTTCCTATTGAGCAATTCAATAAACAAAACAGCGATGAGAAGAAGACATCAGGCTCTGATGTTTATGCACATTATAACGGTCTCTTCAAGGGCCCGTGGCTCCGGGACACTGCATTTTCACTCATGCTCATTTAAACGCAGAAGATTAATTACTGCCTCAGACCTCGTCATTTATTTACAAATAAAACCTCACAACACTTTGAGATCGTTTTCCCACTTGAAATATTTTGCAGCTCACAGCTATTTCACACGTTTATTTTGAATTTAACAGAGGCTACGCTTGCCTCAGTTCTCTCCTCAAAAAGACTTTGTGAAGGTTTTGCCACTGGAGACGGAAATTGCCTCCACTGCACAAAAGTCTGTCAATAGTTCACAGGGCAAATATATGCAATTCTTTTTCCCCATTTCATTTATATTCCAGTGCGGCGCCCTCTGGAGTGCAGTAAAGGGTGGAAAGCAGTTCACCCTCTTCATCTTTCAGCTCAGATGTGATCTTCCCCGTGACAGCTGAAAGCATGCAAAAGCACAAGTGGAGTTAAAGGGGATATGTTAATGTGAGCCGTGTAAATCCAGGACATGAGCATTTAAGACTCACCTGAGGAGACTGAGGAAACACCTGCGCTTATGTCTTTGATTTAGGACATAATTACATCAAGGCCGGGCCAAAGGGCAAAATATTAATATCACAACTTTATAATAATTAATTTACAATTATGAATTTAAAGACAATCTTATACTCACGACTTGCCGTTTGAGACCAACAAAATCACAATAGACGTGACAACAAACGAATAAAAACTACAAAAACATATTTCAACATGTTTCACAAAGCCAAAATGGTCATGTTCTGTGTTGGTAGTGCAGTATCCCAGATTCAGCCTGGATGCACAACAAATATATCGCTTTGAGATAAGAGTGCAGAGTGCTCTGGGTCATACTTGACTTTCAAATCAATAGCTCATCAGACACCAGCGTCACTTCTGCAGATATAATTTCATAATGCTTTGAATGTATTTATTTCATCTGTACTGGTCAAATAACTGTCTACAAGCAAAAAACATAGCATTGATAACATACTCACGCGTGGTGTAAAACTTCAAACTGGCAAATGACCAAAAGGAAGGGAACAGTATTTTGTTTGTTTTTGTGGTGCAGGTTCCTGTTGCCCGGAATGTGAATAATTATCATTATGCCTCTTGTTATTCTTGTGTGGAAAGCAGCAGTAAACAAACAAAACAAATAAAGGCGATCTCCTGAAGCATGTTTTATAAAGCCGTTGTTGTTTTTTGCAGCTCTTAAAGGCATCGCTTGCACACTCCTTCACACGCTGTCACACAAACCAGGGACTTCGCCTCATTATAGCTGCATTCAAGCACACTTCGCCCACTCCTCCCTATGTCACTCTGATTAGTGCTGTGATGGGGTGTCCTCTCTGCCTCCCTCCGCTGGCAGCTGATTGCGACTGTGGAGCTACTACACAAGGCTCTCAGGAATCCCCTGGTGAAAACATTCACGCACCAAGAAGCACTCACGCCTGACGACAGTTCTCCACACATGAAAAGGCGCCTCGTTACAGAAACTTGGACTTGGAAATGGGGGAAGCCCAGATGGTGGTGTGCTCTGTCCACTGCCCCCCGTCAACCGGAGCAGTCAGCAACACCTCAAAGTGACAACTAGTGTAGAGCATGTTATTAAAAGCCTCCAAACACTTAAGTCCTCTCTAAATGAGGAAACTAGCCAGGAGCAAATTGGATTGGTTTGTTGTTGCCAAATGTTTAATTCTGCTGTTAAGACCTGAAGCTCACAGAGAGCGTAGCTGTTCGAAATATCCGGTGATGAAACTAAAAACTCTAGTTACAGATTTTAAAAACAGAAATCAACCTTGCACACCAAAATGGTGAAGGAAAAATAAAAAGAACAGGCTAAGTCCTGATCAAGGCTTCCTCCAGCCTCCTGGTTGCTCACGTGCTGTCCCGCAGTAAGGAGCAGTTTTATTAGGGCTGGGCAATATATCGATATTTAAGTTATATCGATATATTTTTTTATGAGATATGGAATTAGACCATATTGCATATATCAATATAGTTCAAATTCAGATAAGATATCAAATTAGCAAAAAGAAACAGGTAATCTCAAGCTGATGTTTAAAAAAGTTTATCTTAAACTGAGCACTTAATTTTGTTATCTCTTTATATATAAATGCTGCCCTCAGAAAAAGATTGACCTATTTTATTGTCAAGGCTATTTTTATTTAAGATATGGATTACGGAGCTTTGTTATACAGTTTTTATGTTTACATTTTATAGTTTTCAATAAAACGTATTTGGCTTTGACTTTGACTTAACATTTCATTTCACAGCTTTGATTGGTCCATATTGCCTACGTTTTACCATGAGGCCCCGAAACTATAAGAAAAAAATATATACTGGATTAAGTGACCTCACTGATGACCGGGACATGCACAGGCAGGTGTGTAAACTATATGGACAATCTAACATGTTGGTCAGGAAGTTTCATATGTGTTCTGTGGATGTCAAACTTAATCTGTTTAAAGCTTTTTGCTGTCCTCTGTACACTGCGCAGCTGTGGCGAAGTTTTAAAAAGTCCAGCTTGCAGAGGCTCACAGTTGCATATAATGACTCAATGAGGCTGCTGTTAAAGATGCCTAGACACTGTAGTGCGAGTCAGATGTTTGCTGACTGTGATGTTCGCTCTTGTCCTGCTGCACTTCGTCATTGTTACTATAAATTTATGTGTAGACTGAATAACTCTCAGAATGCCATTATACGGACTCTGGTGTGTCCTGAGATCAGCTCAATGAGATTCATGTCAAAAATGTGGAATCATTGGCGCTCATGTCTTTATGTAAGTGGCAGCTAGAGTATTGCTAGTGCCTTGTTTTATTGCTGTAATTATTTCCAGTATTATAGTGTGTGTGTATATATATATATATATAATGTATTTTACCTTTTACTTATTATTCTTATTTTTAATATAAATATGGATCATGTGTTCTCACTTGTGTCCTTAATAAAGATTGAATGAATGAATGAATGAAGTGTTGGCACCAAATATTCAATCATCTGTTTTGGCCTTTGATTGCAGCGTAAAATACCGCAGTTGATAGCAGCATTACAGAGGCTGCCATCAACCAATCGAGGCTGGGACAGAGGCTATTTTGTTTACTTTATTTTTTATTTAATCTTTAGTTAGAATAGTCCCACTGAGATTAAGAATCTCTTTTTCAGGGGAGTCATGGCCCCAGAGCGGAACCTAATGTGCACATTTTTAGTGGTAGGGGAAACCGAAGTACCCAAAGGAAACCTACGCAGGCACGGGAAGAACATGCAAACTCCACACAGAAAGGCCCACGAAGTAATGAAAACTAATAGCCAGTGTAGAAGTTCACAACATGTGCAATACAGCTGAAATAATAATAATAATAATAATGCATCAGTTTTATATAGCGCTTGTCTGGACACTCAAAGACACTTTACATTGCACTATTCATTCACTCCATACTTGGTGGTGATAAGCTACTATTGTAGCCACAGCTGCCCTGGGGTAGACTGACGGATTACAGCATTGCAATGGACAAGTTGATACATGATCATATCGCTTTATGGTGCAAGTTGTCTACATTAATATAACCTACAGCCTGTGTCATGTAGTCAAGGCCAGTGATCTGTGTTGAATATTTTTTTATTTCAATCTTTTTAAATAACCGGGGGATGTATTTTTCTGCAGGCAATAGAAACCAGACCCTTCTGGTTTAAACTGCCAAGGTAATAAGTTTCTGATAGACAACAAAAACATCTTCAAGCCTACTTTTTTAAAGTCTTGCAGTATCCGTTGGTATCTGTAGACACTCAAACCAGAAAAGATCTCTATTCAACAAGGAGCTCTATTTGTTTAGTTTTGTTTATTTGTAGGTTCCCAATTAGCTGTACAAATGGGCCAGCAAATCGTCCTGGGGTCCTCTATTGACTGTATTACAGTGTTTTTCAACCACTGTGCCGTGGCACACTAGTGTGCCTTGAGATATTGTCTGGTGTGCCTTGGGAAATTATCCAATTTCACCTAGATGGTCTAAAAAAATATTGTTTGAAAACAAATTATCCGCAAATAATGTGCTGTTGTTGAGTCTCTATGCTGTCTAGTGATCGACAGAGTAACCGTGTAATACTCTTCCATATCAGTAAGTGGCCACAGGTAGCTATTTTCTTTGAGAAAAGAAGAAGAAGAAGAAGATCTTTATTTATATAGCGCCTTTCACAGACACGGTCACAAAGCGCTTTACATGAGAGCATTTTACATTCACTCCATACTCAGTGATGGTAAACTACGTTAGTAGCTTCAGTTTCCCCTGGGGGGACTACACACATCTGCGCCAACAGTCCCTCTGACCAACACCATACATTCACACACACCATTCATCCTGGTCTATTGTACATGAGAATTAGTGATGCATGAATGCGACATAGGCATTGTGGCCAGCGAGACTATACAGTGTTCCTATTCAAGACACTTTGATGAGAACGACTTTATATTGTGAATATAGGCTACAGAGTTACATTTTGTAACATTTTCTGCTGCTGGTGTCCCTCGTGATCTTTTCAATAAAAAAAATGTGCCTTGGCTCAAAAAAGGTTGAAAAACACTGCTGTATTGATCACATCGCCCACAGCTCCTCCTGACAGAAATGACATGAAGGAAGGATGCAGAAGACACATTTCCCAAAAAGAACAACACTCTAACCCAGAGGTGCCCAAAGTGCAGCCAGGGGGGCAAATGCAGCCCTCAGGAAACTTTTGGCGGCCCCCAGGCCTCTTGCTGAATTGGCACACATTGGCCGAAATTCAACTTTTTACTTTAAGTTTGATAATTCTACACCATTGGGCGGCATGGCAGTGCTCGTGCTCCACAGCAAGAAGGTCTCGGGTTCGGTTCAGGTTTTGTCACCGACTGGAATTGAAAAATGGGCCATATTTTCAAAGTATTTCCTGTAACAACTGACTTCATAGCATAACATGTGTGTTGAATTACCACGACCAAATTACCAGAAAGCATCAGTCAAAGCTCTAACTAGTGAGGAGCATGATTGCTAAAAGCATGCTCACACTAAAGTCCTCCCTAAATGGGAAAATTGGACGGCTGCAAATGGGATTCTCTATTTTTGCCAGAAAGTTTAATTCTGCTGTTTGGACCACAAGCCCACAGAGAAGCAGACAAATTAGTGAAAAAGCCATGAGTGCTATATTTGCAAAGGAATGAGGTACGGCCAGCATCGCATTTGTGTTCAGTGGCACACATCACAGAGCAGCTGCCATGGGTGATTGGACGCGCACTGCATGTTTAGCTTTTTCGCTTCAGAAATACCACTTTTTGTTCCCAGCGCTGGCACCAAAGGGACAAAATCATAGCATTAGGATGAGCGAATGTGTCATCCAAGCCGTATGTAGAAGCCAAAGTAATAAGCACAGATGCTAAACTAAAACATCTGAGTCTTAATCTTTAACAACAATAAAGGTTACATAAACAGACTCTGGATGTGTTTGGAGAAGACCTAGAAGCTGTATAGGACCATTTAGGGTGAAGGCAGCCCCATAATAACATTTTAAAAGACTCGCAGTTCCAACAAACCAATACATAATACATAAGCTCCATGTCCAGATCAGACTCCAGGGGTGTTCTTAGTACTAGATACAACTTTATCCTTTTAACCCCCTTACTCTGTCTATAATGGAACAACAATAATCATGGGTGACATCTTGTGGCAGGAGTCAGTACACCAGTGCCAATTGGCGTGTAACTGACCTTTCCTCAAATTCAAAACAATTAAATTGCAGCAAAATCATAGTGGGGGAAAGGTCAAGCGACACCCACTTCAGCGCCTGGGGTCCCATCTCCAGATCTTGAACCAGGCTCGGTCATTTACCATGGTTTGAAATGCATTTATTGATCCGAACAGAGGGAAGAATTGTGTTCAATGTAATGTTGAAGGGGAAAAAAGTTTCAAAAGAATGTCTTCATAGACAGAACAGACAAGCGAGCTGTCAATCAAAGTGGTAAACAGGCCTCACAGGGAGCGCAGTGACAGCCCGTCGCCCATTTCAAAGGTTGCAGAATCTTGTTGGACAGTCGTAAAAGTGAAATAAAGTTTGAACAAAGTCAAAAGTAGAATGTGAACCTTGTTAAGTCTAGGTCAGTGACCAGGGCAAAGAAAAGAGGTACCGTGTCCCCATGTTAGGTAGTTATATGTAGTTTTATCTGTTTCCTGGTTGCTACACTGTATATGAATTGTGATGATACTTTTCGGCACTTGCTCCCCTTTATCTTTAGCAATTTTTTTTTTTTATTATACATTATTGTCTTTTCTATTTTTTCTATTAGTCATGTCCCACTGTTGACTGTACCGTTGTGTCTTGTATGTTCCTGCTGGCTGTACACAAATTGCCCCTCAGGAATCTAATAAATAAATTGTTGAATTAAACTTAAAGTTTGAAACAATACAAGTGTAATACACCTTTCACAGCCAAGCAATTAATCAATTAACCGTAAAAATAATCTGTAGATTAAACGATTACCAAAATAATCATTAGTTCCAGCCCTATTCCATTATTTATCCAGGCTTGGGAGTCGGGTCTGGCAGAAACATGAGGTCATATGAAAACCCTTCTTGCTTTCTCTCTTTATTAGCACATTTATTACAGTAGAAATAACTATTCTTCCAGTTATAATGATGGAGTACTGCTACACACATTTTCAAAGCTGCGTAAATGGTATATCCTGCTGCTCTTTCCCTTTCTACAATAAGGGAAAGAGTTAATTTATCATAAAACACATACAAACAAATACATGAAACAATGTTTATTTTCTCACTATTAACTAATTTAAATTGAGTCAAATACAGATTTGGCCATTAGAAACAAAGTGTCAACAACACAAATAGCACTAACACTCATACTTGCAGAGGTTGAAAGCCTTCTATAGCAAGAACTAAATGTCCTAATGTTTTGCCGATTTAAAAGGAAAGCCCATTCTGTGTTTGCTAAAATGTTGTCTAATCCTTATATACATATTTGCAATGAGCAGCGCATTCATCTTGGCCTTATCTTGTACAACATTAACACCGGCGTTTCCAAACAGCCTGAGCCATAATCCACCAGCAGCGCGGCCAATTTCATTTGTTTATTTATCGAACCACAGTCTGATGAGGACTTAATATTAAAGTGGATGTCGTGTTTGGCTTCCCGAATCTCATCCAATAGATCTGAGTGAACTGCCACACAATCTGAGCCCTGCAGCGTGTTTCTGAATGAGCCGCCAAATATCAAACAGTGACCTTTCAAAATATGGAAATAAAGAGAGTGTTCACCAAATTACGACCAGTAAGCAGTAGATGGGTTTGCCTGGCCTGCCAGACACTTCTCCTTTCTGTTCAAAAGAAGAACCGTCTGGGCGGCCAATCATTTCACGATTTGACCCACATCGGTCCAATTACGCACCAAGAGACGGAAATCTCTTGGTCTCACCTGTCACCACCACGCACTCTTCAAAATATTAAAGATGGCGGCCGATACACTGTTGTTGTTTTTTTCAGCTCTTTCGTCTGTTTTAAATCATTTGGAAAATATGAAATCCCTAAAACCGGAGCAAGTAACAGCGTTCGAAGTGTTCCTCGTAAAAAAAGGAGGTTTTTGGAAAGACTTTCTGCCGCTTGTAACTGCAACGTATCTAGCGTTGCTCTAATTGGTTGATGCCGTCTGTCAATCACGCCCAGGAAGGAAGGAAGAAAATATGATGACTTTTCGTTATGCTTAATTTTGAAAAAATGTAATTAAATAGCCAAGCAGGATTTAATTAGAACTTACGAGGATGGAGGTGGTAATGCGATAGATTTTGATTGTATGAATGGTATGTTGAAAATTACATGGTTGAAAAACTATATTCAAAATCAAAATTCATTGTGGTCTTACATTCCCAATCTGATCTTTGAAAAAGTAGGTGGAATTAAATTTAATTAAATTAAAAAGCTTCCCATGAAACTTTCAGATTTCCACCAACAGGTCCTTCTATATTGGAAACTTATATTCAAGCACAATTTTACACCACACAATACACCAGTGTGGAATAATAGGTATATATTGGTGAATAGAAAATCTCTCTTCATCTCAGAATGGTTTTCTGGGCTATTGCCCACTTCATGGATGAGGAAGGAAATAATATTTCTTTCCTCATCCTTCCAATAATAGAAAGCTGCAGACCCGGAGCCGAGACAGATCCACGACGGCGAGGCGGATCTGCCGTGATAGTGCGCCCTCTGCGGGTAGAAGCAGATCCACGACGGTATTATTTGTTAATATTTTATGTTTTACAATTATTGTTAGAGTTAGTTTACAATCGTTAGGATTAGGGGTAGGTTAGGGTTGTTAGGTTTAGGATTAGGTTAGGGTGGTTAGGGTTAGGTTAAGATTACGGTTAAGGTTAGGGTTGTTAGGATTAGGGTTAGGTTAAGATTAGGATTGTTTAGGAAAAAAAATAATAAGCAATTTGTATGCTGTTCAAAGTTAATTCATAAGAATTACGTTTTGTTTTCATGAAAAAAAAAAAATAACTCAGCCTACTAACTCCCCACGTGCGTGAAGTAGATCAACATATCAATCAACATCAACCTTCCTAAAAGCTGATCGGTCTAGATCCGCCATAACCAGCAGACGGCGCACTATCACGGTGGATTCGCTTCACGGTAGATCTGTCTCGGCTCCGGGTCTGCAGCTTCCCCTACAGTTTGTTCGTCTGGGAAAACCGCTACTGGGCAAGACGTTCCAGCCACTCCGAGGAGAACCGGATAAACAGATATTCCTCTTGGAAACGTCCGAACGAGGCAAAATGAAGTGGATTTACTGAACACGGATATTTTGCGCCCCTTCATTATGAAGAGCTTTGAGAGCAAAGCAGCGGGAAAAACAGCGGGACGTAGACGCTCGGCTCCCCGGACAGGAGAAGGGTTTCCCCGCGTCAGCTGCGCTGGGACTCGGGCAGGCAACAGGTACGAGACTACGAGCGCTATAAAAAAGGGATCTCAAATAGCACCAAACTTTAAGTTTAGTATCTTTTTTATTTGACTCGCTCTGTCAACAAAACATCTCCTAAAAAAACAGCCGCCTGTCTCCACATTATAACGCTCTCGTCTCCGTCTGTCATGTGTCGTGTGTTTCCGTATTCTAGCCCGA
Organism: Proterorhinus semilunaris; assembly: GCA_021464625.1. NCBI lineage: Eukaryota > Metazoa > Chordata > Actinopteri > Gobiiformes > Gobiidae > Proterorhinus > Proterorhinus semilunaris. Next base: position 20,124,883 of record CM038347.1, read on the forward strand.
GTGTTCCCGAAGGTTTTTGCTTTTATTTGAAGTCGCTTTGGTTTGCGTTGTTGACAAAGCCTTTAGCGAACGCAAAAAGGCAGTTTTATCCATACGCCTATTGTTTATATGGGTTTGACTGTGTGAACCCAGGTTGCTATTGAAGGCCCTGACTGAAACCCAACGGCCGCCACTGGGTCTTAATAATAAAGCACTAAAAAGTAATTAGTTAGTGGTTACTTACATACCATCAGGAGGTGGTTGTCATTGCAAACATCATCTCACCGTTAATCTGCGTATCGATTCTGGTGCAGATTTTTCCCCAAATGTGCAAAGATTCATTCTATAAAGTTCGTCAGCAAAAGGAGCAAATGCTTTATGACCTTTTGACCCCACTCCATTACACAGCGCCCTCTGCTGTCTACAGTCGCAGCAGCAGCCTCTCTTCATTATTTTTTTATTCAGGCCTAGCCTATATTAATATTCATTGCACAGGATAGGTTTAAGAGTATAATGAAGAGATTTAGTTCAGTTCAAAATGTTTTCATTAAAAACTTTGAGCATATTCTTATTTTTAGCTCTTGGGCTTTATGCTAATGTGAGAGGAATCCAATTTCCATGTCGATAGACAAGGTGTTGTGCCTCTGCTTTCGAATAAGATAAAGCATTTTTTTTTATACTTCATATGGTAAAATGAAATCTCCATGCAGCGAGAATAGGGATTGACATTCAGAGGCGGTAGCACTCAGTTACATGTACTCAAATACTTACTTGAGTTAACTTTTTGAAGAAACTGTATTAGAGTAGTTATATCATTCAGTACTTTTCACTTCTACTTGAGTTATATTGTAATGAAGTATTGTTACACTTACTTGAGTATAACTTTTATTTTTTTTACTTGTGCCACTGTGAGTACATTGAAAGTTACAAAAGCTTCAAGTCGATATAAAATATATACTGTTTAGTGCCCCTTTATCTTCAGAAATATGTGTTTTTAATATGGCCCGTCTGTCTAAGGGACTCCTTCGGCCCTGGGTCTCTATAGCCTGTCCGTCCATGGGAGTGGATCTCTCCTTCTGTGGTTCTCCTCAAGGTTTCTTGTTTCTTCCACCGGGTTTCTGAGTTTTTCCTTGCCGTGCTGGAGAGTCTAAGGACAGGGGACACCCGCGCTGCTCGTTGCCACCCACTGCTCGTCGCCACCCACTGCTGACGCTTATTTGGACATTATGTTTGCCTGGATATTTGATTTGCCGGAACTTTACATTGTCTTATTTACTGCTATTTTATTGCCTTAATGTTCGGTGCAGCCCTATGAGGCAACTCCTGTTGTGATATTGGGCTATACAAAACCATTGATTGATTGATTGATTGATTGATACATTTTGTATTTTTGCATTTTCTTTGGAAATATTAGGCACATTATTACAAGTATTGGTTCTAATAATTTATGTCACAACTGAAACATAAATCAGACTTTTACACTCTAACAGTTACTCTGTACTCACCAGAGGTGAGTGTTGTGGAGTAGTAGTAGTGGGTAGTTCATAATCCATCCATTTTCTTCCGCTTTATACGGGGCCGGGTCGCGGGGGCAGCAGTATCAGCAGAGATGCCCAGACTTTCCGATTCACACACACCTCCTCCAGCTGTTCTGGGGGGACCCCGAGGCGACACCAGGCCAGCTCGGAGACATAGTCCCACCAGCGTGTCGGGGGCCTTCCAAGACACCTCTCGAGGGAGGCGACCAGGAGGCATCCGAGACCGATGCCCGAGCCACCTCAGCTGGCTCCTCTCAATGTGAAGGAGCAGTGACTCTACTCCTAGCTCCTCCCGGGTAACTGAGCTCCTCACCCGATCTCTAAGGGTGCACCAGCCACCCTGCGATGAAAACTAATTTCGGCCGCTTGTATCCGCAATCTTGTCCTTTTGGTCATTACCCAGATCTCATGACCATAGGTGAGGGTGGGAACAGTAAATCAAGAGCTTTGTCTTGAAATTCTGTCCATAACAGTAAAGAACAGAATCAGTGACAAAGAGCAGCCCTGGGACCAACATGCACTGGGACCAGGCCTGACTGCCGGCAATGCGAACCAAGCTCCTGCTGCGGTCGTACAGGGAACGGACAGCACTTAGCACAGGGCCCCGGACCCCATACTCCCGAAGCACCCCTCAGGGCACCCGGGGGACACGGTTGAACGCTTTCTCCAGATCCACAAAGCACACGTGGAGTGGTTGGGTTAATTCCTAGTTTATAATGATTTATTTTTATACGTTTTTATGGCATTTCCATTGGAAAATATTACAATTTTCACATTACTCCATGCTTTGTTTATCATAATTTATGTCCCGACTGAATCGTAAATCAGAGTTTTATGCTGATACAGTTACTCAGCACTCACAGTACTCACAAGTAACATTTTCTCCAAGTGCTTATTTACTCTTATTTGAGTACATATTTGGGCCTCTAGTTGTACTTGATTAAAATTATTTCAAAGTAACGTTTCTCTTATAAATATTTTTGCTCAGTTGACATTAGAGCAACCGCGTCATAAATTACTGAGTAGGGCGCTGTCCGAGGCACTGAACCAAGGAGGCTGAGGTCGCAGTCACAGAAAACAGGTGTGAACTGCTCACGGCACACTTGAAACTTCAGACACGTCCCATTAAAGACGCGAAGCTTTTATCTTATACCGTCTCTGAGGAAAACTAGGGGGAGAAATGCCGGACCTACTCCCAGCGCTAGAAGCTGCTAAAATCTATCACACCAATTATGTGCGCAATTCTCGTGCCATCGGCGTGATGTGGGCCGTGTTCACCATCTGCTTCGTCATCATCGAAATGGTGGTCTTCATACAGCCCTACTGGATCGGGGACAGTGTGAACACGCCGCAGGCCGGGTACTTCGGGCTTTTCCATTACTGCATCGGGAACGCGCTCACGAACTCCCTCACGTGCAAAGGCAGTGTACTGGACTTCGCATCCATCCCGTCCCCGGCCTTCAGGACTGCCATGTTCTTTGTGGGTACCTCCATGATGCTGATCGTGGGCACCATGGTCTGCTTCAGCCTCTTCTTTTTCCTCAACGCGGGGAACGTTTACAAGATCTGCGCGTGGATGCAACTGGCCGCTGGTAGGTCATAAGACGAGGGGCTTCAAACGAAACATGCGAGAAGCTCCTTTAGAAGAGGGTACTCATCTGAAGTAATCATTGTTTTATAGGCAATTGTAACATAGGGGCCACTCATTTAAGACCCTGTGATTAAGGCTTTTTCGCTCTGGGATTTCACCCGTGGATGCACATTGACCAACCCCAATGTCTAGACCCCAATGTTGAGAATCACTGACCTTACATACCAGATGTGTGCAGTAGACTCAGTTGCCTATTTATAGTCCAATATCAAGATGTACTGCCAAATGAACTTCTGTTTGCCCTTCCTCGTGGACATTTTTATTAATAGATTTCTAAACTTAGCTAAGGGCCCACATTTCGTCCTCTGGGCATATTAAAATTGAATAATAAAAGATAATAATAAAGTCACGTCACACTTCTCTCGATACAAAAATAATTACATGCATGATTCAAATTTTAATAACCGTTTTAGGAGCAGGGCTTAACTCTCATCACAGTCTGTCTCTCAGCAGGACTGCTCCCAAACTACCCCACCCACCCCTTTAATCTCGTGAAGTATTAAAAAAGTTTGGATATACTTTGGGCAACTCTGTGTCTCCATGGTAACAACCAGGTAAGGAAAGGCCGAGGTTTTGCATGTGAGCTGAGACTTGTCCCGCCTGTCACCTCTGGTTTAGTAGACACACTGTATGCATGAGCTTGTTGTTCGTCACCGAGGTCGGGTTTCATTCCAGGCTCTGACGCCTCTGATGTGGATGAAGTTACATGTAACAAGATCAGGTGTGACTTTAGTTGTAGTTTCACCAAGACACCTTTTCATTGTAAATGCTATTTCCTGAACATGGTATTTCATCTTTTTCATATGGTTCTCAACTGGTGTAGCTTCAGGGTCCACTCTCCACTTCATATAAGCCACTAAAATAAATATAATTAAATTCAACCTACAATAAAATATATAGATTTTGCCGTTTGGTCCCTTTTGACTGGCACCAACTTGAGAACTAGCAATCCCTTAAAATCATCTCTCAAACCCCCGTAGGTCATGTTTATTTCTCGAGGTGAAAAGCTTACTTTCATCCTGCACACGCGTCATCATTAATGCACCTTATTTTACCACGAGGCTTCTCTATAACAATACATCGTGCACACACCACTCCTGAGCATGCATAACAAAGGGCTGTCCCTTTATAGTTTTTCCTAGATTCAAGCACTACACATGTGGCAGTAAAGACTCTTACTCATAATTATTACTCATACAAACGGCTCACTGGTGGTAACACTGACAACTCCTGCCCCACAGCTGTGTTGCTGGTGATGGGGTGCATGATCTACCCAGACGGCTGGGACTCTGAGGAGGTGAAGCGGATGTGTGGCCAGAAGACGGATAAGTACAGCCTGGGCAACTGCACCGTGCGCTGGGCCTACATCCTCGCCATCATCTCGATCTTGGATGCCCTGCTTCTGGCATTTCTCTCCTTCACTCTGGGCAACAGGCAGGACAAGCTTCTGCCCGACGACTTCAAGATCGAGGGAGCAGACGAGGGAGAAAAGTCTGGGGAGTGACACAACTGGGATGACTTGTAAGAGCACAATAATGTTGTTACCGTGACAGTGACAACAGGTCTATTCATAGGTTTCAGTTGGTGGATCTAATATCACCAAGTAATTTGCCCAGGACCAAAGTTAGGGTTAGGGTTACACAACTAATTGCTGTCACAGACCCCAACATTTTGAATTGCTATGATAATGATCATCATTTTACATCAATTAAACCAATACAAGGCATCCTGCATCTTGATCAGTGTTTCAGTCAAAACAAATAGCCACATTCATATGAATAGTATTTTAAGTTCTGCTGTAAAAATTAAAATTGAACTTCAAAGTAATGGAAGAATTCCTGGTCCACAAACAAGGATAGGCAGACTTGAGAAATATTTGTGGTGAACAGTGAGTATTGAAAGAAAAAACAAACTATATTAATTGGAAAATAGTAGAAGTCACCCCAAAAAATCAAATACACTGCATATAAATTAAGCTATTTGGTTACAATTAGACACAGTCATGACAGACAGACCATAGAGATTTGACGCTCAGAAAGAGGACAAAAAAGTCTTTCTTCAAAAGTAGTCATGGAGGTCCCACTTGAGAAAGGAAATGTTCGTTTATGATTATTAACATTAGGTGCTTTTGCCGAGGGATTTGGAAAGACAACACCAGAAGCCGGCATACATTTTCAAAATCTAAAACATACTGACAGATAAATTGAGGGACAAAACAGTCATAAAATCCCTTTGAAGAGAATAAAGGCACAGTGTAAACGACCCGAGGGGCTTCCAATGACTGAAACTCCACACTAATCTGGTTACGTTTCACAGAGGAGCGCTTTCTTCAGTGTGGGATCTTTCTGGATTATGACAGACGTTTTGAAGTAATCACGCTCATTATCGAAGCTTTGTTTTTCTTCTTTTGCAGAAAATAAATGAATATGAATGGGCCTTCAAACGCTCTTTGGAGCCTGCAAGTGTGTGACGATGGAGCAGTGACAAACATTTACTGAATGCTTTGTAAATTATGTACATAAACTATACACTATTACAACGAACACTCCTCTCAAAATCTGCCTTTCCTTTGCTGCTCGCATTTGGAAGCATTGTATAGCAAAAGTAAACATGTAAACACATGCACAAGTACATTGGGTCTTAAACTTGTAATCTTGTCACATTGAATGTACACACATCAACTATTTCAGAGAGTAGAATACATTCAGGTGAAACAAGGAGTGTAAGCCTGGTAATTTGTCCAAAAATGTTTCATATTCAAGGGATGTGGAAGGCTGCCGCTGCCACACACCATGAGCCTGAAGCCAAACAGGAGCCACTCAACCAGCCCTGGGCGTGACCCTGGCCTAAACCATTGCAGTCAGAAACGTTTAGGTTAGCTTTATTCTGTTTGTTAAAGAACCTTTCCCAATTTGTACATTTTTGATAATGTAATTCCCCATTTACTTATGTACTGTCAAGTGTTCCATGGTTGTTTTGTTGCCCCCCTTTTGTTTTAAGTTGGCCTGATCGGCCAGATTAAAAGTCCCAGGTGTGTCTTTTTCTTTGTCAGTTGTTTTGTGCTTTTTGGTTTGGCTACGATGAGTTTAATTCAGTTATAGCTGTTTCTCTTGCTCTTTTATGAGCCCAAATAATAGTTTTGACTTTTCAAAATCTTGTATCTATGGCTAAATAAAAAAGCCTAAACTTCTGAAGGTGCTTTGTGTCCTTTGTCCTACCAACAGTGATCAAAAGACACTAGAAGACAGCGATTGCATGGTATGAACATTTTATTGAATGTTTGTGTTGTACAGTTTGGAGATCTCACACAGACTCTACTCCGCTATTGGACACACATGTAAATTTGTTTGGACCTAAAGATTTTCACATGTACATTGTTTATTTCACCAACCGGATACCAACGTTTCTCGCAGGTAAAAACATTATTGAACATACGGCCACACATACAACTCAAACATCGTCCATACTTGTTAAAACACAGCTACTCAGCTAAATGTGTTTAGCTAAGGTCTTATAAGATCTGTTAAAAACTGTACAGAACTGTCATATACATAAAGGCAAACTCTTTGGTACACATATTTACACTTTATTTTCAACTTTTTCCCCTCATGAGCTTCGTAGCATGGCATCTTTCTATGTTCCTGAAGTGGGTATGAGAAAACCAGCCTCCCATGACGGGGAACTCAGAAATAATTGCAAATTAAAGTCCATGCCAAAGGAATTTTGAAAAGCAAAACTTCCAAATAGATAGCTGTAATGAAGTTTTTTTATTTCAATTTGCTGATTAAGAAACACAAAGTGTCGGTAATAGATTAAGAGTTCAATTTAAGTATTGTATCGTAGAACTGCATTAAAAACTAAACTGTTTCGGCACGGGCCTAACCCCAATCACTCGATAACTGTGCTCTATCAAAGTGTTCCACACAAAAAATTATTAAATTTATCCTGTTAACTTAAAATCACTATTGCTTAAGGGAGTGCTTACAAAGCTACAACTTTCGTAATATCTGAACCGAATAAGTAATTGTTTCCCCAATGTCTGTTTGCAAATAACCTGAAAGGTAATCAGAACATTTTCAGATCAGTCAAAACAAGACAAAAAAAAACTATTAAAGTGGCGTCTAGATGGATTTCTTTAAGACACCGTTCATCCAGCAAGTGCATTTAAAGTTGAAATTATATTTGCATGGACGTCGCTTCTAGCTTGAGCACCCGCCACCTGTGTTCTACCTAAATGATTTCACCTAGATTACCTCATCTCTGTAAAAATAAAGAGGACTGTCCCGTCTGTGGAAACTAGCGCAGTCGGTACAATTGTAAGCCCAGTGTGCAAAATCCTAAACCTACTTACGAATACAAAATGGATACCTTACAAGTGTAGCATGAGATAAAATAAGTAATAAAAAAAAAAAAAAAAGGATAGAGCACTAATGAACCTGTACGTGAAGTCCTATAGAGTCCCTTTATGGAATACACAGGCTACATTATATCCTGGATTTGTTTCAGTTTGTAGTGCAGGAGTGTTAACAAAAACGGGGAAGAATAGTTAGCAGGACAGGAGCAGGTTTGGTAAGCCGGGCCAGGGTAGTTTAACGGAGCACAGCAGTTGACCACAAAGAAAATGTAACCCACTACTTCCTGACGCCATCACAAAGGAAGAACAAATATAAAGCAAACGTACACTGAGGCAATAGCTCAAGAACATTTCAAAATAACAACAAAAGAAATAAATATTTGTCTGATATGCCCATAAATGGAAAAGTGATCTGTTGCAGTCTCTGGAGAGAAATAGGGGAAGGAGGAACGGGAGGTGCAAGGGCTGTATGCGTCCACTAGAGGGCGAGCCAGGGGTGGCGCAGGCATTCAGCTGCAGTGGCCCTCTTCTCGGGGATCAGCTCCAACATGGGCAGCAGGAAATCAGCAAAGGTCTCGGCCTCTTCTCGCGGCCACTCGTATTTATCCATCAACACTTCCAGCAAGCCCCACGGCTTCAGCTTTGTGATGTGTTTCAGATCACCTGCAAGACAACACACGTGTGAGGGAGCAACAGAGGATAACAATAACAACCACAACAAGGGTTTATTTGAGCCATAACACAATCATGTTTTTGTGTGGAATCTAATTCAACTATAACAGAAAGTATCACATTAACAGACATACTTGTATTGACTTTTCCTCATCAATGGATGTATAGATGTTTCTTAACAGTATCACATACACTTTATTTAAATTTATTTAAACCAAAACTGAATGAACTCATTCCGAAAAATGAACCAAAAGTGTAAATTTGGAAAACATTTGTTGTTACCTTTCTTGGTGAAAAAGTCCTTGGAATATTTTCCAGTGAGTATGAGTTTGCGTGGGACTGCCCCCAGCAGCTCAATGATCAGTGCTATGTGGTCTGTACAGCGCAGAGAAGACAGACAGACACAGACAGGTCAGACAGAGTCTGATCCCAGGTCGGGCCCGCACTGGGGGAGAGGGGAGGGCTGCACACAGACTCATCAGGACCGCCATAAGTGTGCTCTTCAATATAGTTTGTGGCCATTGTTGGCCAGTGCACTCAAGATATCAAATTAATGCAAGGGTCTCATTAAAAACTATCAAAATGAACGGAGTTTAAATGGAATGAAACAGGATACCCTGTCAAACATTTGAATTTTGTGTTTGGTTAACTGCCAGAAACAATAATGCTAGTTTGTTTCTCGCTGCCGTCCCGGTCCCCAGAACAGGCCACAGACCAAGGGGTGCATACCTTTCTTGTCGAAGTATTCCTGTGAGTATTTCCCATTCAGTGCATAGTGGCGAGGGACTTTACCCAGCAACTCTATCATGAGCGCGAGGTGGTCTGGAAATGAGGCACATCAGAAGGAAGAGGGCACAGGAGAGAGAGAGCAGAGGAGAAGGAGGGACCGTACAGAGCAATGATGAACAATGAATGATGGCAGCCTTGTACAGCACACATGGGAAACAGATATTCAACAGATATTTTAAACATATGCATAAAAAAAGATAGTAATAAGCAACAAATGATAATGTCTGGGATAAAACTTCAGCCACTGAAGCTGTAATTTCAAACACTTGTCCAACAGACAATTTCGTTCTCGAAACGAGTTAAATGATCTGAATGAAAATCGATGCTGCCTTTGCACCAGATCTGTTGCAATTATAAAGTACCAGAATGTTTGGCAAAAGCTGATTGCAAAATGATGGGTGATTGGAACAAACTCAAATTAGGCAAAAACAGCCATGTAGAGAACCATCAAGAAGTGAGTTGAAGTGAGTAGCAAAGTGATGAGGGATAAAGTACATGCAAGACACTCATTCACAAACGGTTAGCAAAATCAAAGCAGGCTGAGGAATGATTATAAAACAAAGAATGTAACTTGGCAGAGTTTTAGGTGAGATTAGGACAGTGATGGCCCCCATCTTCAGAAGAGTAGATTCTAACTTTTGTGATTTTAGTTGTTAAAGTGGAAATACACACAGGAATGCTAGTAGTCAACATCACAGCAATTGTATACACAACTATACAGACATTGTGTACTTTAACGGAGTACTACAAATTTAATAATTTGCATAGTAGTAACAAATAAATGCATCTCAAATATTGTAGAAAATGTCCCTATTATACATTAGAAAAAATTTATTCAATTAAATATTAGTAAAAAACAATAAAAAAAATAAAAAATCTGTCAAATTTAACTATTTTTATGACTTTGTGCCACTTAATCAAAATCAAAATCCCAACTATGGTCAATCTCAATTGTAGACTGGGGCTTTTAAATCTTCACTGTCCTGTGACAAAAGCAGCACCTGGATTAACATCAAAGGTGTTTTTTTTTGTGCGTGTGTGGTGCAGAGGGCTATACTACGAAGTTGGTTGAACATGTCCTGGATCAGAGGAGACAGAGGGCAGCCAGCCAGGTTTCTTCCAAGTGCTACAGTTTCCCCGACCTCCAAGGTCATGCGGGTCAGGTTGACACAGTGGCAGTGCGGCTCAGCCGCAGCAGCTCAGGACTAACACCTGAACCCTATTTCGTTGTACACTTGTACAATGACAATAAAGCACTTACTTAAAAAGTTATCCAGCTTTGTGGTACTTCAAAACCAGAGTTAACCCTGAACTTACCCCGCTAACCCTCTAATCCAGCTTCGTAGTAAACCCCTCTGAGTGGAAAGAATTATTTTTGTTGTTTGGTTTATTTAATAGGCTACAGTCATGAAGACAAGTAATATTATAGTTATTATATATTAGTTGTATTTGGTTTTATTATGAAATATTTAAATTGAATTGAAAATGGAGATTGATCATCATGGAGGGAAAAATCACCAAGCACCATTTGAAAGATTATGGTGAATTATATAATATTTATTGAGATTCACTTATTCACAACTGCTCTTACTAATGTAATTACAGGGAAAGCATTTCACAGTAGCACTCACCATTATGAGACTATCTGCAAAAATACAACTATACTTTATCTTGTAAGAAAATGTTAATAGAAGCGCTAGATATATTCCCACAAATACCTTCATCCCGAGAGTAATCTTCCCCAGATCGTGGTTCAAACAGATAATCTCCTGTGGCGAGTTCGAAGGCCTGAGACAAGACATAGACAAATAAACACCATAATCACTGGAGTTACTTTGTCTACATAAGACAGAGAGAGGACTGTCTCCCAGCTTACTCTGCCACGGACACATTTCCAAAGATTAACAGTAAATATTAGACTTCATAAAACTTTTATTTTCTATTTTATTGCTGTGAAGCACTTTTATCAACTCTGGTTGTTGTAAAGCACAATCTGAATGAAAGCAAGTGATTGATTGAACTATTCTACTCATGCAGTAGTTTGTCACCAAAGACAGTAAGTACAACAAGCACTGCAGTGATCTTAATGCAGCAATCACACTTCAAGTCTTTGTTTCTATTGTGAGAAATGCTTACAAGTGGCAATAATACTCTAGATAGCAAGTGGGCTGTTTTTATTCCAAACACACTTGGCCAATATGAACCCAATATAGAAAATACTGTAGAGGCGCAAAAATATGTAACTCAATTATTCTATAGGCACTGAAAATGTCTCACCATGCAGGCTGTGCTCCAAATGTCAGCCGGTGTGCTATATCCAGCCCCGATAAGCACCTCTAATGACCGGTACTGCCGAGTCTGGATGTCTTCTGTAAAGTGCTTGTGCTGAAACAAGAGACAAGACACACACCTTTGAATGATGGTTACTAATGTACTTTCTACAATTCAGTGTAACTATACAAATTATAGTGAACATGCCCCTAGCCATAATCAGGAAATCCCAGAGGTCAATGGACAACTCACCACCCAGCAGGCGTTTCCCAAGTCTGCAATCTTGACCTTGATCTTGTCTGCGTTGAGTGGCTCAAGAGGGTTAACTAACATGGATCCCGCTGGCAGCTTGCCTAAAACAAAGCCCAGAGGGAGAGGGGCAATGAGCACAAGTTTGAGAGGAGGCATTTGAAAACACACAACTCAATATTGCATTCATACCAAGAACAATTCTTTAATCTGTGTGACACCATGTTGGCAACCATCCATGTGTGATTTTAGCAAGAATTCTTGAGAAGCATTTCAAGACAACTGTATGGCTATTTTGACAACAAAGTCATCCTCACACTCTTCAGGCAGAACAATCACCTAGAACCTAACACACGACTCACTGCAGTCACACTCTTTTTGCTCAGAAACACACGCACTGCAGTAGGACTGAATACTTACCATTGTTGATACTTTCCTGGGTCCTGTACAGTTGACAGTCAGGCCTGCCCTCATCGTGGTGGTGCCCATTGCTCTGCTCCAGCTCCTCCTCCTCCAGCGCCTCAGAGGGGTGCCTGTGTGTCTCGGGGCTTTCACAGTTTAAGTCCAGCTGTTTCAGTTCGGGACAGTCCAGCCCGTTGCACATGGTGCGCACAGGGGACTCGCACAGCGCCTCATCTTCACTGGCACATTTCTCTGTCAGCTCTGTGTTGCCGTTGTGCTGGTCCTCACTCCTCCAGTGGCTCCGCTCCTCTTCAGCATGGCCATTACAGTTCACCTCCTGCGGGCTGTCTGTTCCTGCTCTCAGTTGGTCTACCATGACACTACACTCTAGACAGTCCAGAAAAGATATTTGTAAATGCAGTATTTCAGAAAGTTATAAAATGGGCAGTCTTTGTAATTGTACACACCACCCTCCTCTTCCTCGGCTCCTAGATCCTGAAATGAAAGCGGTCTTAAGGGGGCACACGCTCTGCCTTTGGGAGACTGTGGATCCTCATATTCATCATCATCTTCCTCCTGTGGTTCAGTGGACTTCTCCATCTCCTCCAAGTCCATTATGCATTTCTCTAAAAGTTCTGCCTTGCGTTTCTGCTTCTTTTTCATTTTTTTTTTCTTGTTTTTGGACATTTTCACAGTCTATAAAAGAAACATTATTTAGCATAACATTTCCTAGTTTGTCAAAAAATAAATAAATAAATGCTAATTTAAACTTTTAGCCCACCTGTTTTGGTGCAGGTGCTGTGCTTACTGCAAAACCACAAATTAGGTAAGTAAATCTTGACCAATTTATTGACAATACCATGGCATATGAAAATGTTTGGGTTCATACTTGCTGAACCGGAGGGAGGAGGGGCCCCAGACCGCTGCCACTCGGTGGCTTCTGCAGCCAGTCTCCGAACATATGGCTCGTCCACATTCATTAGGATGTTCTCTGGCTTTATATCTGTGTGAATGATCTGGCATTTTGAGTGCAAATAGTCCAAGCCTTGTAGAACCTAAAGAAAGTCCATGTACTGTTAAATGGTTACAAAAATAAAACAATTGAAGCATGTTTTCTTTTACATTTTTCATTTGTTAAAAACAAAAACTGGCCTACATCTGCAAGTATTCTTTATGATAAAGCATTTGCAACCTGTGCAGAGAGTCATTGTGCCATTTGTGCTGGCACAACAGAAGGAAGCGTCCAAACATTGAATGCAAATCAGCAATGTTATTAAAAACCGTAATGGCAATGATGTTACCAGATGAAAACATCTGGTAAGCTTCACAGTTCAAAACAAACATTAAAAAGGTAAATACTAAGTTGACATAGTCATAGCATTGCACAACTTTACTTCATATTTTCACTTCTATAAAAGCCTGCTCTGGCAGTGAGTTTTGAAGCAGACTGGTTCCCACAAGCCGCCGCCTGGAGGACACCGGTCTCGTGTTAACTACTGCCACCTCATGCTTTGCAGTTGAACGACATGTTATTGACACAAAAGGTGTGAATGGTGTCAGCTTACCTGTCGGATGATACTCCTCACACAGGGCAGGGGCAGCCCTTGATAATTAGACTTTATTATCCACTTTAATAAATGGTGTCCCAAAACCTCAAAGACCATGCAAACATCTGGGGATCACAACTATTAAGGTCATGACAGTAAAAAGACAAGCAGAACATCAATGGCCTTTTTTTTTTTATAAGACGAGGAGATAAAAAGAATGTGAGCTCAACAATGTTGGGTAGTGTCTTGTTACAACTACATCTCTCCCTGAGGTATTTGTGGATTTAAGAGTTAAAGCCTGATATTCACAACTGAACAGCCTGAACACACATCACCTGTTGTTTGTTCACTCCAGGAAAAACAAAAAGCCTCCGTACATGTATTATGTTCAGGATATTTATGAAGCAGAGACAAGTACCCTGTATAAAACTGACTTCAGGTGAATATAAAGGCCAGGCTTGAAGACTGATAAAAGGATACGGGTCCCATTGACGCCAGAGATTTTGAAGTCATCGAGCAATTGCACAACTTTCTCCCGGTTCGGATCATCAGGGTCAGAGTTTCTCACCTAGACAGACAAATAATTGTTTCACGCTTGCCAGCAGTAATTAATTGGCAGAATACGTGCAAATGATTAAAAGCGTGACTTACAGATCTGAGTAGTTTGATCTCATCCACAGCCGTTTCCGTGTACTGCTCTGCACTTTTGACTACCTTCATTGCAACAAACCTCTTCACCCTGCGCACAAATAGCAAACAATAATGCATTGTCATATCTATAGTATGTCTGATTGTGTTGAAATGATGTTCTTACATAGTGTCCCAGGCCAGCCACACGGTGGAGAAGTGACCCCAGCCCAATTTACGAATGACATGATATTTCCCATTGTAAAGGTCTCCTACTTTCACATGATGGTAGCCACCTACAGGAAAACAAAGAAAAATAACTGATTCAATAGCTTGAAAAATATGGTTTTAACTAGGCAGTTAAAAATTCAAATGGATGCATATATTTGCTAATCTACTTTCATGTAACTGAAAAGTGGCCATCGATATGAACACACAAAAACCGGACTGACCTCTGCAGTAGTCGTTGGGGTCTTCCTGCTCTTCATCATCGGACCCCAAGATCTCCTCTGGCTCCTCGGGCTCCTGTGGTGATGCCTCGTGCTGCGGCGGCTGGCGGGCTCTGGGATTGGCTGGCTGCCTATTCCAGAGAGACAGTGTGTGTTTTCAAAGTGTTTCAGACAAAGTCACCTTTGAAGTCCATCTATTAAACAGTTTCAAAAGACCATCTCCTTCATTCCAGACAAAAAGCTCATCGGACTTGCAATACAAACTCCACCCACAAAGTGCTTTGTAGACAACAATTTAGACAATAAATCAGCCACATGGCAATGTTCTTTATGACCTTTTGTGTTCAGAGTATCCTGAGCGTTTCTGTAGTTCAACCAGTTAGACTTGTTCAAATGCATCAGACCCCCAGTCGTATTTTATTGTTACACTATTTCTCTTTATGATCAAAGCTTTGAGAACAAAAATCGAGGTATTAATCAGTGCATATAATGTTCATGTCTGGGCACAATTGCTGACGATTAGTGGAAAAATGTGGAAACCTCCCAGACTCAAAAACATACCAGATTGTATTGTATAGGGAACATGGGCATAGACCTCTTGGCTCTTAATGCACAGGTGTCACATATATGCCTACATAAAGCAAACTGATTTAGGAAAAAAAACTATTTTTGCCCGTCATGTACTGACCAGTGACCGTATACAGTACTTTGTAAATGACTACAGCATCAGTGTGCAGCAAAAATGCAAAGTATTTTCCAAAAGTAACCAAATAAAGCATACCTTGAATGTTTTATTTTATTGTGTTTCTTATAGTGATTATACAGATGTTATGTTTCTTACAATATAGATTATGTTGTGATG
The DNA here is from genome assembly GCA_021464625.1 of Proterorhinus semilunaris. Classification (NCBI taxonomy): domain Eukaryota; kingdom Metazoa; phylum Chordata; class Actinopteri; order Gobiiformes; family Gobiidae; genus Proterorhinus; species Proterorhinus semilunaris. Next base: position 20,140,273 of record CM038347.1, read on the forward strand.
TGAACTTGGGGCCCATGTAGCAAATGTGCAGTGCATGGCTCCCAGTTCACATTTATTCACTGTTCTTATATCTGTATATTTCCTGTGGGAATACTTCACTGTCAGCCATATTTTTACAATATTTCATTTCGTTTTAAGTGTTATACTTAGAAGTTAATTATTTGAAATAATGTATCTTATATCAGTGTTGTATGCCCTCAGGTTAACATAAAAAGAAAAATATGTATAAAGACATACCTTGAATGTTACTTTATAAAAATATCAAAAACTACAAATCACTAATCAATTAAACTCCATAGAAATAAAAGGCTTATGGCTTGCACTTTTTTCTCACAAAGCCGTTCTCATTATTCATACAAACTTCACTACACAGTGTGAATGACAATACAGAATAATGTTAGTGTTGGAGTAATAGACCCTTAATTTCCTCAAGGAATTTGTGTCCGTTAATAAAACAATATATAATGAAGACTGAAATATGAGAAACTGGAGGCTGTAATTTATGTCTGGTTAGTAGGGGTTAGCGATATTAACATAAATGACTCAATATTTTGGGGGAATTTCTCGAGGTCAATGAAACAATATTTTTGCAAACAATCGGAAATATGTAAATGTGCTGGCAATCATTAAATTTAGATTTCTTTGTCGCTCAATAAGATAGATGTCTTGAACAATCTACAAAAGTGCAGGAAAAAACACTTCATATGTATCGTCTCAAAATACACTATAATGTATTTTGTATTCTTATTTTGTAACAACAGTTTTTGCAACATTTTTGTATGTTTCTTGACATTGGAGACAAACTCAATATAATAAACTCAATAATGTAAATGTACATATCTTCCAAACAGCAATTTCGATATTATCTTGAAGACAATGTATTGCCCACTTCTAACTGAAGGGATATTCACACACTAATGTGTATCAAATATGGGAGACCAAAAACTTAGGTCACTGGTCAAAATAATTTTGATTTAACAATATCACTCAAAGACAAAGAGCGGTTCAGAAGCCCCTTATGAGAGACCAACAGGCTCGGTTAGAATCGTGAGGTCATCCTTCTGTGGACCGACCACCTGCAGGAGGAGCCATAAGGGGCTGGTGCTATGTGATTTGGGCGGCTCAGACGGCTGCCCCCACGACCCGGCAACGGACAAGTGGAAGAAGATGGATGGATGCTATGCTCAACATAGCAGACATCAAATAATAAGATACATAATTACACCACAAGGCAAATTCTCCACAATAATCTTTTTTTTCCTTCACTAAAACACTGCTTCACTTGGCTGATGTGGGCTACACCATTCTCTGCTTTTAAATATAGCATGCCATGGCCTGTTACGTAACTCTCTGGAGGATGCCACTGAAAGCTTGATTAGGTGTGGACCCAAACAATCAAAATCAAAACGAAAGCCACTCAGGTTGATGGTATCTGGTTGAAAATTTGTATTAAAGCTTTAGATTTATTAGTTCAAGGCTAATCCCAGCACATAGTTTACATTCTGCATGTACTACTACATGATAGGAACATTTCCAAGCAAGAAGTATTAAATATAGTGCCAGCTTGAGTCCTTATATGAACTGTACATACATTACAGAGCTGCACAATATAAAAATCTAAATACATAATAGTAAAGTGAACATTAGCATTACGAATCTGATATAATAAACAATGACTGCCACTGAACTGCACAGTGACAAGAACACCGCACACAATTATAACAGATATAAACACAGTATTCAAAAGCAACTAATGCAAATATGCATGCATTGTATGAGACAAAAACAAATTTTTATACATTTTCAGCAACACGTATTTTTGATGTACAACTCACTTTTTATTGGTCTTTTTTGCCTTTGCCCTCTTCTTCCTCGCCTGGAGTGCCAGAACTACAGATAGAGAAATTGCATTGTTCAATATAAGAATGCAATATTGATGATCACGACATATACATAAAAGCGGATGAGTAAAACAGCCACGCATGTAAGCTTTGCATTAGGCAATAGTGTAGAACAAATTAAGAATTTGAAACCACCTCAATTTAAATAAACCGTGTTCATCATCCAAACAACCTATATGATATGTCACCTACTTCCCAGCCTGTTGGCGTCTGTAACATCCCCAGGCAGCCACCTGAAGCCCGGAGCTTCGCAATGACAAGCGGGTCTAATGTCGATTGAAGATCCGTGCATATTTAAACCTTGGCTCTTACAGTAGCAGTGTAATATCATAATCGCTGTTTAGGGAAGGTGAGCTAGAAAGAGCTAGGAAGCTAACTGCGGCTAGCTAATCCTGACATGTACCCAATGAAGCTAGGGCTAACGTCCGGAGCTAACGTAGATCCAGATCAACAGTGCGTGACAGTCGCTCAATTAAAGCTCCATCTATAGTCACGCAGCATTGACAAACTTGACACAATGTAATCTATTCTTGGAACCAGATGAGGTGCAGCAACTACACGGATGGCACGGTTATTAAATTGTGTGTATCATAAAGCAGCGGTATACCTTTTCTCTCCATGTTGGCTGAAGTCGGAGCCTAGCTGTTAGCTACAGCAGCACCACCACTGATCGAACGTTTGGCGCATGCGCAGTGTGGCGCTTTGCTCAGACAGCGCTGCCCAATGATGTTGAGACAATGACATTGACAGAGTACCAAATAGGATTTAACATTTTTCAACCACAAAAACTGCATTAATTCATTGTGTTTCTTAAAGGTACATTATGCAACTTATGTGGGGGGAAAAAGTTGATATTTATGCCCATTTGACCTTGTAGTGATCCAGTGGCTGTATGAGTGGTCAGCATGGTCAGCCTTTACTTTCCATCATAGTGGTCTTTAGAATGTTCCAGGATCAATTGTTTGGAAGGTTTTCACTGCTGACGGACCCTCCCACCAAAAAACCTAAGAAACAAGTGGTCATAGGGTGCTGTAGAGACAACCGTGATCAAAAGTAAAGGCGACTCATACAACCACTGGGTCTCTACAAGGTCAAATATGCACAAATATCACAAATATTTTTCACAGAAAAAGTTGCATATTGCCCCTTTAATTGCAAAAATAAGTACAGTTTCGTGAGCATTTCATCAATTCTTATTTACAACTTTTTGCATCTTTGTAGTCCAATTCTTACATCGTGCTCCCCTTATGGTTATTTTTCCAACAAAAAAAAGCCTTATTATCCAATCAAATCGCTGTACATTTGTATTTGATAGTATAATGATTGATCATATAGGACTTCCTTTTACATCTTATTTTTATTGGCTATCCTGGAGGAAACAGACAAAAAAGATTATAAAAAGCACAACAATCATACTCTTAAAAATACATCTTTATTGTTACAGAAAAAAAACACTAAATATTGTAATAATTCTCCCAGACTGAAAATACCCATTCAACAGTAGTTCATAAATACCACTTCAGGACAGTATAAATACATCTGATTAGATCCTTTTTTTAAACATCTCAACTTTTCCATTAAATCTCATCACTTCTTAAATCTTTTCATAAATGATACAGTCTCATCCTGCAAAGCCCTTAAATTATTTATCCAAGAATTAAAAGTGATTATAACATAACCACAATATTTGACAGTGTAAAAGCCAGCTATAATACAATAGGTAGACTGAATTCTGCACTTTTTTATATATACAATGGGCTGGTAATAGTAATGCTGATAAATGGGAATTATCATCCCAAATGTGGACCTGAACAACATTTCACAAATATTTGTATGCAAATTCATAGAAAGAACGAATGCAATTTTGTCATTCAGGTCACAGTACTGCGCAAGCTAATTTGGCAAATTAAATGAGATTAGCATATACACACAAAACAAAGTTTATAACTTAATCTCTTAACCCTCACCTGAACCGAGCACATTTTCTCCCGTTTGTCTTTACCCAAATCTAAAAGCTTCTTGAACAAAGTGTCAAAACAGAGACGAAAACGAGGACAATAAAACACAATAAACAAGCGACAAAAACGTGATTTAAAAAGTGATTAAAAAAAGAAGCAAAAACACAACAAAAAAGCAACAAAAATGTGCCGGAAAAGCAACAATGACGCAATAAAAAAAAAAGCGATAAAGAAAGTCTCAGAAAACCAGACCAAAAAGAGAAACAAAAAAAAAGACAAAAAAGCGATTATAACCAACCAAAAAAGTCACAATCAGTTTTGTAGGTCTTAGCTTTCCAGTGCGGCGTTACATTGACCTATAGGCTGAAAGCTCCAGTCGAGAAGTTTTATATTTGGGTTGACTGGAGAAAATGCTCTCAGTCAAGGCGGGGGTTAAGAGGTTAAGATAAACAATTTCACAAAATAAAATAGCACAGCTATAGGTCCAGAAGTTTCAGCATCTTATGTATTAGGTCACAGTGATAAGTGAATTAAAATATGATCAATTTCAGCTGATGACCAGAAGTATAAAATGTTAGCAGTACCAATCTCAAATGTCCCCATAGTGGTTTATAAATATATAGATATTTCTCAAACTGGTACTGATCCCTTCACAAGAGCTTTTTCAAAGATATTGGCAGGCACTCATTCCATCTCTATCACTTAATATCTATGATGGTAGAAGTGTTTTAGAGTTTGCATGAAAACTCACGATTGTAGTACATTTTTGAATACTGTGGATATTGCAGTTATTCCATGTCGTCTTCGCAAACACGTGGCTCAAAACTTGTCACCTCCTCATATGTTAATCCTGCAGAAGGAGAAACATGTTAAAGCACTAAAAAGACATCAATTGTTAATACAGTTAAATGACAAAATCATATAATTCATATATCAGCACGGTCTATTTTTTCCCATATGGACTTATTTGTGTCTAAACTAAATGCAGAAATTCTAAAGCAATAAACCTGATACTTGACAACGATTTATGTGCCACAAATGCAGAAGTGAGGGGCTATGCTGTGCATGTCTGAAGTGGAGGCAAATACAGTGAAGTCTCAAATAATAGCCGGTAGTGATCATAATAGGCCATCAAATATGTTGCAGTCATCTTGAAGAAAGGACGCTTCTCTTACAAAAACTTCTCACTGTATCGAGTTATTTTGGTAATCACACTATTTTACCAGTGGCACGCAGTCAAGGCCTTCTCTGTTGGCCTAAATTATTTAGATCACCCAAATGTATTTTACTTTACTCTAAAATAGCTCAAAATATAAAATTCTACGTATTACATAACGTTATAAAAGTCGTCCAATTTTTTGCTCCGGTTTGCCAAGTGCGACAGAGAGCTCTCTGCCTTTGAGCGCTTTTTATACGTCAGCGTGATCAAAGAAATTAATTACATTCATGTTTGTGATCACTTTTAATAGCAGGACTTTGTTTGAAACAGCCCAAGTTCGTCCTCATGTGGGTTAGGGTTAGGTCAAGTGGCTTGTGTGCCGTTTTGAGCACAGTGGAGGAAGAGCAACACTGGCTCATATTCACACGAAACACCGGTCAGTAATGGGTCTGGAGTCACGCAGCTTTGAGAACTACAGGTCAGGACTTTCATGTAAAGGACAAAGTGCTGGAACATGGACTGGAGTTTTTAATAAGGACAGAGAGGAGGAACACAGAATGAATGGATTTTTGTTAAACACACGATGGCAGCAGTTGTGAGTGAAACTTTCATAAGAGCTCCATAGTAGGGTTGTGACCAGTTGTAAACGGAGTGATGTTTGTACATTTTAATGTGTTGTCCTTGTAGTGTGTAGTAAAGCTTTAGCCAGAATGATTCCCCCTATATTTTTTTATACAGAGGGGGATCAGTCTGGACCCCCCGTTGGCGGTATCCACAAAATCAAACCGATCCCGTGCAATCAGATTAATTTACTTGCAGCACGTGTTGTTCACGAGCAGCGTCACTCACGGGACGTGGAAGTTCCCTCAATAATAATCTACGAACGGTCCAGGAGAGAGAAAAAGAGAGCGTCTTCAATCGACGGGAAATGACCAAAAACACATCGACAGTAGGCGAGTTTCGTGATTCATAATCCTGCGCAAATATTAACCTATAACCGCTAAAAACACCAAATCAACGGCAGATGCCTGCCCTTCGCTGATTGGTTTATTCTGCTTCCTGTTTGCTTGCGTATCTACCGCTGTAGGAAATGGAATCGACGCAGCGGTGACCAGACACTGACACGCTGGTAGAGCGGTGAGACTGGTTCCCAGGCCAGTGTGATGGTAAAATCTAAAGCATGGTGCGCTGCAGTACGTCCCTAAGTCACCTTGGTACATATGTGTAAAGGCCTAGCTCCTGCGTTTTAAATAATCTATATACAAGGGCAGTTTAATGTAACATACGTTTCCACTCCTCAATGTCCAGCTCTCGGCTTTCAAAGCTCTGGTCGTAAGGCTCGGCCACTGGTTCGTCGTCAGGGTCGTGGTACTGGCTGAAGTATGGATGAGCCAAGGCTTCAGCCGCTGTTATCCTCTGATCTGTATCCAGAACCAGCATTTTCTCCAGAAGGTCCACAGCTTTAACAGATCAGAAATAAGATAAATAAAGTCCAGCCTTAAGGCAGCACAATATAAAAAAAGAAAAAAATTTGCAATATCACGATATCAATATAATATTTCTCATTCACCTGAAAAATTGCCATGTACGTAATACGTATATCCACTAGTAAAGTGAAATATGTCCTTAAGATGATTTGAATGTTAAAAATACAATTATTTGTTGATTGGGCAGAGAGTGGTGTCTGTTGACCTAATTGACATCAAACTACAGATGCTTTTACAATAGATCTTCAAATGCATAAAGAAGGTTGAAAGCTACTCCTCACTCTTTAGAAAGTAGACTAGCACGAGTGAAAATGTTGGTATAAATCAAACATTCATTACCAAGGGGGTTAGCACCAAGAAACACATCAGCGAAGCTCCTCTTGGGCATGATTGGTAAGGACATGACGTAATTTCTGGCCTGAAAAACAAAACACGTGATTTATGTTCAGTGGAAACTAAGTTCATTGGCATAACTAGTTATGCTGGAAATCTTATCTGTCACGTTATTTACAGAAACATTATGACAATCCAAACATTGTTTTACAGCTCCCACATTTTAGGAAACAATACCAGATACAACAAATAATAGAAAAAGTGTGTTCATAAATGTTGCATACAGTTACAAACAAAAGTGTGACTTTGCCCATTATGCAAATTATTTCACAATTGATCCTTTTCCCCCCTTATTTTAGTATTTATTGTAAATAACCAGTTTATTCATTCTCCTCATTCCTGAGATTGGCATTGGGGTTGGTGATCTTGATGGCCAGCTGAGCAGCTCTTTCAACAATTAACTTCCTGTTTTTGGAGGATACGTTGTGCGGAATCTCAACGCAGGGAGTCTTGTTGCTCATGAGGACCTTGAGCTCTTTGATGTTGTGGACAAAGAACTTCTTCAAGCCAGTTGGCAGCATGTACCTTGTCTTCTTATTACTACCATAACCAATATTCGGCATCAACATCTGCCCCTTGAACCGCCTGCACACCCTGTTACCGATACCCCTGGGTTTACACCATGTTTTCGCAATCTTGACATATCAGTCAGAATGATGACGGATAAACTTCTTTGTCCTCTTTTTGACTATCTTGGGCTTGGTGAGTGGCCTGATGGCTGCCATGGTGACCACCGATGTAAATCCAAAAGGATTATTGCACAAACTTTTTTTGTTTTTCCCCTCTCTCCACCTTTGTTTTTTTTAGGGACGCAATTAGCTCAGGGTTGTCCTCAGATACAGTACATAGAGAGAAACTATGTACGTACCATTGCGCCGGCATATCAGCATTTTATGATTTTATAAATGCAAGCTCAGTTTGTTGTCATGACATAGGTCCAGCTTTAGTAACACATGCACATGCCAAGATCTGCAACATATTTAATAATAATAATAGTCTTATAAAGCGCTTTTCAAGGAACTCAAAGACGTTTTACAAATGAGACAAACAAACAAAGATGAGAGTGCTATTGTAGGTTGTAGGCGAGCTGAAACAAGCGAGTTTTGAGCAGTTTTTTGTAGGTGGTCATTGCGTCCAAGTTTCTGATGTGGATGGCGAGTGAGTTCTAGAGGGTGGGAGCAGCGATGGCGAAGGCTCGGTCCCCCAAGGTTCAGTGCGTTGATTTGGTGATGGGTTTGAGAAGGTTTAAGACGGCAGAGCGAAGGCGTTGTAGGAGGTCTGTTAGGTATGGGGGGGGTTATTAAGGGCTTTGTAGGTGATGAGAGGTGATGAGCAGAATTTTGTAATGGACGCGCTGTTGAACGGGGAGCCAGTGAAGCTGTTGGAGGATGGGGCGATGTGGTCTCTGGAGCGGGTGTGGGTGAGGAGGCGGGCGGCGGAGTTTTTAACATATTGACGTTTTTGTAACTCATAGGAAGGGAGACCATACAGGAGGCTATTGCAGTAGACAAGTCTTGATGTAATAAATGCATAGCTAAGAGTTTAACAAAGCTAGCATCGCATCTACTTGCTTCTTTTTAAAATACTGCTATGAAAATAAGATCAGTGCACATATAGATACTGCAGAATCTTTGTAACATCAGGCAGATGCAAAAGCCTGAGAAAGTTCCCGCCCTAGTCTTCTCACCTCATGACTGGGCATCCTGTTTATTAGAGTCGTCGGGGGTGTTCCTGTTAAACGCATTATCTGCTGTAGCTGGTTTATATCTATGAAGCTTGTGTCAAGGTGCGTAGAGTGACAGAGCAGTCTGTTAAATGCTGTTTTACAATGTGCAAAAGCTGGCTTATTCAATGTATTAGCAAAAACAATGTAGAGACATACAACTTTAAGAAGCATATATAAAGCCAGTGCAACAAAGATCTAAAACATCACCAAACTACCAGGCACTAGCAGCATGCTAACAATAAGGAACACACAACACATCTGAACATATGCACCGTAACAGTTTAAAAACTTGCACAACTTTATAAACTCACAGACTCTGAAGAGATTTTCTTCAAGAGAGACGGCTCCGGCGTCCCCACGAGAAGCATGATTAGCTTCAATTGGTCAATGTCTACCATCATAGGGTAAAGGAAGACCAGACAATCCAGTAGATGACAAGATCGACATCACTACTTCAATTTTGTCACAAATGGAAGTGGAAAGAGGGTCAGAGCTGATAAAAGCTGAATACGCACAAGCTAGGAAAGTGCAGAGAAGGCTTTTGAAGTCACATAATTACAAGCAAAGTATATGTGCAGATTGGTTTTATAACGCAGCATCCGTCAAAGCTGAAAATGTAACAATACACCTAGGAAAAGAGGTAATGACCAGCAGGGGCAAAGCCAAAGGAGTGAATATGAATTGTGTTTTAATAGATTTATTCAGGAAGCATAATGTTGTATCCAGCAGCCAAATGTGTTTTGTGCACAGTCCCGGTGTCATTGTATACTACCTGTAATATTGTCGAAAAATATAGCTGTTACATATAGCCCACAGCAGTCTCATCAAATTAACTGAATTATCATTTTCTTTACAGGGGATCCCTGCATTCTATCATGCCAAATAAATCATTTGTATATTTATTTTACAATTAACAGTAGGATTGTGACAATATACTGATTTTGCGGGATAGGCTGCGTTCACGTTATAGAATTCTATTTCAGTTGTCCAAATGTTTTCTCTGATCATCATGTGATAGTGATTGGATTCACAAACCTGAATTTTATGGCTGAAAGTCCTTTCTACTGGCCAACATCAAGCACATGTTTTTTAATATCGTCTCCACTTCTGGACGCCTTTGTGAAGAAATAATTAGACATATCTTCATATCTGCTGAAAGATATGACTTTGAACTTTCTGACAGCTTTTGTTTCATGTGAATTGGCCCAGGAATTACAGTGAAATTAGCAATGATTTATGACAATCTGCATTTTGAGCGTTACTATGGTTACAGCCATGGAATTTTCAGTTGCCCTCCACCTCAATTTTAAACTATAGGCTCTTTAGAAAGTTGTGATGTCACGTGAACGCTACCTATTGCTGACTATCATGCATATTAATCAGGTTGCAGAGCTTCACTGCTTTCAGAGTCAATAGAGGCCAATAATGGTCAAAAATTCAGTCAGCACAGTAGAGCCACCACAATGACTTTTAATAATAGCTTTTATAATAATGAAAAAGATTATTTTGTGGTCGAGTTATTCCTTTTTGTAACAGGCTGTGGTTTGTTGTTTAGTTAAATGTAAATGAAGTGATGTCACTGACAGATCTATAGATCAATTTTCAGGGTGATCTTTTATTCACTTATTTAAAAAAAGAAAAAGGGGTTTAATGTAAAAACAATTGTAAATCCTGAATAATATGTTGTATGTTTAAAAAATGTTTTTCTTTAAAAATGTTGATGTATTGTAGGTTATTTTTGTGCAATATATCGAGTATTGCAGTATCGTGAGATTATCGCTATCGTGAGCCATGTCAAATCGTGAGGTACCCAGAGGTTCCCACATCTAATTGAAAGGTAATATGCCAGTATCTAAATTTAAATTTGGAACTGGGTTCAGAGTGCAAACAAGACAAAGAGCTCAGAGTTCATTGTAGTTAAAAGTAAAGGTTTTGTTAAAGGAATAGGCCACTGTTTTTACATACTGAGATATGTTACCGTAGCTTAGACGAGTTGATGTGCAACTGTCTGGTCTTTGTGCGTGCACTCAGTTACGCAAGTGTGCTCCCAGCAAAGGTATAGCTCCAAACTGGGGTGAAGTTGGAAGCTACCAAACTGTTCCACGTTTCCCCTATTTAAATACAGTTACGTGAAACGTTACACGATCCAAGTCTAGTTCAACACAAAATGAAACATGTCAATTTTCTAAGTGGATAAAAAGGGGCACTATATTGTGAGGCGTAACAACACCTGGAGTACTTCAACGTCCGTGCAGTAATATCGTCGCACGCACAAAGACCAGACAGGTGCGCATCAACTCGTCTAAGCTAAGGTAAGAACATATCTCAGTATGTAAAAACTGTGGCCTGTTCGTTTAACAATCACGAGCTGCAGAAAGACTGAAGAGTTTCAAAATAACAGCTGAGAGACGTACAGTTAATGCAAAGGATACGGTCGGTGCCAGGAAACAGTGTCCTTCCAGTGAGGAGCTCTGCCATTATACAGCCCACAGACCAAATATCCACTGTAACACACAAACAGACACAAGTTACACAAGACGCTGACATTTGTTATTTACAGAAAGCAGTTTATTCGATGCACCTGTCATGTTGTAATGCATCCAGTTGAGCATGATCTCTGGCGCTCGATACCAGCGGGTGGCCACGTATCCGGTCATCTCATCATCAGTCTGCCGCGCCAAACCAAAGTCCAAGATCTGAGGAAGGCAAATAACGAAGAAGTGCAGATTGTTGTAAATAAAAAAAATACGCGACTCAATAATAAACTGATTAAGAGCAGAAGTTCACTGACTTTTAGTTCACAGTCTTCATTCACAGCCAGGTTACTTGGTTTCAAATCCTGGACAAAAAATAAAGTATAGTACAGTATTTAGATTAGATAAGTTAGGAATGTGATAAAAAAAAAAAAAAGGCTAAATAAATCCAAATACAGCTGCACAATAAATTGCAAAAAAAAGTATAGCAATATTAGCTGTGGCAGTATCCATTTAGTAAAGAAAAAAATGCAATATCATTGAGGTCTGTTTGACGGAGATTCACACATTTATTTTACTTACAGAAAAACCAAAATGCATGGCAAGTTGTTTGATTGAAAAACTCGTGGTTTTAGTTTCGAGTCTCAAATTATTTTATTTTATTTATTTATTTGAGCAGTTTGTCTGCTCAAAAGGAGTGGGCCGAAGCCAAAGGCTTATGAGCGCCCACCCCAAATTTTGACACAGTTAAGGTTAAAGCAGAACCAAGTACTTCTGCCCCAAGAGGCCATAAGCACCACCGTCGTAGCATGTTGCCTTTTTTTTACTCTTTAATTGTCTGTGAGAGAAAATACTATCCTGACAGAAAAGACAGAGGGAGAGAGGGATATTGTAAATTGTGCCACAACCCAATTACACAATGGAGATGGGTTTTTTTCACTCAAAACTGGCTGTGAATACTGCTAAAGTGGCGCTAGCCTACAGCTAGATTTGGCTGTTACCCTGTTAGCTTCTTCTGATCGTGATTTCATTAGTGTGTAATGGGGCTGCAGGTCGGAGCAGGGAAAGCTGCAATTGTGTTTTTCTGGCCAGAGATACCAGGGGGAGATGAAAGATTTTAAGATATCTGCCTTTTTATCGACCGATAGCCAAAAATAATATATATATTGTCCCAATATATTGGTCGGGCCCTAATTGACACCTGAGAAACGAACAATGTTAATCACTTCTGTAATGTTTTGATAAAACATCTGATATTTTGGTAGCAATTTTAGAAATACATAATTTTGTACATTGCTTCACTGCCAGAACATTATGCTCACACAAATAGAACATCATGTGAAATTAGGGCCACGTTCACATCTTTGGTTCCTGTTTGCACAAGCCCACTTCTGCCAAGTAACTATGCCATAAACTACTGCATGGTTGTACACATGCTCAAGTTAAAAGCCAATGTAATATTGCAATATGAGCCGTACAATATACAAAACAGGTCACTTACTCTGTGAATAATGTCAGCTGAATGGATATACTACAAAAAGAGGAAAACAAGAGGGATCAGTTAACATTATCTCTTCAGAGCTGGAAGTTAGCGCTTAATGACAATGCAACACAATTCGTATATTAGAGCTCACCTTTAGCCCTCGGAGGATCTGATATATGAGGAACTGCACATGGTCGTCTGTCAGTTTTTGGCATTTCACAATGTTGTTAAGATCAGCCCCCATGAGGTGAGTGACGAGATATCTGCAAATCAAACAAAATGTCACAATAAAAACTGGTTAAGCCCCTAATTTATGTTCACTTCCCTCTTGAGACTCTAAAATGCCAATCCCTTCACAAAGGGCCTGTCATTTAAGTGCTACACACCCAGAAAAATGAGCCCAATATGCTACATCAGTGGATAATTCAAATTTAATCCCCGGCTTCTTCAAAATGCACAAATCAGAGCTCCAGCAATGCAGCAAGAACAGGATGCTCTGGCTGCACTTTTCCGGCCAAAACACACAAGGCCATGTGCTGCCTCGTCACTCCAGTACGGACTCAACAAATTCCTGCTTTATGAATACTCTCCTATTATCACTCAACACAGAGAGACGGACTGAAAATAGCAGCGGGTTGTGTTTGAACTTGTTCTCTGTCGCAATGCACACCAAGCAAAAAGTTACACTGCCTTGGAAAAAAGGATATAAATAGTGACACAAGGTTTCCTTTCTGTGGTAACAGGTTCAGGACTGACCCTAAAGAAGATTGACTAGGTTATTGTGAGCCAGTCTGTATTTTAAGAGACAAACACCCCCAACAACAATTGCAACATGAACAAATCTGTACTACCTCAATAACACACCTAGTTTCACTCAAAACAAAAGATCCACACAACAAACATGTCTGCAGTTTAACACTGCGGGGAAAAAACAAAACCCTTTCTAAAACTAATTAACAACTATCAGCAACTGTGTTCAAAGCAATGCAGTGCTATGATTAAAGTGTCGCTCCCATGATAATCATGCAGCATTTTGTGTAATGCATATTATGAAGAAATTGCATAGTATGATCTCTGGAAGCCAGTTAGAAAACTCGTGTAGCTGTCAGAGTGAGAAAACACAACGCACTGAATACATCCTGAAGATAATGTTACAATTGAATATAAATAAACAATTACAACTGAGCGCTAAAAACATAGTGAGTTTAAGTACATTTATTTAAAGGCACACTGCTTAACATTTTGGACTATACTATGGCCATCAATACAAAACATGCTCCCAATGACCATCTCGACACAGAAAAAGCATTTTCTGTGTCGAGCTGGAGTTGGATGAGAATTTGGGTCTCAAATTCTGCTGACTTTAGTCCCATCTCCACGGAGAAAAGCTGGAGACGTACCTGCTCCTGGTACAGTTACAGTCATGTCTTAGGAGAGCTGAGCCACTCACAGGAAAAGCACATTGTATATTTACAAATATCTGTCAAAAAATTAATTATATTTCAATTTTATTTATTGGGTAAAATGCTGCGCTGTGTGGCTTTAATTTGAAAAAAAGAACAAACCTAAATGCTGTATGCATCCTAAGATTTCTTAACGTTCTCGTTATGAGCTGAAGTTGACCATGTAATAAACTAAAATGTGTGGATTCTTTACACATTTTTCTCACTCAAAGAATTTAACCCAATTATAAAAACATTTGTCTAGAATTTATCACTGAAATCAATCAACAGATAGAGATAGAGATAGAGATAGAGAGATATATAACCATTGACAGAGGTCTAATCTCACAGATAACTTGTCATTTGCTGTAATTGAAATCTGATGCACTTTATAAAACAATATTTATTTACACTAGTAGCAAGATAATGTCTCGGCAGTGGCTTCCTATTTCTAACAATCAACTTCAACAAACAGCAACAAGGCGGTTATGTGCAGAGAAGTGAGATTACGAAAGCAGAAGGAAGGAAGTACGAGGAAGTCACTGTTGCTGCTGGAGCAGTCTAAGAAATGGTACCATGTTTGGCATAATAGCCCCCGGGTATTTTCAATCTCAGCCAGAAACAAGCTACCGACACTAGCACATGTACAGCACTATCAGATACTATCAGGGGAAATGACTTACACATCCTTAAATTCCTTTAGGCTTGTTGCTGGTGAGAAGACGTCTAAAAGGCCAATTACCTGCAAGAAGACAAAAACAAAGTCGTCAACAAAGACAAGAAAGTAGCTTTATGTAGCATTCGGAAATCCCAAACAAGTCACAACTTACAACAAAGTATAGTTAACGAACGTTTTAACTCAAACAAAACTACTTACATTTTCGTGTTTCATGTGCTTGAGCAGCCGCAGCTCTCTGTATGTCCTCTTTGCGTGGATGATGGACTGAAACGGTCGTGAAAGCTTCTTCACAGCAATTTTCAGACCAGTTTTCACATCATATGCCGAACTGAAGGAAAGGAGGACAAGAAGGTGGTCATCATATTTGTTATTGGACTCTTGATGTTTAAAAGAGTAGTAAACACTTGACAAAAACAAATAAAAATCATAATTACTCTATTGCTCCACAATTTAGGAAACTATATTGTTATAGCATGAAGTAAAATTGGAAATCGCAATATGAGGGAAAAGTGTGCCTGAAGCTGAGAACGTGGTGAATTTACTGTAGACGCTATTGAAAGAGCAAGAGCTACTGAAGGCGAAGGAAAAGGCAACATCAGCACAAAATCTCATATCGAAGCATATCATGAGTCTGCCTGTGTCCTGTTGCACTCAAGAGTCTTTGACTAATCCTCCACTAGGCCCCGTCTCACCTCAACAGAATGAAAACATTACCTTTAGCTTCAGCAGTTACACTATGACAATAATGTTAATGTTCTTAATGTTTCACCTAGGTATACAAGTTACGAGTCTCCATATAATAATTATAGCAGGGCTTAGTGTGATTAAAAACACAATTGTTGACTTAGAGAAGCAAATATAATCAATCATATTTAGCTGGTTTCATTAAAGGCCAATACAGTTTAAACATGAATCCAATTACAGCAGTGAGGAAGGAGGATTCATTATAGAAATGCAGTAGAGTAAACAGTTATGAACGAAGCTGTTTAGGAAAAACAAACCCGTCCTGATGAGAGAGCAGGCAGTAATCTGACCAGAGACAGATTATGGAGTTGCCCAGCAACAGCACAGCTGTCCTTTTCCATTTGCAAAACAAACATCTGCCCATTGGACCACGATAGACCCCATACTAGTGTCCTAGATAGCAGCTTGTTTAACTATCAGTCAAGACTCATCCTTAACCTGATGGCACGAGGACAGTAAATGGTACTGTCTTTTACAAAGTACCAGTGAAGTGATTTCAGTTGTATCCATCATAACAAATGAAAATGAAAGTAACACAGTGTGCACCACAGTCATTTTTCAGTTCCAACTGTAGATTGCCGTCAGTTGTTCGTTTTGTTTTTCAACAATCGATGTACTGCATGTTTTCACAATTATCGGCACGTTGCGGTTGTAACACGGCTTGATGGACGCTGAACTGTTTTAACTTCACTCTTGTTAATTACTGTGCTATACAATAAAACTGTACAATAATTATTTTGTAAATACATTATAAAACTTTTGTTAGTTTGATTATACTTCAGAGCACACTAGCAGATCAGTTCTTTGGTTTTATTTACTTCCTTCCTCCGCAAACCGACCTAAGAGAACTCGAAATCCGAAAGAAGAAAAAAAGAGTAAGAAACGGGGACGGGTTTGAAATGAAGACCAGCCTGAGCAACTGCTTGGAGCTAATCTAACTTTAGCTAATGGTGCACAGGCCTGATCTGAATGAATGGGGTTAAGTTAGGTGACTTTGTGTGTGACAAAATACACATACCAAACTGATCCATATGCGCCCGAACCGACCGGAGAGAGAGTCTGGTACCTCTCTGGCACTTCCCAAATGGTTTTGTTAACGTCTTGTCGATAAAAGTTGGGCCTCTCGTTCTGCGACATTTCTGCAAAACTGCCCACAGCCGAGAGGAAACTCCCGAGGTGGATACTCCGTGCGGTGCAGCCTGAGGTAAAGTTTGCCAAGTCCAAAAAACAAAAGCAATGCTAAACTTTTTCCCCTTCGTTGAAGAAAAGTACGTATAGCGCGTAAAAAAAAGAACTGGACGCAAGTGTTTCAGAAAACCTGACTTCTGCGTGCAGGTTTTAAGGTTTTGTCCCACTGACGCCTGCTGCTCCCGAGACTTCACCAACTGCTCGCAACATGCCGCAAAGTCTCGCGAGACAATACAAGACTGGCATTTCTTCAGCGATCAGAGGATGAGAGGTGGGTCACAGCCATGGCCACAACATAAGAAATATTACTTTATTTAAGGTATCCAATGACTTCAAATAATCCTCATATTCTGTGAAATACTCAGAACTTCATTTAAATGACACAAGGCACTGATAATCAAGTATGGCACACTGCAATTAAGCTTATACAATAGTGTAGCACTACAATTTCGGCATAACTGAGAAAGTATACATTTCTGTAAGAGAGTAATTATAAAACATGTAACAGTCAAAAGAAATACACACAAAAATAATCACACTATTTTATTTGGGTTTTAAAAGGCCCTTCAATTCGTATTTTCTACCCCCAATGTGGAGCATTGGAATTATGATTCGGGACACAAAGCCTGAGCCATATGTAACCAGTTTTAATACAATTCTTCTTGCCATTGCTCAATAAATAAAAATGGGCTGATTTTCAGCATTTTTACCCAGAGAATCTAAGGTCTAAATCTTGTAAAAATATGTTGAATAAGTCAGATAAAAATCAATATTTAAAGTATTAAAGTAAAGTAAGTAACATTTTTCAGTTTCCTTTAAGTTTGGAGTTAGTCATCATCTGAATCTTCCTCTTGTTGCAAAAGCGAAGAAGACTTTAATGGCACTGAGTCAAACCCGTCCACCGTCCTCTGAAAATAACAGTATAAAATAGTAAATACTTTGTCTTTTTCATTGATTAATCAACGGAGACTGACCTACCTCAGACCTGAAGGACTTGATTTTAGTGAAGAAGGATTTCTTGGTGAGATTAATGTACTCATCGTCTGCGTCCTCACCTTCCATGATGGCACAGCTGTCGGCAGTGGGCAGCTCACACTCTTTGCCCTCAGAGCTCATCATCAGCTTGGAGTATTTGTACTGCAACCTGCCAAACACAAGTAAACAATTAAATCACAATGATAACGTGTGGTAAATTACTGGTACGTATAGCGCGTAAAAAAAAAGAACTGGACACAAGTGTTTCAGAAAACCTGACTTCTGTGTGCAGGTTTTAAGGTTTTGTCCCACTGACGCTGGTGGGACTATGTTTCCGAGCTGGCCTGGTGTCGCCTCGGGGTCCCCCCAGGACAGCTGGAGGAGGTGTGCGTGGATCGGGAAGTCTGGGCACACTGGTGCCAAGAGGATCCAAGAGGATCTATACTTTAGATCCTCTTGGCTTCCAGCATCTATAGTTATTGCCTTGCCTCCAGTTCAAATCCTGTATCTGATATGAGCGTATTATTGTTGTGTACTCGGGCAAGCCACTTCGCCCATCTCGCCCATGTGTGAATGTGGTGTGTAAGTGATTTGGTGGTGGGCGAGGGGCAGATGCAGTAGATTGTCATCCTTGCTTCAGTCAGTCTACCCCATGGCAGTTGTGGCTACATAAAACAAATTAAAAAAATAGAAAGGTCACATTTATATAGTGCATTTCTACCAACATTAGGCCATCAAAGCACTTTACATCAATGAACCACTCACCCATTCACACTCTAAGTCATACACTGGAGGCAAGGTGGGTGAAGTGTCTTGCCCAAGGACACAATGACAGTGTACACCTGCGGGATTCAAACCACCGACTTTCCAGTCACAAGACAATCCGCACTACTATCTGTGCCACTGTCGCCCCATACACAGCTTACCACCACCGAGAGTGTGGAGTGAGTACATAATGCATAAGATTTACTTTAAGTATCTGGAAATGCGCCAAATAGAACTATCCATCCATCCATCCATTTTCTTCCGCTTTATCCGGGGCCGGGTCGCGGGGGCAGCAGTCTCAGCAGAGATGCCCAGACTTCCCGATCCACGCACTCCTCCTCCAGCTGTTCTGGGGGGACCCCGAGGCGACGCCAGGCCAGCTCGGAGACATAGTCCCACCAGTGTGTCCTGGGCCTTCCACGAGGCCTCCTCCCAATAGGACATGCCTGGAACATCTCCCGAGGGTGGCGTCCAGGAGGCATCCGGAACAGATGCCCTAGCCACCTCAGCTGGCTCCTTTCAACATGAAGGAGCAGCGACTCGACCCCGAGCTCCTCCCGGGTAACCGAGCTCCTCACCCGATCTCGGAGGGTGCGCCCAGCCACCCTGCGAAGGAAACTCATTTCGGCCGCTTGTATTTGCGATCTTGTCCTTTCGGTCATTACCCAAATCTCGTGACCATAGGTGAGGGTGGGAACGCAGATCGATCGGTAAATCGAGAGCTTTGCCCCCTGACTCAGCTCCCTCTTCACCACAACAGTCCGATACAGCGACCGCATCACTGCTGACGCCGCACCGATCCGTCTATCGATCTCACGCTCCATCCGTCCCTCACTCGTGAACATGACCCCGAGATACTTGAACTCCTCCACTTGAGGCAAGGACACCCCACTGACCTGAAGAGGGGAAGCCACCTTTTTTCCGGTGGAGAACCTTGGCCTCAGATTTGGAGGTGCTGATCCTCATCCCGGCCGCTTCACACTCGGCTGCAAACCGCCCCAGTGCGTGCTGGAAGTCCTGATTTGATGAAGCCAACAGAACAACATCATCTGCAAATAGCAGAGATGAGATCCTGAGGTTCCCAAACAGGACACCCTCCAGCCCCTGCGCCTAGAAATTCTGTCCATATAGGTAATGAACAGAACCGGTGACAAAGGGCAGCCCTGGCTGAGACCAACACGCACCGGGAACAGGTCTGACTTACTGCCGGCAATGCGGACCAAGCTCCTGCTGCGGTCATACAGGGGACGGACAGCCCTTAGCAGAGGGCCCCGGACCCCATACTCTCGGAGCACCCCCCACAGGGCACCACGAGGGACACGGTCGAACGCTTTCTCCAGATTCACAAAACACATGTGGACTGGTTGGACGAACTCCCACAAACCCTCGAGCACCCGATGAAGGGTATAGAGCTGGTCCAGTGTTCCACGACCGGGACGAAAACCGCATGGTTCCTCCTGGATCCGAGGTTCGACTAATAGAACTAATGCATACTTATTATTATTACTACCTCAGAAACCATCCACCAAGTCAAAATCAGATGACTGTAATACCACTCACTAGCATCGCCAAGCAAGCACGTCTACTATGAAAAAAAAGCAAGATTCAAGGAACCTGGACCTCCAACTGCCGAGTCTTCATTAAGTTAAATGGGGCCCCGGAGGAGGCGAAAGTTATTTGGGTGAGGGAGGAAAATTAGCTAGACAAGTGAAAAAGGTAAACACACCTAATCATTCGACTTGACAGACACTACCTTTTCTGACTCTTCCTCATCTGATAATGGGGACATAAGTTTCACTCAGGAGACTGAACTTGAAATATTTTCGTTCAAAGACAATAAAATAGACCAGCTTTTTTTCGTACTATCAAGACAATCAAATTAGTCTCTTGTATCTACCGAGCACCGGGTGCAGATATAGAAGGTTTTATTGAGTATATTGAAAAGATATTCACTTAACCACAAAGATGTCTTTATTTGTGGGGACTTCAATATTGACTTATTGAAGGCAAAATTGCATAAACTCACTGAAAAATGTGTGGATACTATGTACAATCTGTCTCTTTACCCCCTAATCACACGCCCCACAAGGATAACTGTACACGGTGCTACACTGATTGATAATATCTTCACGAATGTTCTTGACAATATGACAAGTGGAATACTGATTAATGATATCAGTGACCACTTGCCAGTTTTCACTCTATTTGAAATGCAACAAAAAAGTAAGATAAACAAAAGTACTGGACTGGAGTAATGTCCTCGGAGAACAAGATGTTAATATTGCATACACACATTTTGTTAACACAATCAAACAGCTATATGATCAACATTGTCCAGTAGTAACGCGCAAATCTACACAAACAAATAAATGTGTCCCATGGATGACAAGGGGGCTATTGAACGCATGTAAAAAGAAAAACGCCTTATATAAAACATTTATTTAAAAAAAAGAGAACATTGGAAACTGAAACTAAATACAAAAGATATAAGAACAAACTAACAAGTATAATAAAACATTGTAAAAGAAATTATTAAAGAAACATGATTGATATCAATAAAAACAATATGAAAGGACTATGGAAAGTCTTAAATCATGCGATGTCTAAAGACTCGAAAGCTGCTAGTTTCCCAGACTAAATGATTAATAATAATTCGAAAATTACAGAAGGGAAGAGTGTAGTTAATGCGTGCAATGACTATTTTGTCAATATTGGACCTCATCTGGCATCAAAAATAGCCAAAACAAACAGTGATGGCTCTCAACATAAAAATATGAACGTTCACTCCTTCTTTCTCACGGCAACGAATGAAAATGAAATAATTAAAATAGTTCAAGCTTTCAAGAATGAAAAAATCGACTGATTGGAACGACTTTGACATGAACATGATCAAAAAAGTAATACATAACATATCTATGCCTTTAACACATATATGCAACCTATCCTTTTCAACTGGTGAATTCCCCGACCTCATGAAGATTGCCAAGGTCGTCAGTTTACAAATTATAGACCGATCTCTATACTTCCTCAAATATCCAAGATTCTGGAAAACCTTTTGCTGCCCGCCTGGACAGCTTTGTGAATAAACATAATTTGCTCAGTGACTGTCAGTATGGGTTCAGAAACAACAGATAAACTGCACAAGCATTAATCAATCGAAGCGAAGAAGTCAAAAACAATATTGACAATAAGCTGTATTCTTTGGGTATATTCATAGACCTCCAGAAATCCTTTGACACTATATATCATGAAATACTTTTCAATAAACTAAATTGCGCCATTTTGGAGCGGGCTGAGTATTGTCTGTCAGAGCGTCAGAGCGTCAGAGTCTAGAGCTTCACACCGGGACGGACTGGGACGGTCAGCCCCAGCACAGGCTTCTCTCCGCGGCTTCCACACGCTCCGCAGCCCCGCTAACCCGCACCATGAGCGGCCGGTGAGGGGGCGGCCCCGGTGGTTCCGTTTACCCGGAGAAGTGAAGGGTGAGGCGGCCTGAGCGAGGGGGAGACGAGAGGGGGAGAAAGCCAGGAAACGACCCGGGAATCAGAGCCCGAAACCCGGACACGAGCGCACACCGGCCCGCGGCGGGAGGTGAGGTTTGACCCATGTTTAGACCGAATTCTGAGCCGTTTAACGGTCGCCTCAGTTACACGTTAGTCCCGCGGTTCTGGTCCAGTTACAGCGGTACTCACAGGTTAGGCCGTTTTTATAAAGAATTTTAACCGCTTAACCCCCGCCGGAACCGAGCACATTCACAACAAGCTTTACCCAAATCTAAACGCTTCTGGAAAACAGGGTTAAAATAGCGACGAAAACAAGGATGAAAAACGTGCCGATAACGTGACGAAAACATAACAATAATGTGACGCAAACATAACGGAAACGTGACAAAAACGAGGATGAAAACGGAACAAAAATACGACATTTCTAGACCAGAATAGCATGTTTGAAAAATTCCAGTCGGGCTTCAGGACACGCCACAGCACTGAGTCTGCACTACTGAAAGTGCAAAATGACATCCTGTTGTCTCTGGACTCTAAAAAAACAGTATTGTTGGTGATGCTAAACCTCACTGCAGCCTTCGATATAGCGGACCACTCCATCCTCCTGACCCGCCTGGCCCAGCAGGTGGGCCTTCAGGGACCCGTGCTGCAGTGGTTCATGTCCTACCTAACGGACAGGTCTTTTTCCGTGGTCATCAATGACTTTTCCTCCTCTACAGCCTCTCTGTCCTCTTGTGTACCACAGGGTTCCATTTTAGGTCCGGTTTTATTTTCACTTTACATGTTGTCAGCTGCCCCCACGACCCGGCAACGGACAAGTGGGAGAAAATGGATGGATGGATGGATGTTGCCCCTGGGTTCAATCATCTCTCGCCATAACGTGTCCTTTCACATGTATGCAGACGATCTACAAATCTACCTCCCGGTTTCGCCAAACTCCCACAGGTGTCCGGATGACATTAAGCTCTGGCTCTCACAGAACTTTTTGTGTTTAAATGAGGGCAAATCTGAACTCATTCTTTTTGGCGCTCAAAATCCACTCAGCACCACTGTTCCTGGTCTTCAGTCTCTCGTACCCCACACTGTCATCAAAAAACCTAGGTGTTAATCTGGATGCAAATCTGGACTTTCGCAAGCAAATTGACTCTGTAGTTAAGGCAAATTTTTTCCAGCTTCGCCTTCTGGCAAAAGTGAAGCCTTTCCTCAGCCGCTCCGACCTGGAAAAAACTATTCATGCATTCATCAGCTCTCGATTGGATTACTGTAATGCACTGTATATTGGACTCAGTCAAACCTTCATTCACAAATTACAGCTTGTGCAAAATGCTGCTGCCCGGCTCCTCACCAACTCTCGCAAACATGACCATATCACGCCCGTCCTTTACTCCCTGCATTGGCTCCCGGTCCTTTTCAGAATCCAGTACAAACTTTAGCTTTTTGTTTTCAGTTCCATCCACGGCCTTGCACCTGTGTATTTATGTGAGACTCTGACCCCTTACCAGCCCAGCAGAACCCTACGTTCTGCCCACCACCTGCTGGAGGTGCCCAGGTCACATCATAAAAAGTGGGGTGATCGGGCTTTTGCTGTGGCGGGTCCAAAACTCTGGAACTCGTTGCCGCTTGAGTTACGTGCCGTTTCGGACCTGCCCCTGTTCAAAACTAAAGACTCACCTGTTTAAAGAGGCATTTTCCACATAGTTCTGTGGCAACTGTTGTGGATGGTCTGTTTTTAATGAAATTGTACGAAATTGTAAATGACATTTTTATTTTTATTGTGTGCAGCGCTTTGGTCAACTTTGGTTGTTGTAAGGCGCTTTAGAAATAAAACTTGATTGATTGATTGATTGATTGATAAATAACAATGGGATCAGAGGGATTGCAAACAATTGGTTGAAGTCATATTTGACTGAAAGAAAGCAGTACGTACAAATTGATGAACATGTATCAGGACGAAGGAACATAGTATGCGGAGCCCCCCAGGGGTCAATATTAGGACTTAAATTGTTTTTGTTGTACATAAATGATCTGTGTGAAGTCTCAACAAAGTTAAAATGTATATTATTTGCGGACGACGCAACAATTCTGGGTTCCGGCAAAGATCTACAACTGCTTGTCTCAGAGGTCACAACAGAATTATACAAAATCAAAGAATGGTTTAATAGAAATAAACTATCGCTTAATATATTGAAAACAAAAATGATTATATTTGGTAAACGGAATAGTGACGTTCAGATTCAAATCAATATTGACAATGCTCGAATTGAACAAGTAAAGGAATATACATTTTTGGGTGTGATCTTCAGTCATAAGGTTAGCTGGAGACCACAAATAGATAACATTCGTGGGAAAATGGCAAAAAATGTGATCATAATGGGCAAGTGTAGATTTTTTCTGGACCATAAGGCTCTCTTCACCCTGTACTGTTCCTTAATCCTACCGTACATAAATTATTGCTCAGAGGTCTTGTAAACATCCTGTGATTTTCTTCTTGTAAAACATGAAATGCTTTTCTTTAACAATGCTGCTATATGTAAAGTTAATGTGGACAATTGTAATTGTGTAATTCAGGAATTTGTAATGTAAAGTGTTATATTGTATGAAAACACGAGATGTTGTATTACTGTATCCGGAATGTAAATTAATTTTGAATATGGGGGTAGGCCTACTCCTTTTTAGTTTTTGTTACTTTTCTGCACTGCAATAATGTTAATGTAAAAATCACTCAAATAAATCCAATCAATCAATCAAGTATCTACCATTTTCAAATTTGAGCAATCGCTGTTACAGTATGCCTCCAACTTTGTGTCATGGCTTAACATAAACCAATAAATGCAAACATCAGAACTCTCACTTTCGAGTCTTCTTCCAGAAATAGCAGCTGATGCCAATCAGGAGCAGAGCAGCAATGGTTCCCGTGGAGACGCCAAACTTCAGCCAGAAGTCCAGACTGACGCAGGCACTAATCCGCTGCTCGGGGAGAGGCTCGCCCCCAAAGCACTGTAGAGGCTGTTGCCACACGTACGTGGTTTTCTGCGACACACACACCATTTAAAATCACAAAAAATTTATAAAAATAAACTACAGTGAAATAATGGATGTTTGACAATTACCTGTATCCCTTGCACACAAGCGCTGATAATCTCTCTGTAGTGGCTTTTGGTACAAAACGGACATGCGTTCTGACTCTCCCAAAGAAAGTGGAAAGTGCAGCCATCACATGTGCCGTCCGAACAGTTACTGCAAATTTCAATAATAATCAAAAATTAGGTTAAGAAAGCATTTGCATCAATTACAAATAACAGAATCAAAAAGTATTTCTCATCCATTTGAAACTCATGAAAAATTCAAAGTACGTTTTACATCCAGAATAGTGCGGATACCTTGGTGTGGTAATCTGGTCTTTGTTGCTCACTGTTGGGTTGCATCTCATACGTACAGTGGCCGCTCTGCCCTGTTTACACGTCTGGGTTTTGTCACTCGACCTAGATGCAACAATATGTATGAGTTAAGAATTCTATTTGGAAAATGCAAATATTCCACATGAACAGAAATCACAACTTACTTGTAGTAAAAGATGACATCCAGCAGTGTGGATGTGGAGGGGAATAACAAGGCAGGAGATGAGATATTGTTCAGTGTAGTTTCCGTTGTTACACCTGAAGAATCACAACAAAGTACATTTAATGAACACATTTAAGGAAGTGATTTCAAGCGTACAAGTGGACTTGGGTTATTGTAATTTAAATTCAAGTCTTTAGTTCATATAGATAATTATTTATTTGTATCATTTTGATTATTTTTTATTCGAAAACATTTAATCATTCAGGTGGCTTTGTCAATTTTGATGTTCCACTAGAGAGGAACCAGGACGAATACCCTTCTTTCGTGTCTAACTCCTCCTTTTGACCCAACAATTATTTGTATGTTTATATTGTATTGTATTGTATGGTGATTGAGAAAATACAGCTTATCATTTGCACTAGTAAGATGGGCCACATAACTTTGTTGCTGTGAAATTTTTTTAATAAATTCTCAGTTTCTCAGCAGGTCTGAACCTAGTTGTTTATCATTTTGTCATGGCCCACTTCATTGCGGAAATGTATACATCTGTTTTACAACAACTTCATAATCCAGTTCTGGAAAAATGGGTTTGATTGGAGCAAATCATTTACTCTCGCAACCCCAATAGAAACATACTTTTTTTGATTATTACTTACACCATTTTGTGCAATAACTTCGAGTTTGCTCAAATTTCACATGGACTTGAGTCCTACGCCACCAGTGTATCACAACTCTGTACCTCTTGCTTATTTCATAGCTGAGCAGGTGTATATTTTAAACACACATAATAAACTAAGTACATACCAACCAGTGTGTCGCCAATGACAACAGGCTGAGAGGACACCACCGTCTGGGCCCTAATGTCTGAGGGAACCACGGTTGACTGGCAAATGTACCCTTTCACCTCCTTCTTCCCACTCTCAGTCACGTTGTCCACACAAACTGCAGGAACTCTCCCCTATAAAAATAATTCCAAATGTTTTATTTTACTAACCCACTGTAAAAGTACGATTACTGATGTCTAGCTGAGCATTAGGGGCAGTTTGTATTTTTTGTTTTACAATAGTTTCTTGCTCTTGTGTCATTGCAGCATATAAACAGGAATGTTCTGCAGTGTGGCTTTAACCATTAATCATTAATTAATTTAATTATCGTAGTCGCATGACGACTGTGTCTCACCTCCATGCCACACAGGCCCAGGTCAAAATGCAGGAAATATTTCAGGCCTTTGGCAGTGAATCGAGGAATGCTGTGAAAACCAGTGGCGTTGGACAGAGGAGAGAAATTGTAGTGCAACATGCCCCATTGACCTGGGACGTCCAGGTGGCAGTCACTGAGACAGGCTGAGTATTCCTGGAGAAGAAAGGAATAAGAAAATTAGATGTTAGACAAGTGATCTCCCAACCTTTTTAAATCTTTCATTTATGCCACAAGTACCCCTTTCCTCAAGGGTGTATTTATGTGCTCAACATAAAAATAATATTAGTATACGTCATAAAAGTGTGTACAAAATAAAGCTTAAACACTGAGTCAAACTATTTACTGGAAAAACAAGTTTCTCTTTAAAATAATATTGAAATATTATTCAGTTTCACCTCTGAAATAATTCAAATAACCTGTGTAAAGTACTTGCTCGCCCCCGTATCACAGGTTTGTTAAACATTTTTGTTAGACGGTAAAACAATAATAATAAATCAGAAATTATATTTAATAATTGTATTATTAAATAATAATATAATCATTTATTATATTTAATAAATGTCATGTAGCTTGTACATTTTTTGCACATACGTTGATATACAGTACCCTCAGCCACAGCTTGTTTTGGAGGAATAGTTAGTGAATAGTCTATGTTTATTTATGCACTATTCCATTAGCTGCCGCTATTCTTCCTGGGGTCTGCATACAATCAAGCCCTGCTATTACAGTATTTGGGATAATAGTTTTTAATAGAACTAGTGGAAACCACAACATTCACAAAATTACTCCTGTTATGTTAAAGGCATGAAATGAATTTCTCTCACCTTGTTCCGCTTGGTGTTGGGTCCACAGGGCACACAGGCCGCCTCACCCACTGCCTGCCCTGTTCTGATGACTGTGTTTGGGGGGCAGCTATTGCACACCCCAGTCTCACTGACCATGTAGTGTCCAACAGGACAGGGGACACAGCCTGATCTAGTTTGTGACGAGACTAGGGCGCAGTGGCGGCACTGAGAAGCTACACCTCCAATGACATTACTGATGTGGATGGAGTAAATCTTAGCAAAATCACTGCTGTACTTTCTCTCCTAAAAGGTGTAGTTAGACAAAAACAAAAATGAGAAAACACTTAATCCGATATGACATGTCATTATAGCCAGTTGCATGAAAATTAAACTACTTTATCTTTTTATTGATTTGATTGATTGTTATACATCAAGCACCAAAGTTTCCTGAATTTCAGTATGTCGTCATGAGGAAACGCTGCCCTCTGGCGTTCAGGACTGAAGCACAGCCTAATGTAAATATTTTTACTGTCCTCTCGCATTCTTCACAAGTAATGCAAAGCACGGTGGGGTATTAGATAAAATACAATGATGAAAACAGGTCAAACAAATTCGATACATGATTTGGTATTATTTGGTTTATATGGATGTAAAATATCATGTGTTTTATGCTCACCATGTTATATTTCACAGTGTGCTGAAACGACCAGGTGAAGCTGCTGGTGCTGTTTGCTTGAATTACAAATGAATAAGATTGTTTGCTGTTTGTTCCTTTCCACTGCTCCACAACATCATTATTCCACTGATTATACCCCTGCAATCAACATGTATTCAGCAAAGAACTTACTTTGAAATAGTGTAAGAGGAAAGATAGCTCAAACGTTTTACTCACAGCTTGAAAGAAAAATCTACAATCTGCTGTACACCTGGTCTCAAAGACAAAGGTGATCCGAGAGAGTTCACTAATTTCACTGTTTTGGGCGACAGATTGTGGCAACCTGCAGTGACACACAGTGCATTACATAAAGGCTACAAAACTTTAGAAGGCATTTATCAAAATACAGTTTCCGTTGATAGTGAAAAAGAGTTTCAGAATGGTGCAAATATAGAGCACCCTCCCCCAAGCTTGTGACTAATATCTCCTGTTATTAGGTTTAACAGAACTTAAACCTAATGTAAGGTCCATTTAAAGTAGCTTTTTTTCTCACCTGTATCCAGGTACATTAAGTGTAAGCATCAGGAAGTCTGTGTCCTCTTCTCCAGGTGTTGTGTAGATATATTCACCTGCCACTTCCCAAGCTGTCATAGATTTACCCGTATTACTTTTAAGTAATGTAATAAAGTTATCTTATATCATCAAATCTTTATTGCAGACACGAGGTCCAGTCAAAGAAACAAAACAAAACAAAACAAACAAAAAAACAGTTCATTATACTTATAATATGATTCAAATATGACTGACCTGTGCTGCGTTTAGGGTCACTGTACTCTCTGCGGAAAGTAGTGCTTTTCAGATTTTTGGGCATTGTGTTCCACCATTTGTACTCATAACCGAGCAAAGGCTCTGTTCCTGCAGGACACCTGTCACAAACTGAAAAGCGTGAAAGTTAAATTAAGTTCACAATAACTCCGCATGATATCAACAATATCTTTACATTTTACAACTCAATGTTTTGTTGTTGTTGCCAAAAGCTTGTAGTTTGTACCTGTTCCATTAGAGTAGAAGCCATGTTGGCAGGGCTCACAGGTGGATGAGTTGGTGACGTAGAACCCCGGGTTACAGGGCAGACATGTCTGTTTCTCTCCTGACGCAGGCAGCTGAACAGCACCCTCGACAGTTTCGCTGCAGATCTTTGGCTCAATCCATTTATACATGAGCTGCGTCTGGGACAGAAAACATGCATTAATACGGGAAAGACACCTGCAGGAGGTTGACGGACTCATTTAGGATGTATATTCAGAGAAACATAATCATTAGACCAGGTGGCCGTAACACACAGCACTCTTGGCATACAAGGCACTAATAATGCATAAATGGCCGTGGTGAATTTTTCCTCAGGAATGTCTGTGCACAATGTCCCAAAACCTTTCCAAAATCTATTTAAATGTACACTTGAGTAAAACTGTTGTTAGACAGGTACCTTTCCCTCTGCATCACATGGTGTGTGAGTGTAGAAGTAGTCACTGTTGGTACAGGCAGGTCTGGGTTTACATGTTCCAGAGCCAGTCTCTGCAGAGTCACAGGAAACAGCCCGAGGGCAAAGAAACACAAAGACATTAAGATTCAAGAAAACGCGCAGATGACACACACAAAAGACAGAAATTCTGCTAATTGTAAAGGCTATAGCCGTCTAGCTGCCGACATCTTGCAGAAAACATAAGAATGCTGTATGAAAAAGTTTCTAATACACAGGCTAGATTGTCTCTGTACCTGCAAACGTGTCATTGTTACACGGGTGACAAACTGTGGCTCCTTTAGTGGAGAAAGTATCAGTCGGACAAGGGGAACAACGAGCAGTGCCAGGCTTTGCACTGTACGTCCCCGGCTTACACAGAAAACACTCAGATGTGTAGGCCACTCCTGGAGAGACGTAAATGAGGAACAAATGATGTTAACATCTCCTGTATAAAGTGTAGGAGAAATTACAATATCAAATTTACAAAGATGCGGTAAGATTGGATTCAGTGCTTTTTCTGTTTGGTGCAGCACAAATTGGTCATGTTCTGAGTGAGTGACAGGTGGATTTAACTAATCGCAGCGAGGCTCAAACACTCGTAGTACTTCATAGTAGATGACTAATAACTGACGAATCATAATAAAAATAATGATCTAGGCTGGCGATGTGATATTTTTTTTTTTTGTCAAATCGTCCACCTCTATGTAGTGTATAATGTTTAAAACTTTACCCGAGATTCCAATGTTTTTGAGCAGCACCGGTTTGGTAATGTCCAGAGAAAATCCAGTGGTCCTCCAATACAGCACATTGTTGCCTTTATTCAACGCAACCTGGAATCAATAGGAAGTTCTAATGGTTATCTAAATGCAGGCTGGGTTTATTTCATGAAGGGGACTAACAAAATAAATGTTCTTATTACATTTTTCTAAACAACTGTCAGGCTGTCATACTGCTAAGAACTTGAATACTATGAGGCTTTCGTGAATCAGTATTGAATAAGACGTGCATGGTTTTGGAGGGAAATCGTATTTTTCTGACAAGCTGCATTCGATTTGCAATTTACTATATTTGAAAAGCTTGATTCAGCTCACAGTTTACAGAGCACATTTTATACCTATTGCAAGCATTTCCGGTTTTGAACACATCAAGAACATACTGTATGGTGGCGGAGTGTTATGTTGATTGTAAAATATATTGTATTCCCTAAATAACTACAGTCTTTGCCGTTTTCTAATTACAAACATTCAAATTAAAAGTTTAATTCAACTGTGGTTAATTGTGCATCTGTAGATTAAATGAACGGTCTAACCATGTGTTTGCTCCAGTCGTTCTCAGACACTTTCATCCAACGGCTTTGAGAGTCCGTGGACTGGCACTGGTCATTCTGAACCTGCACAGATAAATAATATCATTACAAATAGCTGTAAAAAAACAAAAATCATAATATAGTTATAATTTGTGTTATCCTTACAAAAAACTCAAAGTAGACGTTGTAGTCAGGATAGAAATAATCAAAAGTCAATACTCCAGGTTTCTTTAGGTTCACTGCATAGGACAGAGTGGCAGTGCATTCGTCTGTGTTGGAGGCAATGTATTCACCCTTTGGAGTCCAAGTTGTACTGAAAGACAATAGTCAGATGTTATGATCCGTTATTGAACTAAAATATAAACTAAAATAAAAATAAAAAAGACCCTTGAAACTACTACCTGAATCCAGCATCAGTAACAACACACATCATCTTATTTCACAGTAATGTGAGGAGTTACAACTAAATGTATGATCTAACCTGGTATTACAGCTAGCACGTTTACCTTCAATGTGATTAAAAAAATATCTAATCTTAGTGCACACATTGATAGGCAAATTCCACTGTTTCAATGATGAATTACAACTTTCTCTTTCAATGAACCTCCACACAGTTGTCTTCAAAATCTTTGCAAAACATACTTTGCGCAGCTGATTTGGTCTTCATATTCGTTTGTGTTATGGTGAAGGGTCACAAAGCCGTGGGGCAGACTGTCCCACTCATCAAAAGCCACTCCAGTCCCCAGAGAGTAGGTCCCCGCGGCACACTTTCTACACTCCTGAGACTGCATGTCCAGGAACTCCCCTTCGTTACATGAGAAAGCTACAGGAAGACAATATGGTAGCACGTAAGGGGCTTATACAAATAGAACAGTACAACGTGCAATTGATAAAAATTACTGGAGAAATGCAAGTCATCTTCAGTAGTTTCTATAGAAATCATACAGAATCAGAATTTTTTTGTAAATGGGTCACGTACTGCATTGGGTGCCTTTGACCGGGTCTGGCAGTCCCGTGCATGTGTCCAGTTTGTTGGGCACAGCCACCCTCCAGCGTGCCCCGAGCACGTCACACTCTGTGTACTCAAAGTGATAGTCGGACTGCAGGGAGACAGATACAGGTGAGAGGTTCACACGGATCAAATCCCCATAAAACAGACCGCACTTTCACGTTTAAACGTGGTAACAGCATCTCCAGAGGTATTTGGTTAAAAGGCGTCCTGCCTTCTTCACAAACAAACCAAGTGCTAATATTTGCTCAATGGACCTGTCTCACCTGTTGTTTTAATCTAATTTATAAGGATGTCGTCAAGTAAAACTCCTTTTGTTGAATTTAACTCTAAGGGAAGATAAGCTGATTTGTATAAACCTTAAATAAACAACACATTTTAAATATCAGTGGACCGGACCCATTTGGCTCTGGTTTGTAACAGTCCTCTCGGCAGGGGACAGTTGAAGACAAACAAAGTCCCACCCAGTTCAAGCAATTTGAGCCATCACATAATCATAATCTCTAAGACATGACCTACAGTAGTAGTAGTAGTTCTCAAACTGTGATAATGGTGGTACAAATAGGCCTCATCTCTAATTCAATACAATTTACTTTATTTTACAGTACCTTGATACATTGTAACTAACTCAATTTAGTACAATGCAATGTGCTCTGTAACAATCTGTAACAACCTGTACTTATGGGTAAGATACACAATAGAATAACTTTATTGAGTACATTGTAGGTACATAATGTGAAAGGACACGAGAGCCTTAGGGTTAGGGCTTAAGGTTAGGGTTAGAGTTATGTCTTATTACATTATGTATCTACAAACTACAAATACATATTATTCCATTGTGAATCCAACCCATAGGTACAAGTTATTACACATATAGTTACAGAGCACATTACATTGTACTAAATTCAGTTAGGTACAATGTATCAAGGGTACTGTAAAATAAAGTGTTACCCAATTTACTGTAGAGGCAGCTTGGTGAGAGGTTTTACTGTAATTCACTCCCTCTCTACTCTACTACTCTGTCCTGCTATCATCCATCCCTAGAGCTGGTTTAGGCCACATTTAGTCCCTATTAGCCTAAGGTCATAAAGTCCCATTGTAAACATGACTAAATAATGTAAATGTTAGGTTTTGTGGTTTCAACAGGAGGCTCAGATACACATGGCATGTATCCCCCCTGCATTAAGTGCACACTGCAGGTTGGATTAATAGTTAACAAAACTCAGCAACATCACCACTGGGCAATCTGTTTTAGTCTTTGTTTTCAATTACAGCTGCTACATTAGCCATGCTGTCAGTTTAGCATATGCCTAGGTTAGTTGATGTAAGAAAACATCATTCTGGAGGTGGCCTTGTCTGCACTAATCACCTGTAATAGGAAAACATCAGGGGACCAAGGCAACAGGACACAATGACCACAGTGGCCTCTAATGGAGATGAGACAGAGCTTACCAGTGAACTCTTTTTCAAAACATTTGTAAGGCATTAAAGACATGCTCGAATGCTTTAAAATTGTATGAAAAAGAGTATAGTGAAGGTGAAGTGATAAAAGGCCATTTATCAACCTCAACTGCCACATGTAAATGAGCCATATGGGACTGGGGCACCATTGTCTTGACCAGACATATAGCAACCATTTTTAACAGAAGTAAAAGGTCACTCTCAGCAGAATTGCAATATATAAAAAATACGCAGCTTTCATTAGATTGTTATAACAGAGTTATTGGTCTTGCAAGGGCACATCATTAAAGAAACGTATATGGAATTATCTCAACATTTACTTTTTCACTTCTCTCGCAGTGAAAAGGGTGTACCCACTACCCACATCCATGATTGATTTATTGTGAAACAACCCAAGTAATGGCCTAAGTACTTTAAAAGCAAGTTGACATATTACATTATCTGAATCTATTTTATACCATTAAATTGTGAGCAATATTCACCCACCCATATTTGGTTAATATTGCAAGTTAAATACATTTGCACACTGGTCTTAATGCTTGACATCTGGCATGTTAAGTTTGTATTTGACAACTCACTGAAGATAATTCTTTCTTACCACTTTGCAGATGGGCAGCTCGGCCTTGCTCAGTGCGCACAGAAGCCACAGTAGCAGCAGTCCTAAGGGCTGATGCTCGGAGTACATGCTCTCCTCGTGTTGATGCTGAATTGATGGGGCAGCTCTTTTCGGTTCTCCTCACCCTGTCAGGTGCAGGGCCGCGAGCTGAGGGCGGGCCCTCAACAACCAATCACATCACGGATCGCACACTTTTTTGGGACCATTGTACATGTGCGCTTTATTACGGAGCCCGCCAGGGGACATGAAAGGAAAAAAAAAAGGGGAGGAGATTTTTTTTTTATATCGAAATCCCTACTTATTATCTCGGGATCCCGGGATAATAAGTCGGGATCCCGAGATAATTAAGTCGAGATCCCGAGATAATTATGACGAGATCCCGAAAAAGTTTTACGGAATTCTGGTTGAAACTGTAGATGGCACGCAAACACCAGAAGTATGATACTTCGGTAAAGTTAGAAAGATATTCACAGATTCGGCTTTTCCGGATCAATAACTCATCATCGTAACATTGCTTTCACAAAAACGACACTTCAGTGCGATCACTGCAAGGTGGACTACTGCCTACAATCGTATTTTCCTCAAAACAAGCCGCACTCCGTGCTGGGAGACTTGCATTGGCCTCTACGCAGAGCCTGCTGGTGCTCGAATACGCAGGGACCACTGCGCCAATGCTCCACCCCTAGTCTGAATGTACCGCACCCTGGTCTCAATGTACCGATCGAGTGGTCTCAATGTCCCGGGCATGGACCTATTATGGTCCCGGGGCGTTGAGGCAACGGTACATTCCGACTAGCGCCCTCCATGTTGAACTGACAGACAAATGATGAACATAGGTAATTAATGCCATAAAAAAAATGTTTTATTAACTTTCACGGGATCCTGACTTAATTATCTCGGGATCTCGACTTAATTATCTCGGGATCCCGACTTATTATCCCGGGATCCCGAGATAATAAGTAGGGATTTTGATATAAAAAAAAATTCTCCTCCCCTTTTTTTTTTTCCTTTCATGTCCCCTGGTGGGCTCCGTAGAATCATGTGAACCAGCAAAATCATTAATATTTATAAAAAATACTCCTAGTGCACCACACGTTTTTTTTTCTTCTTCCTATTTCAGGTTTTTAAACTTTTGAAAAATCATTATCCGGGAAAATCCGCTGATTTACCAAAAGATTATTCTGCAGGCCAATTTAGTGATATTCTAGAATAAAATAAAGGCTAGAGATCCACTTACATGGGGCAAACTTATATTACAAACCTGAAAAAAATTCTAAAGTAAAAATGCCTTGTTTTTGTTCACGTCCCTACGTAATCACGTAGTGACTTGTTACTTGGCAACTCGCATGTAAACCATCTATGTAAACATCCGGGCGATTATTTAGACTTCTGTAAAATTTAGGGTTAGCTAAACACACCGCACAAAACACCATCACTGTTACAAAAACAAAACATTCGCAAAGATAAACATGACAAGCCGGAACCCATATCCACCCATAAAATTTGAAAACGACTTTACGCTCAGTGGATACAAGCCGACACAGGTGGGTTATTTACCAAATCAATCTAATGCATTTCCTTGCCTTTTATTGCTAACAATCGTATTTTAGCGACACTTTTCTTTGTTGCCTTGGTTATAATATAATTGTTTCATTAAAACATACATAAAACATATATTAAATTGTATATTTAACGTTTTTCATTCAGAAAATAAACGTTGATAAGCCTACTCAT
This sequence comes from Proterorhinus semilunaris, assembly GCA_021464625.1. Lineage (NCBI taxonomy): Eukaryota > Metazoa > Chordata > Actinopteri > Gobiiformes > Gobiidae > Proterorhinus > Proterorhinus semilunaris. The sequence continues at coordinate 20,175,999 of CM038347.1, forward strand.
TTGGCCCAGACTGAGGAGCCCTGGAGCCGCCTTTATGACTCAGCCACATGTTCCAGCGTCCGGAGGAGCGCCATGAACTATGACCATCAAGTAGCTAAAGATGAGAAGATTGGGAGATTGTGTATTTAAAACTGATTTTGGCCCAAATTCAAATTTGCTCTTTTACAGCAGGCCCCTCGGGACAGCCTCGACTTTCAGCTGAGGACTGTCTATGACCACCACAGGGACTTTTTCTGGAGCAAGAATCAGATCTTGTATCAGAAGGACACGCTCTGTGAAATGCACAGGTGAGAGTAAGACATTAGGACTCAAGTAACTATGTACTTCAAAATGCCTCTGAACTTAGTAGAAACATATCTTTACGGCAGACACACCGAGAAGATGCAAAAGACCCAACAGGACCTGGAGGTCAGAAGATGGGTCGATCCACAGCGACTCTCCATTTACAGTGTTAAATAAAAGTAGAGAAATTCGATATTTTACTTGATCAGTGATTTATTTTATGTTTTTCACCAACTCAATGATAGTGTGCGCAAACATGTATTAAAATGTCATTAAATGCTTTTTTTTATTTTTAACTACTGTAGCATCAAGTACTAGTCAAAGAAATAAGCTCTGTAAAATCTAGGACTGGGACAGTATGTTATGTTGCATAGTGTGATGCACCTTTGCCGTATCATATCATTTCAATACCATATCGCAATACACATAATATCCTTCTACACTACATCACTGGCCAAGAAAGATCAGCTTCTCTACTTTATTCACAACTGAGAAGTGCCAGGGTCCCAGCCCCCATCATGTGTACCTTCTACAGTGGGACAATAGAGAGCATTTACTCCATCCGGCTTTGCGACAAACCCCTAAGGTGATCCCACGCACCCATCACACCACCTCTTCAGTGCACTGATTTTTCAGGGAGAAGATTGCAGAGTCCCCTGACCAGGTCCAGATGCCTGAAGAAGTGCTTCATCCACAAGGCTGTCAGGAAGCTCTACCTTTCCCTTCCTCCCCCCACTGCATTCACAAACTGCTGTCCACTCCAGCCCCTCAAAGACACTGAACAGCGACCCCAGAGAGTAATACCACTTCAATTTCTCTGTAAAATTAACTTACTTTACTAGATCACAGTAAACATTGTTCAGCTTCTTTTTCTTCAAAAAAGCCCACATAAAGCAAAATACATGTTTTATTCAAAGATTATTGGGAAAGGTGTCTTTAAAATTACAAATAACTGTTAAATAAAAAAACAAAAATATGTGCTCAAGTCCAGCTAACAATTTTTGCTAAATTATTTTTAACAAAGTAATATTTCAAAAAGAGTCTGATTTGAGTTCACGGAACAGTTTAAGGCAGTTTAATGGGTTCTTGCTTTCCTGACAAGACATCGTTTGATGAAAGATTTGTCATTCCACTCAGACGGAGGGAGCGCGGCGCCATTATGAACAAACAGGATGGTCATCTCCTCAGCGTACTGCAGGTTCTGGAGCAGCTGGACACACACGGACACACATTACATTTATTATCAAAATAAATACAAAGATAAACGTGCAGCTTTTGATTTTTTTCCACAATGCATCCTGGATCACAAACCTGCAGATGGCTAAAATGCTTCAGGTTTTGCTGATTGTTAAAGCAGTGCCACTACTGACTTTACAAAGCTATATTTAACTAAAGGCCTAGACATTGAAATGAAGGATGCTATTTCAGAACACTGTTCGTGGTCCACTGCTCATCATTTCATAATCTATAGCCTCCTAAACTCACTTTGGGCGTAATGAAGAAGTACTGGGACGTGGTCTCTTTGCAGGCGGTTTGCACCACAATGTCAAAGACTCTTCTCTCGTTTACTGGATCCATCCCCTGCAACATGAACACACACATTTTAACAAACAACAACAATGTGGTGAGTGTATTTTGGCCTGTACCTGGTTGATCTCATCGACCACTCTGAAGGGGCAGCGGTTGAGCTCTTGTAGTGCCATGAGGTAGAGCATTGTGGAGACGCTGCGCTCCCCTCCGCTCTGATGGTAGGCGGTCAGCTCATGGAGCTGTTGGCTGCTGTGGAACTTCACTCGAATCCTGATCCCGTACTTATCGTACTCTTCCTGAAAGAAATACAGATGGTAATAATGTACGTCTGAATATTATACCTCAAACCCATTGAAGTTGTGTACCTCGTTCTCCGCGTGCAGATCGACCTCTCCAGCGCACTGCATGGAGCGGAAAAAGTCACTAAACTTGTCGTTAATTTGTTCCACTAACTGCTTCAGTGGGTTCAGCCAGCGCTCTTTAGCCTGAGACAGGACAGACACTTCATAAATATACAGTGACTGTTGTGCAAAAAAGGTCACGGTTGGCAAAGAATAGAGAATCGAGTAGAGAACAGTGAAGTGTTAAAAAGATGTACCTCTGAAATGTTCTGTCTGTATTCATTCAGCGCATTCGATTTTTCTTGAAGCTCCTTCTCCAAGTGTTGGATCTCCTGCTCCCTCCGGTTGTACTCATCAACAACCTTTGGACCAGACAAGTACATTGTTACAAAATACATTTTACTCACCTTGGCATCAAGGTTTTTGGCACACACAACAAAGCCTAGAAGCCAAAAGCCTCTCTTGTACAGATACCGGTTTAGCAGGTCATTATGTAGTTAAAATATTACAGATGATTTTTCTCTCACATTTTCACTAAGTCCAGTGAAGCACTCGGCTCTGGATCGCTCCTCATTCAGCATGGCATCAATCTCATCCACAGTGTCAGGATATTTACCAAAAGCCTGTTGAAGCCAAAAGCAATTCATTTGATTTTGCTGCTTTATGCACCTGTGAGCTGTTTTTTCATACTGACATTACGTAGGTCGTCAGGCAGAGACTGTTCCGACGGAATCTTACAGATTTCTCTGGCTCTTTTCATCAACCCTTTGCACTGTTCGGTCAGCTGGGCCTTCTGCTGATCCAAACGACTGCATCTTTGCTGCAATAGCGCGAGTAGCCCATATTTTAGTACAATATTATGACAGAACTGTCCCTATTTTGGCCATTTCTAAATTACATTTCTAAAGACTATTAAAACTTAATATTTGAAAGAAAATTAGCAGATGTTTAGTTTAGTTGTCATTCCTCACCTCAGTCACTTTGAACTCTGAGGCTCCTTGTCTATACTCCGTCTCTAGCTGTGCCTTCTCAGCCATCAGTCCCACTGTCTCCATGGTTAGGTAAACCTTCTCCATCGTCAGTGTTGCTCGGAGCTTCAGACACAAAGGACCGTCAGGAACACCTTTTTGGCTTTGACAACTTGACTCATCTGTTGTCAGATATCAAGCTTATATTTACCTTCATGTATGCCACCAAAGATGTAACAATGGACACTTTTTGGACATTGACCGCTGCAATTTTCTCTTTAGTCTCTTCTTCAACCTTCTGCAGGTCAATAGCACTACTCTCCATCTGTCTCAAGCTACACATAGTCCACTGAATAAAGACATCACCAGCTGTACATGAGCGTTTCATGTGAATTTAAATTACCTGTCCTGTTTGGTGCTGATTTTCTGCTCCAGCTGCCTCTTTTTGCCTTTCAATTCAGAAAGCTGCTTCTTCTCAGTCAAAAGTTCGTTGTCACGGCGATCTAATTCAGCGGCTTCTTTCTGCAAGGCCTTCTGCCGCTCGTCAATGTCCTTCATCTTGGACTGACAAGACTGTTCAAAAAGAAAGGGCACAAACGCATAAGGAAATAAATACGCCAAAATCACAAGTGATGCTGAATGGTGTGGTCTGATCCAAAAATTTAGCAAGTTGTTGGTTCCGATGAGAAGTGAGAGAATATATACAAGGCGTTGAATTCGATGTACAGTATAAATGGGGCTGTATATTAGGTGTGGGTTATACAGTACGATACGTCTGACTGATTTAGTGATAATTTAAAATCCTCTCACCCTCATTTGCTCCTCCAACTGTCGTCTCTCATCGGCATCGACAGCGAGGGTCAGATACTGGGATTGGTGCACTGCGGAGTTGCTGGTGCTGATTTTGTTTGAATAAAAGGACCGTTTGACTGTATACCTCTCGTCTTTAGTGTACAGAACTTTAATGTAAGGCTCCTCAATTACCTAAAACAGAAAGATTACTACTATCTCATTTGCTGTCACGCATAATTAATGACCTCTGAAGAGAATATTATGAAAAGACATGCCGTTTTGATCATTGCTTTGGTCTGATCGTTGCCAATTGGGACGTCATGGACTTTGTATTGATGACAAAGGTAACTCATCACCTCCTCAGGGGCATCAAACATTTCACGAAGGTAAGAGAAGAAACCAAACCGTCTACAAAAGTAAAAGTAATATAAAAGTTACTACAGTGACAAAATTGACTGATTATAATATTAACACAAGCGCTTCATCCTACCTTAATGACTCAATATTTCTGGATGGGGGTTTATTAGCACAAGACTCATCTGGGGCAGAAATAGAGTTCACCCTCAAGTTCATTTTGTCGCGAACCTGCAAACAAATGCAATATGAGAAGGCACTCATCAACTGTAAACATGCATTTGTGACTCTCCAACCTCAGTCATAAACTTCTCCATGTCGTCTTTTCTTTGGAAAACAAAGGCACGGAGGTCAAGGAAAGAGATGTGAGTTTCTACATACTTGGCAAATCGGGGATCCCTCACATTGATCTGCATGGTTCAGAGTTTAGTAAATTGTTACTCTCCTTTCACTGATGCTCAATATTAAACAAAGGCCGAAGAGAAACTACAACTTACCACAAGCATCATTGGCTCGTGAACATTTCCTTCGAACAAGTTCTTGTGGTCCCTAAGCCACTGCAGCGCTGCAAAAGTGTCTCTGTGCCGATTGCGAAGTTTCTCCACCTTAGCGTTCATCATGTTGTTCATATCATTAAGTTTCTTCTCCAACACTGAAACCAAATATATCGGTCACATTTAAATCAGAGCCATTACTATAAAGGGAGGAAAAAGTCACTCATTCCCTCATTCAATGCATTAACAATGTTATTGCATTATTTTAATTTACCTTTTGAACATGGTAAGTTCTATTCAAACTGCAATTTGTAACTTCGTCAAATCGCTTCATTAAAATGAAACTAAACTCAAACATGAAAAATCAAAATAGTACAAAGCCAGGCAAAAACTAGGACGAAATACTTAAAATCATAACTGCATATTGTCCAAAGCGTGAATATTTTAAGACACATTTTGATTTAGGTTCTGTAGATGAAAAATAAGTGCATTTTTATCAAATGCAGAACCAATTCGATATGTAAAGAATATGTCGTATGAATATTGCATAGGTCCAACGTTGCAGTAATGTGCAGTCCTTCTGAAAAGCCTGAATAATCTTACTTCTGTTCTCAGAAATGAGGTTGTCCCTCTCCCTGCGCAGGTCCCCCTTCTCTCCTTCGATCTTGGCGCGGTCCACCTGAATGCGCCTCAGCTCCACATTCACTTCATTGATCCTGGGAGTGACGTCTGGTTGATCGGACACTTTGGCCAGTTCTGCCTTCAAGTCGTCAATGACCCGCCGCGTGTTACTGATCCTCTTGTGGTGGTCATCTGCCTCCATTTGCTTTATCTTCAGGTTCTGTTTGATGTCCTCAATCTTCAAGAGAAACCATCAGTGTTAAGTCATGAGTAAAGCGCTTTGCATCCTTAAATGTTCACCCACCTCTTTGTGTTTTCTGTCCAACTGATCCTGCTTTTGCTTGTATTTATTAGAAGCTTCTTTGATTGCAAGAGTCTGAGAAAGAGCAATGTTGACAACTTTAGTATAAGTAGTTCCTTATTGAATTATAAAAACTGTACTGGAAAAATCTATATACACGTGTCCCCTGAATTATTTCAAATATAGGTTTCATGCAAAACAGCAGAAAATGCAGACTACATATATTTTAAGAGTGCTTAAAAATATTGGATACAACACGAACACTGATTTCGATAACAAACCTTAGTCTTGATTTGTCCCTCGATCGGCTTCAGTTGATTTTCAATCTGTTGAATTCTGTTCCTCATTGGAGCCTGCGCTTGTTTCAGGGCGTTAAACTGCCTTTTAGCCTCATCTCGTTCCCTCTTCAAAACCTCCAGATCTGCCCGTGCCGTTTCATACTCCTAAAACCAGAACAAGTTTTGATTATTAATTATATAGTACTGTATTTTGGTGTGGCTTGTTTTTGTCAATGCTTACCACCCAAGGCCTCTTTTTCTCAAGCAGCGCAATCACATCCAGGTGCCTTTTCTTCTCATAGTAGCGATTCACATCATGTTTGTTTCGCTCATTTCTCAACTTGGCCTTGTCCAGAAAGTTGGCCTTTTCTTTTACACCATTCTGTGGGAAAACAAACGTAAAAAGTAATAATCAATAAACGTGTCATAACATTTTGAAACGACCAGAATCAAGCTTTAATGCAAGTTTACCTCCAGTTCTTTTTCTTTGTTCCTGAAGTTTTTCAGCTCACAGTGGTATGCGAACATCTCTGGAGGTCCCACGGATTTCTCGGTTGCCTCGAGCCGCTCTATCTTAGACATTTTAGCAAACTCACCAACTTTTTCCTGCACAAGAAATTGGGAAACAAAATGCATATCATCTAAAATAATGTAATAACAATTTAAGCAAAAAATAATAATACAATTGAACAACTGTGATCACATGACATTTTAAATTACCTGCGGAAGAAACTGACAAAGGTTGCTGACTTGGATGCGGAGGGTCTTGACTTCCTCCTCCACTGATTTCTGACTGCAGTGTTTCCCATTTATCATCCACAAAGACTGATTGTTTTCCACGTGAATCTCTCTATAAATTATAATATTCCCACCAGTCTTGAACCTGCCAAAATAAATACAAAAAAATCACATCATTTGTTGATTAAGCATTTTGTTCATAAATCACAATTAACGCTGATATGTGGACATACAGCTCAATCTCAATGTGTCCTTTATTACATCCTCGCTTCACATAAAGTCCCACCTTCAGGGAACAAAATCAAGTTATTACAAATCAACAATAATAAGGAGCAAACACATATATTGTGCTGATTAGCAAAGTGGCAAATGTATTTATTTGCTTACCTTGTCTCCTCTGCCCAACACAGCAGTCTTTCCAGCCAGACCCAAACAAATGGCACACACAATACTGGACTTGCCAGTTCCATTGGGTCCGATGATCATGTTAAGGTTCGGCCCGGGGTGGACCACAGAGTAGTCATAGGTCCTGTGACACATAATGTTAGATACGTTTAAAACCACTGATTTCTATGATCCCCATCTCTAGTTGGGTTTTAATATTGGCAAACGACGGCCTGAGCAAAAAGCCCTACGATGTGAAAGGCACTTTAACAGAATCATCACTGATAACAGGACGGGTTTATTTCATGACTCGTTAATTAACGTTGGGTTGTTTTCACTCAACAGCTAACTTACAGGAAGTTTTTCATGGTGATGCGAATAATGGAGCCTTCCACGAAGCGTGTGTCTTCTGCAGCCGACGAACTGCTCGTCTGTGTACTGTTGTGGGCATTAATAAGCCTCTTCTTTTTAACTGGCTCTACCATGGCTCAAAACAAACGAATTATAAAGTTATTAGGAGCCAAAGTTCTCATAAACGGCTTTGCTAACGCTTGGCGCGTGACGGACTGGCTGCGGGCGGCTCTCTGATTGGTCCGTTGACTGACACGTGGCATCCACACACATTACCGCGAGAGCAGGTGAATGTGATCGTCGAAGACTTTTTTTTTTACAGGCTATGGGTGAGACATGTATTTACCTCAATGGGGTGAGAGCATAGAAATGAAAATGCTTAAAACTATGGTTGTGAAGGCTCTCATTCATCCAGAGAGTATTCTATGATGGCTTATATCTATATCTTATATCTATGGCAGCCCCCAAGCAGAGGGTTTATTTCACATGTTTATTTGACACTTGACTTGACTTGAAAATGACTTTTCTCTCACATGAAATAGGTCGCGTTCGTATTATAGAATGTGATACAACTCAATGGGAGAAATACAGTTTTTGTAAGAAATCTCCCAAAAGAAAATTACAAATGTTTTTTTTTTTTCTCATCAGTGTTTGATAGTGATTGGATTCACAAAGACATACATTTTGGGTTAAAGAAGAAAAAAGGCTAATGCCGAAACGTAATCACTATCATTAAAATTTGGACATCGGCTTATATGAGTGCGATGTTTTTTGATTTATGGATTCACAAACCCACCATATTATTTTTATGGCTACTGACCAGCACCATTGTCATGTTTTTGAATAGTGTCTCCACTTTTGGACGTCTTTCAGGGGAAAATAATTTGACAATAGTTTATGTGCTGACAGAGAAGACAATGAACTTTGTGACAGTTTTTGTTTCATGTGAATTGGCACAGGAATTAGTTAAACTATAATAGGCTCTTTAGATATGTTGTGATGTCACGTGAACGCAACCTTTTGACCATTCAAGGGCTTCTTACTTTACCCACAAGGAAAAACTTCATTTTGGAAGGTTTTGAAAAGTATAAAGATGTGGTGCAAATAGAACAAGAGGAGAGAAGAGAATAGCTGAATGTGTAAATTTGTAGGCAATAATCTGCAGATGCAAATGAGCGATATGGAGGTAAAATCACAGAAAATCATTTTTATAAAATGGGCAGTTTACAGATTAGCCATTTTTACCTTTGTATTAGTGCTGGTATAGTTGCATTGTTCCACCACAGACATGGAGACAAATTAAGACCAAATATAAGAACCTTATTCGGTCAATAAAATCAATTTTGTTCTGTTACTAATGATGTTACCAATGTAGCATTATGATTTCAACCTTTCTGTAATTGAAATTACATTGAAAGGCATATTCAAGAAGCTCTCACAAACCAAGAAGGACCAGCTATTTGAGACACAACAGGGATATGGCCTGTTGTATCCTGATTTAGATCCACAAGAGTTCGATCCAGTGTTTGTTCATTTCAGTTTACAGATTATTTTCTACTTCACCCATTACTGTCTATTGTTTTTCTTTTGCAGTTTGTGGAGATGCACTGGTTTTAGTGGAGCCTAACAATCTTGTCGCTCCACAAATCGAGGTACGGGCCAATAACTTCTATAACATTCCTTGTTTCATTTTGCGCAATCAGATCTTTGTGTTATTTGATTTAGATTGCAGACAAGAGCGACACCGCATTCAAATCAATCTTCCTTGAAACGCATCACAGGATAAATAGATTAGCTTCTGGTCATCTGTAATCATTTCACAGGAAGCTGAAAATGTTCAGAGAGGCCTCATAACACAGACCACCACAAAAGGAATTGGTAATTTTACACAGACTCAGTCTCACTAAATACCTGAGAGATACTGGACCATCATATCCTTTGCTCCTCTTTACAGTCATTAGAAGATCTTCAGAAGAATATTGGAGCTTGACAGCATTAAAAAAAAAAAACACTGGGAATACAAAAACTCAGATTAGAAATGGAAAAGTTGGAATATGAGAACAGGGTATTGGTAGAAAAATTTATAATAATTTCCTCAGATGACACCACTGCAATAAGACTGTTACTTATTTCTTGTGAAAATTGTGCTTGTTTAGGTGCTGTCCTGTCGCGATTTCTAAACACACATTAAAAAAAATGTGTTGCATACCTACATGTACGCATACATCTTTCAACGGTGGCTCAGGGTCCTAATGTGTTTATACATATTATAAATTCCAAGTTGACACATACAAGACAGTACTTCATCCAGTGTTAATTTTGACAACATATTTTAATTTAGTCTTAGTCTTGGTCTTTTGACAAAATTGTAATTCAATTTTAGTCAAAAATATATCTTCAATTTTAGTTGAGATTTAGTCGACTAAAATTGCAAGTCAATTTAGTCGACTAAATTTAAGACACATTTAGTCGACTTTGTATTTATAATATTCATTATAATCATATTTAATCAAGGTCCTGCTTCATGGAGCTGCTCCCTCATGAACAAAGCTCAGAGCTGTTCCTTTGGCAGTGAATTTACATGATCTAAGGCTCTTTCAGACAGTCAATAGAAGTTTGGATGATTTTAGTCTCTCCTTTTCATTTTTATTTAGTCTCATTTTAGTCGACTAAAATATCTGGACATTTTAGTCATAGTTTTAGTCGCATAAAAAACTTTTAATTTAGTTTTAGTCCAATTTTAGTCGTCAAAAAAATCACTTTGACTAAAATTAAGACTAAATATTTTAGTCGACGAAATTAACACCGACTTCATCTCAGGATTCAGTCATAGTACAAACCCAGTCTTATTGTGCACTTCCACAACATGCCTGCAGGGGTCAACAGAGAGAAAGCTAACGCGAAGTCTGGCTGTGTATGTGAAGGGGGTCGTTCCGCAGCAGATACTATACAAGCTCGAACAAGATATTTTTTACTAAACGATTACGCGAAAATCAAGGGTGTATCTGGTAAGGCGTTGACCGATGTGAACAAGCAAAAGCAAACTTGTGGTAAGGAAACTCTTGAGCTAACGCCAACCACACGCTAGCATGTGAATTTTCCCTACTGTGGAAAGATCAGAATCGCCTCTATACTCATTGTTCCACAGAGCTGCCCCGGGACAAACCCAAGGCCACACTGAGAACTAGTATATCTGATCAACTCATCACTTCTAACCACAGCTTAAGCGTGGAAAAGCTCTTGAAGACGCGCTGCTGAACATCGCCGCCAAAGGGCTACAGAGCGTTTGTTCTTATCATCTCCGACCCGAGTAGAGCTAAACTCTGGTCAAATCAAATAAGATCAGTGTGTAGGTTTAACAAGTCACTTTCACGCTCACATTCACTCACAAACACACTCACAAACGCTCTCACATGCTCTCGCTCAAACAATCACCCGGCCACACACCATGCCATACCCTCGCATTCGCATTCAGCTACTGGTGGCAAGCTCTTCCGGGTTCCTTCTTAAACAGAACAACGCAAAGGCTCATGGGGAGTTATCATTACGCCCTCTGCTGGATGGATAAGGTAATGCGGCCTTACATACTTCCTTAAAAAAACGAAAAATGCAGTTCCAAGAGAACGTGAGGGGCGAGTAGAACTACCCACATTACATTTACATAGCCTACTCGAGTAACTGTTTAACTAATTTTAGGCTACTTCTTGGAATAGTTTTATCTCCCTTAGTAGCTTACTACTTTACTTCTAATTAACTTGAGTCTAACATAGTTTATAGTAACACTTACACTAACAGTAATCCTACTCTTAACTTAACTTCTTAACTTCAGTTTGACCAGGGCTACAAAATGCATCAATGATCCTATTTAATAATTTAAACGTAAATTGTACTTTATTGTACAATTAACTACATTGTATTTAGTTTTCATATTTTAATTGTATTTTAGTACTCTCTTCTCACCTCTTGGGACAGTTTTCAGTCAAATTGTAATACAGATAAACGTGCATTTATTTTAAAGCAATACCGTGCATTTCATCAGATCAGTTGCAGATTGATGGGGATGATTACCCCAACTTGAACCAGATGAAAGTGACACCAGTTGTTTACTAATTTATAATAATAATAATATGAAAACCATGCCATGCCAATACAATATAATAAAGTAGTACCATACGGTTTATTTAAAATAAACAATCTCATTAGTAAATGGCCTTTCATGCTACTGACCTAATTTGTAAATCATTTGATGTGAAACTGATTGTTAATTTCAATGTATTCTTCTCTATCTTTTCTCTGTAACCATTTATAACCATTACATAAGAACAGACGTGGTATGACTTCGTTTTCCCCATGTACCATTTGTATCTGGGTAGTGTGACGATGAGACCACAGCACAGCAGCTCAAAGCCAACATGACCGGTAACTTGAGAAACCAAACACGGGCCACATATCACAAAAGCACTTTCCAGCTAATATAAAATGCAGCAGCCACAGCACAAAGGCCTGTATATACCAGACTTGGACAAATCACACATCTCCCCTAGTTTTTTCTGTCTTCATGGTGTCTCACTCATCCAGTGGTAACAGAGCCTTGAGGGTTTGTTAAGTAGCATTTGTGTCGGCGGCAATTAACTAATCTAGTGTCCTGTGTCCCGCGGGGGGCTGTAAGGTAATCTTGAATGGCGTAACAAGATTTTGGCTTCTACTATCACTATTGACTACTGTTGCACACGCTCTTGTGTTAGGCGAACATGGAGGGTTAGGATCCTCAAAAGCAAAGAATCATGCTGGACTGAAATGCCATAAAGGAAACAATGACAAAATGTAACTTCTAAAATGGACTAGTGGCGTCAGACCTTGCGTGGACCTCTGCCATGGAGGGAGGAAATGCGAAAAAAGTGAGTTGTACTGTTTTTTACGCAGGTGAGTAGGAGGTCAGTGAATGGTCTGGAAGCCATCTGTTGCAGGTTTGGGTGACTCTTTAATGTAGCCCAGCAGATTGTAAACGCAGCATCGCTTGTGTTGGAAACTTGATCCCTAATCTATAAGCTATACTCTACTAATGTGAGCAAGATGAACCTGACCCCATTATAGGCTTGAAGTAATAGTATAGAAAATTGACTGACAACAGAGTAGGCATGTATTCTGTATAATAAAGAGTATCAGCTATTTGATCGAAAGTGGAAGTTCATCAAATCAAAGCATATATGTTCTTAAGGGAGTTACTTTTGTTCTCATAAAGAGATAAGTTATCTGAACAATTTGACAGCATCAAAACCAAAATCTTAGTAGACATAGAATTGTCGTGGTAACTTTGTATTAGTTGCCTTTTCATAACTATTATGCTATTACTGATGTAAGTAAGTAAGTTATTTGTCATTGTACAACGAAATTCCATTCACATGTTGCGTTAGTCTTGTAACATACAATTAGCAAAGAGATATAAAACATCAGTAGCTTGTATTGTATTAGATCAAACCCTAAACTGAAATATAGTGATGCTCATAGAAACTTGAAAAGGCATTCATAAGTGTAAATTAAATCAGAGATTCAAATGTACTAGGTAGGTTCAGGACTTTGCTGTAGCTATTTCCCTGGCGTTTTCAGTGGCTTGTATCAGAGAGTATCCAACTATGTGCCAGCTCAGCCTGAGGGGACAGGATCTGAGGGCTTACCGGGTCATGGAAACTGGCACTCACACCAAATGATCCATAAGTTTTGACTAGCGACTAATTGATGTAAGGTTGCGCATGAAGGATTTGCAGGTAGTTGTATGTTGCTATCAGATGCTTTTGCTGTAGCCGCAGCAGTCTCCCATCTGTTCCCTGTTTAATGCAAGTCTCCACTCCGGCTTATCTGGTTTCACTTTGCAGGCAGATATCTGTTTCAAGACCATGTCAAAGGTAGCCCTCTCAGTTACTTATCTTATTGTTATTCTGGGATATTGTTGTGGACACTTTGTATGATCTGGGATAGAAAATGACATGCAAACAAAAATAAATAAAGTCTAGTGTCTAGCCACCTCTCCACGGCCATCTGTCCAAAAGATCCGAGTGGAATTACATCACCTGTGTGCTCTAAGTAAACAAAAGATGCTTAAGGAAGGCACTCTCCCTTTCCCTGTTTATCTGATCATAGCTGTCGCCAAATGAGCTGAACCTATTTTGGTAAATACTTCAGACACATGGATGTAATAAGAAAGAAATGAATGTTCCTCTTCTCATAAATGTTTTCTCTTTTCATTTTTCAGAAAGTTGGATATGGAAATAAAAAAGGTGGGTTTCTTGCACCAAAAACACACATATAGGTCTTGATTTGTTTTCAAGTATTATTGCCTTGCCTCGAAATCCTGAAGACTGTGTGTTGGGTGTGTGGAATCACCTGTGGAGGACTTTGAGGGTGAGACGGATGGAGTAAATGTCCTGAATGGAGGGGAGAGGGGCTATCACTATGTGCTGTTGGCTCGTACGACGATGCTGTGCTGGCACCGTACCACACGATGATGGAGCTGTTCAGGATGTTCTCTGACGTCCCTCTGTAAGGTGCACATGTGGGGGCTGGGTCTCTGGCTCTCCTCTACTTTCCTCTACTCTGTACTTTCTCCTCCTTGTGGAGAGAGTAGAGATTCTGGTGTCCTTTCTTGGCCTGTCATAGTCTTTGTGGACTTAAAACAAGCAGCCGATATTTTACAAAGCCTAAAGCTGAAAACCAAATCTAAAAAACTACACTGGTGGGGCGAAAATGTTGGGGCCATTATTTGTATTACAGGTCTCAAAGCAGGTCTCAAATAAATATCAGTTTTGATCATTCACATTTAGGACCTGTCTGACATTGAGGGGATCAATATTACACAGCCAATCTTGCTAAGTGATATAATGGCTGCCACAAACCACATTTGGCAAAGAGTCAAGACGTTCATTTCTTAACATCCAGTTGCTATGCAGTTTCTACAGACACACAGTGTGTAAGGCAAGGGCAGCGTCCACATTCCTCACCAATAATGATCATCATTTGCACCTCGTAGATGCAAGCCAACCAGCTCTGAATCGTCAGTCCACAGTGGACAACAACGAGATCTCACAGCCCAATAAACTAAATGGCTCTGTTGCAGATTTTCAAAATTTGCACCGAGAGCTTCTCCTTGGCCATAAACGGTAAAAGACACAGTGCTATGATATGCATGAAACTGATGAATCTACTTCTAACTAAAAAAGTCGTGTGTTATTGTATAGGGGACTTCTGTTTGGAGTGAAGCCAGAGTTGAAGCGGGTGATGGAGCAGAGGAGAGGGAAACTGCACAAAGAAGAGGAACTAGCTCGACTGGGACCCTCAGACCTGGAGACAGAACTCCGCAAAAGGCAACAAAAACTCAAGGAGGTTAGCAGCTCAAGACTTTACATGCTAAATCAGTCTTCTTACTCAAATCAGTCAGCTGGATCAGCTTAATTTGTTAAACCATTTCCATTTGAAAAGTAAATGCATCTCTGTCTAACCATTGCCCGAAGTTAGTAGAAGGTGTATGTGAATGTTTAAATCTGTATTTGTCAAGAACAGTGCAGTAATGGATTACTAAGTAAATCAATACTGTAGTTAAATTATTGTTTTGAGTTTCTCTCGTCTGAAGCTAAATGACTGTGGTCTGTTGTTGGTTTTGTTCAGGAAACTCTGAATAAGTAATCAGTAGTGTGATTACTTTTATGGAGTCGTCAGGGATTAGTTAATTACTAATTTGATAATAAATGTATAATATGTTTGTTTTTTCTAGTATGAGTTGGAAGAGATGAAGCAGCGAGAAAACCAGGAGAGGATTCCAGAGTTTATCCGAGTGAAAGACAATTTGAGAAGGACACATACGTCTGACCAGTGAGGCATTCAGGCACCTTCACCACAGTGGCCCTCCTGTACAGCACCAGTGCTGCAGGGCTGAGACAGGTCAAACATCCCCTTCAACAGATACACACCTCAGCACGTTTTTATGAAAACATTTTTACTCATTCTTGTCTTAGTCATTGAAATGGTCCAACAATGACACGTGTTGCATGTATAGGGCATGCAGGTGATGTCACCGCAACAGAAGCCAAATGAATGTCAACGTTGACTTATGATCCTTGTTATTATTTGACTTTGAGGTTTATTCTGTTTAGAATAAACATTTTGGAAGCATATACAATTTACAAAATAGTTTTTATTCTAAACATCTTTTTTTCCAGTAGTGTCTTGATTGTACTTTAATACAGGGGTTCTCAAACCTTTCAGGCCCCCCCACATTATCATACAAAACAACTCAGGACCTCCCCACTGTAAAATGTAATAAGCACTCATAATAATTTCAGTTGCAAAAATGTTCATTCTGGTTGATCAATGTTTAGTTTATACTTTGTTTTGTTACTTCACTTAATTTGACAAAAATACAGTTTTCAATAATAAAACAAAAAAGATTTCTCTTCATAGTTCTAAAAAATATGGTCTTGAAATCATCTCACGTGTCTACGTGTCCCGGGGTGTCCTGACCCCACTTTGGGAGCCCCTGTTTCTCATCCATCTTGTGTCTAATGAGAAAGTGAAAGTGCTTTACTGTACTTTTATAAATGATGTGTTTGTTCTCTGTCCAGAGAAAGTTACGAATAGCAATATTCTTTAGAGTAGTTTACAATATTTGTAGTACTAATTGTTTGTTGATAAAGTATAGTCTGATCACTATGTGGCAAAATGAGGTCATAAAAGGCATTTTGAAGGTTTTGTACATTGGCCTAAATCCCAAAGTGTGTTTGTTTCTCTGCTGACTTTGGCTCTTGCTAGTCCCCATGTGTTGAGGAAATAAAGATTGTATGTTTTGCATAGGAGCATTGTTTTGCCGGGCACTATTCAAAGTGTCCAACACTGATTTGCATTCTCCCCGTGGACGCGCACTCAGTTCTTTCAGAAGGCTGTGGGACTTTGTTTAATTAGCTGATCTTTTCATTCCATCACGGGACAGGGCGAGAGTGCGGGGGACAGCAGGGGCCATCTGGAGCGCGCCTTTCAGAGCGTGCAGGACGATAATGCCCAAGGGCCCAGTTAAAGCTCCGCACACATTTGGGAAAGTCAGTGAAGCCACCTGTTCAGAGCCAATACAAGCGTGGGGCAAGTTATTTCACAAACACAGAGCCTACATAAACATTGGACTTAATAGAATATAGGCGAAAAGATGATCAAACAAAGTCACTATTTTATTGATTTCCAATACATTTTCATACTGTTGTGACATATTTTTACAAAAAAAAAGGAAATCCCCCGATGCCTCACCTAAGGCTTAAGAAAGACCACGCTAACCACTACAGTGAGTGTTTCCATTGTTGACCTACAGGGGTGTTTATGGGTGTGTGCCCCTTGAGTCCGTATCTGACCTCTCAGATAAAAGGGAAATTCAGTGGGTGTAAAGACGAGCGGATGAAGTTTGTTGAACAGCCAAAGTAAAGCTGGATTTGGACGTCACCCCTTGGTCTGAATCTAAAAGAGAACTTAATCCTCAAGTCTCCTGCAGCATGTCTAAAGCCCCAGAAAGTATCTGGGGTAGGCAGTGTAATTTCTTCGCATTGTTAAACAGGGTTTCCACAGGGTATTAGAAAGCGTTGATTGAAAGTCATGAAATAAACGCTACCAAATTTAAGACTTTGAATGTAATTAAAAAGCATTATTTATTATTGCTTAACTGAAAGGTTTCTTCAGCTTTACAATGGTTTTTGCATAAAAGTTGCCCATCACGTCCAATACATAAGAATACAAAATATCTACACTTTCCTTTATTCTTGTATAATATAATGGTTGCTCATCTTCAAAAATGTCAGCACTTGTGGCATTAAAAAGAAAATACTGTATGTGGATAATAATATGGGATTAAAGAGTAATAATCTGAATAGCTGCTAACTGCAACCCTATTAAATGACCTGCATCATTTTTGGTATGAATTCAGCTCCTCACCCGCAAAGCCGTCAGAATCACCAGGGACCCTACGCACCCATCACACAGTTTCTTCAAGGTAATGCCTTCTGGGAGGAGACTGCGGAATCTACGGGCCAGGTCGAGTCGCCTTAAGAACAGTTTCGTACACAGGGCCATCGGGAAGCTGAACTCCCTGCCCTCCCTCCCACCCCTTTTCTCCCACCCCCCGCTCCACAATCAAGGATGAGAGAAATATAATTTCAAATCAGTCACATGGTTTGACAAATAAAACAATCTTGAATCTTGGATAAATGTTAAAATAGAACAAAACAAATGTAATATTATATTTACAAGTGTGTAGGGCCATTTAAAATGTGCTGAAGACAATTAAACTAGGTTTAAGTTTTAAATAATAGCTTTGATTACAGTTTAATAAAAATGTGCATTCCTCATATAATAACTTACGCAGAGGCGCTTCTATGGCATTTGTGATAGCGTTGTCTGGAGTTTGTTTACATGGCGCTGGAAGTGTCCTTGTTTACCAGCCCTCACCTGCCAGCTGTCGGGAGTTTGACCAGAGCCCCCCTAAAGACCCACGCTTCTATTCATCCATGGTGCGAAATGAAAGGCCCCTCCCGCACTGAAACGCGTGCTGTGCTGGGTGAAGAAAAGAACGCAGCGCGTGTGTAGAGTCACTCGCGTCGGACCATACCATGTTAGTAAGTCGAGGGCAATCACACGCCGTAAAACTAAATGGATCATACATATTATCTTTCAAAGCCATTTCACAACACTAAACAACGGCACGCACAAAAGCCAAACGAGGGTGTGTCGAACATGCGTAAAGGTTGGTGATTACAGAGCGTTATTTCGTGAGGGAGAAAATAGGCCCTCCCCTCTTTTGTAAAATGGATCAGTCCGAAACAGATGTCCCAAGCGCCGCTCTCACATCTGACCAGAGAAAGTCTTTCCAAGTTGCTCTCCTTGGACACGCACAAAGCGAGTAGCCGATAATCACCTCTAGGTAAGTCCACTCAAAGATCTGCCTGCAGGACTCAAACAGAAAAACTCCAGCCCAGAATAGAGACCACTGTGCTGTTTAGATAATGTTTACGTTTTATTGGGAAAACTGTGGAATATTAAGTGACGCGATTGTTTAGTCGGGTATTGGATGCAAAACCATGATGCTATACTTTCAGATGCCATGCACTTTTTGAAATTGTTAGGGTATTTTGTGTTGTGTGGCATCATTCGACAAACCTGCCAATTCGCTTTAAGGGGTATTTATTTATTATTTGGATAATGACCGGGAAAGTTGCAATAACACATCTTTGAAAATCACAAGTCAAGATGTCATTATTACAATCTTTAATTATCTGAACCTACTCATTCACAGTTTAAGTTAACCCTATTTATTATTTTCTTGTATTCTTAAATGAACTTGTTCAAATTCCCAATAAAAACTATGCACACATTGACACAGACGCATAGAATGAATGACCACAGCTCACTCTTTGCTGTCTCTTATTGGCTGGTTTATTCAATCATATTAAAAAACTGTGGTTATTGTGTGTTGGCAAACTTGGCATAGCTACTTCCAGAAACCCCCTTGTCTTAAGTGTATATTGATCGATGTATCGATGTGAAATGTAATAGCACACTTATTAGCCATGCACAGGAACGTCTGGTGATGCAGTTTGCATTGGCTAATGATTTGCAAGTTTGTTTTTTTCTGCGCACTAGACTTTTACTGCTTCATACACGCACACATAGTTTATACTTTAAAGTTTATGGAATCATAATAATGCTGGTCACTTCTGTTTTCACCACTGCCAGATAACTGTGGAAAATGTGTACCTAGACAAAGCAATAAACTTGATGCATTGCCCTGGTCCCATTTAACACCAATTAACAAGACATTTTCCATTAATTATCTGCCCATTTGAAGGGGCTATTGCATTGCAGGTGTCACGAGCACTTGTTAATGTGGAACAGTAGTGGTGGGATGCCTGTCTAAGCACCACTGCCCTTGTTTGTGTTTGCGCTTGTGTAGATGTGACATTTAGCGTGAATTTAAATGACTTTCATCACGTTGACTGAATGTGGTGTGGTGTTTGCTGCCCCAGAGCAAACAGCAGTCTCCTTGGGTCTCTTTTTGTTGACTGACACGGGCTGCTACAGTCGTGCCAGATACATCACCCCCATGTTGTGCCTGCCCCTGAGCAATCTTTTGGGACATCCTTTGTAAATGATGGGCAGAGCTGCAGAGGCGGCACGCACTATTTAGAGAAGTGTGTATTCAGTGCGGCACTGGCAAACTTTGAAGGAGGCACAGTACATCAATCAATGGTCAGCCCAGATGTGGCAACTTTTATTGTAATGCTAGGAGCCTTTTGTTGATCAGTTTTGTGTATCTGCCTTCTTTCATTCATTCTTTTCTCCATGATTTATTTTTAAAACATATTTTTAACACATTTTTATATATAAGATTTTATATTTTTGCCACTTAATTACATTTCTTCATTATTTACTGCTGCTTCTCGTCTGCTGCAATTAAAGGTTTTCTTTCCTTATTTTATTTTCAGCAGCAGCAAACATCTTACATCGAGTACTCACTCACGGGACGACAGCCTGACATCTCCATTATTGATTATTCATCAGTTTTCATTACTCTAATTAGTTTAGAGTAACAAATTAACTTTCGCAAAGTGTTTAGAGAGCCAAGTAGACGTGTATAAAATGCAACTTTTTCTGGAATGGTGATTCTAGTTTTATCTTTCATTTTGTTTTCAGTATCAAGTAATTTTAACTACATGAGATTTAAAAAAAGGAACTTTATTGATCTCGCAGTGGATACATTTTCTTGCTATGGCAGCTCTTCTATCACAATAAAGGGCAGTAAAAGAGATAACATTAATATTTGAAATCAATTTTAAACCATGTTCCTTCCAAACTTTATTAATAACTAAATCTATTAAAATATGTAACCTATGGGCCTATGAGTTTGTGCGATTCAGAGGCTCAAGTGTAGGCTGAGGTGTCATGATGTTGATGTCGTTTGGGAACAATGGGCCGTGTCCTTTGGCTGGGGCGTCCACAGAGCTGTGTTTGTGAGCAGCATATGGTCTGCAGAGGCTGAGCAAAAGCTTTATTACCCCCACATTGTCTCTGTTTTAAAACTAAGACCCCGGTACAATTGAAACAAGTCGACAAAACAGTCTGCTCATGACTTGGATTGTTATCGAAGCGCATTGTAAGTCTAGCTATTGCTGTTATCAAGGGCATATCAGAGGCCGGGCGGTCTGATATTGGGACTGCTATACATAGATCAAATGCTATCCATGAGTTTCAAACCATGTACAAAAAAGGACATTGCCAACCTATAGCCTCACCTCACAATAACTAGTATTTCAAATAATCGTGTCAAGATAAGATAATACTATATTAATCTTACAATGGAGACATTTTTACAGCAGCTTGTCAGGACACACAGTGGCGTGCAAATAGTTAAAAAGGAAATGCGCAATCAAAGAAGAGCAAAGTAAAAGTGGTAACAAAATGAATGAAAATCCCTTTAGACTATTTACAACAACCCACCATTTTCAATTTTGCAAATGGGTAAGGAGCTTTAGGATGAATTTCATCTTGGCAAGATGCAAGGCCACTATTCAAAACAAAACAAATGTCCTATTGATACCTGCTACCAGCCTTTTTTGTGAACAATACTTCCCAAACTCAGCACTTCTCCATCACTCCTGACCCCAGTGACGTGCTCGGTAACACAGCACTTCATTTTTCCCTCTCCCAGATTGATGCACTTTTGCTGCTGCGGCCTTATTATGCAAACTCATTTTGCTGAATGGTTTCTTGGCTCCAACTCAGACTTTTTTCCCTCGGCCTAAAGCATGTTGTAAAGTCGTTTGGTTTTCTTCCACAGTATCAGCACTCAGTGGAGAATCTTAATGACAGGGTTTCACACAGGCGCTGGTCTCGTCTCAGGCATCCCGAGCTTGGTTCTTCTGGGTCCCGTTGGGTAATTCCTGGGCTGACCACAGCGGTAATGAGCGCAGTAAAGATGGCAGCTCCCAGTGCCTCATGGGACAGGGCGGCGGTGGGGGAAGTGTGGAGACAGTGGATCCACTTTGTTCATGATCTGTCCGACATAAACAGACTCGTCCTGGGGTGATAGACAGCGGATGGGTGGAGGGCTCTCGTGTCAGGCATTTTACAAGATAGTAATGGTCGTTAGTGTCTGTCTCAAAAATCAAGATTCAGTGACTTTTAGTCTTTACCTACCAATTTTAAGGTGCATTGGCCAGAAATGTGCCTGCTGATTGTTATTACTTTTTCCATCCGGGTCACATGACAAAATGTGCAATTAATGTACAATGATTGGCATTCAGCTTAAGGTTTAACCTAACCAAACCTTACCTTTCTTAGCTGGCTTGAGACTGAGTATGCACACCTGCGTCCTTGTGGTTTGAATACTCGTAGGTGTGTGCCCAGGGGTGACACTTATTCTAACTTGACACTATACCTATATACTATACTGTAAGGAATTAGATTTTCATCATTCTGGTAAAGTTATATGTACACAATTGTGTTTTTTGTAGCTGTAAATTAAATTTGTGGCAATAAATATCTGGGGGGGGCCTGTGCTACCCATGGCCACTCCCTAGACAGCCCCTGGTATAGCTCTAGTAGTGCTTTAAAACACTGTTACTTAAATAGAAGTAAAAGTACTACACACGGTTGGTGGTTAAGTACAAATGACAATAATCCTCCTTACCAACTGTTTACCACAACACCAGCTTCTAAATACAGCCACACAAATTGACTAGGCCTATTACCTATAGCCTATTACTACCGTTACCATCAATACATCTATTCGCTAACGTACATTTACTGCTATCTTGGCTATCAGTCTTCAATATTTGGATGATATTTAGGTGGCTAAGTAATGTACGGACTTCTCCCTGTGCGGCACATTGGCTACCTTAAAGATGAATTGGTTTGATGATGCACAGAATCAATTTCCCAACAGGGGCAAAAATGTAATAGTGTAGCATAGATGGATCTTTGTGTGGTTGGGAAAGGCCCTAACCACACTCATGCAAGATTAGACTCCTCCAGTGTAATCATTAAACCGCTGGATTCTGAGTGTATCCTCAAGAATGGACGTAAGGCGGGAGCTGTCCATCAAAACGGCGTCCCACATGGGGTAAGCTGACAGTTGATTGGCGCGTCTTTCATCTTAAAACCTATTGTAATGGATCTATAGATTCTCTAAAGTTCCTTAAAGATCCCTGCTGTTATATACAACGGAAAGGAAATCAACTGTTTTTGAGTGTTGGAGTAAATAGCAGCAACTTCTCCTGTTGTCTATGGACATACTTTTCCCTTGTCCCGCTGCTGTCAACATCTGAACATCATAATTTCAACACTCTCATGTCTGCAGATTCTGCTGAATTGATGACAAACAGCAGTGTCTAATGCTCTTTACCAGAAACCTCCCACCTCCCACACATGACTGGGCCCGGGCCGAGACCACAGACGCTGTTGTGAAAGTCTACACAAGACTTATGGGGTGTAAGCGGGTAAATCCCTCATTGCACCGCCTGTCTGTGATTAAAGCAGGGACTGTGTTTGACGTCTTTCGATTTGGATTGCTGCAGTGAGCAAAAAGACTCAAGTAGGAGTATAATACGTATCAGTCAAAAAAAACTCACAGGCTTGGTGCTTTTCCTTGGAGGAGTTTTTTTGGCCGCCTTTTCCATCTAGTTGGCAATACTTTTACCGTCTTTAATGATGAGCTATCTGCCTGATGAAGGTCTCAGGACCGAAATAGTGACCTTATCCTAATAAAATATGTTTGCAAGGTTGGCAGTGTGCATTATTTTTATTCATGTACGTTGGGATTTTTCATCATCTCCTACGCACCTCCCTCTAGTAATTGATGTGCGAAGTTTTTCTTCTGCCAACTTTAATGATCCAAATTATGTTTTAACATCATCCACCTTGGTTCTGAGTGTATTGTGTGAATGATCGGTGGTGGTCAATAGTTAGCCACTTGCCCGTCAGTCAGCTCCAGGGCAGGTGAGACTTCAGTCGTAGCTTACCATTAACGAGTGTGGGTATAGCAACTGAAAAAAGTAATGTAGGGCAAGGCAAGTGTATTTGTTAAGCAGAATTCATACACAAAGTAATTCAAAGTGCTTTGCAGATCCAGACTGCATTGCACTCAAAAAGCAAAAATAAAAAAATCGAGTGTCCAATAAGTAAGGGATAATGCCCGACGAGGTGTCCATTATTATTCCTGATAATGGACACCTCGGAGTGCATTATCCCGCGTATACTATGGTCCCACAAACTGAAACTGTTCATTGGGCGCCTGTTTGCTTCTTCTTTTTAAGTCCAGCGCAGGAGTTATTTCACTTCGTAAGCTGTTTTACTTGAAGCTAGTTCCAGCTCAATTGTGTATTGTTACTACGGAAACAGCTGCAGTGGAGTGATATAGAACGTGATTTAACTGTTGGTGTAGATGATCAGAAATAACCTACTCCCTCCAGCCAATCAGAATCGAGTAGTCACCCAGACTATGGTATAAAGCGTTATAAATGCATTACAAAAGAAATTCAATTATTCAGAACAAAGATAAAAATACTGTAGAACAACTTTAAGAAGTACAATTAGGAGTAGTAATAGAGGTAAATATACTTGGTAATGGGTAAAAGCATAGATAAGGCTGTGCTGTCTTAATATGAGCCCCGGGCCAAAGCAGCGGTCAGCAAATAGTGTGGGAGCTTATTGAGGCCAGGCGGTGGATACTGGGCTTTTGTCACAGAGTTGTTTTACTGACTCGCGCTGCCCGTTCTTCATTGTGTGACTCATAGCAGCACCGGTTCACATGAGCAGTTACGTTGAATAGGGCCACGGCTGTACGGGATAGACAGTAATATCCCGTGTGAGGAGGGTTTTGTCTACCTCTTCCTGGTCTGCACAGGAAGAGTCTGATACAGATCTCCAAACAGAGGATGGGACCAGAGCTGGGGACTCAAACCGTGCAACCAACTTCCTGTTTCCTTGATCCTTCAGTACTGTTTGTTCTTAAGAATGAATGAGAGTTGGTTATATGCAAAAATGAATTAAAATAAGCTATTAAAATGACACTGTATGTTTAAATAAGCCACTTTAGATATCCTCATGATAACTTGTATTGGTGTTATTAGTGACTTGGAAAACACCCATTTCTGCATATTTATAAGTTTATTTTGGGCATCACTGGGTTTATATAGTCTCTTGTGAACTGCTGGCCTCTTTCATTGGAGCTTGTGGTGAGCTGCGGCATAAATTAATTGACCTAGAAAATGGGTAAATGCATAACAAGACTTTATTTGAAAAAGCCCTCTGTATTATGAATAAAACAAGCCATAAACCCCACTAGCTTCAAATAGTGCAAGTGGGTTGGTTTCTGTATTTTTCGCCTCATGTTGTACAATAGTCATTCGTAGCCATTGGGCTGACAGTAAGCGTCATTACCATCTTATCTACAATAGGCCTTAACCATGACTATAATAAGGTTATATTGTCCTGTACAAGAGCAATATGTCCTCTCAACCATGAGGTCTTAAAACTTGCCAACTCTGTTCTGAAATCTATTTATGTATTCCTTTTACTAGGTCTCTCAAATGTCAATGTTAGCACCAGAACCCTGATGCCCACATTGATCCCTTCACCCTTTTGAGAACCTGCTGCTGTAGAGAATATCCTAGTGTAGACCATACCCATAAATTACACTTTCATTTTTCCAAAGCAATGATTTATTGATGCTCAGGTCATCCCGTATCCAGCCGGGCCGATGTGATCTGAAGCTGCGCTGAACATGCCCCACATTGAGACATTCTTCCACTTCAAAGCCCCCAGAGGGTTGTCGGACACTGGTTGAATAGCCCTGGAGGGTGGGGTGTGTGGGGGAACAGGTGCAGTGCAGAGTGGGGTAATTCCTAAGGCCATCTGCGTTCCTTTTTTGAGCCCTTTAAAAAACGCCCCAATGAAAGACACGCCTCTGTAGCCACACGCTCCCCGTCTCCATGACATCCTCGATTCGGATTAACCCCCGCACATGTGCCGAGTCAACCGTGGGGGTGTCGGGGGGTGGGTCTTTTGTGATGGGGCATGGGCAGGGGTCCAGAGGTGCAAGGGGAGAGGGGCGGGAGGAGGAGAGTGAATGGGTAAGTGTGTGAAAGAAGCCACTCGTCACTGTTGTTTGGGGAGAGCGGCAGGAGGCAGGATGAATGGGACGTGTGGAGAAAGAGAAAATAACAAAGTCAAAATGAACAATTTAACCAAAGCAAACTCACTTTTACAGGTTTAGAGTTTGAAGAAGTCGCCTGGACAGCAGTGAAGATGACGGCCATCGAGAGCAAAGAGGAGATCAGTGATACGGACAGTGGCATCATTGTGCACTCTGGTAAGAAGCACTGCCCTATCTGCAAAGCATATCAACTAAATGAGGCACATCATATGTGTGAATAGAGAAAACTCAGTGAATGTGTTTCATTATCTACACACCACTAACTGCCTTCAAAGTTTGTTAATATGTTTACAGTTTTCTCTTCTTTTTATCTCAATTATCTTAAAGGAATAGGCCACCGTTTTTTAATACTGAGACATGTTCTTACCTGATCTTAGAGTAAGCGTACCTGTCTGGTCTTTACGCATGCGCTCAGTCACGCAAATAGACCAAAGATGTTATTAGCATTTAGCCTCTCCTCCTCTCCTCTACGGACCAACACGGGGGTGAAGTTAGAAGCGACCACGATCCAAGTATAGTTACACAAAATTAAACATGTCGATTTCCTAAGCGGATAAAAAGGGGTATTATATTGCAATTCGTTATAGTACCTTAAGAGCACTTTGACGTCCGCGCAGTAATGTCGAAGTACTTCTAAGGTATTGTTACGCATCAACTCGTCTAAGCTAAGGTAAGAACATTTCTCAGTATTTAAAAACAGTGGCCTACTCCATTAACACATGTTTCAGTTTATCAGGATATCCAGTACACATCAAGCAATAGAGATAAAACATCCAGGTAGAACCAGCTAAATTTTACCACAAGCCGTATAGCTTCTTTAAGGCTGGGTGGATAACTGTGGTTCCCACCAGACAGCTATAGGCGGTGACTTCACAGTTCACAGACAGTAATCTTTTCCGAATTCTGATTTACTAAAAGGATAGAGATCAAATATCCAGGTGGATAGATTATGTTCAGCTGGTTTGAGTAATTGTACTTATGATGCTTTGTATTACTTCAGGCCCTGACAGCCCCACATCTCCACTCAAGGATGGGATTACCCATACTCGAGCCCTGAAACTCAAGCATCAGGCTTTGGAGGAGCGGCTGGAGTTGTGCCTGCTGGAGCTCAGAACATTATGCATCAGGGAGGCCGTATGTAGTAATAATTACCGGTGCTATTTTAGGTTTTGCTACGTAATAGTAGTTTACGTAACGTATTTGTCTATCCTCACAGGAGCTGACTGGTAAACTGCCCTCTGACTACCCCCTAATGCCTGATGAGAAACCCCCTCGAGTTCGAAGAAGGATCGGTGCTTCTTTCAAACTGGACGAAAATCTCATTCTTCAAAATAATAAAGAGGTACTGCCATGACAAACCTCGAAAATGCAACCTCAACGCCAGCTTTAACTAACGTCATAACTTCATTATAGGACTCAGAGTTGCATGCCCTGGAGACGGAACTGGCTTTGCAGCGACAGATATATGAGGCCGCTCGTAAGCTTTCCCTGGAGGACAACCTGAGCAAACCGCAGAAGAAGAGCCGCGCACAACAGTGTAAACGCGAGGAGAAGAAAGTGAAGGAGTTGGCCGAGGCGGTGTTTCAGCACAGAGTCAAGAGCGAATGTAACTCACCGCGCATCACATCGAACCAACACAGAGGTGGGACCCCACTCTGCCCCTACAGGGTGACGCAGACGCTACATACAGTTTGTTTGGACGCAATGGACTTAAAAATACATATTTTATTTTTCCAGATTTGAACATGTCAGATGATAGCTCTCTTTCTGATGTTGTGGCGCTCGATGATGGTGAGTTGGTTAGTTTAAAGTGAAGATTTTTCCTAAACACTGTTTTCCATAAAGTTTCTAAAATGGTCAGAGTGGTTGCATGAACCGGCTTTATTGATTTTGGGACTTGCTGATAAATGTTGTAACAATACAGTAAGAATGAGTATGCAAATAGAATATAGCTGTGGGGTGCCTCAGGACAGCTGTCATGGACCATTACTATACACATTTATACAAAATACTAAAGCTGCGAGAAAGTTCATGTACGTTTAGATATTACGTTTTAATTTTTTTATGTATTTTAGTGTTTAGTCTGCACAACTTCAGGGATTGACAGCACAAATCAATTGATAATGATTCATTTTCCCTTATACAACAAAACCTGACTAAGCTTCTCTGTGTAGACGTGGAGTCGCCCTGCCCACTTTCCCCTCCGGCTATTGGACATCTCTTCGCAGACCCCTTGCATCTGGCCCCCAAACCCCTGCTGTCCTCCCCCGTGTCCTCCAGCATGAGCAGCGTCGAGAGCGATCGCACCCCCATTCAGAGTGCCCCGTGGAGAGAGTCTAGTCTGGACCATCCCTATAACAAGAGCATCAAACTGCATAACAACGCTGGCGGCAGGTCCAGGTAGGAAACTATGAACAAACTTGTGGAAGTCCGAATTTCCCCATTTTTTTTTAAAGTATTTGTCTCGATAATCTCTCAATTTCCTTGGCCAGTGTTTTTCACCCTTCTTGATTGAATAGATGCCACGCCACCATTCACAGCATTACCAACTATTGTCTCCATGTAGTAAAAGTATGTTACCATGAATGTCTGAAATTAAATGAGTTCAGTAGTGCATTAAGACTCCTACAGTGCGATTAAAAGTAAATGTGGTGTTGTTCTGGAGACATGATCAGATCAGCAATTGAAAGTAGTCAGAGCGTCTGTGCACTGAGATTAATCTGGCCTAATCTTCTGTGGTTGCAGTAGTCCAGCCACGGCCCATGTGTCCCCAGACGGCAGCAGGCCTCTCCCTTCTCAGTTCAACAAGAGCTCCTCGCTGAGATACAACAACTCCACCAGCGCCCCCTCCACCCCAGAGCTGCACGTGCGCCGCCAGTACTCACAGTCATTCAGGTGAGTGGACACTCTTCGGGGACTGGACGGTTTCAGCAGTTGTTCAGGTTAGTTTTAACATGACCTGGACATATCTGCTGAGGAACTGCAACTTTATTTAACTTTATTAAGCTGACAAGAGATCCAGCACATTGTGGGATTGTGACACGGCTGTGACAAGGCTGATCTCCAAAATGCATAGACAATCACCTGTTTGACAAGTTCAAAGTGTACTGGGTTTATTGTCTTTACCTTGTGGCACTTTGGTCAACCTGATTGTTTTAAAGTTCAATAAAGTTTCCAGTAGTTCATGTATCCAGGTCATATTAAAACTAACCTGAACAATAGCTGAAACCGTCCAGTCCCTGAAGCCTATGATAACCATTAGGACATTGCCTATTGCTGAAAATGGGCTTTACAGAGGTCAAGGTCCTCCATATAGATGCTATAAATTGAGTAAATTGTGTTTATTAGGTAAATTGATTACCATAATTAAGAATTTGTGAAAAAATTGTTTCAAAAGGGTTTTCAAATATAAGTTTCATATCAGTAAAAATGACAATTTTTACGCATATACTTTAATATTGTAAAACTTCCTCTGCGCTGGGCGACCCCTAAACATCCTTCAAAAAATCTGGAAAAATATCACGACTGTCTACCCCAAAAGGAACACGGATCCACATGGGGAGGTTGTCTGTTTAAAAGTCTCACAATAATAATTTTGAGCCTATATAATAAATCACATATTTAAGTCTGAGATTTTAGATGTCAAACATGATTAGATTTAATAAATTAACCATGATGATATCACCAAGATTTTAACAATGTTAACTCGTCATGTGCTGTTTGATAATCAACCTTACATACATAATATTTACCTGAACATCAGTATTATCAGTTGTGAGTAAATGTATCAAATAATGCTACAAGATGTTAGAAAAAAAATTATATTAGGATAAGATATGCCTTTATTGATCTCACAATGGAGAAATTCACTTCTTAATATTTAAGGTATAACTTTATTGAGTTATTTACGACACAGCACATTCAAATTTAAGCAAACATTTTAAGCTTTTTTAAATAATTATGTCATAACAAGATGCCAAAATTAAGGCTGAATTGGAACAAAATGATAAAAATCATGACTAAAACTGAACTTAAGCACATTTTTACCATGCAGTTTTGTTGTAAACTGTGTTAGTGACTAAATGTGTAAATCCCAGGCAGATTGAAGACATATGTGATTTTAAATAATATTGTAGCTTCTTGCGATATGGATATTGCTTCACCTAATATTTACATTTAATTGTACCTAAGGAACCCAAAGCCAACTAATTACCTTACAAGTATATGTTCTTGTGTTTTAGACTCCCAAAGATCAAGCCCCTCAGTGTGGACAATAACAAGGGGCGCGGCAGACTGCCCCAGCGTCGCCCCGAGTTCATCCTGCGCTCGCCTCAGTACTCGCCTCTGCGCATGTCCCAGTCCAGCTCTGAAGACACCAGCTCCGAGCACTCCTCCTCCTCCTACATCAGCTCTCCGGGACGGGACGGCCCCACTGAGATCCCCAAACTCTGCCCGCCTCCCTACGGCTTCCACTACGGCGCCCAGAAAGCTGTCTCCAGCCCGTCTCCCAATAACAAGACACTCAAGAGGAATCAAAGCAATAAGGAGGCGTTAGACAGCCCTCTTTCTCCTCAGGACATGGGTGCCAATAAGCGTTTTCTGTCACCCCCACCTCTCCCGAGTGCCCAGAGGCAGAGCCAAGATGGGCCGGCATCACCGAGGAAGAGCCTGAAACCCCCTCCTCCTTACAGGCTGGTGAGGACCCCGTCGCTGAAAGAGTACCCGAACCACGCCTTCAGACTGTTGCCCCGGGAGATAGTGTCAGAGGAGCTCAAGTCCTGGCACCAGAGGAACCAGCAGCAGAAGTTAAGGCCCAATGGGGAGCAAGGCCTCACCAGTCCCACCTCACTGCACATGCCCCCCTTTACTCCGGTCAGTACCTCGATATTTTATGACGTGGTATTTGGTGTGAGCTGTTTGAGAACCACTGTATAACTGTTTATTTCAATTGGCTCCGAAACCAAGGTTAGCTCTAATGCACATGGCTGGAAATGAGTAAAAAACAGAGTTGTGGTCAAATGTAATAACTTAGAGACACAAGAGTCACACTGAATGTATCAAGTCACATTTATAGTGGCGTTTTCTCTTTGTGCGTCTGTATAGCCTATCACAAATATAATCAATCGGGACAATTGGTCGAGACGCGCACTGTTACAAAAAAGTAAATAAATACATTCTAGAAGATGATATAATGTGTCATAATTTGCAGTGAAATCATCAAATAACAAGAAAATATTGAAACCGATAAGAGGGGTAAAAGTATAATTTAAATCAACAACGTACTTCATTATATTGTCAGTAAATAGCATGTACTCAGCTTTTTTTACCTCATAAAAAGCCTTAACTGAGCTTTTCCCAAATCTGAAAGCTTAAAAGAAAAGCATCAAAATAGCGACAAAAACGAGAACGAAAACACAACAAAAATGTGGGGAAAAAATGACAAAAACACCGCAACAAAGCAATAAAAACGCGCCAGAAAGTAAAACAAAAAATGACAAAAACTAAAATATGACAAAGACAACGTGACAAAAAGTTACAATCACTTGTGTAGGTCTTAGCTTTCAAATGAGGCGTTACACTGTTGCTCTTCAGTCGAGAAGCTTTTAGATTTGGGTAACGCTGAACTGAAGATAATGCACTGGGTTAAGGGTAAGAGGGGTAGGTTTTCTAAAAGTTTAAATATTTAAATAAAACTATGAATTGAAATATATTGGGTTTACATTTACAATTTATGTAGAATTTCGTTGTTTTTTGTCAACAATATTATTTACAATATAATAAAACTAATTATTCCTTTTTGCCAAAGTAATTCCTGTACCACAAAAGGTTTCAACTTCACACCATGAATACCAGACACCAGAACGTTCATAAAAATAGATGTAAAACGGTTCCTTCTTCAATGTTACAAAATGTACAAAGTCACTGGTTGACTGTTGATCATTTATGCATCGTTGTTTGATGTTGCAGGGCTCCGGTAACTTGGTCCTCCAGAGAGCGACAGACGGGACTCCTCTGCAGTGGTTTGTGGCCGAAGACTCTGAGATCGTGAGCCAAGTTTAAAAAAATATGGACCTATTGCTTTATTTATAAGTATTTATTAACAACATGGACTCTCTGTGAGATGGTTTGTTCAAAGACGATAACATGTCTGTACCCGAAGAGCATGTTTCTCTTCATCGTAATTGAAACGTATGGTTTAGTGCCATGTTATTTATGTTATTTTAAGATAGATAGTGAAGATGATTGTAACATGTCAACAATGGACCTACATTACATTTTTGCACATTAAGGTCCCCTGCAGAAGTTTAAACAGTTGCCGGTTCCTAATATAATTTTATTTTATTCTATTTATCTTTTATTTAAAGGTCAATTTTTTTCACCGCAAACAATTGTATATATTTCCTCTTGTAAATACAGACATATTAAGCGATTTATATAGGCAGAAAAATTGTGGATATAAGGACCATAATGCAGAAATGAAGGATGTCTCCATCTTGAACTTGCATTTTTTTTTTTACATTTTAAAATGTTCTTTCTGCTGTAGCGTCACTAACTGTAGCAAGACCCCATGACTTTAATCATCCACTGTTTATTGTGTCTATAAAGTGAAGTAAGCTAACATTTATCGACAGATACTGATCACTGACTGAAGGAAGCTTGTCGAATGTTCCCAATGCAATAAGTGATTGGATCAATTTTGTATATTTATAATAAAATATGAGTTCAAACTGAGCTGTTATGCTTTTGTGACAAAGAAAGAAAAGTCAAGAAGTTCTTAAAAAAACACACACACATTTATTCATTCAACTTTATACAAACACAAAATAGTTATTAATATTCATGAAATGCCATCAGTAAGATTCCTCGTATGGTATCAGTAAGAAGTAGATTGTTATGATGAAAGAGAAAAACACTAAGAGATACAGACAGAGGAGAGCCCAGCGACAACGGTACATCGAGCGAGTCCCGGGCTCTTTGCACTGAGGGCCACACCTTAGGAAAGCACAAGAAGTTCAGCGTTTTTCATTGTCATACAAAGAGATATTTCATCTAAATACAAACCTGTCAGTGGGAGACTTATGGTTGCGATGTGGACTTTTCCGTTCAGTCCTCTTTCGAGACACAGCAGCTCTGCCTCTGTGTCGCTGCCGCACTGTTTCAAATGTGGAGCTGAAAAGAAGAAAAGAGGAAACTACTGGAGATTTCAGTGTGGAAAATCACCAAGGTTTACGTGATAGAGTCAGAAAGACCAAATCATTTCCACTATTTCTTTCCACTACGACTACAACATATTTTCCTCTTTTCCACTATTTTGACAAGGCATTTAAAATACTGCATCTACAGCTGGCAACTGCACAAGGGGATGGCAAATGTTCTGATTTTCTTCCTATTGAAAAGATTTAAAGTAAAGCACCACTTTTTACAAATGCCACTGTTTGTCAAATGAACAAAGTGGGGAGTTTATCCCAGAAAAATCTAAAGGAATTGACCTTGTTTTCAGTATTTTTAGAGTCATTAAAAAGGTGTTCTGTTGTTCATAATCATACAGGTCAATGGTCTCAACTTATACAGCGCTTTTACATCTAGGGAACCATCCACACTCTCATTCATGCACCAATGCACGCTGACACTGGCGGCACGGTGGGTGAAGTGTCCTGCACAAGGACACAACAACAGGAGCCAGGATTCGAACCCCAGACCATCCGATCATGAGACGACCCGCTCCACTATCTGCGTCTCTGTCACCCTGATTATGTATGTGGGAATTTTAGGTGTGTACTTTTTCTTGAGTGCAGCAGCAGCAGGCTCTGGTTTAGCAGGTAGTTCCCCCGGCTTTGGTTTGGAAAGAGGCTCCACAGCAGAGACAACAGGAACAGGTTCAGATATACTTTCACTTTGCTCTGGATTTTCAGCGGTTTCACTTCGATCAAGGGTCCTGTGTGTTGAGAAAACAAAATGCTAAATACACCTACATATACTACATGTTTGTATTGTCACACTGTGAGATTGCTGACCTGTCATCGGTGGAGCAGCTGTCATTAAGCACACAGACACTGGACTCAGAGCTGGGACAGGGAGAGGGGCACGAGGAAGCGGACTTCTTACCCCCGCGCTTCCGCTCTCTCTTCCTCTTCTCCTGCTCAAACAAAGACAATTGTGAGTATTTGGGACTTTTCCCCCGGACATCTGAATTTACAGTTGGATGGTCTTTGTATCCCTCTCGCTGTTCCAGTGTATGTATGACACAATCTTTTTTTTACCCTCAAATCTACACTCAAACACTCAAATATATACAATAAATTGTACAGAGCGTTCTTCTTACTTGTATCTGGTTAGTAATAATGGTCAAGCTGACTCTTCGACGAAGGCTGTCCTAAAAATAAAAAACATGTGAGGAAAAGTTTGTGTGTCAAAATAATAATGATTAATTGTCTCCAGCTTTACTAACCTGCTTTGGGAGTTTGTTAATGTCTCCATTCTCCTCTGGATCTAAGGAAAAAATATGGCCGCATAAACTTTAATATTTGTAAACATTGCCGACAAAGAGCCACGTGTAGGGACCTGAGTCTCTGTTGTAAGGGTTTCTATGGGACGTCTGGAGCTGGACCTGTCGACGCGCCTCCTCCAGCTCAAGCAGGTTCCTGTCGTACCTCCTCCTCAGGTTCTCCACATGGGCCACCATCAACTCCACCGCATGACTCACACGCGCCTCCTACAAATACAAAATACTGTTAAATAATGTAAGAACAGATAAGTCAGCTTTAAAGGAAATGCTGATAAAGATGT
Source organism: Proterorhinus semilunaris (assembly GCA_021464625.1). Taxonomy (NCBI): domain Eukaryota; kingdom Metazoa; phylum Chordata; class Actinopteri; order Gobiiformes; family Gobiidae; genus Proterorhinus; species Proterorhinus semilunaris. The sequence goes on from CM038347.1 coordinate 20,210,455, forward strand.
TATTGTAATAAGGCATCCAATGGACAAACATGACCATAGAGGCCAACCCTGGTACAGGTGCCTCTGTTGGTAATGTGGATTGACACAAGGTGCTGACAGTTAAGTCCATCATCTGATCATTTCATCAGGTGATTTGGGTCCTTAAAGGCCTGCAGAAAATTGGAGGTCCAAAATTTACCAGAATCCATGAGGTTTAGGTCGAATTATCCCAGGGCAGAAGTTCCCGGAACCCTCTCTTAAGTTGCAATTATTTTAACTTATAAACTTACATAAACAAAGTAAAAAGTATATTTTCTCATATGTAGAGGTGGCACACAAAGGTATTATATTTCCTAAGCGGCCCCTCGTGCAAAACATGAAAGATAAGCATTTCTGTGCCTCGCTGACCTGATGCACTGCCCCCAGCACCTCTGCCGTGCTGGCGATCCGCTCCACCGTCCCACCCAAAATGTCCAGGGACAGCTCCAGCTTCTGCAGGATAGCACTGCGTCTACTGTCCAGACACAGGGCCTTCAGCATCTGTAGGACATATTTACATAGTCATTCAAACGTCATCTCTATGTTGCAGTTGTCTCCAATTCCCTTCTTTTTCCAAGTAGCCCCCCAAAGGCTTTCAATATTTTACTACACAATTTGAAGAATCAAGAGAGAACAAAAAACATTTTCTTTCTTTGTGTTGAAATGTTGTCGCCACTGAATCTAGCAGACATTTTTGATTGACTGCGGAACTTTCCGCAGTCAATAATTGTTTTTCAAGCTCTTTATTATTGATTGACTGCGGAACTTTCCGCAGTCAATAATTGTTTTTCAAGCTCTTTATTATTATTATTATTATTATACTTATATCTTTTTCCAGTTTTTTGTCAGCTTTCAACTCTTTCACAGTTTCAGCAATTTCAACAAGTTATACATCAAAACGTTCAGCATGTTCAAGAGAATTCTGCGATTACTTTTGGGACTTCAGCGATTTCCGATTTTTCCGCAATCGGACAAAAATCGGTCGATTTTTCCCATTGACGTATAATGGGGCTTCAACAAATTCATAGTTTTCAGCATTTTCTTCAACATTTTTAGCAATTTCTGCAGTTTGTGCATGTTCAGCTTCCACAACTTGTGAGTTTTCAGAAAAAATTAGAGTTCTGCAGTTTTCCAGTTTTTTTCTACGGGCTTGGGAATTCTGCAATTAATTTGCATTGAGAATTCTGCCATGCATTTTAATAGGCCCATGCAATTTAATAGGACTTCAGGTCTTTCAGACATTTCAACAGTTTCAAGGACTTCAACAGTTTCAAGGATTCAACAGTTTCAAGGACTTCAGCAGTTTCAAGGATTCAACAGTTTCAAGGATTCAACAGTTTCAAGGACTTCAGCAGTTTCAAGGACTTCAACAGTTTCAAGGATTCAACAGTTTCAAGGACTTCAACAGTTTCAAGGATTCAACAGTTTCAAGGACTTCAGCAGTTTCAAGGACTTCAGCAGTTTCAAGGACTTCAACAGTTTCAAGGATTCAACAGTTTCAAGGACTCAACAGTTTCAAGGACTTCAGCAGTTTCAATGACTTCAGCAGTTTCAAGGATTCAACAGTTTCAAGGTTTTCAGGAGTTTCATGGACTTCAGCAGTTTTAAGGACAGTCAATCTCCATGGCGTGAGCCATGGAGATTGACCTTCAGCAGTTTCAAGGACTTATACAGTTTCAAGGTTTCAACAGTTTCAAGTTTTCCAGGAGTTTCAAGGTTTCCAGGAGTTTCAAGGACTTCAGTGCAATAATGCAACCTAATAGGGTTTTTTCCATGTAAACCAGTATAAACCAGTATAATGGAACCTAATAGGGTTTTTTCCATGTAAACCAGTATAAACCAGTATAATGGAACCTAATAGGGTTTTTTCCATGTAAACCAGTATAAACCAGTATAATGGAACCTAATAGGGTTTTTTCCATGTAAACCAGTATAATGGAACCTAATAGGGTTTTTTCCATGTAAACCAGTATAAACCAGTATAATGGAACCTAATAGGGTTTTTTCCATGTAAACCAGTATAAACCAGTATAATGGAACCTAATAGGGTTTTTTCCATGTAAACCAGTATAAACCAGTATAATGCAACCTAATAGGGTTTTTTACATGTAAACCAGTATAATGGAACCTAATAGGGTTTTTTCCATGTAAACCAGTATAAACCAGTATAATGGAACCTAATAGGGTTTTTTCCATGTAAACCAGTATAAACCAGTATAATGGAACCTAATATGGTTTTTTCCATGTAAACCAGTATAAACCAGTATAATGCAACCTAATAGGGTTTTTTACATGTAAACCAGTATAATGGAACCTAATAGGGTTTTTTACATGTAAACCAGTATAAACCAGTATAATGGAACCTAATAGGGTTTTTTCCATGTAAACCAGTATAAACCAGTATAATGGAACCTAATAGGGTTTTTTCCATGTAAACCAGTATAAACCAGTATAATGCAACCTAATAGGGTTTTTTACATGTAAACCAGTATAATGCAACTTAATAGGGATTTTTACATGTAAACCAGTATAAACCAGTATAATGGAACCTAATAGGTTTTTTTTTACATGTAAACCAGTATAATGCAACTTAATAGGGTTTTTTACATGTAAACCAGTATAATGCAACTTAATAGTTTTTTTTTACATGTAAACCAGTATAATGCAACTTAATAGGGTTTTTTACATGTAAACCAGTATAATGCAACTTAATAGGGTTTTTTACATGTAAACCAGTATAATGCAACTTAATAGGGTTTTTTACATGTAAACCAGTATAATGCAACTTAATAGGGTTTTTTACATGTAAACCAGTATAATGCAACTTAATAGGGTTTTTTACATGTAAACCAGTATAATGCAACTTAATAGGGTTTTTTACATGTAAACCAGTATAATGCAACTTAATAGGGGTTTTTACATGTAAACCAGTATAATGCAACTTAATAGGGTTTTTTACATGTAAACCAGTATAATGCAACTTAATAGGGTTTTTTACATGTAAACCAGTATAATGCAACTTAATAGGGGTTTTTACATGTAAACCAGTATAATGCAACTTAATAGGGTTTTTTTTTACATGTAAACCAGTATAATGCAACTTAATAGGGTTTTTTACATGTAAACCAGTATAATGCAACTTAATAGTTTTTTTTACATGTAAACCAGTATAATGCAACTTAATAGGGTTTTTTACATGTAAACCAGTATAATGCAACTTAATAGGGTTTTTTACATGTAAACCAGTATAATGCAACTTAATAGGGTTTTTTACATGTAAACCAGTATAATGCAACTTAATAGGGGTTTTTACATGTAAACCAGTATAATGCAACTTAATAGGGTTTTTTATATGTAAACCAGTATAATGCAACTTAATAGGGTTTTTTACATGTAAACCAGTATAATGCAACTTAATAGGGTTTTTTACATGTAAACCAGTATAATGCAACTTAATAGGGATTTTTACATTTAAACCAGTATAATGCAACAGTTTCAAGGATTTAACAGTTTCGAGGACTTCAACAGTTTCAAGGATTTCAACAGTTTCAAGGACTTCAACAGTTTCAAGGTTTCAACAGTTTCAAGGACTTCAACAGTTTCAAGGATTTAACAGTTTCAAGGACTTCAACAGTTTCAAGGATTTAACAGTTTCAATGACTTCAACAGTTTCAAGGATTTCAACAGTTTCAAGGACTTCAGGAGTTTCAAATATCTATCAAGTATTTTAACAGTTTCAAGGCCTTTTCAAGGATTTCAAGGATTTTTCAGCTAAATTCCACATTAGATCTGTTCCGCAGTCAATCGCAATGGCTTCAGCCATTGCAAGTTTCTAGTTATTGATTGACTGCGGAACTTTCCGCAGTCAATAATTGGTTTTCAAGTTATTTATTATTATTATATTTATATCTTTTTCCAGTTTTTTGGCATCTTTCAACTGTTTCACAGTTTCAGCAATTTCAACAAGTTATACATCAAAACGTTCAGCATGTTCACCAGAATCCTGCTATTACTTTTGGGACTTCAGCGATTTCCGGTTTTTCCGCAATCGGACAAAAATCGGTCGATTTTTCCCATTGACTTATAATGGGGCTTCAACAAATTCATAGTTTTCAGCATTTTCTTCAACATTTTTAGCAATTTCTGCAGTTTGTGCAGGTTCAGCTTCCACAACTTGTGAGTTTTCAGAAAAAATTTGAGTTCTGCAGTTTTCCAGTTTTTTTCTACGGGCTTGGGAATTCTCCCATTACTTTGCATTGAGAATTCTGCCATGCATTTTAATAGGCCCATGCATTTTAATAGGACTTCAGGTCTTTCAGATATTTCAACAGTTTCAAGGATTCAACAGTTTCAAGGTTTCAACAGTTTCAAGGATTCAACAGTTTCAAGGATTCAACAGTTTCAAGGACTTCAACAGTTTCAAGGTTTCAAGGATTTCAGCAGTTTCAAGGTTTCAACAGTTTCAAGGACTTCAACAGTTTCAAGGACTTCAACAGTTTCAAGGTTTCAACAGTTTCAAGGTTTCAAGGATTTCAGCAGTTTCAATGTTTCAACAGTTTCAAGGACTTCAACAGTTTCAAGGTTTCAACAGTTTCAAGGTTTCAACGGTTTCAAGGACTTCAACAGTTTCAAGGTTTCAACAGTTTCAAGGTTTCAACGGTTTCAAGGACTTCAACAGTTTCAAGGTTTCAACGGTTTCAATGATTCAACAGTTTCAAGGTTTCAAGGATTTCAGCAGTTTCAAGGTTTCAACAGTTTCAAGGTTTCAACGGTTTCAAGGACTTCAACAGTTTCAAGGACTTCAACAGTTTCAAGGACTTCAACAGTTTCAAGGTTTCAACAGTTTCAAGGTTTCAACGGTTTCAAGGATTTCAGCAGTTTCAATGTTTCAACAGTTTCAAGGACTTCAACAGTTTCAAGGTTTCAACAGTTTCAAGGTTTCAACGGTTTCAAGGACTTCAACAGTTTCAAGGACTTCAACAGTTTCAAGGATTCAACAGTTTCAAGGTTTCAACAGCTTCAAGGACTTCAGCAGATTCAATGATTAAACAGTTTCAAGGTTTCAACAGTTTCAAGGACTTCAGTGTAATCATGCAACTCAATAGGGATTTTTCCATGTAAACCAGTATAATGCAACTCAATAGGGGTTTTTACATGTAAACCAGTATAATACAACTCAATACGGGTTTTTACATGTGAACCAGTATAATGCAACTCAATAGGGGTTTTTACATGTAAACCAGTATAATGCAACTCAATAGGGGTTTTTACATGTAAACCAGTATAATGCAACTCAATAGGGGTTTTTACATGTAAACCAGTATAATGCAACTCAATAGGGTTTTTTACATGTAAACCAGTATAATGCAACTCAATAGGGTTTTTTCCATGTAAACCAGTATAATGCAACTCAATAGGGTTTTTTAAATGTAAACCAGTATAATGCAACTTAATAGGGATTTTTCCATGTAAACCAGTATAATGCAACTCAATACGGGTTTTTACATGTAAACCAGTATAATACAACTTAATACGGGTTTTTACATGTGAACCAGTATAATACAACTCAATACGGGTTTTTACATGTGAACCAGTATAATGCAACTCAATAGGGGTTTTTACATGTAAACCAGTATAATGCAACTCAATAGGGGTTTTTACATGTAAACCAGTATAATGCAACTCAATAGGGGTTTTTACATGTAAACCAGTATAATGCAACCTAATAGGGATTTTTACATGTAAACCAGTATAAACCAGTATAATACAACCTAATAGGGTTTTTTACATGTAAACCAGTATAAACCAGTATAATGGAACCTAATAGGGTTTTTTACATGTAAACCAGTATAAACCAGTATAATGGAACCTAATAGGGTTTTTTACATGTAAACCAGTATAATGCAACTTAATAGGGATGTTTACATGTAAACCAGTATAAACCAGTATAATGGAACCTAATAAGGTTTTTTACATGTAAACCAGTATAATGCAACCTAATAGGGTTTTTTACATGTAAACCAGTATAAACCAGTATAATGGAACCTAATAGGGTTTTTTACATGTAAACCAGTATAAACCAGTATAATGCAACCTAATAGGGGTTTTTACACGTAAGCCAGTATAATGCAACTTAATAGGGGTTTTTACACGTAAACCAGTATAATGCAACTTAATAGGGATTTTTACATGTAAACCAGTATAAACCAGTATAATGGAACCTAATAGGGTTTTTTACATGTAAACCAGTATAATGCAACTTAATAGGGATGTTTACATGTAAACCAGTATAAACCAGTATAATGGAACCTAATAGGGTTTTTTACATGTAAACCAGTATAATGCAACTTAATAGGGATGTTTACATGTAAACCAGTATAAACCAGTATAATGGAACCTAATAGGGTTTTTTACATGTAAACCAGTATAATGCAACTTAATAGGGATGTTTACATGTAAACCAGTATAAACCAGTATAATGGAACCTAATAGGGTTTTTTACATGTAAACCAGTATAATGCAACTTAATAGGGATTTTTACATGTAAACCAGTATAAACCAGTATAATGGAACCTAATAGGGTTTTTTACATGTAAACCAGTATAATGCAACTTAATAGGGATGTTTACATGTAAACCAGTATAAACCAGTATAATGCAACCTAATAGGGATTTTTACATGTAAACCAGTATAATACAACAGTTTCAAGGACTTCAACATTTTCAAGGTTTCAACAGTTTTAAAGACTTCAACAGTTTCAAGGTTTCAACAGTTTCAAGGATTCAACAGTTTCAAGGACTTCAACAGTTTCAAGGATTTAAAAATTTCAAGGACTTCAACAGTTTCAAGGATTTAAAAGTTTCAAGGACTTCAACAGTTTCAAGGATTCAACAGTTTCAAGGACTTCAACAGTTTCAAGGACTTCAACAGTTTCAAGGATTTAACAGTTTCAAGGACTTCAACAGTTTCAAGGATTTAACAGTTTCAAGGATTTAACAGTTTCAATGACTTCAACAGTTTCAAGGATTTCAACAGTTTCCAGGTTTCAAAAGTTTAAAGGATTTCAGGAGTTTCAATGTTTCAACAGTTTCAAGGACTTCAGGAGTTTCAAATATCTATCAAGTATTTTAACAGTTTCAAGGCCTTTTCAAGGATTTCAAGGATTTTTCTGCTAAATTCCACATTAGATCTGTTCCGCAGTCAATCGCAATGGCTTCAGCCATTGCAAGTTTCTAGTTATTAGGCCCGAGCGGACCTGGCAGGTCTCGGGCCTCTTGTAATTGTACAAGCAGTGCGCGGAGCGCACTGAAGAAAGACGTGCGCGTAGCGCACGTCCCACGGGAAAAGAGCGCGGAGCGCTCAAAACCCATGTATGAGACAGTAATCAGGGGACTCCCGGCACCAACACCTGTCCGATGATATAGGCGTGTGCCGCGAAAGCGGCACATTTGTTGCTGCTTTTAAAAAAAAAAAGGTGAAAACCACAGTGAAGGCGCAACATGGACAAGAAAGTGGTCGATGACGAGCGAAGCTCGTCATCGACCAAGGCCACTCACCAAAGCCCAAAACACTGATACAGTGACTCGGGGCATCGAGCCCTATCTGGTGATATAAGTATTTGCCGCGAAAGCGGCAAATTTGTTCTTGTACTCACAAAAATACGCAAAAAAAATCCCATAGAGAAACATTGACAAAGAAGAGGTAAAATACGAGCGCAACGCGCTCGTATTTGATAATAAACCTTACGGGTGGATTACTGGACGTGAGACCTTTCCGAATATATAAGGTTGGCCGCCGGAGGCGGCGCTATATTGTTATTGTACTGGTTTTTCTTATTATTATTATTATTATTTTTCTTCTCCCCCCCTAAATCCACTTTCCCACCGACGAAAAGTCCTGAATTTTTGCACAAAATTCAAGCACGTAAATCTAAGATCTTTCACATTTAGAAAATGTAAAAATTCAAAAAAATGGCGCGTCAGCGCCCCCTGGAAAAACCACGTTAACATTGCGCCCCATGTTAAACACCCCCAAAATGCCGCAAAACCCGAAAAACTTACTTCGTCGTAGACGAAAAAAATTCGGCACAGTGATTGGTCACGTGAAGCCGAACAAAAAAACACATTACGCGGTTGCTAGGCAACCAACAGTATGGCGGCCATATTGGCCCGAAGAGGGACTTGGCGCCGAAGGCGCCATTTCATGCCCACGCATTTGAACGAACTCGTCCTAGGCCGTTGAACGCAGCGACTCCCCGTTCGCTCCAGATCATCTCCACATGTGGGAGATTAAAAGTTGTTAAAAACTTTTTAATAGGATTTTTGGTTTTGCCGTGGCAACGCCATGAATTTGGCGTCCGTTTTCGCCGCTCGCCGCCGTGTTCAAACAGTCATAACTCACACATACTTTGGCCGATTTGAACAAAATTTTAACCGTTGGTCGAGTCGTCGACCCCGGATGTTTTGATATAGGAATTTTGAAAATTGCCGCAATAGCGCCCCCTGCAGAGCACAAAATAAAAATGAATGGAGCCAAAAATTAAACTTTGTCGTAGGTTCATGAAATTTGGTACAGACATCCGTCACGTGATCCCGAACAAAAAATACATTGATGCCCGCCCCTTTTCCCACCGTGTTGCCATGGCAACGACCCAATGTCAACTTTGCCGTAGCCAAACCAAAATCGGTACACGCGTGCGTCATGACTGTCCGAACAAAAAAGTACATAACATGGTTGCTAGGCGACCAACAGGAGGTCGGCCATTTTGGGAAAATCAGCGCCGAAGGCGCCATTTCTTTTGCCAGCTCTTTTATAAACTCCACCGAGGGTGGCAGCGACATTATAAGCAGGTAGGGCGCGGCAGCGCCCCCCGGTTATTGTTCATTACATGGTTGCTAGGTGACCAACAGGAGGTCGGCCATTTTGGGACAATTGGCGCCGAAGGCGCCATTTCTTGCCTATGCTCTTTTATAAACTCCACCGAGGGTGGCAGCGACATTATAAGCAGGTAGGGCGCGGTAGCGCCTCCCGGTTATTGCGGCGGCGTGCGGGAACCGGCGTCAATCGGCCACCGCGGCCCGCGAGGGCCTCCCAATGCCGCTTGCGGCTTTAATTGATTGACTGCGGAACTTTCCGCAGTCAATAATTGGTTTTCATGTTCTTTAATATTATTATTCCATCTTTTTCCTGATTTTCGACACGTTTCACAGCTTTCACAGTTTCAGCAATTTCCACAAGTTATACATCAAAATGTTCAGCATGTTCAAGAGAATCCTGCTATTACTTTTGGGACTTCAGCGATTTCCGGTTTTTCCGCAATCGGACAAAAATCGGTCGATTTTTCCCATTGACTTATAATGGGGCTTCAACAAATTCATAGTTTTCAGCATTTTCTTCAACATTTTTAGCAATTTCTGCAGTTTGTACATGTTCAGCTTCCACAACTTGTGAGTTTTCAGAAAAAATTTGAGTTCTGCAGTTTTCCAGTTTTTTTCTACGGGCTTGGGAATTCTCCCATTACTTTGCATTGAGAATTCTGCCATGCATTTTAATAGGACTTCAGGTCTTTCAGACATTTCAACAGTTTCAAGGATTCAACAGTTTCAAGGTTTCAAGGATTTCAGCAGTTTCAAGGTTTCAACAGTTTCAAGGTTTCAACAGTTTCAAGGACTTCAGTGTAATCATGCAACTTAATAGGGTTTTTTCCATGTAAACCAGTATAATGCAACTTAATAGGGTTTTTTACATGTAAACCAGTATAATGCAACTTAATAGGGTTTTTTACATGTAAACCAGTATAATGCAACTTAATAGGGTTTTTTACATGTAAACCAGTATAATGCAACTTAATAGGGGTTTTTCCATGTAAACCAGTATAATGCAACTTAATAGGGTTTTTTACATGTAAACCAGTATAATGCAACTTAATAGGGGTTTTTACATGTAAACCAGTATAATGCAACTTAATAGGGTTTTTTACATGTAAACCAGTATAATGCAACTTAATAGGGTTTTTTACATGTAAACCAGTATAATGCAACTTAATAGGGTTTTTTACATGTAAACCAGTATAATGCAACTTAATAGGGTTTTTTACATGTAAACCAGTATAATGCAACTTAATAGGGTTTTTACATGTAAACCAGTATAATGCAACTTAATAGGGTTTTTTACATGTAAACCAGTATAATGCAACTTAATAGGGGTTTTTACATGTAAACCAGTATAATGCAACTTAATAGGGTTTTTTACATGTAAACCAGTATAATGCAACTTAATAGGGTTTTTTACATGTAAACCAGTATAATGCAACTTAATAGGGTTTTTTACATGTAAACCAGTATAATGCAACTTAATAGGTTTTTTTTACATGTAAACCAGTATAATGCAACTTAATAGGGGTTTTTACATGTAAACCAGTATAATGCAACTTAATAGGGTTTTTTACATGTAAACCAGTATAATGCAACTTAATAGGGTTTTTTACATGTAAACCAGTATAATGCAACTTAATAGGGTTTTTACATGTAAACCAGTATAATGCAACTTAATAGGGTTTTTTACATGTAAACCAGTATAATGCAACTTAATAGGGTTTTTTACATGTAAACCAGTATAATGCAACTTAATAGGGTTTTTTACATGTAAACCAGTATAATGCAACTTAATAGGGTTTTTTTTACATGTAAACCAGTATAATGCAACTTAATAGGGTTTTTTACATGTAAACCAGTATAATGCAACTTAATAGGGTTTTTTTACATGTAAACCAGTATAATGCAACTTAATAGGGGTTTTTACATGTAAACCAGTATAATGCAACTTAATAGGGTTTTTTACATGTAAACCAGTATAATGCAACTTAATAGGGTTTTTTACATGTAAACCAGTATAATGCAACTTAATAGGGATTTTTACATGTAAACCAGTATAATGCAACTTAATAGGGTTCTTTACATGTAAACCAGTATAATGCAACTTAATAGGGTTTTTTACATGTAAACCAGTATAATGCAACTTAATAGGGGTTTTTACATGTAAACCAGTATAATGCAACTTAATAGGGTTTTTTACATGTAAACCAGTATAATGCAACTTAATAGGGTTTTTTACATGTAAACCAGTATAATGCAACTTAATAGGGGTTTTTACATGTAAACCAGTATAATGCAACTTAATAGGGTTCTTTACATGTAAACCAGTATAATGCAACTTAATAGGGTTTTTTACATGTAAACCAGTATAATGCAACTTAATAGGTTTTTTTACATGTAAACCAGTATAATGCAACTTAATAGGGTTTTTTACATGTAAACCAGTATAATGCAACTTAATAGGGTTTTTTACATGTAAACCAGTATAATGCAACTTAATAGGGTTTTTTACATGTAAACCAGTATAATGCAACTTAATAGGGATTTTTACATGTAAACCAGTATAATGCAACAGTTTCAAGGACTTCAACACTTTCAAGGATTTCAACAGTTTCAAGGACTTCAACAGTTTCAAGGATTTAACAGTTTCAAGGACTTCAACAGTTTCAAGGATTTCAACAGTTTCAAGGACTTCAACAGTTTCAAGGTTTCAACAGTTTCAAGGACTTCAGGAGTTTCAAATATCGATCAAGTATTTTAACAGTTTCAAAGCCTTTTCAAGGATTTCAAGGATTTTTCAGCTAAATTCCACATTAGATCTGTTCCGCAGTCAATCGCAATGGCTTCAGCCATTGCAAGTTTCTAGTTATTATTATTATACTTATATCTTTTTCCAGTTTTTTGTCAGCTTTCAACTCTTTCACAGTTTCAGCAATTTCAACAAGTTATACATCAAAACGTTCAGCATGTTCAAGAGAATTCTGCGATTACTTTTGGGACTTCAGCGATTTCCGATTTTTCCGCAATCGGACAAAAATCGGTCGATTTTTCCCATTGACGTATAATGGGGCTTCAACAAATTCATAGTTTTCAGCATTTTCTTCAACATTTTTAGCAATTTCTGCAGTTTGTGCATGTTCAGCTTCCACAACTTGTGAGTTTTCAGAAAAAATTAGAGTTCTGCAGTTTTCCAGTTTTTTTCTACGGGCTTGGGAATTCTGCAATTAATTTGCATTGAGAATTCTGCCATGCATTTTAATAGGCCCATGCAATTTAATAGGACTTCAGGTCTTTCAGACATTTCAACAGTTTCAAGGACTTCAACAGTTTCAAGGATTCAACAGTTTCAAGGACTTCAGCAGTTTCAAGGATTCAACAGTTTCAAGGATTCAACAGTTTCAAGGACTTCAGCAGTTTCAAGGACTTCAACAGTTTCAAGGATTCAACAGTTTCAAGGACTTCAACAGTTTCAAGGATTCAACAGTTTCAAGGACTTCAGCAGTTTCAAGGACTTCAGCAGTTTCAAGGACTTCAACAGTTTCAAGGATTCAACAGTTTCAAGGACTCAACAGTTTCAAGGACTTCAGCAGTTTCAATGACTTCAGCAGTTTCAAGGATTCAACAGTTTCAAGGTTTTCAGGAGTTTCATGGACTTCAGCAGTTTTAAGGACAGTCAATCTCCATGGCGTGAGCCATGGAGATTGACCTTCAGCAGTTTCAAGGACTTATACAGTTTCAAGGTTTCAACAGTTTCAAGTTTTCCAGGAGTTTCAAGGTTTCCAGGAGTTTCAAGGACTTCAGTGCAATAATGCAACCTAATAGGGTTTTTTCCATGTAAACCAGTATAAACCAGTATAATGGAACCTAATAGGGTTTTTTCCATGTAAACCAGTATAAACCAGTATAATGGAACCTAATAGGGTTTTTTCCATGTAAACCAGTATAAACCAGTATAATGGAACCTAATAGGGTTTTTTCCATGTAAACCAGTATAATGGAACCTAATAGGGTTTTTTCCATGTAAACCAGTATAAACCAGTATAATGGAACCTAATAGGGTTTTTTCCATGTAAACCAGTATAAACCAGTATAATGGAACCTAATAGGGTTTTTTCCATGTAAACCAGTATAAACCAGTATAATGCAACCTAATAGGGTTTTTTACATGTAAACCAGTATAATGGAACCTAATAGGGTTTTTTCCATGTAAACCAGTATAAACCAGTATAATGGAACCTAATAGGGTTTTTTCCATGTAAACCAGTATAAACCAGTATAATGGAACCTAATATGGTTTTTTCCATGTAAACCAGTATAAACCAGTATAATGCAACCTAATAGGGTTTTTTACATGTAAACCAGTATAATGGAACCTAATAGGGTTTTTTACATGTAAACCAGTATAAACCAGTATAATGGAACCTAATAGGGTTTTTTCCATGTAAACCAGTATAAACCAGTATAATGGAACCTAATAGGGTTTTTTCCATGTAAACCAGTATAAACCAGTATAATGCAACCTAATAGGGTTTTTTACATGTAAACCAGTATAATGCAACTTAATAGGGATTTTTACATGTAAACCAGTATAAACCAGTATAATGGAACCTAATAGGTTTTTTTTTACATGTAAACCAGTATAATGCAACTTAATAGGGTTTTTTACATGTAAACCAGTATAATGCAACTTAATAGTTTTTTTTTACATGTAAACCAGTATAATGCAACTTAATAGGGTTTTTTACATGTAAACCAGTATAATGCAACTTAATAGGGTTTTTTACATGTAAACCAGTATAATGCAACTTAATAGGGTTTTTTACATGTAAACCAGTATAATGCAACTTAATAGGGTTTTTTACATGTAAACCAGTATAATGCAACTTAATAGGGTTTTTTACATGTAAACCAGTATAATGCAACTTAATAGGGTTTTTTACATGTAAACCAGTATAATGCAACTTAATAGGGGTTTTTACATGTAAACCAGTATAATGCAACTTAATAGGGTTTTTTACATGTAAACCAGTATAATGCAACTTAATAGGGTTTTTTACATGTAAACCAGTATAATGCAACTTAATAGGGGTTTTTACATGTAAACCAGTATAATGCAACTTAATAGGGTTTTTTTTTACATGTAAACCAGTATAATGCAACTTAATAGGGTTTTTTACATGTAAACCAGTATAATGCAACTTAATAGTTTTTTTTACATGTAAACCAGTATAATGCAACTTAATAGGGTTTTTTACATGTAAACCAGTATAATGCAACTTAATAGGGTTTTTTACATGTAAACCAGTATAATGCAACTTAATAGGGTTTTTTACATGTAAACCAGTATAATGCAACTTAATAGGGGTTTTTACATGTAAACCAGTATAATGCAACTTAATAGGGTTTTTTATATGTAAACCAGTATAATGCAACTTAATAGGGTTTTTTACATGTAAACCAGTATAATGCAACTTAATAGGGTTTTTTACATGTAAACCAGTATAATGCAACTTAATAGGGATTTTTACATTTAAACCAGTATAATGCAACAGTTTCAAGGATTTAACAGTTTCGAGGACTTCAACAGTTTCAAGGATTTCAACAGTTTCAAGGACTTCAACAGTTTCAAGGTTTCAACAGTTTCAAGGACTTCAACAGTTTCAAGGATTTAACAGTTTCAAGGACTTCAACAGTTTCAAGGATTTAACAGTTTCAATGACTTCAACAGTTTCAAGGATTTCAACAGTTTCAAGGACTTCAGGAGTTTCAAATATCTATCAAGTATTTTAACAGTTTCAAGGCCTTTTCAAGGATTTCAAGGATTTTTCAGCTAAATTCCACATTAGATCTGTTCCGCAGTCAATCGCAATGGCTTCAGCCATTGCAAGTTTCTAGTTATTATTATTATACTTATATCTTTTTCCAGTTTTTTGTCAGCTTTCAACTCTTTCACAGTTTCAGCAATTTCAACAAGTTATACATCAAAACGTTCAGCATGTTCAAGAGAATTCTGCGATTACTTTTGGGACTTCAGCGATTTCCGATTTTTCCGCAATCGGACAAAAATCGGTCGATTTTTCCCATTGACGTATAATGGGGCTTCAACAAATTCATAGTTTTCAGCATTTTCTTCAACATTTTTAGCAATTTCTGCAGTTTGTGCATGTTCAGCTTCCACAACTTGTGAGTTTTCAAAAAAAATTAGAGTTCTGCAGTTTTCCAGTTTTTTTCTACGGGCTTGGGAATTCTGCAATTAATTTGCATTGAGAATTCTGCCATGCATTTTAATTGGCCCATGCAATTTAATAGGACTTCAGGTCTTTCAGACATTTCAACAGTTTCAAGGACTTCAACAGTTTCAAGGATTCAACAGTTTCAAGGACTTCAGCAGTTTCAAGGATTCAACAGTTTCAAGGATTCAACAGTTTCAAGGACTTCAGCAGTTTCAAGGTTTCAACAGTTTCAAGGACTTCAGCAGTTTCAAGGACTTCAACAGTTTCAAGGATTCAGCAGTTTCAAGGATTCAACAGTTTCAAGGACTTCAGCAGTTTCAAGGACTTCAGCAGTTTCAAGGACTTCAACAGTTTCAAGGATTCAACAGTTTCAAGGACTCAACAGTTTCAAGGACTTCAGCAGTTTCAAGGACTTCAGCAGTTTCAATGACTTCAGCAGTTTCAAGGATTCAACAGTTTCAAGGTTTTCAGGAGTTTCATGGACTTCAGCAGTTTTAAGGACAGTCAATCTCCATGGCGTGAGCCATGGAGATTGACCTTCAGCAGTTTCAAGGACTTATACAGTTTCAAGGTTTCAACAGTTTCAAGTTTTCCAGGAGTTTCAAGGTTTCCAGGAGTTTCAAGGACTTCAGTGCAATAATGCAACCTAATAGGGTTTTTTCCATGTAAACCAGTATAAACCAGTATAATGGAACCTAATAGGGTTTTTTCCATGTAAACCAGTATAAACCAGTATAATGGAACCTAATAGGGTTTTTTCCATGTAAACCAGTATAAACCAGTATAATGGAACCTAATAGGGTTTTTTCCATGTAAACCAGTATAATGGAACCTAATAGGGTTTTTTCCATGTAAACCAGTATAAACCAGTATAATGGAACCTAATAGGGTTTTTTCCATGTAAACCAGTATAAACCAGTATAATGGAACCTAATAGGGTTTTTTCCATGTAAACCAGTATAAACCAGTATAATGCAACCTAATAGGGTTTTTTTACATGTAAACCAGTATAATGGAACCTAATAGGGTTTTTTCCATGTAAACCAGTATAAACCAGTATAATGGAACCTAATAGGGTTTTTTCCATGTAAACCAGTATAAACCAGTATAATGGAACCTAATATGGTTTTTTCCATGTAAACCAGTATAAACCAGTATAATGCAACCTAATAGGGTTTTTTACATGTAAACCAGTATAATGGAACCTAATAGGGTTTTTTACATGTAAACCAGTATAAACCAGTATAATGGAACCTAATAGGGTTTTTTCCATGTAAACCAGTATAAACCAGTATAATGGAACCTAATAGGGGTTTTTCCATGTAAACCAGTATAAACCAGTATAATGCAACCTAATAGGGTTTTTTACATGTAAACCAGTATAATGCAACTTAATAGGGATTTTTACATGTAAACCAGTATAAACCAGTATAATGGAACCTAATAGGTTTTTTTTACATGTAAACCAGTATAATGCAACTTAATAGGGTTTTTTACATGTAAACCAGTATAATGCAACTTAATAGTTTTTTTTTACATGTAAACCAGTATAATGCAACTTAATAGGGTTTTTTACATGTAAACCAGTATAATGCAACTTAATAGGGTTTTTTACATGTAAACCAGTATAATGCAACTTAATAGGGTTTTTTACATGTAAACCAGTATAATGCAACTTAATAGGGTTTTTTACATGTAAACCAGTATAATGCAACTTAATAGGGTTTTTTACATGTAAACCAGTATAATGCAACTTAATAGGGGTTTTTACATGTAAACCAGTATAATGCAACTTAATAGGGTTTTTTACATGTAAACCAGTATAATGCAACTTAATAGGGTTTTTTACATGTAAACCAGTATAATGCAACTTAATAGGGGTTTTTACATGTAAACCAGTATAATGCAACTTAATAGGGTTTTTTACATGTAAACCAGTATAATGCAACTTAATAGGGTTTTTTACATGTAAACCAGTATAATGCAACTTAATAGTTTTTTTTACATGTAAACCAGTATAATGCAACTTAATAGGGTTTTTTACATGTAAACCAGTATAATGCAACTTAATAGGTTTTTTTACATGTAAACCAGTATAATGCAACTTAATAGGGTTTTTTACATGTAAACCAGTATAATGCAACTTAATAGGGGTTTTTACATGTAAACCAGTATAATGCAACTTAATAGGGTTTTTTATATGTAAACAAGTATAATGCAACTTAATAGGGTTTTTTACATGTAAACCAGTATAATGCAACTTAATAGGGTTTTTTACATGTAAACCAGTATAATGCAACTTAATAGGGATTTTTACATTTAAACCAGTATAATGCAACAGTTTCAAGGATTTAACAGTTTCGAGGACTTCAACAGTTTCAAGGATTTCAACAGTTTCAAGGACTTCAACAGTTTCAAGGTTTCAACAGTTTCAAGGACTTCAACAGTTTCAAGGATTTAACAGTTTCAAGGACTTTAACAGTTTCAAGGATTTAACAGTTTCAATGACTTCAACAGTTTCAAGGATTTCAACAGTTTCAATGTTTCAACAGTTTCAAGGACTTCAGGAGTTTCAAATATCTATCAAGTATTTTAACAGTTTCAAGGCCTTTTCAAGGATTTCAAGGATTTTTCAGCTAAATTCCACATTAGATCTGTTCCGCAGTCAATCGCAATGGCTTCAGCCATTGCAAGTTTCTAGTTATTATTATTATACTTATATCTTTTTCCAGTTTTTTGTCAGCTTTCAACTCTTTCACAGTTTCAGCAATTTCAACAAGTTATACATCAAAACGTTCAGCATGTTCAAGAGAATTCTGCGATTACTTTTGGGACTTCAGCGATTTCCGATTTTTCCGCAATCGGACAAAAATCGGTCGATTTTTCCCATTGACGTATAATGGGGCTTCAACAAATTCATAGTTTTCAGCATTTTCTTCAACATTTTTAGCAATTTCTGCAGTTTGTGCATGTTCAGCTTCCACAACTTGTGAGTTTTCAGAAAAAATTAGAGTTCTGCAGTTTTCCAGTTTTTTTCTACGGGCTTGGGAATTCTGCAATTAATTTGCATTGAGAATTCTGCCATGCATTTTAATAGGCCCATGCAATTTAATAGGACTTCAGGTCTTTCAGACATTTCAACAGTTTCAAGGACTTCAACAGTTTCAAGGATTCAACAGTTTCAAGGACTTCAGCAGTTTCAAGGATTCAACAGTTTCAAGGATTCAACAGTTTCAAGGACTTCAGCAGTTTCAAGGACTTCAACAGTTTCAAGGATTCAACAGTTTCAAGGACTTCAACAGTTTCAAGGATTCAACAGTTTCAAGGACTTCAGCAGTTTCAAGGACTTCAGCAGTTTCAAGGACTTCAACAGTTTCAAGGATTCAACAGTTTCAAGGACTCAACAGTTTCAAGGACTTCAGCAGTTTCAATGACTTCAGCAGTTTCAAGGATTCAACAGTTTCAAGGTTTTCAGGAGTTTCATGGACTTCAGCAGTTTTAAGGACAGTCAATCTCCATGGCGTGAGCCATGGAGATTGACCTTCAGCAGTTTCAAGGACTTATACAGTTTCAAGGTTTCAACAGTTTCAAGTTTTCCAGGAGTTTCAAGGTTTCCAGGAGTTTCAAGGACTTCAGTGCAATAATGCAACCTAATAGGGTTTTTTCCATGTAAACCAGTATAAACCAGTATAATGGAACCTAATAGGGTTTTTTCCATGTAAACCAGTATAAACCAGTATAATGGAACCTAATAGGGTTTTTTCCATGTAAACCAGTATAAACCAGTATAATGGAACCTAATAGGGTTTTTTCCATGTAAACCAGTATAATGGAACCTAATAGGGTTTTTTCCATGTAAACCAGTATAAACCAGTATAATGGAACCTAATAGGGTTTTTTCCATGTAAACCAGTATAAACCAGTATAATGGAACCTAATAGGGTTTTTTCCATGTAAACCAGTATAAACCAGTATAATGCAACCTAATAGGGTTTTTTACATGTAAACCAGTATAATGGAACCTAATAGGGTTTTTTCCATGTAAACCAGTATAAACCAGTATAATGGAACCTAATAGGGTTTTTTCCATGTAAACCAGTATAAACCAGTATAATGGAACCTAATATGGTTTTTTCCATGTAAACCAGTATAAACCAGTATAATGCAACCTAATAGGGTTTTTTACATGTAAACCAGTATAATGGAACCTAATAGGGTTTTTTACATGTAAACCAGTATAAACCAGTATAATGGAACCTAATAGGGTTTTTTCCATGTAAACCAGTATAAACCAGTATAATGGAACCTAATAGGGTTTTTTCCATGTAAACCAGTATAAACCAGTATAATGCAACCTAATAGGGTTTTTTACATGTAAACCAGTATAATGCAACTTAATAGGGATTTTTACATGTAAACCAGTATAAACCAGTATAATGGAACCTAATAGGTTTTTTTTTACATGTAAACCAGTATAATGCAACTTAATAGGGTTTTTTACATGTAAACCAGTATAATGCAACTTAATAGTTTTTTTTTACATGTAAACCAGTATAATGCAACTTAATAGGGTTTTTTACATGTAAACCAGTATAATGCAACTTAATAGGGTTTTTTACATGTAAACCAGTATAATGCAACTTAATAGGGTTTTTTACATGTAAACCAGTATAATGCAACTTAATAGGGTTTTTTACATGTAAACCAGTATAATGCAACTTAATAGGGTTTTTTACATGTAAACCAGTATAATGCAACTTAATAGGGTTTTTTACATGTAAACCAGTATAATGCAACTTAATAGGGGTTTTTACATGTAAACCAGTATAATGCAACTTAATAGGGTTTTTTACATGTAAACCAGTATAATGCAACTTAATAGGGTTTTTTACATGTAAACCAGTATAATGCAACTTAATAGGGGTTTTTACATGTAAACCAGTATAATGCAACTTAATAGGGTTTTTTTTTACATGTAAACCAGTATAATGCAACTTAATAGGGTTTTTTACATGTAAACCAGTATAATGCAACTTAATAGTTTTTTTTACATGTAAACCAGTATAATGCAACTTAATAGGGTTTTTTACATGTAAACCAGTATAATGCAACTTAATAGGGTTTTTTACATGTAAACCAGTATAATGCAACTTAATAGGGTTTTTTACATGTAAACCAGTATAATGCAACTTAATAGGGGTTTTTACATGTAAACCAGTATAATGCAACTTAATAGGGTTTTTTATATGTAAACCAGTATAATGCAACTTAATAGGGTTTTTTACATGTAAACCAGTATAATGCAACTTAATAGGGTTTTTTACATGTAAACCAGTATAATGCAACTTAATAGGGATTTTTACATTTAAACCAGTATAATGCAACAGTTTCAAGGATTTAACAGTTTCGAGGACTTCAACAGTTTCAAGGATTTCAACAGTTTCAAGGACTTCAACAGTTTCAAGGTTTCAACAGTTTCAAGGACTTCAACAGTTTCAAGGATTTAACAGTTTCAAGGACTTCAACAGTTTCAAGGATTTAACAGTTTCAATGACTTCAACAGTTTCAAGGATTTCAACAGTTTCAAGGACTTCAGGAGTTTCAAATATCTATCAAGTATTTTAACAGTTTCAAGGCCTTTTCAAGGATTTCAAGGATTTTTCAGCTAAATTCCACATTAGATCTGTTCCGCAGTCAATCGCAATGGCTTCAGCCATTGCAAGTTTCTAGTTATTTTTGGAAAAGAATCTTATGGTGGGAGTGGCTGGAGACCCCTGCTTTACGGGATGCCCATAGGAGGTCTGTAGTCTGTACCTCCAGCGTCTCTCTGCCTCGGGCCAGCTCCAGATGCACGTTCTCCTCGGCCAGGTTTCGGGCGTGCTCCTCAGCCTGCAGTCTCTGTTTGAGCGTGTACTGGTCACAGCGAAACGCCAGGGTGATCTGAGAGAAGGCCACCTCGAGATCAACAGACTTTTGTAAATGATCATTGCACTTTGGAAAAGGATTAAATGACTACTATGCAGTTTTAAGTAATTATTATGCCTTACTTCCACGTCATTCTCAGACATCTCCAAACTGCACAAGAGAAAGAGAGATTACATTTCAGAATCAGCATCTTGTGTATCTGATGTGTTTTTTCTTTGTCACCTGTTGAGTCCAACTCTCTCAATGATGGACAGATCATTCCAGCTCATGATGGGCTCCTCTTCCGGACTGGTTTCTGAGTTAATGTGTATGGATAAATTAAGATTATACATTTTAATTTTAATTTACATTTTGGAGCTTATACTGTGTATATCTTAAACTTTACCTTCATCACTGTCATCACTGGCTGGCATTGTTGGCAGATTGATAACATTTGTTTGTGAAGATTCAGGCTGTAAAAAGAAAAAAAAGAGAAGAAATTCAGACAACTTTTTTTTAGAAGAGAATGCATACACATAGTATAATTTATGTTTTGTGAAAGTGACAGACAGGATATTTTAGAAAACCATGCATACAGAATGGTTCAAATAAAAACAAACAAAGACAGCAAGTCTCGAGTCACTGCATTGAAACAAACCAATTTGCCATTCTTTTATGATGAATCAAAATATTTCATCAGCACTTGCTCTGTAATACCTACACTTGTAAGTAATAATAGTAATAATATTATTAATCGACTGAAGAACAGTTTTATCCACCTGGTTATCAGGAAGCTGAACTCCCTCCCTTCCCTGTGCTTCCACCCCCTGCCCCACACCAAGGCTGTAAGAGAACTTCAGTTTCGATTAAAATCAATTCATTGACCATCAAGATCTTTTGATCTTTGAAATGTATTTTGCTTTGCAAGCCTGTGTTGACAAGTTTCTCAATGCGCTACACTGTAGATTCACTTCATACTCTGCAGTGGAAAGCTACTATTGGAGCCACAGCTGCCCTGACTGACGGGCCCCTCCAACCAA
Source organism: Proterorhinus semilunaris (assembly GCA_021464625.1). NCBI lineage: Eukaryota > Metazoa > Chordata > Actinopteri > Gobiiformes > Gobiidae > Proterorhinus > Proterorhinus semilunaris. Next base: position 20,232,523 of record CM038347.1, read on the forward strand.
CAACCCCCCTTTTCACACACTGCTGTACATTCATACAGGCGGTGGGACACAATGACAACGTGCACCATCGAACTGTCAGCCTCAGTTATTGGACAACCCGCTGTAACCGTCTGAGCCATTATTGCCCCAGTGGTAGCAGTTGTAGTAGTATTGTTGTTGTTGTAGCAGTAGCTGTAGTAGTGATAATAGTGGTAATAGTAATGGAAACATTAGCTGTAGAAGATATAATTTAATTGTAATATATATGCAAGATTATTAGTATTTTGTTATTTTGTTGTGGTACGTGCTGGCATAGTGCACAGCATATATGTTATTTCCCTTGAGGGCGAAGTAAACAATCCTGTGCACTGTGCGTCATGAGATTTACCTGTGCTCCGTTCATTGTCCGTTTGCTGCTCTTCACTGGAGTGAGTCCAATATTGTCCCTAAATTTCACTTTCATTACAACATGTCACCCAAGAACCTCTTCTGTCATTTCCTCACTTTAACTCTAATATTTTAACATGTCCCAATGAGTCCCATGCAAGTCCCCTGTCTTTTCCCTGTCCTGAGAATAGATAATCCCATTAAGAGATCCTCAGTCAGGCAGGCCGGAGAGGCTCATGGGAAACTTCTGCTCTGCTGTTTATTTTTTATTTATTTTTTTATCTTTTATCTTTTATCTAAAGACACATTTGAAAGGTGCCAATATGTTCACTCCAGTGCCTGTAATTCCTTTAACAGTTTAATACAGTGACAGTCATTAATACAAACAGAAAACAGTAGATTTGGAGTTCATATTGTAAAACACTTTTAAATTAAAAATGTTTTAATTAAAACTTGACAAATACACAATTTAACCAGGTCTGTAATATTACAAATCATTGAAACTTCAAATGATAAATAAATAACAGGCTGATGATTAGGTGGTAAGAGTAAGAAAGGTATAGTGTAAGTTGATGTAACAGCCAAGTAAGTTACCATAATGTTCTACTTTTGTTACTATAAGAACAGTACTGAAAGTCATTTTGGTATGTAAAGATTAATGCAAAGTATGCAGCTTGCACACATAAGGGGTCTTTTACATTTTGGCCATGTGCAAAGCGAGTAGTAGCCACAGTCCCCTCTAGTCCCACTAGAGGGGACTGTCTACTCAACGGGCTGATCTGGGCCAGGGTTGCCAGATGTACAATAACTATCGTATTTGTACGATAATTTTGACCCCTGTACGATGTACAATCAATAATTCAAAAAAGCCCTAAATGTACGATAATTTCAGAGCGCCAGATAAAGTCTGGTTAAATGCACTGTCCCCTCTCAGCAGCGCTTCGCTTTCGCTCTGATCTGGAGTCAGACTTAACCTCCGTATTCACGAAGGCATAATATCTGCTGTAAGAAGGAGAGACTGCCCCTGGATCAGTTTTACAGTTCCACTATTGCATTATCCTTCTGCCCTGACGCATCCTCTTTGGTTAGCAGGTCGTGTGTGTGCGTAATGTAATAAATGGGACAGTGCGCGGGGCTGTGTTGTAGTTAGGGGTGATGATGATATGGGCAATATTTTTGCGCGGGTGCTACAGCGATATTGGCATATTTATAGTGTACGATAGTTTGTGCTGCAAAACTATAGTTTTGGAAGCTTTGTACGATATAATGGTTTTCAGAATCTGGCAACCCTGATCTGGGCTGATCGGTGCTTACAATTCAACATACACCACTGGACAAAACTCCATTTCAGTGAAAGGGTGCGCAAGCTTCATTAGATTTTTTATAGTTTTAGACAGGGGCGGACTGGCCACATGTCCATTCTGGAAGAGCACAGAAGGGCCTCTGGCTTGAGGGCCACCGGGCAAACCGACCAGCCCAGTTGCACAGCTAAGCAGCAGAAAGAAGTAGAGAAACTGATAGTCATCTGATGATCCCAGGTGTCGAGGCTAGGGCTATATTAATTTTAGGGGCGCTCAAGCACCCCTAAAATTAATTCAAGCACCCTAAAAATCTCAGGCCAAAAAATATGTATACTAAAAAAATTATCCACACTAAAATGTATTATGTACTGCGATAATATGTTGTTTCTTGGTTGATTTAATAAAATACACTTATTACAAAAATAAAGCAAAAACCATCCCACTTCACTTAATGCTTTGGTCTTGATGTCTCGCTTGCTGTAGCTGAGCTGTCTCCTCAGACTCTGCTCTATCGTCTCTCCCTGTAAAGCACTTTGTGTTACATTTGTATGAAAAGCGCTTTATAAATAAAGTTTGATTTGATTTGATTTGATTTGTAGATAGTCTACTAGAGGCTTTCCACATTCCAAGCTTTTGGCCAGTTTTCTTTTTTTTAATCCGTTTCATATACACGGACTTATACAGCTGATGTACAGCTGAACAGATATGTTTGTGCATTCAATAGTGTGTAGCGCGGCGACTCGCAACGCATGAATGTGCTTAGCATTATCCATGTTTTTTTAGTACGGTATTTATGTGTTTTTTAATTACTTTGCTCCTCTCCTGTCCCTGTATCTTTATTTAGTAGGAAAGTGTATTCATAATTCAGCATTTCGTTTCCTTAGAATTAGAGGTTCTATCTGACTTTATCCACATTTTCTGGTTCCTGGACCTCTTCCGTACACTGTATACATTTTTTTTTAGTTTGTGTGCATTTTTGAGGATTTCATGAGAAAAATTAATTGTAATGCTATGGCAACGTATTGCATTCATTTGAAAAAATTAAGTTTCTGTTTTCACGAGAATAGTTTCTGTTTTTACGAGAAAAGTTCAGTTTTAATGTGTAAAATAAATCCTGTTTTCACGAGAAAAGTTCTGTTTTTACGAGCAAAATAAATCCTGTTTTTCCAAGTAAAGTTTCTGTTTTTCTGACCAAAATGACTAAGCCCAGTAGGGGCCTTTTAGGGCATTTGACCCACTGCACTGTAGACTATTGGGGGATGCCTTATGGGCCACTTGGCAAAGAGCTAGTACTAATTGTAAAGTGATTTGAGGTCACTGGGTGAATTACCCATAAAGCAAAAAAAAATAAAATAATAATAATAATGACATTGTTTTCCCAACTAGTTTAGTATAGTCATTTGTTGACGGTCCCTTAATACAGTGGAAAGCACCGAGCACCGCTAGCATGGACTAAGCACAAGCCGTCTGTCAAGCATCTCTCCCCGCCGACTCATGCTAGACCATTACCCTGTGCTGTTCTTGTTCAAAGGGTAGTTTTTGACCAGCTAAAGCCGTCAGCAGTGTTTCTCGGGTTCAGTCAACGTAATGTTGGATATCTGAATAGACTATCTGAATGTCCATCTAACTTCACCACACAGACGCACACCGACATAATGACCCTCACTCATGTCACCTACTGGGTTTAGTAATTTTGGTCATAAAAACAGAAACTTTACTCGGAAAAACAGGATTTATTTTAGTTGTTAAAACAGAAATGACTTTTTTCGAAAAAACTGGATTTTTTTGCTCATAAAAACAGAATTTTGTCTCGTAAAAACAGGATTTATTTTACAAATAAAAACAGAACTTTTCTCGTAAAAACAGAAACTTTTCTCATAAAAACAGAAACTATCCTCGTGAAAACAGAAACTATTTTTTTTTTCAAATGAATGCAATACTACGGCAACGTATTGCATTCATTTGAAAAAAAAATAGTTTCTGTTTTCACGAGGATAGTTTCTGTTTTTACGAGAAAAGTTCTGTTTTTATGTGTAAAATAAATCCTGTTTTTACGAGCAAAATGAATCCTGTTTTTACGAGCAAAATGAATCCTGTTTTTACGAGCAAAATGAATCCTGTTTTTACAAGCAAAATGAATCCTGTTTTTACGAGCAAAATGAATCCTGTTTTTACGAGTAAAGTTTCTGTTTTTATGACCAAAATTACTAAACCCAGTAGGTGACATGAGTGAGGGTCATTATGTCGGTGTGCGTCTGTGTGGTGAAGTTAGATGGACGTTCATATAGTCTATTCAGATATCCAACATTACGTTGACTGAACCCGAGAAACACTGCTGACGGCTTTAGCTGGTCAAAAACTACCCTTTGAACAAGAATAGCAGAGGGTAATGGTCTAGCATGAGTCGGCGGGGAGAGATGCTTGACAGACGGCTTGTGCTTAGTCCATGCTAGCGGTGCTCGGTGCTTTCCACTGTATTAAGGGACCGTCAACAAATGACTATACTAAACTCGATGGGAAATGGGTCATTATTAGGCCCGAGCAACGGACACGAAGTGCCCGGCGAGGGACTAATAAAAATCGTAAAAAAAAAGGGAAAACGCAAGAATTCAAATAGCAAACGTGGACCGATACACAAGTAACAGGTATCAGAAATTAGTGCTCCGGGAGGTCTAATTTTGGGTGGCGTTGGCAAGAGAAAATAATCAAAGATGGCTCAGTGGCGCCCCCTCAAACAGGCAGTTTACATTGAGTCAATGAGAGCCCGGTGGCAAAAAATGTCATCGTACAAAGGTGACACTGGCCAGGGTCATAGACCACGTCAGGACATGTCAAAAAATATATTATGAGCCCGGCCTAAACTCTACAGGAAGTCGGCCATCTTGGCCCAAACCTCGCACCGTCAAAATCGTACCTGTTGAACTTGTGACCCCTGATCCCCGAGTTTTCAATCAAAAGCTTCAATTTTTGGCCAAAATGTCCCAGACCCATGTGGCTTTCCAAATCCTCATTTCAATTTTGGAAATATTATTGGGCGTGGTCATGACAAGGCCGCAACTCAGAGGCCATTTTCTACAAAATTCAAAGTCTCATATCTTTTACAGACTTTGTGGGATTGCAACGGACCCAATACGGCGCACGTGCACATTCTCGAGCTGGACCTAACCATGTGCAAACGCAGCCACTATGGCCAAAAATGACCCACTGGCGCCCCCTTCAAGGTTTTTTCTTGAAAAATTCGAATCAAAAAATCGGGATGGTATGGAGTTGTGAAAATAATCACACAGGCCTTCCCCGTCATAGGGATCGCGTCCGCCTTAGTGTGAGCTTTCCGAAAATGTATAACATGTGGGGGTAAAAGTAACCAGTCCACTTATACAGCCTGTTCAAGTGTAAGAACAGCGCCACCTGCTGTTTTAAGATGTCTTTTAAGTGGCCAGTAAGTGGCCCGCCAAAAGTGGCCCGCCCATCCTCCGTGACTATAGCCAGAGTTGTTTTTCTGGCAGCATGTTGGCCTCTGTCAGAATTGCCACTGTCAGAGTTTCTCATGAAAATCGTCATTTTTCCAAAATACCCCCTTTAGTCACAAAAGCCACAGTTTTAGACTCATACGTAGATATACTACCCCTCTGTGACAGAAAGAAGCTTTAATTTGGACGTGTTTGCCTCCAAATTGAGCTTTTTTGGACTTTACAGTCATAGGAAGTTCACTTAGGCTGTTTCCTGTCCGTCTCTGCGTGTTCCCCGTACTATGTAGCTCTCACCAAAGTATTCCATCATCTTTTAAGAGTTCTGCTGTATTGTTGTGTAAGCCTGTGTAGCTCCATTGGTAGAGTGCAGGTTTTGCACTGTAATATTGCCGGTTCAATTCCCACCATGACTTTTTTTTTTTTTAAGCAGTACCTACTGGGAAGAACCTGAATCGGCGACTATGCTCCCACCCTCATTCAAAACGGGGAAATGACCCTCACGTTGTACCACATGCCGTTTCATAAGATATTTCACATTTCGGCTGCAAAATAAATCTGCTTGTGTAGCTACATGGGTAGAGTGATAGGTTCCCAACCATGGGATTGCTGGATCAATTCTCACCTTGACTCTTTTTTATTTTTATTTTTTTTTGACTCGGCAACTACTGGGAAGAACATGAATCGGCGCCTATGGTCCCTCATTAAAAACTGCGAAAATAACCCCTCTCAACCAAATATTGTTTCACCTATCAAGTACGCTGAATGTCCGAGGCATCCTCTGAAATATTTGTCCCCCAGGCAAGTTTGCTCTAATTATAAAATGATTCAAATCATCTTGGCTCTCCGTTTTCTGCATATACATGAGCTTAGTGATCTTTATAATAGTAATCCAAGGTCTTCTCATGTCTGCCTTAGCTCCATGGGTAGAGTTCTGGACTCTCAATCACAAGTTTGCTGGATCAATTCCAACCTTGACCTCGTTTTACTTTTTATTTGTATTTATGTTTATATTTGATTTTTTACTGGCCACCTACAGGAAAGAACATAAATGAAACATGAAATGAGAAAATGGAGGGGGGGGGAGCTTGACCGGAAATCACCTCTCTCCTCCAGTGGCGTGCTAGGACCTAATTTAGAAAATATTTGCCCATATTCGCCCCACTATGACACAGAGTTATAGCTCAGTGATAGTGTGCTGGTCTTTGGTGCAGTAGGTTGCCAGTTCAAACACAGCTTGGACACTTTTCTAATGCTTTCTCTTTTCACATGGGCTGCTGCACTCTGAGCCTGATACAACTCAAGAATGAGCATGTAGTTATGTAGACACAATTATTTAATTTTCCACTTTTCTACGTTGCACTCCTTTTTTCCTCTTTACTTACTGTTTTCTGTAAATATAAGAGTGCAGGATGTTTCATAAGATTGATATCTGTTTAGTTGCGCTGTTTCTTGCAGCTTGGCTAGCTCCATAGGTAGAGCACTGGGATACCAATCATGATGTTACCAGTTCAAGCTCAACCATGGCTTCCTTTTTTTTTGTTTTTTTACTTTTGTAGTTTGGACTGGGCATCTACTGGGAGGAACATAAATCAAACTCAGGGATTTAGAGCAAAGTAGCCCACATCAGGTGTACTTCTGTATGGGGTTATTGTTTACCGGTCTCTGTTTCAGGAGGTTACCACTTCAAATCCCAGATAGCAAAAGATGTTATTTCAACGTTGATTTTTGGTCAGATTGGTTATTTTTGGTTGAGATTGAAATGTCAACGTTAATTCAACGTTTAATCAACGTCGCATAATCAATGGTTGAAAAAAAGCTGTTGAAACAACGTTGAATAAACGTAGGTATTTTAAGGTTGAAGTGCCAACATTGACTCAACATTGTTTCAATGTACATGGCCCTGATGGTTCAGCAGGTGCAAAAAGAGCGGGAATTTAAAGTGGTCATGTGACCTAAAGCCTTCAAATCTCAACTGCTCTGGAGCCACTTAGTGCAGTTTTCTCTCGGAGACGTCAGGAGCAGACCGTCTAAAGGTAAGTTTGCTGAGATTTTTATTAGGATTAGATGATTAATAATATTTATAAAGCCACACACTTAACCCACACAGCATGTAACATAATATTTTGAAAACTGTTCCTTATAACTTGTCAGTTATATTGTTAGCTCACTTAAATACTGTATATTACTTATAATCTGATATAAAATAGTAGATTCAGTGATCTAATTTGAACTTTGTTTTGTACAATGTCAATACAATCAAACTATGAATACAAAATAATTAAATGTCTAATGTTGTTTTAATGTTGGTCTCATTGTCTTTTTAGACTTAACCTCAAGGATAAAAGGATCTTAATGCACATAATCTTGGTATGTTATTATTTCAACTAATTCATTTCTTAAAAAAAAAAAAACACATATTGTTGTTTGTTCAAGTCTGTCTTTTCCACTAACTGTTACAGCAGAATATATTCTTCCTGAATATGATTAGATACTGTATTTATGCTTCTACATGTACAGCATGTTATCTTTAATAGTTTGCGTTCACGTGACCACAGCATCCTAAAGAGCCAAATTGAAAAACTGAGGCGGCGCAACTGAAAATTCCATGGCGGTAACTATGGTAACTGCAGTAACTGACAAAATGCTGATTTGTATGTCTTTGTTTTTGGCTCATATCTTCCAGCACATATAAACAAATGTCCAATTACTTTTTCCGAGAGGCATCAAAAACTGGTGACAATGTTCAAAAACATGAGCGTGATGTTGTCCAGTATTTTTGACTTTCAGACATAAAAATAATATCACAGGTTTGTGAATCCAATCACTATCAGATACTGAAGAGGAAAAACATTTGTCAATTTTTGTTGGAGATTTCTTACAACAACTGTATTTCTCCCATAGAGTTGTATTGGCCCCTGACCTTCACTTGACATTATGACATCATCACATTCTAAATCGTGAACGCCACCTATTTATTTGTTTTTTTGTTTGATTTTAGACTCTACACCGGCCTGCAGCACACCTGCATTTGATCTCTTTGATACAGGTATTTACTTGTTACATTGGTATCATTGTTTCCTTTAAATATACAAACTGATAATAGTTTACTAAAACTTTTACCAAAGTGGATCACAATTTAACTCAACGCAAACATAATCTGACTGTATTATTTCTGTTGTAGCTGTTAAGGTTAAGCTCCAGAGGAACTGCCCTGTAGAGCCCAAAGTGTTATTAAGAGGTGAGTGTCAGTTCTGTGCAGCCTGTGGGCCTGGTTTAATCTGGGTTGTATCAGGCCAGTGCAGCCTGTGGGTCTGGTTTAGTCTGGGTTGTATCAGGCCCAGTGCAGCCTGTGGGCCTGGTTTAGTCTGGGTTGTATCAGGCCAGTGCAGCCTGTGGGCCTGGTTTAGGTCTATTCTAGTACATTGTGTATCAAACTGTGTCGGTTTTCTCCTCTTTGTTAAAATTAAAGTAAGTAATTAAGTCTTTTTTTCTTTCTTTTTTCCCCTAGCGGCTTCTTGTCAGTTTTCTTCACCTAAACTCGCCTACAGTGATGGGCTGAAGAAGTGAATGATAAGAAGATATATGGACTAGAAAGAAAGGATGGCATGAAAAGAAAGGTAGAACATTTCTAATGTGTCCAGAAGCATTTGACCCACAGTATGAGAGGAATGAAATATGAACTGTTGAACTAATACAAGAATCAAAAGCATTTCTAAAAGTGTTTGCTCTAAACTACAAACTGTATGTACTCTGTGAAGGCCATTCATTATAGTTATATATATATATATATATATATATATATATATATATATATATATATATATATATATATATATATATATATATATATTCAACATAATTTGTAACATTTTTGTAACATATTGCCATTTTGGACTGTGCTTTATGATACAGTCTGTAGTGATTATCTGAATTGAGCTCAACAGTCCCGCCCACTTCCTGTCCTTTAGTGAGTCCGAGGTATGAATCCCATTTAATCCATTGACTTTGAGAAATATTAAGAGTTTAAAAGCTCAACACAGACTCATCAGCTATGTGTTAAAACACACAATTTTAAACTGAATATGTATTTAAAATGTTATAACTGAAATAAATGTCACCTTATTTTCAAGTATTTAGTGAGATTCTTTGTATAAAATATCCATGCCATGGTTGGCAGTGAGCACAGAGCTGATAACCATGTGTCGTGCTCTTTTTTTTCTTCTTCTTTTTATCAATAGACTAAATCAATGGGGTTTTTACTTGCGACACACGTCCAAGACTGGAAGTGGGGGCGGGACTTGGTGTCATTAAAGCTAAATTTAGACAAAAAAGTTAATTCCTAGTATGACAATTCTTCACATGCATTGTAATGTTACATTTGCTTGTGTTTGTTGTTGTTGTCTGGTAGTTAAGAAGGTAGTTTTGTACTGTTTTTGTCATGTTTTTGTATTACAGTATAATAAATTGTGTAATAAAGAAGCTGCAATAAGATTGATGGTCTGTTGATTTTAGAACATTGTTTCAATGTCAAATCAATGAAATATCAATGCTTAATACTGTTAAATCCATGTTGATTCAATGTTGATGTAGGGTTGAAAATGTGACGTTGTTTCAATGTTGATTCAATGTTGATAATTCTAGTTGATCTGATGTTGTTTCAATGTCATTATCAATGAAAGATCAACGTTGGATCAACATTCAACATAACGAGCAAAATTACGCCATTTCAACGTCAGAAATCAACGTTGATTCAACGAAAAAGCCTGACGCTAGATCAAGGTTGATTCAACGACATTTTGCTATCTGGGATATGACTTGGACATTTTTCTAATGTTTTTTAAAAAAATGTGTTGATAGATTTACCTAACAGTTACGCTTGGGTTACTTGGTTCATACCTGGAACAGCAGCCACTGCTACTTCTGCAGCCCAGTTAAAGCCTTTAGGCCAGGTATGGCATAACTGTGCATCAGACCAATGGGTCTGACCAACATTTTATTTCACCTATCATGGTGGCTGCATGGCTGAAGCATCCTCTCAAATAGTTGGCCTCCCAGGCGAATTTGTGCTGGGACTTTCAGCCTGGTCGAAAACTCGTCCACAGCAATTACTTTCTATAGGGTCTCATAGCTCAGTGATAGCAAACACATGTATATCAATTTTATAAGCAACCCGGCTTTTTTGCGGCTTTACAGGGTAGGCATTATTTAATGAATCATTTTGTAATCAGGGCAAATTCGACTGGGTGCCCAAAGAGCACCCAGCACCCACGGGATCGGCGCCTATGATTTGGCTTACATAAACATGTTTTTCCTCAGCATTTCATGGGGGAGGAGGGATAACAATGTTTGTGTATGAAGGAAAGGCTACATAGTATATGCATAGAAGAAATGGGAGGACAGTAGGGAAACAATTTACGCAAAACAGGGCAGAAATGTTGAAAATAGGGAAAATGGAGGGGGGGGGAAATGACCTTAAATTACGTCTCTCCTCCAGTGGGGAGATTTAGAGACAAGTAGTCCACATCAGGCCATCATTGCTATGGAAGTATAGCTCAGTGATAGTGTCCTGGTCTCTGGTGCAAGAGGATGCCAGTTCAAACATGGCTTAGACACATTTCCAATGCTTTTTCTTTTCACATGGCCGCTGCACTATAAGCAAAATCACAATCTTATAGTGCACAAGCACAGCGCTCAAAGGTCAATTGGGATACATGTGCTGTCTCTCAGTAGTCTCAATGTATACAGATGGTTTTACTACTGGTTTGGCAATATTTACTGAATAATTTTTTTATCAAGGCAATTCCGCGTGCGTGCCCACAGATTTGAGTGGGTGATCCAGTCCTGCAGCACCTGGGGCGAGAGTGAGGCCGGGGTGTGACGAAGGATCAGGCGAAAGTGGGCCGCGTTAAGGAGCAAAACAGACCGGGTTGGGTGTAAGGCCGAGGCCAGAGCAGATTTGGGCGAGAGCGGGCGGGGGCGGTCTCAAGTGGGGGCATTCGCAAAAGGTGGGGCGGTCGCAAGGTGGGGGGGCGGTCGCAAGGGGGGGCGGTCGCAAGGGGGGGCGGTCGCAAGGGGGGCGGTCGCAAGGGGCGAGGGCCTTTATCGCCGCGAGCGGCTTTAATTATTATTATTATTATTAATGTTTGTTGCTTTATGGGTATTTCACCCAGTGACCTCAAATCACTTTACAATTAGTACTAGCTCTTTTCCAAGTGGCCCATAAGGCATCCCAATTGTCTAAAGTGCACTGGGTAAAATGTCCATAAAGCTACTGAAGAAAAATTACACATTGTTTTCCATCGAGTTTTATCGAGTCACTTGTTGACGGTCCCTTAATAGAGCGGAAAGCCACCGAGCACCGCCAGCAAGTACTAAGTACAAAGCCGTCTCAAGCATCTCTCCCTACCGGCTAACATTAGACCATTACCCTGGCCTGTGCTGTGTTTGTTCGAAGGCTTGGCTAGTTTTTGACCAGCTAAAGCCGCGAGCAGTGTTTCTCGGGTTCAGTCAACGTAATGTTGGATATCTGAATAGGCTGTCTGAATGTCCATCTAACTTCACCACACAGACGCATCCCCGACATAATGACCCTCACTCATGTCACCTACTGGGCTTAGTCATTTTGGTCAGAAAAACAGAAACTTTACTCGTAAAAACAGGATTTATTTTGCTCGTAAAAACAGAACTTTTCTCGTAAAAACAGGATTTATTTTACACATAAAAACTGAACTTTCCTTGTAAAAACAGAAACTTTTCTCATAAATACAGAAACTTTTCTCGTGAAAACAGAAACTATTTTTTTTTCAAATGAATGCAATACGTTGCCGTAACCACGTAACCGGCCTGAATACACTTTCGATGCATCGTCTTGTATCCATGGAGCATGCCATACTGGTTGAGTTGATCCTGCACAAACACTGCCACGTCCAACAGGTCAGACTTGTTCCTGCGTCTGAACAGGCGCAGATCCTTTACGTATCTTTGCAAAGTTGACATGCTAATTACAATACCGCCAAGACTGCTGAGGCACATCAAAATCTCCCAATGGGGAGAAATAAAAATAAAAGCGAATTAAACTGCTTAATTGTGACATTTCCGCGTCGGGAGAACTGATAGTTAAGTCCTGCATACACTTATTGCAAAACAGACAGTGGATTTTGCTTAGAGAAACTTTTCTCGTTAAAACAGAATTTATTTTGCTCATAAAAACAGAACCTTTACTCGTTAAAACAGAATTTATTTTGCTCATAAAAACAGAACTCGTAAAAACAGGATTTATTTTGCTCGTAAAAACAGAACTTTTCTCGTAAAAACAGGATTTATTTTGCTCGTAAAAACAGAATCTTTACTCGTTAAAACAGAATTTATTTTGCTCATAAAAACAGAACCTTTACTCGTTAAAACAGAATTTATTTTGCTCATAAAAACAGAAATTTTACTCGGAAAAACAGGATTTATTTTGGTCATAAAAACAGAAACTTTACTCGTAAAAACAGGATTTATTTTGCTCGTAAATACAGAAACTTTTCTCGTGAAAACAGAAACTTAATTTTTTTAAATGAATGCAATACGTTGCCGTACAATACGTTGCCGTAACCACGTAACCGGCCTGAATACACTTTAGATGCATCGTCTTGTATCCATGGAGCATGCCATACTGGTTGAGTTAATCCTGGACAAACAATGCCACGTCCAGCAGGTCAGACTTGTTCCTGCGTCTGAACAGGCGCAGATCCTTTACGTATCTTCGCAAAGTTGACATGCTAATTACAATACCGCCAAGACTGCTGAGGCACATCAAAATCTCCCAATGGGGAGAAATAAAAATAAAAGCGAATTAAACTGCTTAATTGTGACATTTCCGCGTCGGGAGAACTGAAGTCCTGCATACACTTATTGCAAAACAGACAGTGGATTTTGCTTAGAGAAACTGTTCTCGTTAAACAGAATTTATTTTGCTCATAAAAACAGAACCTTTACTCGTTAAAACAGAAACTATTCTCGTGAAAACAGAAACGTTATTTTTTTCAAGTGAATGCAATGCGTTGCCGTAGTTTTCTTCCTTTAAAAAAAATGTTGCTTTACTATTTTATAGTTAGCCGTTAGCTTGCTACCTAGCTAAATGCCTAGACTATGGTGTCTTCATAGAAAAGGGGGAACATTTTTCAAAATGACAGTAAATTTAACAGTGTTTCTGTACCAGTGATTCTCAAGCTTTCGTGTTTGGTACCTCGAGAATTGAAGAACCGCTACTCCAGAGACATTGTAATACATGTTTACAAATGATATAGGCAGTTCTACAACAAGAACTCCATCTCTGCATTTCATTTATTCACGCAGGCGGGCAGGGCCTTACTAAACAAAACCCTGCATGTGTAAAGATAGATACTTAATAGGATTAAAGGGAGGATACTTATTATTGCAGTTGAAAAGGTTTTGTAATTTCTAATGTGTAGGCAGTTTTTTGGTTGGAGATACTTTCTATTTGTGACGGTGGACCCACTAGGGGCGCAGCGTAAAACGTATAAAAGGTCACGCCTATCTTCGCTCTGCCTCTGGTCTTTGTTCTTCTGGGTGGTCAGGCCGGCGTCCGCTTGCGTTTGGAGCAACAGGCTAACAGCGCCAAGGGGCACAACTATCCGGGGGGAGCGCTTCAGCGCAATGCACGTAGGAACCACTGTGTATCGGGTGCGGAGGTCCCGAAGCTCCGGTGGGGGCCGATGGCGCAGATTGGCTGCCTCGCTTCCGTCAGTCTACCCCAGGGCAGCTGTTGCTACAATAGTAGCTTACCACCACCAAGTATGGAGTGAATGAATAGTGCAATGTAAAGCGTCTTTGAGTGTCCAGAAAAGCGCTATATAAAACTGATGCATTATTATTATTATTATTATTAAGAAAAATAACTTTAACAAATAAAACATTGGTTATTTAAAGTATGGAACCTGCCTCTGTCAATATTACTTACCTGGGTGCCTTTGGGTTAATGGCTAAGGTTAGAACTGCTAATTGCTATAGCTGCTAGCTACTTACTACCCCTCTACACCACCCCCGGTTACATATTGATTGCTGAAAATTACTTATTTCATAGATTTGTGACTATGATATTTTCCATACAGAATGTAGAGGTTGATAATATGTTCATCTTTACAGTTTTTATGGTTAAAGGGACTATACAGAGTTTAAAAATTAAGTATTTCCCTCCCCCTACAATGTCCTATTGTGTAGAATGAGCCCAGACCTATTCACAAGAACTGCCTCTAAAATCCTGCACTGTCACTCAAAAAGGTGTTAATTCGGGTCCGAAGTGCCGTCATGCACGAGCTTGACATAGAAGCTGCAGACATAAGCCCTGAGGTGGCAGTAGTGAGAATAAAAATGACCAACTTGCATCTAGTCCTTTTAAGATATTTAGTGGGGTTACAGTCAGTTAGCGTTAGCCTCTTCGGGTTCAGGATCGTGATGTCAAATCGCTAAACATCATGGGATTTGCAGCAATAACAAATCGGAACATTTTAAAAGGTTCACATTAAAACATTTGGACACTATAGTGAGTTACAAGTTTTTACCGGTGGTGACTCAACAGCTAATGGAGATTTTCCACAGCATTTTTCTCCACCCTTTACACTGTTTTAAGCTAATGTTAGTCTATGGAAAAGATATGCTATCACCCATAAACATCGCAGATCTCCATGGTAACAGTGGATTCTCCCAAACTCTATTCATGTGCTGTTGACCACTTTGCTCCTCTCCACGTCCCTGTATCTTTATTTAGCAGAAACATATTCATAATTCATAATTTGTTTAAGTAGTGGTGGAGAAATGTGAGAAAGTTTCAGTTATTTACCCACTTTTTTGCTCCGAGTGCCTGCTTTGAACATGACCATATATGGGCAAGTCCAATGATTTCCTCTGAATCTATTTGACCTTGACTTTTGACCATGTGATCTATTGCCGTAGCAACAGAACGTACATATAAGACGCATGTGATGTCATCTCATTTGAATATTCCACATAACATGTTAGCCCTGAGCTGTTCACACAATAGTATCTCACTCTACAGGATCTCACCTAGACTCAGCACGCAGTTTGCTAGTTTGCCATTGTTTAGTGAGATTAACCACTTATTAAACAGTTTCTTTTCACCTTACGGTATCTTAACACGACTGTAAGAAGTGAATTTCTCCACAGTGAGATTAATATTGTCTCATTTGTCATCTTAAAACATAAAAACAAGATGAATACCGATAAAGCTGCTTCAAAACAGACAGCCACTGTGCAAAAACCACTTCGTAAGATCAGACGGATGCAGAGGCGAGGTCAGGAACGCCAAAGTCAGGCACTGTCCGAATCCCACACCATGGAAACACAACCAGGAGTGGAGACTGTTGGCCAGGTCCAAGCTGGGGAGAAGTGTGCACAAATTGTCCAGGAAAGCGTCACTGACATCACCTCTGATGTTCTGGGCCGTCAGGGTCAGGCGCTGTCCGAATCCCACACCATGGAAACACAACCAGGAGTGGAGACTGTTGGCCAGGTCCAAGCTGGGGAAAAGTGTGCACAAATTGTCCAGGAAAGCGTCACTGACATCACCTCTGATGTTCTGGGCCGTCAGGGTCAGGCGCTGTCCGAATCCCACACCATGGAAACCCAACCAGGAGTGGAGACTGTTGGCCAGGTCCAAACTGGGGAAAAGTGTG
This sequence comes from Proterorhinus semilunaris, assembly GCA_021464625.1. Taxonomy (NCBI): domain Eukaryota; kingdom Metazoa; phylum Chordata; class Actinopteri; order Gobiiformes; family Gobiidae; genus Proterorhinus; species Proterorhinus semilunaris. The sequence goes on from CM038347.1 coordinate 20,248,357, forward strand.
CACAAATTGTCCAGGAAAGCGTCACTGACATTACCTCTCATGTTCTGGGCCGTCAGGGTCAGGCGCCGACCAATTCCCACACCATGGAGACACAACCAGGCGTGGAAAACGTTGGCCAGGTCCAAACTGGGGAAAAGTGGCCACAAATTGTTCAGAAAACCATCACGGGAAATACCTCTGATGTTCTGAGCCGTCAGGGTCAGACGCTGACCGAATGCCATACCATAGACACACAACCAGGAGTGGAGACTGTTGGCCAGGTCCAAACTGGGGAAAAGTGTCCACAAAGGGTCCAGGAAAACGTCACGAACATTAACTCTGATGATCTGGATTCCAGAGAAAGCCATGCGTCCCAGGAGGATCTCCTCAAACAAATAGAGAGTCTTAAAACACAGTTGAAGGAGCAAAATGTAGAGCTTGACATCAAAGACTACACGATAAAGAGATTAAAAAGTGTAGGTACCTTGAGTAAAAAGAAAGTCAAGGAGGAATGTCAGAAAGACATCGACGGATTACAAGTAGAGGTATATAGACTAAACACTGCCCTTCATGATGAGAAAAAGGAAAAGACACAGGTTTGGAGTAAAGTTTCCAGTCTTGAAGGTGAGATAAATGGGCTTCACAGAGAAGTGAAGAACCTTAAATCTGCTCTTTCTGTAAAGAATACAGGACCGCAAATGGCCCAGAGCAGAGTACAAACTCTGGAAGAAAATGCCCAGAGTGAATTTACTCTGCTCCAAGGGGAGAAAACTGAATGGGATGCAGATAGGGATGAATTACAATCGCAGGTCAGCAAGCAAAAATCTCTTCTCTGTGAAAAGACTTTGGAAACACAAGAGGCTCAGAAAAAAGTTACAATTCTTGAGGAGGAGAAGGCAGCCCTAGATTCAACCCTCCGTTATGAAGATACAGCACTGGAGGAGATGGCATTTCTGAGGGCCGATAGACGTCGCCTGATGAAGGAGGTGGGCAACTTAAAATCGGCCCTCTTTGAAAAGGATATAGCCGACGAAAACACCCAGAGCAAAGTTAAAATGATGGAGAAAAACATGGATGGATTGCAGGAAGAAAGAAGTGGCCTGTGCTTGGAGGTGGAAAACTTAAAATCGGCCCTTATTGAAAAGAATACAGCTCAGGAAAACGCCCAGAGCAAAGTTATAAAGATGGAGGAAGCGATGGCTGGATTGCAAGAAGAAAGAAATGAGATGTCCTTGCAAGTGAATAACCAAAAATCTTCCCTCCTTGAGAAGACTACAGCACTGGGACAGGCCCAGAGGAAAGTAAAAATGATGAGCGAAGAGATGGCCAGATTGCGGGAAGAAAGAAATGAGACGTCCTTGCAGGTAAACAACCAAACCTCAGCTCTCCTTGAAAAGAATACAGCTCTGGGAGAGGCCCAGAGGAAAGTTGAAAGTCAAGAAGAGGAGAAGGCTAAATTAGAAGCGAAAAGCAATTACCTATGCTTGCAGGTGGACAGCCTAGAATCAGCCTTAATTGAAAAGACGACAGCACTGAGAGAGGAACAGAGCAAAGTTCAAAATCTAGAGGTAGAGATCGCTGGATTGAGGACAGAAAGAGATGACTTGTCCTTGCAGGTGACCAACCAAAAATTAAGCCTCCGTGAAAAGAATACAGCACTGGGAGAAGCCCAGTGCAAAGTTAAAACTCAAGAAGAGGAGAAGGCTAAATTGCGAGAGGAAAGCCATTGCCTCGGCTTGCAGTTGAGCTACTTAAAATCACTTCTCCTTGAAAAGACTAAAGCACTGGCAGAGGAACAGAGCAAAGTTAAGAATCTGGAGGAGAAGATGGATGGATTACGGGAAGAAAAAAATGGCTTGTCCTTGTGGATGGGCTCCCGAGAAAGAGTTCTCCTTACAAAGAACACAGCACTGGTAGAGGAACAACGCAAAGTAAAACATATGAAGGAGAAGATGGCTGAACTGCGGGCAGAAAGAAATAGCTTGTCCTTGCGGGTGGACAACCTAGAATCGACCCTCCTTGCAAACAACACAGCACTGGCAGAGCACCGGAGCAAAGCAAATAATTTGGAGAAGGAGAAAGGTGATCTGCAATCCTCAGAGAAACATCTAAAGGCAGCCTTACACAAACAGCAAAAAGAAACGGAAGATGCCTGCTCCAAAGTGACCAAGCGAGAGCAGGAGTTAAGAAAGCAAAAGGCCATAACTCGAGCCTTCGAGGAGAGTTTAAAAACCACGCGGGACACGTTTAAGAACGTTCTTGAGCTGTGCAATGCCAAGTTATCTTCTGTCCTAGCAGAAAAAGTTAGCATGGAGAAGAAGGTGCAAGAAACGGAGCGTCTAAACCTCATCCACAGGAAAGAGGTGAGCTTGTTGCAAAGCTCAGAAGAAGAAAAGAGGGTAGCGCTTCAGGGGACGATACAGGAGCTTTCCAACGCCCTGAAGGCATCGCAGGAGAACAAATCTGATCTGCTCACGCACAACAACGAGCTTCAGGAAACCATCAGAACCAAAGAGGGTCAGATTCAGGAGATCGAGAATCGCCTCAAAAAGAAAAGGAGATGGTTTAGTTAAGGCTTTTGCCATTTAACCACCTCCAACCCTACAAAGGACATCAGTAAAGCTTGACGTTGAAGGCTGATGCTAACGCCACATGGCTGCCAAGTTAATCTGCACAAAAAGAAAAATATATATTGAAAACACACACTCACACACAAGCAAATTCAAACATGCACAAAGGTAACTCTTAGGAACTTGGTACCTTTTACGGAAAATCCTTTCCACATTTCTTTACCAAGCCTTCCTCGAGGTGACAAAGCTCTTGGTGATGTGGTAATGAGGCTGACCGCAGCATTCATAAAAACACCATGTCAACAGGAGCGGCGAAACCTCGTACCGTTAGCAGGTAAAGAAACTTTTGGATAAAGGATTTAACACTCAGTGACAGATTGAAATCAGATTGGCAGCTTTGTGTCGTGGTAATGTTACAGCCAACAGCGCGTCTACTGATGAAATCCTTTAGTTTTGTCAACCCATGTGTAGGAAGATGAGCAACTTGACATCTTACATATGTTACTGTGGCAGTCAAAGCCGTGCTGCTAACCACTGCACTAAATGTAGAAAATAAAGTACAAGTATCAATTTCATTCTCTGTGTTTTCATTTTCAGTTTTTTTTTTTCCCCCTCCATCCCCAAACTTTCGGGAACCCACGACAGACGACATGGAGCAGACACGAGCGGATTTACAACATGGAAACCGGTGTGGATTGGGAAATCCCAAGGCTACAATCCGACGTGGCCTGTTCATTAACATGCACCGTCACGACCAAATAAACCAATTGTTTAAATTAAATAAACACAAATGCAAAATCCAACATTATATGTTTTTGTTTTTTCTTTCATTGCAAGATTTAGTGCATATTTACAAAGGTGTAAAGGAGACCTAAGACATTTAAAGGTAAAACATCTAATTCTGGGTCAGTCGCAATGATTTCAAATATTGCAACCTCTTGTAGCTGCATTTGCATGTTTGTGCTGCTCTTCCTATACTTCAAGTCAGTGTTTTTTTCTACTTGATTAAAGTGAGATATACTGGTTTAGATAGTAGGACTGGGACAAATAATGGGGTTGTATCGGAATACTTTTTACTGCAATACCAAGTATTGATACTTTATCAAGTATCCCAATACTTTCGATACTTGTGTTTAGAGGTTTTTTGTTATCATGCATTCCTTTGATTTCCAGTAACACTGGAAATCAAAAACTTTTAAAAACTTTGGACACATGACTGTTTTCTTTTTACACATTTTAAGGTAAACATATTACCCATCATAATTACTCACTGTATCGCAATAAGTATCGGATCAGCCTCTGAGTATCGCAATAGGTATCGGATCGTGACAAAAGTGTTTCGTCCCAGCCCTATTAGATATACTCCAATACAAGTACAAGTTGTTCGGTTAAATTATTACTGAAGTGAAAGTACTTAAGTATATGCCAAAGTAGTGAATAGTTGTGAATGATACATTTGTGGCTTTATAAAGATCTGTACGGCACCACCTACTCTTCTGGAGTTGCCTGGCCAGCCAGATGCTGCCGAATTTACCAATATCGATCCACTCACGATCCACTCAGTCGCGAGTTCATCACACCAAGAGACGGACACTCTTCCAAAACATTAAAGATGGCGTGCGCTGCTACCTATACAGTATTTGTTCTGCTCTTTTGTTTGTTTTAAATAAGAAACAGTGTTGATATTGGCAGACATTGATGTTCACTGAAAAGGCTTCCTGTAGCTTGTCCTTGCGTCATATCCAGTGTTTCCCTAATTGGTTGATGCCGTCTGTCAGGCAAGTTCTGGAGTGTTCAACACAATGGCCGCTGACTGCTCTGCTTTGTGACTACGACACAAGAAGCATCATGGCTGCAACTCCAGCTCAAACCGAAATTTTCAAAAAGTCCAGGGGCGGGGCATGGGAGGAACTCCGGTGAACTCGGCCTTGATTGATCCAGTGGTGCAGTCTGCATACGTTCTTTGCGCAATACAATTCCATTTACTACTTTATTCATGTGTTTAATCATAACTATCGAACAAGTCAAGCGACAATAGTGCATATATATCACTGAACAGACATTGACGTCTTGACAAACTTTGGATAGACATCATTATATACTATAACTTGTCATTTTATACCATGTGTAATTGGTAGTCGAATGGTTACGGGTGTGGGCAATAAGCACTGGTGCAAAGGTAGCCGGTTCGATTGCCACTTGGTCTTTTTTTTTTTCTCTCAACAACGTTGAACCAAAATGCGATGCTTGTTATATTACTCGTTTTTTTATTATGTATTTTTCAAGAAGGCTATAATTATTAACTCAAATAATTCAACAACTACTATAATATCATATTGAACTAGATGCAATTTTATAATTTCATAAACTGACTGCAGGATTGGGAATTATTTATGCCTCTGAAAACATCCTGAATTTCTGTCATAATAATCAGTAAAAGGATTTTGCTTTGCAAGATAAGACTAGTTGAGTGAATAGACATTTAGACTGGAGTGCAGTAGATGGTGGGTTCAAGACTGATCAGAGTAGTTTTTATTTTTTCCTTTATTCCTTTTTTATTCTACTCACTTTGGACAACCAACGGAGAATTAAAGTGATATTATCAATAATAAAATGATAAATGTTGTCTATTTTGAGTACTTTCGCTAATGGTGCCCAAAAATAATACTGACAATAATACTTGACAATAATACTGATATCATGATATCTAACAAAACAAGTTTGATGTTTTCTTTAAAAAAAAAAAGAACAAAAAATTCAAAAAACAATAACATTTTCTGATTGGTTAATAATGCGATTTTAAGAAAAAAGTAAGCATAGCTTAAATGGTTTCGGTCAATATAACTTGAAGTGTAACAAGATGGATCAGAACTCAAAGCAATTGAGCTATTACGCCACATTTTTTGATTTGGGTCTCCATGACCTAGTTAAAAAGGGTTACTATAACTCTGTACATTTGAGCCAAGATAGCTTAGTAGGTTTGAAAAGATGGGTGGTTGGGATTTACAGTGCAGGCAAATGAAGTATCCAGGCAAATGAAGTATCCAGGAAAACACTAACACTGGATATGTGTCTAACACAGCCTAAAGTGCATATGACATGTTTTTATGTTGTTGTTCTTGTTGTTTCATTATTCCAACTGATTTTCATCATATTATATTTGTATGAAAATGAAGTTTATTTAATTTATGTTTCATTGGTGACACAATAAGTATTGACATCTCATTCTGTTAAGACTTTAATTTCTCACAAAATCACAAAAGCAAATATATTAAAGAAACATATATTTTTAAATAGCTTATCACTGGTAAAAAAATAAAAATAAAATCACAAAATCTTTCACATTTTTCACATATTCATGACACAAACAACCCTGTAACAATTTATACACACGTCAAGTAGATGTCATAAGGCCCAGTTAACTTGTTGTTGTTCCACTGTGTTCTTGTGAAATTGTATTTATTTATTGGTTTATTTGGTTGGGACAGTGCATGTTAATGAACATACATGGGTCTCATGCATATAAGAGAACATGCAAACTCCACACAGAAAGCCCTGTCCAGGTGGGAATCGAACCCCGGACCTTCTAGCTGTGATGCACGAGCTCTAATCGCTGTACTAATGTGCCGCCCAGAAATGATGATTTTAATTGTATTGATTTTGGGGTTTACGCTTATAAGCTCTTGCTTTGGCCCACTCCATTTGAGCAGAGTGTTTGCTGCTCAAATACACAAATACACAATTTTACTAACACTATATCAGAGGATCGTTGCAAAACAAATGTCTTACACAGACCAGAGCTAATATTAATCTTCACTCCCGAGGCGGAGTGACAGCAGGTTTATAGACTGAGTTGATAACTCTTACTAAAGTCAACACAATATAAAATACAGTTAAAACCTCAATAAGCATCAACAAGTAGCATCAACAAGTAGCACCAGCATATAGCATCTCATCAAAGCTCAAAAACAGAAAATTATTTACAAATTATGTAAACATTTGAGAATACCAGCATCACGGGTGATCTCAAAACTGATTCTTCATGTTAAATTTTAAGTGTTGCAGAGTATTACTCTCTCGAACAGTTGATGGCAAAGTGTTAGTAAAGTAAATTTAAAAAACAAGCAAGCTTAACTTTCAGGGCCATTTTTAGAAAGCAAGAAAGTTGAGCAAAGTACAATGAGAGGTAGAAGCAAACAAAGGTCCACATGGAAGCCGTTTAGCTTCTAAAAAAGGTGATTAAAACCACTGTCTACGCTGATATAAAGAAAGCTATTTCATTACTGCAACTATTTTGTTGTTTTCCTTTAGTGTAGCTTATTACTTTATTTTTTGTATTAGACTACCCACAAACTGGGACTGACCCGGCCCCTGTGCAAGTGGCAAAAACCTAAGGTCATCATGTGATCAAGGGCTTATCTGACGCCCGAAACATAATTTTAGTGGTGCAAGCAACAATTAAAGATTGATTGGGAGCAAACAAGCTTTGCAGATCTTTTTGCCTTTTTTGTCTTACTGTTTTTCAGATCCTGCACGCTTTTCAGATTTCTGTGATGTGCGTGTCTGCTTAACTTTTACATTAAGAACCTAATGTGACCCTTGGGTCAAAAGGTTTGCCCATATCTGACTAGAGCTATATTGCAATTTGATGAATAAGGACATTTCTTCATTAAGCTTTCATCATATGGGATTGTGGTGTTCCTTAAATTTAATTCACCGACGCAATTGTAATGGTCTAGACTAAGCCCTGAGGAAGTTTTAATGAATGTAGTCAGCCGAATGTTGATGAACTTGTTAGTCAGGAACTGTGTTTGTCACTGGACACACAGTGGCATTAATAAAAATAATAAGGGAAGGCAATATTTGTATAGCAACATTCATGCATGCAGAAACTTTACAACAATATAAAAGACATTTAACTAAATAGAGACACTTTAATTTTCCTCATGTATTACACAATATATTACATCTTTTAGTTAGGTCTATATCAGCCTTACTGAGTGTCATACCAACAATAATTTGGAAAAAGAAAGAAAAAGGCACTTTAGTCTCAATAAAAAAGATAAACCCATGCCTGCGGAAGAATCTTTACTCTGGCCTTGCCCAGTACTTAAATAATGTACTGGTCACACCTGGCATTCTCAGTACCTTAGTGCAGATCCTCATTCTTCTTTGATTAACTTTGTTCAAAACAAGGGCCAATCAATATAGTACCCACAAACATATATAAAAGTACCACCAGAAGCAGCCAGTGCATCACCAGTGGTACCTACACAGTTTGACAACTGCATGACTCTATCAAAATCAACTTGCTGCATCGGTGTCGGACGAGTATCATGCCATCAGAAACTTCCGGCTGTCAGGGCAGTGTCAGGTGACAGGTGACATATAAAGACACTGGTACTTCCTAGTTTGATCACAGCAGGCATCGTTCTGCAACCGAAGGGCCAGACGCAGGTAATTGTGAACTTTTTGTCTTGTAATTTGCCAGTTGTATGTTTCAGCTGCTGTTTTTGATTTTGTCAAATAAAAAAATAACGGTTATTTCATTATATAGTGCAAATCCCATTTTAGAATTATGTAAAAAAAATTACAAAAAAACATGTATTATCAGTTTTACCTGTAAATATTATTATGAATTGAAAATAGTGTCACTATGCCTAGCCTTACAATTTATAATACAAATTTTGATTGTAATGTAAAATCTTATTATTATCAATTATTTAAACAACAATAGTTTTCGTTGATTAAATTTTAGTATCATATGTTTATTTGTTCACTTTATAGTTTACTCTATGTTTTATTTTTCAGATGCTACAGTTAATAAAAATGCAAAAAATATTATTCGATTTATTTTCTAAATCGTATTTGTGTTGTATTTATTCTTATTTGTTTATCTATTTGAAATAGGACAGTGCATTAATCGTCATGTCAGCAAAAAGCCCAATATAAATGTCCCAGACTTGGCGTAATAGCTTAATTTGATTACGTTGTTCCAAGGCAGATAAAAGGAAATTTAATTTACAGAACAACAAAGACCGTTTACAGTCACAGGTGAGATAATTAATCTAATTGTGAGTAAATATTTACTTTGTTTTCAGTCAGTTTTTTAAGGAGCATTTTTAATTCTTCTAACCTGTTCTGTTCTATATTGCGCTTAAAGTATTTAAACATTTGTAATATTTAAAACAGTTAAACAGTTCTGTTTGAATGATTCATTAAGAACAGGTTCTGAATCATTATTTTTCAATCACATTTTCTAACAAATTATCTTACAAGTTCAATGCTATAATTAGGTATTTCCAAAACAAAACATAATTGTCCTACTGTCAGTCAGATGAAAGGCTTCTTCCTCTTGCAGGCCTTCCCAGTCCATCAGCATGGCACAATCTCAATCTGAATCAACAAAGGAAGAAAACAAAGTATAGCATTTTTATTCAAGATCAAACATTCAACGTTTCTTTTCAACTAGTTAAAGTTTACATGTGTGCTTCTACAGGTGTTTCATGACCCGATTCATGGTCATATGGAGTTTGACCCTATTCTGGTCAAAATCATAGACACACCTCAGTTTCAGAGACTGCGAAACCTCAAACAGCTGGGAGGAGCGTATTTTGTTTATCCCGGAGCGTCCCACAACCGATTTGAGCACTCACTTGGGTATGTAAAAAAAAAAATCAAGGCTTTCACATTTAAGATTCTAGCTATTCTCTTCTTTTCTTTTTATAGAGTGGCACACTTAGCAGGACAGCTAGTGCAAAATTTAAAAGAGAAACAGCCAGAACTTGGAATTGATGAAAGGGACGTACTTTGTGTGGAAATTGCAGGTCTCTGTCATGATTTGGGTCAGTAGCAAAAGCAAAGAATATCAAAAATATTTACTCACAGATTTTGGTACGTTGACAGGACATTTACATAAATAAATGTTAACGTTGTGTGTGTCTACAGGACATGGCCCATTTTCTCACATGTTTGATGGAATGTTCATTCCTGAAGCACGACCTGACCGACAGTGGAAGGTGAAAGACAGACATGATTGCATATGTTATTTAAATGTAGCATTATCATTCTGTAATAATCAGAAATATACCCACTGTAGCACGAGGAAGCATCCGTCAAAATGTTTGAACATATAGTGCAAAAACTGAAGGACAATGGTTTTGACCTGCTGTCAGAGCTGAAGAAACTGAATGAGATAAACATGGGCGATGACCTGGAGTTTATCAAAGAGATGATTAATGGACCAGAAAAGGTAAATTGTCGACACAATCTGGATCAAACTGCATCAGACTGAAAATGTGTGATTGAAACAGGGACATTACAAAGGTCGCCCAAGCAACAAGTCCTTCCTCTATGAGATCATTTCAAACAAACGAAATGGCCTTGATGTGGACAAGTTTGACTACTTTGCCAGGTTTGGCCATTTCAGGATATTCAGTATAATTGTTGTATTTGAAACGTGATTATTTTTTGTTCATTTCTTTGTCACAGAGATTGCCATCATCTTGGAATAAAAAATAGCTTTGACCACCGTCGCTTCCTTCACTTTGCCAGAGTCTGTGAGGTGGATGGTCAACTACAAATCTGCACAAGAGACAAGGTGTTGAGCTCTATCTGTCCTTGTCTGCACTGATGAAAGCTGAGAAGAGCATTATCATTCATCATTTAAATATGTAAAACATGTATTGATATGAGCTTATCAGGCTTTACCATCTACAGGAACAATCCAATATTTATGAAATGTTCCACACGAGGAGCTGTCTCCACCAAAAAGCCTACCAGCACAAAACCAACAAGATCATAGAGCTGATGTATGCATATGTGATGTTATCTTTGTGTTGTGCCCTAATTTGGAATATAAATAAATAAATAATATGCCACAGGATCACAGAAGCTTTCCTCAAAGCAGATCCAATTTTGAACATTTCTAAAGCAATAGATGACATGGAGGTCTACAGCGAGCTCAGTGGTAAAGTTTAAACCTTTTGCCTAAATCTATTGGTGAGTACGTTTGTATGATACATTTTCTGTGTTTCAGATTGCATCTTTGAGGAAATACTCTATTCTTCTGGAAACGATCTGAAGGAGGCAAGAGAAATTCTGGAGAAAGTTCTCTCTCGGGAACATTATCTTTATCTAGGAAAGACCAAAATGAAAGAAATGCCTAAAGTGACTAAGGTGTGTTATTTTGCTGTTGTGTAAAATGATCCCTCAAACTGAAAACACCAGGACAGTAACTTTGTATTTGTAACTTTTCTTTCCAAGGAATTGAAAGAAAAATGGAAAGTTGAACTGGAAGAAACTAGTGTGACCACTTATCAAGAAGAGGCTGTTGTTGAACTGAAAAAAGATGACTTTGAAATTATTGTGAGTGTAAAGAACTTTTTAAATATTTATTTTATTGTATAATAACTGTTTACTTGCGTCTTTTTTCTTTATTTTCAGATCACTGCCTTTGACTTTGGTATGAAAGAAAAGAATCCCATGGAGAACTTGCATTTCTATAGCAAGTCTGACAAGACAAAAGCATTCAAGATCCCCAGTGCACAGGTCAGAACACGAACGACGTTTGCAATTTCACTTTGTTCAATTTTAAATAAAGTTATGTTCATCAGGTTTCTCAGTTTCTCCTGCCGGTAAATTTCTCAGAGAAATGGATCAATGTCTACTGCAGGAGTTCTGACAAAAGCAACGTTGCATACAGACATTTCTACCAATGGTGCCGTGACAAGGACTTCCTCCTTCCTCCGGTAATGTGACTGCTTTTCCACTAAAATGACAGCTTAACACACATACAGCATAAAGTACTGTGATAAATACTGACACTACACACAACTCACTTATTTCTTCTTTCTAAACATCCTGGAAGAGTCCATCTCAGTCGAAGGCAGTCGGACCAGAACCAAAGGTACCGGATTCTTGAGCAAACATTTATATCCAGTTTGAGCCTTTATTGTGAACAATCTGCATCTACAGGTGTTTAATGACCCAATCCATGGTCATATGGAGTTCCAACCTGACCTGGTCAAAATCATAGACACACCTCAGTTTCAGAGACTGCGGTTCATCAAACAGCTGGGAGGAGCCTATTTCGTTTATCCCGGAGCGTCCCACAACCGATTTGAGCACTCACTCGGGTATGTCAAAAATGTGTTTGCAGGCCAGGTCAATCTGTTATGTACAACAAAAGTTAATTATAACAAAATGATGTTGTTTTTATTAGAGTGGCACATTTAGCAGGACAACTTGTGCGAACTTTGCAAAAGAAACAGCCAGAACTTGGTATTGCTGAGAAAGACGTACTTTGTGTGGAAATTGCGGGTCTGTGTCATGACCTGGGTGAGTCTAAACCTACAAATGACAGTCTCAATCGCATAAATACATTTCATGGTCCTACTCTTGATTCAAACATTTCTCTCAGTTGTCAGCTTATTTCAAAGCGATTAAGAAAAACACTACCGCTGCACAATCCTTTAAAAATGATGTGTTGAAACTCAGTCTTCATGGACAATGGTGTATAAAAAAATTATATTATATGTTATAATTTGCAGGACATGGACCTTTTTCCGAAGTATTTGATCAAATCTTTCTCAAAAAAGTGACAAGTGAAAAAGAAAACAAAAAGTGTGAGGTAAATAAGAACATATTAAGTTAATGAATAAATTAACATCGTACTGTCGGCTGGTTTATTATCCCAAAGGATTATATATTATTTATTCATCATCAAAATAAACGTTATTTCTACCACAGAGGAGCGAAGTGTCTGCTAATCTTTTAAAACAAATCAACGAGGGACTGAATCTGGATCTGGACATGACTTTTATTGAAGAATTGATCAAGGGAATAGACACAGAGGTACAAGATCTGGTATTGTATCTTTGGTAAATCAAAAACTGATGTTTTCTTTGAGTAGGAAACACCACAAGGTCGACCAGAGAAACGCTTCCTTTACGACATAGTGAACAACAAAAGAAATGGAGTTGATGTGAACGTCTTTGACTCTGTGGCCAGGTTTGTCGCTGTAGTTTTTGTAACGACCTGTGACATGTTTACTTTTTGTGATCAAGTTTTATTGGGTTGTACATCTTTCAATAGTTTACATATCAGTACCATAGGACGGACGGACGCACACAATCTCTCAAATTTTTCTCATAGAAATTGCACTTCTGAGGTGATATGCTATTATGCTAAATTCCAATCAAATTCATTGAGAAAAATCAGATAGTTATGCCTGATGATTTTCTGTCACCATTTTTCAATATGCAATGACTTGTCATGTTTGTGTCGCTCCCAGATGCACAGAATCTCTCACCTCAAAAGCCTGGAGATGATTAGGAAGCCAGATGTCATCATTGTTTGGCTTGTTTTGTAAATTTAAAAACTTATAATTATGAGTTATAAACTCATAGGCTGAGATCTAAAGTCATAGTAAGAGACGTACATGTTTCAAATTGATCTCTCCTAATTATTCTAATTGTCCCTGTTATTTTTCTGCTCTACCTTAAACTGTCTTTCTGGTTGTGTGTTTAGTTCAACAGATTTTTAGTGTTTAGATCTTGAAAAACAAACTATTTGAAATCTAAAGCCAGATAACTGGTTGTAAGTAAGGGTCTTGACAGTTTGAACTGAATCTTTAATGCCATCAATGTCATTCTTAATTACATATTTTTTCATTTACACTTAAACGTAGGGATTGCCATCAGCTAGGCCTTAAGACTCATTTTGACCACCAGCGCTTCATCAAGTTTGCCAAAGTCCTCACTGTCGAGGGAAAGCCTCAGATCTGCATTAGAGACAAGGTGAACAAACTGGTTCAGTAACAGATTTTTTTTGCTGTTGCCAAATTTGTTTTGCTGCAATCAAGTTATTTTTTACAGGTGAAGAGCAACGTGAACGACTTGTTTCACACCATTGATGCTCTTCACAAGAAAGCCTACCAGCACAAAGTGACAATGAAAATCGAACTAATGCAAGTATCTTCCTTTTCTAAAATGTGATGTGTTTCTTCTTACAACTTTGATGAAATAAAAAATGGACATACCACAAACTATTAAGCCTAAAACAGAAACAGCTCCACGTGACATATTCACTCCTCATTCACTTGGTGGTGGTAAGTGCAGGATTGTGGTAAGAGAAATTGATGCAATCAAAAAGTACTCTGAAATGAAAAGAGCACTCAAAATGATTTGTAGAGTTACTTTAGGTAATTTACCCAGATCTCATTTTAAATGTATATGTCAAAACATACATAACATGGGAATTAGGTACAGATACAGGAAATGTCAAGAGAACTACAAAGAGCTATGTAACCAGAGTTAAAAGGACATGTTACAGTAATGGGTGAAAGTCAATAATGACTGAACAAATTGCTTTTATTTGTATCATTCAGGATGTCAGAGATTGTTAAGGAGCAAATGGCAAATAACGTAACTCTGCAACAAGCTCTTACTGTTTATTCCCAGATGACAGGTTTGTACAAAGATACTTTGTTAACCTACTTATTCACTTCTTTATTTCTTTCTGTATTTTTGTTACAAGATTGTTGTGTTTTGTTGGGTCAGATGGTCAATTTGGAGAAAGATCTGCAAACAAATCTGAGGCAAGAAACATTTGGAAAAGAATCCACTCTCGGAAACTCAAATGTTTGGATACTTTTGAGAGAGAAAAAACTTTAGAGCAGACTCCACCAACATGCTCCACCGCTGACGAACGAATTGCAACCACACTGGCTTTGCAAAGGGAACACATAGGTCTTCATGTAAGTATTTTTATTTTATATATACATCAAACAGAATTTGCATAATATCCTGTTCTTGTCTTAATGAAGGTCAGCTCCATGTTCATGCAAAACAGCAGCACAGAAACCATTAATGGCATTAATTTCTATGATAAGAGTGGGAAGAAGATTGAAAAGGTATAGGACAACTCAAAGGTACTTTTTCCGTTGAAGGTGATTAAAAGCCTTCTCCTCAAATTGTTCATTTGTTTTTTTGTTTTCTATTATAATGAATTTGATTATTTAAACAGAAAGTGGAGAGTCTTTGATGCACGCTGCAGAAGAGAAGACTGGATACAGAGAGCGTCTACACCAGCTGTGTTAAATTCATGGAATGTTCTTTTTATTAGCCTATAGGTTGAATGGTGGTGGTGGTGGTATTTCATTGGAATTTTCTGGCTGATCATATAAAGAAAATTGTGCTAAATATAGACTGGATTATAATGAATCAAAAACAATCAAAGAAAAATGTTAGCCTCAGACAATCATGTGGGTGTCAAATGGAGTTTTATTATTGATTTGTGATCAGACCTACACTGGAAAAATTAGATATCAAATGATCAAAAACGCTTGAATTAAGGCATTTACATTGGTTTAAGTTTGAACTAATCTAAGTTGATATAAAAAATAAAAAAAAGCATAAATACAACTTTTTTATAAGATTAATTGACTTTTAAATTTAAAAATATCATTTTTTTACTTGAAATTATACAAAATGTTCTATTGGCGATAAGCTGTTTTATTTGATCTTAGACCAAACCTACTCACATTTTATTTTAAATATCTTAATTTAAGAACAGTCAAGTAATTTCTCTTCCTGAAGATCATTATTTTTTCCAGTGTGTTTAGTCTATAAGAAGTGCACATGATTCCGTAGTGAGTGGCACTGTTGAGATATTTATCCATCTTTATGTTTTGTTATTTTTTAATATATATTGTCATTTAACAAATAACGTGATGATACAATCTCAGAGAAAAGAGGGGCCACTACAACTGTATGAGATATTCCAAAATCTGAAAGTCCTCTTAATTGGACAAAATCACATCGAGTTCAATATTGAAACATCAAAATGTTGTTGACAGATATAGTCTTTTTATTGTGTATTTTATTGTTTCGGACTTGAATTGCCTTCTTGGTGTAAGTTGACTGCACTGCTCGACACCTTTTTAATGCGTTTAATTGCATTTTTTTTCTTGTGTTTGGGTGTCTGCTGTGAGGCACATTGAGTTGTACATGTACATGAAATGTGCCATATAAATAAACTTGCCTTGCATGCAAAGCTAACTTTTTGAAAAAAATCCGGATTTTGCGAGGATTCAAAACTGTGGATAGATTTTTCATAAAAACGTGTGAAATTTGTCTCAAAAACATCCACATTCACAAAGGAGAAGAATTCACCCTTTAGGTGATTCACAAATGCAGATTCAAATTGGCACATGCAAAAGCACAGATTCACAAACACAAAAATATGTTTTATTCACAGAAGCAGAGATTCACAAACCAAAACATACCTTTTATTCGCAAATATATACGTCCTAATAATATTTTACGTGAATAAATCTAAGCGCGCAAATTAGGCATTGTGAATAAATCTGGCATTTTGAATTAATTTATATTTTTGTATCAATGAATCATTATGACACAAATCTCACCCCATAGGGTTTCGGACTTGGGTGGACATTTTTTTGTAATATATATATCCATATATTTTTCTAGTTTTTGGATTTGCTTCGTTAACATTTTTTTTATTCTGAAAGAGCGGAAGCGAGATTTAACGGGACAAGGCAGCGCGGAAACAAAAACCCGGGTATTTTTCGCTGCAGTCCCGGGTCAGCTGAGTCAACCTGAACGGCAGGTTTACCTCTGGGCCGTAACGTTGGATTTCAGCTGATCATGGAAAACAGAAAGCGACCTTTAGGGATCACAGCTAACAACAGCTTACAAACCCCGGAGAAGAAAGTATGTGTTGTCCGGCCGATCACTTCGGACTACATGCACTGGGAAGTCGAGGAAACGTGCCAGTATCTTCGTGAAGAGGGACTTGCAGAGTTTGAGGGTATATTCAGAGGTAAGTTGTGCTACTTATTTGCCGTGAACATGTTGACACCTCATCTATCTGCTGCATGATGATCAGGTGCTCGGGGCTGGCTATGCTAACAACATGTGTTTTTTTTTTTTTTTACAGCTGAAAAGATCACTGGCCTGGGTCTAAGATACATTAAAGATACCGATTTGGAGAAAATGGGAGTCAAGTAAGTGTCTCACAAAGGTTATCTATTGTTTTTGATGTGATCCAAGCTTGACACTTTTTTTGCTCACTGGCTAGTCTTCAAATGTTGCTTGCCACTCAGTGCTTTTCTAAGACATATATTTTTTCTGCTTAACTTGTAAAATCTGATCGTTATGTATTTAACTGTTTTAAACAATAAACATGTTTCATTGCAAAGCCAGATTTAGGTATTTACCTAAACTGGCTCGTGTGGTGAATGAGAATGAAAAAGTTACTAGCTACAATGGACAGCTTTACTTTTACTTTGGCTAGTTCTTGACATGTGGTGAAACAGTTTTACGCCTTTTAATCTTGTTGTTCTGTGTTTAAAGATGTCACGGTGATCGCCTCAGGGTCCTCCACAGTCTGAGGAAATTGTGGCAAATTGAGGCTGAACCAAACAAGGTAACAGAAAGCATCCTAAAGACCTTATTGTTTGGGCGTGAGAGGAATGTGGGTACAGATGTGCTGAAACTTGCTTCATGTTAAACTGGTTACTTTGGTTTGGTTCTCTTCCAGGTGTTTAACGATCCCATCCATGGTCACGTGGAGCTGCACCCACTCCTGATCAAAATTATTGACACGCCACAGTTTCAGAGACTGAGAAACATCAAGCAGCTAGGGGGGACTTACTTTGTTTTCCCAGGAGCCTCTCATAATAGATTTGAGCACAGCATTGGGTAAGTGCAATTCACTCAGTGGCTTGAACATTTCTTATTTTCATTTAATATTATGTTGCTCTTCACCATATACGTGATATGGAGCACAAACCTAAACACGTCACACTGACAAACACGGTAATATACAAGACAAAACAACATCACTGATAAAGTAGAGTAGAGTAGAATAAAGTCAACCCGAAAATATGGAATAGGCCTAATAAATAGCCTAATAAAAGTAGTTTTTAGTGCTTCATTATTCCTAATTCTATATATCCTGACATGTACGTATAGGCTCTATTATGCAAGTCACTCAAAGAGCTTCACAAATGCGTTTCCTAGATTGAGCTGAAGAGGGATAAGAAAAACCTTCATACTTCACTGATAGAGCGGGAGAACCCTGCACCAAGGTTACAGATGCTCTTTGTGCTTTTAGACGGAAACAAGGACGAGGTTCCATTAAAATCATTTTGTTTTCCCCAAAAGTATGAAAAACTACCTATTCAATTATATCATGGTCAAAGCTAGTTATATTCCTATTATTATTATTATTATTATTATTATTATTATTATTCAAAAACACAATAATTCAATCACTATTTGGCTACATGATCAATTGTGTAAATTGTGCTTGCATTATATGTTTTGAATTAATACAAAGACTTTTTTTTTATTTGACAGGGGCAGTACACATTAATCAACATTTCTGTAAATGTGTCATTAGTCGCTATAGAGCTAGTTTTCAACTATTTATAATGGTGCATAACGCCAAAAACAATTTGGATATCTTCATTTAGAATTTTTTTGATGAGACTTGTGAAACTAAAGTTGTGTAAATTTGATTTAAGAACTAATAACTTCATATTTTCATGGCACTGAAACAGACCTAGTAATGAAAAACACTGCTATGTGAAGAGAAACTTGCGTACGTTGAGTTTTTTCAATGCCATCTGTTTTTGCAAATGAACTCTTCAATTATGTTTATTTCTTCATCCAATAGTCGAGCCTATAGTAAAATCATTCCATTCCCTGAAGTGCTGTGTACATATTTCATGCTTGATGTTTAAAGTTTTATTTCTCCCATACAGCGTGGGTTACTTGGCTGGGCGTCTTGTTCAAGCACTGAATGAAAGGCAGCCCGAACTCCTCATTTCCCGCAGAGACATTCTTTGTGTGCAGATCGCCGGCCTTTGCCATGACCTTGGTGGGTGATATTCACACAGCCTTGTATTGCAAAAACACTAAAGATTTGACAACTTACTACTGTCTCCTTTCAGGACACGGGCCTTTTTCTCATATGTTTGATGGGATGTTTATTCCCAAAGCTCGTCCTGAAATTAAATGGAGGGTAAGCGGGTAGTTTTGTTATGTAAATACTGTACATGTATTGGGCTTAACATTATGACAAACATAACCTTGTAAGTATATCAGCCTTTCAAGCAGAAACGTTACAACTTTCAGCTTCTTATTCTGCTCCTCTACTCGCATAATATCCAAATGAGATACATGTTCGTGTAAGTGTTCATAAAAAAAGGTTTATTTGTAGAACTGCAGATTGCAGTAATCTGTTTGGCAAGTAAAAGTGATAGGCAAGCTTTAACATGCATCTTTGACAAACTGTACCAAGCCAAAGTTGCCTTGTGCTAGCACAGTATTCACGGTTATTACAAAAACTAAACTAAGAAAACAAACAAAATCAATCAGTAATGCACATTATAAAATACTTTTATTTTAAACTCTTTTATAAAATGTGTGTTGTTTTTTTTCTTCTTCAAATATCTAAGTATCCCTGTATTTCTGAAAAGCTATGATACACTGCATAATACAGTACCACAAAATTACAGCTTTCGATTTTGCTTAAAAATAGGAACAACTGCTGTGGCTCAACTCACCAGTTTATAAAAGTTGCAGCAAAAGAGCATTTTATTTTTCCGTAGTGCAATTATATTTTTATTATTGTAATTAAATTGGATAATATGAAGATACTGAAAGGTTAACTATATGTGTAACAGTCCCAACCATAAGGAAACTGATGGCTCATAAAAGACAGAGTGAACGTGAGCAATAAGTCAAGCCACTGTGTATATAAAGTATTGTTTTTAACAGATGCTAAATGCTACTCTTTGTGTGTGTGTGTTTTAAAATGTTGCACTTTCACATTTTCTCTTGGTAAGGATCTCTCTTTTCTCTCAAAGCATGAAATGGCTTCTCTGTCCATGTTTGACCATCTGGTGGATGACAACAATCTGAGGCCAGTCATGGAACAGCACGGACTAGTTCTTCCTGAGGATTTGGACTTCATCAAAGAACAGATTGCTGGACCTTTGCAAAATATTGTGTCCCAGAGTGCTAAGGTAAAGACCGGTACATGCATGTCCTGTCTCTTTATACATAATAATTTGTTATGAACATTTACATTTAATTTCAATTTGACTAAGACATGGGTTCTAGTTTATCAGTCACTACTAAATTTATTCCGGAAATTTTCAACACACTTTTTGTCTTTTTCCCCCAGGCAAACAAAAAACAAACACTCACATTACACATTTTTCAGAAATGGTGGTATTAAAGTGCATACATGCTGCAATGTAACTTGTGTAATTGATGCATTGAGATAAGAGAGGTCCAATTTAGCAAAAGTGGTTATTTTTGGGATGCTGCATTTGTCCTCTTGAAGTAGATCAAGACCGAGTATAGTAGTGAGTTTATGAATCATTTTAAAAAGTAGGCAAACATTAGTATAACATTCAAACATTTTCAAAATATATATATTATTATTTTTTATACAGATACTATATGAAAAACGGCGTCCAAAAAGAGAGAACTTTTTTTTTAAAGTGTGTATTTATTCTAAACATCAAATGTTGACGTGGTCTCATTTACTTGTCTTTAGATGGAGTCGAGGCTGTCTTTTTCTGTCATATTTACTATAAACTTTAAAGCTGCTTCTACTTTCACAGTGGCCGTACAAAGGTCGAACACAAGACAAATCCTTCCTGTATGAAATTGTGGCCAACAAAAGAAATGGCATTGACGTGGATAAGTGGGACTACTTTGCCAGGTACTGAACAAAAACTGCTTTAAGCAATGTTTTGTTTTTTTTCTCTTTTCTGACTTGATAAGTTAACTGTGAAACAAAAACGTGCTCTCCCCAGAGACTGCTATCACTTGGGCATCCCAAACAATTTTGACTACCGCCGTTTCCTACACTTTGCCCGAGTGTGTGAAGTAAATGGACAGAAGAACATCTGCACTAGGGACAAGGTGCAGTGACTGCTTTCAATAAAGCCAGTACAAAAAGGCTTTTCAAATTAATTAAAAAGGAAAGGACTTTTTGTATAGCGCCTTTCACAAACATGGTCAGAAAGCACTTTACATGAGACAATTTTACATTAATTTCATACTCTGTGGTGGTAAGCTACGTATGTAGCTTCAGTTTCCGCTGGGGGAGACCGACAGAAGCGCTGTTGTGACTGCACACATCTGTTCCATCATCATTCATTCACGCACACACATCATTCATCCTGGCCTATTGTACATGTTTTTAGTGGTAGGGGAAACCGCAGTACCCGGAGGAAACCTACGCAGACACGGGGAAAACATGCAAACTCCACACAGAAAGGCCCCGTGGAACGCTAACCGCTGTGCTACATCCAACACCAACTCTGAACGATCATGTTTACAGTTCTTACACAGTAGACACTGAATATATGTAGTTTTAGATTTGCTTAGAAGTCTTGCTTTTTCAATAATGTTTTGATAATTCTTGTTTACAGTGAACATACTTACAAAACAAGTGATTGTCCTGTTTTCCAGCTTTAGTATTGCTTTATCTAACCTATCTCTTATAACTTTGTTCATGTTCATCTATATGATTATAGGAAGTGGGAAACCTGTATGACATGTTTCACACCAGAAATTGCCTCCACAGAAGAGCTTACCAGCATAAAGTGGGCAACATCATTGAAACTATGTAAGTGTAACATTTTCATATGTTAATGTTTGTAAAATATCTGCTTACTCGTACAACTCTTGTGTATCAGGATCACAGAGGCCTTTTTAAAAGCAGATAAGCACATACAAATCGAAGGTTCAGAGGGAAGGATGTTTACTCTTTCCACAGCCATAGATGACATGGAGGCTTACACCAAACTCACAGGTATGTGGCCATGTCCATGAATATAACCTTGTTGTTGTCAGTCCTGTGTATTTAGACTTAAGTCAGTAGTACTTGCTCATTTTTTATGCATTATCTCATTAGGCACTGTATGTCCTTCTGAACCACACTTTAAGATATGTATAGTTTGTAGTATGTTGTCCTTTATGACATGGAATTAATTGTTCCATATAAACCTCAGCTTAATCAATTGATTAATGCTCCTACTCCAGGACCATGTAACACACAATGTTTTCTGAATAATGCGCTGTTACTGACACAAGATTGGTTGATAATTGTGATTGATCATAGATTTGATCACAATTTTATTTAATTTGAGTTGCCCTAACAACTGAGATCAGCCTCAAAAAATAAAAACAACCAGCCAAACCGTCTCACAACAACAAACAAACAATAAATTGAGCTAATTTATAAATAGAAATATGCCTTATTCTTTGCAAAGCAAACTTAATCACTTGCAGGTGATTATGATTCAGAGAAGCTGATGAAATATTTAGTTCTGTCAAAAACGATGTATTACATTTTTTTTGTAGATCATGTGTTTGAACAAATCCTCAACTCCTCGTCCAAAGAACTCTCTGAGGCGAAACAGATCCTCCACAATATCCGCTGTCGACGTCTTTACAAATGCCTGGGTCAAACTCAACCTGATAAACCCATAACTGTCACCCAGGTACTGTATGCAAGAATTTAATCATTTCAAATTCTTTGTTCCTGAATATGCTGAATCTACTGCACATGCAGATACTGTATAAAACATGGTCTGAGATAGAGGAGTGAATATTGTAGTTTGCATATCATGGGACTTGTTCAAGTGGAGAAATAGCTGCTATTGGAGTTTGTGAGCGGACAGTTTTTGTGATATGTTCCCAGTTTGCAGTGCAAGTTATTAGCATCTACTGTAACAAACAAGGATTCATTTTGGGTTCAATTGATTTATTAATTGCATAAGGAAGAGTAGGTCGATGGGAAATTTCAACCAGAAGACAAACTTTGATGTACGTCATTTATGGATGTACCAGCTCCGTGTTGGGAATAAAAAGTTAGTGAAAAGCACCATGAGAAGGGTGCTTAGATTTGTTTTTAAGAATGCACCCTTGGAGACTCCCGTTCGACACCCAACGAGTTCGGGAAATTCCACAGTTACCATGGAGATGCACCATCTTTGCAGCTGTTAGCTTACATTTCCATTGACTAACTTTAGCTAAAAAGTGGAGAAAAAAGCCTTGGAACGACTTCGTTACTGCTGGTAAATACATCTAACACACTGTGGTGTCCAAGTGTTTTAATGTGAACAATACCTCCAGTATTTTACAATTTACAATTGCTGCTAATCCCATAATGCATAGCGATATGACATCACATTCCCAAACTCTATAGTAGGAAACTCAACGTCAAATAGAGAATTTAACTCGCTTGGCTGGAGCGACCAATACGGAAAGGTGATTCTGGTTACGGAATCGGTACACTGGATCTTGCAAATTCTTGAGATTGAATATGTTTGCATGTATGTTATATAAAACAATTTCAGTGAAGCAGCCATTTTAATAAAGAAGTGTTGGGCAGAAAAGTTGCATTTTTAAGCTACTGACAGGAAGTGACATAGATGGAGGTAAAGTTCCAGAGCAGTTTGACTCATTTGCCATTGACCATAACAGTTTAAAATGGTTGTCCTCTATGTCACTACTTGTCAGTGTCCAATAAGGAAGTGAAACTATAAACATCCCAAAAATGGTTAAAGTGAAGTAAGCTGGGTACAATCTTTAGCAAAATCTTAAATACAATTTTTGCTAAAACATAGCATAGCACAATTATGTCTAATGTGTCATGTGCACTTTTGAAGACGATGCCCTTTGTTGCTTCACCTGGCAATCAGGTGTTGTATCGGTTCTCTTGTGAAAATGGTTTGGACACCCCTGATTTAGGAGACAATTTATTTGTGAATCAGGGAAAAGTGATGCCCTTGATACTGCAGCTCAAATTGGCAAAGTAAAACTTACTTCTATTACCGGAGATCTCAAAATGTAAAGATTGTCAAGTTTTAGTTGAGCAGCTGCCTTATTTCTTTTATATTTCAGGAAATAATTCACAGCTGGGAAGCGGATCTAGCTCAGTCTGTACCTCAAGGCTCTCAGGATGCCGAGCTTCAACCCGAAGACTTTGTGGTCAATGTAAGTATCTGATAATGCACCCACTACAGGTTGCTTAGTTTAGTTTAGTTTAGTTTAGTTTATTTGTTTATTTGAGCAGTACACATAGTGCTCAAAAGGAGTGGACTGAAGCAAAAGCTTATGAGTGCAATAAAATAAATAAAATAATAATAATAAAAATAAAAAAAGAACATTTCAGAACATTTCAAGCAGCTACATTCGTACAGACCAACTTACAAAAAAAATATATGAACTGTTTATATAATTAATTGAAACGACTACAACAACAATCTTGTTTCATGTACGATGTCTAGAACAAAGCAGTAAAAAAAAAAGTGATCCACAATATTCATTAATTCATTTCAAAGTACAGAATTGGGTTCTAGTTCGATCAATCAATGGTTTTGTATAGCCCAATATCACAACAGGAGTTCCCTCATAGGGCTGCAATAAAACAGCAGCAAACAAGAAAATGCAAAGGCCAGGCGAATCAAGTATCCAGGCAAACATAATGTCCAAACAAGCGTCAGCAGTGGGTGGCGAAGAGCGGCGCGGGTGTCCCCTGTCCTTAGACTCTCCAGCACGGCAAGGAAAATTTCAAAAACCTTGGGGAGAACCACAGAAGGAGAGATCCACTCCCATGGACGGACAGGCTATAGAGACCCAGGGCCGAAGGAGCCCCTCAGCAGACGGGCCAAGATCGCGTTATCAATCCAGTAGGCAGGGTTCCTCCGTTGGATCTAGACAGGCACTCCCGAGGGGGAGTGTATGGAGGACCGTGGCTGCTAAAACAATAAATAAATAAATAACATAAAGATAAGGTTTGCAAAGAAATGCATGTATTTATTGTAATAAGTGTATTTTTGTATTTATTTTGTTTTTATTTATTTATTTGCATTTATTTTTGTATTGATTTATTTATTTATGTATGCTAATTGTGGGGTGGGTCTGGATGCCACTGCTGTAAGTAAATAAATCAATAAATACATAAATAAATGTATACATAAATAAATGCACTTATTACAATAAATGCATGCATTTATTTGCAAATTTTATCATTTATTTATTATATTGTTTTGGCAGCCGCGGTGGGACAGGATGTGAATGGTAATAAACTACAGATAAAATAAATATCATAATAAAACAAAGTTTGCAGTAAGAAGATTTTTAGTTACTAAAAATGAAGCAGAGGATGTAATGTGTCACTTTTTATTGATATTATGTGTTTGTTTGCTAAAGCTTTATTGTTGCATTGGAGTATTTCTTTTTTTTATGTTTTAGGTCATCCAGTTGGATTATGGGATGAAAGAAAAGAACCCCATAAATAGTGTTCGATTTTATTGCAAAAATGACCTTACCAAGGCCATCCAGATCCGCAAAAATCAGGTCTGTCTACTTTCTCGTTTTTTGACCTTGCTGCTTTGAAACCAATGATAAAATGGTTCTGCTTTTTGGCAGGTGTCTAAACTTCTCCCGGAGCATTTTGCTGAGCAGTTGATCAGAGTTTACTTCAAAAAGAATAACAATGGGACTCTGGAAGCTGCAAAGAAGCACTTTGTTCAATGGTGCATGAACAAGAACTTCTCCAAACCCCAGGTAAGGCATATATTTTTAGTGTAACTTTTGACTGTCCATAAACTTTCCAATTTTGATGTAAATGGTTGGTGATTTGTGATTTAAAAAAAACATTTTGGGAACGTGTATTTTAGTCTTGTACACATTATTGCCACTTGATTTATTCAAGAGGGCTTTAAACATTGTGCTGATAAGTGATTGTAAAGCTAACAAAAGGGCAGATATCATACGATTGCTATTCTCTGCAAGTCAATGCTGTTTGAATGAAAACGAGCAGTATTTTGATGTCACTGTTGAATTAAATAAATAAAAAGCCCAGTCCGGCAGGGCCTGGTTATGGCGTCTCTGATGCACCACAAGGCAATGTGGTGTGAAAAATGCAACAACAAATTGTTATCGTGGAAAGCGAGTTCAGGACTGCACAAAATTGCTTGGGGGGGGGGGGGGGCTCAAGGTCCACAGTTTGCCCACCTCTGCTCTTGTGGGTGGTCCGATTGTTTGACTGGGCACCCACTGGGAAAAACATCTGTGGTTATGACTGCTACTATCCAAATATTGTTAATCTGACAGCCGGTTCACAACTGCCAATTCACGGAGTCCTCGACCAGTCTTCACCATTTAGGCTGAAAAGTACTTGCACAAAGCAAGCTTCTTCCTGTCTGTCGAGTGCGGACGTGTTTTCTCACTTCTCCTGGCTTTTGTGCTTTTTCCTGCCTCTGCGAGTGTCTTGTCTGACTTTTATTTTTCCTCTTGGACCACCTGTTCGCCGTCTTCCCGAACCGCTAAACTATGGAATTGATTAACTGGAATCTCAACGCAATTGATACCTTTTTGTTTTTACAAAGTGAGGCCAAGGAGGAGGTCGTCTTCCCTGACCGGGTTTTCACAGCTCGGTTTGCGATGGATGTTTGGCTAGCGGGCCTGTCGATCGGAGACATCAAAGATATTTACTTATTTAGACTCTTTATAACAGGGTACCTGCTTATTGGAAGGACTGCCCTGGATTATCGGAAATTTGGAATGACCGCAGTTTGCAATCAGACCACGCTGCTGTCTGTTAAAATTAACGAGCACTTTGGAGCAGGGTGATAGAATTACACCGGAAAGTAATAATAGTTGGACTATAATATATTGGTGGAAAAAGGTTGAACTGTGAAGGGAACTACCTGCTCTGGAGAACTGAACTAAAGCTGAGACCAAGAAAAAAGCTAATTCATTATAAATGTATGAACAATGCTGGAATAATTCTCGTCCTCCTGAGAGGAGGTTTGAAGCCGCTGGACCTCTTATCTCTCCTACGCCGTCAACACTTCCCTTCAAGGCCAAGCCACGAAGCTAAACCTGATAAGGACTGAGCTCTCTGGGTCATATTTTGCATAACACTGACTTTCAGACTGTAAATAACCACACACACATACCCCCTCCCTAACCACGCCCCCATCGTTCAGCGTCTGCCTCAACACGTTTCTTTAGCCCCACCCCCTGGTCAATGGCCAGTCATCGTGTATTTCCCATGTCTTGGTGTTTCTATTTATGTGCTTTGCCTTAACTTAACCTGATTGTAATTTCGCATATCTTTTGTAAGGCGCATTGAGTTGCCTTGTGTACGAAATGCACAGTATAAATAAAGTGTCTGGATATCAGCTCGGACACTAAACACCCTAGCTCGTGTTTTCTACCACAGTGAGCTGGGAAATACACAAATTGATGCAATTCTAGAATGAGCGATGCTTAAAGGGCCTGTCACAAGTGCATTGACCGCAGCGATTTTGTTCCGTGTCAAAATTGAAATTGCCATCAGCCGCAAAGATGGCAAAGTAAACTTTTAAGAAAACGCAGTCACCGTCACAATAGAGTATGGTCTGCGACTGGATGCGGTTGATTTGGAAAGTGTCCAAATGCGAGTGGTGCAAGGAAGAGAGCGGCTGGTGAGCGAGTGTTTCACGGGCCACAGACGTCGATTGCGGACAGCTGTGCGCAGACGTCGTCCTCATCTTCCACACTAAACTTTGAAGGGACAAGTTGACAAGATGCCACCCAGGAAGACCAAAGTAAAGGTACTCGCCAAAGCCACAGTGAAGAGGAAACGGAGTCTAGCCTCCTATATACCTACAGCAGGAATCGCACGAGACTGATCCCGGCACTCACCAGTCTCTCACAGTCTGCGCGACTGAAACAATTTATCTTTCACCATTTTCGCGACCGTAGCGGCCTGCGGCGGCTATATGAGGGGGATCGCCCTGTCGACAGAGTATAAATGAAGTCCTCAAGGGGTGTGTGAGCCTTTTATCGTCACTGATTTCAAATTGCATTTCCCTGACTTTGCACCACCTTATGTCAGTGACATCCACTTAAACACTACAAGGCAGCAGAGAAATGCGCTTGCTAGGATGTTCTCCCATCTATTCTTTTCCAAAAGTGTTTTTTGTGAGATGGATGGATAGATAAATATATTCTCTCTCGCTCTCCTTCGCTATATTCTCATTTTCCTTTTCATATCAATCACTTCTTTTGAGATCACATCACAAATTGCACCCTTATCCCTCATCTCTTTGGGCTCAACAGGTAATCCTGTATCTAAAATACTTTCTTTTTGTTTAGGATGGAGACATCATTGCACCAGAGCTCACTCCATTGAAGGCCAGCTGGTCAAACAACAATGAAGGAGAAGAGGGTGAGGACCGTACCACAAGCTACAGCAGTTTCAATGGGAAAGCCAAAGTCCAGCTCTTCAAGTAAGAAGACTCTGCGATGGACACTTTGAGGCCGTTTATAAGTGTTTTTTATATATATATATATTATATATTTTTACACCAAGAAAAACGTGGTTTTATGAAACGTGGGATATTTTTACAAATTCAGGTACAATGCTGAAGTTTACAAAGAAAATATTCTTACGGATTCATTTGCAGTATTCAGGTCTAACATGTCATACATTTTACATATATCCGTGATCATGGATTTCAATGTTGCTTCATATCAGGTCAGTGTAAATAAAAACTAAAGGGCTCCAGTGACTGTTGCATGCAGTGTCTGCAAAGTTATATTTATCTTCGTTTTGACTTTTATTTATTTTAAGTTTCATTTATGGTGTGGTATGAAGAGTGGTCCGTTATTTATTTTACTGTGACCGAAAATGTTTATCTGCCAAGGAAATATTTACTGGTCTGTTTGTATTTAAAAAAAAAAATAATAGTTTTTGTGTTTAATTATTTCCATATATAGGTATAACCACTTTGGAAATATTTTCTTGTACTTGCATGTTTGATAATACAGTCTGTTCTTTCAAACGTATCTGTGTAGTTCATTTGTTTCATCACCAGGGTGCACCATACACTTAACCATCTATTTCAGGTCCATGCAAACGTCTTTATATCTACCAATACCCAGTTAGCATTTCTACATTTACCACCACCATCTTTCAGTTGTATTTGTGGGGCATTAAGAGCCTCGGTGTGGTCTATCCTTTAGTCTTGTAGGGGCAGTTATTGCTGAAAGCTGACACACTAAATGGATGTCTGTAGTAACATGTATCTCCACTCGGGAGCGCCATACACCCAAAGGAGAAGCGTTTCAATTATATACTGTATATGGCTACTTTAAAATCAGTTTTGCACAAATTGGGTCTAATTATGATTTGTTTTACATTGCTGCCTGTTTTGAACGGCTTTACCTACTACATAATTGCAAAATGTGTACTGAAGGGTGAGCCTATAATGTGACTGAAAGCCACAATCTGACCAAAATGCACAGGTATTACAGCATATACTTTAATAAAGATGTGAATATCCCATGGGACCCACCAGCAAAGTAAAGCAATGATTGTGCTCATATATTTATAAGAACCATGTAATAATTGACTCTGGCTCCCAAGTCAAGGTTTATACAGGCAAGTCAAATATAATGCTTCTTAATGCCACAAACACAGAAAAAAAAGTTTCTGCATACTTCATTTCTTAGGATTTGCAAACATTTTCAGTGGAAAGACAATTGGACAAAACGGGGAAACTTTTCAGCAAAAAGTCTATTTCAGCCAAAACTGCAGCTGAACATGTTTTTAGACCATTTTGGTATTTCCAATGAACTTCTACAGTAAAAATTGTAGAGCGATATCAACATTTTCCAATAATTGTAGATTCAATGCCAGTTTGAATCCAATGTCATGCTTTTTAATGCCCCACAGAAACCCTGCAATTGAAAATATCAAGTTAAAAATGAAATTAAAACCTGAGTTGCACAAGAAGTCCATGCTGCGCCAATGTTATCCTAAATAACGCAACAGTTGATGTTGTGTCCTTGCATCAATCAAGGCAGTGTCATTCATGAAGGATGTGTACAATTATGATCAGTGGACACGTGCTCAGTGGACACTCGCACTGTGCAGGACCAAGGCCAACTGCCCGCTAGTATTTTTATAATCTTCATCCTCCCTGACCTGTTGCTCCCCTCCTGGCGCCAGTGGTCTCAGCCCTCCCCAGCGATGCCCTGCTCCCGCATGCATACACACTTGGGCACTCGTCATTCCCCCCATGGATAATTGAGACCAGCTGTTGCAAGGTGGCTCTTCCCTCGACCCCGCGCCCCCTTCCCCCCGCTGCACTTGCCTTTCTGACTCAAAGCTCCCGTCTAAGCCTCTTCTTGTCGGCTGTAAAAAGGGTTGGGTAACTTACTGTTTTGCTTCATGTGTTTAAATGACATCACAGCATTTTTATGTTTAATTGTTATTTACAGTTGCTTACACATATAATAGTAGGCCATTATAACTCTTTCAGCCTTTATTTGTGAACAAAACGCACCCACATGCCTCGTGCTCCTATATTTTACTCATGTCCCCTCCGTTTTTCAAAGTTGGTACTGTTTGTGCCAGGATGAACCTAAACAGTGATCGTTGGCCAGTTGGGAAGGCTGCAGCGCATGTACCCCAGACAACTTCCTGCCTGAGTGATGTCCTGGCTCTAGCGTGTTGCTAAATGTCTCTTTCTGCTCTCTTGTACAGTGTTCTGTCCAATAATACATAGACATGGGGCCCAAAAAAAAAGACCTAATGGGAACCAACAATCAGATCATGCTGCATTTTCAGGAAAAACATTTGAAATGCCTTTTAGATTTTGACCTTTTATAAATTCTCATCCATCATCATCTTTACAATTATCAATAAACGGGGTCACCGGGTCAAAACCTGTTCTGAAGTCTCGTGTACCAGACAGATTCATGCCCTGTTTGTGTTATTGAACATTCTTTTTGTCTGTCGCGCCCCGTCTATGTCCCTGCTCTGGAGATTAAGGTATATTTGGGAGCGGAGACAAAGCCAATGGTGATGACTGTGAGCTATCCCGGTCACTGGAATGTCTGGTGTTTTGGGAGGGGGGTGCAATGTGATGACTTGACAAATGTAACTTTTTTTTGACAGTCCCATGGAAGAACATTGAACATTTTTTCCGAATAAGAAAGACTGGAAACTGGATGACGTTTTGGCCATGTCATGTAATTGATTGTAATATCTCCTATTCTATTAACATCTTTATGTATGATTTCTTGAAAGGGTGCCTCCATTTATTGATTTTTGAACTGCACTGACTCTGCGTCTTGTTGGAGGGAGGGAGGAGAGAGACTGGTGAGGGAAGGCGTGTTGGACTCTTTTCCAGCTGGTCCTCTGGGATCAAACCATGTGTGGATGTGTCCGTGTCATGGCCTCTCATTAGGGGGTGAGACGCCGCGGCTCCAGACCCCCACGGCAGGACTGCTGCTGTGAGTTTGCACTGATCCTGCCACTTTGATGCCCCCCCTCCCCTACACAGACACCACTGGCACTGGGGTCAATTAGCTCTGCAGGAATTCTTATGTACGGTTGCATGCGGTCAGATTTGAGTGATTGAGCACCTGCATGAAAAAGTAAAAACCCAATTATTAGAAAATCTTGATTTTTACAATGTTCGTTCCTAATGTTTTTAAATTCAGATTGTGAATTTGCATCTGAAGATTAGACATTCCAATATTGAGTAGAAATGCTTGGCCACTGTCACTACAAAAAAAACAACCTTAAGTATTAGAAATAACAGAATATATTTAAAGTTAATAAAGACATTTTAGGCCATTGTTCGACTGCGTTTTAGAAATACAGGTTTCTAAGTTAAATAAACTAAAGCATTTTTTATGACAAAGCATTAGCCTTACTTCCATTTCTATTCTGTGTCTTATTTGAGGTGTTTTACGGGTAGTTTTGTGTTATCTGCAATTATTTAAATTACATTAACCGGGTGCTCACAAATGCAAACACCTCACTGTAAAATATCTTTAGTGCTTGTCCTAATTTAAAATCTGAATTAAATGTATTTTATGTGTTGGCATTGTTATTTGAAAGCTATAGTTATAGTATGCATTAGAACAATTTCATTATTTTTGAAAGTTACATCACAAAATCTAGCAGCCCCCGTGTCTTCTATAATATTTATACCTACTACTGTTAAAATACATATGTTGTTGAACTGAATATCAACTGATTATTGATTACCCTTGATTTTCCCTTCTAGCGTTTCCTAAAATGTTCCTTGTCTCGCTCCAAAGTGTTGAGTTGATCCCTGCTCCCTGGCCTGTACATAGCTAAGCAGGCATTTAGCCCTGAGTGTGTTGTTTTGGGTGGAGCAGTACAAGCCCCTGCGCACAGACTGAAGGCATGGCAGTCCAAAAAACAGGTGCTCTACGTCTCCTTTTCTTTTTAAGCATTCGCTGCCTTTCGCTCTGTCTTCTTTTTCTCACACCTGTTCAGGAGTTCGGAGTCATGCTGAGGGGAGGCTTAGCTAAATGGATGAGCTTTGGGAAGACGGGGCAGTTGTAATTACTTAGTAGCCTTTATCTGTTCGACCCACCTCCTCTGTCCCAACTCTCTCATTACCTCCCCACTTTCTCTCCACGTAAGGTGTTACTTCTTGTTTGATTCTTTTTGACATCGCGTACAACTCCAAGATTTGGAGTCGATTTGATTTTTAGATATTGATGGAGATTGACATGTTAATGTTTTAATTTAATCTTCGAATTTAATTTTTATTTTATACTAAATTTTGTTCTTCGAAACGATTTGAGAATGTATTGTCTCTTTTAAGGAGAAATGTATCTTGGACATCCAGGGTGGGAACAAATAAAAACATGTAGTACAGTACATCACAAAACCACAACGGATTCAGGCAGAGGTTCCCAAACCTTTAAGGCCGCGACTCCCAAAATCACTCAATCCCCTTCTATAAAATGTAAAGTGCAAAACATTTAAAATCTGGTTTAATGATGTTAGTTTGGATACTGTATTTTGATAGATAGATATGGTTAGTATTTTGGCTCAATTTCACAAAATTATGCGGTTTTCCATCAAAAATCTGATTCAATGTTAAAGATATTGTCTCCAAATCCTCTCCAGTGTCCCGCAATCCTCCACTTTGGGAAGCACTCGTTTAAGGCACCAAACTGCATCCAGACCTACTGCAAAAACTGACTGTTTTGCAAGGGATTAAAATTGATTCTGACATTGTTTCAAAATGTCAGAATATTTTATCTAGCAGGCCCAACATTTTTGGTTCATCTCTTCATGATATAAGATTTGTGATGAAGCAATAGGATCGGCGTATCCTTATCAACTGTTATTCAATGTTAAACTATTATCAGTAGCCTAAATAAAGTTCAGAACAGGACTAAAAAGAGTCCCACTAGTGAGGACTGTTTGTTCTGCCGCTAAACAGTTAGTGCACCACACAGTAAGAGGCAAGTGACTTTGACACCACTAATTTGATTAGCTCCTTTGTGACAACTCCAGAGGGGACTGACTGTGTGGTGGTCCCTGTACCCCCAATGGAACACCTTGGGCTAGGCCTGTCTGTCTGTGAACCAGGATTTACCCAGCTGTTGGAGCCCTGTGTGGGACCTCAGACCAGAGGTGTGTGGGCATTGTTTCAGATTCACATTTTATATTATTTGGGTAAAATTACACAAACTATAATATTGTATAAGACTTGATTGATTTAATAGTGGGGGTATGATACAGTATGAAGTAATAAGTGAATTTCTCCACTGTTCAGATCAATAAAGTCTTATCTTATGAAGGTAAAATAACCACTCTGAACTCTATGTTGAATTACCATTTGGGAGGAGTATTGATTCTTTGACATATTGTGATCCTATTGGGCTAGTCCTTTTTTGTGTGTTTTTGCTTACATGTTGCATGTTTTATTTTTTAATTCAGGGAGATCTAGGAAAAAAATGCTCTAAAAATCTTTTTTTAAGAATGCTACTGATATCTTAATGTGAGATCATGCTATGTCTATGTGGGAATTACTGTCTGCTCTTTCTATTTTCATTTAAATTTGCATGTTAAAAGTGTGACGAAAGCCACATCTGGAAATATTTAGGGTAAATCTGAGCTGAAGTTTGTTTGTTTGTTTGTGAGACAGTGGGCCAGTCGTGTGGGAATTCTCTCTCCACAGGGAACTGTTTTTTCCTGTCTTTCAATAACAGACTTTAGGTAATGCTTTCAGTGTGTGGCAGAGTTTGCGCTTCATTTGCGGAATTCCTTCCTACACTTTAGACTACCTCCAATAATCCGTGTGTTGTCTGACAGATCAATCAATAAATTCAGAACTTTTTGCTGGAGCATGTGATGTAGAACTCACTTGTGGGATCCTTAATCTGAGCTCAAAATTAGAATCCAACAAAATTGTCATCTCAAATTTAATAATCGTTCATTATCTTGAAATGTGCTTGTGCTCTTTAGCATCCATTTAGATTTACTTTAAGGAGTGAATGAATATATATATATATATATATATATATATATATATATATACTTTACAGAATCATTTTGCATTGATGTGGTAATGGTTTACTTACAGCTGTGATATAGGATAGAATAAGGCCGCTCAAATTGGTCTTTCTTTTTTCTTAGAGAGTCAAACACTGATGTTTATTACCAATAATCATTCCATTCATTGTATGAGAAGAATGGCTTGGGATATGCCCCATGTTTTACTTTTGGGGTCTATATTATGCAGTGGCACAATGCAAGTGAACGGCATGTTTGTAAAAGTGATGCTACTTTGGCACTTGTGCACCAGTGGATGCCACCCTGATCTCGTCTCATCTGGCCCGGGCCCTCTAGCTGGTAATCTGAGCGTAGAGATTAGAAAGAAAAACAGCAGAGAAGAATGTCTTTGGTTTGAGCCAGCGAGGAATTTACAATGGCCTTCAGGCTGCGCTGACCGCTCCCTCCCTTTCACCTCCCCTTTTTTTTCTAGGTTTTGTCACTTACAAAAACACAACACGTAATGCATTGAAATAAACTCTTTTTAATCAAGTAGATGTCAATTTGCAGACTGCTCTTTGTGTTATCTTTGCTTGATTTAATGGCAAATGGAAGAGGCTAATAATAAACACTAGCCTGTCTCACTATTGTATTCATTTATTTGTATTTTAGTTTAACAGGTGACTTCGTGTTATAGGTTTTGTTTTATGCTATGTTTTGTTAATTTTCATAAAGCATTGCTAAAAACAAAAAAGTAGCTCAAGGTTTGACTGTGTTTTGTATATCTAGGCAGTACTAAGTTTTTTTTTAGTCACATTTATTTAGGCAAGGTGGTGCAAAGCAATTCATCTTTACATTTATTACAAAGACCTTAAGCAATATGATGACTGTATGTTGTATTTTAAAGTGGACACAATAAACGCTCTATAACCAATTAATTCAATTGCTACATTTACATAATAGACTTGGAGACGGTGTCCCGGAAAGGTAGTTTTTGTACTACGCCATCTGTCCCCACACAGAACCGTAATGCTATAGGCTGTGACGTGATTCCACGCCAGGAAAGACCGGGACCTAAAGGTGGCTTCCATCCAGTTCTGGTTTCACTGGACAGCTGTGTGGACACTCAAGTGGATACCTAAGAGGTCCGTCACAGCCCAGCAACCTGCCTTCCTCACAGTGAAGGGAGTGGGATGAGGAGAGGGTGTGGGGGGCACGGGCTACGGGGACAGGTGTGTGGGACAGGAGGTGCCGTGTGGCCTGGGGGAGTGGTCAGCTGGTGACACACCTGTCCCAACTCGCACAATGGGCTCTGATTTCACACATACATGCAAGGAGACCGGCCATGTGCCCCAAATGCAACGTTAGAGCAGCGATCTTCTCCGGCAATCTATTAACCTGCTGACCATGACAAACAGGACCAACGTTTGAGATGCCAATGAAAACATGGATATCATGGAAGAGGTGCTCTGGTTCTGAAGTGATTCAGTCATACAGCAGTGGTTAGACTTTAATCCAAAGTGTAGACCTCAGCTTGGTCCTATTTGATTCAAAAGTGCATTTACTATAACTAGTCCATTGAGTCAATTTACGCTGGTACAGTGAAAGACTTTAAGAGATGTTAGACAAGGCCAGTCCTCGATTTTCAATTTCCTTCTTGATTTGTTTTGTGTGTTTGGCCACATTAGCATTTAATATATTTTATTAATTTTATTTATCTATTTTATTTTATTGTAAAGTGAACTTAACTTGTATGTAAATAGCTTAGCCCATAGAGGTGAAGCATTTTTTGACCAATAACTTATTTTCATGCAGCTGTTTTCATTATAGCAATCTTTGCATTGTCACTCATGTAAAATAGAGCTCAATCAGTGTAAAGCCTCTTTCTGATTTGAGGACAGGGTACAACAAAGCTTAGTGCCTCTTTTAAAGAAGGTAAGAGGACACCAGAGTGTGTGGCACATGCACTGTTTCTGTAAAACCTCAGAGATGGGAGGGATAAGCGCCTGGCCTTTGGGTATAGATTTCAGGCAGGTGCATTGGACTGCCCTGCGGCACCTTGAGGGACAAGACAGGACGACGGCAAAGAAATGAGGGGCCAAGATGTGCTTTGGACAGCAATGCTATTTGGTTGCATAACTTTTTTTTATCCGAAAAAATTTAAATCTCAAAATCAACTATGTAATTGTCACATATTTTAAAACAGTCAAAAGAGTCAGAGCTATGAAGACTTAACCCAAGTTTATACCAGGTCTTGTGTTTTTTTCCCAACTACTGGATCAGAGAAAAAGCAGTAATTTAACTTATCTACATTGCAAAAGGCTAGAATTTTTCAACCATATAACTGCATCTCTTTACCCTGTAGAACCATCAGCCCCCCAGGGGTGAATATGCCATTTAAAATACCACGGAACAGCAGCAGTAAAATATTTTAAAGGCAGCTTACTATGAACACCAGACCCCCCTACCCCATCTCCTGACAGGAATGTGCCGGGACAATAGACGTGTTCAAGTCTTGCTGGGCTCCCTGGGTCCACACAGGTCCTGACAGGAGGAACAAAAGTGCACCTTGCGCCTCTCAACACAACTCACGGCACCTCAAGGGCAAATACCACAATACCTGCAGTAAATAAGAGGGAGGGGAGAATACGGCAGGTCATGAGGTGAGGGTGGGCCACACCGAGAAAACAGTGATGTTCAAATAAGTGGCCAGCGAGCTGTTGATTCTGAATACTGTATATCGATTTGATTTTTGCAATCTAACCATTTGAATTGTTTAGATACATTACATTTCCATTGGTGTAAAAAATATTCTCTAATAAAAAATAACCCATTAGGGTTATTATTAATCAAAATGTAATTGAAACGGCAATCTCAACTTTGGTCAGTCTCTGTTATTGTCATGGTGTTTTTTATTTGCCAATGGGCGGCACGCAGCAGTTAGTGCACGTGCTTCACAGCTAGAAGGTCCCGGGTTTGATCCGCGGCCAGAGGGGGCCTTTCTGTGTGGAGTTTGCATGTTTTTCCCGTGTCCGCGTATGTTTCCTATTGGTACTCCGGTTTCCCCTTCCGCTAAAAACATGTACAATAGGCTTGTAAATACAAGTGTAAGTCAATATCATTATTATCAATTCGCAGTAACACTAACATCACCTGGTTTGGAGTAAAATTAATGATATGTGTGTATTAAATGATACTTTTTTAATTTAAGTTGATAAAAAGGTCTATCTTGTCTATAGTCAAGAAAAATAATCGTATAATATATTTGTTTGGATTTGTAAAAAATTGTGATGACACACAATGTGTGACACATTGTTTAACTCTGGGAAGCGTCACACAAACCTCTGCCTGTTTAGAGGCTTGTTCTTTTATGACCTGTTCTCTCCCCTCTGACCCAACGGGATAGAGGCACCAGGCACATAACTGTCTCACACACGTTCGGATGGGACAGCAGAGGAGCTGAGGTGAGCAGAAAAGGCCCCCTCCTGGAGTCTGTATCCTGTTCTTGGCTAACACTAGTTTATTTGTGCTGGTCTGTGAATCCTCTACGTATTTTTTTTTCAAAATGTTCACGCATCACAGATGTATCTCAAAACTACGTATAAAATCTACAAGCTGTAAAATACATCGACCCATTATATCAGAATCATTTTATTGTGTCTTATCATTTCTACAGATAAATCTTTGTACATACAGACCTATAACTGCTTATCTTGTAATTCCTTGTTCATTACAAAAAAGGCTCACACATTTGTATTGTTATAAATAAATTATGAGCCTGGAAATGTTTAGGACATTCGTAAATTAATATTATTGTGACAATGTACATTATGAATGTAGTGTCAATATTTTGAAATCTAAAGACATGGGATTAAACATGTCAAATCAAAAATCAGGTCCAAAAAAACTACACACACAAAAAAAGACTAATGTTTTGCTATCTTACATATAAATTGTTAAATCTAATTGTTTTAACTCAAGGCTATCCTACCAGTCAGTCTGTCGCTGCCCGTTAAACGACAGTATTGTATGACTTGTCCTAATGGCTCAGGAATGTCCTATTAGTCAGGGGCTAGATGCGTGACGCTGCGAACATTAAAACACTTTGAGGGGACCAAAGTGATATCACATGGTGCAATAGACAGGTGACAGGACTAGTGATCTCATTGCCTTCAAGCGTCGCAGTGATAGATTGCCCTCCCACGCGCTGCCAACCAGAAAATGTCCCCTTGAGGTACACATCGGACTTAGATTTCAAAACGGCTATAGCAAAGATGACACAAGTGACACTTCAATGTTTATCTATTGCAAAGCTATAATAATTCATGCTTTGGTTACCATCCTTGGGCTCAACCAAAATATACCTTTTCTTTAGTTTGTGTTTCTATGAGGAACAAATAAAGTAGAGTCAACAAACAATAATAATGCACAAAGTTAAAGATAAATCAAATAAAGAATAAACTTGAGAAGATGATGATAAAGTGTCACACATTCGTAGAGAAGTTATATTTAATCTCTTATGTATTTTTAATTAAGTTAGTTTAGAATAAAAAGGAATCTCTTTATCAAAACACTTCTAGATCCAAAAGGTGATCCACAAAAATCAACTCTTTTATCTCAATTGGCTCAACTTTTCAAAAACTAAACCCTCTAACAATGACATCATGGTGTGTAGTGTGGGGGCGAGAGTGCACCAGCTTGCATTGCTGTTTACCCTGGACAGGCCATGTCATGCAATTTGATTCCTAGTCTTTTGAGTGACTCCCCCTTTGGACACCTCTCGGCACTTGGAGCTATTGAAGGAAATGCACTGTTACCTCAAGACATGCTGGCGTCTGTGTGGAGGTCAGGAGGGCAGCGGTCCTGGACTCTGGACATATTGTTACCATATGTGCATCAGCTGGGACTTCCTCAAAAAGTTCCTATGAGGTAAAGCACCAGTAACGGTGAATGATGTCCAAAAGGTAGTTGGAATCATTCAGCTAAATGCATTGCTACCACTACTGCTCCCATTATGAATGCCACTTCTTAATATACCTTTTAAAGCAACTTCATGACCAAAAAGTACTGCTATTACTGCTTCCAAAGCTAACTGTCCCAAATGGAAATGCATTAGTTCAACCACTTTTATATGTTTCTCTCTTATGAACACTAACAATGAACACTAAATAACCTGTTACCTGCCATTTGCACTGTTGTTTGCTGTCTATTGTCCATACTCTCATTTTATTTTATCAGTTTATTTGAATAGGGACAATGCATATTAATTAACATTTCTGTAAATGCGCCAGTTTTATCTATAAATTTAGTTTTCAAACGTAGTCCAGGGACAACATGTAGATTGCCAGCAGCAAACAAGTTGTATATTCAGAGTTTGCTAATTTGACTATATCTTAAAAAAAAAAAAATGTATCCTATTTTATTTAATCCAATCGTATTTTGCATGCCCTTTATAGAATGTTTTACTACTATATGTTCCATGTTGCACAGTGCATCCAGAAAAGAATCCTAGTTTGTAAAGGCACCTTCTCTGACAATAAAACCCATTCTGATTCTAAAACCTGAATTAATTCCACTATTCCAGTCACAAATCACAAAAAGTCTATTAAAGATGAAGGTTCAATTGTATAGTCACTAACTGGATCATTTGTGCCCAACCAATACTATGTCACTCTCTTTAGTCTGTCCTTCCCTAATACCATGGACTGATGTTTTATCCAGCGAGAATCCTCTGTAAAAACTGTGAGGAAACGTAATCTCACCCCTGAAGTGGCAAAATTTACTGATGCTTTACAACAAATTCCTCCTGTAATTTTATCTGCTAACTGCAATTTTATTGTTGACAATTTTAACAGTAAACTACTCATCGCCCTCGATGCAGTTGCACCATTCAAACTTAAAAAGATTGATCCCAAACCCCTTCCCCCCTGGAGAAACGAGGAGCTAAAGCAACTCAAGAGAAATTGCAGGAAGGCCGAGAGGAGATGGAGGAAATTCAAAATAACAATTCATTTTCAAATATTCCGTGCTGAACAAAAGACCTACAATACCGCAATAAGAAATGCAAGAAATAAATTATTTTCCACAATAATCACCAACCACAAAAATAACCCAAAAGTCCTCTTTTCAACAATAGAAAATGTTTTAAACCCTGATTTTAACAGAGCTCCTTTAAACCCCAGACGCTCTCTGTGAGGCGTTTGCAGACCAGGGGAAAGATAGACACTATCAGATGTGATATTTTATCTACCCAAAGTAACACGGCTTTAAATACATCTGGTTGTCTACTTGTTCCAAAAGAAACACTGCACAGTTGTGTCCAGGTTAATGCTGAGATGCTTGATACAGT
Organism: Proterorhinus semilunaris; assembly: GCA_021464625.1. Taxonomy (NCBI): domain Eukaryota; kingdom Metazoa; phylum Chordata; class Actinopteri; order Gobiiformes; family Gobiidae; genus Proterorhinus; species Proterorhinus semilunaris. The sequence continues at coordinate 20,288,644 of CM038347.1, forward strand.
TTTCTCCTCAGTGAGGCCCACCACATGTCTTTTAGACCCGGTCTCAACCCCGTTTTTAAAACATTCTATGGATCCTTTAAAGACTAACTTTTACACATGATGAATTGCTCTCTTCAGACGGGGGTCTTCCCTGCGTCCTTTAAGGGGGCGGTGGTGAGAACCCTGCTGAAGAAGAGCAATTTAGACTGTAATGATTGTAACAATTTTAGACCACAGCACCAAGACGGCCCTTTTAAAGATCTTAAATGATCTTAGATTAAATGATGACTCACAGAAGGTCACAGTGTTGGTTCTACTGGATCTGAGCGCCGCTTTTGATACAGTCGACTATTCTACTATTCTTTTAACTCGTTTAAAACACATCGGCCTCTCTGGTGTTGTCCACAAATGGTTTACATCCTACCTCACAGACAGGACATTCATGATAAGTGTGGATACCGGCTCCTCTAAGGTCCATACAATTACATGTGGTGTGCCCCAGGGTTCGATTTTAGGGCTAGTGCTTTTTAACCTGTATATGCTCCCTCTTGGTGATGTCCTCAGGAGACATGGAGTCAACAGTTGTACATCTCCATGTCTCCTGATGACATCAGGCCAATGGATGCACTGCATTTACTTTACATGCACTGCATAACTGCATTTTAGATGTCAAATCCTGGATGGCAGAAAACTTTCTTCAGCTTAACCAGGACAAAACTGAAGTTTTAGTCATTGGTCCTGAGGCCCAGAGGGAGAAACTTTTACCCAAACTACAGTCACTGTCTTTTAATCCTTCCTCACAGGTGAAGAACCTGAGTGTGATTTTTGACTCTGAGCTGACTTTAATTCCACACATTAAGAATATCACAAAGATTTTTACCATCTAAAGAACATAGCCAGAGTCCGCCCCATTCTCTCTCGGGCCAACACGGAGACGCTAATGCATAATTTTATCACCAGTCGTATTGACTACTGTAATGCCCTGCTTTCTAGTCTTCCCAAAAAGAGTATCTCAGGTTTACAACTTTTACAAAATTCAGCAGCTCGTGTCCTGACGAAGACCAGGAGGCGGGACCACATTACACCGGTTTTAGAGTCACTGCATTGGCTCCCCGTGTGTTTCAGGATCGATTTTAGTTATTTTAATGTTTTTTAAATGTCTTAATGGTCTTGGTCCTTCTTATCTTTCAGAACTGCTTTTACCTTATGAACCTTCACGGCCCCTTCGCTCCTCTGGCAGGGGTCTCCTAGTTATTCCTAAAGTCAACAGAAAGACTCACGGCGAGGCATCTTTCCAATATTATGGCCCTCGCCTCTGAACGACCTGCCGGAGGAGCTCAGGACCGCAGAGAACGTTCAGTTAAGAGCAGGCTCAAGACCCACCTTTTTAGCTTAGCTTTTAACTGACATCCATTTATTTAGACCTAATTATATATTGTATATACGTATGTGTATATATATATATATATGTGTCTGTGTGTATATGTATATATATATATATATATATATGATGCTGGGCGTATTGTCTTAAATGTTGTAATCTGTAAAGCACTTTGTGATATCTTTCGGTATGAAAAGCGCTTTATAAAGTTTGATTAATTTAATGCTGAGGCCCACCTGCACTTAGGCATACGCTCTTTATGTACAGCTGGGCAGGTGTGTGCAGGTGCTCCCTCTTATCACTCAACATCGCACAAACCTGCCCAACTCATGTGACCCAACAGCAATAGCACTCTTCTATTCACGCACTGACATGTCTGTCTTGAACAACTCATTAGATAATTAACAAAAGCTGTTGAAAGGCCTATTAAGATATAGACAAAGTACAAGTTTGCATTAAAAAATACTTTTATTTACATGAAAAATACAAGCATGGGTAACGGTTTTAATGGTGCCTCGAAAATACTCAAAATGTTTAAAAATGTAAGTACATTTGCTATATAGTGAAGGCACACTAGCATTTGGTCAAACTCCCAGAGAAAAATATTGGGGATATGTGCACCTTGTAAAGGATAGATCCCATTGCTGCTAACCTGTCCATCACCACCCCCACCTCCACAGTCCACAGAGCAGAGGCAGCTGTCCCAACACACAGTTGCCCATATACACTTGCCATGTATGTATCGCATGGTGAGGAATGACAAGCCCCGTACGCACAAAACACACCCCAGCAGCTGCAGCATGGCCAGAGGTCCCGGACCAGTCGGCACCAGACAGGGTTCAGAGGAATTAACTGCCCGTAAATCAATCACACATCTCACTGACCCGATATGGCCAGTTTCAAAAAGGCACTTAAGGAGTAATTCATAGATGGCTGGACAATCATCTTCCAGTTTTCAAGGTTTCTAAAATAGGAATGTAGAGTCATTTCAGTGGGTAGAGCAGCATCCGGACGCGTTGTGTTTGTGGAGCAGGGACATCCGGCTGAAGGTCCGAGAACAGGAGCCACACTGGTATTTCTTCACCTCAGAGTGGGTTTGGAGATGGGCACGCAGGTTTGAGCGGTCAGCAAATGCTCGGTTACAGTGCTGACAGGCAAAAGGACGCTCACCTGAGAGAAAAATTTAATTCAGTCAATTTAAGGGAATGTCGACAGGACAAGTAGTCTCCTTTGTGTTGCAAATGATTTGAAAACAATGACATGGATGCAGCTCTAACTTCGGATGCAAACAGTAATTTACATTAATAGGATTAGGTAAGGCAATGGAGCCTGAATAGGTGTCAATGAATACTAATCAGGACAATATACAGCGTTAAAGTTGATCAGTACAAACCTGTGTGAGTGCGGATGTGCCCCCGAAGCAGCCATGGTCTGGAAAACGCCTTCCCACAAGTGGTACATACACATGGGAGTGTGTGTGAGCGAATGTGCATCTTGAGAGCGCCCAGGCTGGTATATTCCTTAGGGCAGTGTTTGCAATTGAAAGAGGGCCGCGCCGAGACGTCATGAGACAAAGGTGGTGCCTGTGGGTTGCATTGTGACGGCTGATGCTGGGACACCTGATGGTGGGAGAGCGCAGAGAGGCTGTTGCAGCTCTTGCCGCAGTGCATACAGTGGTACATGGGGTGGAGGGTATTGGGACTTGGCGGGTCTGATGTGCGGCCACCATCTTCCTCTTCATCGCCGCTGCTGCTGGATGGAGAGCTGCTGAGGTCCACGGGGCAGAGGGGAGACAGGGAGGGGGACACAGGGGACAGCGGTGCTGGGAGAATGTCCATGTTGTTAAAAAAGGGGAAGATTGGATAGCAGGTCAAAGCAGAGGAATCTTGGGTTGGAAGATCTGCTCTTGGGAAGGTTTCAGGAATAAAAGCTAAAAACAAATGAAAAAATGAATTGGTTAATTAGGATTTATCCGAAAATACAAAACACAAATCTTTGCGTCTTTCTCAATAGGCAAATTGCAACCTACTGTCTAGCAACTATCTGCATGCAAAAACAAATAAACACTTTATTTACACCTACCTGCTTGGCTGTCCAGGTGACTCTCCCTGTAGTATAGCTTCTTATTGGTGAAGTATTTCTTGACAAGGAAAGAACGAGGCATCTTGAGATCTGGAGTAAAGAGTTTGTTAAACTACAAACTCCTTGAAGTGAAGCGCGTCTTGTGTTGCGGCAGATTCTCTTCCAGCGACGTAGAGAAAATAACTGAGCACTGATTCAATGAAGTGTGAGGGAGCTGCTCGGCCCTAATATAGCAGCAGGAGGGGTGAAGCAGTCCGGTCAGTAGTAGCGAGCCCCCGCCTCCAGACACACCCCCGTGACCGAAGCGCACCATCCCCTTTCTCCACAGGTGCTTTCTGCGGCATTTCACGCCTCTAATAGCCCAATTCTAACTGAAGGCTTAATGTCATTCATGTCATTCATGTAATTATGTAAAGCTATTCATGAAACAACGTGAAAAAAGTCAATGACTGTAATACATAAAAAACATTTTAGGGTCAATCTCGAATCTTATATTTTATCTTATCCATATTATTTGCCTAACTTAGCCAACATTTTCCCTGCTTAATTTTATGCGGTATTCGTATTTGCAATGAACCAGACAAGTAATGTCTGTGAGATGTCTGTGTAAGTTCTCAGTCGTACAGGAGTTGTCCATCTTCAATGAAGGTACTTGATTCATCTTCTGTACTCAACTGTACTCGACTTCAACTACTGAGTACAGAAGATGAATCAAGTACCTTCATTGAAAATGTCTGTGAGGTAATTCCTGAACGCAATTCATTAATTCCTACGTGATCTTTGTTAGTATCAACCAAAACCTGAAGTGTAAGCAAAGTATCAAACCCCTCTATAGGAACGAGTTCTCCACCAGCTTTAATGCCAGGTAAGCCTATTACTAACCGGGTTTAGCATGCCCATTCGTGTAGCCCAGGTTGTGTATCTGCTGTCGCAAATGTGCAGCCGCTCCAGTCTGCAGATAATAACACTGCACGCACGCACGGGGAGCATAGTCTTCATCTTTATTTTTATATTGGGAGGACAGTCTTTTTATGAACTATTGGAAATTGTTGCATTACTTTTTATCCCACTCGACAAAGGAGTTTGGGAAAGTGTGACAAACTGCAGACAGGCTAACCCGATAACTTAGCTTACTGCTACTGCTAACAACAACAACCAGCTTTCACTCTAAATGATTGAAAACACAGTAAAAGGTAAGAGGGCAGAGATTTGCATCTACCTTGTGCGTTCATCCTCCCCTCCTCCTCTGGGCTGCTCCAAATGCGTGTGTGCGTGTGTGTGCGCGCGCGCGCGTACGTGTGTGGCGGTGCGCGCCCTAGCGTCAAGTCGTCATTGTGTGCGCGCTCGCCTGCGCCTGTACTTTATTTAGACTAATTTAACCTTCTCTCTTTCTTATTAATGACGTGCGGTGGCATTGGATGATGACATTTAAACAACGTACGTTTTCTCTTGGTATTAGCAAAGTAACTGTATTCTAAATACCCTCTGAATAAAGAGTAATTGTACCGGAATACAGTTACTCAAAATGTGTATTCTAAATACGTAACTGGGCCCAAAGCAAAAATCCCTACACATGCCATGGTTATTCGACAAAGAGCTAACCCATTTACGGGCAAAAACAGTTCCACTGTGCAGTAGTTCAGGGCCTCACTTCATAATGACCATAATGACCTCAATTCAAGCCCTGCCCCTGTGTGTGAGAACCACTAAGCCACTGTGAGACTGGGATTCAGGACAACTAGTCTATTTCCCCCACTTTTTAAAATGGTAAAGGGCAAATAGTCACATTCTCTCTCCTCTGGTTTCTGTCCCACAGTTTGGGAACCGCTGATTAAAACTATCTGAAACCTGCACCTGACGGTTATTTCTGTCTTACCACTGAATATTAGCCCGTGAGTAGCCCAATTCGTTTTAGATTGTGCACATTCAGAGAACCAGAGTTACTGTAAGTAACTGTGCTCACGAGAACCGTGTGGATTCAACTCCTCTTTGAGACAAAAAGGCCACGTAGAACGGCTTTTTACTCGATTCTATTCGCCAAACTACTGTCCTGATACTCCGCTAGAGACAATAAGAAGAGAGTTTAATGAGAGTGTGGCCGATGCAGCTCCGAGTCCGTGCAGAGAAAACATGAGAGCAGCGCCCGGGACACGGGGGGCATGCAGGTGCACAGGCGGTAGGTCTCTCCTGCTCATCCACTTCAGCAGACTGCTGCGTTTTGGTGTTATATGTGACAAAGCAGAGTGAATGAGGGCTGTCAGAGAGCCTGTCCCCGTAACAACACATTGATTAATCAGTAAAACAACACTGTAGTTTTACTGAGATGTGGGGCCTTTGCGTAGTTTGCGTATAGTTTGATGAAGGTCAGAGTGACCGAAACGTTGCTGCAATAAAAGCCAAGTTAAAGAGTGAGACAGTGTGCGGGAGCCTTTTTTCAAGTTAAGTAGTTTGCGTATAGGTGTTATGGTGTTATTACAAGTCCTGTTTGGCATGCCGCAAAACGTCAAAAGCCCCTCGCCCACGGAGCCAAAGCCTGACCAGTCCCCGGTGGTGGTGGGGTGGGGGCCGGCTATGCATTAAATGTATGGGATATACACCTGTTTAAAAGGCGCCATTGTCATGGCATGCCCAAAAGTTCACACGTCGTTAGGGCACTTGTTGGCGCTGACGCCACAAAGACTGGAGGTTAGGGGCCAGGACTGCAGTAAAAACATGGAGCAAATAGCAGAGAAACATGTGAAAGTAACCTGAGTTGTTCTCACGTCTGCTAGTGTTTTCAAGGTGTTCCTGGTCAGTTTCTGAGAGCATACTTAAGGGGTCATTTATCTAGACAGGTGTGCTAAATAGCAAGCTGGAAAGTGGCACAACGTTATGGCTGTTTGTGGGCACGTTACATCGAATTCAAATGGTCTTTATTTCATCAACATTAGGGCCTCAAATCGGACATGTGAATGAGAGAATGCTGTGTGACTAAAATGAGTAAATAACTCTGCTGCGCCAGTCTGTGTTCTTGCTTGAACACTGTAATTCAATGATTTTTTGAGCTATGACTCTCAAACCTTATACAAAATGCCCACATGTGTTGGCTACAGACTGTACCAAGTATGATTCCTGAAACATTAACACAGACACCATGAGATGGAGTCAAATCAAAAAATGCCTGTGTTTGGGACCAGATGTAACAGCATCTGCAAAGGCAGCGAAAACAAAACCACACATTAGAATAGTCCTAAAAACTGTTGTATTGTAAAAGAAAAACAACAAAGAAACAAAAAACTAGAAAATTAATAACATTATATGTCTCTGTGTGGCTCTTTAAGATTTAAAAAGGGCTCCGTACATTGTGAGAGAGTGAATGGAGTGGTTCCATTATGTAAAGTGCTTTGAGGAAAAAGGTTTATATAAGTTGACAAAAAAGTTACAAAAAATTTTAGAAGAAGAACTTAACAAGAACTAAAAATATAAAATAGACACTATATTATTCAATAAATTGGCAGTATTGAATAATATAGGCTTAACATTGGGTTTACTTGCTTTTCTCTTTTTCCAGTACATGGTTTTAGTAACTCTCACTAACCTCCCCAGTGTCCTCTACTGCCCCTCTGTAACGAGAACTTGACTGTCTAGTAACTCTAACTAATGAAGCTAAGCTACAACTTATGTTGCCCGGTATTGGTTCAGGTCATATGTCACATGTTTTGAATTATAAAGAGTGTTCAACAGCCCTCAGTGTATCATCGAGCAGAAACAACAGAAAACAGGACCTTTCCTTTTTTATTTCTCATTAATCAACTTAAGGTAAGTGTGTCTTTGTATATATTTGTGATTGCTTTAAAAGTTTGATACATTGTTACTATTTCCAATCTTTTTTTTTATTTGAAAAGTACAACACCACTCTTGCTCTACCGTATAACACATTAGTTATTTAATTTGGTGACCGCACAGTGGTATATACTCTGAACCATTGTAAGGACCCCAAGTGTGATAAAGTGCAGCATTTACATATTAGCATTGTGGCCCTATTACGGTAATACTCATCATTTCAAATGTGCAGGTGCAGCAAGTTCACAAATTAGCATATTTAATTTTTCAGTTTGCACTCACCAATTAACAACTCACAACATTAAATTAATGTATATCTAAGATTACTGGTAATAATTCAAGTTTCAAGCTTTTATCCCAGACAGTGACTGCTGTAAAGATTTAGAGACTGACTCAGCATCAAGGCTCAAGGTAAGACTGCGTTCATCAGTTTTTTGTAAACAACATTTAGTAAAATAATCTTTTAAATGGTTTGTGTGTGTCCATTGTCAGACTGAGGAGTGCAGCTGTGGAAAGACCTGATGAGAGTGGAGATACACACACTGAGGTGAGACAGGACTCAAACGTTAGCATCAAAAATATTTACCTATGGTTTGGACTTTACTATTAGTACAGAACTGTTTAGTCTTGAACTATTAGTCCTGATTTTTATATGATGTAGTTTATTCTACTTGTCATAACATTCTGAGGACGTCCATAATATTTTACTAGAGGTCATCAGGTAATTGTGTGGATTTGGTGCAATGTGATTTGGCTCCAACAGCTGCCCCCGCGACCCGACAACGGAAAAGTGGAAGAAGATGGATGGATGGATGGATGGAGCTTACTAATTGTAATTTTTGTTTTACAGAAATCTGAACTGCTGTGAAAACTTTGAGACCAATTTAGCATCCAGACCGAAGGTAGGCTGCACTTATCGTTACATTCAGACAAATTGGCCTTAAGTTGGATGTGAAATAACAATTGTGAATGGTTTTTTTGTGTGTCCAGTGTCAGACTGAAGACTGCAGCGGTGGAGGGATCTGCTGAGACTGGAGCTGAAGACACTGAGGTGAGACAGAGTCAGAGCTGAGATGTTTGGATGACTGGAAGCAACATTTTACCTGTAGGTTTTAGTTTGGTCTGGCCATAGGGACTCACGACTAAAGTATTTTTGTTCTTTATATGTCTTACAGAAATCTGACCACGCTGATGAAGACTTTGAGGAGTGAGCTTTGACAGTGATTTACAAAGATCCCCTTCCTCCTGCTGTGAGTCTGCAGATCCTATTGCATACAGAGTACAGACCCTATGTGGAACCTTCTGTGACACTTCAGCTCCTCAGCTTCATCGGCTCAGTACAGACTAATCCACCCTTTAGACTGATAACTATAACTGGAGAAATTGAGATGTTCTATCACTATTTGCACCTAAAAATTGTAATGTTTTACACTGTTCAATGTTTAATAAATTGACTTCATAACTTTACTTTGTTTTGCTACATTTTTATCTTGGATTAAATTTGTAAAACTTAATTTATAGGAATAACACATTTCTAAGAATAATAGTACAGGTTAAGGCCATATTTAAGTAACAAAAGTAATCAGTACTAGGACTTTCCAGTTGCCTGTACTTACATGTATAGTAATCAGAACTTGTATCATAAGTAATGAACACTGTGAAATCCCTCATACTAGCTTTACTAGTAATCATGGCTTAACATTGGGCTTAATAATTATGCATCGGGTTTACAACTTATTCCAAGTAAGCGCAATGAGTTGGAATAAGCGATAAATGATTAAAATTAAGCATTAGATGTGTTTTAAAATGGTTAAAAGAACAACATTGTTCTAATGTGTTACAACCGACCCCAAACCTGTTTATTTTGTTTAATTAACTGTATTAGCATACAGTTAATTAAACAGCATGTTTAGCATGAAAACAGCATGAAAATAGAAACAGGAAAAATGCACCACACTTTGTCTGAGAAGCTGAATTTTAATATTGTCTGGTGACCTTATTAGCTTATTTAAAAGCTTAAAACACAAAGTCAAGTGTGAGCAAAAAAGTTTTTTTTTTACCTCAAAATGCTAGCAAAGACTTTCAGACTTGAAATTTGCTGTGTGTGTGATACATAGACCCGTATGATCAGAGAGAGAGGCTACAGACTGATAGGATCATGTGACACTTATCTGGTCTCTAGTGCTGTTACATCTGACCCCCTACATGCTACTAACTCATTTTGCACATATAGGCAAACGCTTGGTAAATGACCCATCGTCATTATGACAATATAAGACTCCCGTAAACGGGGCTAGAAGCACAAAGATAGGTTTGAAGCTGATTCAGTTTTTGTTTTTTGAGTTTGTTGACTTGCTTTGTGAACACTCTCGCCTTTGCACTTTGAATAATCAAGTGCCCTGCCATTCAGTCCATTGAAACAGGTGATAATTAGCCACTCAAGTACATTTACATTGATGTTTATGCAGGTGCTTCTCTTCATTTACATTGAAGTGCATGTCAATAGTCTCCTCGCACAGTGCTCTTTGTCAAGGTAATTAATCAATGGACCAAGGTAATTAGGCCCGAGCGGCCTGCCGTAGCAAGGGCCTATTGTAATCGCAACGCAGTGCGCGCAGCGCACTGTACCGAGGTGCGCGGAGCGCACGAATACAGCGCGAAGCGCTGTCCCCATGTCAACCGTAAACTCACCGTGTAAAACAGTGACTGCCCACACGTCTGGTGTGGGCCCTTATACTTGTAATTGCAGCAAAATGAATGGGGGTATATGGCCAACTGTCATACGGAGGTGGATGACGAGCGCGAAGCGCTCGTCATCCACCTCCGAGCCCCACGAGTGTGTGGGGGAAGTCAAAAGCTTTCCAAAAATGTATAATATGATGTAGTCGCGAAAGCGACTATATTGTTTTTGCAGGAAATATTATTATTATTTTTTTTCTTCTTCTTCTTCTTCTTCTTCTTCTGCTCTTTGAGCAGGAATTTGACCCCCTGAACATAGTTGAAAACTCACCAAACTTTGCCCAAAATTCAGATCCGGTGAAAAATTAATTAAAATGTGTGTTTCGTTTTGGGGAAATAAAAAATGGCGCGACAGCGCCACCTACAAAAGTGAAAATACATTGCGCCTATGGGGAGGGGGCCAACATAAACTTTGTCGCAGAGCGACGGGATTCGGTACAGACATTCGTCCTGTGAGGACAAACAAAATATATTATTGTGGCCACGCCCCCAGACAAACCGGAAGTCCGCCATTTTGACAGGAAGTCGGGAAAATGCTGAGTCAGCGTTTTCGCTGACGTCGCATTTTAACGAACTCCTCCTAGGGCGTTTCACCAAATGAGCCCAAAATCGCTCCAGCTCATCTCGAGATGTGGGACATCAAAAGTTATCCAAATTTTTTGGCTAAGTTTTACGGTTTGTTTGCAGCGAAGCCGCAATCTTTACGAAGATTTTTGCGACTTTCCGAAAACAACAAAATGCTCCCATTTGCACAAACGAACTCCGATTAAAAATCGGAAATATACATTTTATTGACCTTTCACCCCCGGACACAACAAATGTGAAAAAGTGACATTTGGCGCGATAGCGCCCCCTCCAGGCTGAGAAGAAAAAATGCATTATGGGAAAAAAATTAGTTTCTCGGAAATGGATAAAATTCGGCACAATAATAGCTGATGGCATCCCGATCCAAAAAGCCAATGAGACCCATACCGTATTTTGTACGGTGTTGCCATGGAGACGACCGAGGCTCGCCATGTTATTCCAATGGGACTGACCCGCATATCACACATTATACACATTACAGCTCGTTAGCGCCCTCTGTAATGTTCTTGTGAACAGTGGTAAATTGAAGTACGGCCCGTAAGGGCCATCCGATGCTGCTTGTGAAATAAAAAAGATTTGGGGCGCGATAGCGCCCTCTGCAGGTTGGGGCCATCATTCACATGGAGACGCGAAAAATCTCGTTTTGATGTTTACTCACAAAGATTAATGGCACATCAGGGCAATAAAATGTAGTGTGGCCACGTTGGCGCCCTCGGTGGGTTATGGCACGGCAATGGAGGCACTAAGGGAGGCCTCCATTACATGGTTGCTAGGCGACCAACAGGTGGTCGGCCATTTTGGGAAAAATCGAGTAATCAGCGCCGAAGGCGCCATTTCTCGCCTTTGCTCTTTTATAATCTCGACCTAGGGTGGCAGCGACGTTATAAACCACGTAGGGCGCGGCAGCGCCTCCCGGTTATTGCGGCGGCGTGCGGCAACCGGCGTCAACCGGCCAACGAACCCCCGCGAGGGCCTCTCGATGCCGCTTGCGGCTTTAATTCTTCTTTATTCTTCTTCTTCTTCTTTCTTCTGCTCTTTCAGCAGGAATTTGACCCCCTGAACGTAGTCAAAAACTCACCAAACTTTGCCCAAAATTCAGGTCCGGCGAAAAATTAATTAAAATGTGTGTTTCGTTTTGGGGAAATAAAAAATGGCGCGACAGCGCCACCTACAAAAGTGAAAATACATTGCGCCTATGGGGAGGGGGCCAACATAAACTTTGTCGTAGAGCGACGAGATTTGGTACAGACATTCGTCACGTGACGACAACCAAAAAACATTATTGTGGCCACGCCCCCTGACAAACCGGAAGTCCGCCATTTTGACAGGAAGTCCGGAAAATGCTGAGTCAGCGTTTTCGCTGACAATGCATTTTAACGAACTCCTCCTAGGGCGTTTCACCAAATGAGCCCAAAATCGCTCCAGCTCATCTCGAGATGTGGGGCATCAAAAGTTATCCAAATTTTTTGGCTAAGTTTTACGGTTTGTTTGCGGCGAAGCCGCAATCTTTACGAAGAATTTTGCGACTTTCCGAAAACAACAAAATGCTCCCATTTGCACAAACGAACTCCGATTAAAAATCGGAAATATACATTTTATTGACCTTTCACCCCCGGACACAACAAATGTGAAAAAGTGAGATTTGGCGCGATAGCGCCCCCTCTAGGCTGAGAAGAAAATATGCATTATGGGAAAAAAATTTGTTTCTCGGAAATTGATAAAATTCGGCACAATAATAGCTGATGGCATCCCGATCCAAAAAGCCAATGAGACCCATACCGTATTTTGTACGGTGTTGCCATGGAGACGCCCGGGGTCCACCATGTTATTCCAATTGGACTGACCCGCATATCACACATTATACACATTTACAGTGCGTTAGCGCCCTCTGTCAGGAGCTTGTGGACAGGTGTCATTGAAGTACGGCCCGTTAAGGCCATCCGATGCTGCTTGTGAAATAAAAAAGATTTGGGGCGCGATAGCGCCCTCTGCAGGTTGGGGCCATCATTCACATGGAGACGCTAAAAATCTCGTTTTGATGTTTACTCACAAAGATTAATGGCTCATCAGGGCAATAAAATGTAGTGTGGCCACGATGGCGCCCTCGGTAGGGTTATGGCACGGCAATGGAGGCACTAAGGGAGGCCTCCATTACATGGTTGCTAGGCGACCAACAGGTGGTCGGCCATTTTGGGAAAAATCGAGTAATCAGCGCCGAAGGCGCCATTTCTCGCCTTTGCTCTTTTATAATATCGACCTAGGGTGGCAGCGACATTATAACCACGTAGGGCGCGGCAGCGCCTCCCGGTTATTGCGGCGGCGTGCGATAGCGTGCGGTAACCAGCCCATGAGACCCGCCTCCCGGTTATTGCGGCGGCGTGCGGGAACCGGCGTCACCCGGCCAACGAACCCCCGCGAGGGCCTCTCGATGCCGCTTGCGGCTTTAATCTGGTGTTGTTCATGCAAGACAAAAATGATTGTGAAGAAAAAAGCAGACACTAAATAAGATATGGTGAGGAGGAGACAAGGTGAGTGCGTCAGTGGGTAACATGTCCGAAAACCGGGTGCTCTTCAGGATCAAGTGGAAAAAAATCCCAAAACTTGGAGGAAGAGAGACAATCCGAGGCACTCCGATTAATAAAAGTTAAGAAACGCGTCGGCTATCCTATTAAAACAAAGGACTTTTATCTCTCTTCCACTAAATAAGATATGTTTGAATTAAATCTCTGATTTTTAAACTGTATCTCCTGCCCTGTATAGTGTAAACTAAATGGTTATTTGTAAGTAAAGTGGTGAAATGTTTGAGGAAAAAAAAAAAAATTAAACACCTTATGATCTGTTTCTGACCTCTCATTTTTTGTTTGTTTAAGCTTGCATCATGATGAGTGAGGAGACTTCCAACATCCATATTAGGCCCGGCAGCTATGAGATATAAGACCCCAAAGGAACATGGTAGGAACACACCGAATCAACCGTCACGCTGCAGTAACTTATGTTACTGCAAAAATATGATTAATGCTTGGTTTGCTTGCAATTCAAACAAAGACAGTCAGTTTTTTTCAGATTCAGATTCAGATTATTTTATTCAGACATTTAAACATTTAACAGATAACGACATAAATAAACATAAAGTCTGAAATGGAATAGGCAGAAGCTAAAGCTTACTGCGCCTATCCCAGTGTATTTACAAAACAAACAGTAAAAGCTGCCAATGTCTTATGCATACAGTTATACAATTTTTTTGTGTTTAGATCGTCACAAAGAACAAAGAAAAAAATCTATCATCTTAATTTTGCATCCTTAGCATCCATTATTTTTATTATTTGTTTATTTGATATGGACATAACAACTGCATTGGACAAACCAGATACATTGTTTTTAGTGTTATAGCAAAACTGCTAATGTGCAACATTTGTCCATAGGAGGCTACAGGTAGTACCCAAATAAGCTTATTACAACACCACTCCCAAGAAAACAAGTAACTACATAGTCAAAATACCAAGTCAGTTACAAAGTATCACATACAGTACTCATACAATAATTTGCTCTGTAATCTGTGCAAATACTCAGCATTAATTTATGTTTTACTTTTACTTTTATACATGGATAATGTTGTGGATGAATCCCGGACAGGTGTTTTAAGGTCACAAAACAAAATTCATAAGCATTAATACAGATACAAGGAACAACAAGACAATGTACCATACAACACAATCCATACCAACAACAATTCAGAGACGTTATTTAAGTCAAGAACAAGCATTACATGACATTACCATTGCACAAGTTACACCATTAAGAGCATGCATGTGGGCAGGCACGAATGCTTTAAGAGCCACTTTCTTCATTGTGTTTTAAATGTATTATTTGTGATTATTTCCCTAATAGAAAGAGGTATTGAGTTGCGCTCATGTGCTGCTCGAACTGTGAATGATGATTGCACAAAGGTATTTTTTCTCTGTACAACAGCCTCTGGCTACGCCCCTTGTGCAGATGGCTCCATCTTCTGTTCACATAAAGCACAGCAGTGTCTTGTGAGATTAAAGAAGCAATATCTCATTATTTCACTAGAGAGCAGAAAAGGACCAGAAATATAATTGTTACTGAAGGGTCCTTTACAGCCTCGGGCCTACTGTAGCCTATAAAAGGGAAAGTTTGCAAACAATCACAATATAGTTTTCTCAGACTTTGAAGAGCTTTGTAAAATGCCCCAACAGTGGAACCCCTGAATGTAAAAACATGTACCAAATAACTCCTGCGCAAGGACTTTGCAAAAAGAGATATTGAATCCCTGTTGGACTACCCTGTTTAAATTAGGGTAAAAAAACAACAACAACAACCTAAAAACACAGTCAAGCCAGGACACGCAACAAAACATTTAGTATTAATTACTGCATATTTTTCAGACCTACTGACTCCTAAACAGAATTATGTGGGTATATCACTTCAGTTATCTAAATAGTACATGTCTCAACTTGATCTTCGGACTGGTCCAGTTTCACAACAGATAATGGGTCTAACACTACTACCTGAGGAAAAAGCAGAGGACGTTTACCCCTTTCTGTTGATGAAATTAGTTTAAAAACATAATTTTCTCTCTCTTTAGAAAAAAAGAAAGAGAAATGAGATTCAATCTGGGATCTCAAGCAGTACAGCTAAGTGAATGGTTCTCCCAGTTGAATCTGAGACGAGGTGAATGGTGACTGGTAATTTGACCGCAAGATAAGGACATTTTTGTTACCATAAGTTATGTAATAAGCTTATGCACTATGCCAACACCCTCTCAACCTTGAATTTCAGAAGATTACACTGTGGTACAGTGCTCTTTTGACTCTAAGCTTTCTAGTACCTACATATTTTCCCTTTTGAACACCATTCACCAAACACCAACTTCTGCAATTTTAAATCAACAACACCCCTATCGCTTTGCTTGCCTGTGTGGATTTTTTCCTATAATTTAATCCTTGCTTTGTGCTGTTTTTAATCTGGAGCACTAGGTCATGTCTTGGTGGAGCTCTGACTGCAGTAGAGAAGGCACACAAGGGTGTGTGCGCAAACAGCTTTTATTCAATTTAACTCAACTTTATAACTAGCTTTTGATTAAGCTCTAGGTAAACTGTTCACCCATGACACAATAATACCATTAAACAGTAGTCATGACATTTGTTGACACCTTTTAAATGTATGTATGTATGTATGTATGTATGTATGTACAGTGCCTTGAGAAAGTATTCGGCCCCCTTGAACTTTTCGACCTTTTGCCACATTACAGGCTTCAAACATAAAGATATAAAACTGTAATTTTTTGTGAAGAACCAACAACAAGTGGGACACAATCATGAAGTGAAACGAAATTTATTGGATTATTCAAACATTTTTAACAAATAAAAAACTGAAAAATTGGGCGTGCAAAATTATTCAGCCCCCTTAAGTTAATACTTTGTAGCGCCACCTTTTGCTGCGATTACTGCTGTAAGTCGCTCGGGGTATGTCTCTATCAGATTTGCACAATGAGAGACTGAAATATTTGCCCATTCCTCCTTGCAAAACAGCTCGAGCTCAGTGAAGTTGGATGGACAGCGTTTGTGAACAGCAGTTTTCAGTTCTTTCCACAGATTCTCGATTGGATTCAGGTCTGGACTTTGACTTGGCCATTCTAACACCTGGATATGTTTATTTGTGAACCACTCTATTGTAGATTTTGCTTTATGTTTTGGATCATTGTCTTGTTGGAAGACAAATCTCCGTCCCAGTCTCAGGTCTTTTGCAGACTCCATCAGGTTTTCTTCCAGAATGGTCCTGTATTTGGCTCCATCCATCTTCCCATCAATTTTAACCATCTTCCCTGTCCCTGCTGAAGAAAAGCAGGCCCAAACCATGATGCTGCCACCACCATGTTTGACAGTGGGGATGGTGTGTTCAGGGTGATGAGCTGTGTTGCTTTTACGCCAAACATAACGTTTTGCATTGTTGCCAAAAAGTTCGATTTTGGTTTCATCCGACCAGAGCACCTTCTTCCACATGTTTGGTGTGTCTCCCAGGTGGCTTGAGGGAAACTTTAAACGACACTTTTTATGGATATCTTTAAGAAATGGCTTTCTTCTTGCCACTCTTCCATAAAGGCCAGAGTTGTGCAGTATACGACTGATTGTTGTCCTATGGACAGAGTCTCCCACCTCAGCTGTACATTTCTGCAGTTCATCCAGAGTGATCATGGGCCTCTTGGCAGCATCTCTGATCAGTTTTCTCCTTGTATGAGCTGAAAGTTTAGAGGGACGGCCGGGTCTTTGTAGATTTGCAGTGGTCTGATACTCCTTCCATTTCAATATTATCGCTTGCACAGTGCTCCTTGGGATGTTTAAAGCCTGGGAAATCTTTTTGTATCCAAATCCGGCTTTAAACTTCTCCACAACAGTATCTCGGACCTGCCTGGTGTGTTCCTTGTTCTTCATGATGCTCTCTGCGCTTAAACTGACCTCTGAGACTATCACAGAGCAGGTGCATTTATACGGAGACTTGTTTACACACAGGTGGATTCTATTTCTCATCATTAGTCATTTAGGTCAACATTGGATCATTCAGAGATCCTCACTGAACTTCTGGAGAGAGTTTGCTGCACTGAAAGTAAAGGGGCTGAATAATTTTGCACGCCGAATTTTTCAGTTGTTTATTTGTTAAAAATGTTTGAAATATCCAATAAATTTAGTTTCACTTCATGATTGTGTCCCACTTGTTGTTGGTTCTTCACAAAAAATTACAGTTTTATATCTTTATGTTTGAAGCCTGAAATGTGGCAAAAGGTCGAAAAGTTCAAGGGGGCCGAATACTTTCGCAAGGCACTGTATGTATGTAATGATATTCCTCAGGTCTCCTAAATGAGTAGTTCACCTACTGCCAGCACAGCACGTTCCCAGGTTTTTGTACACTCTTGCCAAGGACACCACTTCAAATCTTGTTTGCTTTGGCCTTATAGGGACCAACTTACTAGACACAAGCACAACAGTTGAGCTGCAGTGGAGCAGGTTGAAAGAGAGCTTAAAATGCTCTAGGTCCAGGTTTCCCTTGAGTAGGAAAATACGGTGGGAAGAAAAAGTAAGCCTAAATCTGCCTAAATTGGTCATAAAATGTGGTCTGATCTTCATCAAAATTATAAGAATTTGTAAACAGTGTCTGCTTAAACTAATACCACCCAAACATTTACATGTTTACTGAACTGCAGCAGTTTTGTTAAGAGGAATTGTCTAAGATTCATCCTGATTGTTGTGAGCGTCTAATCTGCATCTACAGGAAAGCAGTTATTGCTTCAAAAGAAGGATCAGCCAGCTATTTAATACAACGGTTCAATTACTTATTCCATGCTGTGAATGTCTCAGGTTTTTCTGCAAAATATCTTGATAAACTTGTGCATTACTTTTTCCATTGATTATAGCACGTTGTCTGGGCCCAGAGGCAACAAAACAGCCCCACACCATGTTGCTCCCTGCACCAGACTTCACAGTGGGGATAGGGTTTTAATGTTGATGTGCTGTTCCATTTTTCCTCCACACATGACCTTGTGTGTTCCGCTTAAAAAATGCAACTTTGGGTTAATCAGTCCACAGTCTATTTTTCCAGTAGTGCAGTGGAGCATCCAAGAGCTCTTTCGCAAACCAAAGTTGAATAGTTTGGGAGGAACACTGTTTAAGCAGACACTGTTTACTCATTCTTATAATTTTGATGAAGATCAGACCACATTTTATGACCAATTTAGGCAGAAATGTGAGAAATTCCAAACGGTGTACTTACTTTTCCCTTCCCACTGTACACTATTCTGGTAATTTACATTGTATTATTGGTGTTAGTTTCTTGTGCCATATACCGTTGACTTTGGAGTAAAAATAATAATAATAATAATAATAAAAATAATAACAATAATAATAATAATACGTTTATTGGGAACGGCACGTATACTAAGACGTTTTTTAACTATGAAATAAAACAACCGTCACTCAAGTTTGTTGTCCCCTAGGAGCATGGTTTGCACCCGGGACAGCAAATGGAAACACAAGCATTTTAAATAATAATAATAATAATAATAATAATAATAATAGTTTTGCAATATAGCTAAGAGCACTCTTCTTGCACTGTAAAGTGTAAATTAGCGGTAATCAATGCAATACTCCTGGTGCAGGCTGTAGTCTTATCACCTGCTTGCAGTCATTTATGCAAGCCAAGTGAGGCCCCAGGGCACCAGAAAGTGAGTCGATACAAATGAATGCCCTCATTAATGTGGCCATGACCTAATATGACTTGCTCCGTTTACCTTATCGATAATGAAACTTTTAGGTGCATGACATTACCAACCCCCCACAATCCCATAAACTTGCTCCCTGTTGCAATGATCAACACACTGACCAATGAGTCCATTGCCTCACCTTAGACTTTAACCACAAACAAAGCAGTCTCAACTTCAATCTAGTGTCCCGGTTAGGAACTTTGAATTACTTTGTGTTTCTTTTGTTAGCCAGGAGTCAGGGCAGAGCAGCAAGGGCAGATGCAGTAAAACAAGAGATGTAAGTTGCAAACATAAGCAGCCATGTAGAGGGAGACAGAGGGAGCCACTGCATGACCTTTAACCTATTTTACAAACTGTACAAAATATATGGAAATTCTGTAAAGCAACATGCTCTAGAAACAATTGAGAATTTACAGGGGGTCTTTTCTTGTGCATTGGTAGCTATGGGAAATATACTCTTCCCAATATATTGACACCTTTAACTTGAGTGTGCATCAGAAATACAGACAGTCCTTGTTAACTGTTTATTGTGTGAGCTATGGGGGTTTAGATATCATTATTCAAAAGTGAAAATGTGTGTGTCGCTGTGTAAGTTGCCTAGCACCTGGTAACTGTATCAGCTGAAACCTTATCATCTACCTCTTTAGAAAGCCAGCACTGTCTATGCGGGATGTTAGCAGTTTCTGTGCTTATAATACAACTTCATTGTGTGGCGTCTTTGAATTCTGCTCTCAAGTTTGAACCCCTTGAACACACATATAAAGCACATTCCTAAAATACTGTATAAGCATATTGTCAAAAGATGTGTCTAGATATTTCTTATTGAATTAATAATACACAGCTGCAAGTGTTAAAATGGAACAAAGGTTAGATATTACATAATAGGTAGCAGCATGCAAGGGTTCACTTTCTCTAGATTTGCTATGTAAATTCAATGGTATTCAATTAGCCTATTTGCATATGTAGCCAGTCTGAAAATGTTTGATTGTCATCCCTGACTGGCGACATGGGAGTTGACACGCTGAACACGCGAGATTGTAAAACATGATTATAGTACAGTGGCTATATAGATACACAGTAGCATTTATTGATCCAGAAGGATAGTGCCTTAAGTCAGCTAGGCTACACCCATTCACACGGCACTATAAATAATTGCTAAAATATAAATAAGAAACAGGTTTTCGATCAGCCATCAGTTTGCCACCTCCCGGCTTGTATTATAGTTTATGAGAGGTGAAAGCATCGGCTGATCGAGGATCTGTCTTTGGGTAAAGTCTCTCTCTCCATCTGTGTTGACAGCTCCGGCCGCCCTGCCCCCACTCTGTTGCCTGGATTCTGCGCTTGTGGCTTGTGTAATATTGTGATTGGCTGGTTTATTCGAGATGGGCGGAGAAAGGCGGGGCTTGAGATATTGTGATCTCACAATCAGCTGTTTTGTGCGCTCTACATTCTGATCCAAGGATCAGCTGGAGGCAGCAATAAACAGAAGACTGCAGCCAGAAAATAGGAGGAAAGGAAGGAAAAGCTGCAGATGTTATGATCTAAAAAGAGTGTAAAGTATTTACACGAAACCCTTCTTCTAAGAAGAAAGCCTTTTATTTTTGTAATATAGTGTTTTAACTACCTCTTGTAAAGGCTATCTAAGGCTATACTTTAAGAGCTCTTATTGTTTATATTTTGTGACACATCGTTTACAACTTGAAAAATACTGCAACGGCAGGTAAGTGCCTTTTACCTTCCACCCTTATTGTTTGTGTCTTGACAGCGATTGAAATACACCTGTCACTCTTGGCTCTCTTAAAAACTGAAGCCATTTCATACATTGGTGCAACAGAAAATCTAATCTGACGTGTTATTACCCGGTAATTATTACGCACAGTATTTTGATTATGATAGCCTTATTGATGGCTCATAATCTAAGGGACATGTCTTAGGCCACAAAAATTTGAAGCACCATAGCCTACATTATAATTCGTTTTCGACGCCCCCATATCGAAACAAATGATACATAGATCTGCAATACGTGTTTGTGTCCTACATGAACCTTTGCTCTTCGATTTGCACCAAATGCTGATGTGGAGTCAAGTCGATGGCGGATGTTGATGTTATTTTTCCCCTCTCTCTGTGAAGCAGGGGGCTAACTGTAGGATTCTGGCTAATTTTAGTCTGTCCGCCCGAATTGGAAACTGTATCGTCGCACTGGGTTCAAAACAGTCGACAAATGCCCCCAGAACGGAGCCCTTTTGTTTATTTATGCCGTGCATTTACTGCTTAGCCAACTGTCATTGCTTTGACCCTTCGGCTGCAGAGCTTACACGGATAACTCACGTTAACCTGGATATCCTACGCAATGTCCATATTTCTTTGGACGACGATTGACGTTTCATTCCTTGGCAAAGGCTGCTCAAATTTCAGGTATTTTCTTTGTAAACATTGCCTGATTTAGAGAAAGAGACACCATTTAAATCTACCCCTAAAACGTCGACGATCATCGATAGACAGTTTGATAATCTAGCAGCTAATCGCATACACAGCATTTGACATTATGTTCGGTGCCAAATCCTTCGTGTTTGAAAAATCCTCTGGAGACATTTTCTCTCTGACCAAGCCTGAGAGCTGAAGCCCTCTATCGTCAAAAGCGCACCACGTCACCAATGTCTTGTTTTCATCCCCCCGACGCTCCGCCCATAGCGCTCCGCCTTTCCTGTTTTTTTTTAAGCCCGTGTCCCACTATATTTAGAATCCGTCCCTCCCACGGTGTTATAAAATATTGGGTTATGCATCGTCTGAAATATTGCTTTCATACTTCTGAGCTTATGTTTGATTGGTATTTATTCATATGGACACGCGATAAAATAAAAATAAAAAGTAGTCACAGATTCAGTTATTGTTTTCTCAATTTGGAATCACACATTGTTATTTTGGACAGACAGACCAGACACATATTCAACTTTTCTCAGACCCCCATGTATCACCCCCTCCGTTTCTTCTGCCAGTCCATCTGTCTGGACAGTGCTGACAGCTCCTCCAGAGTTAGTCCCTGGGGAACGGGGCTAGGGCACTGTCCATCTGCTCCATTAGTAATTCATGTACTGAGGTGGGTGGACAATGCCCCCTTACATAAAGATAAACAATATCTTTATTTAAGGGGGAGACACAGAAACACTTCGACTCCCGCTTTATAAGATAGTCACCAGTGTTGTTTGTGTTTTCTCCCTGTTTACTTGCTCAGTGTAATGTTATTGTAATTTTCTACTTGGAATATGAAAGGCATTACAATGATGGTATATCACCGCATCTCTCGATTTGTCTCCTTAGGCCTTTGCATCAAAGTGAATCCAAGTGAAACCTTACATTTGCACTACTGAAGCGTCCCTATTCCCAGATCCAGCCAAGGGCTTCAAGTGAAGGAAAGGAGACAAAGATAAATACATCAGCGAACGCAAATAAGCTTTGCTAAGGCAGCTATAGATTTTTCTGAGAGGACAACCTTCTTCTACATCAAGTCATCATGTTTCAGCGTTTAAGCAACCTGCTGTTTGGGGAAGTGGAGGAAGTGGCGGCTGAGATCAATGGACCCAACCCCTGTGTGACAGAGGCAGACGAGGAGGGCTGGATGATAGTCAACCTGCCTGGTGAGTGAGTGACAGAGTTCGTCAAGTTTTGGGAAGGCTAAGAAAGGATTTTTCTCAGAGAAAGTCACAAGGGTTTTCCTGAATGGTGATACAGAATGAAGGGCCAAAAGAGTAATGACAAATGCAAATAACACCTAATACTTTTTTTTTTTTTTTTAAATTAGGCTTAGGTGCCTGCTCTGAGCCGCCTGGAATTAACTAATAATACTTTATTTTTTATTTTTGTGTTTCTATACCCTTTACCCTCTTCTCTCCTCAAATGTCCAACAACACCCTTATATTTTGCCCACACTTGTATGCGTGCATGTGCGCCTGTTGTCCCTCTGAAAATTGCTCTCCCAACTTTCTATCGATTCTAATAAATACCATATCATCCCTTCCACCCCTGCTTTTGGTCCTTCTCATCCCACCCATCTCCACCTGTGTTAACTGTGTTCAGCGGAGGCTGAGTGCATGATGCAGGTGGAAGATGAGAACAAGTCCCTACTTTCTGTGCTATCATCTCCAAACAGTGATGAGTTAAATGATACAGACTCAATCCCAAGGACTGAATGCTCTGCAATAGTCTCAAACCCACCATGCAAGTGGCGCAGGGCACACAAAGGCCGCACAAGGAGAGCAGCAGACCCCACTTCGTATTGTAGTTCTACTCCATCAGGTCTGGGTGTCACCACACCCAAGTCTCCACCTTTCTCTACCCCATCAGTATCCCCTGGCTCTGGTAGTGAACGTAGAGGCAGTGGGAGTAGTAGGACACGTTCAGAGAGAGGCTGCATGGATGAGAGTTGGTTTGTTACCCCTCCCCCCTGTTTCACTGCAGAGGGAGCCACCGCCGAGGCCAGTCCCATGGAGGACCTGCTCATTGAACATCCAAGCATGTCTGTCTATGTGTCCCAGAACAGCACAGGCCTCGCATCCAGCAGTAACCTGTCAGTTGTGGGAGAGGAGAGCATGGCTAGCCTGGTGGGCAGTGTGAGGTAAAATTATATATGTTTTTTTTAAATATTGGCTATCTGAAAATGGCTGTGATGGACTACCATTTTGTTTATTGTCTGCTACAGCAGAGTAGCTGAACCAGCAGCGGTCCCTGCCACCTGCACCACGATGCCCACCAGAGTGGGTCGTGGAGCAGCAGCCCAGGCTGGAACCCTGGCCAAGGTCACCCAAGTTGCTAGAGTTCAGCGCAGCAAAGCCCGCATTGAGAGGCGCCGCCTTGGACGCAATCACATTCAGCGGCAAAATCGCACCCGAGAGCAGGTTCCCCGTCATGCTGCTCATGTTAGAAGCGGCTCCCTTCACCAGCCCTGCAAGCGTAACGTCTGCCATTAAACCCTGCAGTCATCACGTGGTGGTGTTTTTCTGAGGGCATTAGCAATTCACTGCAAGAAACAATTAAAGTTGTTAATCCACAGATTTTTCTTTTAAATTATATGCTTAATTTTGCATTTAGCAGAAGCAAACAATAACAACTAACACTCAGTTATATGCCCTCTTATCCCCCAGTTTCTGCAGTATCCAACACAAAGTCTACTTCATAAAATAAAGGGGGAAAAAAGAGTTTACATTCTTCGGTTCTATTCTTTTGAAATGAAACATAGTTCTTTATTTTCATCTAGGCATGTATTTCACTGAGATATAAAATTTAGAACAAAATATGTAGAAACCAACATACCGGTAATTTATTAGTGAGATTGACACCTTATTGGTGGAAATGAGAAAGAGACAGCTTCTGTTAAACATGGGTTTAGTGAAGAAGAAATACAGCTTTTTGTGACAGTGAGGGAGACTCTTTTTTTATATTTGCCTGTATGGAAAATGTTATGGCAAGAATAATATAAAATCATATTCAGAGATTTCTTTTCACTTTTAGAGGGAGAAGAGCAAGTCGTGCATGGTGAAGTGAATGGACAAAACTGACTAAAGAGTATTGAGCTGAATTTAATGATATTCAGCGAATGTGGATTCAAATTAGATGGATCTTAGGAAGAGATATACAAACCCCAAATTGAAAACGTTACTAAATATTTTTACTAATAACTTTATTTTATTTATCCTAATTCTCCTGGTTTGCTTTGGGGTTTACAGGTGTTACAAGAAATTGTAAGTGTGGAGCGGTATTTGAAGGACTCTTTATTTTGTTTTGTTTATGCAATATTTGTCAAGGTTAATTTGCTGTCTTTTTCTGTTTCCACCTCAAAGTGTCCATCAGACAAAGAGAAAGTTGACAATTAATGTTAAACCAGAGACACAGCATGATTTTTTTTAGTGTCTAAAGCTAAGTGCCCAGCACATGTTTATGTCCATCCAGCTGTGCTGTGACTAAATGGAAGGGGTCATCATGAGAGCCTCAGACTGCATCAAAGGCAAATTTGTTTAAATGCGTTGTCAACGCCCCCTCAACACTGTGTTTGTCTTACCATCCAGCCTGAACAGTGTCCACTTAAAGGTCTAATTTATGTATTCAAAACAATATAAAATTAATGGTGCTAAAGTGTATACTAAAGTTTGTAAATTATTTGAGACATGGATGTATGTTTGCACTGTCATACTTTTGTGAGTTTTAGCTGTGTGCTGTGTGCTTGTATTTGTTTTGTTGTAATTTATTTGTGTTTGACTCAAACTGTGTGAAAAAGACTTCTAGCACATTGATTGCTTTTAAAACATAGTGCAAATTTTTGCTCTTATAAATGTATATAGAACATATTATAATGCTCCCTTAAAAAGTCTCTCAGGACCTGAGTCCACCAAGTTGTGTCTGATGGGACTGCCTCACCTCTGTGCCCATCACCAGGCCAAAGCTGTGTCTTTTGACCTAATTCCTCAAAACAGCACTAACAGAGATGTGCCATAAGCAACACTGCCCCTACAGGGTCCAATTGGCACTGCACCTTTCTATGAAGGCTGGAGAGGATACACAGTATGGTTCTAACATAATCTTCCCTGTGTATTGTGTGTCTGTTCTTTCATTCATCTAGGCAAGAAATACATATTGTGTCATTCATAGCCTTTAGGCATTCCCATAAAAAAGAAATGGAGGAAAAAAATTGGCCTTGTGATTAGAGTGTTCACATTCTGATGCAAGGCCTGTCTCCCTCATTGATTATATTGTATTTTCATAAGAAATATCCAAAAAGAAAATTTACAAATGGCCCTTACATTAAAATCAACATATTGTATCTATCCCACATTTCCATTATTACTATGGCCCATTGAATAAGCCTATATGTCATCTGAAACCCAGCAATATTTTATTGTTTTTGTTAAACTGTAAATTTCATCTTATTTTGAGTGGGGATGGGGGTTATTTAGGTGAAGGGGCAAGCTCAATAAGAAGTTTTGTTTTGTGCACATCCAGTCACTTTAGAGCAATTTGATAATCACAGTTTGAGTCTCATTGATTTTATTATTTTTCTGTTTGTTGGTTGTTACATATGTTGTGTGCTAATGAAAGGTGTGAGTAAATGGGAGAGGTATGGCTCACTCTGTTAGCTTTTCTGACATACGAGAAAAAGAGAACTAAGAGGCAGGGGATAGTTTTTTATAGATGTATCATAATAACTAATATAACGATAGATTATGCTTGTACCCTTTCAGATCGTTTCTACCACAGTTCACCAATGGGATGTTTTCAAGGCGTCGAATGTTTGGGGAGATTCATTCATGTTGTGCTATGAAGGCAGCTTAATAGACTTGGGATTGACCCATGTTACATCTAAATAAGTACACCTCTCCCCATATTAGCTCTATAGAGACAAAAAATGTGTATCTGATATGTATGGTGCTTGTGCCTTTCACTTTCTGCATGGTTTTTGTGATGTACTGACTTTTCCATCCCTACAAGTGGGTATTTGTCCACTGACAGGCAAGACCTATGCAAGAACCAACAGATGGGTTTTCCATCATTCATTCAGAGAACACAGGTACCCGCCAAAAAAAAAAACACAACAACAATAAATGCTCAGGTTTGTGCCTGAATCTTGAGTTGTCGTTCATTTGTACGGCCTCATTAGCCTATATAAGATGTGTTGCTCAGGGACCTCAAAGTCTGCCACCACTAGATGTGACATTTATTACTACGTAACTAACATTTCCTTTTTTTGTTTGTTTATCGCCCTGGAAAGTTTTAACTAACACTGCGCTATATATTTCCTAATCTGCATATCTCAAATCTGTGACTCCCAAATAATTTTATTTAAAAGACCTACTCTGTATCATCTCCTTGTGCCAAACAAAATCCCTCCAAGAGAGATATAGCTACGTGTGATAGAATAATTCTCAAATCCATTGTACGTTTAATAATAATATCTCATTAACATTTATGTTAATATGCTATAATAAAAATAATCTTGATTTTCACAATCTGTTAAAAACAACAAAAAAGACCATCTTTAACTTTGCTTGAAATAAATAAGGCCCTTTCAATTAGGCTGCTTGTAGGCAGTGTTGGGCAAGTTAAACAGAATTTAAAAGTTACTTTACTTTTAAATTCTAATATATTCTATATTAGTAGTTACAGCTTTAAAAAATATAATACGTTTGTAATATGCTACATATTGCTGTTTCATAAATGTAGCTGAGTTACACTACCTTTGAGTTACTTTTGGCAAAACATCAACTAAAATAGTAATAATGCCACCGAGCAAAACAATTTCCTTTTCCTTCTCTATCGCCATTCTTTCGAGTTTTGTTTTGAAGACATTAACTACATGCAACTGCAGATCCACCAGTGTCCAACTTGATTCTTTGGGAAGTTAACTTGAATTGTAATTTCATTTCATTGTATTTATTATTTTTTCATGGTAATGCAACATAAAAAAATAATAGAACGATCCAACAAACACAACAGTACATTTCATGAAAAGAAGAACAGGAGTAGGATGAAGAAAAAATCTTATAAGCTCCTACCCCATTCTTAAAAAAAACGTTACTTAGATGGCCTCACCGATGCCAAAAAACAATAGCCCAGACCAGATGTGGATCAACTTTCGATTTTAAAATTGTTTTTATTTGTTATTTTTTTCCTATATATATTTTTTTAAATTATTAATAATTTTGCTAAAATAACAGTGATGCAATGGGGACAGCAGCGGCGACGGAAACAACGACGAGGCCATCAAACCACACAACGCACACCCACATAATACAGGCAGGCATGCACGAGCACACACAGGCACGCTCACAGCACACACACAAAGATGAAGAGGATCTATTGATGTGATCAGCCCTATGCTGTGTGTTGCATTAAAAAACAAGGTTTGAGTGGGCAGCTGTCGAAAGACGTTTGACCTCTCACAGCTGCCCAGCATCTGCTTACCCTACATTAAAGATTGACAGAGTTATGCCCTAAAATAGGTGTTTTGTTTAAAAAGACAGGAGTTAGCGGAAGTCCAGAGGTGACATTCCTTCATTGAAGTAAATTCCTGCTTACCCTGTACTGAAGAGGATGTGTATATGTATTCGTGATACATATATGGTGTATTAAAAAAGCGAGGTTTGTATGGGCATGGTAATGACTAATATATTTACCATTTTGTTTCAGTAATATGTTATATTCCATAGTTAGGCTACTGGAAAAAAAAAAAAAGTTATATTTTTGTAACTCCATACTTTTGTACTACGTTACCCCCAACAATAAAAAACATTCTCCACCAGCAGAAAACCTGGTGAAGACGGACGGCGCTCCATAGTCAATAGCTTCAGGTGAGTCCTGGTATGGGAGGATGGGAGGAGGCGGTAATTGGAGTAAGCCTGTCTTTTGAAAACCTGATTTAAACCTGTTCAACTACTGCGAAGAGAAACTGGACGTAAGCTAATCACGCCACCACACTATTTCACGTTTTTTTTTGGCAAATCTAAAAAAAAAAATATATATTTGCTGTTTGTCATGTTTTGAGGGAAAAGGTTTTAAAAAGTTGAATGTTGACATTTAGGCAAAAGATGTAGGCCTATGCGTTTATCTGGCTGTTTGTGAAGTGTACATCAGATATATTATGGTGTGATAAAGTCTGGCCTCTTTATTTACTGCGTGTGAGCGTGTGCGTGTTATGGTCATAGAAATAAGTTATGGCGAGGGCTCTTCAGGTGTGCGGAATCCCGTCCATTGTGTCATTGGCTGACAGTAACCCACGTGCCCATGACGTAATTTCGTTTCTTAAAATCTCCCGATCAACATTCTCCGGTGTGAGCGCTCGAGCTACACCGACCCCTCTCACGGACACACTGTCATCACCGCGCTACGATGGTAAGCGAACACGACTTTACAACGATTTCGCTATTTCTTTCAGTTTGGTCACCTTTAATGTTAGGAAAGAGGGATAGGCTAGCTCGTATCGCAAACAGTGCTCGTATTTGCGCTCTATATAATCGTCAGTAAATATTTGCGGAAGCGACGGTGTAGTTATTGTACTTCTTTTTATTTGTATACCACGAAACAATTGACAGGTAGCTGTAAACCAGGGATGACCAGTGACGCGTGTTAACATCCTTTTTGTCCTCGACAGGTGAAAGCCAAAATGGAACTGCATCATCACTGAAGCCACGCACCAACACCTTTCTTTTATGTGTTTGGAGTTTTGTGTGATGCTTTTGTCGAAAACAACATCCATTCATTTATATCTTATCACATTAGCCCCATGTAAATGAAATGCCCTCTTTCTACAGAGCCCACGGAGATGATGGGTAATCACTAACATAATGAATCTGTTTCTCAACTCTGGCTGTGAAATAATCTGAAGCAAACATGTACAGCCATGGTTCTGACATTGTGTCAGGCATTCCCATTGTGGCAGAGCCCAGTCCAGAAACAAACCTGGGAAGTGCCCATTCTCCAGTGGATTACATGAGCATCACAAGTTTCCCCAGACTACCAGAGGATGACTTGCATAGTGGGGAAAATGCTGTAAAATCTCGCAAAGAAGACGACAACGTTCTTGGTGAGCAAGACACAGGTAAGTGTCCTATTGTTTGTCACCATTGTGGAATGCACAACAGGTAAACAGTAACTTACCATTATGGGACACAGGCTAACTGTGCCAATTGTAAGCCTTAATACAGGTGTGCCAGAAAGGTCACTAATTTTCAAGTCTATTTTCATGTTTAGTATGTTAAAGGTATATGTTAAAAAGTAATGTTTATTATGACATTCAGTATAGAATTATCTCAAATTATTATCTTGCCTATGACAAATTATTGTGGAATTTACTGGGGCACATTATTTTAACCAGTGAGTGGTGACCACAAAATGGACAAGCTTGCATTAAAGATAAAAAATAATGAATAATAAACCAATGTCAAGACATGGATACTTAAACTACTAGTAACAGAGCGTAATAACTAGGGCTGGGACAAAATATCGGATTGGATCGCAATACTTTTTGCTGAAATATCAAGTATCGATTTATAAACTTTGGACAAATGACGGTATTCTTTTTACACATTTTAAGGTAAACATATTACTTACTGTAATTGCTTACTGTATTGCAATGCATATCGGATTGGCCCCTGAGTTGGCCCCCTCAGAAGTCACCCTAAGCACTTCATATAGTGTTTGGTGATTTGTTAGGTACCCCTGCACACATCTGGGCCAACGGACCCTCTGACTACCACCATTTACTCACTCACACACAGATATCATTCATGCTGGCCTATTTTACATGTTTTTAGTGGTAGGGGATACTGGAGTACATGGAGGAAACCCTCACAGACATGGGGAGAACATGCAAACTCCACATAGAAGAGCCCTGTTCGGGGATTGAACCCAGGACTTTCGAGCACTAACCACTGCACCACCTGTTGGTATGGGGCCATAACTGGGGCACGAAAGAACTCTTAAAAAAATTAAGTACAGTCGCAAGCAAAATCCTAGACATTCCTCTGAAGGGTTTGCAGGACATTTATTTTTCTCCAGCTCTGGATAAAGCAGAAAAAATATCGGAAAACCTCCTCTGTTTAGAGAGTTTGAGCGGCTTCCCTCAGGCCAAAGGTACAGGTGCCCAGCCCTGTCTAAAAACAGGACCAGGCAGTCATTTGTGCCACAAGTCATTTTACAAGATTTCAAACAAATAAAGATTATATTATTTTTCCATTTTCCTAAGTAGCCAATTGAGATTTTTTTTTTTTATTCTGTACAGCTGGTCTGTCAGAGAGGGCTATTCCAGAACCTAGGTAACAATTTGAACATAATTTAAACGTTGAGGTTTATGCGGTATGGGTTGAGCTCAGGCATGTTCTTTCCATGTTGTCAATGTTTGGATTTGTTTGTTGTGGTCATGTTGTCTTCGTGTATTTTTTTTACTCACTGCAAATGAATTTCCTCACAGGGACCATACATTTTCACACTGCTCATTTAGGAATTAATTGTACATGTTCTACTGTGCAGAACAATTTAAAGTGTAGAACCAGTTTTGTTATTGATTCAATATCTGTTAACCAATTATGTCCCAGATCCAGACTTATTCTTGAAGTCGGCTCGTCTGCAGCGCCTCCCATCCTCCGCGTCAGATCTAGCCCCTCATGAGGATGATTCATTAAGGGAGACCATTTCTGACCCGTTTACCCAGGAGTGTGCCTGCCAGCGGGACGGACTCACCGTCATCATCACAGCTTGTCTCACCTTCGCCACCGGTGTTACTATAGCTCTCATTTTCCAGATCTACTTTGGAGACCCTCAGGTAAATAAACTTGGTTTAAAAGAAACAACACTTGTCTGATTAAGTGGCATAAATTGCATTAATTTGGGATATTTTTGTGACATTTTAATGGGGAAAAAATGGGTTCAATTGCATATTCTTAGGGTGGAACACAGATATTGCTACAGTATTGTTCTTTAAACCATTGAAAATGTGGGATAAAATAATTACCAATTATTTGTCGGAAACTAGGTCTTTAACCAAGGAGCAGTAGTGACAGATGCTGCCCAATGCACCTCTCTTGGGCTTGGAGTCCTGGAAAAGCAGGGGTCCAGTGTTGATGCTGCTATTGCTGCTGCTTTGTGTTTGGGCATTGTCCACCCACACACTTCTGGAATAGGCGGGTAAGTAATTAACTTTTTAAAAAAACTTCTTGCTACTGACATTTTGATAAACTGTACTGTCTGTTTTATGCAGTGGCGGTGTTATGCTGGTGCATGAAATCCGCAAAAATGAGACAAGAGTGATTGACTTCAGAGAGACCTCTCCCTCAGCTGTCAATGAAATTATACTTCAAACAAATCTGAATACTAATGTAAATCTTGTTTCTTTAAAATATTTTATTATATTTGTAAACTGTCATCCAAATGAATTGTAAAATAATTGTTCCAAATAATCTCATTTGCCCTTAAGCCGGGCCTATTGGTCGGAGTCCCTGGTATGTTGAGTGGGATGAACCAAGCTCACCAGTTATATGGAAGGTAAATTGCACACGATTTCCTACCAATTACTGTATGTTCATTCACCATAGGTTATTGAATATCTCTAGTTCCGCTATAGACTACTGCTTCCTCTTGCCTGCACACAGAGGAGGAAATTATTAAATGGCTATTTAAAGCAGTTGCTATTTGGCTCCACTATTACTGTCTAATAATTATAGTGACTGTGTGGCTTTCACCTGTCACTTGAGACAACTAAATTGCTCTCTTTGTCTTATGTGCATTAGATGTGAAGATTGTTGTATTAAAAAGATATTGTCTTTAATTGTAACTTATGTAATTTGCGCTCAATTACAGACTGCCATGGAAAGATGTCGTCACTTTGGCAGCTGACGTTGCCAGAAATGGGTTTAATGTTACTCATGAGCTTGGTAAGAAAGAATTATCACATTTTTATACTATTAAATTATATGGGTTCGAAAGCACTGTGCATGATAAGACACTGTTGCAAATTATGCCAGTTAAATTACTTTGTAATTTTTGCAAAGCGGGCTGGAGATTTGCAGCGGCAACTAAGAATAAATCAGAGCCGAATATTTTCAATTAACTTGACCTTATTGTGTCTCTTTTATAGCGCAAGCTCTTGCTGATGCCAAGAAAAAGAACATGTCCAAAGCGTTTGAAGATTTGTTTTTTTCAAACGGACAGCCTCCTCTTCAGGGGTTGTTTAGCAGGAGGCTGGACTTGGCAGCCGCCTTGGACGCTGTTGCAGTAAAGGGTACAACTGAGTTCTACAGTGGGAACCTGACACGCGAAATAGTCACTGCAGTAAGATACCACTTTAATGACTGCCATTTTAAGGTGATATTCTGTAGGCTTATAAAGCACCTTATCTCTTGTACTTTTTTCAACACACCAAGTCTTTGCTACAGTATATATCGCTGGCCCTTGAATGATTACATAATTTGCAGGCTCTAATCTATTGGTTTTGCATAGGTGCAACAGAAGGGTGGAGTGCTCACTGAGGAGGACCTTGAAAATTACACCACAGTTTTACGAAAACCAGCTGAGATAAATTATCAAGGTAAATACATTCTGCACAAAACATGAATGTGAATATATTTATCTAACTTGCGCTTCAAATGCCAATATAGTTATTTAGCTGTACTAGACTCTAACTAATACAGTATTTCACAATCTTAAAGGGCATCATGTGATCGCATCTCCAGCACCTCATGCAGGCGTCGCCTTGATCACTGCATTGAACATTCTGGAAGGGTTCAATATTACCAATCAACTTCCCAGACAGAGCACCTTTCATTGGATTGCAGAAGTACCTTGAATTTTCCCGTATGACTTCAAGTTGCTCCACCTTTGATTAAAATACAAATAATGTATTCTTTCAGTCTGTTAAAATTGCTATGGCATTGGCTAGTGAGATTGGAGATCCCATGTTTGACCCTTCGGTTTCTGAAACTGTTGCCAAGATGTTGAGGTAAGTTTATCAAATATGGCACTGAAATGCAAAATGTACACCAATGAAATCTCTGGCATGTGAAGTTAATAATACAGTTATTGGCTTCTGTTTGTGGATTACAGATTATATTAGATTAGAATGTTAAAAAGAAAAAATGGCCAGACATCTTATCCAAAACTGTACTTTAGTGGATTGCATGGCATCTGTCAATAGCAATAGCAGTCCAAAAGAGGAACTTTTGTGAACCAGCCACAGGCACTATAAGAAGTTGTAGCTTTTATTATTTTAATACTTACATATATACATTTTTTCCAAGTAAACCACAGGCCTCCCAGTACCGCCAGATGATCGATGACTCCAAGACATTTCCTGCTGATCACTACACCCAAATGTTCGCATTAGAAGGAGGAGCTGGAGCCGCACAAGTCGTGGTGATGGGACCAGATGACGTTATTGTATCAGTTATGAGGTCTCCCAATTGACCAATTTAATCTGTTATAATTATTCACAATACTTTACTTGAAAAATAACTGTATATTTAAGGCACATGGATAGCCCTTATATATCTGTAGTCTGTGTAGCCTTTTACAAACGTGCACACGGTTAATTTCTGACTTTGGTAGACTGCTATTCTCCTTCTTATGTTGGACACACGTTTCAAAAAAGGCCATTGTACTTCTGTGTTTTGCATATGAACAACCGTGGTGCGTCCCTGTTTGCTCGAAGTGGAGCGGGGGGCGAGCTTTAATAGTGCGGTGGCACCAACTCAAGGCTAATGGTCGAAATAAGCAAAGTTTTTCACAGTCATGGCACTGATATTTTCACCAAACATCCCCAATCTAGTGCTCATCATAAGTACACAAAGAAAAGTGAAGCACATACAAGTTGTGAGGCTCACAGGGGTTTTACCTGATTCATCTTGGGGGAGAGAGGCACGGTGCGCGCGTCACCAGCATCACCTTTTCTGGCTAAACGGCCGCCCCCGTCGCACCCAGCACGAGGGCCAGCCAGGGTACGATCTTCATGTGGGAAATGCCCATGGGACTGTGGAAAATCAGCAGCTCCTCTCAGATGATCCGTCTGACTGCATGTTTTGTAAAAGGCTTATTTCAGTTTAATTAGCAGATCACTTGACCCCTCATCAGGAAATGTTTACAACTCCATTTAACAATACGGCAGTCTGTTGCACACAAATTCTCATGAGATCTGCCTTGGTGGTTCTTATGATATATGGAAACCTTTTATTACATGGTCAAAGTGAATACATTTTGTGTCTTTAGCTCTCTGAACAAACCATTTGGCAGTGGGATAGTGACTCCTTCTGGAATCCTGTTAAACAGCCAGATTTTGGACTTCTCTTGGCCCAATAAAACGGAAAGCTCTGCGCCAAACCCGGTAATCATACTTGTTTTATGTGCAACAAAAAAACCTCACCAAACAATTAGCAGTAGAGAAATACATGCACATTCACACTTTTGGAACATGTTTCATGTTATCTACTATGTGTTTGTTTGCAGCATAACAGACCTCAGCCTGGTAAGAGGCCATCATCCTTCCTAATGCCCACTGTAGTGAGACCTGCTGTGGGGCTGTGTGGAACTTATGTGGCTGCTGGATCTTCTAATGGAGAAAAAGCTCTCAGTGGTATTGCACAGGTGAGTTGTTTTAATTTAATACAATGATAATTAAGTACAATAATACCATGCTAAGTTGAAATTTGAATAATTGTGCACATTTTGGGGTCTCCATTCCACTTTGTACGCATCAATAATCCTATTTTGGAACTTGTCATATTGAGATCAGATTCTTCTTTGTGGCATTTACTTTCTACTTTTACTTGTTTTTTTCATTCTAATTTTATGTGAAATTTTATGTGCTCTTTTTGTGCCTCAGGTGCTAGTGAATATATTGTCTTCACGCATAAACTTGAATGACAGTTTGGCTTATGGTCGACTCCACCCACAACTGCAGCCAAACACCCTCTTGGTGGATTGTAAGTTATTTAACTTTTTTATTCAGCTACATGAAAGCAAAAGCCAGAGTTTGTGCTGGTATGAAGCTTGAATTAATTTAATTATGACCTAAAATAATTGTTAAAACTTGGAGGCAATTTGACGTCCTGCAAGGTGTGAAACGCCTCAAGAATTGAGATGCTACAAATGTGTTAGGAAAGTTAGAAATGAGTTTGGACCACAACTAAGTTCTAATGTAGTGGCTTCCTCTTTCATTGTTCGCAATACAAATAAAAATAGGGTAGGGCCTTCAAAGTAATGTTACGTGACATCAATCAAATTGCCTATTCATCCACAAATGTTTTTCTTTGAAATTATGATGTGTACTGTTGCATTTGACATTTAAATATTGATATTATGCTACAAGACATCACGGTTATGTTCCCTTTTCTGTTTCTCTCATTTTACAGCTCAGTTTCTTGATGAAGATGTCAAGATTCTCCAAAGCAAAGGTCACAAGGTTGAACGGACTGATCTGCTATCTTTGGTGGAGAGCACCCGACGGATAAATGATGTCATCCTTGGAGTAAAAGACCCTCGAAGTGCTGATGCCTTGGCCCTCAATATAGCTTCTACTTAGTGGTCTGGCACTCTGTGTCCCAACTGCAGTTTTATATTTTGAAGAATGATGTTTGCTAAAATAGAAATAATCATTATTTTAGTGATAAATATCTTCATAAATACCAGTGCATAGAGCTATCATTTGGTGTGTAAAAAACAGGTCAATGAAAAGCTATGTCCAAAAAAAAAAAAAAAAAAAAAAAAGGATATTGGTTAATTATTTTTTATTTGATTTGTCAAATTAAGGGAAAAAAAGTGATATTTAATTTGCATCATAAACTGGAAAAACATGCATATTTAATATATTATTTATAAGTACGTATATTTATGGAACAAAGAATAAGATGGAACAATTTCTACTGTTATAGTACTGTTTTGGTAAGTTTTATCATTCGATAAAATGGCCAACGATTCTGGGCTACTGTTTTTGATGTTTTAGTGGCGTTCTATTTGTTTTTTCATTGATGTTGAAGCATAATTGTTGACGAAGTTGTCCAAATACTTGCACATTGACCATTGTTGATGATGGCTAAATAAATTACATTTTTGACATTAACATTTTGATATTATTTTGAAATCCTTTACAGGAAATGCTGTCCCGAAGAGTTTAGCTAAATGCCACTTGATATTCACGGTTTGTTGGCTAATCTAGCTAGCTAGCTAGCAAATGTCCACCGGTTTAACGGATTTTCTGATGTACTTACGTGGTACGTATTTGTGTTAGTAGTAATTTTATCGTTGATTCAATGAAATAAATGTTTTGAATTATTGCTGCGCACCCAGTTCTGCGATGCATTTATTTCATATACCTGCAGATATTAGCCTAGCATTAGCTAGTACCTCCCGATCATGGATACTACTAGTGTAGGACTTGGAATTGATGATGTTGACGATTTTGTTAAATGCTTTTTTGCCACATTAGTGGTATTTTAGCCAAACAATTGTATGTTTGTAAAATACTTGTTTCGTACCAATACCATTGTTGTCTTTGTGCAACTGTGGTCTCACAGTCACAACGTAACGTTAGTTCACAGTAGTGATAAAGGCCCTGGAAACAAGCCGATGATGTAAAAGGTTTAATTCACAACTTAAAGGATGCAAAACGTTTTCAACTGAAGTGCTTACTAGTTTATTATTAAGTAGTATTCGCGACCTGCTAATCTAGGGTGTACACAGGCTCATTTGATCCAAACTGTTCTCGTCCTGTGGATGTTATTCGACTGTTTAGTTGAGTTCATCTTTCTTCCTCTTCGCCATTCTATTGTGTTATCGACGTTCATCAGGCATCAGTTATATTGTAACATAGCATTTGGTATTAATATGTCTAATGTTGTGGGTTTTCTTCTGTGCTCTAGAAATGACTTTGTATCACTTTGTAGTATGAGACGATTTGTCAAACGCCACTCCTGGTGAAGGGAGGAGGATGGCACACCGGTATACCCCTCAATGGCCCCCGAAGACCGAGGACCCAGGGCCGGACGATGACTCTGATCGGGACTCCGGTGTCGGGGGAGATGCCGGGGAGGATGATGAGACGTACGATACTAGTTCTGCAGAAAACGAGAGACTGGATACAGATGACAGCACAGTGGTGGCAGAGTTTACGGTCTTTGTAGCGTTCAAAGGGAATATGGAGGATGAAGACTTCACTCAGAAACTGGACTGCATTCTTAGTGGAATACCGGATATACTCGATATGGGTCAGTATAAGAGTACCAATGCACAATACGTTTTACAATAGCTATCCGTTTTTCAATAAGCACTGTATTTAATACTTTCGTTTATTCAACTTTGTTACATTACAGAACATTACATATTTAAAGTGCATACCTCATTAAAATGTATCTACATCTTTTTAACCACAAAATGAATTGCAACACAATCTATAGTGTCATTCTAAAAATGAAAAATATATTTTAATGTCATTTGTAATGCAGTCCAATCCACTTAATTTCTATAGCACATTTGATAAACAAAGCGTTTCCGTAGTGCTGCACATATAGTGAAAATATATATAAATAAATATATTGTAAAGAAATAATAAGAATAGATCTACTGAATATGCAAATTTGTGTTTGTTTGTTTCATATCAAAGACATGGAGAGGCTGCAGCCCCAACATGTTGAACCGTGGAACAGCGTTAGAGTCACCTTTAACATTCCTCGAGAAGCAGCTGAGCGCCTCAGACTCTTAGCTCAAAACAACCAGCAGCAGCTCAGAGACCTGGGGATCTTGTCGGTGCAGATTGAAGGTACACACACTTTATACAAACACTTTTTTTAAGCTTTACTAAACTGTATATTTGAGTTTGATACCATCAAGCTCTTTTTGTGTATTTATTGTTAAAGTTAAACTTCAGTGCTCCTCTGCAACGGTGCACCGCCTCTGGGTTTGTCATGGTTTCAGAGCGTGGTGTCCCGCACTGGTCAGCCCCTCCACTGTGTCCTTCCTCTTACTCCTGCCCTCCGTTTTTTAATCAATCAATCAATCAATGGTTTTGTATAGCCCAATATCACAACAGGAGTTGCCTCATAGGGCTGCAACAAACATTAAGGCAATAAAACAGAGCAGTAAATAAGACAGTGTAAAGTTCCGGTGAATCAAATATCCAGGCACATTTTAAGTGTTCTTTGGATATGAAAAGCATTGCATCTGTTAATGTTCAGGGGAAGGAGCCATTAATGTGGTGCCAGGACCAAATAGAGGACCAGAAGTTCGAGTAAATGGACCAATTGGAGGACCCAGCCAGATGAGAGTGGATGTTGGCTTTCCAGGTCAGCCTGGTCCAGGTACTACTGGACACTTCACATTACTTAGTAGTAATGTGAAGTGTTTTTTTTTTCTTTCTTTCTTTTTTCTTCATAAATGTTCAACAGGGTTGGTGGTAATTACTACACTGTGACATTAAACTTCCCTTCTATACATTGACAGGTGTAAGAATAGCTAATCCATCAATGGTTCCCCCTGGTCCTGGTATATCTGGACAATCCATGGGACCTGGCACCAGTGGACAGATGCACCCTCGTGTTCCAAGGCCATCCACCCAGACAGGTACAAGATTTTCTGTCTCCGATGAGACACATACATATTTTTACAACTAGGGTAATAACTAACGCACAATTGTCTCTTTTGTTGAAATGATGCCAGGCATGTCAATGCAGCCACAGCAGCAACTTCAACACCAACAATCTGGACCGCATGGCTCTGGCCCCATGCCGCCTCAAGTTGCTCATCACATGCAGGCTCTGCAGGCAGGGAGGCCACTCAACCCTGCAGCACTGCAGCAGCTCCAGCAACAGCATCACCAGCAGCAACAAGCCCAGCAGCTTTCCCAACTAGGCCCTAGGCCACCCTTCAATCCATCAGGGCAGATGACGATGCCTCCTGGCTGGAACCAAATGCCTCAAGGTGCCCAAGGAGGCCCTGCCTGGAGGAAGCCTCCACCACAAGGTCAAATGATGCAGCGGCCACCTTCACTTGCTACAGTTCAGACTCCAAGTCACCCTCCACCTCCTTATCCTTTTGGAAGCCAACAGGCTGGTCAAGTTTTCAACGCCATGGGCCAAGCCCAGTTGCAACAGCAGCCTGGAATGGGACAATTTGCCACACCCCAGCCTAAAGGTCCTCAAGGTGGGCCTGGTGGGATTATAGGACCACCTCGACCACCTCCGCCACTCCCTGCAACATCTGGGACGCAGGGCAATCTCACTGCAAAGTCTCCTGGTTCTTCCTCGTCTCCTTTTCAGCAGGGGTCACCTGGGACTCCACCGATGATGGCCCAGAGACCCACAACTCCTCAAGGTTTTCCTCAAAGTGTTGGCTCACCAGGTCGAGCAGCTCTTGCTCAACAAGGTGGTATGCAGCAAGGATTCATGGGAATGCAACAACATGGGCAGCCTGGAGCCCAAGTTCATCCAGGTGAGCATATTTATACGGTACTTAATTTTCCAAACCCATATTATTAAGTTTATAAACAGACTGGCCAAAAAGGTCACCACCTAGATCTCAATGAGCAACTAAGACATTCGTGTTAAGCACCATTACTATATGTTGAGTAGTAGTATTTTTTCAGGTCTGCCAAGTCCCTTGATCACCAGTTTGGTCCCTCCACCCACTGAGAATCTTTGAGAGTTGCCTGACTTTCCCCTCAATTTTAGGTAGACATTGACTCAATATATATGTAATGAAAGAAATGCTGGTACATCTTGGAAGGTTACCCTGCCAAAACAAAGGTAGACGTGTTTTTTTGCATGAAAATGATGTCCCATGCGCCCTGAATCACCCTTTCACAACCTCCTCTTGTATATTATCATTTATATTTGAACATTTTGGATATTAGAATATGATTACTAGGACAGAGAAAATCCATTGATGACTCATTTAGTATTCAGTTTGTTGGCTGACCACTTTCGTAGGCTGCATGGGCGGCACGGTAGTGCAGCGGTTAGCGCTCTCGCTTCACAGCTAGAAGGTCCAGGGTTCCCACCTGGACGGGGCCTTTCTGTGTGGAGTTTGCATGTTCTCCCCGTGTCTGCGTAGGTTTCCTCCGGATACTCCGGTTTCCCCTACCACTAAAAACATGTACAATAGGCCAGGATGAATGATGTGTGTGTGAGTGAATGTATGGTGGTGGTCAGAGGGACTGTTGGGGCAGATGTGTGCAGTAGCGACAGCGCTTCTGTCAGTCTCCCCCAGGGGAAACTGAAGCTACAAACGTAGCTTATCACCACCGAGTATGGAGTGAATGTACAATTGTCTCATGTAAAGCGCTTTGTGACCATGTCTGTGAAAGGCGCTATATAAATAAAGGTCTTCTTCTTCTTCTTCTACATTATATTATTTCTTGACATGCAGGAGTAATTCTCAATGGGGAGGCTCTTGCCAATACATCAAGGAGCCAAGAAGGTATTGTATTAATGTACATGATCAAATGTAATAAACACATTTCTAATTCCAGGAATGGCTAAACGTCCGATGGGGTTCCCAAACCCAAATTTTGTTCAGGGTCAGGTGAGTGCTAACACACCAGGAGCCCCTGTTGGAGGAGCCAATCAGCAGCTACAAAACAGCCAGGCACTTACTCATACAGGTATATGAATAGTTGTCCATTAAAATGGTGCTCGTATAATGCATTAGTATTTTTCCTACTTTTTGCTCTCTTTCATTGTATTATTCTCTGGTGTTAATGAATTGTATTGACATGGTTGACATTTTTTTAGTG
This sequence comes from Proterorhinus semilunaris, assembly GCA_021464625.1. NCBI lineage: Eukaryota > Metazoa > Chordata > Actinopteri > Gobiiformes > Gobiidae > Proterorhinus > Proterorhinus semilunaris. The sequence goes on from CM038347.1 coordinate 20,329,759, forward strand.
AACAAACTCTCTTTTGTTTTTTTGTTTTTCATATCAGGTATTCAACCACCTGCTTCTACGTCAAATTCAGTTCAGGGCCTTTCTCACACACAGACTAATGTTATGGGTCCCCAGAGCAGCATGACTGGTCCTCCTCCTGGTACCATTGCTGGTCCTCAAATGATGGGCCTCCAGCATCAGGCCCAGCCTGTGTCCTCCTCCCCCAGTCAGATGGCTCAAGCACAGGGTGGTGGTCAGACTGTCCTCTCCAGGCCGCTCAATCAAGGGCAGAGGGGTGGGATGACCCCACCCAAGCAATTGATGCCACAGCAAGGCCAGGGGGTGATGCATGGGCAGGGTCAGATGGTTGGAGGTCAAGGACACCAGGCCATGCTCCTTCAACAGCAGCAACAAAACCCAATGATGGAGCAAATGGTCGCAAACCAAATGCAAGCGAACAAACAGGCGTTTGGAGGGAAGATGCCCCCTGGGGTGATGCCTGGTCAAATGATGCGTGGACCTTCCCCAAACGTTCAAGGAAACATGTCTCAGTTCCAGGGTCAGGTGCCGCAGATGACCCCTCAACAGCAGCAACAAATGGCACAGCTTCAACAACAGCAGCTCCAACAGCAGCATCAGCTGCAGCAGCACCAACTTCAGCAACAACAGCACGCCCAGATGAACCAACAAGGACAACAGGTTGCCATTTCTGGAAATCCAAACCAGGTGATGGGCATGCACGGGCAGCAGATGAGGCTCCCTGCAGGTCACCCTCTCATCCAGCAGCAACTCCAACAGCAGCTGCAGCAGCAGAAACAACAGCAGGCCATGCTACAGCAGCAGGCTGCTCTGCAACATCCTCATTCGCTGGGAGACCCCACTGGTTCAACTGGCGAAATGGGCGTGCAGCAGATGGTGCCAGATATGCAGACGCAGCAGCAGCAGCAGCAAGGCATGATGGGAGGCCCGCAGCACATGCAAATGGGAAATGGACATTTTGCAGGTCCTGGGATGAACTTTAACCCAGGTCAGTTTCCTGGTCAGATGCAGATGGGAGGACCTTGTGGACAGGCAGGTAACTTCCCTGTAAGCAAGGATGTCACACTGACTAGCCCATTACTAGTAAACTTACTGCAGAGTGATATCTCAGCAAGTCAGTTTGGACCTGGAGGAAAGCAGGGCGCAGGAGGACCTAATCAGGCTAAACCAAAAAAGAAGAAACCACCTCGAAAGAAGAAACCAAAAGATGGTGAAGGTCAACAAGGAGACGGACTTGGGTAAGGTTTATGTAACTGTGAGCGCATTGGAATTCTGATGAAAACTTCTGATCGTAGTGATCTTAAATAAACAGGGTGGTCTCTTTTTAGCGGTCTAGATGCTGGTATGGATGATCCTGAACTGGGTGAACAGAGTCTGGGCTTGGATAACTCGGGAACCAAAATTCCAGAATTTTCTAATAGGGCTTCAGGTAATAAATTCAGTAATACTTTATTTTAAGAAATATTATACATACTTGAGAAGATCTTGGCTACATTGTTAAAGTTATCTTTTATTGATTAGTGAATACATCTGTTTTGTCTTGGAACGGCACATTAAAACAAAAGAAAATTAAGAAAAAAGCAGAACTGTAAGTTCTAAATGACTCACATAATCAAGTCCTAACTTTCTATTTATAGGTTTTTCTGGACAATCAGGAGATCAAAGAGTTTTGCAGCAAGTTCCAATGCAATTTATGCAGCAGCAGCAACAACAATTACAGCACATGCAGCAGCAGCTTCAGCAGCAGCAGCAGTTACAGCAGCAGCAGCTTCAACATCTACAGCAGCATCAGCAGATGCATCAGATGCAGGGGATGGCCGGGGCACAACCTGGAATGCCTGGGCAACAACAAGGACTAACAGGGCCACATTCTGGAATGCCACAACAGGGAATTCCCGGGCAACAGGTAATGCCCGCACAACAACCAGGAAATACAGCCCAACAATCAGGAATGCCACAACAGGCAATTCCCGGGCAACAGTCTGGAATACCACAACAAACAATGCCTGGGCAGCAACCAGGAATGACACAACAGGGATTGCCTGGGCAACAGCAAGGAATTACAGTACCACAATCTGGAATGCCACAACAGGCAATGGCTGGGCAGCAGCAAGGAATGACGGGGCTACAACCTGGAATGAGTGGTCAGCAACAGGGAATGCAAGCAGGACAACAGGTAATGCCCGGACAACAGCAAGGACTGGCTGTACCACAACAGGTGATGCCAGGGCAACCGCAGGGAATGGTTGGACTTCATCAGGGGGCAAGCAGCCAACAAGCTCCAGGTCAACCTCAGATGCACCCGCACCAACTTCAGCAACAACAAGCTCAACAGCAGTCACACCTACAGCAACAGGTAAACTGTTAGTGTAATTAAATGTGATGGTGTTGTGCTTGGATTGAACTTAATATCTGTTTTGTGATTTAGCAGCAACAACAAATGATAATGATGATGAAGATGCAGCAGGAACAGGCAAAGAATCGTATGTCATTAACCCCGGGAAGTCACCTTCCTCCTCGTGGCATGGCCAATTCACCAGAGGTACAGAGGCTTCCTGTATCTCAGCAAGGTAACATGCCTGTGATGATAAGCCTTCAAGGCCCTGGGAGCGTGCCACCCTCACCTGATAAAGCCAGAGGACTGCCCATGATGGTTAATCCACAAGTAAGAAATAATTCAAGACTATGCAATAGTCTATGCTGTGCAAGGGAATGTATTTTTGGAAACACTTGTTTATTGCTTATTTTTATGTAATAAGTAAGGTTTATGGGAATTGTATATTGAATTCACTTGATAAACAATTTCACTGTTTGTGTACCTTTTTTGGGGCGACGGTGGCGCAGATGGTAGAGCGGGTCGTCTCATGATCGGAAGGTCGGGGGTTCGAATCCCGCCTACTGAAGGTGCACATTGTCGTTGTGTCCTTGGGCAAGACACTTCACCCTCCTTGCCTTCAGTGTCTGCGTACACTGGTGTATGAATGAGAGTATGAATGGGTGAGTGGATCCTTGCTGTAAAGCGCTTTGAGTGCCTAATGAAGGTGGAAAAGCGCTATATAAGTTGAGACCATTTACCAATGTATCTTTCATAAACTTGGCATGAAGATGCTGTTCTACATCTGTGACATCTACTGATTTTATTTTTATTTTGGTATACTGTCATGTCTTGAAAAAAAAAAAAAATTGTATTATTGTTTGCTTTTGCAGCTTGCAAGTGCTTCCAGAAGAATGTCCCACCCTGATGTAGGACAAGGACAACCTACACCATCAGAAGAGACCACTGCAGTGACACAGCCCAAGCAGGACCGACCGTCCGGGCCTGAAATGGCAGGACTGTCTACAAATGGAACACAGCAGATGATGGCTAACCAGGGATCTAATACTCACCTGATGAAGCAAGGCCCTTCACCCATGCAGCACCCTGGAGCCAGTCCCCAACAACAGCTGCCTAATCAGCCTCAGCAAGGAGGCACAATTCCAGGCCTTCATTTCCCGAATGTCCCCACAACTTCACAAAGTTCTAGGCCCAAAACACCCAACAGAGCCAGCCCCAGACCCTACCATCCCCTCACCCCTACTAACCGCCCACCCAGCACCGAGCCCAATGAAATCAACCTATCCCCTGAGAGGCTAAATGCATCAATTGCAGGACTTTTCCCTCCAAAAATCAACATTCCTCTGCCTCCCAGGCAGCCAAACTTGAACAGGGGTTTTGATCAACAGGGTCTTAATCCAACCACACTCAAAGCTATTGGACAGGCCCCTCCTAGTTTGGCACTACCTGGTAACAACAGCAATGGCTCTGCTGGTGGAAATGCCTCCAACAGCAGTCAGCAGTCTCTTTCCTCTGGTTCTGGCGCAGGAACAGTAGGTGTTAAACAGGACAGGCAGTCTGGAGTACAGGGCAAACGGGCAAGTCCTAGCAACAGCCGAAGGTCAAGTCCAGCATCAAGTCGCAAGCCGGCAACTCCTAGCCCAGGTAGGCAAAAAGGACCAAAGATGGCATGCTCTCCACATCAACAGCAGCTTGTCAACCCACAGGGCCAAACAATGATGATGAGCCCCTCTTCTATACCTTTAAATTCAGGTTCCCTGCCTCAACAAGCAGCTGGAGGGGTGGAAGCTCAGCAAACGCAACCATCTTTTAGTGTGATACAGGGTAACAGTGCAGAGGCAGGCAAAGATGGTCAGGGAGAGCGTATGATGTCCCAATCACATGCTATGAGGGAATTAACATCACCCAGATTGGCCAGTCCACGTGTACCCACACCCCAGCAGTCTAAAGGGGACACTGACTCTCCAGCTTCTGATAGGCATTCACAAGATCTAGAAATCTCTCCTGGACTCAGAGAGGCTCCTACGTCCCTCAACCAATTGTTGGACAATGTCCGACCTTTACAGATGGGGAGGACTGATGGAGAAAAACCCCATAGTAATGCTCAAAGCTTAGGGCAGGCTACCCTTCCCACTACAAGTGACCCAAGACCTGCTGTTACTGTCCTTACAAGTAGCCATAACCTACAACAGGCCCCAAGCTCACTTCCCAGCACTAATGTTAACCCTAGTCCCACCACCAGTTCAAATGCTGCGTCCACTCTTTGTGTCAATCCTAATGTGAATGTGAACCCACTGGCCACTACTCTTTCAAACCTCAACACTACTGCTGTGAATAATAGCCCCAACCCTCTCACTTCTGTTCAAACTTCAACTGTATCCACAAGTTCTGTTTTAACCTCTTCAAAACCAAGCTCTGGGCTGAATAAACCTGTTCATTCGCTCATACAGATACCCCCTTCATCCAGCACCATTTCACCCAATCAGATTACTGTATTTGTCACTTCTAACCCAATTACCTCAACGCCCACTTCTCAATCACCTGCTTCGATGGTGGCCGTTCCCAACAAGAACCTCAGGCCGCAAGATGTTCGGCAACAAGCCCCCGCTACGCGATCGCAGTTTATCACAACTGCACCTTTATTTATTAATCCTATCATCCAGGTCCCTGGTGCAACGGTGACTGCCAATACGACGCTTGGTTCACAGCCAGTGACAATGGTTCAAGTATCCACGGCTAACATTCAACTCACTCCAAGCTCCTCTCATTCCTTTAGTACTATTGTGACAAGCTCCCAGTCGCGACCAATACACATTACAACCACTGCACCGTCTTCTGCTCTGATTGTTAATCCTCAAGCAAATCAGCCAATGAGCACAGCGCCCGCTAAACAAGACAATCTTAGTGATAACATTCAAAAGCCAAGTCCACCATTGCAGCAGCCGTCTCCCCACAGTATTCCTCCTGTATCATCTCCCTTTCAGCTGCCCATGTCTTCTCCCCCTCCTTGCTCAAGTCCCGGCACTATCAGCGCTATCCGAAAGAGCGCTGCCTCTCCATTAGCTCCTGCCCAGGTCAGACCGTCCCATATTGTCGCTACACAGTCCTTGAATCTTCCTACCAACACCTCAATTCAAATCGAAACTCAGGCCACTCCCAGAACTGCTCTGGGCCAAATCGCAGCACATGGCCAGGTTGCCAACCAAGCGTCACAGATTGTACCATCTCAAGATGCTATGGCTAATGTAACAACAGCTGCAAGTATGCTATCTACAGTCACCGTTGCACATAGTTCATTGCCATCAGTCGTTCCGGCTGTTTCCACATTTGAGGGAAGCCCTATGACCACTTCCTCTGCTGCTAACCTCACGCCTGGCCAGTCTGATACGGTGACAGCTGAGCTGCAGACGTCATCAGCACTTGGAGAAAGCACTCAGACCCTCCCAGGTAAAATAAAGTCCATAAAAAATGTCGTTCAGAAGTGTTCATGAGCCTCTATTTCAATGTTATCATTTTAAAGTCTGATACTTGAAATGTTCAGTGTATTTATTCTTTTAAAACAACATGGGTGTACGTGTTTTTTTTAAGAATAAACCCTCTCAACATTTTATATAAAGGCTGTGTCATGATCATGAATGAATGTACCACATACTAACCTTTTATGAATGATCAAAAACAGCATATAAAGTCTGATTACTAGTATGACATTTTTGGGTATGTCATATTTTTTAGCTAATCGGTGTAGAATATTTACCAATATGACATCACGTATGATTTTTAGTGTCCAACTACTACATTAGAGAATGGAAATAATTCAAAGGGGTTGGAAAACTTTCTGAACCTACTGTATAAAGATGTCATACTTGAAAAGTAGATAAAGATTCTGTAATTTTTCAATCACGCAGCATCCTCACAGGACCATACACAAACGCAGGAAACTCTTGCCATGGAGAGGACAGGTAAGTAGTTTTATGAAATGCTTGTATACCTTTGCTTTCACACAGTGCCACATGCCATAATTGTATTTCTGTCTTGCAGGGGAAGAAGTATCGACTGGTCCTGAACAGGGGTAAGACAGCTGCTTTTGGAGTTTATTTAGTTTGTTTATTCATGGGGCTGAATCAAGGGGCTCAGAGAAATCAGGGTAATTTTCATCTTATTCTCATAAAGCATATGTTTAGAGACTTCTGATAAAACTCAGGCCGTTCATTTGGTTGACTGTTTGTGTATGGTAAAATCAATGGGCCCTTGTGGTCACCGCTGTTGGGATGTATGATCAACATGCGTCATGGGAATACAATGATGCATGTCCAACCTTCCGCAAATCCAATTGCACCCCTCCACTGATCTTGAAGGCCACGTCTCTCTTACCTGGATTACCTGTCATAAATCGGTGCTAAAGTGACGCTACCTACATTACTTTGTTCAACACAAGTTCATAGTTTACCGCTGTTTTTCCACTTCTATCACAGATGGGCAAAGAAAAGAAAGACGCCCATCAACTTAGTCCCAAGGTATGTATTAAACACAGCATAGACACGAGTAGTTGACGTTAGTAGAAGACGTCCAGATGAAGATGGACTTTATCTGTGGTAGATGAGGAAAAACAGCAGAATCCTGAATGGTTTTACATTTCTGAGTAGAGCTAAAGAAATGCCATTGTACATGAATAACATCTTGGTCCTGTCTCTTCTATTTGTTACACTTTTAGAGCAGCTGCAGTGGAGAAGCCAAAAGGCCCGAGTCGGCGGAGTTCCCGGGCAGAGAAGGAGACTGAGGAAGAGCCAGTTGCGGACAGTAGCAGCCGGAAAAGACCGGCAAGACCAGCAGCAAGCACTACTGTAAAAGGTAAATGAACAAGACTCTGGAATTAGTACATCACAGAAACTTTAAGTACAAATTAGAATTATGGATGAGTACAACAGTGGTGAACATCTTTGTCTTGTATGACCTACATGTTCATCCAGTCCTTATACAATATATGTGATTATGTATCCTGCTTGCATTTGATTTGCTTCCATATGTTTTGTTAAGGCTGCTACACATACGGCAAATTGTTGAAATAGTGTTTGAGTCCCGATTTCAACAAAATGTCTGTCCCCTATTTTCATCATCTGTCGCCCTGTTCTGGCTTGTCTAATAAAGCCTACAGGCCAAAAATCCTTTAAATATATAAATAAAAGCTCAGCAACAACAAAAGATGGCAGAAGGTAAATGTGAGAGCCAGGTCACTATTTCATTGTTTGTCTATTAACATTGTTCCTGTACTGTAGAAATCCTCCGCACTCGTATACAAAAATAAAATGATAATGTTTTACCTTTCGTTGTTGCAGAAACTGGAGCAAGTCCAACCCAGGCCAAAAGAAGGAAATCTAAATAGGCTGCTGAAGTTTTAAACCTTGTGAACAGTACTGTAAATTTTTTGTGTTATGGTTGTAAATCAGTTGCTGTTGGATTATGTGACATAGACTTTTAATCTTAAGAGCATACCCTGTACAGAGTGTTTAAAAAAAACCATGCCATTGTTGTTTCCCTGCTATCATGTCGGAGTGTAGTTAGAATGTGTGCACTTAGTGTTTGTATGAGTGAGCTTTTTATATGAAATGCTGGATTTGTCATTTGAGCTTGTCATGATTGTATAATTATGTAATACAACTGAATTAAATTTTCTACTGCCTTTGTCCTGTGAATGTGCTGTTATTTTATTGCTTGCTGGTACACATTGTTCATGACCACCTCAGAGTAAGTGTTGGACATTTAGATTCCATTGGGTGAACCTAGTCTGTTAGTACAGTAGTTCTGGGCATGCGCAGTTTGTCAACATCGGGACTCCATTCCTGGCTGTCAGACTGTTCTGGAGCATCGCATCCCGCTGTCTGTCTGTGATAACTTCAGCTGATTCACCGCTAAAACTTCACCATGAGCGGGGACCATGAGCACCGAGACTCCCAGGTACCGAGTGTTCATTATTAAGCCGAGGCGCTTAGTTTGTGCGAGTTTTAGGCAAGAGCTGACACAACTACAGCTTCATAATAAATTACAACCCTGTAATGACAGCGGTTTGATTTTCTTTGAGGAATGACAATAATATTTGCAGTATTTATACTTTATCAAGCACTGTATTGTTTTTATTGTTCATTTGTATGTCAATTGAAACTTGATCAACCGAGCCACCCGGCATTTTTAAATATCTATTATTAATCTCGTTCTTATTTTTCATTTTTAGGTAAATTGTGGCTCTAAAGGAAATGGTACGTCATCTCTGTATGATTTAATTTTCAGTAAATGTGTTTTCTTTGCGCAATAGGGATGTGCCGACTGTTAGTTTTTTAAGGACAGCAATGGCGTCCCAGAGACTAAGTCCCTTCTCCTCCACTCTCTTGCGGCTATTGTTCAAAAAGACCCTCTCATATTAGTACTTGCACGTTTTCATGGTTTTATCAGATGCAAGATCCTGAAAGCACTGGACACCGTGTTTATTTTGCATGTGATAGTTTAATAATCAGTGCATGCATTCACAGTGAATTTTGGTGGGGAAAGTGGTCGATTTGAGGCTGAGGACTTAGTCTCTACGCCATTTTCTTTTTCTGGATGAAGCAACCAGGCGCCGATGAGTGAGGCTACTGTGAGCCGTGATATGGAGGCTGGAGCTGGGCGCTGATCGCCCCTCCTGCCCCTGTCTCAGCCACGGAATTGACTGATTCAGCCAAATCAAGGGCTGTCACCCTGCAGATACAAGATTTTCTCACCCGTTTAGCAGAATGTCCATGAACTGATGCTTTTACACAGTTTCACATATGTTATTGCAGTTACTCTTGCAAACTTTTAAGGGAACTTGCATGATTGCAAAGTGACATAATGCATATCTGATATGTATTTTAATTTTTTTTTTTAAGTCAGGTAAATGTAAACATATATCAGCATCATTAAAATGCCAGGACAGCAGGGTACTTGTGAAGCCATGAGTTTTATTAACAAAGCTGATGGTGCACATCATTTAATATCCTCATTCCAATAAAATGTGTTTATTTTTCAAAGCATTTTCATATTCACGTACCCCAGGCGACATATGAAACATTAATTTGTGTCAGACTAAACTTTTTGGGTGTGTCAAGGGTTTGTTGTTTTATCTCTAATGACAGTTCTGAGAAAGCATCATTTTCTGTGTATGCTGAAATGCAATATGACTTGCCTATAAAATCTGTTTGCTTTCATTGCTAGACTCTCACAAACATAAAGAAAAGCACAGAGACAAGGAACATCGGCACAAAGACCACAAGAAAGACAAAGAACGGGAGCGCTCTAAGCACAGCAACAGGTGAGACACTGTAGGCGGCAGAATAATATCTAAAATCTGTAATCTATTGAATGGCAAAGTGCTTTATTTTTCCTTGTAGTTATGGTTACACTGACTCAGGCTGTTTTCACACATGTTGGAGCGTTTTGTAGGTCTCCTCGAGACCGCCTTAGCTCCAACTGTATTTACTCTAAAGTTAGTTAAGTCCATATTCACACTCGCTCGCACAAAACATCGCAACATCAGCCATATAACAACGATCAGGTGTACAACGAACTTTTTCCCATGACAACGGGTATCGGCCTGTCAATGTGCCGACAACGATGCGCGCGCACGTACAGTAGTAGTAATAGCAGTCCAACATGACTAACCAGATTATTCACAGTTTTTGGTATAAAACATAGAACTACATGGACAACAATTTACCAGTAAGTGCAGTAGATTCTTAGAAACACAAACAGACCCAGCATTCATGGTATGCATGCTCTTACTTCTGTGTAGTTGAATATTCAATTGAAAGGGGTGTGTTCAAAATAATAGCAGTGGGGAGTTCAATTGGTGAGGTGAATAGTTCTGTGGAAAACAGGTTTGAATCAGGTGGCCCTTATTTTAGTAAGTCAGCACATGGTATACATGCATTTTACTTTGAAATCCTGAAGAAAAATGAGTCAGAAAATGGAAGACTACCATTCGAATGGCTCGGACACTAGCCAGAACTCCAAAGGATCAGCTCCAGGATGATCAAAGACAGTCTGTAGTTACCTGTGAAAGTTAGAAGACGCCTGTGTGAAGCTAATCTACTTGCAAGAAGCCCCCGCAAAGTCCCACTGTTACAAAAAAGACATGTGCTGAAGAGGATACAATTTTCAAAAGAACACATCATCTGGCCGAAAGAGAAATGGAGAAACATTTTGTGGACTGATGAAAATAAGATTGCTCTTTTTAGGTCCAAGGGCTGCAGACAGTTTGTCAGATGACACCCAAACTCTGAATTCAAGCCATAGTCCACTCTGAAGACAGTGACGCACAGTGGGGCAAGCATCATGATATGGGCATGTTTCTCTAACTATGGTGTGGGGCCTATTTATCGAATACCAGGGATCATGGGTTAGTTTGGATATATCAAAATACTTGAAGAGGTCATGTTGCCTTATGCTGAAGAGGAAATGCCCTTGAAATGGGTGTTTTTAACAAGACAATGACCCCGAACACACCAGTAAGTAAGCTAAATCTTTGTTCCAGACCAAGAACAATTAATTTTATGGAGTGGCCTGCCTAATTCCCGACCTTAATCCTATAGAAAACTTGTGGGGTGACATCAAAAATGCAGTTTCTGATGCAAAACCAAAGATTTGTGAAACGTTGTCAAAGCATCTTGGGCTGGAATACCTGTTGACTGGTGCCAGCAGTTGGTTGACTCTATGCAACCCTGATGTGAAGCCGTTCTAATAAACTGTGATCATACAACAAAATATTAGTTTATTGATTCACAGGAAAGCTAAATCCTATGGGGAATTTCTTTTTTATGTAGTACATATTGAGCTTGTAAAGACAAATTTAGACACTGCTATTTTTTTGAACTGCCCAATGTTAATTTTTTAAAATGTTCTACAAAGTACTTGAAGAAATTTTACATTTCTCTTCATGTTCTGATTTAGAAAACCATGGGCAATGCATTGAAATAAATCTATTATGAAGATTTTGTGCTTAACTAACGTTTTTAAACCCACTGCTATTATTTTGACCACAACTGTACAGTCGCACTTCCCCGATGTTATGCGATGCAGTGGTCACTTCTCTCCCTCGTGGTTAAATACACTGAGGCTTATAGATGCGAAGCGTGAAGAAATTTACTTAAAGAGAAAGAGAGACGTACCTTGATCATTTAAAGTTAATCCATTTTGCCTCGTCAGAGCAGTAATCCAAACGTATTGCAGTGCGTAGTCATTCTTTCTTTGTGCAAATAAGAGGCATCAAAGCGAGAAGAGTTCACCAGTGGTCGGCCGCCTTCACACTACAACCGCTCCGACGCAGAGAGCGACATGCACCGCTCCGAGACCACCTGTTTCAGCCGCAGTCGGAGCGGCTGTTTAGACCGTCGTAAAGTGTTAGATTCACACTGACCCTAAAGTGCCGCTCTCAGACCGAAAGTCCCTTTAAGTCGACCTAACTAGAGCCTGTGTGAAAACGCCCTCAGCCACTCACATGTTTAGTACTATTAATGTTTTCTTAGCATTGCATATACTAAACTACAAACAACACGTATTTATTCATTCATTCACTGGCACTGAGAATGCAAATCGTTTATAAACTTAAAATACAGACCTCCTAAAGGCTATGATAGTGCAGGAAAGGTAGATGAATTGTTGGGTATCTAGTTTATAAGATATTGATAATTGAATGTGATCTTATAAACGGCTTGTGCCACTGTAAGCTTGAGCCTTGTGACGCAGCAGGTTTAGTGATATCCCTGAAGAAAATTAGTTGTTGCTCTGTGTCTTATTCTACATCATTGCAAGAAGAGGCAGATTTCCATTTATTTAATATTGAGCAAATATTCTCAACTTTGCATGAATTAATATATTTGTGTAGCAGGCAGCACCATCGCCCAGAACAACATCTATCTTTAACCTTAATATTTACCCTCGTTTTGCAGCGAACATAAGGACCACTTTGAGAAGAAACACAAAGACAAGCTGAAGCACAGTGACGCCTCAGAAAAACATAAAGAAAAACATATGGACCACAAGGAGAGAGAGAAAGAGAAGAGGAGAGAGGACAAGGTGGGTTTATTAATTACACTATTGGTTTCCAAAGTGGTGGTTTTAGGCACTGAACAGGAGGTCCCAAAATGATTTCGCTATTTAAAAATAGAAATACTAACCTTGTATTAAATATCATTCTTAATTGAAAACAGCATATATTTGTGATTAAGACTTGATCAATGTAGAATTTTCTAACAAACAGTGTTCGATGGGGATCAAGATGTGTTTGAATTATTACAAAATACATGGAAAACACATAATACCTCTGCTCTCAAATGTAATGAGGGGATCATGCTTCCTGTATCTGTATTGGGACCATGTGCCTCAGTCTGTCCTGGGATAGAGGATGAAATGTTCTGAATTTTTCTATATAAGACTGAAGTTCATGAATATGTTTTTTGCATAATGGACAACCACAAGAGACGGCTTGAGAACCAAGTCACAAAGTTTTTGTTTTTTTAAACAGGTGAAATCCTCCCATACAGACAAGCCTAAGAAAGAAAAAGAGAATGGATATGTCAGGTACATGTTTTGTATTGACTACAAATGATATGATAACGTTTTATGCTGGTTAGAAATGTATTGCTTTTAAGTCTGCAAACACATGAAACATATTAACATGTTATTTAGAGACTCAAGTCCTGCTATTAAGAGTGAGCCCGAGGACGACAATAGCTTTTATCCAATTTCAAAGCACAAGGTGCCCAAAAGAGAGTATGATGAGGAAGAGTAAGTGTCTCCTTTAATCAATCAAGAAATATATTGGAATATATATATATATATATATTTTTTTTTTTCTTTGTTCAGAATTGAATATAAACCCAAAAAGGTAAAAATCGAACACAACAAAAAGGCAAAGAAGAGGAAACATGAATATGAAGAGGACGAGGATGAAGAGGTTTAGTTTTTATTGAAAATGTTTATTTAAAGTAAGATTATTTCAATCCATGTAAGATTTGTATTGATCTTTTTTTTTAAATCAGGACATAAAACCTAAAAAGACAAAAGTTAAAGGTGCAAAAGATGGAAAGAAAAACAAAAAAGAGGAGGAAGAGAAATGGAAATGGTGAGATCTTACAAAAAACATGCAAGTGTTTTATGAGATTTTCTGAGACATTTATATTGATTATTGGTGGTTTTTATCAGGTGGGAGGAGGAAAGATACACAGATGGATCTAAGTGGCGCTTTCTTGAACATAAAGGCCCAGTGTTTGCTCCCCCCTACGAACCTATGCCCGATAAAGTAAAGTTTTTCTATGATGGTAAGTAACACTTACCTTGATTGACACTGTGTCTCAGTGACTTTTAAAGGTACAGTGAATGTCTTTGTTATTAGGAAAGCCGATGAAGCTTAGTGCCCCAGCCGAAGAAGTAGCCACCTTTTTTGCCAAAATGCTGGAACATGAGTACACCACTAAGGACATTTTTAGAAATAATTTTTTCAAAGACTGGAGGAAGGTGAGTTCGAGCTAGAAACACTTACTTGGTAGAAACTGTTAAATTGATCCAGACCAAAGAGATCTATTGTGTTTTTATTTTTTTAAGGAAATGACTCCAGAGGAAAAGTCAAAGATTACCGATCTCAACAAATGTGACTTTAGTGACATGAGTGCGTACTTTAAGGCTCAATCTGAGGCAAGAAAGCAGATGTCCAAAGAGGAAAAGCAGGTACAATCTGTATATTATTTACATTGAGTGAAGCATTATTATAGGTATTTTATATTTATGTTCACATCAACATTTGTCAGAAAATCAAAGAGGAAAATGAGAGGATCCTTCAAGAATATGGCTTTTGCATCATGGACAACCACAAGGAACGAATTGGAAACTTTCGGATTGAGCCGCCGGGACTTTTCCGTGGACGAGGGGACCATCCGAAGATGGGAATGTTGAAACGGCGCATCAGACCACAAGACATTATCATTAACTGTAGCAAGTGCGTAAACTACTGCTTATTTGCCTAAAGGGAATATATTTGGAAAAGGTTTTACTATTTTATAACTTCAATACAATTTACTACTATCACAAAGAGGTTAGATTTTTTTTCCTACCTTTTTCATTCACATAAGTTAATAACAAGTGTAGTTTTAGTAGTTTGTCATTTTGAACACTGGATGATTTACACCAATTACACCAGGGGTCCTCAAACCTTTTCCTCAAGGGGCCACATTATCGTTCCTGACTGTGATGGATGGGCCGGGCCGGGTTGGCTATAACATAGAATTGTATGACCCAGACCAAAGAGCTTCACAATGACGTGAAGTAGAGATTACTAGTCTGGGATAGTTATCCCCACTACTATATCCACAAGATCAACACTTGATTCCAGGCACATATTTGATTAGTGGTAGTGGTTTGCAAAAATAGTAATCAAGTCTTCACACTTTGTTTTAATTTGAAATACCACAGGTATTCCATTTATTTATTATTTTCAAATAAAACAATAATTGCATAATGTGACCAAAGTAATAACTGCTTACACTTGTATTGTGCTTTACAAGCCTGTGTCACAAGTTTCTCAAAGTACACTGTAGTCATTATACATTCACTCCACACTCTGTGGTGGTAAGCTTCATTTACCACGTGGCTATAATGTGATGTTTATATCCTGATCTCTTAGGTCAGTGGCGCTGCTGGACACGTGTGAAATTCTATTTTATTTATTTAAGTTGCCCCCTAGTGGCTGGAATGGGTATACTGGTAATTTTTTTTTTATGTACTCAGGGATTTGTGCTTTACCGTAGTTTGAGGACCCCTGAATTGCACCATCTATAAATATATAAGAATATAGAATGTGTTAATAATTAACTCAGGACTGCCCTAATGTTTAATGAACCTGTTGTTCATACGCATAAAACCACATTTTAGGGATTCCAAGATCCCCAAAGCACCTTCTGGGACAAAGTGGAAGGAAGTTCGCCATGACAACAAGGTTACCTGGCTGGTGTCCTGGACAGAGAACATTCAAGGCTCTATTAAATACATCATGTTGAATCCCAGCTCGAGGATTAAGGTAAAATAAGCACACACCAAACCTCCACTGAATTATCTCCTTATCACAGTATCAGATTGTGGATGGGATGGTGGTTCATCCAAAAGTGTGCCTAGGAATGTGGTCATAATAGAGGGAGATCCCATGCATCCCTGACACAGCCTCTTCAGCCCTGCCTACCATCAGTAATAGGACTGCAGTCTCAAACCGTGCCAGGTCCATCTGACTGAAGGACCATTTCATCTATTGAAGCAGGCCTCTCTCTCTGCTGCCCTCAATACTCGTCTACATACATTTCTTTATATTACTGATTGCCAGGTTGTTATATTGTTAATTTCGGGCAATGGTTTGAGAGTAATGGATTTTTGATTTTCTGATTTTCTTAACATGGGGTAGAATTAACCAAGCTCATCAGTTGATGTTTGCTCCAAATAATTCAGGAGTATCACACTGTATTAACTTGAGTGTTTTTAGGGGGAGAAAGACTGGCAAAAATATGAAACGGCGCGGCGACTGAAGAAGTGCGTGGATCGTATTCGAAATCAGTACAGAGAGGACTGGAAGTCCAAGGAGATGAGAATCAGACAGAGAGCAGTGGCACTCTACTTTATAGACAAGGTAAGGACAGGAGAGTGCAACATGTGCGATTTATATTTGTAACATTTATACACTTTAGCTTAGTTTGATCTAACCATTTTAAATGTTATAGTTGGCACTAAGAGCTGGTAATGAAAAGGAGGAAGGCGAGACCGCAGACACAGTCGGCTGCTGTTCACTTAGAGTCGAACACATCAAACTTTATCCCAAAATGGACGACCAGGAGTATGTGGTGGAGTTTGACTTTTTGGGAAAGGATTCAATTCGCTACTACAACAAGATCCCTGTGGAGAAAAGGGTAAGGAAGCCGTCTGAAGTTAAGACATGTTGTGGAAGATTACATTTTCATGCTAACTGATGTTTAGAAGATTAATATAGAAAGTGTTATTTACTGCATTTACTGTGTTATTACTGTATTTGCTTTTAAGTTAGAGCACAATCTCCAGGTCAAATGTAAAAATGTATCTAAACAACATTCCCTGTAAATAAATCCCGTACGTCTTTTCCAGGTATTTAAAAATCTGCAGTTGTTTCTGGAGAACAAGCAGCCAGAAGATGATCTCTTTGACCGACTAAATGTAATAAACCTGCCAAAATAACTTGAACAGCAACTACTACTAAAATTAGTGATAAATGATTAGTGGCAATATTCTGTTTCGTGTGTTTTTTCTTCAGACATCGATTTTAAACAAGCACTTACAGGAGCTAATGGATGGACTCACCGCAAAAGTGTTTCGTACCTACAATGCCTCCATCACTCTGCAGCAGCAGCTCAAACAACTCACCACTGGTAAGTCTGTGCAACTGAACTGACCAGTGTTTACACAAAGTCAACAGGTTTTATCATTAGCTCAATTCATATTTACTACAAAAACACATTTAGTTTACTGAAATATTTGGTGTTATTATAAATCACATAAGTGTTTTTCAAACTCGTATTAAAGTAGGAATGAACAGGTTTTGGATGCATTTCTTTCACTCTTGTAACCACACCGCATTAAATAGATTTTTGTCCTACATTAATGCTCAGGTGATGACAGTGTTCCAGCTAAGATCCTGTCATACAACAGAGCCAACCGGGCGGTGGCGATTCTCTGTAACCACCAGAGAGCTCCACCCAAAACCTTTGAAAAGTCCATGCAGAACCTCCAGACCAAAGTGAGTTCCGTACATTCACAATAATTATCCCCTTTACACCTTTGCATGGGGCTTGTATAGTCTTGTAAGAGAGAGTTTGGACTATGGGGAATTTTAGATATAGGGTGCAGCAGGTGAGATTTAGAAGTACAGCTTGTATCAGAAAAAAGCAAGACATGTTTATTTATACCACGTATTTCATACACAAGGCAACTCAATGCGCCTGATGTAAAAGATGTAAGACGCTGTAAAAGGCCAAAATCAAAAATGGCAAGTTGAGCTCATCTCCCCCTGGTGTCTCTGGCCAGAAAACCACATTTGCAACTTAACTGCCACCGGGTCGGCGCCACCAATACACACTAATGGAATCACGAAGAAGAAGCTAACAGGCTAACGGGCAAAGCTAACTGCGGGCTAGCGCCACTTTAAACAGTATTTACAGCCAAGTTTGAGAGAAAAAAAATATTTCCATTGTATAACTGGATGTACAACATCCCTCTCTCCCTTCGCCTTTTCTGTCAGTGTAGTATTTACTCTCTAAGACATTAGAGAGTAAAATCGTAACTTGCTACGACACCTGCTGTTGCGCTTATGGCCTCTAGGGGCAAGAGTTACTTAGTACTGCTTTAATTAATAAATCAAACACAACTTGCTACTACACCTGCAGTTGCGCTTATGGCTTCTAGGGGCAAGAGTTACTTAGTACTGTTTTAAATAACTATACTAAGTACATGCATTTGTATGGGGAAATCATTATTCATTATGAGCCCTTTTTTAAATCTTTTAGTTACAAAACACAATACATGTATTCAAGGGCGTAGGTTTGGTGTCAGTGTTGGTGAGGACACCCCCCCGGGGACGTGGAGAAGAAGCTTTTTGTTTAAATAAAAACGTTAATAATGCTAACAAGCCTGTCAAATTTCTTAGCATTTTCTTTAATATATTTGTTCATACGTGAGTCTGTCTCTCCTTCCCTTTGGCCCCTCCCCTCACTGCTGCGCTTACAGTCTATGGAAGGAACACGCCGCTCTCCTCTCCTCCCCCACTTGACTTCTCAATAAAACTAAGTGATGGAAAGAGCATTAGAACTATTTTCTGATCGTTTTTGAGTTAAACCGTTTGATCAAATTAAACTACAGACATCGCGTGTTTTCACGTAAATGCGAACGTAACTAAGCGTAAACATGCTGTAGGGCAGTTGTAACCCGAAAATGTGAATATCTCCGTAAATATTTCACCAATTAACATGAAATAAAAAGCGTTGTGATGCTTGCCGTCCCTTAAAAACATTTGATCATCGTCGCATTTACAGCAGCTCGAAAGACGCTCTGAACTCTGCCCAGCCGCTGCCGCTCAAGCTACTGTCCACAAATGTAAATGCTCAGAAGGGAAAAGTTGTGAAATATTGGTGGGGACATGTCCACACCAGATCTTAAGGAAGTTACGCATGCATGTATGTATGTATGTATCTTTGTAACTTTAAAGCGATGTTTATTTTAACGATAGATCGATGACAAACAAAGTCAGCTGTCGACAGCACGGAAACAGTTAAAAGCTGCGAAAGCTGACCACAAGGCTTCCCATGACGAAAAGAGCAAAAAGTAAGCATGTTTTAATTAACCCACTGTGTTTAATTCTGCAAGCCTTGGTTTCCATTTATGTGGCTTCTCTTGTGTACTTCTGTAGAACTGTGGAAGTAAAGCGTAAAGCCGTCCAAAGAATAGAGGAGCAACTGATGAAGCTGCAGATGCAGGCGACGGACAGAGAGGAGAACAAGCAGATCGCTTTGGGAACGTCCAAACTCAACTACCTGGACCCACGCATCTCTGTCGCCTGGTAAGGAATAGGTTGTTTTCACCATATTTCCTGTCTTAAAATATTGGATGGCAGTGGCATATATAATTCTGTGGTTTACTATTTTTGAACCAAACATTTTTGTCATGGATTGATGACTGAAATAACTCCTAAATTTCTATCCATGTGGCGGTGTGTGCGTCTATCTTGATTACAAAAAAGGCAGGAAGTAGTGTTGCATTGTAGGAAAACGAGCCGCGCAAACAACAAAGCCAACTGCTTGTAGATCAAAAATCAGTGGAAGAAAAGTGTGTGTGAGCAGGGAACAATGGGGTTTGTTTTTGAGCGTCTTCCCTTTGTATGGGACGTCGCTGAGGAGTTCCCTCCAGTGTAGGACTAGGCCTTGGAATAAGGGACAGGGTCTGCCCTTCTTGACTTACAACCCACAGTTATATTTGTAAAACACAATGGACATGGAAAGGCTGATGTACAATAAAGCTTGTACCGGTGATTCTGGGAACATGATGTCGAACTATATGATTTTATTGATTTTTGTTTATTATTGTGTCTTGCACATAAGTAAGTGCCCATCCCTCATGGGCTTATAAGACACATTTCAAAACAGAATTCAGATGACTGCCAGAATAAATTCACAGAAACTGTACAATCAATCATAACAGAACAACATCCACATCACACAGGAGGATACAAATTAATTTGTCTTCGGTCCCAAGCTTTGGAGATATAATGCCCTAAAGCAAAAATGTGCTTTTCAAAAAGCTGCCTCAAAATGTTATCATGCAGAAACCAGAACACATCTGGGTTCTCATGTTGCACCTGTCGGAAAACAAATTCACGCAAATCAGAGTAAAGTGGACAATACAAAACAAAATGAAACTCATCTTCCACCACTTTTAAATCATCATCATCATAATAATTTACAACCCCTCTCCTCCTCAGGAAAACCTTTGAACCTGCCCTCCTCCACTGCCAGAGGCAAAGTGCCAGTTCTCAGTTGGGCACAGAGAGACCTTTGTTTTCTTCTTAGATTTAAGAGAATATATGGTTTCAGTTTCATATTTGTCCTTAAACTGAATTTAATGTCTTAATTTTGTTTTTCTACATATATCATTTTTCCATTGCATTTTTAAATCAATTAACTGCTTTTCATTCAATGATTTTAGGTTACAAAGCAGTTTATGTCTATAAATGTAATTTAGATCACAGTTTGAAAATATTGTTGCCATTTCTTTGGCCCAAGGATACTGATTTGAACAGTCCCACATAAAGACCTTTTTGGTCAATCTGTGCTCTGGCAGCTGGGTGAGGCGGTTCCACAGACGCATCATTTCAACTCTCTGCTTTATAATGCATGGATCCCATCCCATACCCCCCTGAAGAGCTAGTGTAGTTGTAAACTAAAAAATTCAAATGGCCCAATTCTGAAGAGCATTACTATATACACTTAAAGCCCCACACACCCACCACATAAAACAGAACTGAACCAACCATAGAATTAAACAATTTTGTAAATACCGAAAAAGTTAGGTCAGGTACAATTTTCATCTTACGTACTATAGAGGCTAGAGCGCTCCCTGCAGGCTCCGAGAGGGACTTAATTCCCTCACCAAAACTCAAGGTCTCATTAAAGATATTTATATGATCGTGTGTAATCTAAACGAGATGGACCATACATAAAACTATAATTACTTCTCAATTCATTGCTTTTTCTATAGTGCATGATCTGTGTTTTATCTTTATTTATATACTGCTAACTGCTAGTGTCTGAGGTATTCAGTACAGCCTACTGGATCTTAAGAACTGATTCTTCATGAACATACTTGATTCTGATCTGTAAAGAGCCACTACCAGTTCCTATTAAGTTCCCATAGGTTTACTGTGTTAAACCAGGCCTTAAAGAGGATTAAATATAGATTAAACTATTTCCGGTATTTAAAGTATTTCAGGACTAAACAAGGACCAGACCACCTTTCACTAGAGAGCCAGAAGAGCAGGTCTGATGACCATGTACTAAGTACATGTGCCACTCTGTTACTCTCACTATCATACAGTTTTTTTAACAACATAATATCCATTTCCTTCTTTCAACTTGTATGAAAATTATGAAAATCGTGCTTTTACATGCCTGCATAAATTATATCGATCTATGCACAAGGAAGTCATCGTTTGTTGATCATGCACATGCTGATGGAAATTAATAAAAGTGTCATCAATGTAGCAGCCTCCAATTTTGTTTGTTTAATTCTGCTTTATTGTCTAGGTGCAAAAAGTATGGTATTCCCATCGAGAAGATCTACAATAAAACTCAGAGGGAGAAGTTTGCGTGGGCGATTGACATGGCTGAGAAGGATTATGAGTTTTAAACACAAGTGTATTTCTTTTTTCATGCCATTTGATTGTAAAGATGGTTTCTCGATGTCAAATGAATCCACTTTGTGGCTATAGCAGGGCTGTAAAGAACAAAAATGGAATACAGGCGCATGTCAATAGATGTAATTATTTTGTGATTTTCCGTAGTTCATTTCAAATTGTGAAATGCATATAATACACAGATTCAGGACACAAGAATTCTGAATATTTCACCAGTTTTTAAAGCCATACTGCGAAATATTCCAGGTCACATGTTGGTAATCACTAAACTTAACTGTCATAAAATATTGATAATTAAACAATCATGCCAGCGATACACAACATGCTGCTAATGATAACCTAAACACCAATCATGAGGTTGCTAGGGGTTATCGAAATAAAGCGACATCTCCATGGAGACGAACTGGTGTTGTCCCACTCAGTTACAAATTAGGGCTCAGCAGATGCAATGCGTTTCTTTGTTTAATACCACAATAATGTTTTTTTTTTTTTTCTAACATTGCATCATCATTGTTTTGTACAGCCTATAAATGATTACTTGTAATGATTGCGTAGAGCATTTTAAACATACTAATCTACTTTAAGCTTTCAAATCCAATTCTAAAGCCATATGTATCCCAATGCATAGAGTGCGTGTATGCAAATCACTTTGAACTGAACTACTAATGTGACTATTACACATTACAGACGTGTGCCTCCAACATAACCAGAGCAGATGTATTTATGAATTTACAACAATCATTTGACCAACTTACAACTCTTTAAATACTGTACGTATAACAGTAGTGTGTATGTAGCTGCTTGTGTCCGCCCCCTGATCAACGATGGACACGTTGTTTTTATTTGAGATGACTTGATCAATTTGTAAGCCATCAGATTTATGGACAAATTCTATATTCTCATAGGATTATTAAGTAGTATATGTGTGAGACCTGTGTGATAGGAAGGGCACGGTGCGGTGAAATGAATATTTATTGACGTTTTTTGTGTGAAAGACTGACGAGATAACATGAGCCTGACAGACAAAGGACTGTGCACATTGAATATTAGCACCATGTTAATATTATTAATGCCATAATTTCATCTCCTTATAATTTTGCCTTTTATTTCAGGGATGTATATATTTGTTTATTAAGCTGTTGTGTCAACTAAAGACTCTCCTCTTTGCACTTACACCGATTACTAATTAGAAAACATCCAATAACGTGCATCTCCAAACTGTGGTACCCTCTATTTGTTGACATCTTCCTATCTGAACCAGCATTAACTTTCATGGACCAATTTAGACAGATGGCAATAGATACGGACCACAAAAGCTACAATTTTGGCCAGTCATCCTCTCAAAAACGGTTTGGCCCTTTACAAACATCTTAATGCTTGCCCTTGTCTAAATTCACTAACAAATGCTAACAACAAATATGTTTGTCTGTGTTGTGACTTCCCTCAAAGGTCAGATGTTATGCCCGATGGTTGTAAGCATATAGTCATTCCTCGTGCTTACTTGAAACTGTTAGGTGTATGTTTTTGAGCTCAGCACTTTTTATCCCCCCCCCGGACTGACTTGTAATGGATGTGGTCTGTGCCAAAAATAACAGAACTCCATGCATTAATTGTGCTACTTTTTGTATTTATTGGATTAAGCGGTAAGTGTCCTAATTTTAAAATGTGAGTTTGGTCAATGCTTAGCTGTGTTTCTTGCTGTTTGATTGATTTCAATATTTAACTCGACTTCTGAATGGTTGGATGCTTATTGTAGCTTTGTAGTTTTAAAAAATAATATGAAACTTGATACAAAACATGTGTGCATTTGTTTCCCTTTATGTGCTGCACCAAACACTAAACACACTACCTTCAGCACATAGGCCTGAAATGTTTATGTATTAAGCGTCGGCCATTCACCAAACATAAACTGTAATTGAGAAAAGCACGAGTGCTCGTACTGAATTGGCTGGGTTGTGTTTAGGTTATTTAATGGATTCTAGAGCATATTAGATGATGAATTATCTTTTAAGAGGTCTTTTTTTTGCTTCTGGTAAGGGGAAATAGTGATTCTTGTAACAGCTGAAATTAGGTTTGCCTTTCCCGTTGTGATGGTTCTGCCCATATGCTGAACAACAGACACTACTTTTGTTTCATGTCACAACTTAAAGGCCCTATACCGGATTTTAGGTAATAGTCAAATTTGTTTTATCCTGTATATTGTAAAAGCAGATATGAATGATAACCGACCTTTGTGCGCTATGCATCTAATCATAAAACCTTTTTGTCGACTGTGAACAGACTTGTTTTGACAGTATTGCCTCCTGAAAGTTGTGAAACGTTTGTGTGGAGTTTGCCCTACCATTAAAACATGTACAATAGGCTCCCCTCTGGGCCAGGACTCCCCTGTAAAAGAGATTCTTAATCTCAGTGTGACTCTTCTGGTTAAATAAAGTTCAAATAAAAACAATTATTAACAATAGCATTGGGTAGCCTATAGGGCAGATGTGGGCAAAGTTTTTGATGCAAGGGCCACATTGAACTTTCCATGAGGTCTAGACCAGTTGCGAATTTGGTTGTTTCAAACAATTCCTATTCTCAAATAGAATGTAATCACCTAAACACATTAAAAGAGCAGCGAAATAGCAGTAATGCATTATCTTTATGTAAATGAAAACATTGGTGTTTTCCCCTCTTAGGCAATGCATGTCGTGCTTTGAGGGCCGGATTGAAGGGCTAGGCGCGCCGCATCTGGCCCCCAGGCCTTAGTTTGCCCATGCCTGCTATAGGTTCACAGTTTATTGACTTTGCATGTTTTTTTTTTTCTTTTCCTTATTCAAAATTGCTCTTGTTCAGGCTCTCAATAGAAAATGCTCTCCTCTTTGCTATATGGTTATAGTTTCATTCTGTCACTTTTTAATTTTGAAAAGTAAAACTTGAAATGAGCATACATTACACAAACCTAAAATGTAGTTGATGTATAAGATAAGATAATTCTTTACTGATCTCACAATTTACAAATATTAAATAGAGGTATCTTAGAGAGATGTATATAGTAGTATTGGTATGTTCAGATAAAACTGGCAAAAATGTACTTAACAAAAAAACACTGATAATGGTAATATGTACAAACACACACTTAAAAAAAAAAAATCATGTAATTAATAATACAAACACAATGGCATTTAAAAGTGCTTGAACATGACAAGGCAGTAGGCGCACATTTGATGTGTCTTGACACAAGAGGTTTATAAAGAATAGGGGTCAAAGAGGTCACAGCCCGAAGTAAGTTCTTTCAAAGTCATAGTTCTTGCTTTCCATGAAGTGGATGAAGGAGAAGTGCAACTGTTCTTTGTGGAAATCAAGACCACGGGTTACATGTCATAAAGTTACATTTGTGGATAAAGTATTTACCAAGAATAATGATGACATTCACTAAAAGTTAATATTTCTCTTTCCAAAATTATGTATTTTTTAGTGAAATCTTGCAAAAGAGGAAAGATAAGATTTTATATTGGATTTCTTTGGCCTTCGGAGAGATGGGTAATTTAAAGAGACACAGCGCAAAATGTTGGACTATACTGTAGCCATTAGTACAAAACATGCTCCCAATGACCAGCTCGACACAGACAGTGCTATTACTGCAGTGGGCAATCAAAGAATGGATTTGGATGAGGACCAATAACCTGTTTAAATCTCTAATTCTACTGCCTTTAGTGGACATCTCCATGGAGATGTGCTGGAGGCGTACCCACTCCCAGTAAAGTTACAGTCATGTCTTAGGAGAGGTGAGCCATTCACAGCAAAGGCACATGTTTGTCTGTACATTTACGAGGTATTTTTCAATGATGAAAATATCTCTCATACAATAAATGCTTGTACAGTATTTCAGTTGTATTTATTGGGTAAAATTCTACGTGTTGTGGCTTTAAGGTAGTTTGATCTTGAATTTGTTAGGTTAGAAACATGTTGAGATACACTATTTGGTTGACCAATAAATGGATCAGGGCCGTGCAGAGAGCTACAGAGGGGCCGGGGCTCAAAAATCAAAAGGGCACCACACGGTTTATTTTGAGATCACATACAAAACTGTCGACTTGTTGACCTCATTGGTCCACGATTATGAGGCCGACTGATAAAAAATAAAGAGCAATCTTAAGCACAAGGTGTAGAGATCTTTTTTTTCTTTTTCTTTTTTTTACAATTATGCATATTTACATTCGTACACCTGACCACCTCCATGAATTCACTCACATCATTCATCCTGACCTATTGTAACTACGCAGACACGGGGAGAACATGCAAACTCCACACAGAAAGGCTCCATCCAGGTGGGAATCGAACCCGGGACCTTCTAGCGCCAACCGCTGTACTACCGTGCCGCCCGTTAAGCACCATGGACTCAGCAGCAAGCAAAACATGTTCACATCAAACTTTTTTGACAGTATTTATTTATTTATTTTCTCTCTCCATTTTATACACAGTATTTAGCTAGTGTTAGGCTATAGTATAGAGAATGCATGCCAACTGCTACATACATGGCGGATCTCCATGGTAACAATGGCTTTTCCCAAACTATAAAGAATAAAAGCAGACAAAAGGGCAAACAAAACAATGTTCGATGTTAGATGTTATTTACATTTATTGTTGTTTTTTTTTTGTTTGTTATGTATTTGGTAACATCCATGTGATTTTTAACCTCAATTAGGAGTACTTTAAATATAGGTTTAGAGATCGTTGTTCTGTGTAGGAGAGGCCTCTGCTCTCAGGTCCTCCTCTCTGACCGCGGCTCTCTGCTGCGCTGCAGGGCCGGTGGGCGGGGCATTGAAAACACAATATAAGCTAATAAGGGGCAAAACAAATGATAAGGACCTTTGGATAAACATAATACAATACAAATAAATAAAAGGTATGGGGAGAAAAGGGCACTTCAGGGGCATGGAGCAAAAGTGATTTCTGATATTCACACACACTCACGCTGTCTGGTTAGTTTTCCGGCTTTTATTGTGAAAGCCTGCCGGAAGCGTGGCGTTGTTGTTCCCGACTTGACGCTGGTGGTGCGCACTGGGGGAAGGGCCTGCGCACAGACTGTGGACCCGACACAGGAGCACAAACTTGCGTACTCTTTCCACGGCCCTCGCTGTCTCCTCGTTCCTCTCTATGGACGCCCGCGGGGCAGGAGAAGACACGGGGATCATAGCCGCCGGGACCACAGCTCGTTTCCCAAAGCAGGCCATGATTTGATCCCGGGAGCAGTCCTGTTTTTTTGGAGGAAGTGAAGTCGGAGAAAAGGCGAAGGGAAAACGGCAGAGCAGGACTTCAGCTGAGGGAGATGTGCGCTCGGGCCGAGATTGCAGCGGTGAGTACAGCGGACCAAACTCGTTGTTTCACATCTTTTTCATCAAATGTCGTCCCCTCCGTAATGACAGATTGAAACACAATTATCAGCGAAGTATAGCGCCGTTTCTGTTTGCTGATGTTGTGGAGAAAACCTTCATTATTTGTCCTCTGGCCCAGGCAAAAGCTAGCCACTCCGTTTACACGCTGTGAAAATAGCCAGAACAGACGGTTCTTGTTACCTCAACGCGACCATTCAGTACCAGCTACAGTCCCCCATAATGCGCGTGGTTTGTGCGTTATTTCCAGTGGAGACGTGTGCTGGTTAGCCTGTCTGTAGTTGTTGGGGTGAAAGTTAAACTCCCCAGATGTTGCACTGTGGTGATTTGATCTGCAGTAGGCTTACATTTACCTGGACACAATTGCTTTATTTACAGATTGAGACTGTTTGAGACACTTTACCCCTCTATGACAATCCGTACTTTTCTTAATTCCATGGATGTCACATGATTCACTCCTTTAGTTGACTGTACAAGAACTGAAGTAGCACATTCAATTAACTCCTGCCTGTCTAATATACTTGCAAGGTTGTTGTGTTTTCTTCTTCTTTTTTTATGTTTTGAATGTTGGTAGCCCAATAAGTAGTGAAAATGTCTAATGGCTTTCAGCGAATTTGTTCACCAAGGTGGAAAATGACTTAAATGTACAGAATTAAATACCCTTCTTGATACAATCTTATTCTTTTATCTGGACTTACCTGGTTAAAAAGTGTGGTTGTTGTGGCTCGATTACTTGACTTTTAACCCACATACATACTTGTGTTTTCGCTGCACACTGAAGAATGGCTTTCTCATGGGTTTCCCCTCTGCTCCTGCTGTAGGTATCCCTGTCTAGGCCTGGCCCAAGCAGATTGTTCTAAAGAGGAAACGCTTAACAAACGGTGGAAGTGAACATGGCTGGGACCTCAAGCCTCGTTTCCAATGGGCCCGTCCCGTGGATGGACAACGACACCGAAATGAACAACCTGTACAGAGACCTGGAACTGGGCACTGTGCTCACCCTCTTCTACTCCAAAAAGTCCCAGCGCCCTGAGCGGAGGACTTTTCAAGTCAAACTTGAAACCAGGACTATTGTCTGGACCAGGGGCACGGATAAAATCGAGGGGGAGAGTAAGTACCGAAAGCAAACTCGTGTACACTGGGTGAAAGCGTAAAAAGTGGTTTATTGACTAATAGAAATGTCCCTTAGTTCTGTATTTCCCCAAATAATTCTTAATTCTGTTTTATTTACATTTATGTTGGGTAGTGTCATAACCTGTAAGCATTAACAGTATTAAAGCATTTATACTGCGTGCCCGCTGTTTCACAAAAGGAATATATACACAATGAATGTACAATGAGTAGTAGATCTGTGGTGTAAAGGATCACTAGACCTAAGCAACTACTCTTTCAGATTTGCTTGTAATGCTTTATTTGGAACTTTACATTGTATAACTTAATAGAATATTTTATGTTTGAAAAATAGACAGAAGAAATTCAGCCCCAGCTGTTAAAGGCTTCTTAGCGGAGGCAGCTTGTGCACTGAAAGGGATTGAATGAGTCTTGTGAAGCATGTGGGGTCAAGTGTTGGTAGTTCATGATGGGCCGAAAATGCAGGATTACTCCAACAGGTAATCTTGCATATATGTCGTAGGTCAGCAGTATATGCGCCAATTAATGTTATTTATTAGCTGTTATGGCAAAAGTAGTGCCTTATTTCATGCATAATAGAGATTTGGAGGATAATTTAATAAAGCTAGTCGACTGAGAGTAAATGTGCCTTATTCGATATACCCACATGTACTGTATCAACGTACAGTAAATGGGACCGATTGCCATTTGTGTCTCTTGTGAAGCAGGATGCTCCTTTTTTTCACAGCTGTGGTCTGCTCCGGATGCTGCAGCAAAAAAGAGCAGAACTATTTTTTTTTTTTTGAAGTGCAAGATGACGACAAGTATCATTTTCTATACACTCAAGCTTTTGTGCACACCATGAGCTCATCTCCGCCACCTGATACTCAAGTCAAACTCATTAAGCTTCAGAAATAGAAGATGGGAGAAATTACTGGAAGTGTCAGGCCGTTTGGGAACAATTTGGCAGCTGTTTTGAACACATTCATAGCATTGGGTCTAGGCAGGTCCATACAGGGGCTAAATATATTATTTTTATTTAAAAAAATTTGGTGTACATTTAAGGTGCATGTACCAAGTCAAATAGAGTGAAAGTGTCCATGAAGCCTTGGTTTTATCCATTTTCAAATTAAAATTCCAAACATGATGCTTAAATCGAAAAATGACACTTTAACAAATTATTTTTCAAAAATGTTTTAAACAATTTTTATTTGTGTGGGTCTGCCGGAGCTTTCTGTACGCTACATAATGTTCCCATCCTGAAACGCGCTGATTTAAACAGCTTTACACCAAGACATTCTCCAATCTGCTGGACGATCACGTGCTGCTATTGTGTGATTATGGGGGTTTTGTGTTCTAGATGTAAACCCTGCGTGCTGGGCTGATGGTGATGATGCCTAAGAGTCTGCATCGCTGTATGAACTCTTTGGTGATTTTACTCAGAAGCACTTTATCTGCCCCCATGGCTGGGGGGCGCACAGCACAGCCTTGCTTGGTACCTCTGAGCCCAGGAAGCATTAATAAGCAAGGAAAAAATATAGGGCGACGGGATCCAAACCTATTATGTCGGGGGCACGAGAGAGTAACTTGGGGCCTGAGTTTAGGCGGAGGAACGAGAAAGCACATGAACGCACAGCATCTTGGCGACAGCTGAACCGTTTGGACACATAGATTGGAGGAAATGGTTATTACTCTGTTCTACATTATAAATGAGGGCTCACTCTACTGTACACGTCTTGACTGCTTTAATCTCTACTGCCTCTTAAATGATCAGAAATAACGGTGTTGCGGGAACGTCTGCCTCATGGCAGTTTCAGGCTCACTGTGTGCCACTTAACAAGTCATCTCTGCCATTTCCATGGTCCGTTGTAACTTGGGGCACATGACATAGACCTATTAAAACCAATACTGCCGTATCCCACATCAACGTGCACTAGTGCGAAGGTTGTCGTACCCTCTGGCCAGGTGATTCTGACCATTAGCTGCACTGCTCCGTACGGGTAGCCCCAGCAGCATCGGAGGATGGGTCAAATGCAGAGGACAAATTTCCCATCAGGAACAATGAAGTACAACTTAACCTTAACCCACTTCTGTGCATAATGACGCAGCGTAACTAAAGAGCTGGGAAAGACTCTGTTTCAAGGGCATCAAACAAACAGCAGTGCTGCCTATAGGGAGGGATGTGGCTTTGGTCGGAGAAAGGGCTTCTAAAATCAAAGAAATAATACAGCAATGCAAACTCTTGTGCATTAAATGCCAGTGGCCCCCTTTCTCTGATGAGCTAGCACGATCAGCCCAGCTCACAGAATTGTTGATAAATTTGCACCTACAGAGCACAGAACCGTCAAAAGCTCTCAAGAGCAGCACTGGACATTGTACTCCAGCAACATGGAGAATGCCTTTGTACAGCTCTTTAAATCAGTGTGTTCCAGGACAGGAGTATTCTGCAACACACAGCCAGCTACTGCCAACAACAAAACAACTAATCAAATCAGGTTGAGACAGCAATTTAAAATGTAATTTTTTTATTTATGTAGAAAATTCGACATAAATAGAATTTTAAATTCAAGCTATTTTGAATGATTTCGTTTCATTGCAAAAGATGAACAATGTCGTGTTTTGGTTCATTTGTTTTGGATTTTAATTTGAAAATCGATAAAACATGAACATTTTCATTCTGTAACATGAAAACATGGACCTTACATCCATACAATTTAGACAATTTCTTGTTATTGTAATATTAGGTTATTCATTCATTTATCAAGACAGGTGCTAAATAGCGTGTGCAACCTGGAAAATAGAATATAGCTATTTGTGAACATGTAACATTTGAACTTGCATCATGTATTACAGAATTAGGGCCCCAAATTTGATATACAAATAAGACGATGCTGTTTGAGTTAAAAATGTGCACATATCTCTGATGCTGATCCACCTTTGCACACGCTTGGTAAATGACCATTAAGACTGAAGCAGGCTGTGGTTTATCTGTGAAAAACCTGTTGTGTGCGGCGTACACTGGATGGAAGTTACAATTGTCAAGTACCAGATCATTTGAAAGAAAGTCAACTTCAGTGTGTGGATACAGGAGCTATTTAGATCTATCGCGGAGATGGGATACTTTGTTCTGAGGACAGGACTAGAGCATACTATTGTCTACTTTTGCAATTTTCTTTTTTGATTTATCAGCTAGTTTATTTTACCCTCACCGTTTTCCAAGATTTTTAGTGTAGCAGTGAAATGAAGGACACAGACCTGCTTTTTGGACTTGGAATGGTTTGCTCGGCTGTCAGCTTTTGCTCCTCTGTCATTCCCAGACATGTTATTAACTCTGTCCTGCATCTTACTCCAGTAATTCTGCAGGGCCTTGTACAGTGATGTCAAGCTGTTATTGTTTATTAGCAGGACTTACAGGAACAGCTCGTTTACAAACAATGTGGATTTTGTGCAACGGTAAAATCACATGGAAAATTGAGCTCAAACGCTGCACAGACAGACATGTTCCAATTCTTGCTCATTTCAAACTTCTGCAACTGAGAAGAAGTGGGTTTGTTTGTGTCAGAAGTAGCTTGTTAATATACCACTATTCCTAAAAGATTGGTTGAATCAGAAAAAAATAAAAATCTTGAAATTCCCAAATATTATGGGTATAACACTATTTAACACTGTACTCCTGCAGGTAACTACTGCTTTAGTCATTAAACTCATTATGTGTCACATATTCCTTTTTATTTTTTATTGCTTAAATATTTATTTGTATAGTTTGGGATTACATGGAAAGAGCATTTCTTCCCAAACTATAAAATCTTTGGATTTGTTCTCAGGTCTGGGTGGCTTCTCTACTGTCCTAGAGCCTTGTTCGGGCTTATTTTGTTCCAGCCCCATGAAAAAAACAAACACATCAAAGAATACTTTTTTATGACCAAAGGTGACAAAAATGTGAAATGTAGGTGTTCGCAGAGATTCACCTCCACTGCTGCACATGCAGCGTGTAGGCGACAAAAGCACAGGATGTGTGGTTTGGAGGCAGGAAGAAGAGCAGGAGCTGAGAATTCAACAACTAGGCCTCACAATAACAGTAATACCTAGTCAGAGACTTGTTTTGATACAGTCCCGGTCAAAAGTTTAAGACCAGTTGAAAAATGGCAAAAAAAAATAATAAATCGGGTTTGAATATCTTCCTGAGGGTTATGGAACAAAATAGTCAAGTGGAAGACCTAAAAAAGTGTCACCTGTTCAGAGCCGGAGGATCCGATTGGCCGTCTGTCAAGACACTGGATGATCCTCGACCCATATTAAGGCCGTTACTGGAGCCGACTGCAGCCCAATAACCATCAGAGGCATCAGCGACTGAGGGACATCCAAACGGTAACATCAGTAACGTCTATGGCCTCATCTCCGTGGACGATGGGACATTAAAAAGGGGGAGACATTTTTTTTCTCTAAGAAAAAATGTAACAATTGATGGTCCTGATGGTTTCCAACGTTACTGGTGTGACACGCAGATCCACCCGAGATGTTTTCTACGCGCCACAGAGATGATCTGAGCTCCTTTTTGCTTCAGTGGAACAATGGAGCTTCAGGTGGTCCTGGGGCGTCCAATGGCCGCTGGCTCAGTGCAGATGTTGCAGAGAGCGCATCCTTCATCACTGAGGGCCCTCGCCTGTGTGGGAACCACTGGGTTTGTCAACGGGACAAAGTTACAGTTCACAATGCCCGCAGGACAAAGGACTTTTTCCAGGAGAATAATATCACTCTTTTGGACCATCCTGCGTGTTCCTCCGATCTAATTCCTGTTGAGAACCTTTGGGAATGAATGGCAAGGGATGTTTACAAAAAATGGACAACTGCTCCAGACAACAGATGCCCCTGAGCATCTGGACGGGCTCACGTCACTACTGTGACGTGAGGCCGTCTTCACCACTTGGAGAAATGTTCGAGGTTAATTTTTATCTGACAACTCGGATTAAATCTTTTGATTTTACGGTTGACACAATTGTAGCAATATTATTAAATGTATGCACATTGTCTGTGACTGTGATATCTGTCTCTGTCTATATGACTCATTTTTGTATGTCCTCCTCTGTAGTTGACATTCGAGAAATTAAGGAGGTCCGTCCTGGGCAGAAGTCCCGGGACTTTGAGCGATATGTGGAGGACTCTGCGGCTCGGCTGGACCAAGCTCACTGCTTTGTGATTCTGTACGGCACAGAGTTTCGCCTCAGGTCCCTCAGCCTTGCAGGTACGTGCAACTAGTTTCTTAACGTCCAGTCACAGTGGAGTTCACCTGGTTTCACAAACGTTCCAAATAAAACAATATATTTAGGGTATGAAGGAGGTCCAAACGGCCCCAGCCAGGGTACCCCTCCACTGTGGGGTTTGCAGCGGTTTGACTCTGTTTGGTAAAGGAGTAGCAATGACGCATTGAATTGATTAGGTAGAACGTGCACTCTCTTAAATTAAACCCGCTGAATGTAGTTGTGATTTTTAGCCAAACCAATGATACTTGTTTTAAATTTAATTGGTTTAAAAACATAACAACTGGAGTCACATTTTTAGATTTACTCTCCACCCAGAAAGCTTCCTCAGGGCAGGCATCTAAAACGGTAACCTTCACAAATCTTGACCTTTTTAAGTATTTATGATTGACGATCAAGAAATACCAGCATATTAGTCCAGTGCTCTGGTGGCTTCCTGTCGCTCATAGAATAGAATTTAAAAGTGCTGTGCTTGTGTACAAGTCTTTTCATGGTTTAGCTCCAAAGTACATCTCTGACATGTTCGAGCCGTATGAACCATCTCGGTATGGTCTCTAATTCTCAATTTGTAAATTTTAAGTAATAGAATGACAACCGTTCCAAGCAGCAACACTCTTCTTTGGTAATAGAGGGAAAAAATACACTACATTGATCCTACTGCTCCCCCTAGTGGCACCGCATTTCTTCCTCTATATATTTCATAAGTCTTTTTTGTTTGTATTTAGAATTTGAACGGGTTGATGCTTGGACATCGTTTCAATTCCATCTCCAGTTTATTCCACAATTGTACCCCATTAACTGTTGGACTAAAACTTTTCAAAGTTGTGCTATGTTTCTGAATCCTAAAGTTTAATTCGTCACGTAATTCACAACAACCAGTACGTTCTTGGAACCTTCTTTGTATTTGGCTTGGTAACAATTTATAGGAGGAGAGACACGGACATCCTAAGTTCTAAACCAGTGTGCTGGATCCAAAAAGTACAATGGAAAAGTGGAAAAAAGGTTCCGCACAACTGAAAAATGCTCACCAGTTTTTATTGTTCACACCAGAGACCAGAGACTCAGTAGGATCAAGAGAGCAGAGACTCTGGTGTGAACAATAAAAACTGGTGAGCATTTTTCAGTTGTGCGGAACCTTTTTTCCACTTTTCCTTGGTAACAATTTATACCTTGCTCTGTATAACATCTGTACAGTTTGGAACTCGACAATGTCACAACATTTCATGATCTTTGATTTAAAAAAAATAATGAGTTTGTGTGGTCCAAAAACCCAACTTTATGAATTAATCGTATTGCTCTTTTTTGCAACAATACTATTGGTTTAACTGTGTTTTTATAAGTACTACCCCAAACCACAGTACAATAATACAAATAGGGCAAAATCAGAGAACAGTATAAGGTATGTAGAGCTTTGATGTTTAAAATGTGCTTTGCTTTTGCTATTACTGAAATGCTTCTAGAAATGTTCGTAGATGTATATTTAATATGAGATTTCCAAGTAATTCTGTCATCAATAATAAAACCAAGGAATTTGGACCCGCTCTATGACAAAGCATTGGAATTACAGTTGCCGAATATCATCATTTTGCTTTTACTTGCCTTGCCTATTGACATGTGTAAGTTTGTGTTTGCGTTCCTGTAGCTACTTCTGATGAAGAGATGACAATGTGGGTTAAGGGTTTGAACGGGCTTGTGGCTGATACGCTGAAATCCCCGACACCACTTCAGATTGAGAGGTAAGACACAAGTGACCTCTGAATACTGGTCGGTGGTTTTCAAACTCAGGATGTAGATTTATGTTGTCCACATTGTCGGTTCATCCACCTGCTTGAAATTTGATGGTAATGTTTGTGAGATGTGCTATAGACGATGACGATTGCCGGTATCCCTGTGATCATGGGATGACTTTGGATAATTTGTGCAGCATGAGGGTAGAACTGGAACTGCCTGAAAGACTTTCTTTAAATAGTGCTGCTGGTTAGACAAATAGTGTGGCTGTAATAGCCCTGATTATTTCAGTAGACACATTTGAATTATGCTTTTATTGGCCTGTGAGCCTGAAGGTGCATCTAAAGAGCTACATTGAAAACATGCGGGAGTCAGACGGCACTGGGATTGATTCTGCTGCGGGGGGAGCGCGTATA
Source organism: Proterorhinus semilunaris (assembly GCA_021464625.1). Lineage (NCBI taxonomy): Eukaryota > Metazoa > Chordata > Actinopteri > Gobiiformes > Gobiidae > Proterorhinus > Proterorhinus semilunaris. The sequence continues at coordinate 20,364,972 of CM038347.1, forward strand.
CAAACCTTATAATAGATCCATGATACAAACACGTGCTGCACTATCGGTCAGATTTCTGAAGCATGGAGAGGCCAGCGCTTTGATGCCGCCGTCACATCTCTATGAGCTTGTTCTCTCTGGACAGTGTAACTCACAGTGGCTGAATACAGCAGTTTGATTCCTGTTGGTGCCTAAAAAGTATTGTGCACTGTAATGTTTATGAACAACGGGGGAGAGGATGAGAAGAGAGACGGGGGAGGGACACTTGCCTGTGCTGCTTCCTGCTCGCGTGCCGTGTGCGTAAACCTCCGTCACTCGGCGTGCACCTCTTGGCCCTGCCCTGTATGTGCTTCGTGCTGCTGCTGAATGCGCCACCTGTGTTTCAGGCTCGGGCCTACAATTCGGGGCTCTAGCTGGGGTTGCTGGAAATAGGAGAGAATTTCCAAACTGGTTTTAGCCATAGTAGGACCTGGCAAACCAAAGTTTGGAGCTCATTGTGTTTTCTAATTGGATAATCATCATGAGAACCAACATAAGCAATTTTGAGATTTTAACATGTGTGTAAACCAATATTTGACTGCTGTTTAACTCGTATCTGGGGAGTTGGAACACAAATGGGTAATTTTAATGAAATATTTACAAAGTGTCACATATTCTTAAGACTGCTGTGTAGCATTACAGGGATGCTGCTTTCCATCAGTCCGTACCACATTCTGATCACCACTGGTCAACAGGGCTTTGACAATATATCAATATTGTGATATTTTGTGACACGATACTTTTTCAATTTTGATGACATCATGCATATTAATGAAGCTGCAGTACTCCACTGCTTTAGAGGGCAGCACTAGGACTGAACACTGTCTCTGAAATATATTGCATTCACTTTTTATAATTAATTATTCATTATTATAATTATTGTATTCAACACATTTATTAATTGCCTCGTTGTTTTTGACTCATTCATTTCTTCTTCTGCAGGTGGTTACGCAAGCAGTTCTACGCCGTGGATCGTAACCGAGAGGATAGGTAAGTCAGACCTGATCGAATCATCCTCACAGGAAATGATAATTAGATTGAGGCCGTGTGTGTCCCACCACAGAGCAGTAACAGATGAGGCCACTCGAGGATGATACACAGTGGTGCAAAGTAACAAGATACTTTTACTCAAGTATTGCAATAATTTAAGGAATTGGATACAGACCTTTCCAAGAACAAAGTCTGTTTTTTGACGAACAGTTTTACCTGTACTTGAGTAATGCTGTTTGTTAGTATCAGAGCACTTCTTCCTGCTCAGCCATGAGGTGTCTGAGGTTTATTGAAGGAACTGAGCTCTCAGCTGCACACAGCTCCTCTTCCTGCTGCAGGAAACACACGGAGGATGGAAAGCTGTCTCTGTTGTCGTGTCCAAGTGAAAAAAAAATTCAAATGCCATTGGTTGGAGGTACATGATTATTAGGAAAAAAAAATTATATTATTTAACAGATCAATTTGAAACTTTTCCCATAGTTTTTTTTCATTTAAGGATTTTGTTTTAATTTATGTAAATATTTTGTTGCCCTTTTTAAAGTTTTTATATTCATAGTTTATAAGATACCTTTTGTTTGCTAATTTTCCTGTCTATTTGCATCACTAAAGTCTTGTCTTAGCTTCTCATTGTGGAAATTATACATTAAAATTGTCGAAATTGCCTATAATTTCGATCTGCAATTATAGACCCGGGTTTAAATGTGTGGTTTTATTTTGAAGACATATTTTTTACAAACATTTAGTTATTATTTATGTGTAGTTTTTGAATAAACCTTTACTTTGTTTCTTGGGGGGTTTAAAGCTCAATAACTTGGGTTAGAATTTAGATATCGGAACATTTCTTCTAAGCAAACCTTTAAAATATTAAGTACAAATCTCTACAAGTACAAGGAGTATAGTTTCAACAATGTGAGAAGAAATGGGTTGTACTCATGAATGTACAATTTCCCCATATAATTCGTTAGAGACATTGTACATAAAGAAACTGCCTAATCTAGTGGTATGTGTTTAATTGGTTTCCAAGTTAACGTTTATATGCATAAAAGCTGTAAGAGCGAACTGACCCAAAACCTAAACATTAGTAAAATTAAATCAATTAGTTTTGCCTGCAGTTAGAAAAACTATTTAAAAAGGTTTAAAGTAAAAGTCACCTCCTCAAACATTTACAGATTAGAAGTAACTATAAACATCTACATGGTGCTACGTGTGTATTGATGTTTTCTGTCTCTTTTTTGTGTGCGTGTGTGTGCATAGGATTTCCTGCAAAGATCTAAAGAACATGCTGAGCCAGGTCAACTACAGGGTGCCCAACATGAGGTTCCTTCGGGAGAAACTTCCGGTAGCGACCTGTTTTTTTTATCACCCAGCGTGTCCAAACCTGTCCTTTACTCTCTTCAGTAGTTCTTTCTTTTGTTAATGAACACTTTGCCCGTGGTGCTTTTACAGGACTCTGAGATGAGAAACGGCGACGTCTCCTTCAGTCAGTTCGCTCACCTGTATCGAAGCCTCATGTTCGACGCGCAAAAAAATGTAAGTCGAACTGCAATTTGTAAAAGTAGTCTTGCTTCTAGGCATTCTCGTCTTCCTGAGCCCCATGATGATGATGCCCGAATGCCTTTTCTGTCCTCGCTCCTCCCCCCACAATGCCGTTCCCAGTCGGTGTATTCTCAAATGGCTTTCAGATCAATATGAGTCTGCTAAAAACCCACTGAACCCTCTCGGTGCAGGCTGATAGAGCGCACGCATAAAAGTGCTCAGCCACACACAGCGGAAAAGAGGCCGACAGACTGGCTGGGGTCAAGCTTAATGGATGACCTCACTCCCCTTTCCCCCGTAGTGATCTATATGTGTCATCTGCATAGAGAGTAACGCACACTGTCACAGCCAATTTATGTGATGATTTTATTGCCTTTTGTTCTTTTTTTTTTTTTTTAGGTGGAAATCCCGCCTCTGCAAAGGTATGCTCAGACTACACAGACATTTGTCAAAATGTTGCTGGATATTACATTTAATGGTGGATTCTGTGTTAACCTCTTAACCCCCACCTGAAACGAGCGCATTTTTTCTTCCGTTCAGCTTTACCCACGTCTAAAAGCTTCTTGAGAAAAGCATCAAAATAGCGACAAAAAAAGTGACAGAAATTGCAAAAATATATTGAAAATGCAACACAAAAGTGACAAAAAAAGTACAACAAAAACGTGGCATAGCTTGACAGAAAAATCGCCACAAAAGAGCAACAAAAAAGTAACAGTAAAAGCGATAAAGTTAAGGCAACGTCTGCTGATCTACTATCTCCATTAATGTCTGTAGCACTGTGAATCTTGAGTTGGGAAATCTTGATCGTGCCTCTCTCCTCGAGTGTGCATGTGTGTGTGGCTGAGTTTATGTTTGTGTGTGTGTGAATGCAGCAAGTGAGCAAAGTGAGTGATCAATGTGATAACTGTAAACTTCAATAAAATGTATTTTGTATGTGTATGTGTTAAAAAAAAAAGTTACGACTGCAACACAAGGAAAAAGATCAGTTTTGATTAGTTTTATGGGTCTTGGCTTTCAAATGAGACACTACTCTGGCCTATAGGCTGAGTTGCCTTGTGTACGAAATGCGCGATATAAATAAACTTGCCTTGCCCAAACTCCAGTCAAGAAGCTATTAGATTTGGGTAAAGCTGAACTGGAGAAAATGCGCTTGGTTAAGTGTTAGAACAATATCAGTGCATTGTGTAATTCAATCTATATTCAGGACGGTTATCAAATATCTACATTTTATTCTCATATTGTTAAGTTATGCAGCCTTCATGGATTAAACCTGGCTCTGTTCGTCTGTGTCTGATGATACGTCTGTCTCCCTCAGATACATTGATCGGCCAGAACAGAGGGTTTCTCTTGAAGACTTAAAGAACTTTTTCCTTGAACATCAAAATGTAAACATCTCCAACCCTTTACAGCCGCTTTAATTTGTCATGATTTCTCTCACACATGTAAAACTGCATGTTCTTACAGGAAACGTGGGCCACAGACCAGGTGCAAGATTTTATGTTCAGCTACTTGAAAGATCCACTGCGAGAAGTTGAGCAACCATATTTTAACCAAGAAGAGGTACAATCTCACTCAATTCCTTCCTGTGCAAATGTATGTGAATTATTTAGAAAAGGCCAATGATAGATTTTTTCCAATACTTCTCTGTTGTCTGTGTAGGAGGGAAATGCTCAAAAATGGTCCACGGATTGCCCCCTTATTAGCCTACAGCCCACACAGATGGTTATTGAGTGTAGCATCTGCGTGAACGAGAAGGGGGCACTTTGTGGTTGAGCAAAGCGTGACTGGGGGTGGGGGGTGGAGGAAGCCTTTACAACATGCTTAGCGGCTCAGGAAACCATTAGTTCTTGAAATCAAGAGTAAAGTAAAATAAACCACCCAAAAAAAGGTACGGTTTATAATACCTAAAATACGCTTCAGTGATTTACATTTATTACATTGTGCTCATACTTGTATAAACTTGACGGTAGCTGCGCTCCTAAACTAATATACTGATTTCTGTTTTTTCAAATAACATTGTTTCTCATAACTGAGCCTAATCCTAACCACAATCTTGGGCCGTTTCCCCCCCTGAAATCACCAATCTTTCCTTTTTCTGCTGGACTTAGTTCCTGACCTACCTGTTTTCCAAAGAGAACACCATTTGGAATTCATCCTTAGACCAGGTGCGTCCCGAGAACATGAACAACCCCCTGTCCCACTACTGGATTTCCTCGTCCCATAACACGTGAGTACTATAATAGTTTATTCATTTATTTAGCTAATTGTATACCCCCCCAAAGATTTGGTTGAATTTAAAGCATTTGATCTCAAACTCTATTATTATTGTTCTTGTAATGTATTGTTTCAGTAGGAGTTTGGCGTTTCTTTTAGACCCGATTTAGGCTTGATTGCACTTGGAAGGTCAAACATTTTATTAAGTGGCACTACCTGGTGTTAAAAAAAAATTGAGAACTGCTCCAATTACTTTGATAGATGACGTTCAAACTCCCACTGTTGAACTGCACCTCGTCTGCGACGCGCCTGTTGTTGTTTCATACTCCGATGACGGTGCCCTCTTATTTTTAGCTACCTGACGGGAGACCAGTTTTCCAGTGAGTCGTCCCTGGAGGCGTACGCGCGCTGTCTGCGGATGGGCTGCCGCTGCATCGAACGTGGGTAGACTCATAACAAACACGGCATACTTTTAGACCGCAAGAGATCGTATCACCACCACTTTACTTTCAACTTCACCAATTATAGGCTTCCACACACCTCCTCACATCCTTTTAGTGACTTGCTTTTGATGCAGACGACACACCCCTTACGCAGACAGACTTGTGTAACAGTGACTGTGGAATATGGTCTTTACATTGGCGCCCAGTCAAGCAGGTTCTATCAAAAGACCTGGATTACAGTTAGTGCTAGGGTCAGTAAAACCCTAGCACTAAATTAAAACACACATTGCATAACACAGGTATGTAAACTCTGTCCTTATTCAAGGTCAGTGGAGTAGCTCAAATTGCAATGCACATATTTATCTGAGTAAACAAGTCACCCAAAGAATTTTTGACATGAATATCACCACCACGAAATGTTCTTCTTGAAATGTTTTGACACACCAGATGTTGAAACTAGGGACGCACCGATCCGATACTGTAATCTGATATCGGAGCCAATATCCCAAAAATACGATATCGGGCATTGGCTACAAGATGCTGAACCCAATACCAGTTTTGGCTCCCGCCGCTTTAAAAACACAACTTTCACCAAGTGAATCTGAGTGAATATGGACATGCTGTATATAATTTTGAAGCTGAGTTAGTTATAACATTCGTAACTTATTTCTGATCACCGTGCAAAATGCAGCAGTTAGCAATAGCATGCTAAAGCTGATGGCAGTATGCTAATGCTAACGTCAACTAGTCAAGGCTGGGACAATGCTATGATTGGAACAAAGTAGCCTAATAAATTAAAATCAGCCACAGTGTTTGTATTTTAGTTTATGAAATTCTGTTAAAGAATAACATTTGAGTTATGCACAAGTTGTAATGATCAGATCAATTTATGTGCATATTAATAACCCAAATAGCTAGTCATATATTTAGTGTAGAAAGTACAGTTATTCTTGTTTAATGTTTTTCCATTACAGTTTATTAGTCACTCACAGCAACTACGTTTTAAGAAAGTCTCTCTTGGTATCGGTTAATATCGGATATCGGCAGCTACTCAAACCCCCGGTATCGAAAGCAAAAAAGCCGGAGTGACTCCTAATAATACACATTTCGATCTTTTCAGTGGACTGCTGGGATGGTCCAGACGGCATGCCAGTGATCTACCACGGACACACCCTCACCACAAAGATAAAGTTTTGCGATGTCCTGAACACCATCAAAGAGCACGCGTTTGTCACGTCCGAGTGAGTGTAATAAATCCCTCTCCACAGTCTCGTGCTCTGCGCTCTAGATCAGATGTTCCTGCAGTGGCCTTAGATATTATTTGAGCGAATCACATATGATTTTAAAAAGGGGGCACAGGTGCAGAAAACGGAAACAAAAAAACATTCAAGACAATTCCTTTTTCACCTCTTAGCCCCCCCCCCCACCTTAACAGAGCGCATTTTCTCCCGTTCAACTTTACCCAAATCTAAAAAGCCTATAGTCCAGTGAAACGCCTCATTTGAAAGCTGAGACCTACTAAATTGATCGTAACTTTTATGTTTTTGAGTTTTTGTCATGTTTGCGTTGTTGTGTTGTGGTCACTTTTTCATGGTGTTGTGGTCCCCTTCTTGTTGATTTTTTTTGTTGCCTTTTCATCACTCTTTCATTGTGTTTTTGTCGCTCTTTTGCCGTGTTTTTGGAAGCATTTTTGTTTTGTCCTCATCTTTTTGATTTTTTTTCATCACCTTTCTGTCAGGTTTGTCGTTTTTTTGTCACTGTTGTGTTTTCGTCACTTTTTCATCACGTTATTGCATTTTCATCCTTGTTTTTGTCAGATTTTTTTGTTGTTGCTGTTTTTACGCTTTTTTCAAGAAACGTTTAGATTTGGATAAAGCCGAACTGGAGAAAATGCGTTCGGTTAAGGCGCGGGGGGGGGGGGGTAAGAAGTTAAGTACGTTTGCTGTTATTTTTATGTTTCGATGCGTTTGGCTGCAGTCGTTCTTTTTGAGTTGGGGACTCGAGCACAAACAGAAGGGGCTTAAAGGACAAGGAGGGGGAACCACTGGTCTAGATACAGAACAAAGTGACTCTTGCCATTTCTGCCGGTTAGTTTGCATGTTACATAAATGTTTTAACAAATAATGAGAATCTGTCATTGTTTTCTATAAATAATTTACACCTTGAGGAATCCATCTGTCGTTGAACACATTTCTCTTTTTTTGTCCCCTCACCTAAAGTACAACTCTTTAAGTGAGGGGACACAATGGCACTTAAGTAATGTTGAATCATGCTCAATTAAGGATGTGTATAAAATAAGAGTTTATGGCCTCAGTTCACTTTTATGTGGTATTCATGTAACGAGAGCTCTTCAAGATGCGTGACAAAAGCAAAAAAACATTGTATCACTCTTAACTCCCGCCTGAACCGAGCAACCAGTTTGGCTTTTACCCAAATCTAAAAGCTTCTCGACTGCAGCTTACAACCTATAGGCCAGAGTAACGCCTCATTTGAAAGCTAAGACCCACAAAACTGATCTAAACTGATCTTTTTCCTCACGTTGTTGCCGTGTTGTCGTCACATTTTTGTGTGTGTTCTTTTTCATCTCATTTATTGTGGCTTTCTTTTCGCCTTTTCATCACATTTTTGCCTCTTTTTTGTTGTTGCACTTTCATCGCTTTTTGGTCACCGTTTGACGCTTTTTTGTTGCGTTTTCATCCTCGTTTTCGTCGCTGTTTTGACACTTTGTTCAAGAAGCTTTTAGATTTGGGTAAAGCCAAATATGCTTGGTTCAGGCGGGGGTTAAAAGGTTAAAGTGTTTTTATTGTGTGAATCTAGTATGCACCATCACTGCATTTGAAATCTGATTTGATCCAGTTTAGTCGCTCTTTATGCCATGATTGAGCAAACACTAAACTGACACTTCTGTTGCAGTTATCCTGTCATCCTGTCCATCGAGGACCACTGTAGCATTGTGCAGCAGAGAAACATGGCCACGTTTTTTAAGAAGGTTTTTGGGGAAATGCTCCTGACCAAAGCGGTGGACATCACGGCAGACGGCCTTCCTTCCCCAAATCAGCTCAAAAGAAAGATCCTCATCAAGGTGCGCACGTCACCTGCTGTATATATAAGATTTATTGAGTTGACAATTTTGTTTACTTCAGTTATTGAAGTTTTTTTGTTTTGTTTATTTGAGCAGTTAAATTCTCCTCTAAAGGAGTGGGCTGAGGCAAAAGCTTATACGCGCCCACCCCCGAAAACATCGCAATAAAAACATTTAATCATATCACAGTAGTACAGGGAGCATATTACAAAGTACAAGATACAAGAGCCTGGGAACACGGCATGCACACATACACACAACGTACCCTTTTGTGATTTAACTTTACCTGTTATAATTACATGATCAATCTTGCATTAAGCAACATCATATTGATTTTGATTTGCCTCATTGGCAAAAGAGCGGCTGTTTTAACACGGACCACACTTACAAAGCACTGTTTGAAATGTTTGTATAAATTAACAGAATTGAACGGAAAGGAAACACAACTGCAACAACTGTCTGGTTTCAAGTACGATGTCTAGTACAAAGCAAGGCGATCATGAATTGTATTATTATTTTTTTTTTACAGATGGTTACCACTGCCAAACATGCTTAACAATTTCCAAAAGGCACTAGTTCTGTGTTCAAAAGGCACATTAATATACATATTATCTGTGATCTTGCAACTTCCCAGTTGCCATTTCCATCATTCCATTTTTTCTTTTTCCTTTTTTTGTGTACAATGAATTATGTAATATGTAAGCTCTACATACTGTAGTGCGTTAAGAAGCCAGGGTGTAGAGCAGGCCAGATGAAGAGGGCAGTAGCTCCCCAACAACTAATCCCCCACCCAGCAAGTTATTCAAGCTGTCGCAGGATCAGATCTGATTTTGTGATATGACATTGCTATTTATATTGTGTTTGTTGTAATGATGATCTTTTTGTGATCTGGACCCTAAGAACCTGCTCGCTCTCCTTGTGTTGCAGCATAAGAAACTTGCAGAGGGCAGTGCCTATGAAGAAGTGTCCACCTCCACCCCATACTCTGAGAATGACATCAGCAACTCAATCAAAAACGGGATCCTGTATCTGGAGGACCCAATCAACCACGTGAGTAACCTTAATTTATGGAAACAAAACAAAACAAGGATTGTAAATTAAAAGTATTTTTAGCAACACATTGAAGCATCAGTTTCGGTTGTGTTTAAAGTCTGTATTTTGTCCCGTAGGAGTGGTACCCGCATTTCTTTGTACTGACAAACAGTAAGATCTACTACTCTGAAGAGACCTCCAACAATCAAGGCAATGACGATGAGGAGGAGCACAGGGAGGTCAGTAATATCAAATACTTACTCATAAATATTTAAAATAGACCTAAATAAATGTAATATCAAAGCATGAATTATTAATGTTCTGCCTGTTCTGTGTCTGACAAGCGAAAGTAACTCCAAACTGACCCTTTGCTCCAGGTGTCTATCGGTGTGGACCAACACGTGACAGAAAAGTGGTTTCACGGTAAACTGGGCGCAGGTCGCGATGGGCGGCAGATCGCAGAGCGGCTGCTGTCGGAGTACTGCCTGGAAACAGGTGCTCCTGACGGGTCCTTCCTGGTCCGCGAGAGCGAGACCTTTGTGGGGGACTACACCCTGTCCTTCTGGTAAGCCTCAGAATGTGTAACAATAGAATATTAAATTAATCATGAACCGAACGTTTTGTTAATGAGAAATAACATATAAATACAATAACATGCACTGTCCCTACTCCCTATCAAATAATTCAAAGCAATAAACCATTAAATGCATTGATGGATAAGGTGGAATCATCTCTTGCATAAAATACAGTTTTACATGTTCACCTACTGTATCAGAAACAACTAAATCAATGTTATTTATTTTCCTTTGACCTTCCGATCCTTACAGTTAAAAGAATTGCAGATACAATAGAGACTTCACATGACCACAGTAATGACTGGAATCTGTCAATAACCCCCCCATTATTGATGTTGTGCATTGCTGCTCAAAGGATTGTGGCTGTCCGCTGAGTTTACTGAAGCCCATGCATATATTCTAAACCACAGTACACAGTATGGATGGAAAAACGGACAGTGAAATGATTTCAAATATTAATAGTAATATGATGTGAAACTATTTTATTGTTCCACCAGGCGTTCCGGGCGAGTACAACACTGTCGAATCCACTCGCGGCAGGAGGCTGGCTCTCCCAAGTTTTACCTAACGGACAATCTAGTATTTGACACTCTCTATGCCCTTATTGGACACTACCAGCAGGTGGCACTGCGCTGCAATGAGTTTGAAATGAAACTGACGGAACCAGTGCCTCAAACCAATGCTCATGAGAGCAAAGAGTAAGTTATCATTTAGATTATCGATAATATCAATTGTTGTTTGTTCATTTTATAGCCGAGTCTTTTTTCCAGGTGGTACCACGCTAACCTGTCGAGAAGCCATGCTGAAAACATGCTGATGAGAGTGCCACGTGATGGGGCTTTCCTTGTGAGAAAAAGAGCTGAACCAAACTCATTTGCTATTTCCTTCAGGTAAAGTGGTTTTAACATTGTACCGTTGTCCAGAACAAAACGTCTCTGACCATTGTGTGTGCTTATTCCGGACAGAGCGGAGGGAAAGATAAAGCACTGCCGTGTGCAGCAGGAGGGACAGACTGTGGTGCTGGGCACCTCAGAGTTCGACAGCCTCGTGGATCTCATCAGCTACTACGAGAAGCACCCTCTGTATCGCAAAATGAAACTCCGTTATCCAATAAACGAGGACACACTGGAGAAGATTGGCACTGCTGTATGTTCATTTGAACATCAAATAATATGTATAAATAGTTGAGGTTTTGTGATATTGACTTGCACTAAACATTTTTAGGAGCCCGACTATGGATCACTGTATGAGGGGAGAAATCCTGGCTTTTATGTTGAGGCCAATGAAATGCCGACTTTTAAGGTATCGAAGTTGTGAATGTGAAGAGTATAACTATAAATCAACTAATGATTTACCCTAATTTTTAGTGCACTGTTAAAGCTATGTACGAATATAAAGCTCAGAGAGATGACGAGCTCTCCTTTACAAAGAACGCCATCATCAACAACGTGGACAAACAGGAAGGGGGCTGGTAAGTGACCCTGTTGTACTTGATTGTCCTTTGGTAATCCTACATTATCTTTTGCTCCACATGTGTTTGTTTTCATTCAGGTGGAAAGGTGACTGTGGGGGAAAGAAGCAGCTGTGGTTTCCTGCAAACTACGTAGAGGAAATCAGTCCGACAGCCGCGGAGCCTGACAGAGCAGTAAGAAAGAGTTTCTAACTAATTATTTATTTGTGGATTTTCCAAAATAAATAAACACTTTTTTGTTTTCTTTCAGCAGGAGGTAACTGAAAACAGTCCATTGGGGGATCTGCTCAGGGGAAGTGTCGATGTGTCATCTTGTCACATTGGTAAGCAGCTTTTCACTTTTTTCACTTTTACACTGCACATTTATCTATTGAGAACCCATTATTGGAGCCATAAACTCAAATGCAATAGTTGACCAGAGAGTTTAGAGATTGAGCACATAAAGAGGGTTTTTTGTTGAGGAAATCCCTGAATGACAAAGTTGTATGATAAAGATCAGGATAGTGTTTGTTTTTGCTAAACTGTCTTTCTATGCATAAAGTGGTGTTTAGGCTTCTGGCTCCATCTAGTGGTAAACCTAAAACTTTGCTGTGTCTTTTCATACAGTATACTTGTGTTTTTATCAAATGTTGAAACCTTAACTGTGTTCATGAAGCAAAGCTTGCACACAACAATATTAAACTTGAAATTCATGGGCGCTATTGTATTTTTGACTGATCAAAGTTGCCTGAAATTCTTTTTCTCCCAGCTATAAGGCCGGACGGGAAAGGAAGTCGACAGCATGTCTTCTCTCTTGCTCCAAATCCCTCGATGCGACTTGGTCCAGTGTTGGATGTCGCAGCCAACAGCCAAGAAGAACTCAATCAGTGGGTTTTGAAAATCCGGGAGGTGGCGATGACCTCGGAGGCCAAGGTAAATTTACACAGATATTTGTCCCACTTCGTTTGCGACTGTGGTTATGTATGTTTGAAATGTGTTTGTACGTTTATCAGCTGGAGGAGGGGAAGATGATGGAGAGACGAAAGAAGATTGCACTGGAGCTGTCTGACCTGGTCATCTACTGCAGACCTGTGCCTTTTGATGAAGACAGTACGCACTTTCATTTAAAATTGTGTGAATGTCTGCATTGCATCTTTTTAAAGTTAAAAGGAAGCGACAAAAGCTTAATAGTGGCGCCTTTTTTTCTGCAGAGATTGGCACAGAGCGGGCGTGTTTCAGAGACATGTCATCTTTTCCCGAAACAAAGGCAGAGAAGTACGTCAACAAAATCAAGGGGAAGAAGTTTTTACAATACAATCGTTTGCAACTGTCCCGCATTTACCCACGAGGCCAAAGACTAGACTCCTCCAACTACGACCCTCTTCCCATGTGGCTCTGTGGGTCTCAACTGGTGGCACTCAATTTCCAGACTGCAGGTTGGTCGTTCTTTTCTTTACACTGGCTTTATAAAATTCTAGAATGCAAACTCTTACCCCCCACGGGCCTTAACCCCATGCATTTTCTCCAATTCAACTTTACCCAAATCTAAAAGCTTCTCAACTGGAGCTTACAGTCTGTAGGCCACAGCAGAGGTGGACTGGCCATCGGGGCTGACGTACTTTTAGGCCGGTCGGGCCAGTCAGATCGAGAGATACGCCCCGTAAATCATTACACCGGCCCACAATAAGCGCCAAGGGCTATTGGGATTCCCTATGATTATATAGATGCAATTACACAATTCTTCCACTAGAGGGATTTGACGCATTTTATACCCTTCTGGTGGCATGCTTTCTTGAGGTATGGTTCCCAGATAATCTCATATAATGAGTAATGGGCCTCATGCCCCTCACATCATATCTCCCAATATAAGAGGGAATAGTTTATTGTAACACCCTCCAGGACCCAAAGAACCTCGGTTCTCAATTTTTTTTATACATTTTAGACAAATGTTTGCAAAGAAGTGCATGTTAGGAGTTGTCAGGTGACCCGCCCTCCTGCCCCTCGTCGTCAGTGCGCGCAGTTTGTAAATAGCTTCTAGTTTCCATTGAAAAGATTTACAATGTTTTGGCCTTTTTGGGAATTCTATTTTCACTACACACCTCTCTAACTCTATGGTGAGTTTTACCATTTCATTGCCTAAACAGCGTGATAATTTGGTTGGTTTGAGAAGTTTGTGTTGCAGTCACGAGAGGAACCTCATTAACGGAACGCACATTATAAGATTGTTTAGTAATTTTACAAACGTTCCATCAATTTGTAAACGACAAGATTAACGTGTTGAGGTGTTACCTTAAATTCGGCAGAAACAACATGCAGCTATAATTGTCCTTGATTCGTAGCTTATACTGTGTTAGTTCAAGCCAAGGGCACGTTCTTGTCGCTCTTGTGTAGCTTCTTTTTTTTAATTACTTTTTTTGTTGTATTTTCATCCTTGTTTTCGTTGCTGATTTGACACTTTGTTCAAGAAGCTTTTAGAGTCGGGTAAAGCCGAACTGGAGAAAATGGGCTCAGTTCAGGTGGGGGTTAAGAGGTGTTTTTTTTTTTCTGGTTTAGATATGGATTAAACTGATGGGTTTAGGCCGGTATTTTTGGTAGTTCTCGTTCTGTTCTTTTATAGATGTATACACTTTGTCTTGTAGATAAACCAATGCAGATGAACCAGGCCTTATTCATGTTGAATGGCCGTTGTGGATATGTGCTCCAACCACCAATCATGAGGGATGACAACTTCGACCCATTTGACAGACACACAGTTTGCGGCGTGGATCCCGCCACCCTGCAAATAGAGGTTCAGTATTATTGTATTATTATCATTATACAGGTGCAAGTTAGTTATTAATTCTTTACGTGGTAATCATCATTGGAACATTAGGGAACTGTGTCTGCCTACCTGTGTGCTTGCTCTTTAATATATTTTCACTAATTTGTTAATATTAAAATCTTTTTTTAATTTTTTTATGTGTGCTCAACTGCACCTTTAAAACGTTAATCTGACTTAAAAATGCCATTTGTTTGTTCAAGGTTTTGGGAGCTCGTCATTTGCCAAAACATGGGCGAGGAATAGTTTGTCCCCTAATTGAGATTGAAGTGTGTGGGGCGGAGTACGACAGTGCCAAGCAAAAAACCGACTCTGAAGGTAACCTTGGTTTGTTTTTATGCCATTTCGATTCTCACTGTAGATGATCATGTTAAGCTGCAATTCTCCTACTTGGTGTTATAGAGCTTTACAATGTATTCAATCTTTGTCCATGGATAAAACCTTTTATTTATTTTCATCTCTGCAGCGGACAATGGCCTGAACCCCACTTGGCCCAGAAAGCCTTTCCAGTTCACTGTGGGCAACTCGGCATTTGCCTTTCTGCGCTTTGTTGTTTATGAAATCGACATGTTCAATGACCAAAATTTTCTGGCTCAGGCCACATTTCCCATTCAGAGTCTCAAGACAGGTAACATAACATAATCACTTAGGAATAATGGAGGAGTGTAAATACTTCCTGAACCCAAGATAAATGAAACGTATTATGATCGTCCCTTTAGGCTACCGGTCAGTACCGTTAAAGAACAGCTTCAACGAGGATCTAGAGCTGGCCTCACTTTTGGTCCATATGGAGATCATCAGAGGCAGGGTAAGACCAAGTTCATACTTTTTGTGATCATAAATTAAATTTACTGTATAATTGACAGTGTGCGTGTGGTGGGATATTTTGTATCAGAGGGATAAGATATTTGTTTAAAGTTTACATGTTTGATGGTTTTTAAATAAAGGGATTATTTTATTGCAATATAAAGGGATGTGTTGTCAAAGGTTTTTTCATCCTTTTATTTATACAGGTCTGTCCCTTGTGACTTAATGTCTCATTTGCAAGAGAAACTTGTTTCAAACAACTTGTTTCACATTTCTCTGAGAATCATATTATCAGAGTTCAAATGGCCAAACTTTAACCACTGTCCTGTCCATTCCCTTTAGGATGAAAATGGAGAGGTTCTGAGCCCGTTTCTGAGTGTGGGGACCTCGCCTGTGGCCCTGTCTCATGTGGGCCGGGAGCGTATGGGGGAGTTTGGCTCAGTGTCCTCTCTCTCCTCTATGTCTCCTCTGCCACAGTCGCCTGCTCAGGCCCAGGCCATTGGCTACAGAGGCAGGGAGGGCTCTTTCGATTCCCGTTACCAGTCCCCGATAGACGACTTTCGCCTGTCCCAGCAGTCACTCTTGGATCACATGGACTCGCAGAACCGAAGGTGGGTGTTATAGCCATAGGTTCGAGTGGTGTTTGGCTCGTGAGTACTAAAGCTGTGTCTTTGTGTCTGCAGCAGGATGCTGCGCGGGGCCCGAGTGGGTGGAGAGAACCGCGTCTGAGTTCGAGCCAATCAGGATTTGTCTCTGCACCCCCCTCACTCGTACTGATGATGTCACTGACTGCTGTGAACACTGTTTCCATGGAAACGCCCACCATCGCTTTGGCCTACATTTCAGGCAGCTCTCCTTCTCCGCCCAGAGCCCTACCAACAGCCTCTTTGCCTCAGCCCGGCCCGGTGTCCTGTTCTCCTGAGGAGCAGCTCAAACACGGAGGTGGGACAGCCTCCAGACACGAAGAAGTGACTGATGTTTACAAGACCAAAATGGTGGAAAAAGTCCCATCTTTGGGCTAATTCGGGCTGGTGGGGGGTGGACCCCTCTCACTGTTAGAGGAGTGCACATCAACTACTTTGGAGGTTCAGAGAGAGAAAAGAGCAGTATAAAACTAATAGAAATTTGCTCTACTCATTTTATCGGATCTGAATATAGAAGTATATACTGTATTTATTCCTGCTGTGCTGTTGTCCAGAGAACAGCTGCAGCAGCTGACCTGCTCTCAAAGAGCACCTCTTTCCATGTTTTAATATTCTAATTATTTAAACAGTTAAACATTCATAATGTGACTTTTATGTATATGTGTAAAACACGAGGGCTCTGTTTGGTTATTTCATTGTTAATCTTTGTGCCTCCTTTGTAGTTTGTGCTGATTTAGGAGGTTATTTAATTTCTTTAGGCAATTTATAGCCTGTTTTTTGCAGCATTAGTGAGGAAGACGGCAGCATATAATTTTCTGTACAGACTCTGAAAAAGGCTTTTTTTTTTCTTACATTCCTAAAAAACTGCACATCATTCCCCTGCACTGCAGGTGCCTTTAAGCCAGTCTCTCACATTTTTTTTATTTCTTTTCATTTCCTACATCATTATCTGTGTAACACAGGTGTGTCAAGCATCAGGAACTAACCCAAAGGTTGTAGGCGCATATGAAACACAATACAACTAATATTTTTGAATGTAACCCAGGAATCTGACCGCATTCAATAGTAACTGGATTTGTAGAAACTATTCTACAGTGTTTAAAAAAAGGAAAATGTCAGATGACCATGGATTTGATTTTAACTTTGTGGATCTGTGTAAAGTATTTAACCCATGCTTTTTCACTTATGAATTTTAAACCCAAAACATGAATTTGTGTTTTGTTTTTTATGGTAAACGACATTACGATGGCTTTTTGGAAGCTCATGTTGATTCACAACTGCTCTAAACCTTCCTGGTATTATTACATTTTGCCCTGTGTGTTTTGGGTAAGTTGGCTAAGGTGCTTGACCATCTCATGGTTTTAGTCTGGGCCATCAATGTCTTGACCAAGTTTGTATGTACTATGTAACCTTTTGTCTATATTGAGGTTTAAGACGACTTTAATGTGTAAAACTCAGTATTCTCTCTCAGTGGTTGTCTATACACTGGGACTAAGCCATACAGTGTATTATTGTGTGAAATATTAGCAGGGAAGGGAGAGAATATGCAGGTTCTCACCCAAATCGTTTATCATCATGTTGGAGTTCTCCCAAAGTTGGTTATTTCGATTAAATGGTGTTTGTAGAATGCTTTCCCTCCAATGCTGCATCTTCTACTGCTAACCTTTCTGCTTGTGTCCATGTGCCTCTGTCTTTGTACATCACTATTCAGCCACATATTTCACATGACCAGCGGCATCTCAACACCTGCATACCCACCCTGGTCCCTCTGCTCAGGACAGTCCAAACGACCTGAGCACACGGTCTGTGAAGATGTCATTCAACTGGACTTCAGAGGACCTTTGTATGTGCGCAGTCTCTTATTTTGTCTACATTTGGTTTCTGAACGTCTAATTTTACAAATGCCTTTGTGTAATGTGCCTAAAACTCTGGAGAGGAAAAGTAATTGTTTTAATTTTGCTTTTCATATAAAACATACTCAAGCCTGAAAGTAAATAAAATTACTGCTTTAAAGTCTTTGCGTGGCTGACTGTTTTACATTTTTGCTGAGACTGGAGTGGCTTGCAATTAAGTAAAAATCCTTTTTAAAACCAGAGTCTTTGGATAATTATGACCGATTTGGCAGTGTAACCTGTAGTATTGTGAATTATGGAGGTCATAAAAAAATTGTTCAATAAAGAGTATTACATAATTTTTATTTTGCAAATAGTGTTTAAAAAATGTACAACAAGCTTAAGTATGGAACTTGGTGAACTCCGTTCTTTACAAATACATTAGGAAAGTTCCATTAAAAAATGATTTTCAAACATCAACGGCAAGCAGCACTTGAAGCTACAACACAAACATTACATACTTAAATACAAGTCACTTATTAAACACCAGGATGCTTATATTCTATGAATCACAAATCCCGCTTTAAATGGTTGCAAAAACTGTACAGCAATGACGGAAGGATACCAAATTTATAATCCAGATGAACTTCCAGGTCCAGAAATGAGATCAGTCCTGCTGTTACACAAAATGACAGCACATTCAGAGAGTTTGCAAGCATGACGGAAAAGTGTTGAGTGCATAACATGGAAAAAAGAAACAGGATTATTTTTTACATTAAGGCAAGCACCTGATAACAAGGAGCTGTACAGTTTTGTGGCGCCAAAGATTTGTCGCTATAGAGATACTCTGGCTATATTATTTTTATGATACCCTACTTATACTTGTAATACTCTGATAAACAGTCAAAAAAGAAACAACGATGGCACTGTCTGCAGGTTTCTGAAGTCTTCTGATGAAAGATTGCAGAAAAAGTGGAGAATGGAGTGCTCAAAAGATGAAAATGAGGGATTTTAAAGTCTGTCTTGTGTAGTGAAAGTATCTTTCCCTTTTCATCCAGTGAAGTTAGAACAGCGTCAGTGGCCGTGGAACCGGCACAATGGCCAACAGGCAAACCAGTTTCAACAGACAAAAGCCTCTTCAAACAGCTCCTGGAAAGAAACACATCATTAAAATGTTTTTTTTTAAACTTTTACCAGAGTGATTTATTCGCCCTGCTTGCCAAGAACCTTATGTTTTATTTTATTTCCTTATTGTTAATAAGCACATCTTTAACAATTTCACCTCATGCCAAACTCTCAGCCTTATTCGTCTTTGGACACGCCACACACGGACTGCTCCATCTTCTCCTCGTTTCCTGCCCCGGGCTGTGGCTCCATGGGGGATGAGGATCCTGGCAGCTGCGCCTCGGACTCTGAACCTGGGACGGCTGCTTCAGTGGCGGTCCCGGTCATTTGGGGCAGCTGGAACGAGGAGGCTTTGGTGGAAAACCAGTATTTCACCAGGTCAGGCGTCAAACCGCTGGCTTCTGTCAAATCCTCGAGCTGTGCACAAAGAATGCCACGACCAACAGGAAGATTTACACATAAAATCATCAACTGAAACGACTGAAAAAAATAACTAACTAAAAATACGGTTTTGTTTTATGGTCAGAATGATCATAATACCAATTTATGAGCTACTCGTTTCTTTCTAGAGATTATGTAAAATTAAGAGCAGGGGTTTTAGACTTCACTACAAAGAAACCTGGGGCCCATTCATATATCAACTTGAATGTAGAAAGATAAAGATAATTTTCCGGCCTTCATGGTGGTGCGTGCAACCCTACCATGGACGCCTAGTTAAGAATCGCAGGTCTAGAGACTCGTGTACCTCGGACTCGTTCAGCCGGCCGTAGCTGTCCAGATGCGCCTGTAGAGCCTGGTCATTTCCCTTCTCAAGGTCCTCGGTCAGCACAATGCGTTGGTACGCCTCCAGCCACTTTAATTGTCCATTCTTTTGTACATATCTACAATCTCCAAACCAGCGGACCACCTCAGGCCTCGGCAGCCCTGTACCCGAGATCAGCTCGTCGTACTGGGTCGCACTGGGCCACTGTGTCCGCGCGTAGATCTTTTTTAACATGTGCAGCTGGTCTGGGGTCTTTTTGCCTCGGTAAGACGTCGGTTTGGGAGACACAATTGTTTTAGGCGTGGAGGAGTGTTTTGAGGATTGGGTTGGACCAGGCGACGACGATGGTGTGTTTTGTGGATTAACTGCGGAACCATCAGAAGCATCACCCTCTTGTTTAGCCTCGGTCACCTTCAACATTTTTAGGTTGATTTTTATAGGGTTGACTTTAGGCTCCTCTTCATCCACCTCCTCTTCTTCACCCTCTGCTTCCTCCTCCTCCGCCTCCTCCTCTTCCTCTCTCATGGCCCGCTCCTCCTCTTGCCTCTTCTTCTCGGCTGCCAAACGTTTCCTCCGCTCCGTGAACCAGCCGTGGATCTCGCGTCTGGTCATTTTAGTCTCAGTTCGGAGTCTGTCCACCTCCTCGTTGGAGGGGTCCGGGCTCTGGGAAAAGCTTGCCTCCAATGCTTTAACCTACAAAAAAAAAAAAAAACATTTTTTATGTTCTTAGAAAAATTATGTATGCCTTGAATTCCCAAACCGCATTAAATTTAAATGGAACCAAATTCAGCCAGACTCAATACGGTAGATCAGAATTAGTCCAATGTTTGACACTTTGAATGCTGCTTCTATATACAATTGTCATGACTAGGTGGATGCATCTAAGTAAACACAAATTCCTACCTGATAGGGATCCCTCTCCTTATACCGTATCGCAGTGAAGTCTGGAGAGGGTGGTCTGGGGGCTCGTCGCGAAGGTGTGACGGGAGACGTGGGAGTTTGGGACGCAGATGGGCTCTGAGGGGCGGGGTCCGGTGTGCCGCTTGCATCATAGAGATCCAGCGGGTTAGCAGGCGTACCCGGGGCACTGGATGAACCTAAAGTCTTGTCCTTGCCCTGTCCCCCTGAGGTACGCGACCCCTTTAGGTTGCGTAAATGGTACCGCCTGTCGCTAAACCACTTTCTGACTTCCCTTACAGTGAGGCCAGTCAACGAGATAAGCCGGTCCACTTCTTCCTGGTCGGGGAACTGGTTCACTAGAAAACTGTCTTTCAAAGCCCCGAGTTGTTCCTGTGACTTCTTGCCCTTGTAAAAGCTGGGGTCCAGAAAAGGGTTGACGGGGGTTTTGGAGCCGGAGATGGAGGGGGCTGCAGGCGAGGGGGAGGAGCATTTAGAGGCGGGCGATGCAGAGTCTTCCATTCGGATATTTGGAGAATTACTGGCAGACGAGTGAACATCATCAATGTTTGTGCCTGGAGTGTTTTTGCTCTTACAGTTTGTGTTGTCATTTTTCAATACAACAGGGCTATTAGATTTGGAATTTGCACTCTCGATGCGCTCCTTAATCTTGCTTTTATTTTGGGTTTCTACATCGCTGTGTTTACCATTGACAATATTCGATTTTGCTCGATTGCTGCTGCCAAGACTTAAATTAATAACACTTGCTTGACCACTGCTATTAACAGAGCTGGTACCGTTTCTATTACTAGGGCTTATAACATTTCTCCCTGCACTGCTGCTGCCTACAGTCCCTATTACCATGCTAACTCCCTTGTCTGCCACCAGGGCGGCGGTAGGTCGAGCTTGCATCATGGGGCGGGCAGCTGCTTGTGGCTTGGGTGTGACTGCGAGGGCCACGGGAGCGCTGCTGACCTGAATACCATTGGCCATCATGGGCTGTGTGACGATCACCCCTCCGTGGTTGACGAGAGACCCTTGAAAGATTTGGGACAAGCTGGTGGCCCCCAATGAAGCAGGCAAAACTATGGTGTGTTGAGTGGTGCTATTCAGGCTTGGTGAAGTGGCTGGTGCTGTCTGGATTATGGTATTGAACATCTTCCTTCGGGCCTCTTCAATTTCCTCTGGAGACCAGCTGATGCCCTGCTTCAGTCTCTGAGCAGTGAACCAAATCTTGATCTGCTCCTCTGGAAACTTGGTGACCACCGTCAGGTAGCAGAGCTCAGCCTTAGTGGGATAGGGGAACTTGCTAAAAGAAGTCTTCAGGAAGGATGACTCATCCATTGAGGCACTATATGTCGGGATACTGCTTAAAGGAATCATCACCTGAAATGCAAAGATAAAGCGTGTTATAGCTCATGCTTAGGGCTGCAACGATTATCAGGATCAGTCATGACTAGAAGACTATTGTGTACGTATGGAGTGAATTGAAACACACCCTTTTTTGTAGAAGCGCTTTGGGTGACTTGTGTCATGTGAAAAATGCTATGAAAATAAGATTCCCTTCCCTAAATCTGGCTAAAATGTTATATTAAACAATTCAGCCAGTCATAAAAAAATTATTGCTTGTCGACAACTAAAATTTGTCAGCCATCATGATTTTCTAAGACCAATTATTCACAAATTGCACATAAACTGTCAGAAAGAAAATACCTTGGGAAGGTTTTTAGAATAAGTCGATGACGAAGAGGAGACATTCGAAGCAGTTACAGGTGTGGAGTGATGCACGTTTTTGTTCTGAACCACAGACACCACCTACAAAAGTATAATAACACTGTAGTAATTTAGTTTACATCAAAAGTTGAGCAGTTCATAAAAACATATACATCTGCATCATGATTGACTACTTACTTGCGTTATGGGTGTCTTAAGCATTGGCAAGGCACCTGACCCGTTGACTATCTGTATTGCAGAGGGCATGACTTTAGCAGTGCTATTGTGGACCAGAGTAGGGACATGACTAACATTCGCTGTTGTTGTAGGACTGTCTTTCCGGTCAGTCTCTCTTGATGCAGGAACCGACTCCGGCTCGTCCAATATTGTGTGCGATACCACTATCTTCTTAGGCTCCGACTTGCCTTTCAACATTCTCATAATTGGGGTTTTTGAAATTGCAATTTCAATATCTTTTCCCATTTCTGTCGTGTTCACAAAAGTCTGCTCCACCATGACCCTTTTGTCCTTTACTTTTAGTTGCAGAGAGGTATTCAAAGTGCTGGGATGAACTCGGGCATTGTGAAGCGCCAGCCCTTCAAATTTAGCTGATGATATTCCACAGGTGAGGCAAAGGAAGCAAGAGTCAGCGCGGAATTCTGGGTGCCCACTGTACACATGATCCAAAAACAAGTTAAGATCCTGGGTCACAAAGTTGCAAGGCCTACAGGTATAAGTGCCGTCTTTCGCCTCTGTCGCCTCCCGTTCCTCGCCCAAATCCGTGTCTGTGTTACGATCAATTTCCGAAATCCTGGATGGTCCAAGATAAATTGGAGAATCCTGATTGCCTTCATTAAGCCGTGGGGCCTTGCTAGGGATCATGCAAGGGGTAGAGGACTTCCTTTTGCTGGCCATGGCGAGACCAGTTGGTTGTCAGGGCGGTGTGAGAGAGAATATAGGCAAGTTTCTGGTTCACTGTAGGCCAGGCGTGGGGGATGGAGAATGTTGGGGCATGTTCACGGCTCAGGTCATTCGCTCACTGCGGTCTAGAGGACGTCCTGTAAGCAAAAAGGGAAAATCAATTTGGCATTTCTTCACAGAACTATACTGTGTTTTGCTTATTCCTTTTTAGCAAAACAAAACTACCAAGAGCAACGAAATTTTTTTTTTATAAAAATGACTATAATAAACAAATTCATTCATGTTACCAGCACGTACCCAAGAAGTATTCTTTGGTTTGAATGGCATGCATCAAATGATTCTGTGGTTTCCTTGTGTGATCACTACCAGTCAAAGCCCAAACTACTGTTATGCTGGGAGTTTTTTGGGGAAAGCTCTAGTAGTCTCCCCTTCTATCCCCTCCCCCACATGGCTCTGCCTCACTTCCCCTCACGCGGACACACCCCCAACAGAGAGGAGAGCACATTCTGCATTTTCTGGTGTTTCGGAGCTGCAGTTTCATCCTGCATCTTTAGCCAATACCAAAGATGCAAACACACAATGTGTCTAGAAATGAATCAAAATATAAAAATGTTAAGCGTTCTGTAGAGGTGTCTCCTTTTCAGAGACAGACAGAGGGATGCTGGAGCAGGATTTGGAAGACGGTTCCGGGGCAATTAGTCAACCAGTCACTCTGCACTTACATGACAACTCCTGCTCAAGGAGATCAAAAGCTCATTCGCATACATTAGAAAGGGACAACGTCTTTAACCCAGTTTCAGCCGGTGATCAAATCTGTGTCCCAAAACACAAAGTTAGACTCAAGAATGAAAAAGTTTTACATTTTATATGTGATCGCCTTTAGAACAACAGAAAGGATAGTTCTGTTTTAGTGCCAATTCAGTCCAGTTGAGTTTATTATTCAAATGTTGTCACTATTCAAATGTTGCCATGTTTTCCAGATAAAGGATCTAGCACAACTGTACAAACGGTGAAGAACTGAATGTTGAAATGAAAACTCAGCTTTGGAGTTGGAAAGAGAGGGGTTACCAAACAAGTTTTCCCAGTGAAGTGAACATGATGCTCATACAGACCCCAGGGAGACTAACTGCCCTTGGCTTCGGCCACTGCGCACCCCTCCAACACTGCCACTCAGTTCTGCATCAGGGGGCACAGCGCTGCCAAGGCTGCCTGGTCACATGACCCTCACAAAGGCTTATGGGTGGGCAATTCCAGCCATCCATCACGTGGTCCTGTTGGGCGTAAGTGGGAGGTGGGGGATGGGACAGGGTGAGGAGAACGAGGGGTGTGAGCTGTTGTGGAGGAAGGCTGAGGTGTTTGAGCCAGGAATTTTCCTCCAGCAGCTACACCACCACCACCACCATGAGCAGCCCTGTACCCGGCCAACCCCCGCCCCCTGCTCCAAAATACAATCACACAGTTCACCCCTCCCTCCTCCACTGCAGGGGCTGACATGTTCTCACCTAATGCAACCTGGTGTTGGCTATAACTTATCCTTGAATGTCACCATATAATTAAAAAGGTAATATCTGAATGAGAGATATCCAGGGTAGCACTAGTGGTGCGTTAGTTTCTTGTGGTGTTACCTGTGGTGTCTTTGGCTGTTCAAGTCCTTAGTCCTGTGACGCATTGTCCAAGTTAGCAGTTAGAAGTAGAAACAATTAAGGTTTAAAATCAATTGAGTAGCATGGTAACGCAACAGTTAGCGCTCGTGCTTCACAGCTAGAAGGTCCTGGGTTCGATCCCTGGGCCAGCTGGAGTGTGGAGTTTGCATGTTCTCCCCGTGTCTGCATAGGTTTCCCCTCGTTTCCCCTACCCCTAAAAATATGTACAATGGGTTTATCTTCCAGCCAGGTGTTTCTGACCATTAGCCTGGCTCCACATCTGGAGATGGGTCCCTGGGCGCCTTGCCCCGGCGGTCAAACGCAGAGAACAAATTTCCCTATGGGCATCAATAAAGTATACCTTGACCATAACATGTCAGTCAATAGGACTTGCTAAGGTTAAGGTAACCTTATTGAGGTGAATTGATAGCAACTGTCTTCATTTAAAAAGTAACCTAGTTCAGTTGACAACTTTAAAAACCTTTGATTATGTATGTGAAAAACAAATGGTCTGTATTTCTAGTGAATAAATAGTAAAGTAAATACAATGCAACATTTCAAGTCAATTGTCAGTGCTGCTGACAAATCATTCAGCCTTGCTAATCAGAACTTGCTAGACTCCGTATTTGCTTGTAAAAATAGTTTGCGAGTTGTCTCACAGGCCCCTGTATGTTAGTTGACTAAGGGCTAAGAGTGCATCTGCTCATCACTGTTCAAATGTTGCGCACAGGTTGAGTGACCATGGCGTGATGGTGGGTTTATGCTTGTAGCTTGTGTGGGTTTCCTGTGAGACAAAGTACAGAGGAAGAAGAGACGTGCGGGGTGTGGTGGGGTGAGCGTGGTCTTGGCCCTGCTTGTGTGTATGTGTGGGGGTGGATGTCTGCATGCCTGTCTGCAAGCCTTGTTTGCTGAATTGGTTTGTCCCAGTGAAACCAAGACAATTTGTTTAATTCCATCACTTTTAACATGTTATGTACAGTCAGGAGGGACCTCAACCAGGTCTACTGCCTTTCTGTAAGTGGGCCTACTCTGAGATTATGTACTAGCCTAGCATGATTGCCATTTTTATGGGATTCAATTTGAAAAGCTGCTCAATTCCCAAATTGAAGGCTTGCGCATCAGGTAGCAAATACGGTATTCGCTGGCAACGGGTCAAAAGCGAAAACATCTTCTGTGACATCAAACACAAACTGACAGATTTGTATCGCCATCCATTTGACAGTGTAACTAATCCTGAATTAGAGCAGACACAGTGACTAGATTAAGCCCATGCAGATCCATGGCCCTCTTGCCTCACTTTGGGTGCCTCTGGTTAATTTGCTCAGTAACATAGGACTAGCACTTTATTGGCTTTTGACTTCCTCTCACTGTTCCTACTTCATCCAAGTTTGGCCTGGGGAGACAGGTCGGCAGCACCACTCTTGTGTTACGGTCTCCAATGGCAACCACCTCCTACCCTCTCTCCCTCTATGTCGGTCTTTCTCCAAGTCCATTTCTCTGAAGCACTCAGCTCTAGCAGCCCCTGACTCTGGTGTGGCGAGTTTGTTCCACACATCACTGGGACTGGTATTTGGAGAGTCACTGCCCTGCTCCTATTTCACTGCCTCCCTGCATGGTGTTGATGTCTCCTAGCAAGGTGTGGGCGCTGTCGCCAAGGCGTGCCATTGGCCAGAGTTGACACTCGCTTGTGAGCTCAGGGGAGTTGTTGACTAGTCATCTGCTTAAGCAACGCTTGTTTCTGACTCTTGAAAGCCTTTGTCTGCAGTCAAATCTGGCCCAAGGCAGCATCGGGTCTGAATAGAAGAAACACTAATTATGTTAATTATTGATACAATCAGTAGGGTTCCTGTGATGCCATCAAACCACTATCCCAACTCATTCCAGTTCTCTTAATGGTAGGTCCCAAATCTTCTGAAAAGGTAGATTCTGCAGGTATGTTTATTTCAAACACCACACTAATCAAGATCCCCAGGTCAAGGAGTGGATGACTGTCTGGGTCACGGATACCTGCGGTTACTGTCAATGCAGGCGTTCAAAAGAGGGTTGCTGAAATAGGAGGGAGAGAAAAATGGCGGAGGACCGTGCTGTGCTACCCAACCTAAAATGGCTGACATCACAAGCTGTTAACCAGCCAAGCAGAGCCAAGGCTGCTACTGCTGCTGACCAAAACCTGCATGCAGAGGAAACATGAGAGGGGCCACAACGAGCCTGGCCTGCGCTCTGCAAAACACAAAAATGTGCCTTATCTGAGATTTAAACCTTGCTTTACAAATACTTGTGTTAAGTTCTACAGGAGACAATAGGGCAACAATACAAAACATCAAGACATCAACTATTAGTGCAACAAACCAAGGAGATGGTTCCTCCACAGTAATAAAGAATCCCATTCATTGAATTGCCGAAGGGAGTCTCACAGTTCTGACACAGAGCTGTTGAGCATTTATTAGGCCCTTACTCTAATGAATCAAAGGGTGAACTAGGTAATGCGCAGCTACCTGGATTAAGTTCTCCGTCTCTGGCCTCACATGGACGTCAGACGCAAATTAGCGGTCTGGGAAAGCTCCCTCTAATCCTATGAGTTACACTATCAACAATGTTGTTGCTGCTGCTGCTGATGAGGATGATAAAAAAGGGAGAGAGAAAATCCCATTCTCAACCTTCTCCTGGCATAAAGAATACATGAACATAGAACAGCCTGATGCTATAATCTAAATAAAAACAAAATAATCGTATTTAGACATTCAGACAGCTGTTAGGAGTTACAGAAAGTGTAAACTCACATATGTAACTTTTTAAATCAAAAGTAGGCAATTGCCCATTGTCACTGACAATGAAGTCGCCAAAAAAGTTCACAGGATTAAAATAATTTTCATAGCGCACACCTTGGATACTCTTTGGCGCTAATCAGTAAGCGCAACAGCGTCAAGCATTACTGACGATGATGCGCTCACTCTGTGCAAGTCAGGCGGAGTAAACCCCAACTTAGTGGGCTCGTCTTTATCAAGAACTGTGACAGAATCAGAGGAAAGGGAGAACTCCAGCCCAAAACCTCTCTCTCCTCCCGTTGGCTGTCGCCATTTTAAGCAGGCGACATGCAGCTGGGCAGCACCGCCTCACCAAAGCCCACGAAGGTGGGCTTCTCACAAGTTTGCATAGGCTCGAATAGTTAGATATCTAATAGTTACAAAGCCCACTCACCTGTCTTTGTGTCGGGTCGCTGAAGGCGCGGAATTGGGAAACTTTACAATTGTACGGGCTCAGTTGAGCAGTACGTACACCGGAGACAGCTGGGGTGCTGCTGATGGTAACTTTGGGTACAGGCGCTTCTCTGAAACCCGGTTGAAATCACCGTGACACGGAGCCCAAAGAGCTCTTGTGTTGAGATTGTTTATTTCGTATGGTGCTCTCGATTAATCAGGCAGAGCAGAGGAGGAAAATACGGCAGACGTACCGAGGCAAAGAGACGGACACGTGATGCAAACGTCACAGACGTAGAGTTGGCGTGAGCTACACCGCAGAGACAGCAGTGAGTCAGTCACATCCCGTCCCGAGTTTAACCCAGGCCCATGTGTGAGGGGCAGAACCATGCACACAATGGGTTAAAGAAGCCCGCTGCCCCTGCTCTTAGACCTGTAAGTCCATTATTACAGGAACTCACCTGTACCCCAGGTGATCAATAAAAACAACAACACACAGGCTGCAGTCAGCTCAAACACACAGGGCAGGATGCCATTTCAATTTAAGCTACAATAACTGGTGCTTACCACTATGGGAAGCCTGAGTAAGTATTATTAACAGCTACAATAACTTGAAGTCAAACTATGTTAATACACCAACAATTCAGCCTTCGTGCCCAGAATATGAGATCAAAATTCCCCAGAAGTTGTATTCAATCATAAACTCCCAAGACCAAGTTCAACTTCAGGGTGCAGGCTACAAATCACACAATGGCATCCTATAAAGCTCTATCACAATTCAGCCTAACATTAAACAGACTTTGAAAGAGAACAAGTTGACAGTACAGGCATTAGACTGTTTGTTCATGAGATCAGAGGCCCCCTGCTGGTCCTTCAAAAACATAGGCTGAATGGAATCAAATTAAGTGAGAACAGTTTTCAAGTGCTGCTACATCGTTTATCATTATTTACAAACACAGAGGTGTGGCTTTTGACGTTTTCCCGCTTTAGTCTAAAATAAAAAATAAGCCTACTGCTTATGATTCTGTTTTAAATTAGCCGTATCTCCCTTGGTCCAGTTAAAAAGCTCATAACCACTAGGGTGTAATAGAATGAATGAATGAATGGATGAATGAATGAATTGATGGATGAATGGATGAATGGGTGGATGAATGGATGGATGAATGAGTAAGTAAATAAATAAATTCGTGACTTCTGTGACCACAGGGGGACGCTGTTCGTTAGATTTGTTTAGGGAACGGAAACGTCGCATTATTTCATTGGTTCCTTGGAGCGAGGGTCAAACGGGTGTGCGCATGCGCAGAGGGTCTACTAAGGAGTCCGTCCAAAATCTGTCAGATCAGCGGAGCGTTTGTGTAAAAATACCTTCACCAATTTTACTTACGGACCTTTGTTCAAAATAGTGTATACGCTCCCGGCATTTAAAGCGGTTTAAGGTGCAGAATATTGTGCTTGCACATTTGGAAATTAAACAAAAATGACGAGCAGTGCAAAGAGGAAAGAGGACAGTCATCTGGCGAATGGAGGTGTAAAACAGTCCACATGGACCAAAGCTCTGAACGGTAGTGCCGTCTGGGAGGAGAAGGTCAGTGTAAAGCTCTGGTCGAAAATCTTTGCGTCCGGATTCTGAATGAAACTCTTTTAAAGTGTATGCTAGTACCCTATGCAAGGCTATTCTAAACAGCCAATTATAAGACATGCTAGCCTACATGCTAAGGATTATTGGGTTATGGCTATGCCTGGGCCATTTAAGTTTTAATACAGGTTTTTGTAAATCAATGTTTCAAAGTTGATTGTTACGATCCATGGCATGTAGTTATCTTTAGGCATCATAACAGTCTTTGTATAGCTCTATATCAACCACTTGGTATATGGTACGAGTTGTTTCTTTGTCTAATTAATATAGTAATAAATTGAAGTAAAATTGTTTTTCATTTATGGTCAATAATCTTTTTCATTTTCTGTCTTTTCAGGATGAGTTTTTAGATGTGGTCTACTGGTTTCGACAAATTATAGCAATAATACTGGGTGTGATATGGGGCATTGCTCCATTAAAAGGATTTTTGGGAATAGCCATGTAATGCTTTGATTTTCATCTCTCGTCACATTTAATCTACTGTGCAGTCATTAAAAATGTAGTAACCTGTTGTTCCCTTTACTAGATTCTGTATCATAAATGCTGGGGTCCTTTACGTGTACTTCAGCAGCTTTCAACAGATTGATGAGGAAGAATATGGAGGCACATGGGAACTCACTAAAGAAGGATTCATGACATCGTTTGCTCTTTTTTTGGTAAGAGATTCAAATGAGATTAAAAAAAAATACGCATGACTGATAAATTATGATTACATACTGTTGTGCGAGGAAGTTTACATAACCTGGCAGAGTTTGGGATTTTTTTAAACAATTTTTAAAAAAATATCAATGATAACACTTTTTTTCTTTTCTTCTCTCACTCATAGTTCCTAGTTGTGTGAAGCCGTTTATGGAGAAACAACCGAGTTTGCTATTTTTAAATCATAATGTAAAAAGAAAATGACCCTGATCAAAAGTTTACATGCCCCAGGTATTTAAAACGGTGTATTGCCCCCTATAACATCAATGACAGCCTCCAGTTCCTATAAGTTCCTGGGCTGTCTTGCATGAACGGCACGTTTTGAGCTCTTGCCACAGTTGGTCAATGATATTGAGGTCAGGAGACTGATTCACTTTATTCTGCTGGAGCCAGTGGCATCAGCGAACCAGCTCCATATTTCACAGTAGGTATGGTGCAATTTCCATCATAGGCCTCGTTGACAACAAAAAAGTGCACCATACCTTCTGTGAAATATAGAGAATGGGCCACTTTACCATCAGAAAAAATAAAGAACTACATTCACAACTACCACAAAAGAGTCCAAGCTGTCATTGATGTTAAAGGAGGCAATACACAGTATTAAAAACTGGGCTATATATAAACTTTTGATCAGGGTCATTTTGGTACTTTCTTTTTTCATTATGATTTATAACTCAGTTGTTTCTCCATACATGGAAAAAATAACTTTTTGTAAAATAGTCAAAAAATCAAACATTCTGCCAGGGTATGTAAACTTAGTAATAATGGTAATGGTGAATATCAATCAAAATTATAGCCTTCAATTCTGTGAATAATATTGGCCATTCTGAATACATTGATGGTCAGATTGAACCGTGGAAAGGATTTGCTAGAAGGATATCCCTTGTACTCTTTACAAGATTTGTATTGTGCTGGTTGAATTATAAAATATTCTGATATCTGGCACTAACTGTGCTATAGAAATTGAAGTCTGGACAATACTTTCACTGCATCTTACTGGTGGTTGTCTCCTGCTTTTCCAGGTGGTGTGGATAATCTTTTACACAGCTCTACATTTTGACTAGTATCTTCCTTGGACATTGATATCATTTTTATTTCAATCCAAACCCTCTCGATGGCTTAATGATGGGGGGAGTGCTCCGAGTACTTTATCACATCGAAATGCCAGTGCATCGTGGGTCTTTTGGTTGGTTGAAATCTGCAAAAAAAAAAAAAGAACAGATGAACATCCTGTAATGCATTCTGTAAACTTATTGTGTATTTCAGAGCTGATTCTTGTCAGAAATCTTGCATTACATTTGCTGTATTTTTAACTTCCTTTTCCACCCAGAGTTGCCATGTCTGTAACAACACTAAAAATGATCAGTCAGTTCGTCTTTTTTTCTTCAAATTAGCTATACTGTATGGAAGCTTACAATTTTGGTAACAGACTCATTCTATGTGTGAACAAGCAGTTCTACAATTAATCATAAGTGATATAAAAACTAAACTTATTTAGCAATGGGCTTTGGAATTGGTGCTCTGTTCACTATTCATCCAAGCAACAATGGAGGAAATATGCAATGTTTCCCCACAGTGCTTTTGGAGCTCGCTAACACAGAAAAGGTTTTACAAAAATAAATTAAGTTAATAGTATAGTAGTGTTTGTTAGTTTTTCCCCCTTCACTTTCAGCAGTGTAACACTGCATAAAGTCTTAGAGCATTTTAAACAAAACATTTAATTTAAAGGTATCTGTAAATAATAGAAACTTTGTAAATTCATCTATTACATTTATTTGTTTGTATCAATGTTATATCTTGTTTGATGCAACATTTTTCAGTATTTTATAGTGAAGAATATAAAGGGTCATAGTATTGACACTCACAGTTGGAGTTTAAAAGAATGTGTTTTCTGATCAACTCTTTTAAAACTCAATAAACGTGAGGCTTAACTGACCTCCATTTTCAATCAAAATGTATCATGTTTCTTTATTACATACACCCATGTAATACACCCACCTTTACTTTTTGTGTTGTAAATATAGGATTTTACAATGAACAAATGATTTGAGATACATTAAAACAAAGAGTAACAAACAAAAGACAACCAAGAAAAATAAAATAGATCATCATAAAAAAAAAGGCAAAACAATCATAAAAAAAATCATGCCATCATGATCATGAAAATTTCGTCTCATGACGTTGTTGCTGCTGAAATCACGTGACATAGAAGCCAAGATGGCGGCTTCTCTCCCCACGAAGAAATTTTGGAAGCCGGGTAAGTGCAATACTTGTTCTTTCTTCAGGGCGTTAAACATTCAGTCAGTCAGTCCTGGAGTGATAAACGAAGCAGTTTAGCGTGGCATCATACATTATCTTCGCAGTGGTAGCGCATATTATAACATGATGATTTGCTACGTAGTTGACGGATCCATAGTCGCTCTGCAGCGATGTCGAGGCATCGGTCTCTTTCATGTACAGTGATAAGTTTTTCCCTCCTGCTGATCTCCAGGGACTGAAGGACCGGGCATTTCAGAAGAGCGGGAGCTCAGCTCAGAGACCACAGGCTCTCCCGTCATCTTCAACCCCAACACTGCTCTGTCCATAGAGAAACAACGGCAGAGGCTCCCGGTCTTTAAGGTTTGGTCCCGATACTACTACCCTTCTATGGATAATGATCTCTTGTTGAAATAATCTATTTGTAAATAAATGTAAAAAATTATCCTCTATTCAGAACAGAAATAATATTTTGTACTTAGTCGAGACCTTCCAAACCATCATTATTGTGGGAGAGACAGGATGTGGCAAGACAACACAAATACCTCAGGTGAGTTTTTGGTCTGTCTTTTTTTTTTTTAAGTAAGTGCTTTATTGTCATTGTACAAGTGCGCAACGAAATAGTGTTCAGGTGTTAGTCCTGAGCTGCTGCGGCTGAGCCGCGCTGCCACTGTGTGTCAGCCTGACCCGCATGACCTTGGAGGTCGGGGAAACTGTAGCACTCGGAAGAAACCTGGCTGGCTGCCCTCCGTCTCCTCTGATCCTCTGAAATGGTGCTGCGCCTCCTGGGTTTGTCCCTGTTTCAGAGCGTGGTGTCCTGCACTGGTCAGCTCCTCCTCCTTCTTCCTCTTCCTCCCTCCGCTTCACAACAGTCTTTCACCATCTCTCTTTTGTCCTTTTTTGTGTCCTGGAGCTCGACTTTGCTGCAGCTGTGGGGGCTCTTGGTGCCTCTTTAGTGTCTCAGAAGAAGAAATGTTTAGGTCTCAAATGTCTTTAGCTGATAAGCTAGCATTTTGTTTACCTTTAAAAAGCTGCTTTCTTCAGGACCATTTTAGACTCTCAAAGTAAACAAATCCACCAAACCTCCACAAAAACACGGCAAACACGTACAAAAGTATCCAGAAAAACAATGTGGAACACATAAACCACAAATGCAGGTCGCAGAAAAAGGGAAAAAACTCAGCTGCACAAGGAGATCGCTTCCTGTTTTCACGTTGCCAAACGTCTTGGTCAGGTAGTGCCCACTACTGCAGTAGACTAATTCTAATTAAATGAGTCTTTTCTTGAACTTTTATTCTTTCTTTGTAGCTTGTATTTTCACAACTTTTTACCACGAGCTTTAATACATTTATTGGCGCTAAGGCACCAGCTTTCTCCAGCAGTCATTGTTTTTCCTTGTGTCTCTTTCAGTATTTGCTGGAAGCTGGTTGGGCTGCAGAGGGGAAGGTAATTGGGGTGACACAGCCTCGTCGCGTTGCCGCCATCTCCGTAAGAACATTAATAATGTCCTAACGATCAGTGATTGATTGATTTTTTTCTTTGACAAATCAATTGTTTACAAGCATTACTATTATCATTGTAGGTGGCAGGTCGCGTTGCAGAGGAGCGGGGTGCTTTTTTGGGCCATGAGGTCGGTTATACAATACGTTTCGATGACCATTCAGATCCCCAGGCAACAAGAATAAAGGTAGCCTACATTAGTACATCTGTGTTGAATTTATTGAGGTATTGTTATAGGTGCCAGTAAGTTATGTCCTGTTACAGTTTCTCACAGATGGCATGCTGGTGCGAGAAATGATGGCTGATCCGCTTTTGAAAAAATACAGGTAAATAATGTAATATAATTTTTATTTGATTTTTTTAAACGTAATGCTCATCTAATTATGTCTTTTTAGTGTTTTGATGCTGGACGAAGCACATGAGAGAACTCTTTATACAGACATAGCCATTGGTTTACTAAAGAAGGTAAAGGCTGGTTACAAGAAAGAACAAAGTTAGACTTGCAGATAATTTTTATTTGTAAATTTAAATTCTCGCCTATTCCATAGATACAGAAGAAGCGGAGGGACCTGCGGGTGATTGTAGCCTCTGCCACTCTGGATGCCAAGGTGACGGCACTGTTATGATGTGCAGATTTGCTTGTGTTGAAAGAAAATAAATATCAGATCACGTCACTTTGATCTGACATCTGACAAACACTGATGAAAGACTGACAAAAGCAGGCCTTGAGCACCAAAATGAAGAGAAGTAGTCAGCTAAAAAAGGTTCATAAAAAAACTCTTCATAAACAGTCTTTCATCCACACATGTAAATTATGTACATAAACTGCTATAGTGTGCAATTATCTTACAAGCAGGAAGGGCAGTTTATCATTCTGGACGACTTTAACAAACGGAAGACGCTTAACATGTTAAAACGTAATTACACTGTTGGGGCTGCATGATGCAAAAACAAACTTTCTTGAATTTGCAATAATATTGCAATATTTTACTAAACCGTTTCAATGCAGTATGTTACATTAAATTAAAACTAAAAGTTAAAGCAATTTTTTTCCTGGTCGAATAGTGTCTATATCAAAAGTTAAAGACTCCATGTTTATAACACTTCAAAGACCGCTTACATCTGCGCAATAAAAAGTTAAATTTCACCAAACTTCTCATAATCAATAGCTTTAGCTTGCTTTACCTTTTTCAATAAGATTAGAACTGTGATCATTGTTATACATGACGACATCCAAGTCTGTTGTTAAGGTCTTATGTCTATGTCTAACATGGTTTGTCTTGTATTGAATGTCTTACATTGTTTGTCTGTTCACTTTTGTGAATTTGTCATGAATAAATATATTAAAAAAAGTTAAAGAATAAATCAGGACCAAGTCTTGGCTAAAAATAGGTAAATGAGGAAGATCATGGCTAAAATTTGGGGGGCCTTTTATTTCAGGCTGATTAAGCCAAAAACAAACACTTGTGAATCCTCAGTCAGTGACGTGCAGTATCTCCACATCTTGCGAAATGAATATTATTTCAGCTGATACTGGTTAACAATAGTTTGCCAATATATTGTTGACGTTTTCTGATCTAACTTAATTGAATAACAATCTTGTTTCCGTAGAAATTCCACGAGTTCTTCAACTTGAATGATACAGGTGATCCCAATAAAGACACGTGTGGTATTCTGACAATTGAAGGACGCACCTTTCCTGTGGATGTTTTCTACACAGTTAGGTATTCAGCTGACATCCTAAGATAAAGATCCAATATGTGATGTGTTTCTTTAATGGCTCTGTATGATTACAGTCCTGTTCCAGACTATGTGAAGGCCACTGTGGAGACTGTTCTGAAGATTCATGAGACAGAAGATGATGGAGATGTCTTGGCTTTTCTTACTGGACAGGTGTGTGGCTTTAATTTTACTAGTTACACTTTGCATCCTCCACTAATTTACACAGGGCTTAAAGTATTCCGGCCGGGGGCCAGATTTCTGGCTTGAGGGCAGGTCCGGCCTCCGGCGCAAAGCAAAATGTATTTATCGTGCTGCAAATTACAGTCAGAGGCACTTTAATCTGACATTAATAATGTACCTGTCCCCTTCAACCTACCTATCACCACTATTGCCACCCGCTAGAGAAATTTCCGCGCATTTGTAGCGCCCTTATCACCCGTGCTAAAATAAGCACTAAGGCTCTGTCGCGCTCATGAATTCATTCGCTGCATCGGATCTGTCCATCCCTGGTACCCAGCACGAGAGCACGGTGCCGGACCATCCCTGCTCCGCTACGTGCTTCTTCTCTACAGCCGTGCGCGCGATGAGACAGGTGTGCACAGGAAAGACGCGGTGCTCCCCAGAGCTGCTGCCGCTAACCCGCTGGGAAAACCAAAACGCAACGCCTTCATATTGAACAGAGCCTCGCACTGTTCTCCATTCACCAATACCCGAACTTGAGAGTTTTGGGTGAAGTCTATTTTTTCTGCAAACAGTGCACATAGTAGCATGAACAGAGCCACGTGTGTGCGCTCTCGCGTGCACGTCGGTCCGAGCCGATGTTGACCCTCTGGACACGAGCTGAAAGTGGCAGAAAACATGCTGTGGCTCCACTTCATTATTTCACAGCACTAAGTTTTCATTTGGGCTCAGTCCCAGAGCTACCGCCAAATCTGAGCTACAGCTATATATTACCGTTGCATTTTGGCCTATACTCCCATATATTAAGTGTTTGCACAAATTGGAAATAAATTAGGTCCAAACGTAGAGTAAATGTGTAATAAAAAAATATAGGCCTAGGCTACATTGCCTATATACAGTAGCCTCCAACATTTTTATTTTCCTTTTTAAAGTACTGATAATAGTACCGTTTAAGTACCGGATCGATAAGGAGTATCGATGAAAGTCCTGGTTGAGCCACAGAAAATTCAGGCTCAGGATTTTTTTTTCACTTTAAGTCCTGTTTACATGTTATGAATAACTTAATCACTTTAATGTCTGTACCTTTTCAGGAAGAGGTGGATAAAGTAGTGTCTCTTCTAGTGGAGCAAGCCCGAACTTTGTCTCGATATGGCATGAAGAAGCATCTCAAAATTCTGCCTATGTATTCTGGACTGCCTTATGCTGATCAGATGAAAGTGTTTGAGAGGACGTCCTCTTCAGTGCGTAAGGTTAGTCTAACTACAAAACAAACAAAATCCGCTAATCTACCAAAGTGCATTTCACCGATATTGTTTTTACTGATCTTTCATAGGTTGTGGTAGCTACAAACATCGCAGAGACTTCCATTACAATAAATGGCATTGTATTTGTCATTGATTGTGCATTTGTGAAACTGCGGGCCTATAATCCCCGCACTGCCTTTGAATCGCTGGTTATTACGCCAATTTCCAAAGCCTCAGCGAGCCAAAGAGCTGGGAGAGCTGGAAGGAACCGACCAGGGAAATGTTTCAGGTTATACACAGGTAAATGGATTTCTCTAGTGTCAACAGAGGTGGGTAAACGAGATATT
Organism: Proterorhinus semilunaris; assembly: GCA_021464625.1. NCBI lineage: Eukaryota > Metazoa > Chordata > Actinopteri > Gobiiformes > Gobiidae > Proterorhinus > Proterorhinus semilunaris. The sequence goes on from CM038347.1 coordinate 20,402,256, forward strand.
ATTACTAGGAATCTCTGAAAAAAATATTGCTACCTGCTCGGGCCACGATACATTGAACAGATACCGTTTGTATTGTGCAATACAAATAGACATTCAGATTCAGTTAAGCACTGCTGTACTCTATCCTTAATGAATTGAAAATAGAAACCACAATAAACCAAATATTAGTCTGGCCATTTGAAACACTTTGGATATGAAAAAATCCAGTTTTATTTTATTATTAGAATAATTTTTTTAACGGGAAAGTGTGCAATCATGAAACATGTACGCAAGGGACTTTTATTAGAATGTTTTGATGTGAATAATTACAAATCTTGAGATGACTGAAAGCTTGAAATCTCTAGTTTCTGACAAAAAACGACCAAGTCTCTCTCACTTTCCCTTCCACAGTTATCTGTAAAGGTTTGCAATGTTGTAGATAGCAGGGACATGGGCATCAGAGGGGTGAAAAAAAAGTAAGTGCAATTCTGCACCCCTCCAGCAGATGACACCCTTGGCAATTGCCTAGGTCGTCTGTTCCCAGCCTTTTGCCCACCTCAAGTATAGGGGACATCCTTAATTTTTGGAGTCTTGTTGTTTTGCCTTACTAGCTTTGTTCTTTTAACCTATTCCTTTTCACAGAGGAGGACTATGAGAAGCTGCCTGCCGCTACTGTGCCAGAGATGCAGCGTACAAATTTGGCCCCTGTCATCCTGCAGCTCAAAGCATTGGGCATTGACAATGTGCTGCGCTTCAGCTTTCTCTCAGTGAGTAGCTAATTCTTCTATTATAAGCCTCGTGTAAGATGTGTGCCAACTGTAAAATCAAATGTTCTCATGCAGTAAATATGTCAGTGTTGGTATCGGATGCCTCCTGGTCGCCTCCCTCGGGAGGTGTTCCAGGCATGTCCTATTGGGAGGAGGCCTCGTGGAAGGCCCAGGACACGCTGGTGGGACTATGTCTCCGTGCTGGCCTGGTGTCGCCTCGGGGTCCCCCCAGAACAGCTGGAAGAGGTGTGCGTGGATCGGGAAGTCTGGGCATCTCTGCTGAGACTGCTGCCCCCGCGACCCGGCCCCGGATAAAGCGGAAGAAAATGGATGGATGGATGGATGGTATCTAAAACTACTATACGATGTAAATTAGCTGTTTTATTTTGCAGCCTCCACCCGCTCAGACTATGGTTCAAGCTTTGGAGTTGCTGTACGCTTTGGGAGGTAAAACAACATAATTGATTGCCATTTTACATCTAGTCATTATTATTATTATTGTTGTTGTTGTATAAAGAAATCATAAATACGTTTTCTGATACAGTCCCGATCAAAAGTTTTAAAACCAGTAGAAAATTGGCAACACTTCAAATTTTGCATGGTTGGATCTTAACAAGGTTCCTAGTAAAACTTCAATGTGCACCAAGAAGAATTAAAAGTTTAGGACCACACCTACTGAAATCAAAATTCCGAACATGAACTCGGTATTGAGTAGCTCACTTAAAAAAATGTGTTGCGGCTTGATGCAAGCGTTTACAGGAGGGCAGTGGGAACCTCGCTGCCCTCCTGTAAACGCCTCACGAAGGGCATCTGTTGTCTGGAACGGTTGTCCATTTTTGTAAACTTCCCTTGCCATCCATTCCCAAAGGTTCTCAATTGGATTTAGTTCAGGGGAACACGCAGGATGGTCCAAAAGTGTGATGTGATTATAGAGGTCCTTTGTCCTGTGGACATTGTGAATTGTAGCGTCCTGTTGAAAAACCCAGTGGTTCCCACACAGACGAGGGCCCTCAGTCATGAAGGATGCTCTCTGCAACATCTTATTTTATTTTGTTTTACCTTTTATTTAACCAAGAAAGTCCCACTGAGATTAAGAATCTCTTTTTCAGTGAGTCCTGGCCCCGGAGGGGGACCTATTGTACATTTTTACAATTAGTGGTAGGGGAAACCGGAGTACCCGGAGGAAACAGACACGGGGAGAAAATGCAAACCTCAAACAGAAAGGCCCCGTCCAGGTGGGAATCTAATCCAGGAGCTTCCTCCTGTGAGGCAGGAGCGCTAACTGCTGCACAACCATCTGCACTGAGCCTGCGGCCGTTTGACGCCCCTGCCCCACCTGAAGCTCCATTGTGCCACTGAAGGAAAAAGCGCCTAAGATCATTATGGCGCCCCCTCTCTGTGGCTTGTAGAAACATCTCGAGTGGATCTGCTTGTCATGCCAGTAACGTTGCTCTCGTCCAAACGGGCATTTCTGTGGCGTTTTAAGGCGAGTTCTCTGAAGATGTTTTTGTTTTCGAAGCCCCTCAGTCGCAGGTGGAAATTGTCTGATGGTTATTGGGCTACACTCGACACCAGTAATGGCCTTATATTTATTTTGTAGTCCTTGTTCTGTACAACTACTCGGTGTGCCTTTTTTAAATTGATCCTTATAACCCTCAGGATCTTTAAAGAAATTCAAAATGACTGTCTTTCTGCGTCCCACCTCAGCAGCAATGGCGCGCTGCGAGAGGCCCTGGTTATGCAGCTCAACAAGTTTGTATTTGACAATAATAATAACTGTTAATTGACCTGATTTCTTTCTTCTCAGGCCTGGATCATTATGGTCGCTTGACTGATCCAATGGGTTTGCGGATGGCAGAGTTTCCTCTCAGCCCGATGTTTGCAAAGATGCTTCTTGAGTCTGGGAACTTCGGGTGCTCCAAAGAAATAGTCACTATTGCTGCGATGATGCAAATTCAGAATATATTTGTTGTTCCACCCAATCAGAAAAAAGTTGCTGTAAGTATAAAGAGGTTTTCTAAAACTGAGTCTGTATAGAGTATTTTCTAACTTAATTTATCTCAACCCCACAGGCCCGAGAGCACCGTAAATTTGCTGTTGCAGAAGGAGACCACCTCACCATGCTCAATGTTTATGAAGCATTTATAAAGGTAATCAATGTGTTCTGTGTTCTGATGGGGAGTTTTGGGCAATGCTTAGGGTCTGTTTTGTGCCAATTCTGGTATTCGCAATTCTTTGCATGTCCAGGTAAACACAGTGAATCATCCTCCATCAAACACTTGTCCAACTCTCCATCCTTTACTGAATAGCTCTCTTCCGAGCAGGTTCACGGCCGTCTCTGTCTGGCCTCTCTGTATCTCCATCACATGAGCTGTTCCTCTGATCTTTTTCAACATCTTTATTTCCAACTGTGAATATAAGGCTTGAATAACAGCTAGTAGTTGGAGACCTAATGTTTTTATTCAGAATCTTCTAATATGAACCCTTTTTATCTTTTCAGCATCAAAAGAGCTCCCAGTGGTGCCAGGAACACTTCTTGAATTACAAGGGGTTGCAGAGAGCGATGACTGTACGAGAGCAGTTGCGTCGTCTTATGAACAAATTTAAGGTCCCAAAGTCTTCCAGCGAAGGTACGTTTGGACAGTACTTACAATTTTTGGCCAGTAAGCTTTTATTTGACAGAGCTGCAAAGGACAAAAGGGGGTTAAGAGCACCGACCTGGGACCCAAACCCACGACACTGAAATCAGAACAGTGTTCGTGTTTACAGCAGCAGCTCTATCCACTAACTAGACTAAAGCGTCAGCAAAACTTTGTAGATTTACAGCGTATATCGAGGCCTTTGTCTTAGTGAATTGTAGATAATATCTTAATTGTCTCTCCTACGCAGTCAACATTCCCTATTGAAGGCCAAGTCACTGAGCTAAACCAGATAAGGACTGTGGCTGTGTGACTATATTCATAAACATTCATTTCAATGACTACGCAAATAACTGCACACACAACCCCTCCCTAACCACGCCCCAGTCCTTCTGCGTTCATGAACCTTTCTCAACTCCCCCGCCCTCCAGTCGACAGTTGGGCGCCCCTCCCCTACCCAAGAAGAAATTCCAACACTTGACCGCGTGTACTGTGTATTTCCCATGTCTTGATGTTTTCATGTATGTGCTTTGCCTTAACTTTAACCTGATTGTAATTTTGCATATATTTTGTAAGACACATTGAGTTGCCTTATGTACGGAATGCGCGGTATAGATAAAGTTGCCTTGCCTTACAGTTTAATAATTTTACATTCAGAATGTTTAAAACGGTTTCATATATTCCTGTACACTTGCAGGTGACCCGGATGTGATCTTAAGGTGTATTGTATCTGGATTTTTTGCCAATTCAGCTCGTATTCACCACTCTGGTTCCTACAGGTGATGTATTCTTTTTGTCTTCAGTTCAGTTACAATCATTGAAATGTTGCATAGCAAGCTGTTTAATGAAAGACTAGGCTTTGCAATCTTTTAAAGGAATAGGCCATCGTTTTTACATATCGAGGTATGTTCTTACCTTAGCTTAGACGAGTTGATGTGTAAATGTCTGGTCTTTGTGCGTGCGCTCAGTCACGCAAATGTTGTTAGCATTTAGCCTCTCCCAGCAAAGGTATAGCTCCAAACTGGGGTGAAGTTGGAAGCTACCAAGCTGTTCCACGGTTTCCATATTTAAATACAGTTACGTGCAAAGTTACACGATCCAAGTATAATTACACAAAATTAAACATGTCGATTTTCTAAGTGGATTAAAAGGGGCACTATATTGTGAGGCGTTGTGTGACTATACTTGGATCGTTTAACGTTTCACGTAACTGTATTTAAATAGGGGAAACGTGGAACAGTTTGGTAGCTTCCAACTTCACCCCAGTGTTGCGTTATACCTTTGCTGGGAGAAGCTAAACGCTAACAACATGTGCTTGACTGAGCGCACGCACAAAGACCAGACAGGCACGCATCAGCTCGTCTAAGCTAAGGTAAGAACATAATCCAAGTATGTAAAAACAGTGGCCTATTCCTTTTTAAATGCTATAAAAAGAGCCATAAACATAATAAATTCTACTGAGTTACAGTGTCATTCCCTCTTCCTCTCACAAATGTATGTTCTTTATTTTCAAACAGGACTTTGCGAGATGACCGTGAGCTTCACATCCATCCTAGTTCTGTTCTGTATGGGGAAAAACCCCCAAAATGGTTAGTTTGTGTTTCTTTTGTAAGATTTACTTTGCTTAAGCAAATTTGTAATTGCTTTATTTATTTATCTCATTTTCAGGGTTGTTTTTAATGAAGTAGTTCAAACAGCAAAGTACTATATGCGAGATGTGACTGCTGTAGAATCGTCTTGGCTTGTTGAGTTGGCTCCTCACTTTTACAAACAGGCAAAGGTTAGTGCAAATCTTGTTTTTGATTTTCCTAATAGTCATTAAGTTAGCTGGTCTTCCCAACAAAGAACCTGCTCTATTCTTTCTCGTCAAAGCTTCATCCATGTCCTGCTGTATTCAAAAATTAATACATTTGCTAATGTTTTGGTAATAAGTGATCTCTAAACTTGCAAACTCGTTTATTTCAAAAGCTGTATATAGTGTAAACCACATTTTATTTAAGTATGCTGCATCAGTATATTAAAGGTATATTTCAGGATTTTTTAAATAGGGCCTCATTTCCTAGTTATCCAGAGTGGTGGTGTTGATTATTATTATCATTTTTTTATTCATGCAGCCCTTATATTTGAAGAGTCTAGTGGCGCTAGGCTAGCGCATTTCTACGGTAACAGCTTGCCTCCGTTAAAAACAGTCTCACCCACCCCACAGTGCACCTGATGCAAATCACTTATAACGCCAGACTAACGATATAAATGTCAGTGTTGATGACTTTGTGGTTGTAAGCTACGCATCGGCGGAGTGATCTGCTAGAAAATAGTCCCTCTAAACATTCGATAATTAATGTGATATTTCTAAAATTATTCTATCGAAATAATTCGATATATCATTAGTCTGGCCTTATAAGTGATTTGCCTCAGTTGCACTGTGCAGTGGGTAAGACTGTTTTTAACGCAGGCAAGTTGTTACTATAGAAATGCACTAGCCTAGCGCCACTAGACTCTTCAAATATAAGGACTGCATGAATAAAAAAATCAACAACTCTCTGGTTAACTAGGACATGATGTTAAAAATCCTGAAATATCCCTTTAATGTTGCATGTCAGGGATTGGGCAAAATCTGAAGCATAGAATCTATGGCCCCAAGTTGATTTGGAAAATTATTGTTACACACATCAGAGATCAAACATCTGTAAAAGTACTTTTATACACTAAATACTGTTTTACTCTGTTACTAAAGGGATACTAAAAGTGTTAATACTGAAATCTTAAAAGTTAATATTTTCTTGGTAACTCATGTTGTCTCCTTTCTTTCAGCACGGTTCACTGGCCAGTAAGAGGTCCCGGGTGCTGTGACTTCTGCCTCTCTACCATCTTATTTAGAAGCCCTCCTTTCCATTGCCCACAATTCATTTCATTGTATATAAACGTGTATTGTCTTTTTATTGTGCACAAGTCGTACTTACCATGGATCAGTGCCGAAGCTGGAGCTAATGACTGATATTTGGTCTGTCTGATAAAGTTGCTTTCTTTCCTTTGATTTGTCTGTGACAATGAGAAGGAGTAATGTAAAGGAATTGGATTATAGCTCTTAGGAGTGTCTGTAAATGTCCATGTGTAAATAGGTTGAGCAGGCCTAAGCCTCGGGAATGTGCCACGGTCTTGGCATCCATACTTTTATTTTTTTAATCTTTAAATGCTTGATAAATAATGAACAACTGTGAGGATGTTTGAGTGAGTTCAACGGAGTGCCTTTATGTTTATAATGGCATTAGATGTTTGTAGCTACACAGATTATTATCGTTTGAAGCAGGTAAAATAGATTTATATTTGGAAGCCATTACTTTTGCTTCCTTGACAAATGCCTCCCAACAGCCTAGCTCAAAGATAACAGCCTTGTTGCCATTTAGTGCCAGATTTTAATCAGTTTATTTCACATTTCATTCTAGGCAATGGAATGTGCAAATATCCTAAGTTACTTTGTAAAACTGTGAATTTAAGCCTACAGATGAAGTGCCATTTGTTCAGAAAAGTCAGAGAAATCAAAACTAGGAGCATTTATGATCTTTGGCCACACAGGTTTGCACATGGAGTTTAAAGTGCATGCCACATATGACTATCGTGGAAATTAAAATTTAAAAACCAAGTGCATGGCTTTAATATGAATCAGTGAGAGAATTTAGCACATACAAATAGCTTATGTTAAATTAGTGTCTTAAAGCATTTGATTATTAAACAAGCGTATCAATTTAAATGTTTACATTATTACTACGCCTATGCATGTTTTGGTTCTGCACTATTCTGTTTGACATGCACTTCTAGTATATTATTGCCAAGTGAAAAAGATCTCTCGAGTTAAGCCAACTCACATATTGCCTTTCTACCACAACTTACAAAATGCATTGTTCAACAAAACCGTAACAAGTGAATTGAAATTTAGTTCCAATTTATCTACAGGATGTTTCTTTAACATTGTTTTCTTTGTGAACGAAGCATTCAATGAACGAACTGTTGTCTCTCTGATGGGATCAGCTTTAAAGCCATATAGTCACTCCATTTTCTTTATGCCTGCACAATTCCTACTAAACCTCTTGTTCTCATATAGACTTGATTATAATACAAAAGGGGCAGCAAACTTTGAGTGAGCTAAACTGAATAGTGAGTAGTAGTTAGACAAGGCCAAGCTGCATGTTTAACTGCATTTAGCCCAACTGGCATAACTGACCATATTTGAGGTCATGTAATGTAGAGACAAAATTTGTGCCGACACCCGACTTGTAAAACTGCTGTACCTCTACACAGAGTCTCTTTCCATGTTGTCCTCACACCAATAAAAAAAAATATAAACATGTTGTGCACTTCATTGGAATTGATCTTTGCAACTATTATACCAACCAATTACTTAAAACAAAGAACAATACAAATATTCAGCAGCACAGTGTAGGCACAGTTTATGTTTATGCATAACTTTACCACGAGGTGTCACTGTTCCCTCACTAACCTACTGATACATGGGCTGAGAGGGAAGATTGAAGGTGTAGTTAAACCTATTATACATTAAGTATAGTTGAATTACTTTCTATAGGGCAATAGTACCCTTGCAAGCCCATCATCATCCTATATCATTATTACAAACAAAAACTAAAAAGAAAATGTCTCAGACCTGGTCACTAAAGCACGGTTCATAGGAAGGCCTGTAGATGCTATCGTGCCACCACTTCAGCCCTGAAAGTTCTTTCTTTCTTTTTTCTTTCATTGGATTATTAAAATCGCACTCAAATCAGGAAAACCGCAATCATTGGCTCTTAGGCAGTGTAGCCTTACAGTAAGATCTGAATCAAAAGCAGCTTGCTTCTTCCAGTCGCATAATTAGAGTCAGTCATTAATTTTATTGTATCGTACTTAATCTGATTTGATTTTTTAATGAGGGCATTTGAATTTGGCGGGAGAAGACGGGATGAGGTGCTGACACTTTTATTTCTAGCATTTTTAGCAGTTCTAGTACCAGCTCGACCGCGACAGGTGCCGAAGTCAAGAGCAGCAGGAGTGACCTGACTGGACGAATGGTAATCTACATTTTTACTACACTTCATGGCCAATGTTGGTTATCATATAATGAGATTAGCGCGAGGGCGAGTTTGATCTATGCCCACTGCTAACTTTTCATGAAAAGCCAGTTTACTTTCTTGCCCATACATTCGGGAGATTTGTCATCTCAAAAACATCATTTGAGATAATCGAAACTACACAACAGAAGACTCATTTTGAAGCACCAGTAAACACCACGTGGCCATAGGCTACTTGACTTCCTCAAACTGGGGTAAGGGCTGATGCTGATAGTGCATTTTTGTATTTTCCAAGTTTAGCAATAATTAGCAAATATTTATCATCAGAGGCTGCTAGTACTCAGGAACATTTACTCTAGTACATGTTACATTTACTCGAGCACATGTAATTGTTCCATACCACATGGTACTTTTTATTTCTACTTCAGTAATATTATGTGTCTGTACTCTTACTTGAGTAAAACAAATAGCTACTCGAGCTGCAGTGAGTAAATCTTTAACCTCGTAACCCCGGCCTTAACCAGGTGCAGTTCAGCTTTACCCAAGTCTAAAAGGTTACAGCCTTCATTTGAAAGCTAAGTCCTACAAAACTCATTTCAACAGATAATTTTTCTCGCATTGTTGCCACGTTTTTTGACTTTTTTTTCCCCATTGCTTTTTTGCAGCATTTTCGTCAGACATTTTTGTCACTTTTTCAGTGCTTTTTTGACACAAACGTGACTAGATTTGGGAGAAAATGGGCTCTGTCCAGGTGGGGGTTAAGACGTTAAGTAAGGGTAAAAGCGTCATGTTGACACAAAAATAGATCCAGTTTGTGTTTCATGTAGGCCACAAAGTGGCCTACATGAAACTCTTTTGAAATATTTTTTTGTGGCATTTTCTTTGGAAATACAAGGATTTTTTTCCTGATCTTTTTTTTTATGTCTTGTTTCTCATAAATATTTTAGCTACTCTCTCTACCCACCTCTGTTTGTGATTTGGCTCTCTAAATGATAGATATTTTACTATAGTCTACACTCTATGATTTTAAATTAAACCAATAACCATAATCCACACCTCTGTCTCCATCTAACTATCTTAAATATTGCCTTTTGGTCCAGCCTGGTGTCTTCTGACTACACTCAAGGCAAAGTTTGCAAAGTAATTTTGTGTGTCAGTTCCGCTCAGACTTGTCATGTGGTGTTTACTGACTATTTTTCAGGGCTTTTGTGAAATCATTGACATATTTGATCCAATTTAAGGAATGTTTAACAGCTGAAAGGCTCTGATGGGAACACAAGTCATGTGTGAATTGTAATTACCCCCTGTTCAAAGTTTGTTTGTGCTCTGAAAGAAAACAGTGGGGTTAATATTTTTCTTTTTAATGACCCTGCATCCTCACGGCCACTTTCTCTCTGGACTTTACAGATCTGTATGTTAAGATTGAATGTTTTTTTGGGTCACAATTCAATTCGGATATAAAACGTTGATTTTCTGTATTGCTTCAAAACCATGGCAGAGGAAACTAGTTAAGTTTGAACTGTAGGTAAGGTTGTGTATTTGTATTTTTCTTTCACGTGTCTGAATGCGTTTCTTCTGGGCGCTCTGGTTTCCCCATCAATCATAAATCATCAATAGGTTAATCCTCCAGCCAGGTGACTCTAGATCTGGGTCCCCGGGTGCTGCCAACTTCTCCTTGCCCACGCGGCACTGAAGGATGGGCCAAATACAGAGGACAAATTTCCCTACGGTGACAATATCGTATCTTTTCTAAGGCCATACCGCCTTTGCTCTTCCCAATCCCGTCAGACCTTGGAAGCTAAGCAGGGAAGGGTCAGTACTTGGATGGGAGAGCGTTTGGGAACACCAGGAAGCCTAGTGGATGTAGTGAGTGAGTGGTTGGTGGTGGTCGGAGGGGCCGATGGCGCAGACTGATTGCCTCGCTTCCGTCAGTCTACCCCAAGGCAGCTGTGGCTACAATAGTAGCTTAGCACCACCAAGTATGGTGTGAATGAATAATGCGATGTAAAGCGTCTTTGAGTGTCCAGAAAAGCGCTATATAAAACCGATGCATTTTCCTTATTATTATTATTCCGAACATCCTGATTAATTGCAGTAACTACTACTACTCAGGGCTGCCGTGTTTATTGCATTTATCGCATACTATGACCAGTCAAACTGCGCTAAATCTCAGGCGATCACCACTTGGAGTGTTTTTATTCACGCTTTACTGGGTACACATCACTTCAGTTTTGGTTGGACTCTGGAGGAAAATGATGTACTTTGTCAATTGGGTCAAGAAGAAAGGAGACCTGGTCGTGGACGCAGACTCTGGGATTCTGAGGGGTGTTTTCTGCTCCCCTGTCCTGCAGGTCCAGTAGGCTCTAGGCCTTCTTTTGGACTGGAGTCCTGATCAAAACTATCCCCAGCAGCAATGAAAAATAATAATAAACATTTTCTAACACCCCTTTTTTTCAATTCTTGCCAACATTGTAGGCAAAGAGACCGTGGCTATGTGACGCAATGGGAAAGAGGCACTGTTAGCTTATAGGCTACTGCACTTTTTGACTTTACCTTTTGTTGCGTAGATGTAATTAAAAAGCTGAAAACCTTAGATGGGACTAACAAATGAAGAGAACCCGTGAGGACGACCACAAGTTAGAGCTACTTTTTGTGCGTTTCGACTTGGATTTCTACGAGTAAAGGTGGAAAGTAATCAGGACTGATGTTTACGGAGACACAGCGGGACAAACGGCATCTGAGGACAGCATAGCACACTGCCGTGAGTCTGAGGGAGTACATTTATTGAGTGATGTGGCTGTAAGTTGCGAGTGCCGGTTGCAAGTGTCGATGGATTTTTGTCACACAGATGTCATGCCATGTGCTCTGGATAGAGCACAAGCACTTCTGTATCCTATTAAGCAAGAATAAATAAAAATTGCCGCACCTCCTACTATAATTAGCCTACGTTCCCGCGCCATAAAACTTGCTGCTATTTTTCTATTACCACCTCAATTTCCAAGCATTATAAGATAATGAGCTACGCCGGACTTCACCGCAAACCGCAGTATTGAGACACACAATTTTAATTCCTTCACCCTGACAGCCCTACTACAACAAAACAAGTGTGCATCCCCTTTAACAAGAGAACAACATGTTTTTGTACAGTAGCAAAAAGTGTTTTTCAATTTTTGTAAAAATCATGCCAAACATAGACAAAAGTAGACAAATAGTACTTTGCTGCACCTGTAAAGGGGGATGGATGTGATGTGTTATCATCTCTCAGCTGAATATTTTGATGCACTCTCATGAATATAAGCAGGTGCACGCACATGACAAAAGAATAAATAAAAGATTTCAGCCTGGGAGGAATTTTTACATCTGCGGGGAGGATGCAATCAGCAGCATGGGACTTAGAAGGGGGCCTCCCAGGGTGACAAATTGAAAGTGTCTCGGTCTAGTTTATAGCCCTGATCAGGTCAAACGAAAAATATTGGAGGTCTGGGTGAAGAGACAGGCCCGCCCGGTGCAGATAAATGGACTGATCATTTCTTATTGAGAAACAATTCCTAAAAGGTAGTTTACTGTGTGACTGGGGAAGCGGCGAGCGGCTTCGAGCACCTCCCTGACCCTTCCTCCGGCGCGCGGGATTAAATGGATAGAGAGAACGCGTGTTTCTGATGGCACTACTCCACCAGAGAGACACTCCATTTGTTATGAAGTAGGGGCTCTGATGAAGTGTGGGGAGCTCCTCTTTCTCTTTTCCCCTCTTTTTTCATCCCTTCGTTCTAAGGCACCACAAGGCCGGCCTTCAGTCTGCTTCACGTGAAATGGATGGAAGGAGCCGATTGAATTTTACACTCCCCTGCTCATGATTAATGTGTTTGGGGTAGGCTTTCTTAGCTGTAGAGCTCCACATCCACCAGTTGGCGCTAGAACTCTGGCAACAGCTCTGAAGTTGGCACAGTGTGGTAAGTTTGGTTATTACAGAGTGGGCACATTAGTTATAAAATTTACCTCGCATCAGCTACCAGCTTTTGGCAGCTCCTGGTTGTCTTTTTGTTTAAGGAGCATCGTCAGTGTTTTTTAACTTGCAGTATTTTTTCCCATAATTGTGTGGTGAGCATTGCTACAGTACAACCTTGGTTCTAACAGACAGTAAAGTTATTCCTAGATGTGCTGGCTGCAAGTATTAAATAATTAAGTATTTAATTATTCAAGTTCAAGAAAATGCATCATAATATCTTGGTTGTATATTGGTAATATCATTTCAAAATGTAAATTTATGAGAGCCTTTGATGAAAAAACTCATATCTATTAGCTTGTGTCTCTTCCACACATAAAGAGCAGACAAGGATGTGCTGTAAGCGGAGGGTGTGTTGCCCTGTTGGAAGCCCCCGTGCATCCTGTGCCTCGGTCCAAGCATCATCAGGACCACAGTGGATGATGGATGGAGCCGTCTGCCTCTGACTTGTCATAGCATCTGTTGCAAGGGCTCACTTTATCCTGCTCCACATCACACTCCTGCACGCAGGATAGATGTCCAGCAGCTGCACCAGCGTTTTGTGGCAAATTAAGAGATCCACTGTGGTTTTAATAAATCGCTGCACTTTTTCTTCTTCCAAACAAATGCTTAAAAAAGAAGACATGAACACAACGCCCAGTCATTTTTCTTTCTCGCTCAAATCTTGGCATAATATTTTAGGGTTTTGCAGTACAACCCTGTGTATTCACCATTTTACTGGACTGGAATGATGAAGTTTTGTCTGTGCAATGACTCTGATTTGTATTTTTACTATGATTATTATGCCCAATAATTACATTACAAACATACAAAAAAAATGTGATGACTTCACTAACTTTGACATCTGTTATATGTGAATGTACAAACCCGTCAACAACATCATTTTTTCAGTGTTTTTCCACTTTAGTTTTTCCATGTTTGAAATACATAGAATAATATTATGACTGAAATAATTGTCCAGATTTTAATATTTTTTTGTTAAAAGTTTTGGAGTAAAAGGAAATAAGATAATTTAAGATTAAGTATAATTTGAATTGAGCATCTTTAGACTATTTGCGGGCTAGACTATGGGGTAAAGGAGTGCAATAGTTTATCGTCTGCCTTACGAAAAAAGTTCTTTTGATAGTTATGCAGAATTGTAATATTGAGGCAAACCAACAAAGCGGTGGGGGAAAACATTCAGCTATATGTTTCCAGAAGTTGATGAATTGATATTTCCTCACTTTTGTACGACCATTGATGTCCCATTGTGTAGAATTTGGCGTGACGCTAACATAAAGGCAGCTCCGTACTGCGCTTTTCTGTCAAATAATGTCTAAAAAATCTTTAAGGAAAACCAGTTCGTAAAACAGCTGATGAAGCACAAAATGAAAACGCTCGATGACAGGTTGTGATCTAAGACGTCTCCCGGTTTATCACAGCATGAGTCTCGTGTAAAGGCGGTGGTGCTGTCCGCTGCATGTGGAAGGCGCGGTGGCTGTGCATAGGGACACGGAAGGCGATAACCGGAGATAAAAACAATAGGGGGGCTGGTGACGAAGGGAGTGATGGCTGAATGAGGGAGAAATCAATAGGAAATCAGTGTTTGGGGAGGGCCTGTCGTTTATCAGGTGAAACGGTTAAACAGCGTTAAGGCACTAAAAGTGAGAAAAATATGGGCTTTCTCCATGCTGGTATTGATCACAGTGGAATGGGGCAGCAGAAGGCCGAAGCCACTAATAAAATAAGACATATCTGAGTGGGAATCAGCCAGGGATCGATGTGCCCTCTGATCAAGGCCAAAAACATCTTCACTGGGATTTAAGCTTGTACTGCCGGGGTCCCGCAGTGTGTCTCATGTTCCGCTTTGTGAAATGAATAAACAGAAACAGATCAGAAAGCTTTGAGCAAAAGAATGTCTTTGAATGCGGAGAGAGGTAGTGGAAAGACCATTGAATGCATGAACGAAAAAATGTCAAACTCCCCCGAAATAAAATGCAGCACGCCAGATCAAGTTGGTCACTGGTGTATAAGATCTGCAAAACACAAGAGAATGGGGAAAGTGATGGAAAAGGAAATTTGCACTTTTGCTCGGTGGCATTAGTACTGTATATTCAGTTTATATTTTGCCAAAAGTAACTCAAAGTAGTGTAACATTTTTGAAACAGTAATGTGTAATACAAACATATTACATGTTTAAGGCTGTAATCACTAATATAGAATATATTACAATTTTTAAGTAACTTATCCAACGCTGATGAAGGATATGAAGTTCCTGAGTGTCCATGCAGAGGAAACGGTTTAATAGACTAATGCTATTAAACCATTTAAGTAGCTTTTGACTCCCAATTCCTGGCAAAAGTCTAGGGAGGCGAAAGTTTTTTCACTGACAAGGCTGGAAAGCAGCAATCACAGCTGACCTTTTGACCAAAATGAGTTTAGCAGAGAAGAGCATTATCTTCTATCTCTGTATCTGGCTCAGTTTTGTGTAGTCCAGCTCTACAAGTGTGAGACGACTGAAAAAAAAAAGAGCCTCAGTCTGACAAATAGCAGCAGATCATGCAGAAAATGTGCAATGCTAAACATCAGTTACTGCACATGGAGGAATGTGTGTTTGTGCAGTGTTTGCTGTCCAAGGAGCTCTGGTGTACAAGTAAAAAAAAAAAAGGTCGCGCTCACAGCTGGGGACTTGCAATTGAATACCCCACTTCATTTTCACAGTTAAGAAATTATGTCGAGGATCGCAGAAAATCTTGCTGGGCTTTTGAGTTTCTTTCGATGTCTTCTGATGACGATTATGAAATCCAATAAAAACTAATTAAGAAATTAGGAAGCCGATCGATACGGTTTGCTCTGGTGAACCGTGGCGTGCCTGTGAGGTGGTCATTTTTTGTCAGCCCCTTCTGCCCTGGGAATGTGTTACTGCCCTGACCTGGCCAAAGCAATTGTTACTGATAGTCCTCTGTGGATTCAACCCCTGCTACACTCATTTCACCGTAATTTATATTTTGTTGACGGCAGTTTCTTTGCACAAATGTAACCTGATTCCATTGGCTCTTATTTTTGCTAATCCCATCTTTCTAAGTTTACACCTAAACTTAGAAGTTTTATTATTGCTAAGCTGGATATTATCTAATTTATTTATTTACCATTGTTGTCAGTGTATTACATTACCAGAGTAAATTGGATCCATTAAGTTTATGCTTAATGAATATTTATTTATTTAGTGAATTAACAAAAATGAAACGTTTCTAAAACAAAAAGCAGCACTTTTTACACGTTGTGCTTTAGCATGTTTGCATTTGAATGATTACCGGTTAACGTCTTTCATCACGTTTCCTTTAGATGCTCACAGGTCATGTACTTTGTCACAGATTTGTAAAGATGCCCTTGTGTGACACCACTTTGCATTGGGGCTGCTGACATTTTGGAAAATACATTCTGACAGCTTTTCCTTACATTTATTGTAAATGCAAATAGATTTCCAATTTACTTTTTAAAATTAATATTAAATTTACTGTGCGCTTATTTAGCGTTTCCAGGAGCATAACCATTTGAGGGAAGACTGATGAGATATGAACTGCTAAGCTAATACAAGATTCACACGCATTTCAGTACGTGTTTCTAGATGTGTAAACCACAAGGTGAGCAGCTTTCATACACAATATTTTGTTATTTGCAAAAGTTGTTATGCTGTACAAACAATTGCAGCGACAGTTAATGTTGTAATTGGTACCATTCAAACTGAAATATCCATTTGAGTGCAATTATTTGTTTTTACACCTGATATTCATCACTCAAGCACTGGCAAAGTTTTTAGTTAAAGTCCATATGACGGGTTTTAATGCTTATTTAGATGGATTTCATCAGTTGCATAATTATGTTATTTCAGTGAAGCAGCAATTTTTAAGAAGAAATGTTGGGCAGAAAAGTTATTTTTATTTGAATTTTTAAGCTACAGACAGGAAGTGACATAAAAGAAGGTAACGTTCAATAGCATTTTGACTCATTTCCCATTGTTTAAAATTGTTTACCTTCCTGTCGGTGTCCAATAAGGAAGTGAAACTATAAACATCACAAAAATTTTCAAACTAAAGAAAACTGCGTACAATGTTTAGCAAACCTTAAATATAATCGTGTTAACTATGTTTTAGCAAAAAATTGTGTCTAATGTGTCATATGCACTTTAAAGCTGAGTTATCGCAGTTTCGTGTCCTATTGTTTTATAATCCCTAAATGGAACTGGGACTCATTGGTTTGTGAGGATTTGTTTGTGAAGGGTGGTTCAGCGCTGGAGGTGTTTGGGGTGGGCAGGTATGGACCTGTATGATTATAAATTAGTTTTCCCACCGGGCCACCAATGGGATTGCTGGGTGTATTGGACAGCGCTGACCCTCGCCTCATCTCTCTGCTCACCGCGGTCCTCTCCTTGGCCTTTCTTGCCGCCCACCAGTCGGTATGGTAACGGGGCCTTATTTAGCGGCCGAACCCGTCCGTGTCCGTTGCGGCGATTTGTCCTTGTCTAATTACGGTGCTGGCTGCTGCCCATGTGCACATGACTAATGGGGGGTCTGGGCAGGGAGGGGCGAGGTTGGCTATTGGGGGAGGCAGTGAGGAAAGAGGAAGCAGTGGACGAGCAGACCGGCCGCTAGTGATTTGTGGACCAGGCACTCTGTCATTGCCCTGGAGCCATTTGTCTTGAGGAAGAGTCGGGAAGAAGAGGGGTGGAGATGGAGGCGATGCTCGGGGTGGGGGCTTTAGGGCAGAAAATGGTTTACAATGACTCCCATTTTCCAGCACTTTCATTCTTGGTCACAACAGTGTGCATAGTTTTCATGGATGGGATGGGCGGCTGGCGTGATCTAGAATATGACAGAAACCTTGACAGGTCACTGCTGCTATTTCTTTTAGGGCTCAGTCTGATGGCCACCCTCCCTCTGCCCAAGAGCAGGCCTTATCTGTTTTGTGCTGTCATAAAGCTGAGCAGGAGCCTTGTACATACACAGTCCTGCTATCCACAGTCTAACATGAAGACCACTGCTATCTCATGTCTTCACTTAAACACCCAGATATAAACATATTCAAGGATGTTGAACTTTTACAGTTTCAAAAATGCAAATCTTTAAGTCCATTCTGTTTTCCCAATAGGCCTTTGTAATAATGCAGCTAATAATATTGTTCAAGTTGATATATTACATTGTAATTGTATTGTCTACCATAGTCAATGCTTTGCACTGTTTTTTTCTTTTTCCTTCCCGTTTTGTGAAACCACCTGCGCCCCTCCAGCTGGAGTCCTTATTAGCCCAAAGCAGCAGTTTCCAGAGCTCCTAAGACAGGGCGACCAGCAGAGGGGCAGGACTGCAAACTCTGTATTGATTTTACACCGTTTTTTGTCTGCCCCCTTTGCTCTTTCCCCAAGTCTTTTTAAGTAAATAAACACCAGATTTGTCATGTTTGTCCAGGGAGGGGAGGGTGTTGGGTGGAGAGGGGCCAGTAGCAGGCCTCCAGGTGGGTCAGCTATGATTCATTCTGCCATCTCATGGATGGAGGGATTTGGGTAGGGCTGTTGAAGGGTGCCTGTGGAGCCCCTATCTGACCTGCCTTGCTCCTAACGCTCCGGAGAAGCCTAGGTCCTAAATCACCAGCTGTCACTGTGTTGGCAGAACAATGGTGCGGGCTCCTCTGCTCCATCTCAGGCTGCAGCCGACCGGACACGCTTTTCTCTATCGTTAGTGTGAGCTGCAGCCTCGCTGGTCCTTCCTGGCCCTAAATCCCACAGGGCCCAAAGGAGCCACAAGGTTAGGCTCAGCCTCACGACTCATGAGTTGCTCTACTCATCACTGCTGGAGAGGGGGCAGGGAAGTAAAACATTGTTTTTCTATATTTCTTTTTCTTAGATTGGTACTAATGTTATACGTATGTTACTTGTGGTATTTATTGTGTTTTTCATGTGAGTTGGAGACGTTTTCTCTAATAATGATAGTTTGGCAACTGCAGACCTTCTGAGATTCTAGGTCTTCTATGTATGTTGTCTGCATTTTTAAAACCTGACCAGAAACGTTTTGGTTCATGTTTCTCTTTTTTGATGCGCAGACTTCTCGATTGGCCACCTTCTCGGACTATTTAACCAGGGATATGAGGTCAATCTATCAAAAGTCCTAACTGCGGCTGGATCAATATGTCAGCGCACCAACACTCCCTCAGCAGTTATGATGATGTCCGTGCTCCTGTGCCCGGCCACAGCGCACTGAGCAGGGATCGAAGCCCGCTGTCACCAGGCCTGACGGAGAGCATGAATCACTATTACTGCAGCAGCTGTTTGTTTGCCGACACTCGGCTCATGTGAAAACTCCCAGGCACTGTAACTAAGTTCTCCTCTCATTGACCATTATGAGGCGTCGTTACTTAGAAGTGGTCTGGAGCTCCACGACCAAAGCGGAGTCCAAGCCGCTCCAGTCGGGGGCCACCTCTGTGACCGTTTAGATAAAGGAAACGATAAAGGAAGAGCATTGATTGGATAAGGGAGAATGCACTGTTGAGCAAAATACAACTCTGACTAACAGCACAATTAAACATGAATTTGCCATAAATATCCAAGCGCTTACCTGTTTTGGCATTCAGCAGTCATCATCCATGACAATGGCAAGTTTTGTAATGTTTTGTAAAACAAACCTAGCTCATTAGCAACATATGATCAAATGCGCTTAGATGAGTTGTTAAAATGTAGTACAATGGGGCTGAGGTGAAATGAATAAGTACCTCAACTGTAGCTTGATCATAGGCCCCTAGCACAACAGACTCGTGGGGAAGTCCCCACACAATCGAACCACTCTTATATGACCTTTGACCTACACTGTACTGTTCCCAATGATGCCTATACTGTCTGTGGAAGTAGTTTAGCCTAACATTCAGTCACCCTCCATCACAACACACGGTTAAATCTGCGCTTTATCGCTCAATTTGGTGTGAGCTGGGATTTGACCCATTAGCCCCCTGCAATCTGATCTAGTCTGCACACCACTGCTAGACCCGGTGTGAGCACAGTTTAGAACACCAGCAGGGCTCCGATTACTCCCTAATTTCATTGGAAGTCTTTAGGCCCAGCCAGAGGAAGGCTGTATGTCCAACAAATAGCCACACGTTAATAGCACTGCGTTGTATGTTTACAACAGTATGTATTGAGCCCAGGGTAAGACACTGTTAAAATTGGTGTGTGTGTGGAGGCTGTGTATTTGTGTGTTGAAATAATATTCTAGTTTACAGGATGCAATTTCCCTTAATATGGCCGTCCTAATGTAATTTGGCGTCTATGGAGTGTCGGTGCGCGAGGCCGGGCCGGTGTGGGTTTCTGCTGACTGCTTCTGTTTTGTGTTTATATGGATGAGTGGCTCACTGGGAGAGCATTATGCATCCTTTTCAGCGTTTAAAGATTATGTGCACAGTGGCGGCAGAAGCA
Source organism: Proterorhinus semilunaris (assembly GCA_021464625.1). NCBI lineage: Eukaryota > Metazoa > Chordata > Actinopteri > Gobiiformes > Gobiidae > Proterorhinus > Proterorhinus semilunaris. The sequence goes on from CM038347.1 coordinate 20,422,139, forward strand.
TTAGCCAAACAAGGAAATATGCCTTTGATTAAAATATCTGTTATCTTCTTATTGATTAAAAGGCTCAGTTGGGTAATAGAGGGTCTCGGCCCCCCCTCGCTTTGCTTTGATTGGCTTTTTATTTTCCATTTCCTCTAAGGATAATGGTTAAAGATTTCACATGACTGCTTTCTGGATCTAACAGGCCATTTATGTAATGTGCACAGGTTCACATCACAGTTTAGAAGTATTTTTTATTGTGGACTGGATACTAGTAGAGTGTACTATGTAGATTGTTAACAGCGAGAGCAAATATGCAGCATTAAATGTGTTGAATGTTAAATATATGTATTTTTATTACAATTTACAATTTTTATTATACAATACCAGGTAGATAGTTTAAAGTTGCCCGATCTGGCAGATCTCAGAAGCTAAGCAAGGTTGGGCCTTGTTGTGTTTTTTTACGTATTAATTGTCCGTGAGAGTAATTACTACGCTGACAGAAAAGGAGAAGTGAGAGCGGGATATTGTACATCCAATTACACAATGGAAATAATTGTTTTAACTCAAACTTTGCTGTAAATACTGTTTAAGTGGCGCTAGCCCACAGTTAGCTTTGCCCGTTGGCCTGTTTGTTAGCTTCTTCTTCGTGATTCCATTAGTGTGTATTGGTTGCTCCAGTCCGGTGGCAGCCAAGTTGCAAGTGTGGTTTTCTGGCCAGAGACACCAGGGGGAGATGAAAGACCCTTCAATCATCCCATTAACACTTGTATTACCCCCAGAGGGACTACGAAAAGGATTTATTAAGTTAAACAAGTTACTTAGTACTGCTTTAATACGTCAAAGGGAGACTGTGAGTTAATACCAGGTAGCTTAATTTACTGGTGTACGATGGAATGGTTGACGGTGGTCATAGGGCGGATATTGAAAGCCTTGCTTCTGTCAGTCTACCCCAGGGCAGCTGTGGCTACAAACCAACAGTAGCTTACCACCACGTGCGTTATTTTAAATTGTAAAGCAACTTCGAGCATCTGGAAAAGCGATATATATACACGATGAGTAATATGATTATTAATATTTAAGTGCCTGTTGTTTACGGTAAAAATTACAGCCCCATTCCATGTTTCCAGGTTATACTTTATTATCCAAGTTCATTCAGGAGTGACACAGTCCCATCAGACACCATATTGTTTTGTGTAGTAAAACATTCTATTAATTGGAATATACATAGTAATAATTGACTCATGTAACCTGCTGAAAAGCGTTTTTTCCAGGCTGTGAGTGGAACACATTTTGGCCTGTTGAACCCTGACTTCCTTCAGGGTGGGTCAGAGCTGATGTGACAAGTGCTAATCTCCGCAGACTCACTTGGAAGCATGTCTTACAATGGGGCTCTGGTGGCTTCTCAACAAGAGGGTCATGGCTTGGCTGTAGCTCATTAGTCAGGTCAGAGGATCAGCCCGTTCAGTAAAAAGATGCTTATCTGTACCTCTATAAGCTGCGCGGATGACAAAGAGCAACAGCAGAGGAGCTCCTTGTGCGTTTGATGGAGACATTGTGCTGAATGAGAACAGATGGAGATGTGCTTTTTAATTAACCCTGCAGAATCACAGGGCTGAAAACAGGCCTCGGCCCGTGAATAACACCACTCTCCCTCTGTGTGTGTGTGTGAGCCTGTTGTGGTGGTAGCCGGAGCATCGACCCATACCCCCCCCATCCCCCTTCCCTGGAGCGGGCCGTTTTATTTCTCATTAGCGTGCAGCAAACTGCTGGGGGATGAAATTTGCTAACAGGAATTAAAAGTGCATTAACACATCTGAGAGATTCATTTCTGCTAATAGTTTTATTAGTGCTCTGACCTTTCAGTTCATTAGAGGACTGCGAGGAGGGAAGGGCAGACAAAAGGCTGAATGGGAGTGGTACAGTGTGGTCTGAGTGAAATTCTCATTTAAGTTTCATCACCACTTGTTTTTGTACGACAATTGGTCAATAGGAGAGAAGTGTGTCAATAAGCCAAAGTCCTATCCCCGAACTACGTGTATGATTGTAAATTTGGTGCCGAGAACTGCAGACCAGAACAATTACAAAACAAACTGTAGATGTACTAATACAATGGTCCAATACAAGTGGAAATTCACTGTAGAACTTATCAATTTCCAAGTGCTTGCGAAACGTTATGAACTGTTTTGTATAAATATAACATTGTCAAAAATTAACAATATTTCTGTATCTCATTGTCATTTACCACATCAAATGCATTCACTTCAACTGGATGTTAAATGTCTAAATGTCTTTCAAAGAATCCCCCCGCTGTCTATTCCTTATCCATAACTTCCGACGCAGTGATGCTTGCATGCTGCGCCTGTGGCCCGCCGCTCACCTCCCTCCACTCAATTACCAGAATTTATAACGCAATGTTTTTCAGGTCTGTTAGCGCTTGAGTGTATCACTTATCCAGCCAGTTAATTGTTTATGAACTGCACCCTCCCCTCTCTCTTTAATGAAGTCAGAAAGCCAAGAAAAGTGCAAAGCATGTGGCTAGAATGACTGAAGGGGAATAAGTCAACCTGGTCAACAGTGTTTTAACAACAAAAGTGTCCTATCTAGACCATCCCAGTCTCCACAAACGTTCTTCTCTGAAGCGCCAGATAGGCTGAAGGAAGATAGAAAGAAAATTTAACAGAGCGGAGAGGCCTTTCTAAGGAGGAATTAATGTTGTTTTCTTTCTGTTTTATTGGAAAGCAAGTGAGGCAAGTTACAGTGCAATTTGCTTTCCCCTGTTTCCTATAATTAGCACCTTACAGAAATGAAATAACATTGACGAGAGGGTCAATAATCCTGATCTATAGTGAAATTAATCCTGCTATCGACACAACAAGCAAACAGTACAATTAAGAGCAGAGGGAGGAGAGAGTGGAAAGTAAACGGTGGGGCGCTGGGCTGAGCAATAGGATGTGTTTTATCTCCTGGGTTCACTGTGCAGAAATCCTGTGAAGCTTTCTAATTAATTCATCTATTGTTAATGAAGGCAAAGCGAGGAACCAGGGATTATACATGAGCAGAGGAAGCAACACAATTAGAGATACCAGGAGAGTGATTGCTTTTTCTAACTTGCTGGTACCGTCCTGTACTTAGTTTACTTCACTAGAGAAGTAATATGTAAAAATGATATTTTGACATTCATTATGGAGAACTAAGGCTTTACTTTACACAATTTTTATTCGTACATATGGAATCAAATGCATGTGTCAAAGCAAGGCCTGTTGTAGACAGAATCCAGTAACTATGAATAACCAAAGTTTTGTTCATTCCTGGGTCCCCACTAGCCTGGATAACACCAGACTGCTGTGTGCGCTCGAATCATTTCGAACTGCACAGCAGTCTGGGGACCAATGACCAAAATCTCAGCATGGATTTGGGGACTAATCACAGAACGAGCAGGGACAGCAAGACGATGATGCGCCATTCGACATACGGAAGCTTGTAGTTTGTTTACGAATCTCCTACGAGAAAATGAATTGGTGGTCCCCAGACTAAATATCACTTGTGATTATAGTCTGGTGTTAGCCAGGCTAGGTCCCCACAAGAAACCATCTCGTTTCTTGACAGATTTCAAATGAGTGTTTTTCATGTGGAAAAAGCTATTCTCTTCATTTATCCAGGCTTTGTGATGGCACAAGGACTGGAGTACCTTCACATAGAAGACCTGGCATTTTGAAACAAGCCAAGGCTGTGCCCACTGGAACTGTCCTCATCTTTCCCAAAACATGTCAGAGGCGCTCTGTCCTGTCAAGTTTCTTTTAGTGAGCCAATGGCAGTGACAGAAGGGGCACTGTGCTGTTTCCGGCTGAGCAAGTTTAACTGGTGTGGGGACTGTCCCAAGATACAGAGGGGAGCAGAGGCCGACAGTACCGTGGTGCATCCGAGCGTCAGAGGCTGAAGAAGAATTGCCTTTCAAGAATTACGAGCCATTAAATCAGGGCCTGGAAATCTCAAGGTTCCTCAAGACTGCTGCACAAGGAATCTGGGCTGGAGAAATATTGTTTATGGTTTAAAAGGCATGCCGATGGATTTATAAAAGAAACATTCATCATTGCAGGAAAACGGAACAAAACATTCTGGAAATAAATACTCACTCTATAGGTATACTTGTCACCCAGACAGCACAATAACAAGTGAATTGGGAGGGAGATACTTCATTTTGTTGGCAGCTAGCCCCAATCATGTGCTGTGCGGCTCTCCCTGTGATGGTGGCCTCACAGTAGCTCATCTTTGAAGACATTTAGGTGATGATAATCTACAAACATAAACTAAAGATATTAACTGAGTTCACTGGATCCTGTGTTGATTATCAATGGCAAAGTGTGGGGTTTATATGGGTCAAGTAAGCTTTGTGTTTTACCATGAGATGGATTGTCTTATAATAGACACTTACTTGATTACTTTCCATAGGTCTTTCATCATTTCCCATTGTAAGGCACAAGTTAAGTGATTCTTCCAGTAAATGCAATCAAGAGAATTGATTATCTCAAAGCATTGATGGGAAAAATGGCTTAAGTCTAGTTGCTTTTAGATGCTATGGGAATTGTGAGGAGTGTGATTTAGCCTTGAGACATATGAGGTAACCTTGTGACATCTTTTAATGGACACGCCCAGGCAGATATCAGTGAGTAGCACTAATGTCACTATCTTTTGAACTGCTTTAGAGGGACTTTTCCACACATAGTCATACACAGAAGATCCCTGTGCAAAGTTTTTGGTACTTTTTGGGGTATTTTTTTGGGCATCATTTAATGGCACTCAGCCCTAGTCAACGGAGAGCATTGATTGCCAAATCTTTACAATTATGCATATCAACAGAAATTGAAGAGTGACGATTTGATCAATATTGCTCTTAAATACACACTTGCCCTCTTGGGAATTCAACACAATGTGCATACAGAGGACTGGACAGTGATGGAGGGGTTCACCAAAACAGATAATTTAAAAGCTGTTCCTTACAGTGTAAGTAAATTCACATATCAACCAGATACATGTATATTAGTAAACTTCCTGTCCAGGAAGGAGCCCAGGACAGGATGACAAAAGAAGGCAACTTTTGCTGCTGTGCTCAATCGGTAGCCAGATGCAAGGAAAATATGGAAACATAATGGATTTTAGAAGACTTATTGAGTCAAAAGTTGATAATGACAGACATCGCTACAAATCTCCAACTTCACATAACAAGAGACCATGCTGATCTGCCACGAACAACAGAGCAGTGGATAGCAACAAACTCCTAAATGAGATTTTCTGAACAAAATTGTGGAAAAAACACTCTCTGTGTCTGTAATAGTACTGCTATACGCACCATTGACAGAAGACATGAAAAACACCTTGGAAAGAGAGAAGCAAACACATGTTTTCAGCATAGGACCTCCTTAATTCTTGTTTCAACAAGGCTCTGTCAGTTTTGTAAGAGGGAGAAACTTGTCGGAAGAAGCATAATGTCAAGGATGAAAGGATTGGATGAACAAACTGCTTAACACTACTATACTGTTTGTAAAATGTTAATGACAGTAAAATAATTGAAATAGAACCAAAGTCATTATGGGACTTCAACTGCGAAAAATCCATGCGTTGTTCTCATACTATACATATGCAGGCCTTGCATATGTAAAGACCATTGAATATGGCACAATATATACAGTAAGTATCTTTGTGTCCTGAAGGCACAGTGCTGACAGTCTGGGCAGATGTGAGAGCCTCCGTGTCTCTGTGTGATGGATTGGCTGGCAGGGCAAGGCCGTGGATAAGAGTGCAAACAAACTACGTAATAAATGACAGCGACAGGGGAGCAGTGATGGGGGCTCCTGATGCATGCCGACCAGCTCCAACAGCCATTTGTATTAAAGAAATGAGCAAGCTGTCACAGGCATAAAGAGTCAGTCTCCCTTTTGCTATTTCTCCCACACGCTGGGAGGTGTGACTTAGCTCTACGGGGGTCTAATCAGGGCGACACAGGGAGCTAATACGGCCCATAATGAGAGCAGCAGACTCTCCGGTCGTTGCTGTGTCTGCTGCCTCCACTCCGCACACACAGAAACACAGGTGTAGATCATGTACTGCATCTTTCTCCAGCTGAAGGAACTAGGGAACAAGGCTAACCTGGAAATAACACTGGACTGGGACACAAAACTTCATCAAGGCATTTCTGTTGGTGCGTGACTCAACGGTCGAGCTACAACGCATATGCAGGGAGACTTGACTGGCATTTTTAGTTTGAATCTGATCTCTGAAGGTTTGACAGGTTTCAACATGTGTCCCCTCTCTGATTAAGGAATCAGAATCTGAAACAGAAATACTTAATTTATCCCCAAGGGCAAATTCATAGTTACAGAAATGTGCATTCTGCATTTGACCCATCCTCAAATGCCACCTCTCAAGATCAGTGAGCTTATCTTGTTTGAGGTTTGGTCAAGAGTATCGAGCTGTAGCCTATTCCGTGTGTTTTATGAGGGGGGAAACCAGCCTGGATGGAGATTACCTACTCAGACACTGAGAGAACATGCAACCCTCACCATCCTGTAATCAAACCTAGCACCTTCTTGCTGTGAGCCTCCGTGCCATTGTGCACTCCTGCATATTCAGTCAATTAAACTTACTGCTTGAATAGTGGGACTGGACTGTCCATAATAAAATCAGTGCAATACAAAATGGAGAATCTAGAGATGATGAAGTGGAAATACTTGGATTTTAAGTTTTTACATGGTAAGTACCTGTATTTACAAGTCAAAATAGATCCAAAATTCAATTTCTTATATAGTTCCATTTCTTCAACATTAAAGCAGTGCTAAATTTTCAGAACCCTGACAATATCTGGATTGAATATGGCAATAAGGCTAATTTTGTGATGCATTTCCAAAACTCTTTCTGAGGGCAGGAAAGCCAGTGCTACAGCAAGGACAATCCAGGACATACTGTTTGCGCACATGTATTTGCGTTTTCTATTGGCTTGTTATTTGCGTTTGAGCTAAATCAGGACGCACCATCCCTCAAATCCAGCGACGGCCCTTGTTCTGTATGCCACCCAGCTTCTATAAGTACAGCCTCGGTAAAGCATCCAGGCCATGTGTGCTGCTTCTGCTTTATTTCATAATGTCTTTGTATGTGTGTGTGTGTGTTCGTGTGTGTGTGTGTGTGTGTGTGTGTGTGCGTGTATTCCAAGCACAAACAGCTGGGGGAGAACAAGAGAATATTTGGGCCTGCACCTGCGCTCTCATAATGAATGTGGAAGCAGTCACACCTAAATAAATCAGTGCCTCTCGCTGCCTCAACAGGACTTTTCTGTTTAGGGTCGAAATCTTCCCACTCTGCACTGGATTAATCATGCCTCCGAGCAGGGACACAAGCAGCATGATGTGGCGGTGTGGTGTGCGCGCGTCACTGTTTATTTCGTGTGAGAGAACCTACAAGGCACTTTTTTCCACCTCCATCCTATGACCTGTACTCTCTTGTAGGACAAACAAAACAAGAGTAAGTCATAATTTTCCACGCACTGTAATTAGCTCCTCCCCCTCGGCATACAGTGATGAATAGGTGAACCTTTTGTTTGCATTTGTCATGCTGCGGTGGCATTGTCGCAAATGTGAGTTTGTGATGCGGAGGTGCGAGAGGTCAACGCATGCAGGGGAAATATGCAGGCTAATCCAATGAGGTGTGTTCACCAGCTTCTAGCACTTTACAATCTTTCCATCTGTGTACATATTTTAGCACAAGGGCCTTTTTCCAGTCTATAGAGCACAGCTTATCTTCACCTCTGGCCACTATCTCTGGAAGTGGTTGCTGTTGGAGTCCATGGCAGATCTGCACTGTCCACTTCTATCTTTCAGACTGATAGCCTCTGATTGATCTCATCGCGTCCCTCATCTATTATTCATGTTTTATTTCTACGGAAGAAGTGTAGAAAGTGCAAAGGAGCCCTTTCCACCATTTGTTTTTTATCCTTATATCTCATAAGTATTTAGTATACTGGAACCTTGGCCTCCATTGTTTATCAGAAGAACGTTTTGAATGTGGTACATTCATTTGCTCTCTTCAATAAGGTTTCTCATTGAGAACCCTTATTGGAATTGTTAGGAATTCTCATTATGTATACTGGACATATTTACTTAAAAGGTGGAAAACTAAAGACATAGAGTGATAAAATTATGTGATTTTTCCATCGCATGCATCTTTATAGCCCAATTGGTTGATCTGTTGGATGGAAATGGGTTTGGAATTGCTGCCCCGTGGGGCCACACCAAGATGGGCACAGGGACAGTGAGACATGTACTTACGGCTATTTGGGAAGGAAATTAATGGTGCATTTTTTGTTTTTATAATGTGATGTAATGATGCAATTCGTCTAATAAAAAGAACATTTTTAACAGTTACCCGTTCATTTGCAAGACTCCCAAACCCAGTGGGCCAATACAAACATCTCAGTCCTCTCACCCACTCCTGGCGCTGCAGGCCCTTTCATTGCGTTGTGATGGATGATTTCAGCATTTTTCACCAGTGTGCAACATCAAGATACGCCCCCACCCCATTTGAGTGCAAAAAGAGGCTGCCCCATATTCACAAAGCCCGACATCTAATGCATATTGAGTGTGTTTTGTAAAGGATCATTTGATTGTCCTGTAAATGAAGCTTTGCCTCTCAACTGCTAATTTAGCCACATTCCATCTCATTAGAGAAGAGAGGGAGAACAAACGACAAAGGCATTGGCGGAGAAATGGACCCTACTTTGATTTCAAATGGGCAGCGTTACAGTTCAAGAGCGTTTTACAATGTACAAAGGCCAGATGGCATGTGCAAACTAGAGCAAAGTTGTTCATTTCAAAAACCAAGCTTAACTGTCAATGCCCCGCGTCCATCCCTCGTATTTTTTTCACCACCTTTGCAGCCTGTCCCGTTATCTCTTAAGAGGATGTGCAAGTGTATCTGGTTTCCTAAAGCGTTTAGCACCTTAGCCACAAAACCCGGACAGGAAGCCCACTCTATTTGCAATGTATCAATTGCTCTGAACAACACTCTCCTTACCTCCACCTCCCGGGATGTCACGCTGGCTCAGCACACATGTACCTTGACACGGGAATTCACAGTCAAGTTCACAAAAACATGCACAAAGTTTAGCCAAGGTTTGAAATTTACTTAATACAGTGTTATCACAATTTGAGAAACAGTCGCTCTCCAAGAACAAGATAATTGTGCTAATCCTGCCTGTTTTGAAATACCAACCAAAGATACAAACTGATTTTTACTAAAACCAACAAAAAAACCTTTCTCCTTAACCGATGCCTTTGCTTCTAATTTTCAACTGTGATTTATCTGTCATCAAGCCTACACACATACTACAGTACAATTCACAATGTATCTGACACTTGCAGACACAGAGGACCTGACCTTGGCTCCAATGGACAGTCTTGGGGTTCATTCTTCGGCCAACCCTGGCAAGTTAAATGGGTCTGGCAGCCAAGGCAGCCACTACTGCTGCAAGGCTGCTCTCATCTATTAGATACTGAAAGTCAGAGGTGAATGTTTTTTCTATTTGTAGAATACATTTTTTTTTTTAAAGTTCACGTGATGTATCTATGGATAACATTGCAATATGGATGGATAAAAAGCCACAAATCCAACCTTTTTATTACATTCTTTTATCTATACTATATTGCTGCTGCTTTAACGTTTGACATTCACTGTCTACTATTCCATGTTCATTTACCATTTCTTTAGGTTACTTATTTTAACATATTAATTGCCATTTGTTTTTTGAGTCGAGGCTGTATCTAAAAAACGATGAAGCCATGGTGTAATGTTGTGAGCGTCTTTGTTCAGGTGTGTTGGGCGGTAGAGATTGAGTGTTCACAGCGCTATGCAAGCGTGGACAACATGCACATTTCCTGGCGCATATCTGTGTTAGAGAGCATGAAGAAGCGCCTGAGGTGATGCTTTTGAAAGGCACTTTAGAAATTAAAGTGGTGCCACTGTTTTGTAATGGGGCTTAAATGAGCCAGAAAACACAAGATGTATATTGAGCATTTAATGAAACACGCAGCACTTCCTAATTCTTTGTTCAGCTGTGCTTTAGACCTATGTGCACAATAAGACGATTGTAGCCATTTTACATTTATAACGTTTATTTCAAACCAACAAAAAAAATTATGATTACACCTAGTCACCCCGAGACTTTCTTTTTGACATCTCCCAAATACACTTTTTGTGAAGTGTCTTGCCCAACGCCACTTTGGTACTTTTCAAAGTTGCAAGAATTGGACTGTCAGCTTTCTAGATTGTGAGCAAATGCCCATACCTGATCAAGCTTCCACACACCGATGTGGTTAACTCAATCTACATCTCAGACATAACTTTGGTTTTGTCTTTAATTTAAAAAACCCGAAAGACAGTTGATTTAATTGAGAAAAGTCTGGTTCCTGTAGGTTTCACTCCACAGAGCAAAGCAGCAGTCCTTCTCTTCTTTACTGTCTGTGGGTGTCCTTTGTGGTTTGGCCATACATTAATAATGTAAAGGTAATGATCTCTAGACTAAAGGCCCTGTCCTGCGCTGTTCCCCCTCCTTCCCCCTCCTGTCTGTCTGCAGCCGGAGCAAAAGCAAGAGCAAGAGGAGGCCATGCAGAGGAATGAAGACCTTGAGGCACCAGAGAAAGGAGCGTCTTACTGGGCTGAAGATCAACTACACTTGTTCATGTAACAAAATACAGAGGTGGGTTTGAGAGGATAAATAGTAATAATTTTGATTAAATAAAAATAGTTATGATACTTCAAACTACAATACCCTAGTTTTATAGAATTTAACATTACAATGTTATAAATTGAACATTATAGCCAAAATCTGCCATTTTGTTGGTAAATGGCAACAATGTCGTCAAGGTCACGTTTGTCAGAGCAGTATTTAAAGCAAAGTGAAAACAACAGCGTAACAACGTGGTTAAATACTGGGTCACCACTGATAAATACAATTAAATGTGAATAATAAATTTACTGTCTTATATTTTAAATCCCCCCCGTTTTTTTTGTTAACATTGCTTTACTGAGTGCTGAGTAACCAGCATTTAAAACAGACAGCTTAAGATCATGTGCGAAATGCAGACAAGAATATATTGACAAATTATCTAGCCTTTTCCAAAAAATGAAAAAAGTTAAATATGTTGTGATAGAACCATTCTCAGCAGTTCAACTCGTCACGTCAGCTCTGCCATGGACGGTAAGGCTTCAGAGAGGAATTCCTGACTTGGCTGAAGAAACAACCACTTTGCTTCATTTAACACTTTAAAATAGCAGAAATCATTCAAAGAAAACACAGCTACTCTTCCTTTTGCCTGTGAAGTCGGATGGGGGCGAGTGATAGATGGGGAAATTGTACTGTGGCCCCTGGTGTCCTCTCTTGCTTCTGCCTTTTCCTGCTTTTTCTTCCTGTTCTCAAACACACTGCTCACAGTAACACGCTGGTGTTTCAGGAACAACACAGCCACCAATCCGCTACCATTTATTTATCAGCCGCCATTCACATCACTTTAAGACTTTAAGACTCAACTAAATGACATGTTAAAATGACCAATATTGCAATTACCAGCAATGTCCTATATCATTAACTACAGTATTAACTACAGTGGTATGTGAAGTTTGTTCAAATCAACGTCGACACATACCAGGAGTGCAAGTCGACAAAATTGCCTCTTAAGGTGAAACAAAACTAATAATCTGAAACAAGATACACATTTTAACTTTAGTCTAACTTTATACTATACAAATGATAAATATAAATATAAATCAATTAGAGCAATACAGTTATCTAGTAATAAAATAAAGATGTGGTTTGCCCCATATTCTTATTTCAACCTGGATAGACTCAAACAGAGAAAAGCAATGATTAGAAATATTTATTGACATATGTATATTTTTGGCAATCAGACCCCGGGAGTAGACATCAGATATATGAATTGAATTTAGTATGGATGGGCAGATTAGAGTGGGAGATGTCTTCCCCCAGAGCCTGCACACTGGTGCTAGTATGGGAGGCCTAAGAGGCAAGGTGAGCTGTAGATTGAAGAGGTGAAGACGGGGGGGAGGTGGGTCGCAGCACAGCCGGGAAGCGAATGGCAATGAATGCCAGAGGCTTCAAAGCAGAACTGAGGGCGATGATTGGCTGCTACGAAGGTGTGGCTCTCAGCTGATAGGCTGAGGTGGAGGTGTGACCCTCGCAGACACGATCATTGGCTGGAGCTCAACGATGCTGAATTGGTCTCCCAGGTAGAATTTACGCCTAGGCTTCATAACAATTACACATTGTGTAGGCCTACTCATGAAGCCAAATAATTTTAGAAAATATTATGCAATAGCTTACAGTTGATTACAAATAACATCAAGTTGTCCAGAATTTATTAAATGCATGTAATACATTTGGCCGAAGCAAATCAAGAAGTAATCACAGAATTTTTGAGAATTGCCCAAGAACTACATTTCAGTCTGAGAGTTGATGTGAGATGAGGCACAAATGATGGACAGTGAACCTTTTCGATAACATTACATAATATTTGTCATGTTCACATTTTCTGCAAACTCTACAAAGATGAGTGGAGTGGGAGAGTTGGTGGGACATGAAAGAAAAAGCGAGTTGGATTGAAGGTATAGCAGTAGGGTTCGAAAGCCACAAATAACTCCCATCAATCACAGAGCAGTCAACGTTTTCACAGGTTTGGATTGGCTGCACTGGCAGCTGCTCGGCAGAGGTGGAAGAAAACTGACATACTGGACTGTCCAAAAATGCTAGAATCTATATATTGCATTTAAAAATACTGATCTTTAAAACAGTCTAAAACACTGGGACCAAATGCCCTGATAACTACTGTAGTATTAATCGTCCAAAAACATTCAAAGTTTGTAATTTAGTTGGTGGCTTTGTGAGAAGTTAAAAGAAGTTATTCTGTTGAAAGGAAAATAATAAAAAATATGAATATAATGTTGCTATAATAGTACACAGTTAAAACAACTTAGAAAGGTGCATACTGAAGCATACCTTGACATGAGTTAAATCCTCTAAATTAAGCCAAATTTCAATTAAAGTGAAAAAATGCAATATAAGCAATTTACGCTTAAATTAAATTAAAATGTGCGTATTTCGTCACTTTCACCTCTGAAGCCTTTGTGTCTATAGTGTACAGCACGTAGGACGGACCACTGCCTGGCTCTCGTCTTCGCCTCGCTCCTAAACTGACGGCACAAACAACAACAGTTTGAGAAATCACCCTCGTCAGCATGAAGCTGGCAGGTGTGTTAACTCCCCCAGTACCAAATTAGGAAGTGCAAGATTGCACAAACGCCTCGGCTCTTCTCATATCGCCCCCTTTTTAATCACAAACGTTTACATGAGAGGATGAAAGCATCATGTTAGACTGCAGCCAACGGTTTGCGTTGGACAAAAGCCTTGTTTCCTTTTCTATAAGTGTAATGGAGTCAGGGTCAGAAAGTTAAGAGCTTTTTAAAGAAAAAAAAGTATTTGAAGTAGCTACAGTATATGTCCGTAAAGTGAACTTCTAAACTTCTGAATATGGGAAACAACCTTATTCAATCTACGGATAGGTGTTTTCCTCTTTTGTCTCTGAATTGAAGCATGACATTTTGTATAAATAACATAATTTACAATACTACAATATGCAAATAAACTAAACCTGATCCTCCACTATCCAATTTCTCCTAGTCATTCTTGTAATCATCAGTAACTTTTTTATGCATTTGCACTGAATTATGTCAAGTGAACACTAGGGGGTGCTGTAGGTTTATCAAGCCAACTGTTGAAGCTTAACCGAGAGTCCGTTTGTCCATGTTTATGGGAATATATTGGTAAATGTTTTTGGCCACTGAGGGTTCAACCTCCTATCCAAAAGTCACTGGTTATTCAAGCCTGATAACGCTTCCTCTCGTCTTGACTTTATCATTAACTCGTCTTGTCTCTTGCGGTCAGGGGGTCAGGTTATTTGGTTGAAAAATGTTCTGCCAAGTTAGTAGACGAGATCTTTGTCATAAGTTGAGGCCCTTCATATTTAGTTACTTAATGCCATGGGATGAGAACAGACTTGCTGAGTGGACACAAGTAAACGCACTAATTGGACGGTGGAAGATTTTGTTTGTTATTTAGACACAGATTTAGATGCACTGATTCTGTCTTTATTGAGGCACATTTTGCCCTCTGTTTTTTGACAGCTTACACACACTGTCTAATTTAGAAGCAGGTTCGAATGCGGTAAAAGCGGTGTCAAAAAACGTCAGACCTATTAACTACTCTCGTCGGTGTTGGTTTCATTAGGGAGATAGTTTTACAGACTGTCGTTCAATCATGCAGCCTTTAGCAGAAAACACAACTGACGCAAGCTGAGTACTGCTCTTTATAATGGCCGTGAGTCGTTTACTTTTTTAAAACTTTTTTTTTCATATTATGCATTGGCGTGGCTCCCACAAGAGTGCTGTGGAATACTATTGCATTCAAGTAATTTCATTAAATGTCTTTATCATTATAACATAGAAAGATGGAGCTTATATGTATAAATGGGTAAAAGACATTTGTCATACTCTACACAGGAGTGAAGCAGTTTAAAGGGGCTAAAAATAACAGATGGCAGTTATTAGCAAGAAATTAGTAGAAGCAATAAGACTGCCGAAATTATCCCAATGTGTCCAGCGAAGCTTTGTGTACGTCCTAAACATAGAGGAGCTCCACTTCATGACATCAGCGGATGGGGCACAGGTTTCGCTCTCTTGAGAAGGAGACAGACTGAAAAAATAAAAAAATAAAAATGTGAATGAAATTGAATTCTTTTTAAGTTATGTTATGCATTGTAACATGGTTAAAAGCTCCAAAAAGACAGATAAGCATGATATAGGTCTTTTTAAGAGAGTATTCTTGTAGCAAAGGGCAGCAATTTTCAAAATAAAACGCTAGATTTTTGTTATGGCTCAAGCTTTATATGTTTTAAGTAGTGTAATAGAACTCATAACTCAAACGTTTAATACAGTGTCAAAAGAACTCTTTACACGTCACACCTCTTTTCGATATAAATAAAGCTCCTTCTGTATTGGGAAAAATCCGGACCTTTTACTTGCATCTTTTATTCATGCTCAATTCTCCCATACCTTTGATAAAGAATAAAACATTACATTTCTATTGAGTAAGTATCTGTGGTTGTGACAATACTCCATTTAAAGGCAGTGATATAGCCCGGCCCGCACGAGCGCAGCAGAAGAGGAAAAAGGTGCCGCGCATTCTTTGTCAACCTGTAGGATGTTGACTGATGATGCGCAGGACTCTCTTTTCCTCACTTTACTTTGAGACAGCGACAGAACACCCCCACCGCATCCACCGACCCCATCTCTCCTCTCAACATGAAGAAAAATCACGGAAATACACAGGCAGATTATGCAGCGAACACCGTTATTGAATATGTGACTAACACAGTGAGAATCGCTCGGGGAAATCAGATTAAAAAATGAATTATTTATAAGGACATGCAATGCTGTTCCAATAGGCTGGAGAGCAGGGGAAAGCGAACACCTACAATATGGCCCCAAACAACATTACAAGTTGGCTTATGACACTTCCCCACTGTAGTTATTCATTTCTGTAATGCTCTCTCAAATATCCCCCCTTTATATTCTGATATTGAAATATGAGTCATAGTAAAAGTGTTTTATTATTTAGTTTGAACGATATTACCTCGATGTTCTCCGTTTCCTCTGCAGTCTCTAAAAGACAGACTTTGATATCTTTTCATGGAGGCTACATCGAATCAGATTAAATGCTTTGGTTGCCGTTTCCCTGCGCAAGACCTCCAAACAATAAAGGCAACATGAATTAAATTGAAAAACAATATAGAAATAAAATCAAATTATTGGGCCTTAATACGTCATAGAACAGATGTCTTTGTCATTTATGTTACGATCACATTGTTATTTACAATTGGTTGTTCAACATTTCTTGTAAAATTTTAGTCTTTCAATCGGCACTGTGACTTAAACGTGTTAAACTCAAATTTCGGAGTTTTCTTGCAAATTGCTCTTTAAATATTGATTAGTTGCAACCTTATTTTTCTATTTGTGCCATTCATGTCAAATCCATGGTACTTGTCTATTGTCTCCCCTGTTACCATACAGAACATATATTTCAGTTTTTCTCGCCACATACGTTTTCATCGCTGCTTTGCTGTGGCTCTCCGCTCAGTCCTTTGACAAGCAGCCAATGTGCTGACACGGGGAAGCGTTTAGCCGCACATTGATGTGCCAGAGCGCTGCCTGCCTAAGTGATTACTCTTTTATCTGATCCTTTTTCCCCAACGCCACTCGCTCAAGTATTTCTTTCCATTCTTTTCAATTCTCTTTCATTGCTTGGAGTCTTTTAAATTCCTCTGCCAAACGTGTATCCTCATCGCATCGAATCGGCCGCAGAACAGACAGGTGATATGTAGGTTGTGCACGCCATTATACAAACTTGACTGGAAGTATCAGAACTTACGAATTACTTCACGACTATGTACGCGGAATAAAATGAATCTTCCAAGCAAATATCTTCCACGTTACTTGTTTTTTTAATTGGAAATGATGTGCTCAAAATGCAGTGTTTCTAATCTCCTTTTTATTCATTTAAATTGTGATATTTGATAGTTACTTCCTTTGCACATGCTGCTGGTTTGAAAGGAAATGGCGCATATTTATCTTGAGCACTTTCTGGCCACACTGCTGCTGCTTTTGAGATGTAACATGTCGTGGACCCCTGCTCATGGCCCTGCTTAGCCAAGGATGTGTGGTGCGAAGTGAATAAGAAGAGCGAAGAGGCAAAGGATGGCTCACATGAAAGCGCACTGGCATCAGCAGATTTTTTTATATTTTGATATGGCCTGAAGAATCTATTTAAAGTGCTGTTTTGGGGGTAAGGAGGGGAAATAGGAAGGTAGAGACTCGAAGTAATCCAGAGCCCGGAGAAAAGAGACGAGGAGGGAGGGGGGCAGTTCACTCTCGTTTTGATTGAGGTTGGATTTTGCGCTTGCTTGTTTGTGAAGTTGAGGACCCCGGGAGGGCACTTGCTGCGTGGGCACGAATCTTGTCCGCCTATATGCCCACGCCGCTGTGTGTTTGCGTGTGGGTGAGGTATTAATCTTCTTTGTCAGTGGAGCCCAGATGCAAGGGCCCCTTCCAACCAGCGCAAAGCCCGACTCAGCAGTCTGCATCGGGCTTGGGGATGGAGGTGGGATAGGGGGTGTGCGCGAGGAGGTGTACTTTTGGGTAAGGGGGTGATGCCGCCGGTTGTGCCGCTGAAGTGCTAGGGCAAAGGGAGACAACATACAGCAGATTAGCTAATGATATTAACCAAGCAAGACCCTGAGCTAAACCCCTTTGGTCGCAATTAGTACAGCTTTTTCAGAGGTTGCCCTGTGGCCTCTAGCAAAACGTACACAAATGTGCCCACGCTTTCCGGCTCCTTCTTCCACAACACCTGCACAAAGACCAGAATAGGATCTGACTCACCCCCCACAAGAGCACCCTTTACCCTGCATGCCCCCCAGCCCCTTAAGCTGTGCACATGCCCTCTTCACGGTGTGACCACTGAGCTAACAGACTAACCAGCATGTTTGCTCTGCAGGAAGCAAGCACCCTACCTGTCCATAGCAGTAGTGCAATGGACAGCTATGCTGACACTTAGCAGTGCTCACATATACATGACTGTCAACACGGGGGGTAGCAGAGATTGACATAACAAGCTGATAAACGACTTTTTCCCGTGGTTGCACCAGAACGGCACTGAGAGGAAAGATGTTGTATCAGTCGGTGATGGGAGATATTAATGTGTTCACAGTAAAGACTTGATCGGAAGCATATGTAATCGAGATGCTGATCTGAGCCCCTAGCGACTATGCTGACTGATTGTAATTAATCAAAAAATACTGACGCTAATTTCAAATTAAGGCAAATATTTACAGATTTATGTAAGATGTATCAATGGATTTACTGTCCCATATAACATAATGGCTTTAAGTTGGGACGTCCTGGGCAGTGATGGGTTTGTTACTGGGATGACACTAAACACTCCAGTTCACTCTTATTTACTTGTGTATTTACTTCGATTCGATGGGTGCTTGAACTCGAAGCCATGATGTTGATACGGTGTCCGGCGCACAGTTCATGCGCAGCAGCCTAACCAACAAGCTTATAGAGGCAATTACAGTACATTTATTAAAATACATTTCTTTCTTACTATCCCATTTACACAATTTGAACAAAACGCTTTAGTACAAATGACTCTATCAGGGAGAGATTATGATGATTAATTTGTGGATCTGTGCAAACGCTTGTCCCCCTCTTGCTCTTGTCTCACGTTCATCGCTCCATCAGCGGGAGATTAAACTCACACCAACTCGTTCTTTCTCCTTCTGTCCGTCATTGTGAAAAATCACCTTTGGTCTTTTCCTTAATCACGCTGGCCACAGAGCAATCAGACAGGGAATAATGGCTCGCTGTCTGGCCCCATGTCGTTCTCACTACAATGTGTCTGGACAGGGATGCGGTGGAAATGTGGAAAACTCACAAGTGTCATCCTTCCTGAAGTCTAGATAAAGTATCATTGTGTTAAACCATTGGAGACAACTATTTGTAAACATTTCACCAATTCACACATCATAGCTTTAGACTTGGTTTATTATAGCTTTCCAGGTTTATGTTTTTTTGAGATCCCCATTGCTGTGAGCGACGTACTGTCCTTTACATGGAGTACAAGATGAAACCATAGAGTTAGAAGAAATGACTCAACATCGTGGATGGAAAGAAGGAAATGTTAGTATTATTCTTGTTTCGTTACTTTTGCGTGATTTATTTTTTTATTTTATTTATTAATTTGTTTATTTGACATGTACAAGAAAACAATGCCACTAACTAGCTGGCCGATAATTTGCAGCCTCTAGGAGCTTTCCATCGAGATTTTTCCCCCAGAAGCGATCATACCTTACACATCAGATATTCAATATACAACAGGCCATTGGAAAAAAAATAATTTGTATGTTTCATATACCAAACATTCTAATAAGAATAGTTACACAAACAAGAAAATTGAAATAAAATAAAATACAGGCCTATCTGTCTATATGCTTTCTTTATTATTTTTTCCAGTACTGTCCGCTCTGTACAATAGGTAGAACTTTGCTCCTGAACTATGAACCTCAGACTGCCTTCTCTTTATGTAGCTGACTTTTCCACTGCAGCTCTGTTGTGCTGCAGTTTGATTTGGTGTGAATTAATTGCTTCTCATATGGGAGAAGGCATGCGATTAGTCTCTATCCTGATAATGGTGTGTGGCTTGGCCACGGGGAATACACTGCCAATTTGTTCACGGCGCATCTGCCAAATGATTGGTGTTTACACGGCACGTCCCCAGCGGAGAGTTTGTCACGACGTTACATCTTACATCTCACCAACAAACATAGAGCTGCAACACCAAATAGTGACAATCACCCACACTTTTTATTTTGATCTAAGTGGTTGCAATGTGTAACAACAACAACTATGGGCTTTAGGTGGACGGCACACATAGACTGGACAGTAACTTGTTAGCTTCAAAGCTGGTCAAACCCACACCGACAGACACCCTGTCACCCTCACATTCATTCATCAATTTTGAACTGTGATCGGCTATTTGACATTCTTAATTTTGACATAATTCTGTATTTATTTTACCCTCCCACTCCTCACCAATCTTAACCCCTCCCGCCTGCACCATCACTCCTCCCTAACACCCAGAGCTCCACTGTGCCATTAATCACCTCTCACTAATTAACTGGCCCACTGTTCCTCATCTTCCCAGCACTCCCACCCCACACCTGGCCCGGCCCTTCTGCCCAGAAGGCTTGTCACGCGCTCACACACTGCACACACAAGCCAATACCAGCACTGGGCAGCATCTGCCAACTGACCACCACACAACCAGGCATAAAGAAGCATGTGAGAAGATATTTTTACAATGAGGTTTTGGGCTGGATGAACAGAGTTCCTCTGTCAGAAAGGGCAGCTGGCATATCATTTGAGCCAGTATGTAAATTTCCGCACCCTCTAGACTCTAGAGTCAGAAGATTTTCTGTGGTGAACCTTAAAAATGGGCTGAAGGAAAAGATTATCATACAATTGAAGCCATCATCATCATCATCCCTTCCAATTTAAATTTCCTCAAACTTGACTCTTGTGTCTTGCCCCCTGCTTATTTCACACCTACTTTTTTATTTTTGCCATGCATTTCCTGGCCTCATGTCCCATCCTGAGTTCCCACCTTCCCCCTGTCCTCCCCCATGTTAGCCAGGGTGGCCCGCCAATACAGTTCCACCATCTGCCAGCGCAGCATGCCGGCGGCCTCCTCTCAGCACACACAAACACATGCACAGCTTGGCAAGGACAGCTTCCAGTGCAGGATATACCCATATCCAGGCTTCCGCCACCAGATCTCAGTGGTCCCACATGCACACAGCATCGCACACCTCTGTTGAGTCATATGCTTCATTTGTCTCCCAACAGGGGGAGCTGAAGAGCCCCTACCCAGAGGTGCGAGTGGAGAAAAGAGGCAGCATTTACATTCAACTTTTCATTATAGTCCCCACAAATACAATCCATGGTGCGACATTGCACATAGGCCACCTGGTTGGGGCAAACATGCACATTGTGATGTATTTTGTAACACATAAAATTAAAGCTAATTAAACTTGCTGACATTTTTTATATATAATCAATTTGCATAGTTTCTGCAGATGATACAAACAGCACTCGAGAAATTTTATTATTTTTCCACACTGAGGAGAATTCCCCTCTGGAAAGCTTGGAGGAAGAATTTTTATTTCCATGTCTTGAGGAATGTGCTGAAGACCAGGTCAAAGTATGTTGTATATAAATAAAACAATTAATTAAAATCCTTGGGCTCCTATTTACATTGCAAAAGACGAAAAGAGAATTGATGGGGATTGTGGCAATTAGCAAAAGAGCTCCGCACTGTGTTGTCATCGCCGCGTTGGGTGCGTTTGTCGGGGTGCCGGGGGTGAGGGGGGTGATGCAGGGAGGAGGGGTGAGGGTGTGTGTGTGCTTGTGTTGCGTTGCCAGGTGCGAGAGGGGGTCCGTGGCAGTATATTTATTAGCGGCTGTCAGGGAGGTGACACTTTGATGAATGGTGCGGAGTAATCAGGGCTGGGCTGTGACAGGCTGCACTCACTACCTTCTACCTGCCAAGCTCCTCATACACACATGTTCCTGTATGCGTATGTACAGAAACCCGGCGTGTAAATATCCTTTTGTACAAAACTGAATACATCATCAAACTCCCCTCCTCTCACTTTCCCCTCCAATATAACTAGCAGTCAAAGGTGTAGTAAGAGAAGCCACGAAATGTGCTGGTAAAACATATTAAAATATCACAGAAGCAAAAAAAAAAAAGAAGAGTTCTGATCAAATCAAAAAAAGGAATCAGAAGTACAAAAATCAAAACACTGTGTCCACTGTTTAGAAACATGAAGTACATAAAGATTTAAAAGATTTAAAACGTTTCCTCCCTTTTGTTAAATGTCTTGAAATATTGTATTGCACAAAAACACATTTCCAAATCTATATTTTAAAAGCTGCTTAAATCAGTTCAGGAAGTGTATTGAATGGGGTTTTGGTGAAAATTGTGCTCAAGAGAAATGACTAAACCTTTTCACATGACACAAGTCACCCAAAGCGCTTTACATGGTGTGGGGATTTGTACGTCATTCACACGGTGGGGGTAAACTAAGTGCAGTATGTAGCCGCGTTTCCCCCTGGGGTAGACTGCACACACACTCTGACCACCTCCATTCATTCACACATACACATCACTCATCCTGGCCTATTGTACATGTTTTTAGTGATAGGGGAAACCTACACAGACTCAGGGAGAACGTCCACACGGGAAAGGCCCCATCTGGGGATCAAACCTGGGACCTTCTAGCTGTGAAGCACGAGCGCTAACTGCTGCGCCAGTGAGAAAATGTATAATTGGATAAAAAGTTACCCGAGTAAAGGCAGCTCATTACAACCGACCTTATGCACATTAATAACAATTAATGACAAACATGTTGACACATTTTTGGTCTGTAATTGAATGAAAGGGATAAATGATGTTGAAAGAGCTGCAGACAATGAGATCGGGAGATTTGGGGTAAAAATGTGCAGAGCGTTGTTGTTTTTAATTGCTGGTAAGAGACAAGGTAGCCTTAATTAGTCCTGCTCCTTGTAAAGGGTCATATTTCAGTGACTTTTCACTAATTAGTGAACTGACTAACTCACAGTTTCCCCTTAGGATCCTGATTACAGAGAAAATCCAGACACTTTGGTAAATAATTACTCAAGCTTTCCATTTTTACCTATAGCAGCTATGTCTCCTGGTTTTCTTGTCTCTACTCCTTTTTTATAAACTATCCTGTAGATATTGTGTTTTTAGTCTATTTTATTCTTTCCTTGAAAGAGGCCATAGATTATTATGTTGCCACTAAAACACAGAATGGAAATAATTACTTCAATAAGCTGATAATGCATCCAAACGGAGTAATGGAGGGTTGTAATCAAATCATCTCTTTGAGGTTTAGGTTTTTCCATCGTTTCTGTCGACAAGCCACAACCAGGACATTAGAAACACTGGCAGAGTGTGCTTTGAGCTGGAGAAAGTGGTTAAAATGAGGGCGTAGAGACAGGGATAAATGATACTTAAGTCTATGTTGAGGGTAATTAGTTGTCCCTATGAAAGATACTTTTAAGTATTAGTTGCACTGGTCAGGGAATTGGTGTGAAGAAAATACTTTTTTGTGTGTGTGTATATTTTCTTGTCTTATACACATGGACCCCATTTTAAAACTACAGCTCAGGAAACTGTACTAAATGTGACTGTGAAGGTCTGTCCAACCTGTTCAAGAGAAAAAAAAGTGTTTTCTGGTCAGCTTGAATGACTGAAATAATGCAATGGTTGTAAATTTATGCAAGGATGCATACATTAAGTGGAAGAGGGGGTTTCCCACTGCTTTTCCTTCAGATGAGGATTTTCTGCCAGGTTGAGTGAACATTGACGGAGTAACACTTATTCTCTCTGTCACACCAATGGAAATCAATTGGCCGGTAATTGCAGTATTTGACCCCACTCCTTTTCTCCATCACAACTGATCTCTTCTCTGTGTCCGTGGATCTACCACAGTCTGAGCTACATGAAGCTGCACAGACAGTCAATTTGTTTGATCATAAATCTTCTACTGAAATTGACCTGGTTATAATGAAACTGAGGCATATTTTTAACCTGGAAGATTGTATTTCTTACAACTTTTCAGCTGTCACTGTTTTTCTCAGCCAATCAAAGCCTGCGTCCTTTGCCTCAAGCAATTCATTCCCTCTCTGTGATGGGCTGTAGCCCTCCTCCACCTCGACTTCACTGCAGAATCTTCAGCCACTTAGAGGTGCCAGTGCCAGTTCCATGCCTGGAGAAATTATGGATTGTCTCTAGAACCCAGCATCAAATGTTGAATGAAATAAAGATGATTTATTGTTTCATCTTGAACTGGGGGAAATTATGATAAAAAAAAATAAAAATAAAAAAAGATTGTCATATTATGATTTTGTGTTTTTTTTCTTCTTCTTTTTTTAATGCACTTATTCTCACCCACTGCTCCTGTTCAATCTCCTGGTCAGACTCTTCATATTGAGTGACTGACACGTCAAGTTAACCAATCAGAGTGAAGTATGAACTTTCAGAAGCAGCAGAGGCAAACATAAAGATTCTTAGCATACATGAATCGTATTAAAAAACTGAATAGTGATCTCGACACTGAAAAAAGTTAGATAATACATTTTTTCCATATCGCCTTTCCCTGGTTGCATCCAATGAAATTAAAACAAAGTGCCTAGTGGATGCTATACTCACAAATGGGCATTTTCTTACAGCTTTGTAAAAGAAAAGACTTCTGTTTCTGCTTGCACCATGTGTGTGTATTCCCTTGCATATGTTCTATGCGGAGACGACTGGTCAGATGGCTAATGAGTGACCCTTCCTCCATGCATGGTCCCACTGTCACACACATATTAATCTTCCCACATCACATCTCTCCCAGCAAAGAGACAGTCGGCCTCTTGGGGTCCGTGAGCGCGCACACACACACACACACACACACACACACACACACACGCATTTAGACACACAGGGGCATTGATGCATGAGCGGTGTGGCAATGACAAATGGAGATGTTCTTAAGATCTGTTTAATAAGTGTTAGCGGGGCCCCGGTGAGACCGATAGGGAATATACATAACTGAAAATGAAGCCTGTGTCGCAGGGGCCTGAATTACAGCCTATTTGACCACATTTACTCTGCGGAGGAAAGACTTAACTCACGGGCACTGGAGAGTTTACCATGGATGTGCCAATATATACTTAATGAGCGTTTATCAGCTAATGTGACGGGTACGGTGTATTATACCTGAAAGGTGTCCGGCGTGTGAATATAAGATTTGACAGTTTATCTACTTTGCCCTGACATTTCAAGCCACCCTCAGCACAGTACAATTATACAATTATACATGAGTTGACACATATAATTTTTGTTAAATGTGTTTTAAAGTCTTTTTTTATTGATTAAACAAATTGTATTAACTATACACTAAATAACAATTTATCCATTTAAGTGTTTGATTTAATAAACATAATTAATTCAAATTGTTTTTACATTCTATAATTCTATAATACATTCATTTTCCTTTTGTTGTGCATTGTCAGCAGAGGGTGTTTATCGGTAGGATAAGTGAAAATGAAGATTCCACCTTGTGATGTGCGTTTGAGCATCTCTCCTCTGTGCTTCATACCTGGCGGCTGTGGGCTCACCTTGCGATCCCCTCTCTTGTTCTGCTTGTTTCTCTCTATTGAACGTGGTCATGGAGCGTGGGTTTTCTGTTGTCTGACAGCTGCTGCTGCGTGCCTTTTTTCTCTCCTCTCTTTTAAACAGGCGTCCTCATTTCTAAACTATCTATCATGCTGGCAGGGCCAGTGGGGCCTTTAAACTGTGGGATTGGCACTTTCTCAGCTGCTGAGCTGGAAAAGGGCTGGTGCAGTCGCAGACTGGAGCTGCAGGCAGAAGGATGGGCCTAAAAGCAGGTGACTGGTCGGTGTCCGCTGTTGCAATATAAAACCTTTACAGAACGTGCATCCTTTAAGAAGAAAAGTTCCTTAATTAGAAACCAAGTTGATGTCTGGTGATGGGACTGTGAACAAGGGTGCTGATTCCATGGAGGGACTGATATGAGTTGACAATCTTTATCTCACTTGGGAGTGAGAGGTGTCTGCAGAGATGGGAAGTGCTGACACTCTGAGCGTGTGCCGTAGAAGCTGGCGACGCTACATGACGCCTGACACACAGAGAAATAACAATGCTGTGGTGCTGTCAGTGGGTCTCGTCCCTGGCAGCAATGTGTGATTTTCTCTGACAAACAGAGAACCTGTGATTACGCCTCATATCGATGCACATGCAAATACGATCAACCTGACGCTTGTAGGCCACACTAACTTCAGCACACAAGGGAATAGACTCTGGGCTTCTATACAAGTGAAGCAGTAAATGTAACACGGATACATATTACGCCAGAGTATCATTCAGTCTAAATTTTATCCGGTTAATTTTTTTTACTCATGATAATGAAGCATACTCTCAAAGAGAATGCAATGCAGACGAGGTGTGAAAAAGTTGTGAAGAAGCTTTCCTGGGCTTGTCAATGTTCTTGTTTTACAGTGACAGCTGTGCAATTCTGTTCAAGTCCAGTTAAAATGTATCATTTTGAATTGAAAGAGAGTTTAGTAAATTACTTATTAATAAAATCAAACATGTAGTTTCTAATTCAACCTCTTCAATGTAGTGTTTCTTGAAGCCAGCACATTGTCCTATTCTAGTCCTAGTCAGTAGAGGGCGCTCCTTGCTCAGCAGTCCTCCCTGTACACTGATTTTTGCATAGGGTTTTTGTCAATGTAATTTCCCACCTGGCAATTGTTTTATTTTTGTGTCTTTAACAGTTAGATCTTTTTTATTTTTATAACATTTATGCTGTGTCACAATCATTTAAGTGCTTTTAGCTATAAAAATCATATTATATAACTGACCTTCAATTCTAGTTACAGACGTAATTAAAATGGTGTTGTGGATAAATACTCTATTAGAGGAGACTTAATTATGAACATGATACAATTATTTCTATGTATTCCAATTGCATGATTTCATATATACAAGTTTTTGACTTACTTTGTTCTAGACATCGTATATGAAACTAGATTGTTGTTGTAGCTGTGCGTTGGTTTAATTAATTATATAAAGAGTTTATATATTTTTGTTGTTTGTTGTAAGTTGGTCTGTATGAATGTAGCTGCTTGAAATGTTTTGAAATGTTCTTTTTTTATGTATTGCACTTGGGGGTGGGGGCTCATAAGCTTTTTGCTTCAGCCCACTCCTTTTGAGCACAATGTGTATTGCTCAAATAAACAAATAAACTAAACTAAACAAGTGCATAACATGCATTTTGACAGGCCTATTAAAATCTTGATTCCACAATAGGCAAAGTGAGTTGAAATTTTATACATATGTCGGTGTATATCTCAAACTAATAAAATTAATAAAGTGTGGAGCAAATGAAGCTATGTCAGACTTACCGAATACTAGAGTGCCCATAATTTCCATATGGTTCACAATGCTTTGACTGAGCTTATAATTAGAAACTCAATTGCTAATAGGATATTGAGACTGTTGGGCAAGACATGTTTTCAGAGCAAAATATCACCAGAAGCCAAATTTAGACAAATAAGAAAAACATTGTACGAGACAGAAATGTGTCCTTTGACAATGGTGAAGTTGTCATATTTAAAAAGATCCATTGGCCCTCATCATTTGATTTTTCCATGTTGTCCTAACAGGGTATTGTACAGCTCCATTTTTGTGTGTGTTAATAACTGTGGTATTTACAGTAGTTGGTCTGACTGTGTTTGCGTGTCAGAATGAGGTAAGTTGTCCATCAGTGGCATGTTCCGATTGCCTTCAATTAGCGTGCCCCGGCAGAGACAGTGGAGGGGAACAATGAGTTATAGATTGGCACTCCGCTCGACATGAGAGATGGCCCGGGACGGTTGAGTGTGTGCGAGAGAAGCAAAGTGAGGTTAATGACCGTCTACTCACAGGCAGGTAATCCCTCCTCCCTCACCGCCCGCTCGCCCCAGCCTCGCACTGCTCTATGGGTATAATCAGTTTTCTCTTTGTGCTCCCTGTAGTCATGATAATTATTACGACAATTAGCTTCCATCGCTTGCTCTCTTCCACAGCTACTGCCTGGATTGCACCGTTCCTTTGCCCAGTCCAGCCGGCATTTAAGTTATAACCTTTGACCTTAAAATAAAGATCGAGAAACACATGTTTTCTGATTTGGGACTTCATTTTTAATTGTTAAATGAACTAGTAATATGTAGGTGTGGGCCATATCGTTATCGCGATATAACCTTTTGATATTGTTGTATTTTTTTGTATAGGTGTGAACACGATATAATTTATGTTATGCTCAGCAGCATAAACACTGGCTGTAGAACACGGGGACAGGTGTTTAAAAAGTAAAATGTAATGAAGGATGTAAACATCTTGAGTAGATCGTATATGCGAGGAAATCAGTATGCCATTAAAAAAAAGAAAGAAGAAAATATCACTGAATTAATCTTCTCAATAGGCATAAGGCTGGGATTATGTAGTAATTTTTCATTCTATTTAACCAGCCAAATTCCCAGCTGTATATTTTCTTGTCCAACTTGAACACTCAAACATGTTTAAATACAGTGTCGCAAATGCTGTTAATTCCAGATTTTACAAAAGACTATCATGTAAATAATCTTAGTTCTTATCTACAGGATATTAATGATGTGTTTTACTATTATAGTCAGAGAGCTCAGTTGAATGAACACCTTTAAACCCAAGGTAGTGTTTATTATGTCCTGGTAATCCCTTCCAACTCATGGTTATGTTGAATATGATCCCATTACATCCAATAAATGGCTGCCAAGCTGGTTGCAAAACAGCCAGAGGAGGAGGATAAAGTACTGAAAGTAATTGCTCCAGTTACAATACCATTTACTCCTTGAGTCAAAGTATTACCAGACATTTGTGGCAATTGAGAACGT
Source organism: Proterorhinus semilunaris (assembly GCA_021464625.1). Lineage (NCBI taxonomy): Eukaryota > Metazoa > Chordata > Actinopteri > Gobiiformes > Gobiidae > Proterorhinus > Proterorhinus semilunaris. The sequence goes on from CM038347.1 coordinate 20,450,360, forward strand.
GTTGTCACTGTTTGTCCTGCTTTTGTCTAAATCTACCACGAAAGCACATCTTCCATTTAAAACTATTGTGACATTGTCAACCTGTGATCACTTGATTGGACATGTTTATTTATGTTGGTGCTGTGCTCTGTTCAGTAATGACATAAAGGCTGAAATGTTGTGATTGTGTGGATGAAACCTTAGTCATTGAAGGTTCAATTTCAAGTTTACAAAATGTATCTGTATGTTGCACTGTCTGTGGCTATGTCCAGCTTTGAGGTGTTTGCGTCTGAGACGTCAATCACGCAGGGAGGTTGCAGAGGATGGGAAAGGGGGGGGGGGGGGGTATGCAGATACTACTGCCTGTCAACAGACCACTGGATAATGGATGCCTGAGAAAGCCATAACTATGATAAATTCACCCCTTCAATTCTAGCCCCCTCCCCATTGCGCTGTACTAAGTCTCTCTCTGATAGACAGGCTTGTAGTCCCCTCCTAGATCCCCCCCTGTACTCTATCTGTTCAAGGCCCCCTCTTTTCTACCAGCAGTCTGCGTGTGTGACTAATGTATGCGGTAAAACCAAGCCCCTCACCAGCCCACCACCACCTCAGTCGGGCCATCCATCTCTGCGTCCCTGCCCCAGACTGCATTCAAATAAATTTGTCGCTGTATCTATGAAATATTGAGACTGGGGAGATGAGCGACGTGAAGTGAAAGGGTTGGTTAGGGACAGCTCACAAAAACAAAAACAAATACAGAACAGACGGTTTAACACAACAAAGTATGAATAATTGCCAAATTACTTAAGGCCCACGTACTTACTGGTAACATGAAGGCTTGGGATCTTTGAGAGTTTGATGCCATGTCCATGCTGGGGCCACTTAGGTGCTGTCAAACAAATATAATTGACATAATAGACTGTAGTAACCCAAACTACATATAAAACAACAAAATAGCTGCAGTTTTTAGCCAGTGCATCAAAGTTTGGCGTCAGTGGTTATTTTCAGAACTAATCTAAGGTGTTAAGAGTAAAGGGTAAATGTACCTTAGGTTGCCCTCTATTAGTCTTGAACAATGTCCAGATCCAGTGGCCAAAAAGAGAAAAGTTTCCCCGTTATTCAGTTCTTATATAGGCGATGGTGGTGCAGACGGTAGCGCGGGTCGTCTCATGATCGGAGGGTCGGGGGTTTGAATCCCGCCTCCTGAAGGTGCATGAGTGAATGAGTGAGTGGATCCTTGCTGTAAAGCTCTTTGCGTGCCTAACATAGGTGGAAAAGCGCTATATTTACCATTTATAGCAATTACTTCAAAACTAGAAAATATCTTGAATTACTCTTGGCACTTTCCATTTTCCATTGTGAGGTGAAGTTGTGGTGTAGTATCCGCTGAGTGCTTGTAGATCCTGTGATTACTGTAATTGTGTTTACACTTTGAGGTCCAAACTTATGCATTGGATTTGTTATTTTAATTACTGTGATTTAACTAAGGTAATATACTGTATTTGGGGTGGTTCAGATTAGGGCTGGGCAATATGGCCTAAAATCTATATCATGAAAAAATAAATATCACGATAACGATATATTTGACGATATAATTGACAATGGACGAATTACTTCAAAATCCCAGCCTTACGCCTATTGGGAAGATTCATTCAGTGATATTTTATTCTTTTTTTTTTTTACGGCATAATTGTCTTCCAAATATGATCTACTCAAGCAGTTTACATCCTTCATTTCATTTTACTTTTTCAGCACGTGTCCCCGTGTTCTACAGTCACCGTTTATGCTGCTCTGATGGAGCAGAGCGTATAAAAACGATATAAAAAATTACAACGATATCGAAACATTATATCACGATAACGATATGCGATACGATATGGCCCAACCCTAGTTCAGATGGTATAACGGGTTGTCTCACAATCGAAGGTTCGACTGTTCGAACCCTGGCTCCCGCTGGTGTAAACTGTCATTGTGTCATTGGGCAAGATATTTCAATAATTTATGTGTGATTGTGGTTCTCCTCTTGGTTTCTCCTTCCTCCCAATGTTTTATTTTTTTATTTTTTACCTGCTGTGAAGGAGGGTCCAAGGACTAGGGACTTCACTGATAACTGTTCTGTTCATTTCAAAGACAGTTACATCTATTTGTCTGATTTACTGTTTGATATGTGTGTTATTGCTGGTTTCCAAACTGTTCCTGTTTGTAAATGAGCAATATTCATGTCACCCAGTTAGGGAACTTTTGATCATGATATAGGGCTAGGCAAAATCAAGCTTGTTTGAATTTGGTGAGTGAGACGTTGGTTGTGCTCAGAAGGGCTGATGTGTGAATGAATAATGACCAGCACTTTGAGACGTTTGTGAACTCAGGCCTTTAAAGCGCAATACAAGTGTGAGCCATTGTTATAAGTTATTTAACATTTTAGATTATTTAGGCATACTGACAAGAATAAAAACCTTTTGCCTTTCAATTTGGATACAAAAAAAAAGCAGTTAGAACTACTATTTGAGTACTATAGCTCTCTGTATATTATATACATTTTATATGATGTCATAAGTGATGTCATTTTAGTGGAGATAAGCTAAAAGTGGTGCTAACATGGAGCTATCACATTGTATGGTCACAAAAGTAAGCGTAAATATTTAGAGCAAAGCGGTCAGTGTAGAAGTTTTGATTCTGGTGTCACAGGCAAGTATGATAAAACATAAGCAGGACACAGTGAGCTACACTCAAGAGTCAACACTGACAACCCCATACAAAGAAGAATTAGTCCACACAAATGTCGCTCAAAATGAAGATTTGGGCATTGTGTGAATAATACCCATGGTGTCTGATTAAAGATCCATGAAAGAAGCAGATCACATGATGAGCAAATCAATCATGGCCTGAAGATAAAAAACAAAAACACTTAATAGCAACAATAGATAACAACAAAGTCTATAGTAAGTACATTTACTATAGACTTGATTAGTTATTCTATTGGACTAGGCAATTTAAATAAATACCGGTAGATTGCTCTTAAATTACTATTTAGTCTTTTACAATATGGTCGGCGCACGACCTGCCCTGATAGCAGAATTTCGGCCCATAACCCAAAAGGAGTTTGGCACCACTGCTATTTTATTGGATAAAGAGAAAGCTCTGTGCTGGCACAGAACAAGCACAGATTACTGAGTAAGTATTGCTGTGTTTCGGGAACATACAATCTTACACAGAAAGTTTTCAATGAATCATGATTTTTAAATATTTGTGGTAATATCCCTACATGCGTGTTTACTACAGTTCATGGGGTACTCTCTATTATTTATTGTGTTATGGTATTATAGTGCTTTGTTCCTTGCACTTGATTATTGATTAAATGACTATCAAATGGCCCATACCAGTCTCACCAGTAACCCTTTCTTTTGTGACACTTCATATTACAGCTCTTAATTGTCACGTGTGCTGCCAACAGGATTGACTCATTTGAAGAGATGCATTCTCCTTCTGGTAAACACATGATACTTGTTTTGTCCAACTCCCAGCTGTATCTTTGGCAGCTCCCCATTTTCTCCCTGTTTCATCCACCATCAACAACAGAGTGACTCATAACCCTTTGCTTATTAGAAGCAAAATGTTTAGTACTTCCACTTTAAGCACAAAAACAGGACACTGGTCAGACATGTTGATATGAGCCAAACATGATGATGCAGAAACTTTCCACCCTCATCACCACGAAGCCCCGCGCTTTATTAGGCCAGAGATAAACTTACTGTCAACAACAGCACCAAGACTGTTTGTGCTCGTTGGAGATGGGCTATAGTTCAAGGCTACACAAAGAGATAAGAACAGCCAAAGACGTCCGAAAGGAGAAGGAAAGAAACGTGTTGATCTGTTGACCATGTGATTGGCTGTGCTTCACATGAATGATACTTTGTTCTTGTGTACATGAGTGTAGAAGATATGTTTATGTTTTAGAAGTTTGCGCGTCACTTTCAACAGCTCTTCTCTACGTTTTAAAGATTAACATAAATAATTTTCCTGCGGTTTGTCCAATTTTACCTTTAACATGTGTAAGCTTGAAGACGCTTTCACACCTGCACTTTTAAGTCGGGTCTTTCGAGTTTTATGTTCAGTTTAGTCCAAGGTCCCAGATATGAACGTTCCCGCAGACCGTGGTTTGAACCAAAAAGAGAAGAATAATGTGTGGTATGAAAGGGAAAGTTTGGACCGTCACCAGCAAGTGTTCGAACATGCACACATTTAGCGAGGAGAGGCAGAGCTTAGAGATATAAGGACACTATTTGTGAGAGAGGATTTACACAAAGATACTTGCATGTTTAATCTTACAAGCCCTGTTATATATTCTTATTGTGTTCCACTCAATGTTTACAACAGAGCAGCCATTAAAACTTGTGTCTGTACCTTTCCAACTGTACCGCCCTTTGTGGATGGCTGATCTTGATTTTCTTGACAGCGCCTTTTGGTCACAGTGTCAGACTCGGGCTCTTTTATTTCCTGTTCGTTATTTATTCCTTCCCGCCGTCTTATTTATCCATCTCCTCCCTCCGCTCTCCTCCAGTTGACGCACTGGCAGATGTACCCCAAGTCCTCGCTAAATCACCCCATGACAGAAAGAGGGAAAGAAAGGCAGCGCGAGAGAAAGAGAGAGATTGAGTAGGAAAAAAATAGAGGGATGAGCTTTTGAGCGAACATGGAATGAACCTATCAATCCACGGTGCCTATTATCCCATGTGAAATGCCTCATGCTCGCAGACGCCTAGTTAGTGTGCCCGTTCAAAATTAATAAAACGGCAGCCGAGTCTGGGCCCCCTTCTAGAGTGGGACAGGCCCGGTTATTGATTAAGCCATGTCACAGGAATGGAAAGCTCTTGCCATTAAAAGTACAAATTATGCAGTGCGTTTAGTCAAGGCCTCTTTTTTTTTCATGCAGAAGACAGTCGGCGGCGGAATGGGAACCTACTTCATTTTCATACACAGTCCAACATGCCACGTTCCTCCATTGTACCAACCTTTTGTTGCATTTTGTGTCGCTTAATAAGATGAGATTCACTTAAGCGACGGCTAGACGGCTGGTTGTCTGAAAACGGCCCGATGCAAGACCTGACGAGACAAAGAAAGCGGAAACAAAGAACGGCAAAGATAGGGCCCTGTAAGGAACAAGAAAGACCGTGGAAGAGAGAAGGTAGTTTCATTTTTAATTCCAAAGGGATATGCTGTACTAAAACGCAGTTTCCCAGTAAAAAAGAAGCAATTTAATCTTTTTTGGTTTAAATTATACTACATTATTTTGACTCGCAGCCAAATGGCACAGACTAGTCTTTAGGAGTGGGAGAAAGTAGCCAAAGTTGACTTCAGTTTAAGATTAATTTAATTAATATTGGTATCTCCATCCTGTAAAATACCAGCCATATAGAGAGAGATGTCAAAGAACTTGCACTAGACTGATAGCAAGAATTTCAACTTCTCACTCTGCTCAAGCTATTTCAGTCTCTGTAAAAACGATGCTAAATTATAGTCCAGCCCAAGACTACAAGATAATCTTTGTACTTGTACCCTGTGTTCTAGGTTTCTTATGAATAAGGAGTGTTGCCTCATGAAGGGCATCTGATGTAAAACCAACTGAAATATTATTTAAATGGGGAAGCCAAGAAGAAATTAAAATTACAAGCCGCTCTAAATTGTCTTACTTGTGATTATAATGTTTGTTTCTGTGTACATTTCCGAGCATTATTGGCACACAAAACTTGGCCGTTGTGCTCGCTATAGCCGTACACAGGGACCTATGGGAAGAGAATCATAGGTCGGTTTTGCCTTTTAAGTGCCGTGCTGAGGTGATGGAAGGGCTCCGTGTTCAGGGCGATGGGAGGGAAATGAGAAAATGGGTAGCGAGTGTCAATAATTTATGGCAAAACGGCTTGTGTCAGAAAGGGCAAAGAGAACTCTTCGTGGGATCCTCGAGCCACCACCAGCAGCCCGCGCTCTCGTTAACACCAAAACGCACTGGAAACCGCACGTGCCAAGGCAAACCAAAGGCGTATGGAAATGAGCGCACACACATAATACCAACTCGTGCACAACTACCCAGACAGAGATGCGAAAAAACAGCCGCACTTCAGTCAACTGGCAGGTCATTAATTTCATGATGCAAAACCAGAGCAGTGCAGGAGGAAATGGAGAGGGGAGAAAGCGGGTGGTGCGTAACCGTGTGTGTCCTGATTCATCCGAGCGGCATTCTCCAAGCCCCTTAAGAAACCGGTGTTTATGCATTCAAAAGTCTTTCTGTTGTTGCTGTTGTTATTGTTGTTGTTTCCGAAGCGTCGAAGACCTCTCAGATCTAAGATGAGAGAGTGCGCGAGACTTCCGATTGGCACCTTCTTTGTTGTATGATTTATTACTGAAAAAACTAGAACCGAGGCCCCACTTAGGGCTCAGATGGACAAATGCTGTCGTTTTTGGGTCAGATAGTTATACCATATTGTGATGCGTATGTCTAAACATCTGTAAAAGGTATATGAGGGTGGCCCAGGTTTTCCTGCAGATAGGGCCAATTGCGACAACAGTTTTATGGCTTATTGTAAGCAGAGGTACAATGAGTGAGAGACTAGTGCAGGGAGGGGGGATAACAGAGGAATGTGAATCTAATTAATGTGTTAATTGGGGCTATTACTGAACAGATGCTGGGGAATAAAAGAAAATCTCCGCCGCCTGTCTGTCTTTGTTTATTTGTACTTTCCTGACGCGCTCCTCTAAAGTACCTATTGGCAATCAATGCCTATGTTTCCTTCCTCTTGGCTAAAGAGCCAGCCGTGGCTAATGGCACAGCGAACGGCAGGCAGACTGCCCCCTTGGCACTGCCCGCTGGAGGAGCAGAGCGCTCTTAGATGGCAGAGAGCAGTAAAAATTGTTAGCTGAATAAAAAGGCACTGCGGGGATGGATCGACTGCTTTATGGCCCTGTGCGCACCCGGCTGTTTAACTGATTGTGACTTCAGTAGTTTGTATGTCTGTAAGTGGCACTCTTGTAATTAAAGTCCTGAAACACGTCTGTTAGTTTTGCCTAAATTTTGACAATTTTTTCGCAACAGCATGTCTACTTAATCTCTCGTGCTGCTGCTCACACAGGAATAGGAACATTGGAACAAGGTAGCGACAGAGCGTCAGAGAGGTGGAGGAGAGTGGTGGGGGTGTGAGCTGAATCAGCGGGAAGCTTTGCTAATCGCAGTGGCTCATCTGTTAATGGAGTTAATGAAGAATGGAAACAAACCAAATGCGCTGAGAAGAGAGAAGTTCCAGCACACTGCATAGGCTTCTGCTCGACTTCACGGCACACACACATTTCACATATGCTCTCACTGTCCAGCTGCTTGTCATATTTCTGCACCTATTGACACAAAACACTTTTTTTTTGCACCCTGTCGTCCCTCCGTTGTGCTGCGTTCACGCTCCCTCACTCAGAGACATGTTCCTCGCCTGTCCTCCTCCATATGTTTGGTGCTCCGGCTCATAAAGTCGGCAGCTCCTCTTTAGCCCTCCTCGTTCCCCTGGGGAGCAGATTCGCTGCTACACCGCAGTGTTTGCAGAGGAGGTGAAGAGATATTCAGCGACGCCATGCAGACCTCTCACCCACATGAGAAGACTGAAGAGTTGACAGGTCCCAGCGGACACCAGCGCTGCTCACTTGTTACAGGCTCAGTCACACTTTTTAGCAATCTATCAAACACTTGCTATTGACACGGCACAAGATACACTTTTATACGTAATTTACACATGTTTTGGTACAGTATGTAATCGACCACGCGCAAGGTAGAGTTTAGGTTCTTAGCCCGAACCTTAGCATAGATTTTCCTGTTGTGTCCTCTGGCCAGGCCAGGCCATTGCGATTTTGATTGAATTTCGATTAATTGCCCATCCCTAGTTGCAGTCCCGCTCTGAACACTGATTGGTCAACTCATGGCCACAAGGTGCATGGCTTTCAAATAACAAAGTACCGCTGGCGTTTTTTTACATGCATGTACAACTACAGCGACCAATTGTTTTAAAAGGGCTACACACAGTCTAATGCTGTTCTCCAGCAGCCCAAAGTGACTGATCCCTATCTCCCTCGCACACATTCAGCTGCCTAATCAGCTGTAAAGTACCATATCTCTCTCCAATTTCCTCCATTAAGGCTGAGATTGGCCTGATTAGGTCCCTAATCTCCACAGATTGAGACATTAGAAAATCTGAATGATGCAGCGGCACATATACAGATGACTTCCTGTAATGTCTCTTTCCAAAACAGATCTTTATAAATCCAATTGACATGTGTGCTTACATTTTTTTCTCTACCATAGCTCCAATACAAATACTCTTTGTAATTTAGTTTGAGATAATTGTGTCAATTATTTTAGGATCATGTTAAACTTTTACCCTGTCAGATTTTCATGGGGAAATGAGAAGGTTAGGCAGAAGGAGCTGGTGTATCCAACAGCAGAGCAGAGATGAGTTCTTGAGTTCTGGGCCATTTCCTCCAAGGACAATAACCCCCATCTTGTTTAACAACTCACCCGGCAGGGGCTATTACACTCACTTTAATTGGTTTCTGTTTTAATTGCCCAGGTGGAGGGAGGAGGTCTTTCTGCGTCTCCTTGTGGTCTTTAAGTTAGCCATGCCAAACAGAATGTTGTTGTCCATATTCAAAATGTGTCTTAAAAGACATTAAGTACTATTAGAAAATGTATCCACTTCATGTAAAACTGATCCTATTGTAGAGGATCCAAATTGTACTGGGATGTCAAGTTTAGACCTGTACCAATGAACATTATGATACAACATAATTACCCTCCTGCTATTAGTACATTGGTTTCGATAGCCTCCACACTTTCCTTAACAGCTGGTGGAGACGTGACAGTGACTTAGTAAATGAAATGGAACGAAAAAGATAATGAAAGCGCAACAAAAGTTTGTTTTGGGGCTCAAGGAAAAACAAAGTAACAAACATGTGGAGCTGGTAAACCTTATTGTCTTACTCTGATTATATGATTTTTAAATGGCTTGTAAATTGGAACCATTAGGCAATTAATGAGGGAATAATTCACTGAGTACTGCAGTTGACAGCCAAAAAAGAGATGTGAAAATTTAGATGTGTTTAGAGTTGGGGTCTTCAATTTTTTCTTGCCCAAGGTTTTCTGAATAACCACAAGATGGACTGAAGACCTCCAACTTTCATTCAATTTGATCTAGTTGTGTTTCTCCTTCAGCTGGATTTTGTGCATGATCGTTATATTATAAATGAAAATTGTGATCCAAGCATTAGGCACTTATGGACCTGTCTTTATTTCAGTACTAAGTAAGTGGATGTGTTAACGATTATATCTAAGTTTTTTTGCTACGATTGTTAAAATGTTGTTGAATTAGCTGCATTATTTTGTTTGTGTTATGAATTTGCAGCCGACACTGGAAGACGTTGTCCTGTCCTTTGCTTATGGGGTTTGTGGACAAGACTGGAATAAAGCTCAGGAATTCCCTGATGCTTACAATAGTTTAGGAAGGAGGCAATGTACAGTCTACGCTGAACACGGACAAAGGACAATTAAGAGGGACATGTGCATAGATATGATGCTGAATGTTGTAGAGGCATCATTCGCGCAGGAGACGCTTTTGTTGCTTTACTATTTCACTCATACCGTAGTGTGTGTCACTTTTCTAGCAGACTGATGGGACTGTGGTTTCCAGTCTATGACCTGACCATCAGCATTCACATTTTCATACACCGCATTCTTATAAAGCAAGTTGGATATAGTATCCGCCTTGTTTAGGGACATAAGGGCATTATACCTTGAGATCAAACTGCCAATCTTCAGGTTAACTGAGCCTTTACCACCGCTACTGTAAATACATATCTAAGACATTACTCTACAGAGAAGAATTTTTGTTTTTATTTCAGCCTCGACACAGATAAGTTAGGAAGGAAGTAGGCCTTGATACAGAGTTCAGACATAAGTGGTCATGACCCTAACCATTTTGTTATTTGTATAGATAGTACAGCTATATTATACTGAATTATTGCTGGGCCCTGTCATCGTGTTGAAAAGCTGCCAACTTCTCATATTGAAGATTTGCTGTAAGGTCACAGCAGCTATGTTATGTTTTGGGTGAAGGGAGTGAGCTTACTATTCACTAAACTATTCACTGATGAAAATACAATTGTATTGTGTAATAGATGTTAGAAGTCAAGAGGATTATGGGCTTTACTGCAGCTGGGTCCTGTTTCCAGGACTTGGCAGAGCAGTCCTTCCCATCTGACTTATTTTTTTGCGAAATTTGCTATTTGATCAAGGGGTTACATTATACATTTACTAAAACAGAATTTCAAAAATAGGATTGGTCGAACTTTTTGTGTCCAAAGCGATGGCTGTCTGCTTGCGTTGGTCTTTGTAATTGATATTTTCCACACTCTACATTACCCTCCTGGATATCACATAAACTACTGACCAACCCAGACATGGCTGCTTTCTGTAAGGATTTACCGTTTATTGGTATAACCCTATACCTCACAGTGGGGCCTTGATGCGAAGGCAGCAGACAGAAGAAGATACCTAGAGCAGACAGCATGACTTACTGCCCGTTTTCTGCCTTTCCCTGGGTGTTATTATGAAGACCCTTAGTTTGTCCCCACAGTACACTGCATCTTCCCCGTAACTCACTCCAATGCCAAAACAAACAGCGGGATGAGCAGCTACAACACAAACGCACTGGAAAACATGGTCAACAGAGACTCTACCACCTACCTCCTCAAATCCCCCCATCCCCTTGCCCCTTCACATTCCAGTCTGGCAGCCCCCACAATATTTCTCATGAGCTCTCCCCTCGACCACCGGCCCCTTCATGAATTTTTATTAAACAAAAGCCTAAGCAGATTGATTTTGCACTCGCCGCTTTATTGCATTTTTATTTAATTCTTTCACTCTCCGCCGATGCTCCGCCTCCTCCTCCTCCCTTGCTTCAGCCCCGTTTTACCTCTTCCATCTTTCCTTTCCACCCAATCCTGATCTTATTTCTCAAGTTTTGTTCACAATCTTTTTTTTCAAAACTCCATACCTATTGCCCAGACCCTTCTACGTTCATTCCCTCCCATTTCCACACAGCTCGTTTTCCTGTCTCTGCTTGATTTATAATTCTGGGTTTGTGGCCCTGAGGAGATGCTGGCCTCTCGCTTGATGAGCTTTGTTTGACTTTCTCTGATTGTGACCGTAAACAAGCGTATCAGTTTAACTTACCTTGATGTGCAGTCAGAGTAAGCTTTAGTTCCAAATAATGATATAGTCCTCCAAAAAAATAAGTAATTTTTTAATAATGTCAAAAGAACCTCACTATCTTGTCGGCCCAACCTGGTTACTCCGTTATTCCTCCTTTCACTTTGCTCACTGGTCATCTGGTGCCACCAAAGCCTTGTTGTGTGTGCTGTAGTGAGCACCAGCAGTTCCCAGTTCTACCCAGAAGTGATGAGGCAAAGTGTAGCCCCTGCTGGTTGTAATGAGGCTCCCCGCCGATCAGCACTGCCTCACCAATCCTTGCTCTGTTTCTGTGGGCCCAGCAGGCGTACAGCTTATGCAGACACATGCAAACATGGAGGCACTTGGTGTGTATGTTTATCAGCCTGTATAACATGTCTTTGTGCTTAAATAGTGGCCTGACCGCATCTATTTTGTACACTTGTGCTTATCTTCTCTTAACCGCTTCTTTATGCCTTGAGCCCCTCCTTCTTTACCTCCTCTTTCTTCTCTCAGCATGGAAGCAGTGTAATTGGGTTGTTGTCAACACCACATTAGCCTGGATTAGCTGCACAGTGACTCCTGGCTGAGGACATCGACCTCCCAAAAGAGACCAAATACATAAGGTGGCTCCATTTTTTTCCATTAGACTTCTTCCTGCGGTGGTTTCATCAACAGTTCATCTGCTTTTAGTGCGCAGTTATTTCAATACTTGAATGTGGATAACTAACTCTCAGCTCCCACCTACTTTGGGCGAGGAATATTTACTCTATGCATTGGTTTTGATACAGACCCAAAAAAGAGAAGTGTTTATAAGACAGTGCTTGTAAAACAGGATAGTGGAGTTATGAGTGGTATTTACATAGAGAGTAGGAAACATTCTGAGATGCACACCTTGGACTCGCAAAAAAAACAAAACGAGTAAACTTCTCGGTGTGCCACATGCCCTAGCAAATATAACATACGTACTTGTAAGTATGTACAATGCTATGTCAATTACTGGATCACTTATTGTAATCCCATGCTGAGGTTTATTGGTAGCTGAGTTATCACACATTCACACATGACATACACTCAAGATAATCATGTATTATGTGTGAAAGCCTATGGAGTGACAGGTTTTGTGCCCTGTGTGTGTGTGCGTGTGTGTGTGTGTGTGTATGGGATAACCTAACCCAGATCCCAGGTAGTGGAATAGAGAGAGCAATCTGTAACCTAAGTGTCAAATGGATGCTTAATAGATGAGACATGACAGTTTGAGTTGTCGTCAGGCACCTGTTCGCTACATACAATTGTATCTGTGTTGTGTCTTTATTATAGTTAATGCCTTTTTTGTGTTTATTCTGTACCATATTTAATTTATTGGCACTGTAAGATACCGAAACTGCTAATGCACATACCACAAGATAACCGGCTTAAATTCATTGTAAATCAGCCCGTGAACTGCCAAAGAGCCCTTTGTTTCGCCAGAAGTAAAGCACCATTATTTGTACCCTCACCTCAGTTTGAAATGCACTCCTGTAAGCTTATTTCTTTATAACCTTGGACTTCATGATTGGACTGACTGTGACGTACATGCTGGGAACTCCGTGTTTTTAAAACTTACCGGCTTCGTCAGTGGGAAATCTCTCACAAGGAATCCTGAATTCTTCAAGGTTATTCCCCCTCATGTTCGCGGTCTCTATAGGCCCCACAGACCTCCAGATGCACCGTCCCGTCCTTGTCCACCCACCTTTGTTACTTTTTATTGCAGCCCCGAGGCACATATGAGGATACACAAGATCCTAGTGAGAATCAGTCTATGGAAATGAGGCAGTGTCACAATACTCAACAATATCCCCAGCACTGTGGTTCCCATTCTAAAATACTGAGAAAGGGAGAGAAAGCCATTGTTCTCCTCTCCCCGATTTGAACAAAATTAATTAATTATGAATAAGTAAGTGAGTTAAGTAAAAGGGGTTTTGGATTCAATTGGTGTTAACGTAATTACAATTTTCTCTTTTTTAAATGAAGGGACCAGGGCCATTTCTCCCGCCTCTCAAATGGGTTTTTATCGCCTTCAATTTGGAAAAGAAAAGCTGATAAAAGGCTTTATAATGCTTTAATTTGGCATCGATTTGCATGAATCTCCCTCAGTAATCATCAGCTCATGCCCCTCCCCACGCAGATGACAGAAACAGTAGATTGTGATAAGCACCAATGTCTTTCTATGCGCGTGTGTATAAAGAGGTGGGCTATCTTCCACTCCCCATCGCCCATTTTTCTATTTCCATATCTCATCCTTGTGTCTTTCATTGCAGGAGGCACGGCGAGCCGAGTGATGGCAGTGGTGGTGGGCGAGGGAACAGAAAAATCCTAAATCAAAGCACTCAATTATAGGGCTGCAGTAATTATGGGAGCCCTTGAATTGAAGTGCCCTCCATGGAGAGATGGATAGATATATGGATGATGCATGAGGGGCGGGACAGATAGGTAAATAAATGAATATGCCACGCAGAAATACAATGTAGCCTGCGGGCCTCGGACCACATAAATACATGTATTAATCGATAGGTCGCAACCCATCCCAATGCAATTAAAAGGGTATTGAGTGAAGCTTAGGTCTGCGAGTTGGATCCTGTACGCTGAGATGGACAGCGGTGGGGCACTATGACCTGTGGCAGGGTAAATGCCCCCCCTGGACCTCACTAGCCCTTGGCCCATGTATGGCACAAAGCACAGGGTCAGTCTATAAAGGGACTGCAGTCTCTTTGGGGCCCTTTACTGGTCAATAAGACTGAATGAGTGCTATCAACTACTACTGTGAAAACGCTCCTTTCCAATGATTCTACAAATTCTGCCTTAGGGGCCAATGCACAGATATGCATCATTTCATCTTCTCTTTCTGTTCATGCATCATTTATCATGTTATATACTTGAATTGTATTTAAGAAACAGTGCAGTGATCATAATCATAATCATTGCCTTTGCGATTCATTTATATTTCCCCCCCTTCATTGTCTTTGTGGAGTAAAGATAATTACAGTAGTCATTCCAGTCATGACTGGGTTGACCCAGGCTCGTGAGCCGCATGCGGCTCTTGGCCAATGAGAGTGTGGCTCTTTGCTTGATTGGTACGTTTAATACAATGTAGCTCTTTGGATCAGATTTGGTACATTTTCTTGCTGAAAAATCGTAGTCCGACTGACTCTTGATTGAGAGTTCGCATCTCTCCCACGCTCTCTCTCTCCTTCCCGAGGCGGCGTGTAAACGGTGCTCTTGCAGCTGAGAAGCAAGTTAAACAACAGTCACAGGAGATCGTGGCATTGGGAACAGTTTGACTGCTTCACAAGTGTCTGATCACTTTTTATTCCATGCAGTGAGCAGCTATCTAAAAAAAAATCACCAAAAGCACACAAACAAATTTCACCCCAGACACTCATCTTTCTACAGTTCCCATTTCAAAAAGCAGTTTTAAACCTTTGTATTTACAATGATTGAACATTATTGAGAAAAAAAGATGCGTAAGTCGGTGCATTTGGGGCCCTTAACAGGATCATGGTTGGCTCTTGGTTTCAAACTAGTTAGCCACCCCTGCATCACACATATCTAGTGTATCACAGTGAGTTTCTACAGTACGGAACACATTCTTTTCAGAGGTCAGAAGATCATCAAGATAAAAAATAGGAAAAGACAAAGATTTAGTACTACTAGAACCTGAGTCTAGACCTACCTTAACCTTACCCTTACCATTGAATAAAAATAGCTACTTGTTTTTGCCATATGTGAGTCATAGCATACAAGGACACTAATCAGCAATGACACCATATTGAGAGGATTGAGACAAACATCTTCAGCTCTATGCATTGTCTACAGTTATTGTGTTGCTCTGACAGTGCGACCGCTGCATTAGCAGAGGTGTGTTGTAGAATTGTGTGTGTTCCAACATCTGATTGACTGGCTCTGAATCCATTTCCGCATTCGCAGATGTGGGGAGTTTGTCATGGGCCCTCTGCTGTGCCAGAGCTCATTTGCCTCAATGTGATATTTATCACAGATGTTCCTCTTACTAACCGAGGCCTGGCTGCCAGAAACAGCTAACGAAAACTTCCCTTTGTGTGTCGTCTTAGGGGTCATTTGCAGAAGAAAAAACTAATTGTCACATTGATGGATGGCTGCTCAAATATATAGACAATTAAATATTTATTGCTCATTTTATTATTTTATTTTGTGCAGCTAAATGTATACATAATGTAAAATTGAAATATTAATTAGATACAAAGGCATTATTTTAACAATTTTAACAAAGATCACTTAAAAATCACATTGAAATAGATTTGGATATGCCGTTTTCATATGTAATCAGGTGGTCCAACAGTCTCTACTGAATGCATATACATCCCACTGCTGGTCCCATACTTGTGATGAATACCCTTTTGGATACAGTGATATGTTCAGCTACATCACTGATTTACTGCCTTCTTTTACCAGTGGTGTAACGTCAATCTCCTAAGAAGGTCAGTGGCCTTTAATATACATTTGCATCTGCTAATCCCCCTTAGTCAGAACAGGCTGCTTTTGGCGCAGTTTACACGGCGATAAAACGGCGACACCCAGGCTCACTGAAAACTTTTGAGGAGGTAGTTTTGTGCCTCAGTGAGAGGCCGTTCTCAGCTGCTCTGTCTCATGTGAACCGTAGAATACGTGTACGAACGCAGAACGGTCAGGTCACAGTCTGAACTCATGATCTCATATTGTGCTGTAATGCTTCTCACATTTATATTTAATCAAATAATGGCCTAAGAAAATAATTTGCAATGACTTACTTTAACTTCAGAAAGCTCCAGAGTTAAAAAGTCATATTCATCCCAGGAAATATAAACAGATAAGTTCTCTTCCTCTGTGTACTCGCGGCGTATGTAAAAACGTGTGTTATGAACACAGCGCCATTTGCTGGACAAAGGTGTGCACTGCACTTTCATTGGTTTTGTTGACACGTCCTTGTTTTACATATAAAAGCAGATCGAGAGAGGACGACACTGCTGCGTTTTTCTTGAGACTATTGCTGGTAAAAGGCCCTAAGAAGAGCTGTCCTGTCTATTAAAGCCTATGGGCCTTAACCAGCACACATCAAAACGTATGCTCTTTGTTCTAGATCCATCCTAAAACTCAACTAGAGCAAAACAAATCAGTGCAGATGAAAGCAATTTTAACTTTTTTTTTATTATTATACACATAAAGGTTTATATAGTTTCATAGGTTAAATGATTATGATTTAGTGCAAATTGTATGCAACCAGAAAGTACTTTTAATATACAAATAGCATTCTCAATGTTTTGCAAAGTAATGTTTGCATAATATGATTGATTGTCTGAGTGTTTGATTGATTGGTGTCTGAGAAGCTCCTTTTCATTACAAACTGTAACGATTGGCTTTTACTGCTCTAATTCCACCTTTAACAACCTGCAAATCTCTCTTCAACATTTCTGGTCTTTTTCCCTTTTCTAAATGCCACCCAGTATTGGTATGTTCATGGCTTCTGTATGACAAAACCAGTGTACTCACAGACAAATTCTCCCCTAAAAATTAATATTCAGCTCGGCTTTGTCTCAGTGGCATGTCTTTAGGCTTTTCATCATACTCACAGATCCATCAAATTCACCAACAATCACCTAAGTTGATTTATTTTTTCCTCAAGATGTCCTTTCTTGAATTGAAATCCTTTTTTTTTTTTACCCCACTATCTACTGTACCGTCTTACCCAGCCACTGTGTCTCCTCCCTTCACTCGTAGCCTGGAGGTTAGCGCTAAACGAGCATCATTCAGCGAAAAACAAAAGGAATGAATTGATTGGGTTATCAGGCGCGGCTCTGGTGGACCCTTTGATCAGAACTGAAAAGCTGCGCCACATGTCAGATTTTTGCTTCTGCAGCTCTTTCTGAGTTTTACAATTTCTACATGCCACGGTCACATCCCCCCTCCCCCCCCCCTCCCCATGTCTACCCACTCTGTTAGGGTTAGGGCCTGCGGCAGTAAGACTTATTACTGGATCGTTTCCTCTTCTCATTGTATAGGCTGAGAAGATTGTGTTAGGGAGATTCTCTGCTATGGTTAGCCACTACGCCGGGTCGGCGTAAAAAAACATCAATGTAAGAATAGACATCGACTCAATTCTTATGTTTTTGGCTCTATAAACCACCTTAGTCGATTTCAAATGAGACAACAAAGATATACTTAAACTGCAGACTTTCAGCTTTAGTTTGAGAGTATTTACATAAAAATCGGATGTACGGTGTAGGAATTACAACCATTTTTTATATGTGCCTCCCACTTTTTAAGCGACCAAAATGTGACAAGTGGCTGCTCAGCGGTTCCATGGCCAGGTGTCTGCTCTTCCCTGATTATCCTATTTGTAAGGAACAGATGTAGCCTGGCCTTTGCCATCCGTAAACTCCGGTCAATTATCTGTTCCTACATGTACGTCTGGGCTTGATCTCAGTGGCTGCGTTTCATTGGTTGAATTTCCACCTACCACTCGGCAAGCGGGGGAGGCGGGAGTTGTAGGTGACGTCAAGCATATGCGCCGCATTTGCTGGTTGTAGTTCGGTAATGGCGCCGGATACGAAAGTAAGGGAAGCTCTTCAATCCGTTCTGGCTCGGCTCCCAAATATCCAGAAATTAAAATTGAAGCCTTGGAATGTGCAAGGAATGCTCCCAAGAGTTATGATAGAGTTATGATAGAGTTATGATGCTGCTTCACTCAACTCGGGCGCATTACATACGTCACGACCAAACGCTAGCGAAAATTAGATCCAATCGTTTCAAAGGAGTTCACCCCTCCCACCTGTTAACGAACCTCAATTGTGAAATTCCAGACCCTCTGTGCGAAACAAAATGAGTACGAGGGTAAATCATTCCGGTGCCAAAGAAGTCACCACCCTCCTGCTTTAACGACTACCGGCCAGTAGCACTCGCTCCAATTCTTATGAAGTGCTTCGAGTGGCTCGTCATGGACCAAATCCAGTCTGTTCTCCCTCCCACCCTGGACCTATTCCAGTTTGCTTATCGGTCCAATCGCTTAACTGAAAATGCCATCTCCACTACGCTTCATTCAGCCCTCACTCAACTTTGAAACAAAAGACTCTTACGTTAGAATGCTGTTTTTAGACTTTAGCTCAGTATTCAACACTATAATCCCACAGCAGCTAATACACAAACTGCTCCACCTGGGGATCAACACAACTGGCTGCTGGACTTTCTGACGGGGAGACCACAGCCCCCTCCTGTTCACTCTGCGGACCCATGACTGCGATCCAAAGTACGGCTCAAACCTCTTCACCAAGTTTGCAGACGACACAACAGTGGTGGGTCTCATCAACAACAGAGACGAGTCAAACTACAGGAGTGAGGTGAGCAGTCTGGCCATGTGGTGCACTCAGAACAATCTCTCTCTAAATGTGGAGAAGACAAAAGAGATTGTTGTGGACTTTCGTAGAGCACGGGTCCAGCATGCTCCTCTAACAATCAACGGTGCTGCAGTGGAGAGGGTGACCAGCACTAAGTTCCTGGGTGTGCACATCACAGAGAACCTTTCCTGGACCATGCACACTACATCTCTGGTCAAGAAAAGTAACCAGCGCTTCTACTTTACTAGAGGGACTATAGAGAGCATCCTGACCAGCTCCATAACTGTGTGGCACGGCGCCAGCACTGCCTCCTGCCGAAGGAGCCTCCAGCGCATCGTGAGAGCAGCGGAGAAGATCTGTGGAGCTCCTCTCCCCTCTATTAAGGACATGTACTCCACCCGTCTCACCCGCAAAGCCCTCAGAATCACCAGGGACCCTACGCACCCATCACACAGTCTCTTCAAAGTAATGCCTTCAGGGAGGAGACTGCAGAATCCACTGGCCAGCTCCAGTCGACTGAAGAACAGTTTTATACACCAGGTCATCAGGAAGCTGAACGCCCTGCCCTCACTGCTCTTCCTGCACTCCCAACCCTCACTCCCCTCCCTACCCCCCGTTCCACAATCAAGGATGAGAGAAATATAATTTCAAATCATTCACAAATGGTTTGACACATTTTTATTTATTTTTTAAAATCTTTGAATCAATGAAGATGAAAAATGAAAAACAAACTCCTTAACATTAAAAGAAAGAATACACTGATGAGCTGAACGACACCAAAAGACCCAGAAGACCATGGATGACAAATGTGGTGGATGACCAAAGAATTCTTTCCCTGGTGAAAAAAAAACCTTCACATCAATAGGTCAGATCAAAAACACTTTCCAGGAGGTGGGTGTATGTGCGTCAAAGTCAACAATCAAGAGAAGACTTCACCAGAGAGAATACAGATGATTAATGGTGAAAACCATTGGTAAGCCTCAAAAACAGGAGGTTGATTAGTGTTTGCCAAAAAACATCTAATAAAGCCTTTACAGTTCTGAAATAACATCAGAATCAGAATCAGAATAGGTTTATTGCCAAGGTTTGTGAACAAGGTTTACAAACTAGGAATTTGTCTTGGTGCAAACATGCGACATAGAACATATAACACAGAATTAAGATAAAAAATAAGCTAAGAACGTTAAACTATAAAGCTATAAGGGCCTAAGTGTGGACACACCACACAGAGCAACAGAGCAGATACATCCATGAGTTCGTAACTAAGCGACAGAGACTTGTTTTTGTTCATGAGTCTGATGGCGGAGGGGAAAAAACTGTGGCGGGAGGTATGGGTCTAGGTATCCTAGGACAGATGAGACAAAGATCAACATGTACCAGAGTGATGGGAGAAGAAAAGTATGGAGAAAAAAGGAACTGCTCATGATTCAAAACATACCACCTCATCAGTGAAACATTGTGGTGCAGCATCATGGCATGGCTTGTATGGCTGCCAATGGAACTGGTTCCCTTGTATTTATTGATGATGTGACTGTTGACAAATGCAGCAGGATGAATTCTAAAGTGTTTTGGGCAATATTATGTGCTCATATTCAGCCAAATGCTTGGACGCCGCTTCACAGTGCAGATGGACAATGACCCAAAGCTACTGCGAAAGCCACCAAAGAGCTTTTTAAGGCAAATAAGTGAAATGTTATTCAATGGCCAAGTCAGTGGCCTCACATGAATCCAATTGAGCAGCATTTCACTTGCTGAAGACAAAACTGAAGGGAAAATGCCTAAAGATCAAGCAGGAACTGAAGACATTTACAGTAGAGGCCTGGCAGAGCATCACCAGGAATGAAACCTACTAATTTTCACATAATGTTGATGTAGAAGAAGTGACAGAAGATGTATTACAAATCCAAAATCAACTCCCACCAAGCATTGGCTAGGATGAATCCAACTTATATATTTATTTTTGACCTTTATTTAACCAGGAGATTAAGAAACCCTGGCCCCAGAGGGGATCCTTTTGAACATAATTTTTTGTGATAGGGGAAACTGGAGCACCTAAAGGAAACCTCTCCAGATATGGAGAAAACATGTAAACTCCACACCGAAAGGCCCCGGCCAGGACTCCAATCCTGGACGTCCTCGCTGTGAGTGCCATAGTTCTATTGCTTATTATTACTTTCATTGTCTTTACTGAAAGCTGTAATTATTGAAAAGAGAATTGTTTTGTCTCAATAAGTAAACTGTGAACTTTGACCAAGGAAATGGTTGTACTGACTGTGCCTAAACAAAGTAATGCGAGGTCAGTAGGTGAACATGCATCTCCCTTTTGCTATTCTCAGGGTCTGACTTCATTGGACAGGCCAGCCTGAAGCAACAATAGACAGGATAGTAACCTGTGCCTTGACCTGATGAGAAAACAGAGTTTACACTTAAGATTAATGTCCCTGGGTTACTGTAAATGCACATTTGAGGAAACACTTTAGCAGAACAATGAAGCGGGCTCTTATGAAAAATTCAGGAAGTTTGGGGATTTTAAATCAGACTCACACAAATATGAACACATCAAGTGCACTTAAACAATAGAGGATTTCTTTTCTTCACACATTAGCCTTTTACAAACACAGTACACACAGTACACAGCTTATCTGTGGCTTTTGTAGACTACTATACTGCTCATTTTGTACATACTGTACATGTCAAAAAAGTCACACAAGGAAGAGTGCCTGTGGTTACTACAAGAGTATTGGGGGGAGTGCGAGGAGCGTAGGATGAATTGAGCAGTGGCTATAACTCAAGGCTAAAGGAAGAAATGTGTAAAGTTCTCCTGTTACAGTGATGCAAACATTTTCACGAATCATCCTTGATCTAGCGTGCTGCATAACCACTCAAAGAAAAGTGAAGCACGAACAAGTGGTGGAGCACATGGGGTTTTACCAGACGCTTTCTCCTCTCGAAGACGAAAAACACACGAAAACAGTCGCCTGAGCAGCACCCAGCACTTTGGCCAGAGCAGTATCTCCTGTGGGGAGATAATGCACTGGCTTGAGCTGCCTGGTTGCCATCTGAACGTGCATGTTTGTAAAAGGCTAGACTTGTGGTAGCCTTTTACAAACCTCTAATTTTTCATGTGTCTGAGCAAACTGCTTGAGTGGTCCCTTGGATCACTGTCAGTGACGTGCACACTTTGGCCACACCAATATGACTCTTAGTGGGGGGTTAGGTGGTCCTCACCAATTGAGAGAGGCTTTCCTGTGTTTTGGTGTCATTTTAAATCAGTATTTTTAGCTTTTTTTTATTGTATAATATAAATATTTTTGCCTAAAATTACAACTTTGTTGCTAGATGAGTAATACCCAGTCTGCTATCCCCAACTCTTGGCACACAGCGGCACAGTAGTACAGCGGTTAGTGCTCGTGCTTCACAGCTAGAAGGTCCGGGTTCGATTCCCACCTAGACGGGGCCTTTCTGTGTGGAGTTTGCAAGTTCTCCCCGTGTCTGTATAGGTTTCCTCTGGGCACTCCCGTTTCCCCTACCACTAAAAACATGTACAATAGGCCAGGATGAATGAGAGTGTCCCTACCAAATAAACCAATAAAAACAAAACTGCTGATAAAATCACCTCATGGCTGTGTAGTGGACCACTCATGCTGTTGAGCACACTATCGCACGTGCTGCTTCGTGGAGAATTGGACTCATTTCCGCGCAATATTTTGAAGGAAGACGAGAGCATGTGGCTTGGCCAGTCCTGTGAGTGGGGCACATCCACTTTTCATTTTTTTTCAAGCCTGTTACAGCGACAGTTAGGGATGGGTACTGTTAAACGGTGCCTACATGGTACCGACCGAAAAGGGGGTGGTATCGAAAAAAAACTAAAATTCTTTCGGTGCCAACTTTCGGTTCTTTTTTCTCTCCAGACGTCAATATATGACCCGCAGTGAGTCTAAAAAAACGACGAACGTTTGCGCAGATAATGAGCCACTTCAGCGCGAATGGAGCAAAGCAAAGCTATAGGAAACAAAAAAGGACAAACGAGGAAATGGTGAAAGACTGTTGTGAAGCGGAAGGAGGAGGTGGAGCTGACCAGTGCAGGACACCACGCTCTGAAACAGGGACAAACCCGGGAGGCGCGGCACCATTTCAGAGGATCAGAGGAGACCGAGGGCAGCCAGCCAGGTTTCTTCCGAGTGCTACAGTTTCCCCAACCTCCAAGGTCATGCGGGTCAGGCTGACACACAGTGGCAGCACGGCTCAGCCACAGCAGCTCAGGACTAACACCTGAACACTATTTCGTTGTACG
The DNA here is from genome assembly GCA_021464625.1 of Proterorhinus semilunaris. Classification (NCBI taxonomy): domain Eukaryota; kingdom Metazoa; phylum Chordata; class Actinopteri; order Gobiiformes; family Gobiidae; genus Proterorhinus; species Proterorhinus semilunaris. The sequence continues at coordinate 20,473,272 of CM038347.1, forward strand.
CTTGTACAATGACAATAAAGCACTTACTTACTTACTTACTTACTTACTTACTTACTTACTTAACTTATACTGTAGCTATAACTTAAAGTGAAGCAAAGCTATAACTTATACTGTAGCTATAACTTAAAGTGAAGCAAAGATATAACTTATACTGGAGCTATAACTTAAAGTGAAGCAAAGCTATAACGTACTAAACTTTTGTAATAGAGATAGCGCAGCCGTGGTCTGCGGCAGGACTGAGCCAGGATTAAACCCGGACATAGCCAACACCGGTTGTAAAACCCAGAGCTAAACTAAACCGGTCATAAACCAAGACTGAATAAGAAACTTTAGATTATAGGCAAATTGAAAAACAAAATAGAGCAGTGACAACAAGAACGACGTCTTTACCTTCAGCGACAGACCCACGGAGGCTGAGTTTATGTGCTGTTGTTTAAATCTTTACAAGCGGCTGCAGTGAGGGGAATATCAAAGATTGTTTGGGGAAAAGTGAGCACTCACTCTGTATTAGACATTTTTTGTACAGTCTTGGTAAATAATTAGTGACAAAGTGAGCGCTCACACCATGTAAGGATCCTTGATGTGTGGAGTGCTTTTGCTTCGTCAAAGTGCAGTATGTTTAGAAGATTTTGGCTGAAAGAAACCGTGTCATGATGTGGATCTGGTCTCTGCAGCTCAGGAGGTAATAATGTCCTTTCTCTCTTTTAAAAAAAGTTATTGCTGCTTAAGTGGCTCAAAATACGAAGTTGCAGGTGACGCTGCTGCAGCCTGTGTAGCTTTCTGTTGTGCTGTATTAGGACTTTTTCTTGAACGATACTTTTTATACACGTTATTTTAATTTAATCAAAATAACATAGATATCGTTAAGGCACCGTAAAGCAGGTATCGTTAAAGTAGTGGTATCGAAAAATACAAACGGTACCCATCCCTAGCGACAGTACAGCTCAATATAGTCTACACAGCATCTTACCCATGGACTTGCAGATTGCATGTTACCACCTGTCACTGCCTTTGCCTAGGGCTGGGCGATATATCGATATTTAAGATATATCGATATATTTTAAAAAGAGATATGGAATTAGACCATATTGTATATATCGATATAGTCCAAATTTGCGCTGTAATACTTCAGGCAACCCGCTGTCGGAACTCTCTGCACTGCTCCCAGCGCCCCGGCCCCGCCCCTCGTCTTTCATGTGGGGGGGAGGGGCAGGAACAGACACTCCACCGGCACTCTTCAACAAACATGAAGAAAGCAACAATGTCTGTGAAGCGTGCGGAGGAGAGCCCCTTGGTTGGTAAAACAAAAAACAGTGGCTCAATCATTTGGAGATGGTTTGGATAGAAGTGAATGTAGCGGCGAGATCTGGTGGCGACGATGTGCTTTTGTTTACTTCTCAGTCTAGTTAAGGTTTGCGGTGGATCGTGGATGTACTGTGAAAATATCAGCATTTGTAATGCTGCCACCGCGAAGGACTATTACTTTTTCCCCGTTAGCATTGCGTTAGCCCGCAGCGCTAATCACTCCATTCCCTCGCTGAGCTCTGATGATGAGCAGAGATGGTGAGCCTGTGCTGCTTGTAAAGAGTAAAGAGTCGTTTGTGGCTCAGTTTAGGAGCTTATGTTGGGGAATGCTTTGGATAAAGATAAGAACTTATCTCAAAAGCACTGACTAAAACACAGTTAAATCAATAGCAAATATCAAGAAATTGTTTGGGCTATTTATTTATTTATTTATTATATTTCATGATTATTAAGGACTAAAAAGTAAGTAATACTTTAATAAGTCCTCAATGAAGGTACTTGATTCATCTTCTGTACTCAGTAGTTGAAGTCTTCGAACGTTTCGCCTCTCATCCAAAGGGCTTCGTCAGCGACAGAGGTCACACCGGTTAATAAGTCATATTTCATTGTCTCAGTTTAGGCTTTAGTTTAGTTATATGCAACATAAAGTTATTAACAGCAAATGGGGTAGAAGAAATCAATAAATAAAATTAAAATTGCAATATTAAATATTAAAACACTTCTATTTGGCAGTGACTTTGACTTAACATTTATTCTCACAGCTCTCACTTTGTGGAAAAAATATCGGGATATATATATCGTATATCGATATTCAACCTAAATATATCGGGATATGACTTTTGGTCCATATCGCCCAGCCCTACCTTTGCCCAAAACCACTCTCTCACGTGCCGCTGTAGAGGGAGGGAGCAAAGCGCAAAGATGGGCCCGCCATTGTGAACTCACAGGGTGGAGGTACAGTAGAACAGTGTAGGGGATACGTCTATGACAGGGGACACACTGGTCTCACGTTGAGACATTACGCAGGTCCTCCAGCGCCGGGCAGACTGTTAATAAGTGTATCTATCAGCTTTTCTTGGGTCGGATTTATTTTGTGCACTGCATAGATTTTCTGTGCACAGACAACACGGGAGCAGTGCACACGTGTGCAGCTGAGAGGAAATGTTGCCTTAGGGTCTAGGCTACAAACAGCCACCTCACTTCCTTAGTAATTGGCTGGCTGGTACTTAAGGCCAACAGCTTTTAATAAGCAATAGAGGCAGGAGCCAAACTGACAATAACTGCTGCCCTACATCAATTATTGGATACATATCCATCACAGGCTGACTTATATGTGACCCCAGGCACCTGCCAACTGAGGTATTGACTAGTCTGCTCTCCCCAGTGCAAGTGACAAGTTCCATTTGCAATCACATTTATTAAACGCCTGTTAGAGTGAGTGAAGCTATTGGCATTGTTCTTCTTGTCCTTTTACTTTGGATTAATCCACAACTGGCTGAAGAACCAATTGCGAGATATCGTAGGTCTGAGTCACCAGAAAACAAAACAAAAAAACTTGTGTGATTGGATATGGCCTTCTCTTGTCACTTTTCCACTGTCCTGTTAAATAACACCAAACCGTTTTAATTAATATCATTGCATCTAATTTTTTTTATTCCAATTAAACTGAAATCATTAATAATTTTATCGGGTTTGATTCCAGAACTTGTGGAGTCTTTGTGTGCTTAGTCTGTTTTGCCTAGGTCGGTGAGTGGTGTTATCTGAGTGCTCCGGTTTTACCTTCAAACTCAAAACACCCACCAAAGGCTTGTACTGTACCTGTACTGTTAGGAACTGTACTCAGCCTTGCTCAAGAGCTGTTGCTGTTTGCGTCCACCTTTGCAATGCTGCTGCCCACTGCTCCTGGCAGGTTAAGCAACGGCTCTGTTGGAATGATGGGTCAAGAGCTGAGCTTTACGCGCAACTTTACCCCGACGAGGAGAATATACAAACTCTACACAGAATGATCCACATTATTGACCATATTGCTGTGAGTCAAGAGTGCTGGCCACTCAACCACTGTGCCGTCCCAATCAGGCTGAAGGTCAACATGTAAACAATATGGCCTTCTCTATTTAAAGCAAAAGTGTGGTGATTTTAAAATATCCCTTTGAAGCATTGTCCTCTCTCTTCCGATCCTCCCTCTACACTCCCCTCATTCCCTGTCCCATTGAATTATGCTTCCCCTAATTGGCTTCAGTGGCGCTTAAAGCAAACAGTTTAAATAAGTAAAAGCCACTTGGACAAGGAAGCAGAGCCTTGCAATTATTGGAACTGCATCAGTCAGGGTGTTGCTCTTTGCTGGGCTTGTCCTCTTTCCCTCTCTTCACTTCTGTCTTTCTTTTCTCCTCTGCTCCCTCCTTCCTGCTCGTGGATTTGCAGAGAAGGTAAAATAAAAGGGTGTGTAAGTGTGTGTTTGCTGTGACAGAGTACAGGGCTGGCGCTGAGCTGGGCTGAAGCAGGAGTGATAGGCAGCCCACAGGTACACGATCCATTATCTAATGGCTGTGTCGTTTAATCACACGTCTCTCTGACATGTTTATAAGGCTGAACTTTGCAGCGCTATTACACATGCAGACGTAGAAGAGCCCTAGCCACAGCCCCTTGGCCCTCAGGGCAGGCCTGGCCCTTACCTCCTCTCTTACACCTATTATAAGCTAATTACAGCTATTCCTAAACCACGCTTACAAGGAGTTAATTTAGTGGGCCATTACTCCAGTCTATATTTCAGGGTGCTGCGTGCAGGGCCCTCATGGGGCTTTGGGAGAGCTGTGAAAGTGAGGATGAGGAGCTGGAGGCAGTGGGTGAAGGGTGCTTTATGTCTCACAGGGGAGAAGGAAACAGCGCAGAGTGGAGGGACTTTGGGCTGAACTGTTTGTCTGACTCGAATGAAAGAGCTGGCACTCGCATTTTGAGTTAAACACTCAGCTCCAGCAGAATAGACTGTAGCTCAGGACTGAACTCTGCTGACATTAAGCCACTGAGCAGGTTTTTTCTTTTCTTTTTTTTTTCTTAAGCAAAAATCAAATATACTGTCCAGATCAAAGGTTTAAGACCAACTGAAATATGGCAAAAAAATAACATTATGCATGGTTGGATCTTATTAAGGTTTCAAGTAGAACTTCAATATGCAACAAGAAGAAGTGAGATTGAGAGAAAAAAAAATAGAGTAAACCTTTTATTGAAAACAACAAATTAGATTTTCTGTCAGGTATTCGCACTGTCATGACGTCCTGATCGAAAAGACAAAGGTCACGTGGAAGACCTAGAAAAAAATCTCACCAGCACTCAGCCAGAGGACACTGGAAGATCCTCGAGCCAAATTAAGGCTGTTACTGGTGCCGACTGCAGCCCAACAGAGAGCATCTGCGACTGAAGGGCTTAAAAAACAAACAAAAAACGTCTGCAAAGGCCTCATCTCCTTGAACGCCACAAAACTGCCTGTTTGGACTTTGCAAAAGAGCATACAAATGGGACATTGAAAGGTAGAAGTACGTTTTATTTTCTGCTGAGAAAAAATTTAACCTCGATGGTCCTGATAGTTTCCAACATTACTGACATGACAAGCAGATCCACCTGAGATGTTTTCTGCTATTCTTTCACTGACATTATTGTGATTCTGAATTGAAGACACATTAAGTTGGATCACCTTGGGATCTGTCTTGTGGCAAACGTCCATGCAAGACTGTCATTGTGCCTGTATGTAGAAGAAAACATGTTCAAAAGGATATGTTTCGAGCTGGCCCATTGGGCTCAGAGTATGGGGAAATCTAAGGGGACAAGGGCCCTGTGGAGTTTGACGCACAGGGCATAAAGTGATAATAGCAGGATGAAGAGAGCCATGAGAGAAGTGGTCCCAGAAAACACATCCTGCTCTGGGGGGGTAATTAAAGTTTCTTTCCTAATCTGTGTAGTGACTGCTTATGCTAAAGTGTAGAAGGCCATGTATGAAGAAGGGCCCAACAATATACTTGCTGGTCAATCATATTGGTCGATACAGTATAGGCACCCAGAATATTGGCCCAAATTTTGCCACTATGGCTGATATTATCTGGTCATGTTTTACTTTGTTTGAAAGCTTAAATTGTGCGTAATTTACCCAATTTATTCATTTTGCAGATAGAGAAAAATCTCAATACTATCTGAGTCGGAGGGCAAAGCGCTTGATTTACCGGTCCATCTACGTTCCTATCCTCACTTATGCTCATGAGATCTGAGTAATGACCGAAAGGACAAGATCGTGGATACTGAAATGACTTTCCTTCACAGGGTGGCTGGGTGCATCCTTAGAGATAGGATGAGGAGCTCAGTCACCCGGGAGGAGCTCAGAGTAGAGCCGCTGCTCCTTCACATTGAGAGAAGCCAGCTGAGGTGGATTGGTCATTTGTTTTGGATGCCTCCTGGTCGCCTTCCTTGTGAGGTGTTCCAGGCATGTCCTATTGGAAGGAAGCCTCGTGGAAGACCCAGGACATGCTGGAGGGACTATGTCTCTGAGCTAGCCTGGTGTCGCCTCTGGATCCCCCAGAACAGCTGGAGGAAGTGTGCGTGGATTGGGCATCTCTGCTTAGGCTGCTGCCTCCACGTCCCGGCCCCGGATAAAGTGCAAGAAAATGGATGGATGGATGATGGAGAAAAGCCTAAAAATGTAGCTCCAATAGCTTTAGCATCAATACTCTGTACATAGGGTGCCTTTGATATTGTTGTACACTTGAAAACAACAACAGGTAGGCAGGCGTTCTAACTGAGAGGTAGGAGCTGATACAATGGCACTGAAATCAGCTTCAAACTTAGAATTAACAGTACGTTTCAACACAGATTCACCCCATGAAGGCTTACAAAAGTAGCACGTTTTTGGTCAGCGAAGAGTGGAGGGAATGAGGAAGACTCCACCACAGAACATGTCCATGGCAGGCTGCTGCAGTTCTGGACCTGACCATGCCAATTCCTGCGTCCTGAAGACTTTTGCTGTACAGCTGTCTAAAGTCCTAAAGAAGAAATTGGTGTTGTGGAAAACCTCCTGCATGGTACTGGTACCAAAGAGGCCCATTCCATCTTCCCTCAGAGACGTTTGAGAAACTCGTCCTGGCTCAGTGGTGGCTCTGGAGTGGTCCCAGGCAAATTCTCTGCTTCTGAATATGGACAAGACCAAGGAGATTGGCATTGACTGTAGGAGGAAGAAGAAACCAGTGGAGGAAAGAAGCGTTACTCTTACTTGAATAAATATTTGGCTGCTCTACCCACTTCTGCCTCTAAGTAACATTGTTGATTACCTCTGGTGATTCGGTAAATGTCTATGCTGTTTCTGTTCTCAAGTGTTTGTTTGGATATTGAACAGACCATGTTAGGAACTTTCCAAGGTGAGACATAAATCAACTCTCATCTAGGCACATTCTTCACTGCACTAGACTATTGGCTGTACAGTTTACAGTTTTGGTATATATTTTACATATTTCATCAGTATACTGGCAGTGGCTCGTGAGATACTTTGTGATTTCATCCGTACGGTTTCATATAGCATGCAGTTGTCTATTTGTTTGAGCCTAGTCCTGACTGTGGCTCCACCAGTAGCAGGCAGGGGGCTATAACTCCATCACCTCGCTCCTATCGACTCCTTCTCAGAGGGATCGATATTGGAATGATGGCCCTCCTATGTCTTCCCCATCCATCCGCTGGACCATTGAGTGTATGTTAATGTTATGAATTATCGAGAGAACAGTTACTATTGATTGGCTGGGGATTATTGGTAGGCTGCTTGGTGGCCGTGTATTGGAGGGGGTGGATAAGACTTGGGGGAAGGCTCTGGCAGGCAGGAAGGACAGGTCAAAACCCTGCAGAAAGGTTTAAGTATCTACTAAGACACACAACCTCTAAAGGCCTGGGTCAGAGGTTAGCTGGAGGACATGGGTGGCTACTTGATGTGTTTTGTCCAGCTCTCACACTCAACCCCCTCTATCTATACCTTAAATCCTCACATGTTGAAAGAAAAGTAATTTTTCAAGTGGTCATGGATTCACAAAGGGCACCTGACATCTTTTTAGCCATCGTTCCACATAGCGCGACCCGACCGCGCACACCATGATCTACATGCGCGCATCGACTCTACCCCGCAGACCTTTCTGTTTCCACCACACACACACCCGCAGTTGTTGTGGGCGGAGCACAGAGGAGCACGCTGTACAGATCGTCATTGAAAGTCATTGCTGTCATCTGGTGGGTGTTATGGAATCATTCAGAGGTGCCAAGCTGTATTAAAACAGAAAATAAACTGCTAAACTACGAACTATGAAGGTAAGCTACATGCAAATGTTATGCTAACACCAGCTAAAGCTGCGCTAACAGCGCAAATGCTTATATCGGCAAAATCCCCTTTTAGCACAGCTGTATGATGTTGTGAAATATTAAATCCGTATGACCTGCGTGTCAATAGTAAGGACTGTCCACTCTCTCGTTGCCAATCAGAGGCCTGCAGTCTGTTCACGTCACATCAGACACGGGCTAGCGCGCTTTGGCCAAAGCCAGAGGTCGGTCCCAGAATCTATACCTGGTCAGACCGGTTTGGCCCTGGCCTTTGTTATGGAAAAGCTCGACAAAGCGGGTGAAAGAGCCATTCGGCTGACACGCGCCTGCATGTGGAAAAGAGCCTATAGTTAGATCCACTTGCCCATTGATGTGCTCACTCTCTTTTTACAGTAAAATTCCCTCTGAAAATGACTAATGAGTGTGATGTCTGGTACATACAGTACTGCGATCCAGATGCAAAGGCAATCCAAGTCTTGCTATGCCAGTTACAACACCGTGGACATGTTTTTGCTCACATATTGAGCCCTACGTCGGAGATTCACTGAACAGCAATCATTTGTTTATTAATTATAATTATGCATTGCGACCTACTCCTTATCACGTGTGAAATGCATGATCTGCTTTGTGTTGATCAAAATAAATAAATAATCTTGTCATTCTAATAATGGTAAAACTTTGAAGGAGTTTACACAGGTTTACTTGGATGACACTAGTTTGTATCTGTCCTGAGATAAATCTGGTTACATTGTTAAATCCTTTTTCAACTTCGGTGTACTCTCCCCATGTCTGTGTCGGTTTCCCCTACCACTAAAAACAATTGGCCAGGATGAAAGATGTCTGTGATTGAGTGAGTGAGTGAGTGAGTGAATTAATGAATGGTGGTTGTTGGTGCAGATTTGTGCAGCCGCGCTTCTGTCAGTCTGTCCCAAAAGGCAGCCGTGGCTAGTACGTGCACAATTTACACCGCTGTGTTTGGTGTAAATGTAAATTCTCCTATGCAAAGTGCTTTGTGGCCATGTCTGTAAACTATACAAATAATTAACTTCCTTCCTTTCACCAAACAAAATAATGTATATTTGTGCCAGCATTAGCATTGTACTTGCAGCTACAGTGTAACCTACTTTTTAATGTATTTATTTTCTCTTTTACTTTTGAAAGGGCATCACAGCACTCACTTTTCACTTACATTTTTCTCCTCTCACAGTTTCCTGCGAATTACAGCATGGTGGTTTACAATATAGTGCATTAGTCAGATAAGACCAATACCTGAAGAGATTATTTATTGTAAGGGCCGGGTCCATGAGCTCTGAAAACAGATAGCTTTTTCAGAAATAGTTTTAGTCTCTCTTTGTGCCATTTTGATTTCATTACAGCCTGTACACCTGATACAGTCCAAACAGAGAACCACCCCTTTGGGACATACATAAACACCACTGCACATTTGAACACACATCTACAATGATGCTTTGGCGCACTCACAATCTCTAGTTTGTATGATTTGGAATGGCCATGACTTATCACAGAGCCCAGGAGAGAGCAAAAAAAGCGCTTTCCCAGGCATATGTGGAGCAGCTTATTCAGCGCTGGGAAAATGTGCCGACTGGAAGAAGTGGTCACAATGCAAGGAGTGAACTGTATTTTACAAGTGACGACTATATGAGACACTTCATGTGGCTCAGAAAAGCTGATGTAAAACTACAATGGTATTTACTTTGTGCTAATTTAGTGCGGTGCCAGTTGCATAATGATATATCGCTGCGCATTCAGCTGCTTAACATTGATCATAAAAAAAGAAGGTTTCTCTCTGCGCTGACTTGGAGTTACTTCGAAAATTCAGCCTCAAAGAAAATAAAGCCAGAAATAAAACTTTTCTACAACTAAACAGACATTGTAAGGAAAGGATTTTGTTCTTTTAAGTGCAAATCCTGTCCCAACTTCTAACTATCAAACAAACAAGAGATCAACAAAATAAACAAAACTGTCTACCGTCAATAGTCTATCATGTTTAGACTATTATGGCACAGTGGGTTAAGTGTTGACCATCCACTAGAAGATGGGACTCTGATCTTTGTCTGAATACATTCTGTGCCGGGTACTTCACCAATTTGCCTTAACCAGTCGCTGTTTGTGACTGATACTGCTACAAAAGTCTGATTATTTTCCACCAATAAACAACAACAAAAAACAATGAGGGAATATGCTTTTTTGTGTGTTTCATTGTATATGTGGGTTTTGCAGCATTTATAATTTACCCAACATGCGCATGAATATATTCACGATTGAAAACCGTGTATGACTGTGATGAATGGCATTCTTAAAAGTATCTGTAATATCCAAAGCATCTCATACTTTAATGCCTTTTCTGTCTTGAGCCTTTAGACATTTACTGGCAATTGATCCATGGTCTAAGTGTTAGTCATAAATTAACACCACTGCTCTGTACTCATCTGGGCTGTCCCCATCACAAAGCTTCATTACACACACAACCATAGGGACTGACTAGGAATGTGATGCATTCGACTTCACTGTATGAATTTTTTGACTCATCAAGAAAAGTATAGCGTAAAGGGCTTGAAAAACAATGTGGAATTGGTACAATATTTTAGATTATATTCCTCAAACTTTTAGCAGTGCAGTCCACAGTATGCAGCTTGATGTGCAAAGAAAAAGGCAAATATCATATGCACGTTCATAGATGTGGTCAGCCTGCAAGAGAAAAATTGAAAAAACACAAACATTACTACATTGTTTAGTGAGTATTCCCAGACATTGTAAAAAATAAATAAGGAACTGTTACAATGCACATGGCTTAATGTAGTTAGTTCATTACATTTCCAATAAAGTGTAACTAACCAGTGAGTAGGGCCATACCATTCTTTTAATAAGGTCATAAATAATGATGCAGAGCAGACAAGGTTCAACAAGGGGCTCCTAAATAAAAGTTGCTGCTTGCCAGGGCATATATCAGGAGCTGGCTGTAAAGCGTGCCCTTTAGGGTAGGGAGTAGTGGGAGCAGTTGACTCCTGTCTTCTGATAGGGCGCTGTATATCACTCAGCTCTCGGCCCTGCCACTCTCACACACTTGTGCCGTCGTACATGTCACCCGTTATTGTGGCCTCAAGTACTGCTCAGTGCACTCACCTATCAACAACACAAGCAAGAGTGATGCTCAGAAACAGAAGACGGAGGTCTAGAATATTTACTTTAACATGTAGAGAATAGAGAATTATGAACTTTATGTCTTGGTCTTAAAGGTTCATTTACATATACATTGTATATAACTTGAGGAGTCTTAGTCATAATGGCCACATTATCCAAGTGCTTAAAACAGTGGTTCCTCAACTTTTTTTCCTTGAAGACCCCTGCATGTGCTGAAGTCTAACCCCACAAACGTATCAAAACATGAAATTAATTGCTAATAAGTATTTATTTCAAACAAATACCCTGAAATTGGGGTGTTAAATACACCTGTAGTCCTTTATCAGTCATGTTTGATGATTTGTAACGATATTATTTGCTCAAATAATATAACTTGTGACCTGACCCTCTGATCAGGCAAAGCTCTGGGCACCGCCTACAATCACCCCCAGCCCCTATGGCTCCTCCTGCAGGTGATGGGTCCACAGAAGGACGGCCTCATGGTTCTAACCGGGCCTGTTGGTCTCTCATAAGGGGCTTCTGATTTATCAGTACATGGTGTGTAGTATTAAAACCATAATATTGAATACAGCAGAAACTGACATTACTCAATATGTTAATCTTTTGAACTGATAGAATACTATTTAATGTGATCTAATTTGCCAAAAGCACATGCAATGATAATAGTATTCCATCTTAGGAACCTTTCGGGTGACTACATGTGCCATATATCTATCCAAGTCCTCACTGTCCACACATGTACATACTTGTGTTTATGCGTGGTGGAGATGTGGCTGCAGGACCGCTGTGAAGCTGTGCAGCTCTCATTAGCATGTCAATTGACTCCATCTGCTTTGCACATGAAAGGGCTAAGACGTGTAGGAGGACAAGAGAAAGAAAGAGCAGAGGATGTGGAAGGGTAGGGGGCGTGGCGGCTCTGTAGTTATCTCCACCTTGTAGGAATTTGTATCGTACACTCTGAGCAATCATTAGAGATCACAGCACTGCCTCTTCTCACTCTCAAAGCAGCACAAATTGACTGGAATAACCTTAATATAGCGTCCCTGTACCGTAAGCATTTAATCATCCTCAATGTATCCAGATGTGCTTTAAAATGGTGGCAAAGTTAACATGTAAAGCTATATAAACATCTGTATGTGAGTTCACACTGTTGCCTATGTCTCATAACTGTTAAAACAACACCATCTCTGTGTGTTATGATCTTTACTCTCTTGACATGTTTGACAACACACGTACAACACTTTTGTTGTGAAGTAAACACTGTCAAACAGTACAAGTAGGTTACTGAGAATATGTAATTCTTTTCTTCCACAAAACACAACATTTTAGGCATCTCTAAAGGCTTTATATTAATGGTTTGGCCATTGGTGTTTTTTGTTTCTTTGTATTGGGTAGTTGTTTGTCTGTTAGCAAAATAACTCTTCACGTTTGATCTGTTCTTTTTGTCGCTGTGATAAACAATGTGCCTCCTGGTATACATGGATTTTGATTTTTAAGTTAATCAAGGCGGTAACTGTAAGCAACTTAGCCTTTTATCCCATGTCATTAACCAAGTTTATTATAGCATTTCTACACATACTGTACATTGCCCACCATTTAATATTTTCTGTCATTTGACCTATTAAAGTGACTTGATATTTACTACACTATTAATTTACAACAAAAAATCCTTATGCCTACTTCCCCAGTTCTCCAGGAAGAGCCTCAGATCCCAAGGAGGAAGTACTGTGCACTGATTCTTATACACTGGAGAACTGTAGCTTTGTTATCATGTCCACACGGATTCCCGGCAGCCTACAGAGAGGGGCCAGGCATCCCGAGTGGTGACGACTGGGGCGGGCTGCGGGGTAAAAGAGGCAATTAGACGGAGTTTGTGATGGCAGAGGAGAAAAGAGACGATCAAAGGTGGGACAACGGGGATGTGAGGTGCGCAGATTTACTCCCTAACCACAAATCAAGGGGGTTAGTTGAGAGAGGGACCAAGTGACAAGTCGCACTAGAGAAGGGATGTGGACCAAAGACGCACCAACATCAAAGACCTTTATCTATCGCTTTTCCTCTGTCTATTCGCAGCATAAACAATGAGACACATGTGGCAGCAAGTGCACAAAACAAAAACATCCAATTTCGACAAACAGGCACTTACTATTTGCTATTGTGTAGAGCCCCATTAACTAACAATAGCCACATTGACAAACATTTTTTTACATACAATATTGAGATTGAACTGGTGTCATTCTGGATGACCATATATAGGAATTCAAATAGCAAGGGACATGGGCAATCTTGTTAAAGTAAAGTAAATTTTGCATTAGAAGTCGTTTATTCGTATTATTCCACAGTCCTTCCTTACCTGATGAATTGTGTTGAGGTCTTGGACAGAACTACCACACAAACTCTACACATAAAAAAACTACACTGCACTATAAAAGAGAGTCAATACGCATAGTACATCACGATAGATATCTGGATCACAGGTTTAAAAAAATAAAATAAAAAAAAACTACCCAATTATACAGTATAAAGCAAAAACAAACCAAAATGTTTTTCTTCTGAGCTTCCAATTTTTTTCCAAAAAGCTGTATGTTTGTAAACATGTAATATGAATTTAAAATGTACTTCAGTCTAAAAATAAATGTGAGGGTTAATACGATGCTTATTACTTATTAGTGTGGTAAGATTGTGGTTGCTCCATCTCCAGTCCAGTCATATAGTGCATTTCTATGATTCACTGTTAAGTCATCCACACCTAATGACACTCACCTCTTACTTACACCTTGTTTACATTGTCAAGCTCACACATATTCCCTGCTGCCTTTAAGGGGGCGGTGGTGAGGCCCCTGCTGACCTTTAGACCGGTATCCAACTTAAAATTTTTAAAAACTTAGAAAAACTTGTCTTTATCCAATTTAATGATTTTATTACTGCACATAACGTCCTTGAGAAATTCCAGTCTGGCTTTAGGCTAAACCACAGCACCGAGACGGCCCTTTTAAAGATCTTAAATGATTTTAGATTAAATTATGACTCACAGAAGGTCACAGTGTTGGTTCTACTGGATCTGAGCGCCGCTTTTGATACAGTCGACTATTCTACTATTCTTTGAACTCGTTTAAAACACATCGGCCTCTCTGGTGCTGTCCACAAATGGTTTACATCCTACCTCACAGACAGGACATTCATGGGAAGTGTGGATGCCGGCTCCTCTAAGGTCCATAACATTACATGTGGTGTGCCCCAGGGTTCAATTTTAGGCCCAGTGCTTTTTAACCTGTATGCTCCCTCTTGGTGATGTCATCAGGAGACATGGAGTCAACTTTCATAGTTATGCTGATGATACACAGTTGTACATCTCAATGTCTCCTGAGGACACCAGGCCAATGGATGCACTTTTTAACTGCATTTTAGATATCAAATCCTGGATGGCAGAAAACTTTCTCCAGCTTAACCAGGACAAAACGGAAGTTTTAGTCATCGGTCCTAAAGCCCACAGAGAGAAACATTTACCCAAACTACAGTCATTGTCTTTTAATCCTTCCTCACAGGTGAAGAACCTGGGTGTGATTTTTGACTCTGAGCCAACTTTAAATCCACACATTAAGAATATCACAAAGATAGGTTTTTACCATCTAAAGAACATTGCCAGAGTCCGCCCCATTCTCTCTCGGGCCAACACGGAGACGCTAATGCATGCTTTTATCACCAGTCGTATTGACTACTGTAATGCCCTGCTTTCTGGTCTTCCCAAAAAGAGTATCTCAGGTTTACAACTTTTACAAAATTTAGCAGCTCGTGTCCAGACGAAGACCAGGAGGCGGGACCACATTACACCGGTTTTAGAGTCGCTGCATTGGCTCCCCGTGTGTTTCAGGATCGATTTTAAAGTTCTTTTAATGGTTTTTAAATGTCTTAATGGTCTTGGTCCTTCTTATCTTTCAGAACAGCTTTTACCTTATGAACCTTCACGGTCCCTTCGTTCCTCCGGCAGGGGTCTCCTAGTTATTCCTAAAGACAACAGAAAGACTCATGGCGAGGCGTCTTTCCAATATTATGGCCCTCGCCTCTGGAACGACCTGCCAGAGGAGCTCAGGACCACAGAGAACGTTCATGTTTTTAAGAGCAGGCTCAAGACCCACCTTTTTAGCCTAGCTCTTAACTGTCATCTATTTATTTAGTCCTAATGATATATTGTATATTGTGTGTATGTATGTGTATATACGTGTGTATATATTTATATATATATATATATATATATATATATATATATATACTACTGAGTACAGAAGATGAATCAAGTACCTTCATTAAAGATGGACAACTCCTGTATGACTGAGAACTTACACACATATATATATATATATATATATATATATATATATATATATATATATATATATATATATATATATATATATATGGATGTATGATGCGGGGGTAGTGTTTTAAATGTTGTAATCTGTAAAGCACTTTGTGATACGGTTTGAAAAGCGCTTTATAAATGAAGTTTGATTGATCTATTGTTAAATTTGAACTAGAAATTTTAATTGAGAACAAGATGCGTAGTGAACTGACCACTAGAATTTTTTGAAGGTAGAAATTTGTAATTGTTATTGATGGAGTTCATTGTTTCTGTAGATTTTCTGTAAGGACTAGCACAATTCAATTTAATCTTAGCTCAATAGATTAGCTTTTAGCTTTTACCACCAGATTAGAATTAATTTCTGTCATTTGAATGCCGGTCTTGGCTGTACATTTTTACCTTCACAGTCCTGCATGATCCACACCACTAACCCCTTACTCATGACATGTTTGCATTGTTGACCGCATACTCATCTTTTGTTGAATCTGAACTGGAAAATTTGAATTGATAGGCAAGGTTTTTTCTTGACATTGACTCTTTCCTTATTATTATTTTAACGGAAAGTTCCTTCCCAGGTGCTTAGTGACCGTGCCTGGAAATGTGCCGTCTTCAGTGGGAGCTTTGGTTGAACCAGTCGGGTCATGTGCGCTGGTTTGTGTTGGCGAAAGGCAGCGATGTGGTGATTTTCCAAGTTTGGTTTGGTTTGGTTAAGGTTGGACACAACTCTATACCAGCTTATTATGACCACATCACTCATGCTTTGACCCCAGTGAGGAAATTGACTTATAAATCTGATTCAGCAGCTCTTGGTTTTTATAAAATACACATGGCCTTGGCTGCACAGACTGACTCATGTCTTCAAGTTACAGATATTCAGGAGTGTGTGTATCCACTTAACAGAAAACACACTCAGCACTGCTCTCGCCTTATTTTCATTCAGGTTTTAGTCATCTTCTAAAAAAAGACAGCTCATGCAAAGTTTATTCTCAGGCTTCACTGTGGAGCCAGCAGTCCCACTGTACTCAGCAGTGGATCATGCAGGTGTGGGATCTGCTGACCCGGCTCCATCCCCTCCCTTTAGACCTGCAGCTTATGACCTCACTGTCACTTGATCCCACACCACCATACCCACCCCCTTCACCCCACTGTCCTCTTTGACTATCACAGTCATGACATTACCATCCGTGTGACTCAACAGGCACTCCAGCATCCAGCCATGACAGAAATCATGGTTTGCCATGGTGGTTTTGAATCCACTTTGCCATTACTGCCCTTCACACATTTCTCTTGCAGTTAGATTGGGGTACCAAACTTATTCTGGGCCGGAATTTCTCTCAAGGCTGATTTTGGGCTGCATATATTGTAAACAGAGAAATAGTATTGTAAAAGTATTGTAATAGTATTTTCAATAAATGATTTTGTAATGAAAATCGAATCTAATATTTCAACACATTTGATTGTCTTTCTAACATAACATATCAGGGTTGATGTGTCCAATATAGGAAACCTTTTTAGAAAACCTGCACTACCTTCACTATTTTTATTAGATCAGATTATCTGGTGTTTTCCTCATCACTGTGTATTCGATTTATTTTTATTTTTATGGATCTTTGATAAGACATTCGCGGTTTGTACTCACAGTGTACGCACCTGTATTCACCTCATTAAGACTCTCAGCGAACACAAGCTCACTGCAGCTTTAACAATGCTTTATTACACTTTGTAGTGAGACCAAACCTATTTTAATCACTGTGACCTTCTGACTCCTGCTCTGTTATGCACTTTTTGTTTTCTTTATGTTCAGGAAAGCACCACATTAGTGCCACATGTAGCCCTAGTATCCCTTCGACCACGTGTTTGACAAAACCAGACTTTCTATTCTCTCCTCTCCGTGTCTGCGTAGGTTTTCCCTACCACTAAAAACATGTAGGATAGAACAGGATGAAATAGGGTGCGTTTGGGAGTGTTAATGGGGGACAATGGATGGAAATGATCCCATGGCTACAATCCAGTGTGGCATGTTTACATGCATGAGACCCATGTGTGTTCATTAACATGCACTGTCCCGACCAAATAAATCACTATACATAATGCATTATTAATGCATAACCAATGATAATAGTTTTTTTGTACCTTTATTTGACTAGGAAAGTCCCACTGAGATTAACAATCTTTTTCAAGGTCCTAGTCCCAGAGCGGATATACATATAGTATTCTATGTATTTTTAGTGTTAGGGAAAACCGATGCACTCGGAGGAAACTTACTCCAGACAGAAAGGCCCCGTCTGGCCCACGAATCGAACCCGGGACTTCTTGCTGTGAGGCACAAGCGCTAATCGCAGAGCCACCGTGCCGCTCAGTATGGTACTTGTTAAGAGCTTTTCAAGGTAAAGTACCTAAAGACACATAACAATTAGGAAACTAGTGGTTCCCAACCTTTTTCCTTGAAGTCTCCACTGAGCATCTGTAGTCATAACCGTGGCCCCCACATATGTGTCAAAACATGAACATGATGGCCAATGAGCAACTCAAATTGGAATGTTTTCGGTACCTGTACTTCTTTTTCACTATGGACTTAACATTTAAATTGGTGTTAATTCTCTCTTTGCCTAGGCACTGTGCAAAGAGCGGGATTATTATAATAATTTTTTTGTCAATTTCCTTTCTTGTTAAACATCTGACCTGTTTTCCTTCTTCATCATTCCGAGGTTTTTGATCATGGACAATTTTACCAGGGAACCTATACTTTATTAGTCTGTCTAACTCAAGGCTGCTGTGTGCGCTCGAATCCTTTCGAACTACACAGCAGCCTGGGGACCATGGCCGAAATCTGCGCATGGATTTGGGGACCAATCACAGAACGAGGAAGGACGGTAAGACGATGACTCGTCTATTCGACATACGGAAGCTTGTAGTTTGTTTACAGATTTAAAAAAAAGAACTTTTATTTACGGATCCAACATAACAGCACCAGACGCAACGCCATCTTTCGATCAAGCTTTAGACCGTGTTCTAAATAGTTTAGCTTGAAAGTTCACAGTGGTACGGATACGATGATACGATTGGCTATGGCTACGTGCAGGCGCATGATACGCTCCAGTGCATGGGGTGGTGCAGATCGTCTCATGATCGGAAGGTCGGGGGTTCAAATCCCGCCTCCTGAAGGTGCATGCTGTTGTTGTGTCCTTGGGCAAGACACTTCACCCAGTGCCTCCAGTGTCTGTGTACATTGGTGTATGAATGGGTGAGAGGATCCTTGCTGTAAAGCGCTTTGAGTGCCTAATGTAGGTGGAAAAGCGCTATATAAGTTGAGACCATTTACCATGATAGACATTCGTAGCGCCCAATAAACGGCTAGGGACCATCGTAAACCACACCTCTCCTACGAGAAAATAAATTGGTGGTTCCCAGACTAAATATTAGCTATACTTTATAGCTTTCATCACAATCTACTTCGATCAACCGCTTTCACTTCTGTCACTGTGGAAGCCTCCCTTTTTGGCTATTTGTGGCCACAAATATCCAAATGCAGATCTGTTCACAGAAAAATGGCACAGAGCCCCATATACCCACATTGCACTGAAACACAATAACCCCCGGGCCGCTGGTTATTAGAAATCCACCCAACCTGCCGCCTTCCCCTCAGTCATGAAAGAAGGGTGGAAGATTTCCCAATAATATTAAAGGAATGCTAGTAGCCTCTGTCCTGGCTGCCTTCATCTTTGGCCCGTTTATTCTAATCACACGGCGCCTGTCTCCTCTCCTGCCTTTATTTTGCTTGCTTTTCCCATCTCTTTGTTTTGTTTTTCACTTGACAGTGACGGGGTCCCTCTTGCCCCAGGGGAACGGAGTTATGAGCCCAATGTCCTTTCATAGTCAATCGTATAATGTGGTTGGTGTGTATATGGCTGTGCGTGTGTGTGGGGGGGGGAAGAAAGAACTCTGTGGATGCCGGGGAGTGAGTGACAGTCACTTGGCTCCTGAAAGCAGATATGTGTGAGCATGGGCACATATTGTTTACAGATCACGTCCTTCTTTGTGGTATTTTGGTTTTGGTGCTTCCAGGATGCTGTGATCATGCTGACCTCCACGCTATACTGTCACACTCCATACTGGAACTACTGTTATGGCATGTAGGTCACCTCCTCCACATGGGCAGCTACTGCAAAAAACATTTTAGGATTGCAACATACTAAAACAAGTTATATTCATAGATCCTGTTAATTTATTAACATTCCATGTTGGATGTTAATAATAGATTAGCCTTAAAGTTGGAACTAAAAGCATTGGATTATTATGATATTTTCTATAGCTTGATTTTTGTACTGTAGATGCTTAGAAATGCTCCTAAAATCATGTATGTGTGGAAAAATGGGAAAATTAAGATCCCCATTACATTGCAAACCAATATTATGACCATGTGCCAGGTAACGCCACACAGAGCAGCTAGTAGTTCCTGATTACCAATGGAAAGGATGCTGCAGTGACCCCTGTATAAGACACCAGAAAATGTCAACAAGATTATCATAATACATCATTCTACTAATAGATAACAATCAAGTTTCTGAACTTATATTCTGTATCAATGGAGCATTACATTCTTCGTTGCAGGCGCTCAACACTGCGTCACAAGAAGACATAATTCTTCACTCTTACCCCCAGTAATGCCTCTTTGTGTTACTTTCGGTCAAGGACAGTGCATAGATGTCTGAAGTCTCCTTTCCTTACTCCTCCTCACATATTCCTCAAATCGAAAGCCGCAATTACACTGACTAAGGTTGTCTTTTTCGCTATTTTTAGAAAGCTAATGTAAGGTTTTAAGATCAGTAAATGAACAAGGATTAGCAGCACCAGAATGAGTGGACATAGTTATAATAGCCCATGGTCAGTTGGACTCCTGAGATGTTTATGTTGTGGCCAACTTCATTTAGTCACAGCTTTCTTAAGAAATAGGTACTTTCCCAGTGTGGTGCAGCTCAGGGCGTCAGGTGATGGAGACAAGAGTATTTTGAATCCATTTGCGCAAATAATGGAAAATACAGTGGATTGCAAAAGTTTAGGCAGCCCGGATAAACAATTCTAATAATGTGAATAATGGCTCAAGGGTAAGTTAAAATAATACCTTGTATCCCCCAAATATGGCAGTATCACAACTTTAAACACTTTTGTAGGCAGCCAAGAGTCTTCCAATTCTAATTTGGGGGGGAAATTTAGAGAAGCCTCATGCTTTTTTGAGACAAAAAACAGAAGTCAAAATATAACTTTTGGACCAAAATGAGCAACGGTCTGTTTGTAGAAGAAGACGCGCTGAATTTCATGAAGAGAACATCTGTCCAACTGTTAAACCTGGGGTGGATTCATCATCCCATGGGGTCGTATAGCAGCCAGTGGCAAAGGAAACCTTTCTGAGGTAAAAGGGAAGAATGGATTAAATTAATTTCCAACAAATTCTGATGGAAAACTTAACACCATCTGTGAAAGAGCTAAAGTTAAAAAGCAAATGGGTTCTACAAATGGGTAATGATTGTAAACACACTTCAAAATCCACGATGGATTACATCAAAAGGTGCAGTTTGAAGGTTGTGTCGTGGCCTTCAGAGTCTTCTGACCTGAACATCATTGAAGATCTGTGGATAAAGCTCCAAAGAGCAGTGTGTGACAAACAGCCCAGATATCTCTGTTCTGGAAGACTTTTGTAAGGAAGAAAGGGACTAAAATCCCGAATTGAAAGAGTCTTGGCTGCCTAGAAAAGTGTTTAAAGCTGTAATACTTGCCATGTTTTTACATCAATATTGTTTTGAAAATGCAAATAGTGGAATTTAAACCTTAATGTTATGGGAATATCTCAGCTACAACCTCATGCCTCTTGGAGATAATTTCATCTTCCCCTGGCTTCTTATTCACATTATTAGTAATTTTGATCACAGTAAGTAGGTCTTATTCATGGGTCAGGGAGTGATGCCGAAGACTCGCTGTCTGTGAGAAACCAGATGAAAAGGTGGTCCTTACTCATTTTATGTAGTACATCCTTGCAGAGAAGAGAAATACTGACTTTTACCCCAGTTTTCTCATTGTTGTAAATTTCAGAAGTTTGAGTTGATGGAGTGGAAAGTACCGAGATACTTGAGTAATTTAATATATGTCTTTGAAGACTATAGAAGATTTAGTCGTTGATTCGATCCAGCTTGGTGATAGAAAGGGTTATAGCAGTGACACTGTAAGCAGCACCAGGATAAGTGTGAAACAGTACTATGATCAAAGTTGTTTAGGTGTAATTTGGGTTTTACTGTTATTCTAATTGAGTGTTGTCACGAAAAGACTGAAAAGGTACACCTGGGGTTTGAATCACAACAACTTCTGAGGCAGTTTTATGAGAAAATTACAACAAAAAAAGCCATAGATCCAGTGTTTATCCAATAATTTTTACTTGACTCATTTATTATTAAGTGCTTAAAGTTCACTTCTTTTGTAGTTTAGATCAAAGACTGAAATAGTGCAGAAGCATGACCATATGACTGCATGGAGGTCTTCTGCACACAGGGAGCGTGACTGTGAGTGCAGCTGACTGGCCCTCTCCGGAGCTGGGCAGGGCAGCAGTGGAAAGTCCCTGGCTGAGGATGGGTCTGGTGGCGGGAGGTGGGGGAGCTGAAGTCCTGGAAGTGTGTATGTTTTCCTGGATCAGGAGAGAGAGGATGTGGTAGACAGAAGACACCCCTTTGCTGAACATTATGAAAAAAAAAAGTCCCATCCAAGCCCCTATACCACCCAAACCCACACACTACCTCATCCCAGTGAGGTGAGGAGATGCGCAAAATTACCCTTCCAGTAAAAGGTACTGAGTTAGGGGGAAGTGGGAGGAGCGTTTGAAATTGTTATCAGGTTGAAAGTCACATTTGTTTGGGTGTTATTAACAGTAACAGAGTTTGCCAGTGTTACCATTCTGTTTTAGATATGTAGTAAACAAGTGTTTTATCTTTATCAGACCACAGCCACCAAGGCAGTACGATTCATTCATCTACGTGCTGACTGGTTTCTGTCTTTGTGTATCAGCGGTACACTTTATAGTGAACAGTTAGCCACAGGGTTTCTGTTTTTTCTGGGTGTAAAAAAAGATGAAAAAAGTAGCACAATAGATTAAGAAAAGACAAAAAAGGCATAACAAACCCCACACCGATCAGATCATCTCGTGTGGCTGTAGTGAAGCGATGGCAAGTGTTGTACTTCGTGATGAAAGGATTAAGTTTAGCAAGAGATCGAGGAGTGAGGAAAGCATTTTTTGGAAACTTAGGGCCTCAGGAGGAGCTTATTGGGAGCCGCCACCCCGCTTTGAAGAAATTCAAAGACTACTCAAAGATGCGCGAGTTGCAAAACACAACTCCAGGCATGTTTTTGAAACACAAAAACCAGGCATGTTTTTGAAACACAACTTCAGGCATGTTTTTGATGAGAGAGCAATATTATAACATGGTAAAAAGTTTCAAAAAGTCGATTTTGCGTGATACCCCCCCTTTAACTGGTGATTTAAATTCATTCAAACCTTCTCTCTTTCATGGTCATCACACAGTTTTCCTGAGCACTGCAAGCCTGAGCCACGGCGATTAGGCTTCCAATAAGAACAAGCTGAGAGGTTAGCGCTCTTACTGTGAAAATCACCAATTTTCAAAAAAATATCTTTGTTTACGTTTTTCTCGAGACGCAGGCTGCCGACTTGTGTCTTTGGATTCCAGGGTGGGTCACATATTTTGTAGTTGGGCATTAAAAACTACTGATTTTTAGAGGTCGACCTATTTGTCATGATAGTCGAAGTCGAGTCGACTAGTTGTGTGATCATATTAACAGCGGAGGGAATAACACCTCATTTACATGGGGTATATTAAGTTCACGTCATGTAATAATCTAGGCTCACCTGTAAGCAGGTTTGCAGCTTATTTTCTAAATTAATATACAATATAGTATCTTATTTCCATTTCCTAGGTGTTAACTTAATATTTAGGCAATGCTCAATAAAGTTGCCTTGCCTTGCCCTCTCTCCTCCTCCGTTTGTCTCGCACTCTTCCTGGCCTCCTCTGTATCCTTCTGTAGGTTCATCTTCCTTGTAAATCCAAGGTCTGAAGTAAACAAGCTTTCGGTCCTGGAGTGTTAGATTGTGCGGGTGCATGGGTGTGTATGTGGAGGTTGATTCCATGTGAATGAGTCCGTGAGAGAGAAAGGTTTAAAGGTGCCGGTGGAGACTGTCCCGGCTTCAGCTTGCTCATATCAGGTGAATTGCTGGGTTGCAGGTGACATCACAGCATTCTAAAGGCCAATACTATTATATGGAGGAAAAATTATTTTGTTTTTGAGGAAATGTTTGGTCTTGTACAGAGAGATCTTGGACCCAGTGACTGATACTAATGATCATTTTTGTAATTCATACATTTTCTTTTGAGCTATGACTTGTGAAAGTGTAATGCTGTTAATGGGAAAAACTGGCTCCTGCCCCCCGCTGGGTCCGGTGACATCAACACATTCTATAACCTGAAACCCAGCAATATGTGCGCAACTGATTACGCGGGCAAAACTATATGTAGAGCACTAAAAGTGAACACTAACCGGCAAAAACAACAAGCCGGTAGTTGGTAACTTTGTGTAACCCTATTTATTGTCCCACCAAAACACGGAAAAGGGGTTCTGCTTGGACGTTAATGTTAAAACTAGGGAGAGAGAGGGAGGGAGCGAGGGATTAGCTCATGACTAGTCGACTCGTCTAAAATGAGGTTAACTAGTCGACTAGTCTGTTAATGTCCTATAGTATAACAGAAGTAATTGCAGGCTATAAGGTTTATGTCCTGAAACCCTGGGGGATAAATTAGTGATGCTGGTGCCCTCATGCATCGTTGAGTAAATGTCAGTACAATACACCCCGGCATAGAGATTGAGCTGTGTGTACGTTTCTTAGACCCATTGTTGGCAGGATGGGTATAACAGTAGTCCATCTGGGCCGCCTCTTAACCCAATGTCTGGATGCTATTTATCAAACAGGCACCAAACCGACTCTCACCAGCACGTGCAGACCCATGCAGCAGAATGCAGCTGCCATCAACCACATCACACACACAAGTGGTCCCCATTAGCCCACTCTGGACACACACAAGGGTTATTTATAACATAATAGTTACACTAAAATGTATGGCAGTCTCACTGTGTTTTGTCTTATTAGTGCTTTGAATTCACATTATTCAGGCATAATTACAATTGCATGTCTAACATACACCATTTGAAATAACGCTCACTGTTTTGTAGTTTCCTTCAGATTGTGTTAAACAGACGGATTCTTGGATCGCATCTCCGGTCGCAAAGCTGCAGTTTTGGAAATGCTCTGAGTGAACTATCAAGTCAACACAGTTTGACCCTTATTGCTTAAATGATTGCATTTGCACATTGTTTAGGAATGAAAAAGGAAAGTCCTACTATCAATTCCAGAAGAGTCCAGGTTCCAGAAGGGCTTTTAACCATGTAATAATATTTACCCCTTATTTAAAAGTTTAAGAGTTTTGTTATTTCAGTCCTCCTCAAGACCCCCTTTTGATATCTTGTCCTCTGTGTTTCTAATGTCCAGTCTTTTTAAATAGACTGTTTTAACGAACTCAGCACACACACTTTCTCCATTACAAATGCTTTCCTACATGTTAATTATATCCAAACTTCACTTTGTGTCAGCAGATGACAAATTCAGCCATTTTGTTTTGCTTAGAAAGCATTATCACTTACATACAGTATATCCATTAAACAGACAATATATGTATAATCAAAAATGCAACATTATACAATTATTAAAAGCCTGATTTAAGGATCATATGGGATTTTAAAATAAAAAATTCTCAGTTACTTAAATGTTTAACATCCAGCAGTTCATTCATACACACGCACGCATTGTCTATTACTCAGCTGTACAGTCCACTCTGATTTCACCTTGGCGCCGAAGCTCGCCCTGGCAGCAGAAATCCCATACTGCTTCCTGCCAACTCTCTACTGCTTTTCCACACACCACCTGTAACATATGCTCACTTCTAACACGGACAACCGCTCTCTCCAAGACCTTCACGGGCCACAAAATATCTTATAGCCATCTGTTACTGGGAATTACAGACAAAACTCCATCAATGTTTGCATTGGCACATAAAGATAACTTTTTTCATGTATGTTCGAGCCACTCCTAAACTGGTCTTGAGTTTTACTTATTTGTTATGAACTTAATACTAAATCTTCTCCGAAATGTATAGACTTCGTACAGCAGAGTCAGTTTAAAACATTAGGTATAATATGTTGCGTTCATGTTCTAGGATTCTATTTCAGGTGGAGGGCAGGTGCCAATACAACTCTATGGGAGAGAAACCGTTTTTGAAAGACATTTTCCCTGATCATTATTTGATAGTGATTGGATTCACAAACCTGACTGGCTTTATGGCTGAAAGTGCTTTCTACTGGCCAGCATCACGCATGTTTTTGAATATTGTCTCCACTTTTGGATGCCTTTATGAGAAAATAATTAAACCACAATTCATATGAACTAGAAGGGAGAACTTTGTGACAGTTTTTGTTTCATGTGATGAATTACAGTGAAATTAGCAATAAACCAAGACTATAAATCTGCATTTTGAGCGTTACCATGGTTATGGCCATGGAAGTTTCAGTTGCCCTCCACCTCCATTTTAAACTATTCATCTTATTCTGCCCCGCCCACTTTTGCCTCTTTTTGCCTTGTCTTGGCACTTCCGTTGTATTGACACTTCCGGTAGAGTGCAAAGCCCGTTCATTTAAACGGAGAACGAGGGAAAATGTTCAACGCTAAAAATCTGATGTTTAGTAGATTTGTGCAAAATGTCCAATGTTCATTTGCATCAACAAGTCAACACTGCACCGTTTCTCTGCATGGCCTGAAATCGGCTTTGTTTTCGTGTAGTAACTGATTTTATCTTGACTTCTCCAGTCCTATGTTAACTGATAGGAGAAAACCTATTGGGCAACCTATTGGTGTTACATGTAGGGTAGGAAACAAACATTACATATATATATATATATATATATATATAGTCAGTCACTTATCCCCAAAACAATAATACATTTTATAATGCTCAGCCGCAGCAGCTCAGGACTGACACCTGAACACTATTTGGTTGTACGCATGTACAATGACAATAAAGCACTTTGCAATTTTGTATTTCAATACTTTGCATGCTACAAAATCTTCAAATATTGAGGAATTTAACAAAAAAAATCTTACAATGGCTGACTGGCCTGTCAGTGTGGATAATCAGCGGGAAGATTGACTTGCATTTTTTGTTTTTGTGTAAAGTTAGTTTAGTTTGACCTGATAGACTTCCATTAATGCATGCTTTTGAGACCCCCCCTTTTTTTTTTGCATCAAACTGCATACAATTATGAAAAATTTCAGAATTTTTTTGTTTTTCACCAAACTACCACATTTTCTGCATTCCCTGAAACCCGATTCTTTGCATTGGCATCGACTTGTAGCAGTTATTGGCTCCTAATTCAATTATGTTCAGACACATTTCACTTTGATTTCTATCATTGTGACTGGCTCACCTATATGAATGTTCAGTGGGAAGATTGAGTTTGGTGCATTTTTTTTTGTTTTGGTATAATATCAGTTTGAACAATACAGTTACTTCCATATATTTTTTTATTTGACTATTTTCTGACAGGAGAGGTCAAAATATGAAATAAAAATGGTAATTGGCATACACTGATTGTATGCGTCTACAATAGAGACCAGAGAAGAAGGGGTTAAAAGTGTGTAAAATGTATAATGACATATTTTTTTCTAAAATATAAATGGTTATAATAAAAATGGAAAATTGCAGTTAAAATAAATGTCATCTTGACTTAGAGATGGGAGGTGAAAAAAAGAGTTTATAACGGAAGTCTTTTTAGTGTATACAAATTTCCGAAGCACTCCCAGATGCGGATTGGGTGTGTTCTCCATCTTTGTGCTCAAGCCCTGATTGCGAATGCCCGACAAACCACTTTCTAACATTTTTGTCTGATCAACGAGAACTCCAAAACGTCTTGTTTTAGTCACTAAAGCGCTATTTTTAGCTTGTTGCCGTTAATGCTGCATGTTCACCCGTTCACTACCATTTCCTCCTTTTACAGAAGCCACCACATACAAGCCCAACTAGAAGAAGTATTGTAGATGCTCTGGTGTGATCACAATATCATTAATTAACAAGGACCATGATGTTGTTCTTACCTCCCTTTCAGTGGTCATAATGCGTAACCGCAGCATGTGTAAAAAGTACCTCCGGGCTTTGACCAGTATCAACTTTGGATTTGCTCAGTGATTGCACTAGCTGTTATGACCTCCCAGCCTGCTCCTTTCTCTACACAGTGCTCTCAGAATAAATAACATTCATGGCCACGTGCAAGACAATATGGTCTTTCCCCAAACTGTTGAACTGAGGGGAGGTAGGGCATCTTGGGTCTGCTTGCCTGTGTGATGGCCGAGGGTGTTAAGGAGAGAGTATGTTTGCAAACAGGGTACAACTTTTTTGTACAAATTTACATCAGCTAAAACACAGCACAATGATTTTGATAACATGGTAAGGGAACCACGTCTCGGAGTGGTGTGTATCCCCTGTGCCTGATTGTGCTGTGCTCCTCCGGGCAGTGTGCCCAGTTCATCACCAGGCTTTCAGGGCTGTCTCAGGGGACCGTTACAGCTCTGTCAAGCCTACTTATACCTCTGATTATGCGCCACTGTCTCTGCTGTTTAATTATTTCAGAATAATGACCAACTGTTTATTCAACTATAAATTATATTTTCTCTGTAGTAACATGCATTTTCTTCACACTACAAGACAAGCTCTATTATAACTAATATCAATCACAAATTTCATAAACACACAATGTATGCATAATGAATAACACTAACGCAGGGAATGGATCAATGTTACTTACTAAAACAAATTGGCTACAGACTAATCTGATTTGGGGTTGAGAACCAACTTAGCCTCTGACTCCACCAGTAGCTATGGTGCCAACTGCTGACAATTTCGTTGTACGGTAAATAAAGTACTTACTTACTTAAAGGGGACCTGGTAAAAGTGTTTAAAGAAGAGCAATAACAAATATATAGAGAGTAAATAATATGGTTTACATCAGTGTTAGACCTGTATTATCCTTTTAATCAGATAAAGATGGTTTATTGAAATCCAAAAATGGTGTGAACATTGGGATTATCTCTTAGTGTTAATTAACAATCATTCAAAACTAAAATAGATTTAATTTTAAAACGTGGCATCAAAAGATAAAAAAAGATTTCATTATGGCACTATGGTAATTTCAGAGAATGGACGTCAATGGCAGCCCGTGCATTTTTGTATTACCATAATTAACAGATGGTGTTAGTAATTACATTACATGCCATTCAAGACACCAGGGTTGTTAGCCGAGCGGTGAGGCTGCTGCGTTCTGTCATCCGGAAAAAAAGACAGAAAAAGAGCAAATCAACACTGCACCTACACATCCAAAATACACAAGATCACCGCTTACAGTGTTTATGAACATAATAAGCTCCCAAAGACATGCTCTAGCCCAGTTGCGGACTTAAAATGCATTGTTTCGTAGGATTTTTAGTGCACCGGCGAGAGACATAAAGACGTTTTTACGATTCATGGCCCACTTTCAAAGCTTTGTCTGCTATAAACACTATAGCTTTGATTTGAGAACAGTGACATGCTGCCGGGAGAAGACTCTTTGTGACTCACTAAAATATAAAAATAGTCTCGTTGTTGGCTCGCTAATGTGAACATGGCGATGCCTTTTGTTCTTCAAGTCATTGTCTGCCGAAAGAAGTGGTATGGATTAAACCTGGTATAGTTTCAAAAGAGCAGCCATTTTTGTGCATCTGTATCTTGTGTTATTGACTCCGTCAGCTGGTTTTATTGCGCTGCTCCTCCACTTCACCTGTTTGATATTACTTTGACTCACTTCAGTATCAACTTGTATGCCTGTGTTTGCGTCTGTCTCTTGCTAATACCAATTGTTGTTGTTGCATACTACTTTCAGTCACAGAGAAATGAATATAGGCCAAACATCCTTTAAAAAGACTTTCACCTCCCCTCATCCTGAAGCAGTGGAAACTGAGTTGGTCCCTAGCCAGGCTAGTTATGATCACTAACCAAGAGGCTTCCTCAGTCCTGAGCATTCTCTGGTCTGGAAAGTGGATTTATGCACTACTCTTGTAGGGAGGACTAAGACATGCCCTTGGCCCTAAACTTTTCCATCTTTTTCCTAATTTCATTAATGTATTTTTTTTAATCCCCAGTAAGGTTATCTTTTTTGACCCAAATAATTGTATCAGCAGTATTACCAATAACAGATGGAGTAACACAAGGGAGTACTTTCCTTCCATATGAGAACTCCACTCCCACACAACTTATCCCACCTCTGATATCAAAATGAATGACTGTACGATCAGACTGACAGACTTTACAGTGGAAAGCACCATTTGCCTGTGAGAAGGAGGTGTGCATCATCTGTGCATGTTTGTGTGAGCCTTCAAAGAGATCTGTTTCTAATGACTGTGGGACATTGCCCAGTGTAGACAGGAATGTGCTTGGACTGTGGTGTGTGTGTGTTGTGTGTGTAAGTGAAGGATGGGATTTGGGATTCAGATTGGCCCTCTGGTGGTATACAAATCTATTGCAGGTTTCTAAAGTGACGACCAATTTCCTGGCACAATCCACTCGCCTCAAACAACCTCAGATGGTTTTAATGTCAGCTGCCCTGTCATGAGGCATTGCCATGTCCACAGACTGGGGAAACTGTCTGACCAAAGATGCTTGGACAATTGAAAAATGGGTCATCCTGTCTCTATTAGTCTTTATCATTGCATTTATTGTTTCAAAGTTTTGTCTTGGTTCAAATCTTTATATGATGGAATGGCTATTACTAATTGGGTAAAAATATGCCTTTACATTTAACCGATACGCCCATTTTTAGTTCCACCAGTCCTCTTTTATAGCCATAGCCCATCTGAAACCCCAGTATATCCCAGATTAGAATCAATGCTGCATTAGACTGATGGTGCGCTGTGCCGGGGCTCGGGTCATTTTATGGTGTGGACATGGAAATAAAGGATCAATCAGAGCCATGATCTCTTATTACTAACGTTAATTCACCCAGACTACTATAGATCCATGCATTAGCTCGGCTCGACTTGATTTATAGCTAAATGGAATTGAGTGGCGATGGACTTTGCATTTCTGTGTACTATTTTAGGCGTATAAATCTCCTGACCTGAGGCGGGGAGATCCTAACTTTTTTCATTGAGGGCCACACATTGAAACGTACATGAACAGGAGAGCCACGTACTTTTGTGAATCATTCAGATGAGTGCATTGGTAAAGGTTTGTCTGACCATCACCTTTTGAATGTTTTTCCCACTAAAATGTTATTAAATGTTATTAAAGGGAAAATGCAGCATTTTACAGTACAATTAAAACCTATTGCAATTTAATTCAGCAGAAAACTCCAGGTTCAACAAAAGTGGCCTGAGGATATTTCCCTCCAAGCCATAACGCATCCCTGTGCTCAGGATTTTGACTTTTTGTTGCCCTATAAAATGTTACAACATTCTACAGCATTGAGGTATCTGTAATGACCTCCTGGCTGCAGTGTATTGTAAAGATCCAAAACCGTAGAAAAGTCAAAATATGTATTCAGTACATATTTTGTAATTGCTTAATATTTTGGACAGCTTTTTGATTTCAATAAATTGTGTATTTAAAAAAAGTAACCATTGAAAAACAACAACAAAAGACCCTGCGATAACCCCACGCTAATCGAGCAGACAGCCTCGCATGAATCAAAGACCTGCTTTGTAAATGATGACCTGCCTTAGCTGGTCATCATTTACATTGGCCTGTTGCAGCTGAATCCCATTGGTATACAATGTTCCTGTAGAGTGGATGTGGACGGTCGGAGAGGGGTCGCCCTGGAAGCATGTTTAATTCATTCAGCTGTCACTCGCTGTGGCTTCTTTTGGTTTTGGTTAATGTTTCCTCTGACGACCAGTGTGTATTTGTTAACTTACTGTTCTGGTGTGTCAGTGTGTTTTCTCCATGGGATTGTTCAATAGAAATAGAAATATACATTTTATATGCATATAAAATAAAGGTCAAATGCTCAAATCAAGCACAAATATTGAATCATGTCAAAGTAATTAATTAAAATGATTTAAAGTGGACAGAGGGCTAAAAACTGTCTGTTGTGTACCTCAGCTTTGGGCTTTTTATTTGATGTTTTTTAGATTGTAATGGATAAATTGTATGTATCTATGTATGATATCTATGCAAGGAAAAGACTGTAGGGTCTGAGCAGAATACTGCGCCAGGTAAGTTTTTGACGAGGAGAAGTGGAAAATGGCTAACAGCTTTAAAAAAATAAGTTGATTTTCCATGTGTCCCCTTTCACATTTAGTTTAGTTTAGTTTAGTTTATTTGTTTATTTGAGCAGTACACATAGTGCTCAAAAGGAGTGGGCTGAAGCAAAAGCTTATGAGTGCCCACCCCCAAGTGCAATAAAATAAATAAAAAAAGAACATTTAAAACATTTCAAGCAGCTACATTCATACAGACCAACTTACAAACTTACCAAAAAAAATAATAATATATGAACTGTTTATACAATTAATTGAAGCAACGCACAGCTACAACAACAATCTTGTTTCATGTACGATGTCTAGAACAAAGCAGTCAAAAAAAAAAAAAATGTGATCCTTAATATATTTCTTTCAGATTTTTACCCTTGATAACCGAGAGTTACTTTTATGTTATGAAGGTACATTAATAGATATTATAATCTGAGATCTTGATACTTTCCAGTTGTCATTACCATTCTCAGTATAATTTTAATTTGGGTGTAATTTCCATAATCATTATTATTATATATTTATTTAATTGAGTTATATGTGAAGTATGCTGCAAGCCCTGCATAGTGTGGTGCATTAAAAAGCCAAAGTGTAGAGCGGGCCAGATGAAGAGGGCAGTAACTCCCAATCAACAAACCCCCACATGGCTGCCCTAACAGCTGATTTTGTAGAATATGTTCCTATGCTGAGTGGTGCATTAAAAGACAAGGTTTAGAGCCCGTTGGGAGGATTCCTCTCAACAGATCCATAACCTGCCAACCCTAATTCTCCATTTGTGAATTTGAGCAATAGAATGACAACCGTTCCAAGCAGCAACACTCTTCCAGATTATAGAGGAACAATACACATAATCCATCCTACTGCTCCCCCTAGTGGCAACACATTTCTTCTTGTCTGTATATTTCAAAAGTCTTTTGTTTGTATTTAAATTTGAACAGGTTGATGTTTGGACATCGTTTCAAATCCATCTCCAGTTTATTCCACAATTGAACACCATTAACTGTTGGACTAAAACTTTTCAAAGTTGTGCTATGTTTCTGAATCCTAAAGTTTAATTCATCACGTAATTCATAACGACCAGTACGTTCTTGGAACCTTCTTTGTAATTGGTTTGGTAACAATTTATACCTTGCTTTGAATAACATTTGAACAGTTTGGAACTCAACAATGTCACAAAACTTCATGATCTTTGATTTTAAAAATAATGAGTTTGTGTGGTCCAAAAACCCAACTTTATGAATTACTCGGATAGCTC
This sequence comes from Proterorhinus semilunaris, assembly GCA_021464625.1. Taxonomy (NCBI): domain Eukaryota; kingdom Metazoa; phylum Chordata; class Actinopteri; order Gobiiformes; family Gobiidae; genus Proterorhinus; species Proterorhinus semilunaris. The sequence goes on from CM038347.1 coordinate 20,506,125, forward strand.
TTTTTTGCAACAATATTATTGGTTTAACTGTGTTTTTGTAAGTACTACCCCAAACCACAGTACAATAATATAAGTAGGGCAAAATCAGAGAACAGTATAAGGTATGTAGAGCTTTGATGTTTAAAATGTGCTTTGCTTTTGCAATTACTGAAATGCTTCTAGAAATTTTCGTAGATATATATTTAATATGAGATTTCCAAGTAATTCTGTCATCAATAATCACACCAAGGAATTTGATTTCATGCACTCGCTCAATAACAACACCTTCTATCTGAATTGCTTCCTGAACGTTGGAATTACAGTTGCCAAATATCATCATTTTGCTTTTACTCAGATTTAAAGATAATTTATTTTGTTTGAACCACTTGTTGACACTTTTGAGTTCCCAGTTAACAATCCGACACAGCTGCTGTAAGTCGTCTCCTGATGCAAAAATATTTGTATCGTCAGCAAACAGATCGTCAGACGTTTTACAAATGTCGTTAATATACATATTAAACAATTTTGGGCCCAGAATAGAACCTTGAGGTAAACCACAGACAATTTGTCGACAACTCGACACATTTACATGCCAATACTAAAACAAGTGCTATCAACAATTGTCAAAAAAGGTGTTGTTGAGAGTCATATTGTTTCTCATCCAAGATTTTGTCTTTGCACTTGCACACTGGATGACACGTTTTTTGGGGAACCTCTGAAATGATGGAAATCTCCTGGACAACTGAGTGATTACACAAGTCGTGTTGGCACAGATTTGCTGCTGTCGGCCTTAATGCGGACCTGGATGTGTGTTAGGGCGTATGTGTGGGTTGATGGTCCTCGAAGAGATGATAATGTGAAAACAATAATGTAAGATGCCGTCGTAGCGAAGTAACACAATTATAATAGTTTGAATAAGTCGCAGTAGTATCACTCATTTGCAGAAATAGCTATAGTAGTTTGTTCCTGTGCGTGGATGAAACCATGTGTCTGTGTGTGGGTGTTGATCCCTGGAGAGATGAAAAGCCCTGGACCATATGTTGTGCAGCAGTAGGCCACAACAGACCGCACTGTGTGAGGGTTCAACTCTGAGGATGGCCCAATGGCTAATGGCCAGCTGGAGGTCCTCCTGGACTCATAGACCGGCTTTAATTATTGCCAAATTGGTCCAAAGCCTGAAAATAAGTTTTCTCTTTCCGCTTTTCACTTGCAGCTTTTGTAATAGTGTCCCTTAGTGTTTCATTGGCCATTTGCTGTATCCATTGTAGACTTTCACATTGAAATATATAAGGTATGCTCAGGAAATTTTAACCACCACCATTTTTTCAAGAACTTTGACCTAAAACGCTTATGTATTGTGAAGAAAAAAACCTAAAACATAAATGGTTACCTTTACAACACAAAAGCCTTTGAAACTAGCCTCAATCTTGACTTTTTGACAGTGGCATACTGAAGTTTAACAGAAAACGTTATAAGAGAGAGTAACATAAGCAAATTGATCTGAACTCTGGTCTTTCACCTGGTGGACTCTACCAGGTGAACCGTGAGGCGGCCTGACCTCACAGTATTAAAAAGTGGGACTCTGCTGGGGATTCAAATTTACCCAGGGTCAATTTTTAAGAACTCAAAACCGACTGCAATAAATAACAAACTCCAGGTTTATATATTTCCCTTATTTTAATTAACTTCAACACAATGGGGTAAATAAGAGTGTTTAAAAGACCAATTTGTATTTATTTTGCGCATTCTAAAATATATTTTGCTGTGAAGTCAGTGCTAAAGATTCATAGTACTCCCACTTCTACTAAAGTGATGTTTTTGAACAGTACATTTGTATGATTTTTTGGAGCGTCCTCTTCCTCTGTCAGTTGATAATGTTTTGTTCCTTAAGATATAAAACTACAAAGTGTACAGTATTTTTGGGAAGTGCTTTTGCTTGTGCTTGCAGAATTTGGATTTTTATTTAGTCTAAGCAACAATCCTCACAATTGTATTACTTTGTTTGAATTCTGTAAAAGCTATGTCTGCTCACTCATCTGAAAGAAGGTAGTTTGCTCTTGCTAATGTCTTTGCTTGAATCCTTGGGCAAGACACTTTAGCCACCATGGCTGTCTGAATGTGCCTCTTGTTATGATTACAGAAGCCTTTGGTGCCCCTGGACAACTGTGATTACAGCGTACTCATTGTGATGAAGGAAGAGGCATCTTAAATCAAATGTCTTATTGTAGCATTATTCATGGAACTTCGCCATTAATTTTACTGGCTAACTCAAGCATTCTCCCTAAACTTGGATTGTCTGCGAGTGGGGATTTGTGTGAAATTTTGTGAAGCGCCCGTACATCCTTTGGTCACACAAACGTCTCTGTATCCTCTTGTGCAATAAAGGGAGCCAATCGATACCATCACAGGCAAAACTCAAAACGAAGGAAGACACCAGAGTGGAATGGACAGTCAGGTGGGGCAGTAGCGGGTTTGAAAGTTAATTTGTGCTCCATCTCTCTCGCCTCATATTGTCTCCTGAAGTGTCGCTCCCCTTCATCTTCATCTGTGTGTGTTTATCTTCCCTCGTCCGCACACCTTCCCTGTAGAGGTCATTTAAAAGGCAAGGTTTGGGCCAATCAAAGTGAAGTTGTATAGCCCTAGTTGTGGCTGGCTGATTGAGAGTGACATTGACACGATTACGACAGACAAACTAGATTAGGAACGACACGCGCTCCCGCCTCTCTCCGCCGACCCTCTGTTCCCTTCTGTCTGCTGCCTCCAGACTCAGACTTGTCTTTGAGTCTTCTCGGTGCAAGTGCTTCACTCACGTTTTGCCCTCTAAGAACTACTGTACAGATGGAAACAATTATAAGAACAAAAACGTACAGGTAGTTTTAATTGCGGTTGATCTGTATTGTGTGTAGTAAATCCGGTAGTTTTTGTACACTTTGTTATTTAACATATTTAGTACTTAAGAAAGCAGGGCCGTATCTACATATGTGGGGGCCATGTGAGATGCATCTTGGGGGCCTTTAGTAATTACAACAATTTCTTTATCCATGTCCACTCCACATTGTTATGAGCCCTTTATTTAGATGGTCTAGCCGACACGGTTCCCTCGCAGAGCACATGTTTTAACCTACGATTTTAGTAAGGCACATTTTCTTCTACACAGAAATTAAGCCATCAACAATGCAAATTGAGTGGCAAATCGAGGAATAACATTGAAGACTCAATTCTCTGCAGTTGCCGTTACAGAATGCTATTGCAATGTTGAACATTCTGTTTCTAGTTCTATTTAAAATTTGCACACCCTCTCTTTGAGGTTTAAAAGATATTTGTTTTCTTTGGATAAGATTGTAATGAAGCAGTTTGTTGTCAATGTCTGGGTGGATGTCCTTTAATATCTGTACTAATTGTTTTTTAAAGTCCCTCTCTATAGCTCTGTATCTGGCTGGATATACAGTATGGGTTCCAGTGTAATTGTGCCATGAGCAGTAAAATACAATTGGTCGGTCTGATCTAATAAGTGTTCATCTTATTTCAGAGGCTGCTCCTCACCTTCTCACGCAAACCATGTTAGTATCGGTGGCCAGATTAGCTTAATGAAGTCCCAGGGAAGTCACTTTGCCTTAAGTTACCTCAGCACTTCCCATACAGTTATCTCTCGCCTCTCTCTGGACACCAGAGTCAACTGGATGATTTTTTTTTTTTTTTAATACCGCAACGTTTTTGTTCAGCTGGACTGACCCTTTTTTTTTTGCTCTGTGTTGAATAATGGCCATTTCCACAAAATAAACAAAGGTTTTCATACAAAAATACACACACACAATTGAAAATGAAATTCCTGTCATCTGTATTCTTATTCACTAACCTCACTTAACTCTATGTTGTTGCTGTGAAAGCCACCTTGTGTTTGTGTAAGTGTAGCACAGCTCACTTGAGTGACATTGATCGCTCGGTAATTGACCTTTGAACTTTGGACTCCTTTGGCCGGCCCCTCAGGGATCAGGCCAATATGAACCATCAGCCTATACACCCCAATGTAATCATTGTTACACATAATACCTCCGAGCGCTATTAACGTACCATCAGGACAACGCTTACTAAAAATACAGTATGAGTATCAGTACAAACCCACTATAAAAAAAACTCCCAGAAATGTCTCTTATGTTTTTAATGCAGAAGTAAATGCTGTGAAAGAGATGGATGTTGATACTTCTACATTTATTCCTCTACTCTTTGCTCAGGGCTACTGCTCTAAACTATACATCAGGATCACTGCTCAGAATGGACCTTCACATTGATTTATCATAACATAAGCGCTTGACATTGCTGATATAATTTCCTTTAATCCCGGGTTCCTCTAAACACCTTTCATGTGTTTTTATGGCCTAATTTTGAGCAGGTCATTGCTCACTGTTGGGAAGTGTCTCCATTAGTGGATGCATCGATGAAGTGGTTTTAGTTCCCCTTGAGGGACACATTGGAGCACCCAATTCTGTATCTGTGATCTATCTACAACTGATCGATACACTGTAGGAGAATGGATAGCACATGTGCTTTGAGGATGTGGCAGCAAGTATGAACAGTAAGTTAAATACTGTTTCAGGGCTTTAAAAACTACTGTAGGACATATTTAAGCTTTTTGCACTGACTACATATCAAGCAGTTAACATTTCCTGTTTTTAGTGTTCTGTTATGTGTTGATGGAGACACAAATTAAGGAGAAATGGGCAGTCATAAAGAGAATTGAATGAAAAACTCTGGGCCTCTCAGAAATATGGTACATGTTGATCCAGATGATCCACGGGCATATGTTGATACTGTGTTTGTGTGTGGTAAAGTGATGCCTGTTTGTTTGCATGCAGCTGGCCCTTTCATCCAGGACTGTCCCTGAAGAGAGCAGTCATAGTGGGCACGCACCCTTACCCAGACCCCTTTGATAATGTTCGTTAATTGGCCTGAGTTGCACTCTCATGAGAAAGCTAATTAAAACAAGGTGATGAAGATGAAAACAACCAAATAATGGTGGGTGTGTATAGTTATGTGCATGTGCAGCTCATGCTAATTCCTGTAATATTTACAGTATGCACCACCATTTTTGGGAACATTGTTTACAAAAAACATGACGTGTGGTTATTCGGTGGGTGAGTCATCATGTTTATGAGTTAAATTTGCGTCTGCTTCAAGTGTTGGATAAAAATGGACACATAATATATTTTACTGTGAGAAATACACAGATTAAGATTAAAGTGATTCAGAGTTTAAAACTAAGTGACTGCCCTTGCAGGAACTAAAGTCTTCTCAAAATTCATTCAACTCACACAAACTTGAGCGTGGCCTGTCATGGCTCAAATGCAACATTTGGAGTGTCGTTTTGACCTTTAGGATTCAGTTTTGTTGGACCAGTTTAACGGATACAACTAGAATGCAGTTAATTGCTTTGCAGCTGGTGTCGTAGTTTTATTTATGAACCTATTTTACAGCTGAGATACTGAAGCCATCAATACAATTTCAGAATATCATGTTTAAAAGTTTTTTTTTTTTTTTATTTGTGTCTGTTTGTTAATAATATGAATAAAAAAAAAACATATCTATTTTATTTTCTTTCCGTTTTTTGATTAATTTGTGTATTTGCTTTGTTTATAGGTAAGTGAGCCTACCAGTCTGTGCCATCGGCCCCTCCGACCCCACCGCCAACCCCTCACTCACACACTACATTAATTCTGGCCTATTGTACATGTTTTTTAGTGGTAGGGGAAACCGGAGTACCTAGAGGAAACCTACGCAGTCTCAAGGAGAACATGCAAACTCCACACAGAAAGGCCCGTCTGGCCGGGGATTGAACCTTCTATCTGTGAAGCACGGGCGCTAACCGCAGTGCTTCCGTGCCGCCCCAAATTTCAATTTCTGTTGTTTTCAACCTCCCAGGTTATGAAATTACTGTAAAAAGTGACTGGTGAAGTGAAACAAAGACATGAGAGGCAGAGTTGTGCCTCCAAGTGAGACACATGGCAAAGACAGTTTTTGTCATGAGCCTGTTCAATTTGCGGTGTTCCTCTCCGACGCCGACTTCCCTTCCCTCACCGGCCATCTCCATTTACTTATTGAGCCGTTCTGCCATTGATCTGTCCATTGACTAGGCCTCTGATCCATCCTCCATCTGTCTAGCACTGACAGACTTTTAATTGATGAGAGAGCAGGTCAAATTAAGCAATTAGGCCAAGTGGCGGAAAAAGAGACAGAGCGGCATGTCTTTTTCAGGTAGACGGGGCGCGGGGGGGTAGGGGGGCTGTGGGGGTGTGGCAGGAGTGAGGATGTTGTGAAGGATAATGAATGCGGGCAGCATAGGCAGATGCGGAATGTTTACGCTTTTTCATTTTGGAATTTGAATGAATTTTTCATAGCTATTCATAAAAAATCCATCAATATTTCACCTGGGGAGAGTGAAGGGGAAAGAGAGAGAAAAAAGGACCCTTACGGAATGAGTTGTCATGAAAGTCCATTGAAGCAAACAGAGAAGAAGAGAAAGGAGGTAGGAAGTAGGGAAGAGGAGGAATGGTGAGATGTTTATGCCAGGGACACAAACACCTCGATGGGGTAGCAGCGACGTGTGAGAGGGGGGCACCCACGACGTAAATGTCTGGGTGAGAATGAGAGCGTATCTGTCGGAAAGGTGTGCATGTGTGCAGGCTGTGTGACTGTGAGCCCCTCCAACACTAACAGCAGGAGTGGGCTTGTGTTAATTTTCACTTTGTCAAACCCCATTATGTGAGAAGAGCACCTCATCCTTTCCATTAGCATACAGTAGGCCCAGGAATCTGCCAGGGGAGTTCTGCCGCATTATTGCTTTCTATCTGGGGAGTCGTGCTATACAAGACGCACAATCAACTAGTGTCGGGTTGGTTTTAGAGATGAGAGTAATGTCAAAATCACGGTCTGCAAAGAATTGTAGCATAAAGTCATTCTACGTTGTGTTTTCTAATTTGTGTTATTGTTATTTCTACCAAGATAGTCATGGTCTTGTTACATTTGGTTAGTAGTCTATGATAAGTCACAAACAAATGGCTTGATTGGGATTTTTTCAGTCAGTTATATCATTGTTAGATGGAAAGAACCCTGCTATGCACTTGTGACGTATAGTTCCATGTTTACTGGCTATTGTTGTGCTTTTCACAGACCCCTTGTGCAGATCTTGACCCAGGATTGTGGTCGGACTGCAAATGCCACCAAGACACTTCGACAACATATATGCTTTAAAGGAGCTATATCATGCAAAATCGACTTTTTTGAGCTTTTAACCATGTTGCTATGCTATTTCCTTATCAAAAACACCCCCAGAGTGGTTTTTGGCTTCATTCACGCAGTTCTCAGTAATCCTCCTGAATCCTGCGCTCTGAGCAGCTGCTCCGCCCTCTCCTGGTAAACGACTGACATGTTCAGTTGTGTCGTCACAGCGGAACGGAAGTGCTCGACGTCTGTAATCTAATGCCTTACGGCCTGATTTTCATTTGTAAAACTGCTTTTTTCATTATTTCTGTCGTAAGAAAGAAAGAAAAAAAAAAAAAGAAAAAAAAGAGGAAGTGCCTGACGCGTCCGCGCTGCCCCTGTAGTGAAAACAAACGCACCCTGAGCGTCTGAACAGATGGTCATGTCATGTTGCACCGAAAGTTGTGAAGGAGCTTTTTCTAACCTACTCTGGAGTCTGGACACCTGTTCTTTTTTCTTACCTCACGATAATGTCACGGAGAAAACCGCGTTTGGCTGCGAGGACAGGACTTTATTTAACCTTCCCAAAGAAGAGGCCATAGAAGTTGGAATTTCCCTCCGGGATTCAGCGACTATCAGCCAAAATAGTGTTTGTCTGTGCCTGTCGCTGATGGATGCTTGATGAACCTCGGCCAGAATCAAAGTGGATTAACTTTTATAACCAACGCAAGTCCCATACTTGAAACATCAGAGTGGTGAGTCGATCAAAATGCGTGTTAGCGTGTGTGCTAGCCATTTAGCCATGAAGCTGTGTTGCACACGTTAACTCCTTATAACAGCATCATGAAGTAACTTCACTTTTTGCTGTGATATATATATTTCTACTACTGCTAAAGTTGTATGAGCGGAGAGAGGGGGCGGAGTTAACTCAATCCAAGCGTTTTGTCTTCCGGGTTGGAAAAATACCTCCAGAAAATACTTATATTTATCACAAAAATTAGTGCTCCGTAGTGGTAGAGGTACAATATATCATATAAATGCCTATACTTTACTTTGGAATGGCTAAAATAGCATGATACATATCCTTTAACAGGGATGTACTTGCTGTAAAGGGTAAACACATCTGTTCCTTTGCAATGACGGTCTTGTCTTCTTTTAGCACAGAACATCCTGTATAACTGAAAGATAATAGTATTGTGTAGGCTTTTGAGATGCTATGACATCCCGAGCACATCTGTGTGTTATCACCTTGATCAGTGACTCCTTATGTTCCTTTATTCTGTTGAACTCTGCCTCCACCAGAATCGGCCCGTTAAATCTACTTACACAGGGAGGTGGTAACGCTGGGTGTCATTTGCATGAATTTATGCCTGTCGACAGGTCAGTCATCTGTCTGCAGGTAGTCAATTAAATATCTAATTAAGTGGGGAGGGGTTTGAATAATGTAGAGGTATTGACTGGCCTGGTTGGGCGGAGAGAGGGATGATGGCTGGATTTAAATCAGAGTGGCAACAGATGGGAAGGTGGTAATAACTACTGAATATATCATACAGGGCAGCGCTGTACACCTGAGCCACATGCATTAGGCTGACTCCGACTAAAAGTAGCTCTTGCTGGAGAAGTCCTGTGAGAAGTCTGTCCCTTTTTGGTTGTTGCAAAAGTAGGTCTATACAGACTTTTACTTTATTCTAACTGAGAGCATCCAATTGTGTAGTACTTGCTTGGTGAATGAGCTATCAAGGTTTTGTAGTACATTGTAAATACAGAAATGAGGCAAGAATGTCCAGTGCTTGTAAAATAATAATAAAAAAAGCCCCCCAAAAGTTTTTTTTCCAAAATTGCTGTTTTTGTTTTTTACCGCGCTTTATTGCAATGTATTATATCAATAATCCATTCGCTGCTGCACCTGAAATTCTTTCATCTAACCTTTGTTCATTAAGTTAATGAGAGTAAACAACAGAAGTGAGCTCAACAGTGTCAACATCCAGCACTTAACAGGTGTGCTAAGATAATGGTCTATGTTCCTGTGCAAATGAGTGGTGTTATGGGTGTTTTCCTTTTGTTTTCTCTGATCAGATACCGTTTCCGTGGTGTTAAACCAGGTTAAACCGCAAAACCACAGATGCACAGATTGTAATGTGCTTATTTCAGTAATAAACACAACAATATTCCATATGGGCCTTAGTTCAGGGATAACTGACAGTCTTCGACGTAATCTTTAGATAGTGTTGTGAACATGGAAAACAAGATAAGAATCCGCATGAAGCAGCACTTTGAGTATGACATAGCCTTATAATCCGACAGTAGTACAACAAGGTACAAAACTCAGGAACAAGTTATGGTCATATGTAGTTTCATAGTATTGTTTGTAATAGCAACAAAACTTAAACTTGTGGCTAATAAAGTTTATTATCACCACATGTGGATTGTGAGCGTGTGTGTTGCATTGAGTAATAATAGATTTGGTGGTTGGATGTAATGGCAGCCACAGTCACAATGGCTTTACTTTCAAACACAGACACTGGTGATGATCATAGCGATTGTATTCAGTAGTAAGGAAAAGCCAGTCGTCATGCTGTAGAGGGACGAACTAAGACCCCCTACTGCAGTGAAGTTTTGGGTGTGGGTGCCATGACTGCATGTTTAAGTTTGTATATACCTTGCTGACTTTCCTTGATTAACCATCATGGAATCCTACCATATATTACATTGCATCATTATTATTTGCCTTTTGCTAGTTGTCTTTTTTCTCTTTTCTTTTTTTTTCATGAAGCCCCTCCCTCAGCTCACCGGCTCCCTCCAGATGTGTTAATCAGTACTCCCTGTTAACACATGATTCACCCCATATGTTTTTACAGCGCTGGGCCTCCACTCGGGAGCTTGGATTGTGCAGTGTACGTGTAGTTGTGTGTGTCAGAAAATCCTGCAGGCTTGTCCAGGCTTTCTCCAAAGGGCTGCTGCTGTCTGCTCGAATCAGCCTCCTCTCCCCATGAGTGAACACACTAATCCATTTGTGTATCTGAGTACATGTTTTGTGTGCGTGCGCATGTGTGTAAGCATGCTAATCCAGGGGAGGGCCTTGCCTAACACCCCATGAAAACACTCTATTCACCAGCAATTAGAGGCAGGGGCCCTGGCTCCCACTACACTTCCACTGGGAGAGAGAGAGACAAAGGCAGCAGAGAGAAGACATGAGGCTGCCACAGGGACCAAGAGGGGCAGATCACTGGGGTACTGCCTTTGCCATGAGGGACCTATATTCATGTTCTGAAACAAGATCTGGCTTGGTGATGGATCCACTTTATAATTTGAAGCACTGAACAACCTTTATTTTACCAATTGTGGAAATACCTTGAAGATATCCTTGAGGAACTTAACGTGACTTGTAAAACAAAACATATTGAACGAAAAATGTAATGATTATGAACAGATCAGCTTTAGCTGAACAGATCAGCTTTAGCTGAACAGATCAGCTTTAGCTGATCACAATCAAATGTTACCTTAACGGTTAATTTTATGCTGTAGTTTTGTTGAAGTTAACTTAAAATCCAGACAGACAGAGTAATAGTTTTACAGACTGAGGCGTCATGGTTTTGAGTTCAAAGTCTGGAGATGATCTCAGTCCAAACATCTTTGTTCCATTAGAGTCCGCTGAGAGACAGGATTCATCTGTCTCTCCTCCCCTGTTTTTTAGTCTTTGTGCATTTTGTTTTGAATGCTATTGTTTGTGTAACCTACCGTGATGTGCCGTGTAAAACAGTTAAGGCACCACAAAGAATGATCAGAATTGGGCTCAAGACACTTGCTGGTATTGTACAGTACTTGCAGACATGGCATGAGTCCAAAAGTGAGTTAATATTGTATCATGTTTACCTGGCAGTGGCCAAATTGACATTACTGTGATCTGAAGCGGGTCCTGTTTAAACTGTTCAGAAGGAGGGTGGACTTTCAGTGGAGAATTTTCCACTTGTTTTAACCAATCGCTGCCAAATGTCAATACAACAAAACAATAAACCTCTACAATATCAAATTAATTAAATACTTAGTTTTTAAAAAGTCTTTACATGCGTAACATTTTTCCTTTGTCATCCTGTTGTAACTCACGCGAATATTGATAAATCTGCTCGAACAACTAGTGGTGTGGACTTAAACGACTGCAAACGTTGTACGAGATGCTGGAGTTTAGTGAGTTTGCGTACTCATAAATGTGCAAGGCTTTATGTATAATATAAAATCCTGTTGAATCTGATCGTAAAGCAATAAAATGTTAAAGTTTAATATCTGTTATAAAATGCAAGTGATACATGGTTGCTGTGTGGTAGAGTTAACAGACAACTCTTGTAAAATGTAATTGTTCAGCTTTAATTCACTGCTTGTAAATATGTACACACACAAAAAACAAGGAAGGAACAGTAAACAGGTTAACCCTATATCAAGTTATTAATGGGCAGCTCATAAATACTTCACAGAACTTCTGTTGAATGTAATGAAAAAGTAATGGGAGGTTAAGATGCACTGTGAGGCAAAGTGCCATTAGTAAAACTAAATGACATGAAGCAGAAAATCTCTGAATATGCTGGTAATAAACAACATTGTTCTCTATCGGTGCGAGTATGCCATTCGACTCCTAAGTGCTGTTAGGGGAAAAAGCTCTCCACAAAGCAGAAACACAAGTAATGTTTCCACGTGTGTTAATGCGTTCTCAATAGACATGCCACTGTCCGTGTATGACCAGGGCAAGTTGAGCTGCTGGCTTGGCGACCTGAGAAGTAACCTTGAAAACTCCACATAAAAACATTTTGCCGCCGTCTTTATCGCTATTTATGTTGACAGCACCTTGGCGGCTCAGGACGCACACTCTATCAAAGCGTTTGTGCCATTCTCAGAGCTGCCTCAGAGGCGCTTAGAGAAACAAAAAGTGCCTTTAAACATGAATGAAATGGTATTGCTTTTGAACTTTAAGGTCCCCCTCAATCCCCTCCTCCTGCTCCCCCTCCCTCCTGCTTTAATTTTTAATGCATGTTCCTGAATAGGGTTGTAATAAAGAGAAGGTACAGTAAGTAGCATAAAATATTGATTTTGTACATTTCCTTATGATTTTCCATTCTGCGAAATGTTTAAATGTTTCATATTTTCCACATTTGGGGGATTTCTGATGGATTAATCTGTGTTTATTGTGTGTGAGCACATAGCTGCTGTTCCCAATTTAAGTGAATGAATAATGCAGACAGTGCCTGGTGTGTCACTGGCGTGTTTGTGTCTGCTGTCATAACAATGGATTCTCCTTCACCTGATTGTTATCATAGACATGACCTAATTAGATTTCACAAAATCAGTCAATTTGACTCCATAGTACTATGGAGTACTAATTTTTGAGAGAAAAGTATTTCTGTGGGTCCAAACCCGGAAGACAAGACGCTTCGATTCAGTTAACTCCGCCCCTCTCTCCACTCATTCCATATTTGCAGTATTATAAATATTAATATCGCTGCAAAAAGGGAAGTTACTTCACATAATGCAGTTATAAGGAGTTGACATGTGCAACACAGTTTCATAAATGGCTAACACACACACTAACACTCATTTTGATTGACTCACTGCTCAGCCTGGCCTCCCCATCATCGGGTGTTTACGTTATGGCCCTCGCATTGGTTATAAAAGAGAATCCACTTTGATTCTGGCCAAGGTTCACCAAGCATCCATCAGGTTGGTTGATATAGTAGCTGAAGAAAGACATTTCTTCTGGCTAGTGCACTCTTCTTTAGGAAGGTTGAATAGTCCTGGTCCTCTCGTAGCCAAACGCGCATCTGTGACATTATCGTTGGTTAAGAAAAAAGAACAGGCGGTGTCCAGAGTAGGTTAGCAAGAGCTCTGTCTTCACAAACATGATTTCTGTTCGGATCCTCCGGGGGTGCGTTTGTTTACCCTCCAGCACAGACGAGTCGGAGACTTCCCACAACAGAAATAATGAAAAAGCTGTTTTATAAATTAAAATCAGGCCATAAGGCAATGCATTACAGAGGTCTGGCCCTTCTTGTTTGACACACTGACGTAAAATACGTCAGAGTGTCACAACTCAGTCGTTTTCCAGGAGAGGGCGGAGCAGCTGCTCAGAGAGCAGGATTCAGGAGGATTGCTTAGAACTGTGTGAATGAAGCCAAAAACCACCCCCAACACTGGGGGTGTTTTTGAGAAGGAGCTATCATAACAACATGGTTAAAAACTCCAAAAAGTCGATTTTGCATGATATAGGACCTTTATGCTGCGTTTACACATAAGCACGATGCGTTACGAATGTCATTTTTCCGTCATTCGTGACGTTCGTGACGTGACTTAACGCATCTCAATGGGATTCTTAACAGAACGCATCAGCTCGTGACATTCGTGACGTTCGTGGAGAAAGTTTTTGTCTGTCAAAAAATCTTCCACGAATGTCACGAATCACCCTCTGTTCGTGGAGTTCGCAACGGAGCGTGTCCTTTCGTGAGGAGTAGTGGCGCTTCGTAATTCAGCGTGAGAGCATTCGTGGAGCATTCGTGGAGCAGAATCACTGTTTTCACGCTCAAAATTGACAGAAACACACGCTACGCCCAAAGTAAATGTTGGTACCTGCAGTAGCTATGCCAAGGAAAAGTGTCACAAAGTCGGCCAATCCGCGCTCCAAGCCACGGACAGCACCTGAAGAAACACTTTCAGCACCCCGAGCTACTGCCGCTCCTCGGGGTGCTGAAAGTGTTTCTTCCTCCTGCGGTCGTACCTGATGTTCGGGAGTTGGAGCCAGACGAGCCCAATGACTCAGGGGAGAGCACGGCCTCTGCTCCGCCTCCAACCCGGTGGAAGAAGATCACTCCACATTCGCCCAATTCTTGACAGATTTCGGACAGAACGCGAATATTCCTAGTGACCCGTAACAGCCCGTGGCAGCGCGCAACACCACGCAGCAGCGCGCAACACCACGCAGCAGCGCGGGACGCATATTCGTGACCGTGCGTAATAATTCGTGCCATTAATCGTAACGCGTAGTAACAGGTCGCAACAGTTAGTGGCGGCGCGTGAAACCCCGACCCCGAATCATCAAATTCGTGATCCTTGGCCAAGAATGTGCATTTGTGGCATTCGTAACGCATCGTGCTTATGTGTAAACGCAGCATTAACATGGCATATATATAGTTCTCTTGCCTCACAGCTAGAATATCTCGGATTCGAATTTCTGAGGAGATGAGGTCTTTATTGTCTCACCTAGGTAGCTACCTTAGATCTGCCCATCAACAGGAAATTAAGCAAGACACTGACTTTGTAGTATCTTGTAGTTGCTTCCCATTTTTCACAATAATAACTCTATTTTTTACAATAATAACCCTACATATGCCTCAATTTTCCTTCATATGCTCGGGGACCTATCGCAAGCTTAGTTCATTAGCAGGAGAAATTTGAGCCAGGAAGTATATCTGAAGTAAAAACTGACAATAAAACTGCTGAATAATTTGTTTGGCAAGAAAAATAACTTCCAGATTGTTCTGCAATCATGATCTATGTTAAATACAGTCTACAAAAGGTCTGGGCTTGGAGACTGTGAAATCACAATTAGCTCAAAGAAGGTCTTTGGCCAAGGGACACAGACACAGACAGAGGAATCGCAGATACACTAAAAAAAAGTGTCCCCTCTTTTTTGGCTGGTTTGCTCGATATTCTATAATCCTTTTGAAAAATCTGTGCTCTGGCTGGAGATGACATAGCCTCAAACACAAAACATGCTGTCTCTGTTGCTGGGGCCAAAATGCAGATTATTTATGCTGTGAATCCTTTCTTAGCATACAGTAGCTTTATTTCATACACAAGCCAAGACATAACTACATAAACTGAACTTCATATCATAAACAAGCAATTTATTTTTGTCTGGATGTCCAAAGCAACTCCACGTCTGACTTTTGATGGGGAGTGTAATATCACGAGTGACATATTTCATATAGGCCCATAGTAGACATCAACTTTTATTGGTTTCAGGGAGAACAGTAATTGCAGACAATGGTAAAAAAGATCAAAAATAATCTTTCTGATAAAATGCTTTCAAAAGAGAGGGGTGGAGGTGGTGGGCGGACTCGATTTTAAAGTGATTTGTGAAGTGGGGTCTGTTTTGAGAGGACCTTGAGTTTGAATGAGATCGATATGTGTTTGGGAAAGCCAATGGTGATCAATGAGAATGGATTTAGCAACAAGGTAGGAGCGTAGCAGGGCTGTAGAGACTGGAGCTGCTGAAATAGACTTTATGAATATTAAACACAATAGGGGTCGATAGTGGGACAAGGCTGCTGTACAGTTAAAGCAGGGAGACATAGACACCCTTTGCACTATTTATGTATGGTATACATCTTTATATGAAAATTGGACATTGCTACAGTGCATGAGGTCAAGCACGCCCCGACTAGTAGTTTGAGTTGATGGTATGACCTAGTGCATGCTGGCATTGTACGCTTTGGCTAAACATTTCAAATGCCTGGGCTCATAGTCTCTTCTCCTCCTGGGTAAAACGAAGGTCAGTATGCCACTGTTGCCCCAAAATGTTATCACATTTTGAATATGATACTTTTCAAATCTGGGCAATTGAAAAACTACAAATGACTCTAGAAGCTGAAGCGTCAACACGAGTCATTTCCATTAGCTAAAGTGGGTTCCCAAACCGATACTTTCCCTTTGCCCGCCACCGCCCCGGCACTTGCCTCTTCTGCTGACGGGATAGGTGTGTGTGATGGGCGAACGTAGTAAATAAATGAATAAGCAGACAAAGCGTGTTTACAGTGCAATGTGACCCCTCTCCTAATATCAGCCCGGCTCCCTCTGTACCCCCCCCAACGGATGAACTTGAGGCACGCTCAAGGGTATACCCGTATAATGTTAAGCTCCATGTAGTGTGTGCGCAGGTGGCTGTGTGAATGAGTGACTGAGTGAATAATGTTGCAGCTATTAGGCAAATAAATTGGGCTGGTGTTACCTTGCTGCTGCAGAGTGTGGGGTGCTGTCACTAATATGTTCTGACATGGTCCCACAAGACCTGGGTTATATGCATTGCGTGTGCTTGTATGTGTGTTTTCTCATGCATATACTGCTGCAAATGCCGTGAATCATAACGTTTTAGTAACACAAGAGATTTTAAAGGTCTCTGCAGTTTAGTTTTCTGTTTTGTTTTGTTGTTGTTGTGACATGCCTCTAAACAAAATCCATATACATTTTGGTTATCTAATAAGATCTTGTCACTTTATTGCCTATTTAGCCATCTCAAATGATGGACTTTATTTTACTTTGAGTGTTTTTTGTGTGTGTGTTTTTTGGCGTCATGGCGATGTGAAAACAAGTGGCAACCGTCCTCTCTCTTGGTACAGCAGTGTTTTTTTTGTGTGCCTTCTTCTTCTGCATTTGTGGTTCTTGTGTTCCACATACTTTAGTACATCTTTGCCGTGTTTTTGTGAAGTTCAGCAGATTTTTTTTACTGCAGAGTCCATAATGGTCCTGAAGAAAGCAGCTTTTTTAAAAGTAAACAAACAGCTAATTTATGAGCTAGGACATTTGAGACGGGAAGTGACAAAGGAGACTCAGCTGAACACCTGAACACTATTTTGTTGTACGGTTGCACAATGACAAATCATTTGCGATTCTTTCATAGTAAAATTTATTTTTGTTCAGACATTTAAAGTGTGTTTCTTCTTTGGTATCGCTTCCCGGTTTAATCCAAACCAGCCAGGCTCATAATCTACTGCATTGCATCCATCCATCTTCTTCCACTTGTCCGTTGCCGGGTCCCCTATGGCTCCTCCTGCAGGTGGTGGGACCACGGGAGGACGGCCTCACAATTCTAACCGGGCCTGTTGGTCTCTCATAAGGGGCTACTGCATTGCAACCAAATAAAATAGTCACATTCCTATTTGCTACCCCCACACCTACTATCTGAACTTGAGGGGCCAGAGGTCATGTTCCTATTTGTCTCCTGTTTTATGCTAATGTTTCTTTTTAGGTTTTCTCTTAAGTCAGTCATTTCCTTTGCATGCCTCTTATCGATCTCAACTTTGAAGAGACTTTAAAGCACAAATATCAGTACAAAAGCACACGTATTGATCGGTTGTAACATCTGTCCATATAGTCCAGCAGCAGAAGAGGCTTTAAGACTCTCCTGGGGAAGACAAGCAGTGATGGAAGTACTTAAAAGTGCATTGTAAACAACAAAGCATAACATTATAACTTGTCATGAATATTGTCTGTTAGACGGAATCGCAAAGGCCGAGCTTCACTGCATATACAGCACCTCTTCACCATTAGTGTGTCTAATTGACCACATTCAAGAGATACTAACAGCTGTGGCATGGTGGCTCTGTTGTTGGCACTGTCACCACACACTAAGAAGGGGATCAGGCTGCATGCTGAGTCTGGATAGGTCTACTTCAGGTGCTCATAGTTTCTCTCACTCACCCAGAAGATGCATAGTAGCTTATTCCTCCAGTTACCGTGTCTAATCCTGAGTAAACCTTTCCCACTGATAAGTTGTATATTTTTTTTTAATGTATTTATTTTTTCCATTACTTAACCAGGAAAGTCGGTTTGAGATTTTAAAATATATTTTTCAGGTTAGTCTAGAGCACCTAAGGGAATTTGTTGGCAAGGAATTGACGTGCTCCACCATGCCGCCCAAAGATGGGTCGAGGGTCAAGGTCAAGGTTTATTTCTATAGCACATATACAACAACCACAGCTGCCCAAAGTGCTTTACATAAAAATGACATCACAACGACAAAATCACAGGATACAACAAGGCAGCGACAGCTCAACTTATATAGGAACGTGCAAACAAGTAGGTTTTATGGGCGGATTTAAAACGTACACTGAGGGGCAGACCGTTCCACAGCCGGGGGGCCGCAGTGGCAAAAGTTCTGTCTCCTCTGGTTTTCATGCGCGTTTTAGGCGCATCCAGGAGGAGCAGGTCAGCTGAGCGAAGTACTCTGAACGGGGCATGGACAGACAGGAGCTCAGACAGATACAAAGGTGCCAAGCCATTTAAACATTTAAAAACAATAAAAATAATCTTGTTGATTCAATGACAGACAGGGAACCAGCACAGACGGGCGAGCACAGGTGTGATGTGCTCCTGTCGCCTGGTACAAGCCACAGTACAGGGCGTTGCAATAATGGGTGGTAAATAAGCGCATGCACTGCCTTGCCCACAGGGACAATAATGTATAATGTGCTTTATATAGTTCAACTAAATCTATGGCGGACTCACTCAAATCCTTGCACGTGTCGATTTTCACCCCAGTACATAACGTTTTATACCCAAAGTTGATTATAAATATGAAATGGCAAATGTGAGGATTCGAGCATTCTGTTCAACAAACTCATACAACATGAATTGCTGCAGAAACTTATGTTTTCGTAGAAAGATTTTAAAAGAATACATAATCAATTGCATATCCAGCCGGAGCTCATAATGTTTTGGCTATGAAGTATTGACATGTAAATAATCATGCATATCGGAAATATTGGATTCTGTTTCGTGGGTCTTGTCATTTTGGAATGCGTCTGTGTGTGTTTGTGCGTATGTGTGTGTGTGTGTGTGTGTGTGTGTGACTATCCTGAGATGTCCAAGGCCGCCTGTGTGCGCGTTGCGGAGATCAATGTTCGTGGTCTGGCTCTGAGATGGAGCGAGCTGTCAAAACTGAATTAGATGTTAAATCTTTTGGACAAAATGTATTGCGTTGAGGATTTATCATGTGCCGTTTCCTCCCCTCTGATGTATTGTTGGAGGCATTGTGTTTCTGCGGGGGCAAGTGCAAGTATGTGACGCTACAAAGCTCTAGTTAGAGGAAGGTTGTCTCAGGGCTATATCTGTCCGTTTGGCATGATGGATTCTCGTTGTGGTCTTTTTCTACATTTTTGCTGCCTTGTTTTTACCTTCTTTAGTTTGGCATATCTGTATAGTTTGAGCATTTTATTGTATACTCTTTATGCTACAGAAGATTTAAGATTTAAACCTTACCTGCGTTGAAGTTGTAAAAAAGAAAAAAGTCATATCATGCAATCGACTGAGCTTTTAACCATGCTAATAATTATTCGCTCAATTTGCTCTGCATTTCCTGGATTTTGGTACGTAATAGACAGCATTCTATAAACCTTTGGTTCCCAAAGTGGGCACTGCAAGGGGGCCTCCAAAGATTGTCTAATAAATTGTGTAAAATGATTTTGAGTTCGAATTGAATAACGAATATATTTTTTAATATACTACTAGTATGTGTCCAAGGGCAAGACACTTCACCCTCGTTGCCTCCAGCGTCTGCGTACACTGGTACATTGGTGTGTGAGTGGATCATTGCTGTAAAGCGCTTTGAGTGCCTAATGTAGGTGGAAAAGCGCTATATAAGTTGAGACCATTTACCATTACCATTTAATTTCTATCATACATAATATGAACACATATAGACTGTGCATACCGGTCATCTCAGTTATCTTCCAAATGGATTAAAATTCTACAAATTTCACCGTACATCTTGGAGCAAAAGTATTGTCCAAATCTCCCCACCATTTCTTGAGAATTCATCGCATTTCACCCCATCACTCCTGCTGCTGCCCTGTGTGCTCTCGCGCCACTATGTCTGTCTACTGATTATGGAGCTCAGAGTCTGGCAAACTGCAATTTATCTGCTAAATATAATTCAAGCTATGTTTTCCCCCATGTGAAACTCGACTCTCCTCTTACTCTCCTTTAGCTTATTCTAGGCTGTTGTCCCAAAATAAGAGACTGTATATTCTCAAGCTGCACATGATCTACAAGCTTATCAAAATACACTTTACTCTCTGGAGCAAACACTTAATTTCCCTGTAGAATGGAAAAGCTGTTTTTCATGACCTTTGCATGTGCATTCTCTTGTTCTTACTCCTTAGCTTTTGAGAATGCGAAAAGCACCCATATCAGCTTGCCCTTTATTGGTGATGTTTTACAATCTTTTGGTTTGGTAGTCTCTTAGCAAGGATATTATGCTTTCTGATGTGCCTGGGATGATTGTTTCGTAATGTGGATGTATTTCGCACTGTGCCCCAGGGACAGAGTTGAAAATTATAGCATCAGCCTGAAACTTGCTGTGTAACTATGTTTGACTGTTCTGTTACGGTTAAATGAGCAAATAAGCGCGTACATAAATACACACACTTTCTGTTTCAAGTATCAAGAATGAAAAAAGGGACCTGATTCCAATGCAATCACTGGTCTCACTGTCTGATTGCTCTTTTGCCACCCAATGTTGTTGCCTTAGAACCACATATCACTGGTTAGTGTCATTGATTACCCTCTTCCCAGGCAGCAGTAGTCACTCATGTCGAGTCCATGCCATGATTACACACACCTCCAGCGCTCGCGTTCACCCAGATCACACCAGCTCTGTCTGCTCTGGCGGTGCAGCGCAGTCAGAGTCAGGACGCTCATCGGGAACAGTGATCCCGGTGAGGAGTCGACCGCAGCAATTAACAGAGATGAAAGACAACACGCTGTCTGCTGAATAATTAAGAGGGCTGTGATCAGTGGGGAGGGGCTTGGTGCACGCTTGTTCTTTACACAAACATGGCTCAACAGTCTTATGTGCCAGGTCTTGTTTTGACGGACCCAAGCATGGAGAAATGGGGGAGGATGGGCGTAACACTGCACACTAAATACTACAACAGTTCAACAGTTTCCCCTTACTTTTTGAACAGTTTTTCATTGCAAATGTCCTGCAAGCTCACATAACGTTTTCCTTTACTGTTTGATTTAAGTTTTAATTCGGCACATAATCTAATCTTTTTGTGTGCATCTTTGCCCTTGCCAGTTTTGTTAGAGAAGCACTTCATTTGTGTAATTCAGTTCGATATTGTTAAACCTTTCGAAAGCATGTCCCAAAAACTATTGTGTGGTACTGTTCAATAACAGAATGAAGCGCGATCTGAAATGTAAAAGATGCACTGCTGGCAGCGCTGAGAATAAAGAGAGGTAGATATCGAGGCAGACACTGCAAACAGGAAGTCTTCCCAGGAGTCTTCCATCCAAATGTATTTAAATGTATTCCTCTAATTACAAAACTCTAAACACACGGCGCCTGATGGAAGCACGGCCTGGCGTTTTGTAGCGGCATTGTATTCTGGGTAATAACATGCGCTTGCGTGTGTGTATTTGCGTGCGCGTATTGTTCCACAGCGTGTCTGAGAGGCGCGTACAGAGATAAAAACATAAGGCTTACATGCGGGAGACACGATAAGCGCAGCGTTTTCCATGAAGATTAAGCAGTATGGATTAAAGGCAGAGCATGCGAGTGGTTGGGCGGGCGCTCTCTCCCCAGCTAAGATGAATCAAGACACTGTTATGAAATAAAAACATTTACCGTAGCGATTTATTTCAAAACAACTCGAGTGTCTGTGGAAATTCAGTCTTTATTCACAGCAAACATAAGTAAGATGCACCCAGAGATGCATATCTTTAGGAGAGATAATCAATGGCTCGTCAAAGTGGGAGGTTTATAGGTGGCGTTTTTGTTTGTAGAACATCAGCAATGGTAACAAGAACAGAATTGCGATTTCCAGATAACCGAGGCAGAGTATCTTCATAACAGCAGCTTTTGGTGAGTCTTCCCAACTGTGGTCAAGCTGATCAAAGGAAGGAAGAGAGTCAACTAGCAGCAGGTGATGCACATGGGGAATGAAGACTAGTCCAGACAAGCTGTTGAAAAGTTTACACTAGTTTGTTTAACACTAATAGTATCCTGTTTTGCATAATCAGTGTATCTCGAAGATTATATTTTGAACTCCAGGATCAATTGTCCTCAGCCCTTGTTTGACGAAGGATAGTGACAGTGGGAGTGTGGGCCTCTTTCATTCTGCTGCTAATCTGGCTGATCAAATGAAGAGCACTTTTCAATAGCCACTTTCTAACCACCTGCCCGTGTGACCTCTGCATTGATTTATTGAACAATGTTTGTCTGGACACTGGGCTCAGACAACGTTGCAAAGAATTCCTCTGTTACTGCTCTTCTGTAAGTGCTCTCCATATATTCACGCAGTATCTTTATCGTAGTCCGATTCGGCATACTCTAACCGGATTGTCAAAATGGTTTCAAAGTCAAATCCACGTAGCACAACTGGAGAACCCTGATTCTACCTCCATCAGCCTAGAAGAGGCAAACGACTGCACTTATCAAACCAGACCAGAGTTCACTTTTGCAAATAATCTGACTACAAAGGAACAAGTAGCGTTCACTGAGAACACTATTATCAATCCAAAATGCTTCTAGATGGGCCAAACACGACTAATACTTGAGCCCAGTCTTCAAGAAGGGGAAGAGAAACAGGGCAACAAGGAAAAAAGGAACACCATGTCTCCAGGGGTGAATTTTAATTCATGCAATTGCCCTATATTCCCCTGCAGTTTTTGTTTTGATGATAGTAACACTTTGCATATCTTCATGCTCCGAGCATTTAGGATGTGCACCGGAGAGAGGCCCTTGTCTGTGTGTTTTACACCTTCCAGCATATGGGGCATTGTGTTTGGTCACAGTCACAAGGAAGATGTTTAATTATAGCAATGCTAATTACATTAAAGGTAGAAATCTGGAATACAATTGATCATAATTTCTGTAAAAATATGCGTTCTGCATCAATGTGACATGCAATGTATGTACCAAAATCTAGAATGTGCTCCATGCCTCTCATTTTCAACTCAAGCATTGCTTAAACTCTTGCGCTCTGCTGTTTTTACTCTCTAGTAATGTTTTGATATTCATTGGCTGACAATGTATAAATCTAATGAAATTGAACAGCAAATTGAATCAGAGATAACCTTATGCACATGTTGCGTTACATAAAGTTTTAAACACTTTTGGTCTTAAAAATGTCTCATGAAATAAACATTTTCCTCCCAGCAGGGACTGTGACTTGTCCTCAAATGCACCAGAGTTCTTCATAACACAATAACAGTGTTGTGGTTGAGGTAAATACAGAGTAATATTTATCATTTTTGTGCGATTGTAGTGTCTTAAATATCTCTGACAGTTTGACAGCTAACCATAATACAAGGGTCGTCAAACCAAGTGAAACGTAGCTATTTACAGCTATGCTTTCCCCACTGTGGTATGTCAAACGAGAGATAACAGGGCACTTTTGACCTCTTTTCAGCCTTGTTTTAAGCACTTTCCTGCCTATAATGTGTCAAAATCTCTCCTCGGTGTTAACATTTTTCTTGTAATGCAAAATAAAACGCCATTTTGCCTCTGTCTACACAAGATATAGTTTGTATTAACCCACATCTCCCAACTGTCAGAGGGAATTTGCAACTCAAATTTCTGCTATATAGATTTTCCCTCCAAACACATAGAAATAGTTAAGTCAGATTAAAGAGCAGAGACGTGCATTGCTGTGTGCAGTATGGTGTCAGGTTGGGGGAAGAGCAGTTGAAAAAAAGATTTATTTTGTTAGTTTTATAGCCACAGTGAAACTCCAGGCCTTCCCTGGCATGTTGCCCACCCACCTTTATTCCAGATGCTGCCATGCTGAAACGGAGGGGTGGTATCCCAGGAAACAGACAGTCGGCTGAGGCTGGAGACGACTGTTGCCTTCAGCAGTAAATAGCAAACGTTTTACACCAAGTACCAACATTTTGAGTGTAAACCTAGATCAAGTTTTATGCAAGTCTAAGCGGAACAAAAGCGTGTCCAAAACTTGTTGGAATTTACAGAAAGGGATAAAGTCTTAGTCTAATCTAGTGTGGAAAATCTTCGTCCATCGCAGAAAAATGGTGATGTGACCAAAACCCATGGAAAGATTTGAACCGTGTCATGGACTGGGGCAATGCTAGAACGTCAAACCTACACTATACTGTATATATACCAGGTCAAAATCAGCATATGTTGGCTAAATTTAAACAGGATCATGCCCAAGGAAGAGTAACATTTGACTGGATCAGTACAAACCCAGGACTATAACTGGATTAAACTGTGCTCAAATAAACACAACAGAGAAACATGCATACCACAAGCAGCCCCATACCACGGTTTGTGAACCACCGCTTTAGAGTGATGGATGGATTACAGAGACAGAGGGAGAATTGAATTGGTTGTGTCTGTGCTACCTTCTCTCTCTCTCTCTCTCTCTCTCTCTCTCTCTCTCCAGAGGCCAAGGTCTGCTGTTGATTTAAGCCCTGTCTTAATGTGATTATCACTCCAACGTTAAGGGCTCTGCTCATTCCCTCTGCTACATTGATTTCCATTTAAAACTGTAATTGAGAGGAACAAACATTGGTATTAGCCATTCTCGCTCTCCGCCGCTGCTCACTTGTTCTCTTTCTTGCAGCATAGACTGGCGGATGTTTTCAGAAGTTCACAGGAGGAGACTTGGGCTGGCTGCAGTCCAGTGATGGGGATGGATCTTGGTAGCAGACACAGAAGAAACGGGGCTATTGCCAAAGGCTGTTATCTGCTACTTATGTGATAGTCTGAATCAACATACTGTCCCTCATTGTTTCACTGTGACACAGCTACGGGGGACTTGTATACAGAGGCAGGGGCTGTCTTTATTTCTTTGGGCGTGCAATGAGAAGGCCACATAGATGACTGTGGTTTGGCCAGTGTCCAAAGTAATGTTAACTTTTTGAGATGCAGAGGAGCATGTTAACCTTTAGAGTGCAGACTGACTTGGAGGAAATGGAGAGTCCAACCAGGCATGTGGGAAATCAAGCAGAACAAAAGAAGAAGATTTGAAAGAGATTGGGGTTGTCAAACTTGGAGCCACAGCTCTAGATCACCTGCTCAAAGCGAGTCTTAATGGAGACACATATGCCTAACTCCACATGTACATAAATCTTAGGGGTAACTCCTGATAAAACATGTTGTGTAACTAGCTTTGTATCCAAGTTTTCCTAATAGCTTCTAGTGTCACCTAAAATGAGTTTGTTATAATTAGCAATATCTATGAAGATTGAAAAGGAGTTCCTAGATTACTTTCTCATTCTTTTGCACTTTTTTTGGAACGAGTAAGACAGACACACACAAAAAAGAACTGTTTGGAATATGTCATGAATAGACAGATCTACAGTAATCTATAACTTTACTTTTTCCAAATAGCACCACATTTTGAGGAGAAATATAAACAAGAAACCAAGAATCACACAGTAGCAACAGGCATTGGTTGGCAAAACCAGATTGAAAGGAGAAAAAGAGCGGGCTGCTAAGTTAAAGTAAAAGGCCAGATGAATTGGCTAATTATCTGGAGTCAAATCATGGCGCGGGTTCTTATTGGCTCGGCAGATTGATGCGCCTTTAATTTGCATAATCATCCCCATCATTGAAACAAATACTCACTCTGGGAGGGAAACGCAGAGTTCAGAGCGCACTGTAACATCCGTATTGTCCGACTAGTGCGCCTGTAATGGTCCTTATTACCACCCGCCAGTATAGACAGCATAAGCTACTGACAGCAATTACATTAAGTACAACGAGTTTCAAGTTCTGGAGTAAATGCTCAGTCCATTTCCAATCACAAATGTGTTATAACTGAAACATAAATGTTAGTTAAGGACTTTATTTAATCCTGATTTTTCCAGGTAGGAAAAACCCGGAGGAAACTTGCACACACGGAAGAACATATACAAACTCTGGACAGAAAAGCTCCACCCAGCAGCCAGGGGTTCAAACATTCTTACAGGGTTAAACACATAATAACTGTAGATTTAAAAGATGGATAATAGTTTTAAAAAATCAGCTCATTTCACATGGCAGGTAATATCAGATCACAATTATTAAATTTGACTGAATAAAACTTAAATGACTGTGACTAGAAGTTAAAAAGAGAGATTTTACCCATGTGATGGTTTTAAAATCTGTACCAAAAACAAATGGTCTCTTTTATTGCCCATTAGTAACATTTTCCAGACAACATCAAACTTATAGCCAGCTTTACCTTGAGACAACGATGAAGTACAGTCAGTTTACGTCATTACCACTTTCTTCAAGTCATAGCGCAGCTCTGTGTATCGCACTTACAGAGGAGGACTCAAGGACACAGCTAAGTGATATTCTGCGAGCGCTATGAATGTGGGGAGACAGCATACAAAGCGTGAGGCAGGAGGCTGAAGAGTGAACAGGCGACAGCAGCAGGAGCAGATTCAAAGTGAAGATAGTGGCATTGTTGAGGACCTTTTTGTTGTTTGGTGTGTTTTTGTTCTCGTCATTTTCTCTCGGTTTTCCCCACCAACCTCTGTGCCTCCTCCCAAGTACAAAAGAATAAGCGAGTTGACATTCAGCAGTGGTGTGGAGAAGCCAGGCGAGTGACAGAGTACAATGCTGTCACCTGTGTGTCTGTGTAGGTACACCCTTGGGTAAGCAAACAGTCCAGGTTATGGTTTACTCAAGGGCAAAGAGGTTTCTCGGGTCCATTTTGGTTTGTTGTATCATACTTAAAATTCGCACACACACAATTATACTGTCTTCTGCAAAAAAAAGCTCTAGTGTATTATTGCTAGAACCCTTTATAACAGTGGTACCCAAAGTGGGGTCCGGTGCCCCCAGGGGGATCTCAGAGGTACTGCAGAGGACTCCCAACGGTATATACACATCAAGCATTATGTAGATTTACAACTCTGGAAAAGTACAGTTTATTGTATAGAATGTAGTATTTTTTGTTTTGTTTGGGGCTCCTTGAGAGATTAGCGGATCCATAAGGGGGCTGTGACACTTTTCCCCCTCCAAGTGAGTTGTGGCATCAGTTATGTTCATGTATTTTTTATAACACCTCAAAGAAACGTTTGGCTTGTCCATCATTAATTCCCCAATATCCGTTTGGTTTTTGGTGTTGCTTTGTGTCACTGTGTTTTTTTTTTTTTTGGCTCCAGCTATCAGGTCCCCATTTAAATGCCAGTTGTGTGTATATGTGAGACAACCTGACTGATCAATCAGAAAGGGCCTCATTCATTATTCACCGTGAGCCCATCCAATCGCTCGGTGCCCAGGGCCACCACACACTGTCATCAATGCCGCCATTGATTATCAGGCCTCATCAGCGTTTGTTTGGCTTGTCAAATCAATGGCTTTTTAACGGCATGTCTTCCCTGCTGGAGACCACAGATGAATATTTCATATCCACTGTGACTACACTCATAATTTCAAGCAAAGGAGGTCCGGCTTTTCTTTAAGGCTCTTTGTTTTGTAACGATAAAATACAGAGACAATTGGAACTGGAATTGGAATTGCTTAAATCCACTCTTAAATATGTCTTCAGTAGACCTTCACAATTATAAAATTATGTAAAGGTAATCAATCCAGATGGGGGCACACAGCATAGATAAATAATCAAATCCACTGTCTTTCCTCTATGTTGCTAACTAACTAAACTAACTGTCTACAACCCGACCAACCCAACCAACCAAACCAACCAACCCGACCAACCAAACCAACCAACCAACCCGACCAACCCAACCAACCAAACCAACCAACCAAACCAACCAACCCAACCAACCAAACCAACCCAACTAACCAAACCCACCAACCCGACCAACCAAACCAACCCGACCAACCAACCAAACCAACCAACCCGACCAACCCAACCAACCAAACCAACCAACCCAACTAACCAAACCAACCGACCAACCAACCAACCAACCAACCAAACCAACCAGACCAACCAGACCAACAAAACCAACCAACCGACCAACCAACCAACCCGACCAACCAAGCCAACCCAACTAACCAAACCAACCGACCAACCAACCAGACCAACCAGACCAACCAAACCAACCAAACCAACCAACCCGACCAACCAACCAACCAACCAACCAACCAAACCAACCAGACCAACCAGACCAACCAGACCAACCAAACCAACCAACCCGACCAACCAACCAACCAACCAACCAAACCAACCAGACCAACCAGACCAACCAAACCAACCCGACCAACCAACTAACCAAACCAACCGACCAACCGACCAACCAACCAACCAACCAACCAAACCAACCAGACCAACCAAACCAACCGACCAACCGACCAACCAGACCAACCCAACCAACCAAACCAACCAACCAACCAACTAACCAGCCAACCAACCCGACTAACCAAACCAACCAAACCAACCAAACCAACCGACCAACCAACCAACCAAACAAACCAACCAACAGACCAACCAAACCAACCAACCCGACCAACCAACCCAACCAACCGACCAACCAACCAACCAACCCGACAAACCAAACCAACCAAACCAACCAACTGTGTTGTCAAAAACATAGCACTACCATGTCTGATGATAGCAAGCTGGTAAATATTTATTATATATTTTGTGTAAAAGGATTTGCAAATACTTAAAGATCTGGCTTGAAAATCGTATGAGATATGTGAAGCAGGAGGAAAAGGTGCTGAACGGTGAAATCCTCCTCCTTGTGTCTTTTGACTGTGACTTCACCCCTGATCCACCTGTTTGTGCAGTGGTTATGACAGGTCAGTGCAGAGAAACTAGTGCTGACAGGCAGAGCTTTGCTGGGAAATGGAGAAAGAGCACTCCCCCCATCCCCTCTGTTTGTGTGTGTTAAAGTGTAGTTAAGTGCACGTGTTTAAGTTTAGTGGTGTGCGCGTGTGTGTTTTTGTGCATAAATCCCTGTGACAGGAAGTCAGCAGGAAATGGAGGGACTTCCACAGTACTGTTTACTTTTACATTTCAGCAAAAATATCTGGTTTTATTCTGGACAGATAAGTGCCATATGAAGAAAAGAGCAGACTGCACCCTCCTGTAAAGGAAATAAACACAGTATTATGTGTCAGTGAGTGACGTGTGTGCAGGATACATGTAAAGCTATAGGTTATTACATGATGGTTTACTGAAGTGAACTTTTGCAACTACCCAAATCTGCGGTTATGCTGCAGCACTTGACAAAGAAAAGGGTTTAGGTGAAATTTACATTGCTAATAGTATAGTCAATCAAATCGCACACAATTTTGTCAATCCTAGTACTTTAATGCCCGGTTTAAACGGAAGCTTAGGGAAGCCAGGCTCCATCAAGACACTTACGCCTGCAATGGTTGACCTGAAACTTTCCAATTAAAGGAATGCTGTATTCACTAAATCACTGATACCTAAAAGTGTCTCTCAGTGATAATTAATCACCTGAAATGAATGTCTTTATTTACTTAATCCCGTGTCTTTAGTCTTGTTTGTGTAATGGGACACATGGAATGTTGTATTACTATTTGCAAATGCACACAGTGTTCTTGGCACCCTTTTCTGTCGGAAAACATCTATTTTTAATTATCTGATCATTGTGTTTTCAATCATCTTTCTTTTTACTGTGCTTTCTGAACAAGTATTAAAATAAGGTGGCATGTAATAAAATGATATTACTTATGGGTTACGGGAACATCCTGGGTTCTTGTGCTTTACTATCTCTACTTGTGTTTAAAACCAAAATAACTTGCAACAATGAACGCTTTGAAAATAGCTCTTTGTTAGCTACCTGGATTATCTTGGACTAACAACGCACACAAGGGAGTCGCTTACTAAACAAAGAGCTTATGGTGCTTTAGTGTGCTTGCAAAACCAAAACACATGTCCTGCAAATCCTTCAATAACATCTCCGTGGTGCTAGCTGTGTGAGTGGCGTTCCCCCCCCTCCGTATCCACTTACACCCTCCAAACAGAAATCGTCACTTGTGTATCTTTAAGTGCTGCTTCTGTTTTTCACCTTTGTGTCTTTCATCTCCTTTATCTCCTACTCTCTCCTCTTGGGTTTGTTTGACAGGAGTGGAGAGGATTAGAAGGATAGGGGTGCGCTTGGAGACTTTGTTTACTGTAAAGAACATCCCTGAGACGACATCGCAGCTCTGGTGAGAGTGGCATCGTTTCTCTACATCTCAACATCACTGCAGGTTATTATTTCAAAGTGAGCATTAGGCAACATAAATATAAAACAATGCCTATTTAAATACATTATTCCAGCCCCTCCCAATCTCTAGCAGCCCCCCTCACTGATCCGAAGGTTTTACGAGCCCCTAGTAAAAAGAAATCACTCTTTTTAAAAGAATATGTAATGTTTTTTCCTTATTAATTATGCAAATAATAGTGCTCATTGACTAAATACAATTAAACAAATATAATTGAAATGCAACTTGTTTTCATCTGAATGACCTTTGGTGGCCCCTATTTTGGAAACCACTTGGAAAAACTCTTTTTGGTGACATTATTTTTATGTACTAAATGATTCACAACCAATAATAATTGGTTAAAATTTAAGCATTTAGGGCTTTATGTAAAAATTATTTGGCTAATCAGTTAATCTAACTTTAGCCACGTGACTATGATATAAAAACAATAAAAAAGTGTAACGTTAATTACCACATGAAGGTTAGGTACGACTTGAAGACATCTTGATTGAGTGATAAAACTTCAGCTGAGAGTTAGTGTTCCGAATCATGACCATAACTGTAAGTCCTCACATCCTCACATAACCTCGCCGTACCACCATCGCCGTCTCTCAAAGGCCTCTGATTGTTCGCTGCAGGCTGGTCTTTTGTTCTTTCCTCCTGTTAACACACTAACTAGAGATACTGTGCCCCGGGGCAGGAAACACAGGCTGGCCCCAAGTCGCGTTTGGGGCAATAGCGCTGAGGGTGCAGACAGACATGCTAACACACACACACGCACACGCGCACACACACACACACACACACGCACATACCAGAGCTTCTGTCTGGCCTCTCTTTCTCTCACACTCCTGGACATATACAGTACCTGAGGCTATGAATCAATGGAAGCGTGCTGCACTGTGTGACCTCTGAGTGTGTCTGGTTTTTGTGCGTCAGAGGGTATTTTCACTCATAATATCGCCACCAGGGGAAAGACGCACATACACACACATAGATGAACATGACCTGGCACTTCACAAAACATTTAGAGGGATTATAGTTCATGGAAGAAATTAGTACATGTAATGATTAATTTGAACGAGTCTTAATTTGATTCTCTTTGATAAAAGCTTATGTGCTCCATCTACAATACCGACCTGGGGCGGCACGATGGTGCAGTGATTAGCGCTCAACGCTCGTGCCTCACAGTGAGAAGGTCCTGCGTTCGATTCCCACCTGGAGGGGGCCTTTCTGTGTGGAGTTTGCATGTTCTCCACGTGTCTGCGTAGGTTTCCCCTAGCACTAAAACATTTACAATAGGTTTCCCTCTGGGGCCAGGACTCCCCTGAAAAAGAGATTCTTAATCTCAGTGTGACTTTCCTGTTTTTTTTTATTTTTTTATGTGACCACCTCTGCTGGCCTAACTGCCCCAAGCTAGCAAATTTCACTTGGTAGTTATTAATAAGCCTTCTAGAGTGCAATAAAACATTTGTTATAGGGTCTGACTTTGTAAAGTTTGGGCTTAGGACTAGCACAAAGGGCAAAATGGCTCCTCTATCATTGTGTTTTAGTCAGTGCCACCAGTTACAGTTGATAATTCACTCCCAGATTTGATAACATATTGACCACTAAAACAAAGAACATGGATTTACTGTGTATGTTTTTGCATGGTTCAGTGCTTTACAGCGGGGCGTGTGAGAGAGTGTTTAGTTCTCCCTGACTGGTTCAGATCTGATAAAGCTGACAGCTACAGGTGGATATTCCTGAGAGCAGGCAGCCTCTCACACCGAAAAAAAGAAACGGAAAGAAAATAAGATTTATGTCTCTTTGTCAAGTTTTTATGAATATTTGAATCAGATGAAAGCTTTATAACGGCCAAGATAACATTAGTTGCAAAATAGGTTATTTGTTTAACATTTTTATCTAATTATTTGTGAACAGGGATGACTTGGGAATCAGCCAAGGTGCGTGTTTCCATGCAAATTCTCCAATGAGAACAGTCTGTGTGCGGGAGTGACAGTTACCAACAAATACCACACCTCAAAGGCAGCCTGTTCTCTCTGAGGCCTACTTCAAACACCCCTGGGCGGTTTTTTCATGCCCTGGTCATGTCAGATAATGTACTTTTATTTTTACTGTCATTTGTCTCCCACAGGAACAAGACAGAGTGACAGTACCCACCATACACAATATTGTCATTTACATTGATGTTATCTATGAACATGAAGTCAAGATTTATAGGTGCTCAGTTTAGCTGGAGCAATAGAGGACTCGGTAGTATGGGTAAATGTTGCAAATGGTAATGTTACTGTTATAGCATTGATGAAATATAGACCCATCACATTCAAACACTGGGATTTATTTAATTTGTTCCACAAAGTTCTTATCACACTGTCTGGTATTTTTTTTCTTTTTTCTTGTTTCCCATAGGAACCAGACAAAATGACAATACCCACTAAACATCTGCATCTTAATGTGCATAGATCTTATCCATCTAATTTCCCATATGGCCCTCACAACAACAAACACACATGTGATCACATGACAGAACAATGGCTCTTTTAGCCTGTATCCGCTTCATAAAACAAATGACAAAATAAATTCCTGTAATTGCACAAAGAATCACATATATGCAATCACCCTCCATTGCTATGCCTTGCCTATTATGTGGGCCCTTGAAGAGGGCAAAGTAGTGGCATAATGACATTGAAGTGCGGCTTAGAGCTGTGTGTATATAGAATGAAAGGAGAAAGGAGAGAAAAGGCTGCAGCCTTATTCAATTAGCCGCACTGGCCCGGAGTAATTACCTCTACTCTCCCTAATTCGCATGTAAATTTGCGACGAGCACTGCACTATTTTAATACAATTTAGCGCCACTTTGACTGGATGCCAGTGTTGTGCACAATGAGCAGGAGCTGTGTGTGTATCCACGAGTGTGTGTCCGGGACGTACAATAACTGATGAAGAAAGATGAATCCTTTGTATGATTGAGGCGGTGTGACAGGTAGGGCGAGCGAGCACACCGGGATGAGAGCAATGAGATAGAGAAGGTCTACACTGTTGACATGAAGATAAGATCTGCTCTGGGACCTGACTCGGCCTCTCGCTCCTGTGGGAACAGACACTACCATTCTGCTCCTTCCCCTATAACACTTTAAACATGACTCTGACTGTGTTTGGTTGAATATTTTAACACGTTAAGAATGTACTCATTCATTTATCATATTTCTTTATTCATGTATCTCCAAGACACAAAACAAATAAACCAACAAAAAGCAAAATGTCAACAATGCAGTGAACTTTCTAGACCTAGATTTTATGGAAACCACTCAACTTCACCTGTGTGTGTTTTTTTTTCTAGGCTTGCAGTGAGTAAATTCCAATCTCTGGCACTATCTCTTCCCAGTATTGATCCCTCTCAGCCAATAGATTGTCTGCGTAGATAATTGTCTAATTAGCCTGCTAATTGGTCCGTATAATTAGCCATTTTAGGATATTGTCCGGGATGAATAATATTGGTCTGTGTCAAACATTGCCCAATAGCTGTCCAGAAGCTGCACATCTCTCTGTAGACTATAGACAGAGGATCAATGTCTGGCCCCCGGTGTCCCTGCTGGGTCACACGTGCACGCCAATGCACAGATGTACCCAGGACCACAGGTGTAGAGAGGATGGACGTGAAGAAAAACTAGCAGAAGCCAGTTTGTTATTGTCTCTTGTTTTCTCACCATATTTTGTGCTTAGTAGCGTAAATTGATCCGGTATATCTTTTACACATGATACCTTTCCTGATAAAACATTTTGCAACTGGAAGAAAAAGTGTTGAAATAATATGGTTAAAACCTATTTTTTACCTGCTCATATGTTTCAAATAATTAATGACGTACTGTTTTTGGTACTCAACTAAAAATGCTGCTGCAGTGGGTATTCCCACTAAACAAGGCAAAAACAATGAATCGTGCCCTCAGACCTGACTGGGCCTGACATGGGGATTTCCCATCTAAAACATCCGTGGCATTCCTCGCTGCAGCCAAATAAGGCAGCTCTTCTTGACCCTTTTGCCATGCGTTTTCTTTCTCCTCATGTAAAGCTGCATACAATTTGACAGTTGACATGTTGGACGTGCCACTTGGAAAAAGGCACACACAAGTTTGTTTGAAACATAAGCAGTGAGGCAGAAAGAGATGTTTGGTGCTAAGCTGGGATGTTTATTGGTTTGTGTATAGTCTCTGTGAACTGTATTTGAGGTGAAAACAGGCCAAGCGGAGCCTTCTCAACTGTGTGTATGGGTAAGCACAGAGTGGGATGTGCTGGAAAAAGCACAGTCTGGTCGCCAAAGCAGGTGTTGCTAAGATGCAGAGATGCATTTGATTTTTTGAAATATAAATGTTAGATATGATACTGTAAGTTAAATGTGTGTTAAAGTATAACCTGAGAGAAAGCAATGGGTATTTTGAGTAATCAAAGCAAAATTAAATCACCTCAAGTTTTAGCCTTAAGTGAAATGCATTCTGATTTGTTCTGTCAAATTCAGATTTTGTGTCGTCTAGTCTTGCTCACTCTGTTTTTTTTTTGTAGAACTGCAAGTCTATGATTTAAACCTCACAATTGTTTTTGTTTTCCCAAGTTAGTCCTGGATCATCTTATTCCATTTAAAGGATATATTATGGAATAGTCAGGCTAGAATTCGTTTTTTAAGTAAATAAATGCCGGCAAAGGTGTATGAACAAAGAAGCCGGGTGTTGAGCTCCTGAGAAGAAGACCTGACTATTTTTCATGCATTATATGCACAACAATATAAAAGCTAAAAACTAAAGCCGGTTATATTGGTGCTTTAAACTGGAAAAATCTCCTGCTCTAAACTTTCCAAATGATTG
This sequence comes from Proterorhinus semilunaris, assembly GCA_021464625.1. Classification (NCBI taxonomy): domain Eukaryota; kingdom Metazoa; phylum Chordata; class Actinopteri; order Gobiiformes; family Gobiidae; genus Proterorhinus; species Proterorhinus semilunaris. The sequence continues at coordinate 20,541,054 of CM038347.1, forward strand.
TGTAACTATTAGTGTTTCTGTCTGCTTTCACCCACTTCTGCTCCTCTGTGTTCATCTCTTGTATATAATAGAACGTTGTGTTACCTGTCCTACATTCACAGCCCAAGTGCACATAGATTTGTATGGGAGCCGGGCAGATGTCACCTGGTTTACAGTGTGGAAATCCCCAGCTCCCCAGGCCCTGCTGAGCAATGACTCACTCATCATTACCACCGTGTGTTTGTCTGCGCAAAGTCTCCATGTGCTCCCAAAGTTTACAGTGGAGATAGAGCCCATATACTATATACGGTATTCCTGTATCTGTGTCGCGGATAATCTTATTTTCACAACAATTTGTTTTAGGCAATTAGGACACACGTACTGTACTAGTACAAAAGGTAAAACAAGACTCATTTGTCATCGATGCCTAGTTCAAGACCTGGAAATAATTAACTATATAAATAATCTCAGAGCTAGAACAGACTTTTGTGTTGTTAAATAGTTCCGTAACAGTTTATTGCTCTGATTTGGGATGTTTTGATCAAGACCCACACATGTTACAATCATGCACCAGTTGAATGCATATTTTTCGGCGAGTGCCATCAGGCAAGGCACGTTTATTTGTAGAGCACAATTTATACACAAGGCAATTCAAAGTACTTAACAGTTGCATAAAATGACAAGAAAACAGATACAATCAATCAATAAAACATCAACATAAAAATGTTTCAATTACAGTAAAAGGCAAGCCCAGAGGAACATTTTGCTTCTCAAACATGTCTATTCTTAAACTTCTGGAGACAAAAATGTGATTCTCATCTGTTGCTCCTAAAGCATTTTAGGAGCAACAGATGAGATCAGAGTTTGAGACATAATTGAGAAACGGCTTATTCTGTTTCTCCTAAAATGCCTTAGGAGCAACAGATGAGGCCAACTTGAGACATTTTTATTTGGTCTGGACAGTGCATGTTAATGAACATACATGGGTCTCATGCATGTAAACAAGCCACACCAGATTGTAGCCTTGGGCTAATTTCCATCTGTCATTCCCCATGCACACTCACCCTGGCCTATTGTACATGTTTTTAGTGGTAGGGGAAACCTACGCAGACACAGGGAGAACATGCAAACTCCACACAGAAAGGCCCCGCCCCTGGTGGGAATCGAACCCGTTGCTACTAGCTGTGAAGCACAAGCATTAACCGCTGTACTACCGTGCCGCCACATTTGAGAATCTGTGTTATGCCTCAATGACACCTACCATGGAAACAAAAAACCGACTAAAAAAAAAAGGACTTGATTTAGTCCTGGGTAAGTCCAGCTTTAGTCCCAGTTTAGTCCTGGTTGGGTTTAGTTAAAAAAAATATGTGAAATACTACTTTTTACTTACTTTTAGTACTAGATGCACAATAAGGAGGCACTTAATGAAAAATGGGCTGCATGGCCACGTCGCCAGAAGAAAGCCATTACTTTGCAGTGTGCAGTGTCAACTTACAATATGCCGAACAGCACAGAGACGAGCCTCAACATTGCTGAAACATTTTAATTCGGAATGATGAAACCAAAATGGAAATTTTTTGCCACAACCATAAACGTTACATTTGGAGGGGTCAACAAGGCCTGTGATGAACGGTGCACAATTCCTACAGTGAAACACAGAGGTAGATCACGGATGTTTTGGGGATGTGTGAGGTACAACGCTTTCAGGGAACTTGGTCAAAATAGATTTCAGGATGAATGCAGCATGTTGTTAAAGAATACTGAGGAAAAGTGTCACTCATCAGCCTGGAAGCTGCGCATGGGACGCACTTGGACGTTCAACATGACAACGATCCAAAGCACAAGGCCATGTCGACCAGCAGAATAAAGTGAAGGTTCTGGAGTGGCCTTCTCAGTCTCCTGACCTCAATATCATTGAGCCACTCTGGGGGGATCTCAAACGTGCAGTTCATGCAAGACAGCCCAGGAATTTACAGGAACTGGAGACTTTGCCAAAAAGAGTGGCCAGCTTTACCATCCGAGGAAATAAAGAGGCCCATCCACAACTACCACAAAAGAATCCAAGCTGTCATTGATGTTAAAGGCGGGAAACTGGGGTATGTAAACCTTTGATCAGGTCATTTGGCAGTTTTATCATAATGATTTAAACTCAGTTGTTTGAGCATAAATGGCTTCACACAACCACTAACTATGAGTGAAAAAAAAAACGTTTTTGTGTCATTTATATTCTCTGGAAATTGCCCAAAGAACAAACAATCAGTTGAGTATGTAAACTTTTGAGAACTGTTTATGTAATGCAAAAATCAACATTGTAATTGTACAGAGCTAAAAACAATAAATGGGCGACTGAGTCAGGTAAGAATATGCGAGCACTTTCCGAAAACATATACTGTAGTTTATGGTACAGGTATATTCTATTTGTATCGGAATAAACTTCTCAATTTTTTACTCCGAGGGCATTTATTGGAACAAGCTATTTACGGGAGAAGTGGATATTCAATAATAATTATTATAATTTTTCATTTTTAATGTGTTTACAAAGAATTTTAAGATTTTTTGTAAACAAATATTGCTCCTGTTCGTACATAAGTCAGATTTTAATCATTTTTATATCAGTTAAAATCCCAGTCCTAAACGCTTTAATTTGGTAAAATTCTAATTAGGCGCAACAGCGCCCCCTATGGGATTGAGCATTTTTTTAAATGGACAGTAAAATATTTGGGGGAAAATTCCATTTGGTTGTTCCGCTAAAAAAAATGTATCACACCCATGCCTTATTTTTTTCACGGTGTAGCCATAACGATGGCCAGAACTCCCCATTTTATTCTAATGGAAACATTTTCAAATCGCATAAGCGCCTTGCACTTTTTCTAACTCCTCCCAGGGCATTTATCTGGATGAGGTAACACTTAGTGAATATGATGCCGCAAACCTAAGTAAGATATTGATATTTTAACATGCATCAGTTAGTGAAACAAATTCATTAAAATATTTTTGTATACAAGGTTTACTAAAACTGAGTGCAATCTAAGATTGAGGGGCCGCGATAGCATATATCTTCATTATTTTCAGATTTTTACCATTGGGGAAATTGGAGTCGATCCAAGCAACTTTAGGTCAACTTTGGGAAACACCATGGACAGTTGCAGACACAGATGCATGCTATTTATCCTCCATTGGTCACTAATTCACCTAAAAACATACATGTCTTTGAACAGAGAGATCACAGTATTACAGAGCTGCTGATCAAACAGACATGGTCAGGCTTAAGTATCAAACCCTTTGTCTCCTCCTCATTGTAGATTGTTACTTTCTAACTTACTTTCTTTCTTTCTTACTTTGTTAGTTAGTTGGTTTGTTACCTACATACTGTACTTTCATATTAATCAAGATGGTTTTCCCCAAACAGCTCTTCAAACAAAGAGGATAAATGCTCGGTTATGACTCAGTGTTTAAGAATCTACTAATACTGATCTTTTATTTCTTTACAAACCCGTTTTGTAAATTTTATTGGCACACTCAATGATTGATCTTTCGTATATTCCACATTGACGATAAGTAAATCTCTCTAATTTTTCTCACAGTGTTCTGTTCTCCCTGTAAGTGTGAAGCAGGAACCACTTTCATCTATTCAACACTGGCCACTTAAAGACCAACAGAATCAAATTAACTATTTACAATAGATGATAGTCTCCACCAGAGAACTGTCTGCACTGACATAAAGAGAAAAAGGTGACTGTCCAAGGACAACCCAGTCTCTTTCTTCTCTCTTTTCAGGGCACTAGTGACATACCCGTGTGCACGCTGTGTGATTTTGATTACTTCTCATTGTCATACTGTATATGAGGGTACAGAGCCACAAGCATGCATGCAAAGTCCATTGACATAGGCACTAGATAATATACACAAGTTGCTGGCACTCTTGATATGTGCTGGTGAATTGATCCAAGTCTTTTATCCGCTAAATAACTTAGTATCGATTGAGTGTCGGGAGGGGAGGAAGCGGAGGAGGTGCACATGGATGTGCAGAAAGAATTAAGGCTTACCACTATCCAGGGGCTGTCCGCACTGTCGCCAGGTCACATGATCCCAGAGAGGGACAGACAAAGCTGTTACAATTTAGCTTTCCTAACGCACTGTTAAAATAAAGGACACAGATCTTTTTGTTCAAGGGTAAATGCTCCATTTATGTCTCCATTTATTGTTTTAATTGTTTTTAGATATTTTCAAAAGCATACAATTAACCAATGTAAGATGTTGTCATTCCTTATGTGTGTTAAAGACATTGTGCAGATTCGTTTTGAAATTGACAAATTGTGGAGCTGAATGTTCAAACCACAAATACCTCTGCTTAACTTTATGTTTTGTAGATTAAACTATATCACCAGTTTTGATCACCGTTTAATCACCGTCTCTTACAGGTATTATCTGCGTAAGAATTATGATTTGGTCATCGCCTGCAGTGAACAATGACCCCCTTCCCCCTTTTCTACACCCCCAGGGGAGCTCGCTGTACGCCCATTGAGGGTTCAGAGGCTAATTGGATATATCACTGAGAAAACATTTAAAATCCCAAATCAATAGCTGCCTCTTTAATGCTTTTTCTGAAGAAGTGCTGTCTGTATTGCCGCTGACCCTCCCTCGCTGTCTCCACTCTGGGTCTGTCTCGGTACAATCCCTCACAGCCTATAGGGGCCAAGGGATCCGTGTAAGGGGTCAACAAGCTAAGGGCTACTTGGGGCCAAGTCTTGAGTTAGCCCCACGGGGGTCTTTGAATTGAATGGTAGATGGTGGTGTCCATGCTAGCGGCTGATAGGAAACATCAGTAAGAAAACGATCCAAAGAGAGCATTTACAGCAATAAAAGAAGCAAAAATCTGCAACAGGCACAGTATAGTCCAATGAATTCATGTCCAATGCTGCTTATGCTAGCTGAAATGTGAGCTCCTTAGCTTTGGTTTTGAATGTAAAGGTGTGTTAGGGCAAAGGGGACATGTGTTAACGCCGGGTTTGTGGCTCAATGCAAATACGTGTTTTTAAGAAATGTGCTGTTTAGACACATCTGCCTGCCCCCATTTTAGATAAGGTCAGAACAGTTGCTTTTTAACTGTTACTTGTCGCACCAATCATTGCATTGCTCAATCATTTATGTGGCTCTTTTATGTTTGAGTAGCCTTTGACCTTTTGTGGATGATCTCCTTTTATTGCAAAAAATGAACCAAACCTACATGAGAGAAACAAAAAGGCTTTAAGTCACACAAAGTGCTTCACACAATTTTCTTTTTCATTCACCCCATACTTTGTGGTGGTAAGATACTGTACATGTAGCCACAGCTGCCCTTGATGCATAGCCCTTGCAGATGTAAACATATGCACCAAAGGACCACTGTGCACCACTCACACAACCACTCACACTGGCTACCTGGCATTCCCACATAGTCTCTCATCCAGGCACTAAGCGGTCTCTTGGCTTCTGAGAACAGGCGTTCACCGAAAATGCTTTTATCTCTTTTGGCTGCAGTAATCAACATCTTCCCTAGTCCCTAGGGAGGTTTTCAATGTTTAACTTAAGTTGTATGTTAGATTTCCTTAATTACCCTGTTTTGTTTGCATTATTTTTACGGCGTCATTGTGTGACAGTATGTTATGTTCATCAAGGTTTCTTTATCATTTTTGACTCAAGCTCAAGACATATTTGAGATTGTTACAGTACAGATTTCTATTAACCAACAACATGATTCCGCAAAGAGTATTATGTTCATTAACATTTAAAAAAGAAGATTTATAATCCTTTTTTGCCAAACCAATTTTTTTATTTTTTATTACGCCAGCTGTAACTATAAAAACAAAAAATAATCAATACGTCTTGTTTCATTTACCATGGACTTTGTGACATAGTGAAAGTTTTGCTAGAGTTGAAATCAAGTCAGTCCATGTCGTATTCCAACCGATCTGCTGCATCTTTACTTGAATCGTCCAAATCTCTTTCTTATAGCTCTCTCGCTGCCTGAAGTAATTGCAAGCTGTTACCAAATGTCTCAGCAGCCATTAGCGTTGTTTAGAAAGCGGTCGGCTCTTAGATTAAATCATTATTTGCATGTTCTGTTTGTTTTTATTGCCAACGATTACATCTGTGAGTGGATTGAAGATGTCGGAGTGCATTTAGCAGGACCCCTGGAGTGTCCTGCCCCTTTTTCCAAAATGGCTGGCTGTATATGTTTTTATACAGTTATACGCTTGAGCAATCAGTATAGTCTCATGCCAGTATTATTGCCTTTGACATAGTTTCATATCCAGAAAAAACAGGAAGCAGAGATGGGCATGGTGCACTTGACTCCCTCCCAGCGGCTGTAGTTTGCATTGCTTTTCATGTGGTCTTTCTAGACACCATCAGTTTGGTCTTGAGTTTCATTTAACAATAGCACATCAGAACCTATGAGAAATAGACTAATGGTGTTACTTCTGAAGTTCTGAAGTTCAGACGCAGTCATTTCATTATTCTAATAGTAATTACAGTAGATATTGGGATACTGTAGACGTCTGTCCAACTTGAGATTCTGTCAATAGTATTATAAACACATCTCCAAATTATTCAGTATCTTTATCGTTGTCTTCGAAGCATTTCGTTGTTGTTTTTTCCCACACTTCATTTTCTGGATTCTATGGTGACAGCAATACATCTTCATTTATCTAGACTTGGGACAGGCACAAATAGTCCTATACTACTACTACATGAACCAAAATAAAGCTGTTGTTTGCTGGAACATTCGTGACGCTGTGTGAACTTGACTTTCTCCGAGCAGTCCATCATTTTCTTGTTTGTCCATTGAGCCGTTGAGCTTGTGCAACTTCGGGCCGGGGTCGTGAACGCCGGGTGTCCAGTCACAAGTGGAAGTGGGGCAGTGTGCGCAACCCCCATTCTGCACAAACGTGTTACATCTGACACTGTGTTTTCCTTGGAGCACAGCCATGCTCTCTCCCCGCTCACTACCTAACCTCCTGCCTCCTCCACTCTCTCCCTCTCCCCTTCCCACTCCTTCCTTCCTCTGTTTGCATTTGCTCCCTTGATTCACTTTCGGTGCCAACTTCGACCCTCTCTTTGTCAAACGACTCCCCCTCCCTCTTTACAAGGTCTGTCCGACTGCGAGGGGCCGACTGAGATTGGAAAACAAGGACACAAAGAGGAATATCAACAAAGTGGTACATATCATTTTCACTCACAGTAGGTGGAAACCGTTAACAAAACAAGCAATCAAGCTCATACAGGAATAAGATGAAAAATATTTATATTTAGTATTGATTTCACAAACTTTCTCAGTTTTTTCCTGGTTTTCTGTGCCCACTACGTTGCATAACTTTGACAGCCAAGTATGAAAAACAAAAACTGGTTTGTTTAAAGCGGCGCAGTATGTGTTCTGTGTTTGTTATTTAGTGTCTTTTTGGAGATTATTTGTTTGATTATTTTCACAATCAGTTATTAGTATTACACAAAATGTCCGTGGACTAAAGATACTGCATTTTTCAGTATTATTTGTGCGTGCTTAAGCTATTTAGTGTCACAAAACATAAATACCCTGCTTTGTTTTGAAGAAAGAAAGAAGACTTTTACCAAAGAGGAACCATCTAATCTGAACTTCTCTAAACTGGACTCTCACATATTTTTTATTCTGTATTCGTCCCCAATTCCCATAAATCAATCCAAAACATTCATATTTTGCATCTGTTAAATTATGTTTCTCTCAAAACATAGAAACACTGCATGAATAGTTCAAGCTACATAGATTACATTTAATATGCAAACAGTAAGTTACTTAAATACAATTAATGTTTTGAAAAGACGGAAGTAAACATACAGTCAAATCCGTGTTGCTCAACTCCGGAGCTCACGTTATAGCGCAAAGGACAGCTGGCTTCATAATAACAAGTGGATATAAAACAGCCTGTTGAGATGAGAATGACGTGAGACTTGTATTATTCTTGCACTCGTCTTTGACACACAGACAAACACACTCTTATTTCACAATCTTTCCAGGCCTCCATTTCAAATTGTCTGCCAGATGCCCCCACTCCGACTGCTGTTAATCATATTAGCTGGAATCCCTAGCACTTAAATCCATAACTGCTGTGAGTATTAATCGTGGGGAATCTCGTTATCATGTCTATATTAATTACAGCCATCTGCCAGAGATGAGGTGAGGGTGGGCGTATCCGGCGGGGACACCGTGGTGAGGCAGGGTGCAGCATGCTGTTTTATTATGAAGGCATTTGCTTGATGCTACGGATATGGCAGGCGTTTAACTTCCAAGAGTAATTCAACATCCTGGCCTTGGCCTTACCCGCTTCACGTACCGTGTTGGTTTATTTGTACAGTATTTCTGTCATGATATAGATATGGGCGCTTACAGAGTGACTCATCCCGACACTTCGGCCTGTCAATGCCTGCTGTCAGAATGCCACAAAGATTGGTTCAATTTATGAGAACTAAGAGTGGAGACTGAGTTGGGGAAGACTTTTCTTGGACAGCTGCCAGCGTTTCCTTTGAGTTTTCACAAGGGCAAACTGCTAGTGCGGCCCTGACTGTCACTACAATGGTCTGGGAAACTTTGAATGGAACTGGTCATCCTTCAAAAATTGAAATTATTGTTTCTAGTTCTCACAAACCTCTATCATCTGAAATTAGGCCATTTATACTTCTGTACTTGTAAGGCTCAGGAGCTTTGATTGTGCGCGACGTTTGTGGAAACTTAATCCCTCCAAGTTTTAACAGGACTTGACAAGCACTTTCTGGTTAAGTGTCGCTGCAGTGTTCTTTAGTTGGGGATCATATATCCACCTGCCTCTACTGTCATACGACATTACACAACCCTGTCGTGCACTCGCGCACATGTAGGCTTTAAGTTTTTGCCTTTCGCATCAGGGAATGATACCTGACAGTCAGAAGCAAGCCATATCATTGAAGACGAGACTACAGAATGTCTTCAGTTCAGCCGTTTTTTTCTTTTTTTTTCAATTGAGATCTTCGCCTGCACCACACAGGAAGGATGTTTGACTGCCCGTAAGTGATGGCGTTAAAGCATCACGAATCCGCTCTTGTAAGAGGCTGCCCTCGAGGAGGAGGAGAAGGAGGAGGAGAGATGGAGGCGCAAAGCAGTGAAGTTCAAACGAAAATAATATTGAACTCAGCATTATTCCGAAAAAGCTGTTAAGTTTTGATATGTTGCCTTTTGCTTTAGCAAGGTATGGCTCCGAGGCAGGCACATAGTCAAAGAGAGAGGTGGAGCTAAGACGCGGAGTTAGGAGGGAAGACATGCTAGATGGAGGTATAAAAATTCAAGCAAAAACCTATCCATTGCATCGCCGGCCCCTCTCTTGCACTACCTCCTTCATCTTCTGAAACTTCAATGCGCAATATAGAAGAAAAACAAGTCAGTGACTAGGGGCGCCATCCTGGGCGGCCAGCGCTTCTCAACATCCACTGTAAATAGATACCATGAGTGACAGCTGATCAGGAAAGGAAGGGCCTAACAGCGCTCCCCTCCCCGTCACCTCCAAACCAAACCCCCCCGAAACCCCGCTCTCATCCCACCACTCATCTGATTTGATCCATTAGCATTCTTGAGTCTGTGTTGTTCTGTCAGGCGCAGTGGCACAACCCGAGTGTGAAGCGGTTGAACTGTCGCCTGGGGGGCCTCACCTGAGAGAGCTGACAGCTGCCTGCATAATCAGCCCTCTGTTTTCTGGAGAGGGAGTGTGTGTGTGTCGACATCCCGGCTCCCGATTGGCCCGTGCCCCGAGTGCAGGTTCAGAGGGTGAAGTGCAGGCGCTGGTTATAGGCTTTGTTTGGATGAGAGAGAAGGAGAGTGCATGGGAAAAAACGGGATGTGCAGATGTGATTGGTGCTGTGTTTCTAGATTGTGTGTGTGTGTGTGTGTTATACGTGTCTTTGCGTTGTGTCAACTGTGTTCACATGTCAGTGACTTCTAGGAGTATTCATATAATCCATGTACCGTTGATATTTGCAGAGTAGTTTTAATGACTCATACAGAAATAATTATCCAATAAAACAGACTGTTGTTGATTTTGTCCAGTGCTCTTTATTCCTGATATAGTTTTGTTATTATAATTTTTTATTACCTATAATGACTGGTTTAACGCACAGTTTATTGTTTTACTTTTGAATGAGCTTATAAAATATATAGAATTTTAACCTGAATTTGTTTTGATAGAGATGTTAGTTGACAGAAAAGGTGAAACATTGGGAAATGCCCCTCTCAGCTTTGCAATTCAAGTCAGTTAATGGACATTGCATTGTTAACCCATGCTTTCCACGTAATGATCAGAAATGCAATAATTATAATCTTTACAAAATTTTAATATCAACCACCATCAACTTCCCACACATTTAAATCAATGTAAGGAAAGAAGAAGTCACACTGAAATCACCATGTTCAGAAACTAAGAACAAATGCAAATGCCTTTCGCACTTCTACATACATTCTCATAGATATTAAATTATCACTGGCTTTGCTTGTAATCCGTTTGGAAGACGTGTCTGCCCTGCCCTTGACCCTAACACCTGGTTCCAATTGAAGGAAATGTTTCAGCTCTGGAGCCCTAAAATAGATCTGTCAGATTTCACATGGTCCTGTTGCTGTCCCCTCCCCGCGGCCCGTCCCGAATCCAGACAAGTGGGCCTCTGTTCGCCCCTTTTTGCTCTGCAGTCGAAGCCCATCCAAAAGACAGGGAGGAGTACTGAAAAATACTTGGCATACGTACCAGCCAAATCAATACAATATAGAATCCGGGCTTGAATAAGACTTCAAATTCTAAAAATGAACCATGATTTTCGTTGAATAATTTTCTGCTCACACCTCGTTGCAAACTACAATACAATACTTTTTTTTTTTTTTTACTACTGTGCATTTTCCTTTTACTCGTCTTTTCCATATGACTCATTTTGTTCATTTTAAAATCCTAAGTGCTGTCATCCGCACCAGCCTTTCCCTCCACTATTGGTCTCCCGTGAGATCAATTTACCTGCGTGTGGTCGAGGCTCCCCGCACACACGCCACAGTTATACAGTCTTCTCTTCTGTCTTTCACTTCTCTATTCATCTTTGAGAGATACAGCCAACTTTCTACCTTTCTCCACTCATTTCAAATTCAATTAAATCCTCCAGAGATTCAACTAACTTTTTTAAAAAGGATAGGGGCACATCGCACTGTCTCTTTCATTCACTTCTGGGATCTCGCTTTTTCAAGTTTCTTTTTCGTTATTACCTTTTGCCAGACGTCACTCCCACACACTCCCTTCCCCAAGGTTGTCCGGCGCGCAACGCTGTCCAGGTACATGTTATTCTTGGTGGAGGACATAAGTAGGACATGCAGTTGTGGGAACAGGACTTTGTGAGACCGGGTTATTCCAAAACAAACCTCATCAGTCTTCTGACAATCTTTTCTTAACCCGAGCAAAAGGGGTGAGATTTCCCAAACTATATGGTGCAACGTATCCTATCACCCACATTGCATCAGTATGTCAACTCAGTGTAAATCCAAGGTAAGCACAGGCGATTTAGCTCAAAGCCGGTGCCGCTGGGACTGGGAACGAACCCAGGGCGCAGGTGCCTGGATCTGGGCAAAGCAAATGTTTTCAAGGCTTTGAAACACAAGCTCCTCGCTGAATGGGTGGCAGCCGTTGGGCTTTTTGTCCCCGGCGGTTCAAGTTTTTTTTTTAATGCTGCACGTTTCTTAAAGACATTTTAGCTTCATTCCTTCCGTTGTCGCAAGCATTCATCTTAAGCCCGGGTTTCACCGCATTGTGCCCCTTTTGGCTGGATTTACCTGTGTAATGTTATATGTCACTCTGCTTAACCGCTTAACCTCCACCTGAACTCACCACATTTTCTCCAGTTTGGCATTACCCAAATCTAAAAGCTTCATGAAAAAAAGCGTTGTCAAAACAGCGACAAGAATGAGACAACAATGTGATGAAAACGTAACAAAATAAGATTAAAAAAAAAGTGACAAAAATGTGTGACAAAAAAGGCAAGGAAAGGTAACAAAAAAGTGACAAAAATGCAACAAAAAAAAAGGGACAGAAGAGTGATGATGAACAAAGTCAAAAAAGTGACCGCAGCACTGCAACAATCCGAGGAAAAAGACCCATTTAGATCAATTTTGTAGCTTTTAAATGAGGCGTTACACTGGCCCAGAGGCTGTAAGCTCCAGTCAAGAAGTTTGTAGATTTGGGTAAAACGAACTGGAGAAAAATGCACTCTGTGAAGGGGTAAGAGGTTAAACACGGTTGGGATGCCCTTATAGTGGTTGTAAACTTCACAATTCAATTTACTATACAAATGAGTGTTCACAACATTTGCATAGATAGATAGTTTCTACCATTTGCCCTTGCTCATAATGTCTCCACAGCTTGATGCATAATGACAACCTCGATTTTATCCAGAAATGGAGCACCGCTTTGCCACCCTTTGTTGGTTTACTTTTTTGTTGTTGTTAATAATATGTTTTAACACTTTTATTCTGTTTATACCTCTGCTGGTCTGCACGCTCTTTGTTTCGCTTTCATCTGGTCGACCGCAGGTTGTCTGAAGCGACGCTGTGGTGACGTTCTTTGCAGCCACTTGCAGGCCACAAACTTGTGATGGATGGCCTCACAGAACTCTTCCTTCTCCTTTCTGGGGTAATTGTCGGATTAAAAATGACTTGTTTGCATGTCCGTAATGAGATTGTGGTGGGCAAATGAGGACCTATGTTTTTGTTTTCACTCGGAGCCAAGCTGTACAAGCACAAACATTGTTACAGTTTAATGGGTGCAGAGTGACTGGGATGTGATTGATGTGTGACTGTAATGCAAGTCAATGGCCCGTATAAAGAGAACTGGAATGTATTTATCAGTATTTGATTCGAGATAATAACACAGAGGTGGCAATAAAACTACGCTGTACATGCAAATGGTTTATCTGACAATCAGGGCTTAAGTGAGTTATTAAATAATTATAAAACACATCATAATTTAGAGAGAGGAAAGTATCTAATTTTCGTATGTATTGTTTAGTGAGATCTTTGTCGAGCTGCATATGCTATTGTTTATATTGTGTATTTGTTTGTATAAGCTTTGCAATGTGGAAGAAGATTCTCATACTGGGTTGGTTTTAGAGTTGAGCAAGTTTCCCCTCTCACATCTAGAGGCTGCAACTAATGAGCTACTAGTTTAAGTCTAGCCTGATGTTAAAAGATCATTAGTTGTTGACAAAGCCTCTCGATGTGAGCTAAAACTACCCAGTACAGTTGTTGTGTGTGTTATAGTCATGGATTTTACTTGGGTGTTTTCTGTGTGTGTGTGTTTTGAGAATCTACCTACAGACATTTTGAGATAAAAAAAATCCTACTTTAGCCACGCCTGCTGTGACTTTTATAGTGGTTCAATCTCTCACACACAGAATATGGCGGGCCTTGCCTCGGAGTTGGATCTCTGGGTCATGTCCCGGCTTGCATCCCCCTGTTGTAAATCATGGCCCCAGTTTTAACGTCTTCTGCAGTGCGCCTGGGAGAGTCATTAACACCGAGCACTTCTCCGCAGCCATATTTAAACTGTGTGTACATGTATGCTGCTTGGACTTGGCTGCTGTGTGTTCAGGTGCTGCCAGCAGTCTTTGTAAAAACATTTGAAAAGCTCATACTCCTCCCCACTACCTACTCTTTTATTGTAAAACATACTGTTTTTGTTATCGTTTCCAACATTTTTATGTACTGTTTTTTTGTTATAGATTATTTGATTATGATTGCCAAAAGCAAATGAAAAGAGAGTAGAGTGCCCGAACATTACCATTTGCCATTACGCCCTTGTTCTTTCCGAAATCCACAGATTTTGGTTTTAGTCACACTCAAATTCTTCCTTTTAACCACCCATGTTTTGGTTAATTGTCCAGGACAGAGGTTTGAATAAAGAATAATTTTGGACTTAGCTGTACATTTGACTGCAGTTTAATTCTGTGCTGGCCTATCATTTCCATAGCATTATAATCATACAACTATTATTAGTCAGGACCCTGGGGAGGATGATTCCAAAGGTTACCCTCTGGTACAGGCTAGAGGGCAATGGCCTTGGCACCCAGCTGACATGCTTATTGCCGCGGCTATAGCACTGTGGGGATCTATCTCAGGGGGAATACCGGCACGAGGAGTTGCCCCATCGTTCAGAGCTACATCCAGCCACTGCTGCAGATAAGGTCAATGCATCTGTCAAGACGCCCATCACACTTTACACACTTTAGTGCTGCTCTTAGCGGGCCTCACCTCCTTTCCCCGTCCATGTCATCGGCTTCATATTCATTACACGCCAAAGACGCTTCGCTTCATCTCAAACAAGTTGGGACAGAGGCAATAAACGGTTGCAGAAATGATTCGACTGAACGGGTGCCTTTTTACAATCAAATCAACAGGAAAATGTTTCAGTAAGTTTGGTCAGAGGCGGCGTCTGTAATAATGAATACATGTTATCTGTACAAGAACACTGAGTGCAAACTGTTCAGAAACTGTTCTCGACTCCCGGTTTTATGCGGTGATGTCCAGTTCAGAATTATACGTGTTATACTTTCAGGGGAGGACTTCCTTCTGATGCCTCATGTGTTTCTCTGTACACAGACTTAGTTTGTGTTTTGTTCAGCAGCTGGAAGCGGGTTAGTGGCGCACATGCTGACATCACAGCTCAAATATTGACCGTCGTCTCGTACGCCGCATGCGGAGATGTGCACAAGACGCGCTCTGTCTGTGTGTGTCACTGCAGACAGGTAAGTTGTATAATCAAACCTGCAGAGCACTTGTGCACAATTAGCCGGGATTTATGCAGATATAAACCAAAAATATCGAAATAATGTTTAAAATATCTGTCATGTCCTGTAGAGCTAAATACTGCACACACTGTAGTTCCTCTAAAGGGTGTATTTTTATGAATCTATCCCTGGTATATGTGAATATACAGTATACTAGTATAGTTTGAACCATAGGTGGGATTCATTCTATAAATAATACCTTTACTAGACAAATTATCTTTATGTGTAGCTTTGTAAATAAGAAAGCAGGCCTACAACACAATAAGAAATGGTTTGAGGCTCTTTAGAGACAGCTGTAAATGTAGTAGCCGAGTAGTAGTTTATATAAATATAAAAATATTTGACTTTCACATCGTAAATCTATGTTGTAGCTTTTCACTGTTGACCTAAACTATTGTGGGCCTAATCCGCTCCTCCTAAAGAGTTAAACTGCTCTGTGCCTTAAAGCAACAGCTTGTTTTAAAAGCAGCTAACTAGTGCTGAATTTTATGGCAGTTTGTCTCCGATTTTTTTTTTACAATGCACGCAGTAGTCTAAACACAACAAGTTGGTCTTTGCAGTCCTGAGCCAGCGCTTGTGTTGGACTTTAAACTGGAGCAGTGAGAGCCCCCTGAAGGGTTAAGTGATCCAGTTCTGGGGCTGTGGAGCTCTGAGGACCGGGCAGAGGGCCAGCAACTCTCATAAACACAGAGCTGGAGCTGCAGTGTGTGTGTGTGTGTCTGTGTGTGTGTGTGCGTGTGTGCGTGTGTGTGTCTGTGCCAGGGACAGCCCAGTGACTCACGAAGCACAACCCTGCCCCCTTGGCAAAAGAGGAGCAAAAGTTTTAAAGAGACACTGAAACGTTGAAAGCCTCCGAGAGAGAGCGAAAGGGGGCGCTGTAGAGAGGCTTATATCATGTGGAAAAATGTCAGAGCTGTGCCATGGGGCCTGCTGGGAAAGTTAAGGGGCAGAGGTAGAGAAATCTACTTGGAGATTTTCTATATTATTCTCTGAAGAGATCTTGGATAGAAGCACATACCACACTTGAATCATACCTTGCTGGAAAACGTGGGTTCAATTCTGATGATTCTGCTCTCAAATGAGTAGTTGGGACGTTGAATAATTAAACAAATAGTTTTGAGGACAATAAAGTAGTTGTGGCATTACCTTTTTCTGCTGTTTCCTATACTTTCTCAACATCAGGGCATAACGTTTAATTAGCTCTGTACACACATCCCATTAGTTTCCTTTCGAATTCAAAAATCCCAAAATTGAAATCCAGATATAACATGGATCGAGTTGACCGTTTAATCATCACAAAGCACGCTCTGAACCCTCTTTGCGCAGTCCCTCCTTTGTGGACGCATACACAGACTTGTGCCGGCGCTGGGCCAGCTGAGTCACGTCTAACTGGCGTGGAGTGTGATTGCAGCTCACACTTACATAACCTCTGTCTCCACTGCACTGTCATTAGAGCCGCTGAGCAGAACGGACCAAAACTATTCTTTTTAAGTGCTCCAACGTGCCACCTCTTTCAACACCACACCACCCTTTCTCTCCCTTTCCCTCCCCCTCGATATTGCTGTGACTCTTGCATTTACAGTAGTTATTTGTTGGTAATGAGGGGGTTAAGTTTCTCTGCTCCTCTCTGGACGGTGGGAGTTGACATTCTGGCACACTCTGGTTTGTACAGATGGAGCAGCTCTCATAGAATAAACCACAGAAAAAAATTCCTCCCACTGTCCAACTTCGTAGGGAGAGAAGCGTGCTCCCCCTTCTCCGTGCTCCCTCAACCCTTCACACCTAGCCCCCTTTTTTCTACTTCCTAGTGCCCTCCGTGAACCCCTTTGGCACACTCGAAGCAAATTTGGGAAAAAGGCACGGTAACTTTTTCCTAAGTTTGTGTGGATAAAGTTAGCCAGACCAGAGTAATTGAACCGGAAGTGCCTTTGGTTGACCACATGGCAATTTCAACAATGACAGATCCTCCTCTCTTCTCATCATCACACACTCCACTTTTAATAATGACGGGCTTTTTTGAAGGCCTGCAGAAGAGATTATGTTAACACTTGATCTTCCTTGCCGTGACCAAAATCATGACAAATGTTTTTGCAGCGTAATGACACATAGGACTGCGTTTTCGTTTAACCTCGGCTGTACCTCCGCACCGGGCCAACTGCTTACCTCATGCGGCTTGTGTCATGGCTCATTCGCAGCGTACAAATGATTATGTGAAATTTAATATTATTATACGCTTGATAGCTTTCGCTGGACTCGACAACCAAATCTGAAGCACGGGAGACAGGGGGAAAGAAGCTTTATACAAACAAATGTGTTGTTTCTTGTTTTGATATAAGTGAATGTGAACCATTGAATCATAGGTGCTTTCAACTTGAACTGAAATGAAAGCAGATCGTGTACTGTAAATACAGTGAGTAAATGGTGCATGTTTAGGGAGGAAGATGATTTCTATCCCCTCCTGGAACCGCCACCTTAACGTGGTGGAGGGGTTTGAGCGCCCGAATGATCCTGGGGGCTATGTTGTCGCGGGCTTCGTGCCCCTGGTAGGGTCTCCCATGGCAAACAGGTCCTTGGTGACGGGTCAGACAAAGAGCGGTTCAAAAGCCCCATATGAGAGACCAACAGGCCCGGTTAGAACCATAAGGCCGTCCTTCTGTGGACCCACCACCTGCAGGAGGAGCCATAGGGGCTGGTGCAATGTGACTTGGGCAGCTCCAACAGCTGCCCCCATGACTCGGCAACGGACAAGTGGAAGAAGATGGATGGATGATTTCTATCTTAGTTTAATTGACATTTCTATATTTGTAAATTTTATTTTCCCAATAGTGTAATCTATCCTTTGCAGTTTACCCACCATTCGGTGCTTCCGACCTAGAGTCAGGATCTTGGTCATTTATACCAAGCTGAAGGAGGTTTGGGGGCCATGGGGGCATCTGGAGAGCCCACTGAAAACAAGCACAGGGAGAAGGTTGCATTAAAGGAACAGGCCACCGTTTTTCCATACTGAGATATGTTCTTACCTGAGCTTAGACGAGTTGATGCGTAACTGTCTGGTCTTTAAGAGTGTACTCAGTCACGCAAAAAGACCAAAGATATTGTTTGCATTTAGCCTCTCCTCCTCCAAACAAATGTGAAGTTAGAAGCGACCAAGCTCTTCCACGTTTTCCCTATTTAAATACGGTTGCGTGAGTAGTTACACGACCCATATGCTGGGAGTCATCTTTGGTCGTTTTGTGTGACTGAGCGCACGCACAAAGACCAGACAGGTACGTATCAACTTGTCTAAGCTAAGGTAAGAACATGTCTCAGTATGGGATATGTCCTCCTATCTCCTATTCCTTTAAGGCGAGGCATAGGTGACCACGGTGGTAGCCTCGGGCGTTATTGCTAGAGGGAGTGACCACCCCCACCCCTCCCCTGACGCTACTAAACTAGTGAGGTGGAAATGAGAAATTAGGGTGTGATGTAGGGCCATCAAAAAGCCCATTTTTGTCTGCGGTACCAAATTGGACAAAGTCGGCTCTGGGTAAAGATTTATTTTATTATCCCCAAAGGCAAATTCGTCCTCTGCTTTTGAAAACATGGCAGTAGACTCACACAGAGCCTTTATACTTACAGTAACTCTTCAATGAACAGCTCTTGAGCTCTACTGCTGGGATCACACAAATAACTCCTGTGATTATTTTTTTCCCCCTCTCTGATTGAATTACCTGCATTACCCGTTCAGTATCTTTATAATAATCTTTAACCAAATAAGCGCTAAACAGCAGTGTCGCACAGGAGAATTTGTACCTTGCACGCAGCCAAAAAATGATTCCAAGGAGCTTTGGCTCTTATCACAAATGACCTAATTCCTTGCCAGCAGTGTTTTCAGCATGTGTTTACCAGTGGCAGACCGCCTCCCATTAAAAGCTCCATTCCCCCGAGGCCTCAGCACGCGTTATTAAGACACAGGATATGGACTAGAAGCATGGCGTCCTATACTTGCAGTGAGCCACATGGGTCCTACCTGTAAACCGGCCCATAGACACTCATGTTCTCCGTTTACCTGGCTGCGTGCCGACTTTCTGCTAATTGCCGCTTTGCTTCTTTTCTTTTGTTCTTTGTTCCACGTGTTGTGCCTCGCTGTGCCTGTCAAACTTATTATATTACATTACAGTCATTGTTGTTTCTGGCTTGGTTAGTAACAATTTAGTGTTTAATTCGGATTCTGTTTGATAGTGAGGCCAGAGTGAATGTAGGAATACTGAAGAATTATATGAACAAGCACACAACCAGACTAAAGCAACATGGTTAAGACCTCGAATAGAACAAGAAACAGGACTCAAGAACAAGAACAAGAACTAAACATTGAATTGGAACCATCACTAACATCGGACTATACCAGGGTCTGCAATATTGTGTTGTTTCAGCCCAAGCCAAAATTTGTGACTTAATTAAAGTCACAAAGATTTGCAATAGTCATTTAACCCTCATACAACAGATAACTGATGTGCTCTGAAAAACTCAGTTAATAGAGCAAATGAAATGTACAATATGTAAAATTCTTTGGACTTTAAAAAGTAATATTATAGGGGGCTGGGGTCCATTTTCAGGAACTTTTTTTTCTTGGTTGAGCAACTGCCCCTCTGCTACGCTTCATCTAGGTACTCTTGTTCAGCCTCTTTAGTTGAACATTGGGGCGATTGTCTTCAAATAAAACGTATTTTGCTGCAAAAACATTAAACAACTGATCTCCGGGATCTAAAGTGTTCCAGGCAGTGATCTGTTACATCGTGTTGTCATAGGAGGTTTATAAATGGTAAACACTAAAGACAATATATGTTTTCCTGTTTAATCAATATGAGACACAATGACAACAGTCTGAAGATGGGAGCGGTGCAGGAGGCACCTATGCAGAGAACGCATGCAAAGATTGCCTAAATTAATTATATCTTGCCTCCATTCCCACAAGGGTTAAAATATAAACGTAATAAATAAATAAATTCTCCCCGAATCAAAGCTCCAAAGAGCCTCACTAGAGGCTCTTCAAATAGTGGTTGCTGACCCCTGGACTAAACTAACACAATTATAACCCATGCGCACTCTAAAGGCAACATAGAAGCACTACAAAAGTAATTCATTGCTAACGTCCGCAGTTTATAAATACTCACACTGAGGTGGCTCTGCTGCTGCTAAAACATAATTGAAAGACCTACCCCTACGGCGCTTCCATGTCGCCTTTAGAGAGTCATAACTCTGGCAGAATCGAGTCCAACAACTGTAATCGGGAGCGCTGAACTACGTGTTTTGTTATTTCGCATATTAAGGAGCCATGTGCTCTAAGTACGCCTACGCCTTTCAGATTAATACAATTGAAGTGGGAAGGCCTATTTACGCCAAAAGGACTTAAATACCATGTGTCACTATGAGAGTTATAACTAATATTTGCATCTGCTGCCACTGTTGTGGTGTTTAAAATGCTGGAAATACTGTACATGTTTATGTCCCAAGTAGCTGTTTCTAACTCTTGTTTCGCATGTGCAACTTGACTCAACATTGACCGAGCACGTATTTCCTTAGGGAGGAATTGGAATGAGACGCTGCTTTTCAAGATGGTATTAACTTTGAATAAATTGTAGAAAACAGGTTCCTAACAGGTCGTCTACTTAATCATAATGAGTTAGATGCAGGAGTTAGATGAAGAGGTTATAATGTTCTTTGTTGTGACCCTGGGGCAATTTCCAAATTCTGCTTCTTGGGCAACTTGTCAGGAGCAGTGGGCAACCGCATTGCAGCGCCAAGGGAAACACACCCAAAAAAGTGGAGAACATCTAACTCCACAAATCGATCATGGGACCTTCTTGCTGTGACGCAAGAGTACTAACCACTCAACCACTGTGCTGCAGGAGATATTTCACGACAATCTGCTTTACTCTTGCTCTGGTTCTTCAAAAAGTAGATGTAGCGCCAAATATTTAGAAATTGGTTTTAAGTTGAGTCAAAAGTCCAGGGCAAAAGTTGTAAATGGTTCAAGCAGCATTTGCAATGTAAGTGGTGACTATTAGCCCACTGTGGTCTGCTCTATGGGGAACACGTACCACTTGGCTTATAAGACACTAAAGAAGTGTAATGCAGTCATAATGAATGCAGTTAAAGAAATCCCCCACCCAGCCTGGATGTGTTCTGGCCCCCACCCATCACCCAGCTCTACCCCGAGGCCAGCGCTCCCCAGCTCCCCAGAACGGAGTCATTAGCTGGGTGCTAATGGTTTCAGACTTTCTAATTGAATGGGAGCCCATTGATCTGTAGGTAGAGAGAAATGGTTCTTTTCATTGCCTCTATATAAGGGCGCATAGAAATGTTCCCTATTTCTGGAAAATGAAATTCTTGAAAAGGCTGGCGAGTGTGAGGTGATAACATGCAACATACACTGTTTTTCACAGAAGGGCCAGTAAAATATTGAATTATCCCGACTTATTCTTGTTCCGTGGTATAATGCCACTAGTGCCACTCCACTCAGTTACAGAACAGTAGTTGTTCTACTGCCAACATTGTCGGAATGTTTTTGTGTCCTTGGGAAAATCACTCACCTTGACTGTGTAGTGGGATTTGTATGCTTGGTGATGGTCAGAAATATTGCATCTGAAATTGATTAAAGGAGCAACATATGAATATCAAACTATGCGTTTTTGCACCAAAGCACTCATAGAGACAGTCCCTGTGTCCCCCCAGCCCCTGTTCTGTTACGGGAAGGCCCCGTTCCCTTGTGTTCGCACTAAGCAACAGTAGCAGGACAATGGCTCAATGATGTCAGCGTACCGCGCGTGCCTGTATACACGCTAAACTTCTGCTACTGTTAGCAAAACTGGGCGGCACGGTAGTACAGCGGTTAGCGCTCGTGCTTCACAGCTAGCTGTGTGGAGTTTGGATGTTCTCCCCGTTTCTGCGTAGGTTTACTCAGGTTTCCCCAGGTTTCCCCTACCACTAAAAACATATACAATAGGCCAGGATGAATGTGAGTGTGTTTGAGAGTGCGCTTTGGGGACGACGGATGGAAATTAGCCCAAGGCAATCCAGTGTGGCTTGTTTACATGCATGAGACCCATGTATGTTCATTAAGATGCACTGTCCCAACCAAATGAAGAGAAAAAACAAAAAAACTTTGTAGCTTGTTGTCCAAAGACATACAGGTTGGATTTTTCATTCACTTAATTTGTAAGTAGGCAAGTAATGCGGTATGCACTTAGCAGTCGTTGGGGTTTTCACGCAAGTTTTACTGCTTCTGACTGCGTGTGGTCCATGTATCGAAGCTTAAAGAGGGTACATTTAACTGTCAAGTAAAGCACAAAAGTGATAACACTTACTCTAAAAATGACCCAGCACCCCAGTTTTCTCGTGTCCAAAAGTCAAAAGGGGGGGCTGGTACTGAAAAAGCTCTAAGAACGTTAGAAGGTTCCTGCGTTGAGAAAACACCTTATTGGCCACACGGTGCAAACATAAAGTGCATTACTGTATTTGTCTTAGGTGCACAACCAAAATGCACATTGGCTTCAGCCATCCTGATGTAGACTCATCTTTTTTAACAGTGACATGAGCAGAGGTTGCCTGGGGCTGCGGGGTCAGAGAGGCAGCTCAGTGGGGATGTCAGCTGTCTGTGCACGTTGGAGGTTGAAGTGCACAGGGCTGAAACATAATACTGATAAAGTGACTCCCCACCTGGGCTCTCCTCGCTTTACATTGAGTTTACTCATGTGTTCTTTAACCTTACACTGATAACTCTGTGTTTGTTGTCGGCTAACTTTGCTCCTTATTTAGATAAACAGTAATTTAGGCGTGGTCATATTTTGTTAACAACTACAAAAACAGAGATATGTAATATAACTGTTTGTTAATCAGTGGGGCAGTAATGACTTTCCCATAGCAGATTTGGTGCTATTTACTACATTGCCCACATCTGTTGTTTAAGCGTGTGCTGTAATGTAAAAGTACAAATTCACCATTGTAATTTAAATAATTTGCAATTACATGTACAACTAACTATGCCACACATGCATCTGATCACGTCTGTACAGCATATCTGTGTGCGTTGGTTTAAAAGACAAAGGCAGCTGGTTCTGGTTATCAAGCTGGAATTCACTATAAAAATTACAACTTTTTTCTTTTTCACCACACACACGCACACAAATTTATACAAACACAACCCATAATTACCCACGCTCAGCTTTTCTGTCTCAAGACGAGCAGCTCACTGTAGCTTCTGTCAGAGCATAGTACTTTATACTGAAGAAGAGGCAGATCTACTGTAAAATAACTTCAGTTGCAACCTCTCAGAACAACTTCTCGATGTGATTTTGCTACCACTATAACCGTGGCTTCAACTCCATATACAAATGATTAGATCTGGACAAGACAAAAAGAAAGACAAGTACTCTCACTACCAAGATGGGCTCATATGAATTTATGTTTCTGTGGTGAATGAAAGGCGTTGACGTCACGATCGTAAAGACACTTCTTCTGAGCAGAGTGACTTCACGTCTGGGAGGGACCTCTAATAACATCTCTGCCTTAGCCCTGATCTCTAGATAAGTGCTATGGGCCTGTGGCTGCTAAATTCCTGCCTATAATATCCTATAAGCACAGCTCGGGTGTAGCGATTTTTATTCACTATGTTTGTTTATGTTGGAGGCTAACTGGGTGTAAGTTGTGTGGCTAGTGAGGTGAGCTCAGAATGAGGAGGGAGCCTGGAGTAGAGGACTAGAGCTCTGGTCTAGACTATATAATGAAGCTGTGGTTTGGGAGCTTACAAAGGTTGTACACATTGATTGTTGGAATTCAATCACTCTCACCATTGTATAAGTAGTAGATAAACAATCAAAGGTCCCCTATGGATCATTAGGATCAATACAAACTTTTTTTTGGGAAGACTAAAGCAAACTTTTAGAATTTTTGCCTTTGCCAAGCCTTGCATCTGGGGGCTATTTAGTGCCAACTGCAAACTGAACTTTCCACAGAGCCCACAAATGCAGAAGGTGGAGAAACAGGGATGGCCCACCCAGGGTTGATACCCACAACATGTTGGGTTAACACCAACTTCTGATACTGTGCAAAACGTTATACCATACACATCTTAAACCTTCAGCGTCCTATTTGGAATTAAAGACAAAGTGCTTCTGTATGTATGATATCTATTTTGAAAGCAGTTTCCCCCCACAATCTTCCACAGCCTGTTGTATACGGTAGGTAAAATATCAAGTAAATCTTTCAGGTCAATGTCAAAAATGTTTTACACTTTTTCAAGTTTTAAGTACTGAACATCTCAACACTGTAATACTACTGACACTTAAAAAAAAATCTGGTGCACATCTCTTCCTGGTGGTTAGAAAAGTTAAGTCTGATTTGAGTAGCAGATGTAAGACACAGCCTGTCATTTCCTCCCGCATTTTCTCGGCATCGCTTTATAACCCTGCAATAGCCTACAGCCATACCAGCTTGTGATTCAAGTGTGACTTTTTATGTGCGAGTGCACAGCGGGCCCTCATCGTTGCAGCTTCCAAAGTCCACAGTCGATAGAAACACAGTAAACCTGGACTTTGTGAAGCTACTTGTATGAGAAGAAATTAAAAAAAATTTAATAAAAAAAAAAAACAGTTACAAATTCAAGTGCAGCAGAAATATCCAGAGTGGAGTACGGTTCCCCAAACCTTTGCATGTAGGAAGGACAAGTTGTGTCAGACAGGGCATAGGTCAGGCAGAAGAGAGGCTGGTGTACTGAAGGGTGTGTTAGATGATGTAATCATGTTGTCATGTTTGAGCCAATAAATAGTCCAAACACCAGGCTGGCTCAGGAAGTTAAAATCCCACTCAAAATCAATTCAATATATTTTGGGCATAGACAGTTTGTCCTTTTTGAAAACTAACCACTAATAACCAATGTTTTCACAATTGACCCCATGACGTTGCTCAAAAAAGGCGTTAACATTAGGAGAACCAGTTTGATGATTTCAGACGCAGTCTGATGTAGTTGGAGTGCTGAGGTCTGGTTTGGCTTCAGGCCTGGCCTCAGGACCATAGACACGCTCCCTTCCACAGTGACATGTGGTTTCACAGACATTACTGCGCTGCAGTATAGAGAGATGGGCCGTAATGGGAATCATCCATATGCACTGCTCTCTCTGTGGCTCCATAAAACACACAAGACCAACTGTTTTAGCTTGTGTCGATGTCTGTAATAGCATCCACAAGTTCCTTTGTCCCCATTTTGGTGCATGCTTGAACTAGATTTGCATAAAAAGATGTATGTTATATTGGTTAGTGTGAGTAATAAAGTAAAATAAACCAGGTAATCATTGTTCATCTATTGCTAAATATCCGATGGGGTTGGGACACCAAGTCTTTTTCTGTAACTATGGTCTCCGAGCAGGATGTACACGGATAGTGTTCTTTTACAGTTTTTGCCCGTTGCTTGAACACTATAGACCAATGCTTAGACTAAAGTAACACCACTTGAAGCTTTTGTTACCATACCTCAAACACATGTACCCATACCTTAAACAAAAGCGCCTTGCACTCTAGTTACAATTCTGCCACACACGTACTCCTTTATGCAACACACTTGGTCCTGCATACTACACTCTATTTCATACATAAGAAAATCTGCCATTTGGAAAACACATGTATCCAAAATACAAAACACACTCGGGAATTGCGACCACTCAAATACACACCTGAAGCCACTGACTTGCAAAATTGAACACCAATCAGCTACAAAAAGCCCTCAGTTTAGCCATTTCAAGAACTTTGTAAGCATGGATGGTTTCGACATGCAAGGGGATATTTTCCCCGGTGCCCAGTGGGAGAAGACATTGCTTGCGATGACGATGAGGTCCTGTGGCCAGACCCCAACACACCCATTAGTCCACGTATGCACAATTGCCATGATTTTCTTTGTTTACAGTATAGTGTTTTTTCTTTTACAGTATCTTTATTTTTTATTTTGTTTTATTTTTTATTTTTGTTTTATCTAAATTTATGTTACTGCAATGTACAATATTGAGTAGGCCTATTTGCTTCTTTGGTTGTTTGAAAATGTGCGAATGTGTGAATAAACTGAAAATCAAAGACTGCAGTGTTTTATATAAAGTCGACTAGTGTGTTCCCCTTGATGTGAAAGTGTGTGCATATGATGCAAGTATGTGTCATTTTGTCAAAAAAAAAAACATTACATTTTGACAAAGGAATGTAAGGTTTTAATAGCAGAGTTTAGTCTTTGATAGTAGAGTTTCAATTTGACACAGATGTGAATGATATATTTCCCAGTGTTATGTCATGTTTACTTGTGTGTAGAGTTTTGGTACAATGAGTGAAGTTTTGCAAAATGTGCTCAAGCAACGGGCAAAAACTGTAATTCATAGTTTTCAGTGATATCACTTCATTCATGTTCATGTAAACAATTCTTATCTTATCCACACAAGCAAACAATTATTAACAACATTTTAGATAATCAATCTAAACAATTGAATGTCTTTCAACAGTGGGCAGAAGAAACCTGCAGTAGCACTAGGGAAAGGATACTTCCATTATCTGCCTCTTGTAATATTTATCAAAGAATTACTGATAATTATTGCAGATGATACATTTAATTAGTGGTGTTAGTCACTCAGATATATTGTGTTGATATTATTATACGACCCATTGTGTAAATCTATTGGTATGTGTGTGTGTGTATGTGTGTGTGCGTGTGTGTGCGTGCGTGCGTGTGTGTGTGTGTATGCGCGTGCGTGTGCATGTGCTTTTGGACACAGCTCTTGAGTGTCCTGTGCTGAGGAACAGAAGGTCTCTGCAGGGCTTGCCTGTGTGGGTGGATCCAGGGATTCACCATGAAAACAACAGAAAAGCCAAGGACATTTCCTAAATAGGAGCTCACTGAGATTCAGACTGCCCGTTAAGCTTATCTCTCTTTTTTTTTCATGTTAGACATATTTTATTGTGACACTCTGTTTGCAATGTCCAGATATTGTTTGCCAATTATTTCTTAAGTGTTTAATAGAAATGTTATATTATATGCCATAAAACAATATTTTGTTGCATTGAAGCTTAACGTTGACACCTGACTCCTGTTCAACCTCTCTATTGTTCACCTTTTGTGGAATTCACCACTATATTATGTTCAATTAAATGATATTGATATTTATATTCTGTGATTTACAATAACTTGTACATGTTTTTTTCAATTGTTTCATTATTTAAATTATTTTGTGCACACAGGTCTGATAAACAGTAACAGTTGAAGTACGCCAGCCTGAGCAGCAGTAGATAACAGTGAGACAAAGACACCATTATAGTGTAAGACAAGGCCCAGGGACATTACAACTCATCACAGTGTTGTTCCTACAAACTGCTGCTCAGACTGTTCATGCTGGGACCGATACAAGAATACACTACATGGCTGCTTTATTAGCTGTACCTTGTACCTAATAAAGTAGCTATCTGCTATTTCCTTTTCTTACCCTGGCTAGCTGTTAGTGGCTAAGTTACTATTCTGTTTCTGTTCTCTTTAACACTGTGGCCTCAAGGGGTCTCCTCCACAGAAATGCCATCCCTTTTCCATTCTTACGCATGTTTAAGAATTTACGTCTCACTTTTTTTGCTACAAAAGTAACAAACGCAACCATTAATTTACAAGGATTTATCCGTTGTTAGTGTGCACAAAGACGTTCCTTGCATTGTCCAGTGATATGCATGTTTTAGTAGACTTAGTAATGTCAGCACTTAAATGTGGATGGTGTGTCAGCCTTTGTGTCAGGGATGTTTTGACCACATGTTCATAGTTTCTGTCATTCACATCCCCTAAGTTAATTAACTAATATAATTGACTATTTTGCAGTGAACAAGATTTGATTTTGGTGTATAAAATACCTCGTTTGTAATCTCACAACCCTCCATTACAACCCCTCTGAAGCAGTTTATATAACTATTTTGTAAACTGCAAGTATGGACAGTAAAAACGAGCAAAATAAAAGAGAGAGAGAAAAAAATCTCTTTACAAAATTTAATAGCGCTCCGTGACATAATACATTTCTAAATATGTCCCTTCCTCCTGTTGGATATGAGTGTCGAGGAAATAGCAGTCTAATACAAAGCAGTGATCAGGTCCTGGTAAAAATGGCCTGTGATGGAGGTCTATAAATAGCATCACTTGGACACTCATCTTGGCTCGGGCTCCACTCTTCGGTCCCACACCTCCATCCTCTCACTGTCCTGTCCCAGCCGCCCCCCTCACGCCCCCCTCCCATACAGCACCTGCTCACACACCTCCTCTGCCAACTGGCTGATGTCATGCCTCAGGCCGGGACAGACAGGATCCTCTGCCTCACTTGTGTCTCTGCGACAGTGGAGCAGGATTACCACACAGTGAACGAAGGAGTCACAGTGGCTATTCTCACGACACGATGACCTGCAGTGATTGTTAAATACGACTAAGGAAAAGGCGACATAAAAGTTCGAAATATGTCTTGAAAAAAGAAAACAAAAAACGCAATCTTTATCTGCCACCGATATGACAAAAGTACTTTTTATCAATTTTGGTCGATCACAATACAACATATCAGTGAAGTATGTTGTTTTGTTTTTTATATTACCTTGTCTGTCAGTGAGACATGTTTAAATTTGTGCTCCATACCACGTATATGGTGAAGAGCAAAATAATAATAAATTATGAATGATGATGAATGAACAATAATGTACTACAGTTGAGCCCACACAAAAAGAGCATCACGATTACAATTTGTGTAAATCGCAGCTTGAATTTGAAGAACTTTACTATACATTTTTTATGAAAATATTTCCTGCAGTTATACACCTTTGCTTAATACATTATAATCATATGCAACAACCCTTATTATATTATAACATTAAGATCAGTCATAAAAAAAAGTTGTGTACTACTTTGATGGATGTATACATTGAGCGAGATATGTTCCTCACAAATTACATGGAATAAAAATCAGTTCAGTTTAAGTGGTTATAGCAGATTTAACAAACCCCACAGCTCTACTTACATAGTTCCAATATAACAAATCTTGATGTATTTGCCTTGTACAACACACAGAGATTAAGAAGCTCTGGCTTATCTGCCTGTAGGTCTGGATGCCCTGTGTGACCCTCATTAGTCGTGCCAGTGACCCATGACTTTGTTGTTGCGACACAGGGGTCTGTCTCCTCTAAACACACTTTTGCAAATCGCCGTCTGCTCTGTGCTTCCTGTCTGCATCATCTCTGCTTCCTGTGTGCTCTTAAACTCTCAGACCCTCTCCACTGTGTCACCAACTCAAGCACCTCTCTAGCCCACTTCACTGCACAAGATCACATCTAGTTTAACTCATTGTAGTCCGCTTCTGTGCATGTGGCCATACAGCGCTAACTACAGGCTGTACAGACATGGCCACTGTTCCACACTCCATCACAATTTGCCACTCTATTTTTTTCTGCTCCCCATTGTCACACTCCTCTTTTACAGGGCCTTTTATAAGCTCACAGGAAAGGAAGCTCTGCTGATTTACAGCAAAGGCACATTCAAACTGGATTGAGAGGAAGACATCTGCAGCTTACTGCTAATCTCTGTTTCTCTTCATAACAATGGTGCTCTTGTTCAACACACATTATTCTATTCTTATTCATAGGTATTTTTGTGTCAATGTCCTCTCCAAGTCCCATCTTGTCCTCAAATCAGCCAGGAGTTTTATCCACAGCTTTGAAATGTGCGTTTTACTTCTTTTTTTTAAATCAATATCAATATCTTTTTTATTTTGTAATTTTTGGCATTTACATTGCTTTATTGAACCGGATATCAGAGTAGTGAAATCAGTGACAAACACAAAAAAGACCCATTTTGCAAACCAGAGTCAGGACTTGAACCCATGACATCCGTGTAAGCTGAGTTGTTTTCTCTCCAGGAAAATGTGTTCTTTGCATTGGACGCCAGTGTCACAAACTGACCACAGAGCAACAGCTGAGGACCTTTCTTCAGATTTTTACCAGCGTCCTGATCAGGAGTACTGAGCTGGAAATTAGTTTAGCCTGAAACTATTTAAGATGGTCTTTGGGTTAGTCTCCACTGATTACTTTGCAAAGGTGTGAAAGGGCGGAATAAATCGCTGAGCTTATATTAGAAAGAGAGTGAGAATCTAGGTATTGGCTTGATGAAAAAGACATGTGTTTTGCCTCCTGCTGCTTTGAGATTAGACCAATGTTAAATGAATGTTTTGTTACATTTAGGAAACCCTTATCCATCATAACTGATCTCAATGTTTGCTTCTATTGATTTTTTTCACATCAAAAACAAACAAGTCAAACTTTTACTAACTTACTACTGTAGACAAGATGGACATTCTTAACAAACCTCAGCTTAAAGAAACAGGCCGTCGTTTTTCCATACTGAGACATGTTCTTACCTGAGCTTAGACGAGTTGATGCGTACCTGTCTGGTCTTTACGCGTGTGCTCAGTCATGCAAAAAGACCAAAGATGTTGTTAACATTGAGCCTCTCCTCCTCTCCTCTACTGGGCCAAATGGGGGTGAAGACCAAGCTCTTCCTCATTTTCCCTATTTAAATACAGTTAGTGGGTGAGTAGTTACACGATCCAAGTATAGTTACTTGGAAAAATTAAACATGTTGATTTACTATATTGTAAGGCGCAATAACACCTTAGGAGCACTTCGACGACCTCTCTGGGAGAGGCTAAATGGTAACAACATCTTTGGTCTTTTTGCGTGACTGAGCGCACGCACAAAGACGGGACAGGGACGCATCAACTCGTCTAAGCTCAGGTAAGAACATATCTCAGTATGGAAAAACGGCGGCCTGTTCCTTTAAACAAATCACATCGTTACTGCCACAGGAGTGACTGTAGACCTGACGATTAATAATTCCCATGACGATAATTGAGATTCACCAAAGTTGAGAATGCGATTTCAATACCTATTAATTGCACAGCCCCTACTGTGTGTAATTATGTTCTATTACTGACTTACTGCATATTGTAAGGCCGTGCATGCCGGACCCTGTTCCCCCGCTGTGATTACCAGTGTTTATAAGGCTGTCGGGACGGGGCTGCGTGGTGAGTGACACAGAGTGAGGAGCAGAGCTTAAGGCCCTTGAGGTTGTGGAGCCGCTGTGTCGTCCGTGCCTGGAGCCTGCAGTAAAACATTTCACCCCCTCATTATGGCCATTTAGAGGATCAAAACCCTAAAACAACATACTTACATCAGTTGACATGACTTTAGTATGCACTTATTAGAATGTAGCCAAGAATTAGGTCTGTCTAGTCAGATTTGGAGCCGGGTTAAGCCTGTGACGGCTATGAGCTCTAATTCATCCAAACCGTAAAAGCTGAAGAAAACTAACAACCTAGAAGATAAGAAATCTAAAATAACTTGCTTACATTTGTTAAAATACCAAATACTATTTTAGGCTGAAGATTGCGTTTCAGATTTCCAGATTGGAAAGGTTTTATACCAAAAAAAGTCTAAGTATTACCATTTCTTTAGGAATTGATACAGGGACAGGCAAAAGTAGACAAATCAAATAATATGAATTTAGCATGCAGTTATGGGGAGGAGACCATAACCAGGTCTGTCTGGATCAATCTGGACACACTCCCACACTCACTGTCATCCTCACATTGCTCTGACGCCTTGCAACAACAACTGAGGTTTGGGATAAGGAGGAACTATGAATCATATCAGCATGGCCTCTCGGTCTCTACCTTTGTGTCTGTCTGTAACTTCTATCAAGATCCGGAGAACAACAGTGAACTCGCAGCCAGGCACGATCCAAAATTCCTGAGTGAACCGCAGTCATCAGCATTCACTCACCCCGCCCTAATAACCCCTTGCAGATCCACGCACACAGCGGAGAGAAAGAGCAACGTATGTCGTAAAGAGCGGCTTTGTGAGGGGGAACTGAAACAAGGCCTTCCTCATCTTAAAAGGCTCCGGTTGCTCTGGTCACGAAGGAATGTTATCATGTTTGGAACAGCTTTATCCAGATTTGTACATGGGTTGCCCCAGTCGATTCTGCTGCATTGGTTCTCAGGTCTTTAACAGTTGGGCAAAATGCACTTAATTGTGGGCTTGCAGAGCTATAACGTTTTAGACACACAGTTTTAATTCACTATATATCACCAACTGATGCAGGCATATGCATTTGGAGTTCAGTGGGAACTTTTATTTGTAAATAAAATATAGATAAAGCCACTCAAATAACTAAAAACCTTATATTAAAGAGTCATCAATGATTATCTTGTTAACGTCCAAGTAACAAGATATTCCATTACTTTGTCCCTTGCAGTGTTTTTTTGTTTTTTTTTACTGCCGTGTCTGCTCCTTTGTTTTTTCTTCTAATGTTGCTGGTGCGCACGTCCTCATTTATTTATTTTTACACTGCGTTTGCATCAGCAGAGTCCTGGTAATGAATTACGTAGACCCTACTCTGCCCACGTCGACACAACCGACATGCTTTAGTTACAAATGGAGGACTGTAGGACTTTCACTCTATAGCAGTTGTGGTTTTATCCGTTTGGGGGAACGCATTCCCCCAATTCTCCAGGAATCCAGGAAATATTTAGGAGGATCCGGCAAAGATTTGATCTGATGTTTTGGCCTGTTCTCCGAATCCATAACATCAAACCAATAGTGTTCCTGAAAATACAAATTTACAAATTAAGCATCTGTACAATTTTTGCAAAAATTAAGTTGAAATAAATGGAGACCTGTTGGTACTTAGGCTTCTTTTTAGTAGGGGAACATCTTCTTTTTAACACGCCAGGACAATTAAGAGCTTGCACAGATTTAGAGGCCCTCTCTCCAGTTGCTCTCATGTAAAGCGCTTTGTGACCATGTCTGTGAAAGGCGCTACACTGGAAAAAGTGAAATCTAGGCAAGATATAATTTCCTAAATTAAGGCAAAAAATTCTTGTTTTTGGCTGACAAGTTATTTTTGCTCAAAATGTATTTGTCAGGCAATATTATTTCGCTAGTTTTAAGATAATTATTTATATATATATAAATAAAGATCTTCTTCTTCTTAAGTTTCGTCACGTTACTATATATGCTTGATCATTCTTTCCATTTGTTCACAAGCTTCTTCTTCTTCTTCTTCTTCTGCTGTTCTAGTCTTGACAGCGTGACTCCTCGCTACAGGGCCTGTTCTATCTGGCTTGTACTAAGGCGCTGGGTAAGTTTCTTTGTAAATTTTCCACTGAAACTGGTGATGTGGGGTCCAGCATGCGGCGGTTTCGATGTGGTAATCTCGCCGTAACTGTGCTTCAGAGCCGGACTGAGTCAGGGGCAGAAAGGGGAAGTGAACAGACAGACAGAAGAAGAGACAGATCTTTCAGTTCCGATAAACGCAAACCAGAGTGTGACAGTCCGGCTGCAGGTTAACCGCTGCACCTCTCACCCATTTCTTTTGCATGAACCCCAATATCTAGCACCACCAAAAAAAATAAATAAATCACCAGTGTAATCCAAATTGCCTGGTTTAAACTAATTTCGTCTGAATTTAGGACAATTTTGATGTGCTGAATACAAAAATCTCATTGGTTTTGGTCAATCAGGTCATTTTTTTCATTTGTGCATATATAATGAAATCTACTAAAATAAAGCAACGCCAATATAAAAGATGTAGCACTTTCAGCAAACATTTTCTAAATCAGTTACAAGGCTTTTTTTTTTGGTAACCCAGTATAATATTACAACACAGAGCCTAAATAGTTGTTTTTCTCATAATATATTTCAAGGGCATTGTTGCTCACTTGCTTGTACACTTCCAGCTGGATAAGATTCTTATTTTACTTTAACATTGCAACAATGCTTTGTATGACTTCAAATTCATACTTCAAATCCACACTTGCAGCCACTGCATGTACTGCATTATATGTAATCCCATGGGCATCCTTATGTACAAGAACATATTTGTTCTACCTCATGAAGAATGAGTCTCCTCTGCATTTACAAACATAGCATCCAGCTCCTTGGAGAAACCTCGAGCTGCAAGAACTAATATCAGTCATGACACACAGCTAAGTTAAGCTTAATTAATTGAACAGATACAGATCACAAAAAACACAAATACTACACAAACGCGTACAAATATTTGTCGATATAATGATATATTGAGTTCAAAGAAGCTATTCCGTGACACATTTCTTTTCACCAAATGACCACTGCTTAGTCATGGTCAGCAGTGAGCAGATGAGTACAGTAGAAGTTTTCCACTATGTAATGCTTTCGATGTGCTGAATCAATCACTATCCACGGTTACATTTCCAACTTTTTTTGGTCCTCCTTTGATATTTTAGGCTTACTCAACTGTGCCCTGGTCATTTTGGGAAGTGCTCCAACGGACACAGACCATGCAGAAGTCAAACTATTTCACAATGCAGTGGGGGTGCAAACAAGCCCTAATCTCACTTGACAAAAAACATGGTACCAATTCTCTTGTATTATTATGAAACATCTCTTTTCCTGTTCGGGGGAATACAGTATGGCATGAGGCGCAGAGTTAGTAATTACTCTGTGCTCCAAACCCTAAAATAACACGACTGGCCCAATTACACAGCCCCGCAGAACAGAGGGAGAAACCCAAGACCAATCCAAACACAGAGAAAGGCAGGGATGTAAGAAAGCACAACAGTCTGGTGGCAGGTGTTTAGTTAACTTGTCGGTGATAGGACGTCCAGGTGCAGGAAGAGCAGGAGTCCACACACATACTGTAGCTTCAACTGGCTAAGTGCTAACTAGGCACACAGTTAGCACACACAGTTTCATCTGGAATTATGTATATATATATATATATATATATATATATATATATATATATATATATATGTAATCTCTGGTATATATATATATACCAGAGATGGGGACTCGCGAGTCGGACTCGGACTCGAGTCGGACTTAAGTCGCTATTTTTAGAGACTTGCGACTCGACTCGGACTCGTCCCCTAAAGACTCGAGACTTGACTCGGACTCGTCCCTTAAAGACTCGAGACTTGACTCGGACTCGTCCCTTATAGACTCGAGACTTGACTCGGACTCGTGGTCTGAGACTCGTGAACATTACGAGTCCCTCGCGCACTCATTACACACGCTGTTTGGACGCTTGATTCTGGCTTTTTTTCTCGGCCGCTCCCTGGTCTCTGTCTCCTCTGTGTGCGCGCGCTCTCTCTCTCTCTCTCACCGCGCTGCTCATCGGCTCTTCTGCCCCCCCCCCCCCCCCCCCCCCCCTCCCTGCGTGCGCACGCTGCCCGGTCGTGGGTTTGTTGACATCGTGAGCGCGCTATTCGGACTGTACTTCTAGCGATCACGGCGAGACACAACAGTTTCTCTCATTATTAATGTAAAGAGCCTTCATTGGTGCTTAATAAGCGCCACAGCGAGAGTGAAGGAAAAAGGCGGAGGTAAGAGGAGTTTGAGCAGCTGCATAAGTTGTAGCTACTACTCAGTAAAGTGATTAGTGATCAAATCATTACCTTTACGAGGCTACCGTTTATTTAGGGGATATTTTGTCAAAGACCAAAAGCTGGCAGTGGATATAGCAGGTCCTGTAGCTCCAGTGGATATAGCAGGTCCTGTAGCTCCAGTGGATATAGCAGGTCCTGTAGCTCCAGTGGATATAGCAGGTCCTGTAGCTACAGTGGATATAGCAGGTCCTGTAACTACAGTGGATATAGCAGGTCCTGTAGCTCCAGTGGATATAGCAGGTCCTGTAACTACAGTGGATATAGCAGGTCCTGTAGCTCCAGTGGATATAGCAGGTCCTGTAGCTACAGTGGATATAGCAGGTCCTGTAGCTACAGTGGATATAGCAGGTCCTGTAGCTACAGACTGAAGATAGGTCACTCATGTCAACAGTCTGTAAACCTTCAAGGTAAGACTGGAAGTATTATTATCCACAGTGGAGTTTTACTGTATGATAAAGGGCACTTCAGTAACATTCTGAAGCTTCTGCAGACATGTTTGTGACAGAGTACAGCTGTGATAACTATACTGATGTTACTTTTACAAAACTGAAGTAGTGGTGTGGGAGGGCTAGTTGAATGAACGACAGAGGGCCTGCCTTTGGCCACAGAAATAGTTCATATAATTTTTTTCCTAAATTACCATTACATAGAAACCATGGGACTTGGACTTGACTTGGACTTGCGGTCAGAGACTTGGACTTGACTTGGACTTGTGGGTCAGGGACTTGGACTTGACTTGGACTTGTGGGGTCACAGACTCGGACTTGACTTGGACTTGTGGGTCAGGGACTTGGACTTGACTTGGACTTGACTTGGACTTGTGGGTCAGGGACTTGGACTTGACTTGGACTTGCAGGTGAGGGACTTATGTGCATCTCTGATATATACACATATAATTCCGACTGGGGACTCCATTGTTCTACTGGGGGACTTCAACGCCTACGTGGGTAACGACAGTGAGACCTGGACAGGGGTCTGAACCCGAGTGGTGTTCTGTTATTGGACTTCTGTGCTAGTCACGGTTTGTGCATAACGAACACCATGTTCGAGCACAAGGGTGTCCATAAGTGCACGTGGCACCAGGACACCCTAAGCAGGAGGTCGATGATCGACTTTGTAGTTGTGTCATCTGATCTCCGGCCGTGTGTCTCGGACACTCGGGTGAAGAGAGGGGCTGAGCTGTCAACCGATCACCACCTGGTGGTGAGCTGGATCCACTGGTGGGGGAAGAAGCCGGTCAGACCTGGCAGGGCCAAACGTGTTGTGAGGGTCTATTGGGAATGTCTGGTGGATCCCTCTGTCAGTAGGGTCTTTAACTCCCACCTCCGGAAGAGCTTCAGCCAGATTCCGAGGGAGGTTGGGGACATGGAGTCCTCACGGCGAGGCGTCTTTCCAATATTATGGCCCTCGCCTCTGGAACGACCTGCCGGAGGAGCTCAGGACCGCAGAGAACGTTCATGTTTTTAAGAGCAGGCTACAGACCCACCTTTTTAGCTTAGCTTTTAACTGACATCTATTTATTTAGTCCTAATGATATATTTTGTGTGTGTGTTTGTCTGTTTGTTATCTGTAAAGCACTTTGTGATACCTTTCGGTATGAAAAGTGCTTTATAAATAAAGTTTTATTTTACTTTATTTTATTTTGTGGCCGTAAGGTCTCTGGTGCCTGTCGCGGCGGCAATCCCCGAACTCGGTGGTGGCGCCCGGAAGTAAGGAATGCCGTCAAGCTGAAGAAGGAGTCCTATCTGGCCTTGTTGGCTTGTGGGACTCCGGAGGCAGCTGAGAGGTACCGGCAGGCCAAGCGTGCAGCAGCTCGTGCGGTCACAGAGGCAAAAACTCGGGTCTGAGAGAAGTTCGGAGAAGCCATGGAGGAGGACTATCGGTCGGCCTCGAAGAGATTCTGGCAAACCATCCGGCGCCTCAGGAGGGGGACGCAGTGCTTCACCAACACTGTTTACAGTGTGGGTGGGGAGCTGCTGACCTCGACCAGGGATGTGGTCGGGCGGTGGAAGGAGTACTTCGAGGATCTCTTCAATCCCACTGTCACGTTTTCCGATGAGGAGGCAGAGGTTGGGAACTCGGACGGGGCTCTCCCATCACCCAGGCTGAAGTCAGGAGGCATCCGGAACAGATGTCCTAGCCACCTCAGCTGGCTCCTTTCGACGTGAAGGAGTAGCGACTCTACTCCAAGCTCCTCCCGGGTAACTGAGCCCCTCACCCAATCTCGGAGGGTGCGCCCAGCCACCCTCTGAAGGAAACTAATTTCGGCCGCTTGTATTCGCGATCCTGTCCTTTCGGTCATTACTCAGATCTCATGACCATAGGTGAGGGTGGGAACGTAGATCGATCGGTAAATCGAGAGTTTTGCCGCTTGGCTCAGCTCCCTCTTCACCACAACAGTCCGATACAGCGACCGCATCACTGCTGACGCCGCACCGATCCGTCTATCGATCTCATGCTCCATCCGTCCCTCACTCGTGAACATGACCCCGAGATACTTGAACTCCTCCACTTGAGGCACATGTGTGTGTGTATATATATATATATATATATATATATATATATACACACAATCAAGAATAAAACATGAAAACAATTACATCCACATTAAAGGTAAAGAAAAGACATTCACCCTCGTCATTGTCATATCATTAATAATCAAAACAAGTATTCATGGCTAATGCCCCATTCAGTCATAGGTATTCTTGGCAGTACTGAAACAGAATTGTTGCCATTTTCACCACGTCACTTCAACAAAATGATGCACGTTAAACCGAGAGGCTCACCATTTGATAACTTGTTGTCTTTTGATACTTCGTTACACTATTGCTGTTATTGCATTCCTCAAATGGTATACTTTTCATGGGCTTTTACATCAAGGAACCATTGCCACCCTGAAGCATTCATTTATTTATTCATCAGTTTACCAAAACATGAGACAGCTGACTTAGGAGGACACCAGCAATTATGTATATATGCTTTTATTTTATTGTATTTTACTCATAACATTGAATAACATATTATAATATTACAACAATAGTACTTGCTGTTTCGTACACATTTGGAATTTAGTTTAATTTATTTGTTTATTTGAGCACTTACTCTGCTCAAAAGGAGTGGGCCAAAGCAAAAGGCTTATAAGCGCCCACCCCGAAAATAAAAACAATAACATTTTGATTTAACAATCAAAGCAAGGAACGTAGTGCAAGGTAACAAATCATAAACAAATCAGGAGTATTTTGTTTGACATCACTTAGTAGCCATTGCCAAGTGTTATCCTTACAAACGTCACTCTTGCACTTTCCCTTTTGACCCGTGGCCTCTTCTGTGGTCAGAGCTGGCTGACTCTGGGCCTGTGCCAGTCAAGTGTTTATGCAAGACCCTTCAAAGTGAACCAATGAAAGAGTGCACTGTACAAAGGACAGGAGTGTAAACAACCAAGTGTTGGCATAACACATGATCGCACCAGCCGCCCCAACTGCCCCAAATCCTACAAATAATACATGTATATCTGTCTAATCACGACATAGTCAACCCATGTTTTATACTTACCAACCAGTCTGGACTACACTGGTGAAAATGGTAGAAGTCAGTTTGCATCTTTTCTTAAAATCCCCAAAATTTCTTGAAACCCATTGATGTTGCTTGACTCACTCGTTATGATTCGAAACTCATCCCAAATGTGACTTTTTCTGACCACAGCTTGACAGGAAAAGTCTCCAAGAGCAGCTGCAATGTTCTGCTGCATTTATGGATCACTTATTATGATGGTTTGTTTAGAGTAAGTGCTGTAATGGATATTATCGTACGCGTAAACTTTACTGAACTGCCTTGAAAAGACCAAATCAAAACAAAGCCTAAATGTTTCAAACTTTCTTTAAAGCAGAATTTGAACCAGACCAGTATACTGCAAAACAAAAATAAAAAATGCAACCCACTAATCAGAAGATGATTTTTTTTTTTTGTGACTGCAGAAGTGGAATGTAATGGGAAATATTAGTACATTTCACTGGTTTAAGGAATAAAGATGTTTGCAGAAAACACTTTTGACCACAGTGATACAAGACAGGACATGGCTCTCACTTACACAACACAATTTTTGTTTACACTTCTGGTAGACTTTAGACATTAAGAAACAACATCCATTCAAATGATTTTTCTCTAATACTTTACATTTGATTATTTACCAAATAAGCATAATGTGCCAATACATGTTGTTTTTATTCCCAAATATTTTAGTTACTAATTATTTGTCGCTTTTTATGTGTAAATACAGACTCACCCTTCTCCACGGCTGGTAAAGCAGTGCGTTCTGCTCGATAATAACTGCGGTGTGGTGTTGTACCTGGCACTGCTTACCCTGGTTAAAACCAGGCCTCTCTTGGGGAGCAGCTTCTCTCCCCAGGCGCTGCCAACTCCCTGTGCTGCTGCAGCTACATGTTCAGTGCTTTGCTGGAGCCTGTCTGTCTTAATTTCTGCTTCACAAAACACCGCCTTGTGACCTGTATGTAGTTAAACACAAACAGAGTGGTTGTGTTGTGGTTAGTACAGCATTCAATAAATACAGAATTAAAGGTATGTTTCAATGGAATGGTGTCTGTGTTAAGTGTTTTGTTTTACTCAAGTACGAGTACTGATACTTCAAAATAAAGTAAAAAATAACATGCCATAAAAGCACTATATGAAATATAGTTACTTCAAAAAGTGGTGTATGTTTTTAGATTTTCCATTGTGCCTAGTGTTAAGGGCAAGGAAATAGAGTAGATGAAGCCAACCAGGAAGGACATGCTAAACCTTCTAAGAAACCCCCTCACACAGATGCCACTTCAGATTGTTTGCAATGTTAAAAGCTGGTCCCAACGTGTATAGATGAAACTTATTTTTTTTTGTCGATTTCTTTTTTTATTTGTGTGAGCAAGAAATCAGAAAGTCAGTTTTATTTTCACATCTTCCATCTCGGATAAGGGGACACCAGGTCAATACTTGAATGTGCACAAGTGACAGTTTTGATTAACCAAATGCATGTGTGGGTGCTTGGTGCGCTAAGTGCATTCCTGCGGCTATGTAAGTGTGTGCATGTGTGCGGCACCGCATTTCTGGAGGCATCCTTAAGAAGAGGAAGAGGTGGGGCACCAATTATCAACTCCAATAAAACAACAACAAACAAACATGATCATTGTTCTGGCCTCACCTCTGCACACCACACCCCTCTATAAACCTTATTTCACCAGGACCACTGACACGGGGAATGTGCAGCGCTGTGCTGCCTAAGCACTCCCTGTTCTGCACCTATGGCGACGGCAGGCTGCTTCCACGTGTACCTGCGCCCGCTAATTGTGATTATTGGCCACACACAGACGAGAGCATCCATAACAACTTGCATGTACACATCTGGGATTTGTATAGCACCAGGAAGTAGTCATTGCCTGTTTGCAAGTGTGGGAGCTTCTGTGTGGCTGCAGTCACAGGCAAACTAACTGTATCTCACTTTAACCTTGCGAGTGCATATCGGTCCACGCTCTGTCTAATATTTAAAGAAAAAGCCTAATTATGCCTGAAATATAGTAGGTAAGTAAGTAAGCAAGTGCTTTATTTGTCAGTGTACAAGCGTACAACTAAATAGTGTTCAGGTGTTCAGGAGTCCTGAACCGCTGCGACTGAGCCGCGTCACCACTGTGGGTCAACCTGACCAGCATGTTTTTGGAGGTAGAGGAAACTGAAGTGCCCGGAGGAAACCTGGCTGGCTGCCATCAGTGCTCCTCTGATCCTCTGAAACGGTGTAGAGCCTCCTGGGTTTGTCGCTGTTTCAGAGCGTGGTGTCCTGCACTGGTCAGCTCTCTCCGCTCCACAACAGTCTTTCACCATCTCCTAGGAAGAGTTTAGCAGTCAATCTGTTTTATTTTCCAGTGAACGTCCATTAGCCAGAACAATAAGGATATGTATGTGTGGCTTAGTTGTGAGTCTCGCCCGGATACCTCCTCGTTTGTCCCTTTTTTGTTTACTGTAGCACCTCTTGTGACACCTCTAGCGTGCTGCAGGTGTGGGGGCTCTTGGTGCCTCTTCAGTGTCTCAGAAGAAGACATTTGTAGGTCTCAAATGGATTTAAGTTCAAAAAGCTGCTTTCTTCAGGACCATTATGGACTATTTGCAGTAAAAAAAAAAAGACCACCGCATCTAGTAAGATAATGTGGAACACAGAAACCGCAAATGCAGTTCAAAGATAAAGGCAAAAAATTCAGCTGTACCGAGACAGAGGGAGGTTGCTGTTTGATAGTCGCAATGACGTATATAGTATCAAATAAAACATTTATTTGGAGCATGTCACTGCCCCTTTCACTGTTTTATTTTCCATTTATTTATCTCTTTTCTTCTATATTCTGACATAAATGCAGTATTTATTTTCAATCAATATTCCGATTATTAAGGTTTTGTTGTCATTTCCAGTCTGAACCCCCAGTGTAGGGACTGAAAATAAGATAAGATAAAGTGCTTTATTGTCATTGTACAAGTGTACAACAAAATAGTGTTCACGTGTCAGTCTTGAGCTGCTGCGGCTGAGCCGCGCTGCCACTGTGTCAACCTGACCCGCATGACCTTGGAGGTCAGGGAAACTGTAGCACTCGGAAGAAACCTGGCTGGCTGCCCTCTGTCCCCTCTGATCCAGAGCGTGGTGTCCTGCACTGGTCAGCTCCCCCACCTCCTCCTTCCTCTTTCTCCTGCAGCTCCCTCCGCTCCACAACGGTCTTTCACCATCTCTTCGTTTGTCCCTTTTTTGTTTCCTGTAGCTCCTCGTGTGACGCCTTCACTGTGCTGCAAGTGTGGGGGTTCTTGGTGTCTCAGAAGAAGAAATTTGTAGGTCTCAAATGGGTTTAGCTGATAAACTAGCATTTTGTTTACCTTTAAAAAGCTGCTTTCTTCAAGACCATTTTGGACTCTCAAAATAAACAAATCCACCAAACCTCCACAAAAATACAGCAAAGATATACAAAAGTATCCAGAAAATCAATGTGGAACACAGAAACAAACAAACACAAATGTAGTTCGCAGAAAAAGGCAAAACAAATTCAGCTGTCCCGGGACAGCAGGAGTCTAACTATGAACTATGAACTATTCTAATCGGTGAATAAATGTGTTTAGTCAAATGAGAATGATGAATGCGGTAACACTTTCAATTGTTGCTTCTTTTTCAAACATAAGAATCACTTTGCCTCTATCTTCAATAGCTTCAGTCCTCAAGCCAACCCAGTCCACCTGACAACATTTGAAGATCTCTACTATGACGGAATATCCCTGGACGACTGAGAAGCTCCACAAACATATCAAACATTCCCCCTACACTGCAGGCCGTATAACCAGCTCCTACATTACATAAATGCATGTGTTTGAGTGTGAGTGCATGCAGGCTTTCTCCCCCTGAGCAGCCGTATCGCCGTAGACTGTTGTTTATGTGTTATTAGCCCAGAAAGAAGAGCCACTGGGGAGACATATTTGTAAACATGAGCTTGTGTTATAAGTGAGTGCACCCTTTTGAACAGGGAGTCTCTGGAGATAGTTTGAGCAATTTGTTTTTCCCTTAGCAACATATACGTGGTTGTTTTTTTGTTTTTTTTCTCCGAGGCGCGACACGTTTACAAATAAATAAATGCATTTAAAATCTGTTTTATTTAATTTGCAGAATCCTCTTCTGGGAACTGGAACGGGGAAGATGCAAATAAACCTAACCGTTTTATTGGCATGTTTTAATACAGTGCATTTTTATGGGCTAATATTAAAAGTAGAGCGAATTATTTTTGAATGATTTATTGGACAATGAAGCAGAGCGACTTGGCTTGTGTGTAAGAGACTTTGCGTGTTTGCCGTGTTGAGCTGAGTTTGTTTGGAGCTGACCAATCAGGCGTGAGCATTCGGACATCAAAGACATGACACTGGCACCATTCACTTCTATGGCCTACTTCTCTTTCAGATCATCGATATTGTTCAGACTTTTATTTTCCAAGCTTGTCCAAAACTGTGATGTAGTATAGATTAAAAAAATGTGTGGTTCTGAAATTTAAAAGGAAAGTACATTATTTTTACTCATGTCAAAGTTAAATTAGTTGATAATAATAATTATCAACTAATTTAATTGTCTGCTATCTGGCATCAAAGTTCACACGTTCCATTTTGGATTGTTCTCCAAAAACAGAAGTGCAAAAAAACAGTCCTATTTTAATGCTTAAATTGCGCTGCCTGTTTCTACACCCGATCATAATTATTGTATTTCGACAGTGCAGACGATGACCCAGCTGACCCACTGTGCTATGGCCCTCAGTGGGAGTAAAGCCAGGCTGCAGCGGTCTCCACCCTTGCTGTTTGGGCAGCACCGAGTTGATGTGGTCAACGCTATTTTAGACATTACCAACTGTAATGACTTTTGGAATTTTACAGGTTGGCGGCGTCTTCATTTAACAAATAGACACGCTTTTATTGCGTAGGTCTAAGAAGTCTAATTTGTCATATGTAGAGCACTTTGCCAATTGTAAATGGCTTGCCCCACATCTCATTATCTCTTGTTGTCTGAATGTCTGTTGCTGTCAATAAGCTCGAAGAAAGTGACCCTTACGTGCAAATATCTAGCCGTTGCTCATAGCTACATAATTTGTTCATAGCTTAAATGTGATTTTAATAGAAGTAAAAGGTGACTTTGAAAGGTTCCCTATAATGTGTGATTTGAACCTGGAACCTTCTTGCCACGGGGCAGGAATACTAACCACTTTTCCACAGAGATATTTACATTGGTATAAATAATCCAAATCTGCTGCCCAGTTAGCCTGTTTCATGTGAACTGAATCTTTCTCAACACAAGACTATGTGTCATAATGAAAGCTGTGGCGGAATTCTCTGGCTGAATGTTAATAGTCAATTTTACGATTTCAGATGCTAATATTTGGAGGGAAAAATCTGTTAACAACCTTCCTGACATGTGTGACAT
Source organism: Proterorhinus semilunaris (assembly GCA_021464625.1). Lineage (NCBI taxonomy): Eukaryota > Metazoa > Chordata > Actinopteri > Gobiiformes > Gobiidae > Proterorhinus > Proterorhinus semilunaris. The sequence continues at coordinate 20,585,355 of CM038347.1, forward strand.
TTCCGCTTTAATAGTGTCTCCTTGCTCGTGTCTGTCCATGTCTGTCAACCCACTGGAGTCCTGCAGTCCCGGGACTCTCTGAGCTCTGCAGCATTAACAGTGCTCAGTCCGTTCCCACAGCAGGGCAGACACTGGGCCTGTTTATTTAACCATTAGTTGTGGGGGAGGGTGGCTAACCTGAGTGCACCGGGGGCAGCTTTTAGGAAGATTATATTGAATGCTTACTTTCCCCCAAATATTTGTTTTTAATGGCCCACTTTCCCATCCAGTCACCAAGAATAATATATTGTTTGTCTTATTTGTATCAACACATATTGTCCATAACTATCTGTCTAGCATTGATTTAATTTGTGTCACACTCAAAATGATGTGTAACTTGCATGGGCTAGTGCGTGTTGACTCAGAAAGTGTCCATACCCACACTGCAGCTGTCCTATGGGGGTGTTTGTATAACCATGATCATAAATTACAAGGGTCAAAAGCACTCCCCCATCTGAAGTAGCTAACAACCATACCTAAATTTACCTCAGTAAATGGAAATAAACAGCATGGTTTTGCATACAGCGCGAAGGTTCAGGGAGGAGAATGTATTCATGCACAATATAAGTAAGTAAGTGCTTTATTGTCATTGTACAAGCGTACAACGAAATAGTGTTCAGGTGTTAGTCCTGAGCTGCTGTGGCTGAGCCGCGCTGCCACTGTGTGTCAACCTGACCCGCATGACCTTGGAGGTCGGGGAAACTGTAGCACTTGGAAGAAACCTGGCTGGCTCTGTCTCCTTTGATCCTCTGAAATGGTGCCGCGCCTCCTGGGTTTGTCCCTGTTTCAGAGCGTGGTGTCCTGCACTGGTCAGCTCCTCTTGCAGCTCCCTCCGCTCCCCAACAGTCTTTCACCATCTCTCGTTTGTCCTTTTTTGTTTCCTGTAGCTCCTCTTGTGACGCCTCGACTGTGCTGCAGCTGTGGGTGCTCTTGGTGCCTCTTCAGTGTCTCAGAAGAAGAAATGTGTTGGTCTCAAATGGGTTTAGCTGGTAAGCTAGCATTTTGTTTACCTTTAAAAAGCTGCTTTCTTCAGGACCATTTTAGACTCTCAAAGTAAACCAATCCACCAAACCTCCACAAAAACACGCAAAGACGTACCAAAGTATCCAGAAAAACAAATGCAGTTCGCAGAAAAAGGCAAAAAACTCAGCTGCACAAGGAGAGAGCGAGGTTGCTTCCTGTTTTAACGTGGCCATGACAACAGTGATATCAATATGACATCAATATGAGCTGCTTAATCTGGAATATTTATTCTATTGCACAATTTAACACAAAACATTTAGTTCACTTTTTTCTTTCTTTCTTTCTTTATGTATTTGTTTGTGGGGACAGTACATGTTAATGAACATAGTGAGCCTCCAGAGGAAACCTACACAGGTACGGGTAGAGTGGGAAAACTCCACACAGAAAGGCCTTGCCTGGCCCAGGGATCTATTCGACCGCAGCAGGAGCTTGGTCCGCATTGCCGGCAGTAAGTCAGACCTGTTCCCGGTGTGTGTTGGACTCCACCAGGGCTGCCCTTTGTCACCGGTTCTGTTCATTACCTATATGGACAGAATTTCTAGGCGCAGCCAGGGGCTGGAGGGTGTCCGGTTTGGGAACCTCAGAATCTCATCTCTGCTATTTGCAGATGATGTTGTTCTGTTGGCTTCATCAAATCAGGACCTCCAGCGCGCACTGGGGCGGTTTGCAGCCGAGTGTGAAGCGGCCGGGATGAGGGTCAGCACCTCCAAATCTGAGGCCATGATTCTCCACCGGAAAAAAGGTGGTTTCCCCGCTTCAGGTCGGTGGGGAGTCCTTGCCTCAAGTGGAGGAGTTCAAGTATCTCGGGGTCATGTTCACGAGGGACGGATGGAGCGTGAGATCGATAGACGGATCGGTGCGGCGTCAGCAGTGATGCGGTCGCTGTATCGGACCGTTGTGGTGAAGAGGGAGCTGAGTCGGGGGGCAAAGCTTTCGATTTACTGATCGATCTACATTCCCACCCTCACCTATGATCATGAGATTTGGGTAATGACAAGATCGCGAATACAAGCGGCTGACATGAGTTTCCTTCACAGGGTGGCTGGGCGCACCCTTCGAGATCGGGTGAGGAGCTCAGTTACCCGGGAGGAGCTCGGACTCGAGCCGCTACTCCTCCACGTCGAAAGGAGCCAGCTGAGGTGGCTAGGGCATCTGTTCCGGATGCCTCCTGGTCGCCTCCCTCGGGAGGTGCTCCAGGCATGTCCTATTGGAAGAAGGCCTCGTGGAAGGCCCAGGACACGCTGGTGGGACTATGTCTCTGAGCTGGCCTGGTGTCGCCTCGGGGTCCCCCCAGAACAGCTGGAGGTGGTGTGCGTGGATTGGGAAGTCTGGGCATCTCTGCTGAGACTGCTGAGACTGCTGGCCCCGCGACCCGGCCCCGGATAAAGCGGAAGAAAATGGATGGATGGATGGCCCGGCAATTTGACTTGAGTAAGATGTGTGACTGGACTTGTTGTGTTTAGATCTCTTTGATCTAATCTAATCTGTTTTTGTGTGGTTCACACTTTGCCTTTTTTTTTTTTGTCTTCACAAAATTGATCACCAGCTTCTGTGTCAGTCCTAAACCTGGATAAATGCAGAGGGTTTCTTTGGGAAGGGGAAGGTGCATAAATAAAATGTAAATCAGCAAATCAAGTTTGAATCAGGGGTATGAGAAATGCTTATTGATTATGTGTAGAAATTGGCTTTCAACACAGGACTATCAGGTATCTGTGTTTACCGGGGGCTGTTGAGGAAGTGTGAGGTGACAAAGACAGTGAAAAGCCTGAGGCCTGAACTGACGAACACAGCTGCTTACTGCCACTGTAAATCTACTAAATTTCTCTGCCCCTCTCTTTAAAAATACTCACACCCAGAGTGCGCATGTTCCACAATGCCACCAGGCTGTCTCAGGTCGGATAATAACTCTTGGCCGGTCAGAGTGTGAGCTGTCCAAAAAGCTGTCAGCACCCCACTTACCCTAAACCTGGAGCAACGCAGGACTGTGCTTACGGGATCTTAGCAGGCAGTCAGCCTGAGCACTGTTACTTTTATACTGGAACAAAACAGTTTACTCCTGTTCTTTTCAAGTGTTACTTTGTGAGTTTCATAGATTTCAGAAAATATGAGGCCTGCGCGTGGTTAGTTACTTCTACAACACTTTACACTTCTAAATGTAGTTTGTGAAATGTTTTTTGAGTACTACTGCGCTATGCAGTATCTTTTCAGTACTTGACTCCTTCTTGCCCTGGGGCATACTATCAAAAGTGTTTCTGCAATCTGCACTTGCTCACTGTGAGAAAATACTGTGTAATTAGGTCAACACCAAGTAAACTCTAAGTAAATCAGACACTAAAGCTACACTACCTAGGTGGATAAGTAAAATCTCTCCGCTGTTGCCTTTCTAACTCCCTTCTAAGACCCTTTCGCACGTCACAATTATTCACTTGAGTTAATGCGAAGCTCGTCTCAGCCAAAGTTCATAGCGAGACAGCGTTGAGATGTGAACAAGGCAAACCGCTAATGCTAACACTGTGCTAATTTAGCCTCTGACTTCCTGCTTTGGGGTGCGTACCTATGTTCCCCGGGAGCGATTATTTTTTCCGTAGGTGAGTTGGTACATCAACCAATCACAAGTCATGAGAGTGAAAATATATTAATCCGTTTAACCTTGACCCTGCTCTAGCCACTAACCACAGTGGGCTGGTGCCTATTCTTAATACATCTATGTTCCCCCACTTCTTTTGACGGGGGAACATAGGTACCGGGGAACATAGTGGTCAGCCCTATGTTCCCCTGCTTTGTGCTGGAAGAAATTGGGCATAAAAGAACAGAGCGTATCTTAAGTACAATAAGTAAAAGCAAACATCTTAAGGTGCAAAATTATAACAATAAGGAAATAAGAATTAAGTCAAAAAAGTAGAATATTGAGGTGCAAAGTTTACAGTCCTAGTGCAGGTTGTCAATAAGTGGCGCTGATACAGAGATTATTGCACGTAGTTTTGCAAAGGGGGGGGGGGGGGGGTTATTGCACATATTACTTTACAGTCTTGTTGCTGATGTCTCAGTCTTCCACTGAAAGAGCTACTCAGCTCCTCTACAGTCCCGTGCAGTGGGTGGGAGGTGTTGTCCATGATGGAGGTGAGCTTGGCTAATACCCTCCTGTCCCTCACCTCCTCCACGGAGTCCAGGGGGCAGCCCAGGACGGAGCTGGCCCTCCTGACCAGGTTGTTCAGTCTGTTCTTGTCCCGCTCTGTGATGCCCGGGACCCAGCACACAGCAGTGTAGTGGATAGCAGAGGCTACCACAGAGTCATAAAAGGTCCTGAGCAGAGGCTCAAGCCGAAGGACCTCAGTCTTCTCAGTCTTCTCAGAAGGTGGAGGCGACTTTGGCCCTTCTTGTACAGGGCGTTGGTGTTGTGGGAGCAGTCCAGTTTATTGTTGAGGTGAACACCCAGGTACTTGAAGCTGTCCACCTCCTCAATGTGACTTCCTCCTGTAGTCGATCACCATCTTCTTCGTCTTGGCGTTCAAGCACAGGTGGTTGCGCTCACACCAGTCCACAAAGTCCATAATCACCGACCCGTACTCCAGTTCGTTCCCCTCAGACACGCAGCCCACAATGACGGAGTCGTCAGAGAAATTCTGCAGATGACAGCTGTCCGTGTTCTATGTGAAGTCCGATGTGTAGATGGTGAAGAGAAACGGTGAGAGGACGGTGCCCTGAGGGTCACCAGTGTTGCAGACGACCACCTCAGACTCACAGCTGCGCAGCCGCACATACTGTGGTCGGTCCGTGAGGTAGTCGATGGTCCATGCAGTGAGATGCACCAGCGCCGGTCTGATGGTGTTAAAAGCACTGGAGAAGTCAAAGAACATGACCCTCACAGCGCTCCCGCTGGGCTCCAGGCGGGTGAGCGCCCGCTGCAGCAGGTAGATAACAGCGTCCTCTTCTCCGATGTTGGGCCTGTAGGCAAACTGCAGCGGGTCCAGGGTGGAGCTCACCACAGAGCGGAGGTGGGTGAGGATGAGCCGCTCCATGGTCTTCATCAGGTGGGAGGTCAGGGCGACTGGTCTGTAGTGGGCGGGTTCCCTGGCGTGCGCTGTTTTAGGAACCGGGATCACACAGGGGGTCTTCCACAGGACTGGGACCTTCTCCAGGCTGAGGCTCAGGGTGTAGATGTGGCTGAGGACATCGGAGAGCTGGTCTGCACAGGTCCACAGCAGCCTGGGACTGATGCAAATGGACATTATGTTTGCCTGGATATTTGATTCACCGGAACTTTACATTGTCTTACTTTCTGCTCTGTTTTATTGCCTCAATGTTTGTTGCAGCCCTATGAGGCAACTCCTGTTGTGATATTGGGCTATACAAAACCATTGATTGATTGATTGATTGATTGATGCAAATGTTGATCTATGGTGCCAAATGAAGTTTACTCTACAAGGAGAAAATCATTAAATTACCACAGCTTTAACTCTACAGTGAAAACCTTAAACACTAAAACACTATTATTTCGTGAATACAGTTTGGTTACTCAGACATTTCTTGCTGCTTGCTATTCTACAGACAGTAAATTGTCATTTAGGACAATAATGAGCTTGACTTCCAAATTAGGAGTTAGGATACGAGAGAGGAGTACGACTCGCTCACTGCTTCCTCCATCCATCTGCTCCGTTACAGTGCATCATCACAACGAGGTGGCGAGTGTTTGGTAATACTGTCTTCACTGAACTTTTTAAAGCAGCAGCTGTAGCACAAGTAGTTCCTGTAAGAAAGCAGAACATCTTGTATTTAGGTGTGGGTCAAGCAGAAAAACATTTACTGGTTGTAGTTGAGCAATATTACTTTAAATAGCTTGATATTAATCAAGTTAAATTAAAAGTACACATTCAAATATAGGCCTTCTCAATAAGAAGTACTGAATAACTTGTTATAGTAAGTACATTATTTTCCAACATATATCTAAAAACATATATCTAAAAGTTACTTTAATACCAATAATAATGTGTCAGTTATATTGTATATTACACATTTTCTCTGCACTGCTTTATATTGCATTATTCATTCTCCACACTTCATGGTGGTAGGATGGTACAGTATTTGTACCATCCGTCCACCACCAATCGCTCACTCACTCAGTCATACCACACTCATACATCGGCACGGGGGGTTGTCCAGTGACAGGGCAAAAGTGGGTGGGAGCTGGTCGAACCACACATCTTCTGGTTGAGAGATGGCCACTTTACCACCTGAGCCACTGCCTCTCTCCACTATACTGTACGCTTTGCCTATGTTAATGATGTGACAATCTGAACCGCTCTCGGTTATTCTGAAGAAATGAACTTGCCGAGGAAAGTTAATCTCCCACACAAACGGTTATAACTCAATCTGCCTGCTTTCTGGGCGGCCGTTTATCCTCATCTCTCACAATTAGTTGTCCACTTTTGAGGAACGAGATTAAAATGCAGTTAGCTCTTATTAAACACAGAAGCGCATAAGGGATGTCTGTGTGCTGCGGGGTGAAAAGGTGCAGAAGTGAGAGCGTGGGCGTGTGTTTGCGTGTTTTTGACATTAGGCGCAGGGTGTGAAGGGCGGGGGCTCTGGATTCCCAAGCAGGGCCTTATTGGAGATGATTACGCTCATAAAAACCCCTTCTCTGTAAATTGTCCCCTCCCCGCCTCCCTCCTCTTCCTCTCATGTGCAGTCTAAACACACTTAATCAACAGCAGGTGTGTCCTCATGCATTTACCAGCGCCTTGCCGACAACCTCCAAAACATTAGCCCGTCTGAGGAAAACGGCATCTTTCCATCTTCATTTCAGCGAGGACCGACTAAAACCAGGCACAGACAAATGAGCGGACGGCGGAGTTTATTGAATTAATACGTTTTGGTGCTTGGATCTCGGTAGTTAGAGGCATCACTGATGGGATGATAATGATTTATTTATCAGGAGTTTAGACGCTGCTGTTTGTAAGAGGAGGAAATTAAGAATTTAAGAAAAGAAACAATCACACACCAGACGACAAGGTATAACATAATCTGTAGTAAGGCTGCACAATATATCGCAAAAAATATCGTATCGCGATAATAGGTGATGCAATATCTGTATCGCAAGAAGCCACAATATATATCGCAACATCACTAAAGTCTTCATCTGACTGAGATCGACGCATTTTTTTGCAAACTCTGACAAAAACAAACAATGCACAGAACTTACAAAGGTGTAAAAGTTCAGTTTTAGTTAAACATTTCCTAATATAGTTCAGTTTTACCCTTGTTTTTAATGACTTCTGCTAGCTGGAAAACCTTTGATTTGTGTTTAATGTGAATGTAACATGTCATGTTGAAATGGTTTGGGAAAGTATCGCAATATTATCGTTATCGCCATATTGCACCACTGTATGGCAAGTTGATTAAATATCGTGCAGCCCTACTCTGTGGTGGTAAAGTCACCACAGCTGCCTTTCTGCATCATCGGACCCTCCAACCACCATCAACCAAGCTACCGAGTAATGCCACAAACAAACTACTAACAAACAAACTTACCTTTTACAGGATGGTGGGGGAATGTGTTTTTGGACTGTGCCCTCGACACTCTGGGTAAGAGCAGGATTGGGGTCAAGATAAGGGTTAGGGCAAGGGATAGGGTTGAATTTAGGGTAAGTCACTGACCCCTGTTCATCATATTTCCCCCCTGCCGTCGTGTAGGAAGCACACTTGAAACCTCACTTGGCTTCTGAAACTAAGAAGTAATTAGTTAAGATGCAGTGATTGGCTGACAGCAACAAGCAAAGTGACAGCAGGTGGGAACGAGGTAGGAAATAGTCTCCGCGGTTGAATTGTACATCTTCATCTCCTGTAAGATAAAGTCTGCTCCCTGACAGATATGAATGAAAGTTTGAATGTGACCAAATGTCTAACAAATTGCTTTCCTTTTACTTTGTTTCCTAATTTGTCTCTTCTCTCCGGGCTCCATCGCTCTCCCGGCACTTCCCTGCACCCGCTGTCATTGGTGTCTCTCGATTCAACAATGGGATACGCCAATGCTGGGGATCCGCTAGGTTAATACGGTTACCCGGATAACAATCTTCCCCCGTGATAGATGGCCACACACTGTATATGTGTTGAGTGATTGAGCAAGTGGCTGAGTGAGAGATAAAGTGAGCGCTAGCCGTGTAAAAATGTGTGTGTGTGTGTGTGTGTGTGCGTGTGCGGTCCGCTGGCTAGCCCTCGGCGTGTTAGCCAGTGGAGGGGCCCGCCGGATCCGTCAGAAGAGAACAATGGCTTTTAAATGAATCTGGGAGCTCGTAAATCACACAAAGAGTGAAGCCCAAATGCAGCGCTGATTGCCTGGACGTCAGATTCGGAGGCGGACGGCAGGATGGAACGAATGAAGGGGAGAGTGAGCGGAGAGCCCCAGCGAGACACCTTGTTAACGCCTGAACAAAACGCCTCTATTAGGATCCAATGGCCTACTTATGCAAATGACTCCGCATAGACAGTAGTACAGTAGCAAGATTTGAACTCCTGTCCTTGGGAGGCGCACGCAGCCAGACAGGACAGATGTAAATAATTCAAAGCGTTGTTTTGCTTTAAGAATGCTCAATGATCTTGTTTGTTGGTTGGTAAAGTAGTGCGCCAAAGTCATAGAAAGGTGTTTAGGAAATTATTAATTAGACTTTTGTCAATAAGCTGAGACTGTATGTCTGGGGTTGCCTTGTGCTGCTCTCGGTCATGGGTTCTAGTCCAGGCTCTTACTTGCTACAAAAGTATTACCTGACATTTATGGTCATTTATGCTTTTCAGTAAGTGATGCGAGTATTGTCTTGTATTATTTAAAGGTGCATTATGCAACTTTTTAAGCAGAAAAAAAGTTGATATTATTGTATATTTGACCTTTCAGTGACACACACGCTGTATGAGTGGTTAGCATAGCGCCTTTACTTAACATCCCGGTGACCTCTAGGATGCTCCTGGATCAATTGTTTTTAGGGGTTTCTGGTAGGTTTTCACAGCTGATGAATCGGTCTCCATGGTTACATAATACTTTCCATTCACAAAACTGACCAGAAACGAAATCGAATTGATCCTGGAGCGTCAGAGAGGCCACCGGGACACATCAAAAGTTGCGTAATGCTCCTCTGACATTATTTCTTAAAACAAACAAAAAGCCACAACTGTGTTCCGTAACACTTAAGAGCTATTGTACACACTTGGGATTAACCATACATAATCCAATTGCCCTGCAGAGATAGCCTGTGGCAGCTTCTTGTCATGCCTGTCGCTGAGACAGTATGTGTTAATTCTCTGGAGTTGTAAATCGTTCGAGCCATCCCCATGCTGGTTGATGCGAGTGTTGCCTCAGAGCTGAGATGAGTGGTAGGCGCAGTGTAATTACAGGTATGTGGATAGAAAACATGCAATTAGACATGTCGCTGAGGCTTTTTGCACACTGCTGCTACTCCTCTGCTCAGACCGCTTATCTCTTGAACAAACCCAGTTCATAAAAGGTTAGGATGCAGAAAAGGTTGACAATAAACAGAGTAATGCTTTGTTATTGTACTGTACCATGACAAGGCAATATCTCAAGACAATTTCTCATTTAAATACTCTTTGAAACTAAAACAGTATTTTTTTTAGCATCTATACTCATAATTGATGAGTGAAATTTCAGATTTGCAAAACATTACATTCAGATGCACTTTTTTTGATCCACTGTGTACCTTTTTCCGACTCAGAGGCATCCGTTTCTCGAGCTGCTTGTCACTCTGTTTGTGCAACAGCAACTGGACATGACCCCATGGCGACTGTTAGGGTTGACCTCACTGGGCCACCATCGTGGACTAAGGTTACAGAGGAGAGGTCAAAGGGCGTGCGTGGTTGGACAGTGCTGGCCGTCTCAGCTGTCTTTTCTCTGGGAAAGCGGGCAAACTAAAATAGAAGACAGAAAACGAGTGTGAGAAAGTGAGGACACTGAACGGACAGGTGCAACGAGGACTATAGAACCTTTTTATGAGTGATGTGTGAGGCCTGGTGACGAGAGCAGCATTCTTTCCATTACTCTTGTTTGACTGCAAGTACTGACTGTAAAAGATACTCAAAAGTTAAGTTGTTAGATCAATTACTTTAATTCAATGACACTTAGGTAAAATAAATAAATAAGAAGAAACAAAGCGAAAACATGACGCCACACTCTTTTATTTCAGTACATTGTCGACTGGCTGTTTAGGACATTGGAACTCCAGACTCCAACTTGCCGCTGTGGTTTTTGTGGTCAGACTGTTTGGCTACGGTTAACTGGGTCACTCTGAGTGAGAGACACACACAGAGAGTGAACTGTGAACTTTGACTTTTCCCTTCTATAGGGTGGCCACACAAATCATTTGCCGACTATACTTGCAATAGAGATAAGATATTTAACATTGATTATTCTTTTAATCATTTCAATAATGTTGATTATTCAAATTATTATAGAAATATGCTGATCCAACCTCTCATCACATACTGTAATATTAGGCCTATTTGCCCCTTTTAGATCAGCAAGAAAGCAAAGCCACAAAAATCTGAAAATCTGGTAATATTAATCTCTTAACCTCCACTTGAACTGAGCACATTTTCTCCAGTTTGGCTTTGCCCAGATCTAAAAGCTTCTTGAAAAAAGCAAAATGGAGACACAAAACGAGGATGAAAATGCAACAACAAGCCACAAAAGAGCAACTAAAAACGTGACGAAACAACAAATTGACAAAAAACGGATGAAAACACGACAAAAAAGCATTAAAAAAAGTTATGAAAAAGCAACAAAAACACGGCGACAACGTGACATCATTTATGTAGGTCTTAGCTTTCGAATGAGGCGTTACGCTGGCCTATAGGCATCGAGAAGCTTTTAGAGATGGGTATAGCCGAATTGGAGAAAATGCGCTTGGTTAAAGTGGGGGTTAAGAGGTTAAACAAAGAAAACACATTTCTGATAGTTTGCACAAAAATGTCTTATTGTCCTGGAGAGATATTAATTTTGGCCAATATCGCCCACCCCTAATTTGTATATTGACAAACTTTGGGTGTCCAAATAATGCATATTTCTACAGCTCTGGATGTAATTGTAAGTAAAGTGGCGAGAGGTCACTTGCAGTCTTAACTTCAAAGACACATTTTAGGAGCTTCCTTGTGATACTTAAATTTATATTGTGTTAAATATTATCTTGAAGGTTGGCCATAGTCTTTCTTAACCCACAATAGGCCCCACGTTATACTAAAATTGACTGCTGCTGGCCATTAGTGTCGGTAGGTACTTTGCTACGCATAACTTTCTGACCTTCATGCCTCAAAGAGGGTATTAACTTGCTGCTCCATAAACTTAAGAAACGTGCATTGTCCTATAGATCTGTGCAGCGATTCCAAACCTTTTTTGTCTCTCCTTAGCTCAACTCAGCCGGTAGTGTAGTGGACAAGGCTGTTGTTATATACACATACTGAATGTTGCTCTCCATGTTTCACCTTATGTCAGTCTGAACTGCCCTATCCACTAAAGCATACAGAGCAAAAACCTAAAGACTGAGAGTACCGCTAAGTAGAGTTTTAGAAAGAAAGAAATCTGCTCAGAGAATATAATCCCCCTGAGCACTAAAAGTGGGTGCTCGGAGTGATTATGGGCAAAACAGGTGGGCCTTCGTGTTACAGAGAGCAAATGTGCCGTTCGTTGTTGTTATGGTGATATTTTAAGTATTTTCTGTGACACATTGGCCGTCTCACAAGCACATTGCACATATTTGCACGTAGTCTCAGAGCTGGGTTAAAAGGGGGTGTTGTGAAGCTGTGATAGTCGTAATTAAGAGCCTTAGGGAGCAGAGCCTTTAGGCCTTTAGTCCAGCCTTTTAGACCCAGCCCAGACTCTGCTCGTCAGACACAACTGTTTATGGTTCATTACACACAATTATATGTCGCAGCCCACTTGCACTTGTCTCACTCTCCATCCACATTTAGTTTATGTTTAGATTGTTTAAAGCTCCAGGAACTTTTCAATACATATGTCAAAACTTTCCATTTATTCATTGCCTCAGAATCATATAAAGCACATGAACATTGGCAGGACAGGCACTCTCATATTTATCCACTGTTCATGATTATTTTACCTGTAATATGGTTGTATTTGTTGGAATATTTGATTCGATTTCAAATTACGCATAGTAATCCTATATTATATTCAACCTTTTCATGAACATTATTTTTGGTTTGTAACCTATTTATGAACTACTAAACTAAAGGATGCTCTCTTCACTATGGAACTATTAATTACAGTGTCATGAGACTACAAGCCATAGTTTAGAAAACTGATCGTAAACATTATTTGTTTCAGTATGGTCTGATCTATAACTTATGTTGATCTATTTTTATAATCTATTTATAACCCCCCAGAGAATACATCCTGACAAGTCAGAGGAAGTGCCAACTTGCACGGAGCCCCATGAAGGAGGAAAGTCAAGAACAGGTGAAAATGCTAGGTCCAATTATAAACCCAAGCCTGTACAAACACTCATCCATCTTGAAACTGTTTGAGCTCCCAGCATGAGAATGCCATAAGTAAAAGTCATTGTAAGGCTCAAAAACAACAGAATAGAGTCTTATTCTTCTCTTTGCTAAATTTAACAAATAAAGTGGTCTTTTCAGAAAACCCCCAACCTCAACTTTGTTTTTAGCCAAAACAAACAGAGAAATGTCCACTAAAGGCATGTAGGTCTGGCCTAGTTTCACCGTCTAAAGGTCCCGAAAGTCCCTTAAAATACAGTATCTGGGGAAAAAAGCATTGTCTTAAAAATATGAAGTAATTACCTTTGGTCAATGTGAAATGTTTATGCCATTGGCAAATACAAGCAACACAATGGGGTCATAATGGCTAGACTTTTCATACATTTACTAAATCTTGTCGAGGGCGAGAGAGCACAAGTGATGTATCCCAGATCCACCTATAATTTCTTCCAAACTAGTTAAAACTAGCATTGCCTGCATTGCAGTCTGAATACACCCACTTCACAAATACACAGTCCATTCAGAACAATGGCTGATTTCAAAAATAATAATGATAATGTTTGAGCACATTCGATAGAAACATACCACATCCTGGTGTGAGCTACAGCCTGTGAGTCAACAACCGCAGGTGGCAAAGTCGAAATGCTCAAACTCCCATGTTGTTATTACAGCCTGAAGGTTTGCATAATCTTTGCTGTGACCTGCAGCTGGATTTGGATAAGGACAATATTAAATAGCAAGTTTAGACAAATCCATATTCGAGCTGGGATGCTGCAAAGATGCATTAACCGTCAAATTAAGTATTTTCTACATGTCATTTGCATCTCTCTTGATGATCTTTAATGGAGGGTTACATTTATGGTGCAGCATGGGAAGGTATGGACAACTCTTGTAAAGCCATGTTTTTAGGATGGATACAATATGTGACATGATGTCCATATACTAGTATCGCATTAATCCTAAAGTCTGCTCAAAACATATCCATAACAGACCTTCTTTTGTATATTCACCCAAATACTTTTTGGAAATAGTTGCCCGGCCATGTAATACTAAGAAAAAAAGTCATTCAAAATAGTTCTCACCTTAAAGACAGTTTGGCTTTGTTGGCTTTAGTCTGTGCACCCATGACTTTAACGTTCACAAACAAAAACATTTTAATTTCTATTCTGTTTTATCACGTGTCACCCATTTTCGGCTCCACTGTATGTCCGCTTTTGTTTTGTTCACTTTTTATTTACCATTTCCTGTGTTTAGTGGAAAGCCCCCTCAGTCAGACAGCGCAGTCCCGATCCCGTACTTTGTCTCGGCGTGTCTCGGTTCAGCGGGCTATGTAAACACGTGGGGTGGATTACAGCTGCCCTGGTAGGAGAGCAGTGGGACATGCAGTGTGCGTAGGTGTTCAACATATTTATGTAAGCATGCTGCCATATGTGTGCTGGAGATCGCAGTTGCAAGAGCAAATGAAGAGCTCTGGAGTGGCAGCCTGTCTGTCTATTGTGTGTGGGAAGGGAAGAGGTACTAAGGATCTACTTTAACAAGTGAGGGGAATTGCAAAACTTGGAGCTTGTGCGGGGAGTGGATGCCTCATTAGGCGTGTATACTCTTGAGTGGTTATGGACAGCTGTGGAGATAATTTCAACCAGAAATGGGAGTCAAAAGATCTCGTAAATAAATCTGGACAAAGAAGAACAGCACTGGGCAAATTCTCCTTAAGAATATGAACAAAGAAAAGTAAACTAATGGAAAGGCACCAAATTGCACAAAAAGAGAAGTATTCTTCAAAATGGTTGGTGTTTCTTATTCATCTCACTATTATTTGTGCTTGGCTAATACTGATGTAAAATTTCTCAAAACATTAACAACACACTTTCAACAGGATTCTCCACACCTCAGTAAATCTTTTATTATTTTTTTCATAATAATTACTGTAATTACATATTTGGAGTTTGTGAGCATTCATGGCAATTGGTGTTGCTGTATGCGCACTCCCACAAAATGCAGTGTTTTCAAAAGGAAATACCTTGACAGATTTTTGGAGTAGCCGCCCGGGTACCTCTCTCCCACTCTCTCCTCCCTGCACTCTCCCCACGCTCTTCCTTTGGTGTAGTTTTTGGTGTTATTTTACACTCGCACACCCTTCCTCTGGCTTAGACTACACTCTCCTCCCAGGCACTAATGTTGTATAACTGCCGCTGGTGAGCAGAAGTTGAACACACTCTTGTGCGAGCATGAGAAATGATGTTTTAGTCGTTTAAACGTATTGCCATTGCCAGATTTGGGGAGTTTGTTTTCTGTGTAGTTCTGTGTATGTGAGCAGAATATTTCAGAAAACCTCTTTACACTAGATCACAATAATACCACTTGCACTGTAGAATAAGAAAAACAAAGTTGCCATTTTGAGATGATGCCTTGGCAGTGATCTGCACAGTTCACGGTGTGCATGAAGTTTTATTTCTTTGTCTTGAGACAGTGTGTTTATGTAACACACTGGCACCCACATTGCTGCCAATCCTAAACAAAGAAAGCCCACTCTGAAAAAGGAGTATCAAAAATGTACAGCATTACATTTGGTGATTTTCTAAACTAGGGATTTTACTTCCCCGGTTACCTGAAACCAGTGTATGGCGCTGTTTCCATTTTTCAGCATGTACAGTAAAGTTCACTTTTCTAATTTGGGTGATTGACAGCTTTCGTTACCAGTCTGTCTGATGTGGGGATTAATCATGCGCACTGTGGGAAGTGTAGTGGTATGGTTTTAGAGAGTATTGCTTAGACAGCAAAATGGTCCCAATTAAGTGAATAGTGGAGAGCAGTGGGGCCACATCTATCTTGACAGTACATTTTTGACAGCAATTTAAACATTTCTTCTTCAAAAAAAACTCAATACAGTAAATCAATCTCCTTTATGCAAGGGGGTTGTGTGGCTCAGGTTGTTGGAAGCTACAGTAGACAAGAAGAGGAAGATAAACAGAAGTGATTGTGACTGGGGTGCTCAAGGTTTCATTGCTTTGTTGACGCTAGTCTACGCTATCAGCGCAGTGAACAAGCTTGGACTATGCTCCCAGCTTGATAAGGTCGAACATCTTTTCTCATATATCTGTGTAATAGGGCTTCACAATTAATCGCAGGGAAATAAAAATCACAATAATGACAGAGGCTGCAATTATTTTTAAATGGTGCAGTTTCCTTTGCAGCCAACAAAATGTCCTGTTTTGACCTCAACAAATGTTCTATATTTGTTTAGAAGCTCATATTTCTGGTTTCTCTCAAGGGTTAATGTTCCTGGAAAAACCCCAATTAGGTATTTTTCCGAGATCTGGCAACCCTACGACATATTGTAAACTTAAAAGTCACAGTTCCAATTGCACACTCCTGTCAAATTTGTTCCCCCAAAACCTTTATCCTTTTCAATCATCCATCCATCCATCCATTTACTCCCACTTGTCCGTTACCGGGTCGTGGGAGCAGCTGTTGGAGCTGCCCAAATCACATAGCACCAGGCCCCTATGGCTCCTCCTGCAGGTGGTGGGTCCACAGGAGGATCAATCAATTCTTTATTTATAAAGCGTTTTTCAAAGTTGTAACGCAAAGGGCTTTACAGATTAAAACCAGTTCCCGCCCACCCAACCATCCACTCTTCCAAATAAAAACAGACAATAATACTGCTCACCCCACCCCCCTTCCCATAGCCACGCACACACACACACACACACACACACACACACACACACACACACACACACACACGCACACACACATAGACACACATGAAGAGATAATGGACGTAGGGCTGAGTCCAGGTACAGATAAACCAGGTAAGGAAATACCATCAGAGGAGCCGTCTGCACCAGGAGCGGCACATCAGCCGCAGCCACAGGGCACCGCCACAGGACGCCCAGCAGAGGCTCAGCAGAAACACCACACCTCCATCGGGGCACCCAGAGGACAGCGCCCACACAGCCACAGTCAACCACCGCTCCCGGGGCAGAGGGCTCCCTCAGAGGAAACACTGGAGATTCTAAAAATGCAAAAATGCAATATGCAAATAATAACATTCAAATAAGATAAATTAAAACAAATACAAAACTAACTAAGAACCAATATGATAAGCTAATTATAAACATAAATAATAATAAACATGATTGAATAAATAAGTAAATAGATATCAGCTAACGACTAAGCTAAAAAGGTGGGTCTTGAGCCTGCTCTCAAAAACATGAACGTTCTCTGCGGTCCTGAGCTCCTCCGGCAGGTCGTTCCAGAGGCGAGGGCCATAATATTGATAAGATGCCTCGCCGTGAGTCTTTCTGTTGACTTTAGGAATAACTAGGAGACCCCTGCCAGAGGAGCGAAGGGGCCGTGAAGGTTCATAAGGTAAAAGCAGTTCTGAAAGATAAGAAGGACCAAGACCATTAAGACATTTAAAAACCATTAAAATAACTTTAAAATCGATCCTGAAACACACGGGGAGCCAATACAGCGACTCTAAAACCGGTGTAATGTGGTCCCGCCTCCTGGTCTTCGTCAGGACACGAGCTGCTGAATTTTGTAAAAGTTGTAAACCTGAGATACTCTTTTTGGGAAGACCAGAAAACAGGGCATTACAGTAGTCGATACGGCTGGTGATAAAAGCATGCATTAGCGTCTCCGTGTTGGCCCGAGAGAGAATGGGGCGGACTCTGGCTATGTTCTTTAGATGGTAAAAACCTATCTTTGTGATATTCTTAATGTGTGGAATTACACACATTAAATTAATGTAGTTTGGGTAAAAGTTTCTCTGTCTGGGCCGTAGGACTAAAACTTCAGTTTTATCCTGGTTAAGCTGGAGAAAGTTTAACCAGGACATTTGCAACATGTTATGAACTTTGACAGGAATTATTCCTGAATTTCTGATGTTCGTGGCGGAGCACCAAACTCTGAGCAGCATATTCTTTTCTCCTTTCCCCTCGTACCTTTATTCTTAACCTGCTTTCACACAATCAGCAGTGACAGTTTAAAGGCGCTCGCGTTTTGTCAACGGCAGAAGTGTCAATGTCTCCTAATGATATGAGGTGACATTCCACGGTGCACGCACACACAGGAAGCACAAGTCGAAAGGCTCTAGGAAACAGGAAGTATACCAAGGATGAGCCGTTCCACTCACTTGCAGTAATGCTCATACCGCAGTCTGGGGAAGCTGTCAGGAGATGAGGGGATAAGCATCGTCACAAGTGGAAGTGAGCAGAAAAAGAAAGATTGTGAAGCAAGATGTTCCTAGTTCTACAATGTATGGGTAAAGGGACTGGCGTATGTCATATGTAACTTGTAAAAATATGGAAAAAAGTTTTGTGACACAACTTTACTTGAATTTTATACTATTTCCAAGTAGTAGAAGTAATAGTTCGTGATAAATAATTAGTCCCGAGCCGCTGCGCTGCGGTGCCATTGTGGCCCACCTGACCAGCATGTTTTTCGAGGTAGGATAAATCGTTGCACCCGGCTGCCTTCAGTGCTCCTCTGAAACGGTGCACTGCCTCTTGGGTTTGTCCCTGTTTACAGAGCGTGGTGTCCTGCACTGGTCAACTCGTCGACCTCCTCCTTCCTCTTCCTCCTGCGCAGCTCCCTTGACTCCCGCCGTGCCGCCTCCTCTTGCTCCTTCTCATCTTCATCTTTGTCCTCCTCCTTCTCCCTCTGATGCCGTTCTTCACCTGCGGGTCACCTGTAACACTCCGCCTTACAGAAGAGCCAGGACTCAGTGAATATAAAAACACAACAGTCTTTCACTATCTTCTGGGCAGAGCTCAGCAGATGAATGTATTCTCAGGTGAACGTACATTAGCCAGAACAATAGTGTGCCTTAGCTGCGAGTCATGCCCGGATACCTCCTCGATTGCCCCTTTTTTGTTTACTGTTGCGCCTCTTGTGACGCCTCCAATGTGCTGCAGGTGTATGCGTGTGTGTGTGTGTGTGTGGGGGGGGGGGGGGGGAGGGGGGATACAAATCTCAACATTTGAGATTTGTATATCTCAAATGTTGCTCAAAAACCTTTAGGTCCTCAGTTAGCTGTTTGTTTACGTAAAAAAAAAAAAAAGAAGCTGTTTCCTTCGTGGCCAGTAGGGCTGAAATTTACAAAAACCCAGGAAAGATGTACGAAAAAACATCCCGTAAAACAATGTGGAACACAGGCACTACAAATGCAGTTTGTAGAAAAGGGCAAAAACGCTGCTGTACCAAGGGAGAGGAAAGCTGCTGCTAGTTATGCTGCGTTTACACATAAGCACGATGCGTTACGAATGTCATTTTTCCGTCATTCGTGACGTTCGTGACGTGACTTAACGCATCTCAATGGGATTCTTAACAGAACGCATCAGCTCGTGACATTCGTGACGTTCGTGGAGAAAGTTTTTGTCTGTCAAAAAATCTTCCACGAATGTCACGAATCACCCTCTGTTCGTGGAGTTCGCAGCGGAGCGTGTCCTTTCGTGAGGAGTAGTGGCGCTTCGTAATTCAGCGTGAGAGCATTCGTAGAGCATTCGTGGAGCAGAATCACTGTTTTCACGCTCAAAATTGACAGAAACCCACGCTACGCCCAAAGTAAATGTTGGTACCTGCAGTAGCTATGCCAAGGAAAAGTGTCACAAAGTCGGCCAATCCGCGGTCCAAGCCACGGAGCAGCACCTGAAGAAACACTTTCAGCACCCCGAGCCGCTGCCGCTCCTCGGGGTGCTGAAAGTGTTTCTTCCTCCTGCTTCGTACCTGATGTTCGGGAGTTGGAGCCAGACGAGCCCAATGACTCAGGGGAGAGCACGGCCTCTGCTCCGCCTCCAACCCGGCGGAAGAAGATCACTCCACTTTCGCCCAATTCTTGACAGATTTCGGACAGAACGCGAATATTCCTAGTGACCCGTAACAGCGCGTGGCACCGCGGGACACCACGCAGCACCGCGCAACACCACGCAGCAGCGCGGGACGCATATTCGTGACCGTGCGTAATAATTCGTGCCATTAATCGTAACGCGTAGTAACAGGTCGCAACAGTTAGTGGCGGCGCGTGAAACCTCGACCCCGAATCATCAAATTCGTGATCCTTGGCCACGAATGTGCATTTGTGGCATTCGTAACGCATCGTGCTTATGTGTAAACGCAGCATTACCCTACTCCTTCATCCAACCTCCTAGTTGTGTGCTATATATATATATACTGTATCTGTATGTGTACATTTCCTTCCTATTGTATAACCAGCATAGCAGTATCCTAAATATATCTTGATGATGATTATTTATTTAATGTGGAAACTTAATAAAATGTAAACGATTTAACACAAAGTCTGATCACCCACCGCTGTGACACGTACATGCACGTAATTTCTTCCGTTCTCCAAGCTGTAATTTGATAGAAGCTTAACGAATGGCTGATTAGGATGTTGATAATAACAAATTGAAATGTAAATGGTAAATGGTAAATGGTCTCAACTTATATAGCGCTTTTCCACCTTCATTAGGCACTCAAAGCACTTTACAGCAAAGAACCTCTCACCCGTTCACACACCAATGTACGCAGACACTGGAGGCAAGGTGGGTGAAGTGTCTTGCCCAAGGACACAACGACAGCGTGCACCTTCAGGAGGCAGGATTCAAACCCCTGAACTGCCCAAAGCCTAATTATTCCAAAACAATCAATTTACACAAACACGTTTTATGGGATTTCACACACGGAAAGGTCAATTGCTCAGAGCAGCATTAATTAATCATAATATTTAACACCACAGACTTGTGTTGCACAGAGTGGGAAAGCGCCGCGTCTGCGTACTCCACCGGAGTGTTATAAATGATAGGGTTACTGTAACTGAGGGGACAGTGGTGGGGTAAGTAAGGGGGTGAAGAGGAGGAAGCGGGAGGAGGGGCCTATTGCCAAATAAAGAAGCTGCATCTTTCTATTAATGTCATACTCTCGTTATACTGTATTACTTCAAGTCAACTACCACTGCGAATGCTCCCACCTACCACTACAGTCACTAGTCCTGCTACTGCGGCTGGTACGATACTACTTCAATTACTTCCACTGCTATTACTGCTGTTGCTGATACTCATGAGATGTCTCAATGTACCCACTTGTCACAACAGTTGACTATAAGGTTTGTGTGAGCTCTCAGTCATCCAGGCGTGTTCCAACGTTGCAGGAAGCTTAAAGTTCTTGAATGAGAGGCAATATGTATTCACTTCTAAACAATCTAATCCAGATTACCATCTTTTAAAAAGCGCCATGATGCAAAGGAAGACTCTGTTGCCGTATGTGAGGTTACTGTGTTAGTCATTGACACAGTGAATGGTACAAGGGAAGCTCTAGTATATTGTCACAGCGTTAGATAGATAACGCAGGGTGAAATGGGGAAAGCAGGAGAACTGGCCGGCTGCCAGGTCCCGTGCAGAGCCAGGTGCACAATGTAGGGTACAGTGGTGTCCTTCCTCAGCTCCCCCATGGAGGGCACCCGCATATACCCCGCCTCCACTGTCCCAGTACCCTCTACTGCTGCTGGGACACTTCTCCTCCAGCGCTGCCCTGGATAGCACTGTGTACAAAATGACTTTAAAGAAGCCTTTTAATGTCTTTTTTATGTCTTTTTTTCATGCATTGGTAACTTTCCTGTCCATTCTCCTGCTAATTTTGTGGTTGATTATGGGTCATTCCATCCATCCATCCATTTTCTTCAACTTGTCCATTGCCGGGTCGTGGGGGCAGCCGTTGAAGCTGCCCGAATCCCATTGCACCAGCCCCTATGGCTCCTCCTGCAGATGGTGGGTCCACAGAAGGACGGCCTCATGGTTCTAACCGGGCCTGTTGGTCTCTCATAAGAGGCTTCTGAACCGCTCTTTGTCTGACCCGTCACCTAGGACCTGTTTGCCATGGGAGACCCTACCAGGGGCACGAAGCCCCCGACAACAGAGCTCCAGGATCATTCAGGTGCTCAAAACCCCTCCACCACGTTAAGGTGGCGGTTCCAGGAGGGGTCATTCCATGCATTTAAGTATAAATACTTTGCCTGCTTGTTTTTTGTTTGTTAGAACCACTTGAAAAAATAAAAGAAGGGTGATTGATGAGTATGTCTTTAGCGCCACAGATGATGTCCACATGTCCCGCCCACACGCTCCCTCCTTTTATCCTCCATACGTTGGACAGTTTTATGACTGTTGTGTTGTGACAGTGTGAAAGGCACAGGAAGGAAAGAGTGCGTTTCCCCTGATGCCCCTGTGGACCGGAGCAGATAAGAGCACACACATACGCCACAATCACAGCAGAGCACTCACAGCCCCTCCTCCTGTGGGATGTCCCGTACAGAGGCACTTACACCAGCTTCCACCAGCTCAGGCCCTAATACGCCACCATTCCATCAGTTATGTTAGTGTCCTTTACTTTGTACTCCCATGTCTTTGATCTCGAATCTTGTTATGTGGGGCTGAGAAAATAAAATGCTTTAGTTTCACTCTACAGTACGTTGTTAATTTTAAAATGATGCAAAACCTTTTTGCAGATGGCATCTTTAAACAAGTTACCCTTTGCATTTGACCCATCCGTACAGTCATCCATACAGACTCTTACGGTCGGGTAAAACTAATGATACTCAATGCAATTGATTCAATCAATCAAACTTTATTTAGAAAGCGCTTACAACATTACAACAAGCGCTTACAACAAGATTACAACATTTAAAACAATACGCCCCACATCATATATATATATATATACACACACATAATATACAATATATAATTAGGACTAAATAAATAGATGTCAGTTAAAAGCTAAGCTAACAAAATGCTTCCACTGCCTTCAGTGCTTTGCCAGTGCTGGCAAAATCACCATTTGCTCTAGTATTGTTTTTTCTTTCTATTCTATACTCCTTGAGCTTCCATTGCTACAATGACAAGCCATTTTACTGCTCATTGAGTTGCCTTGTGTACGAAATGCGCGGTATAAATAAAGTTGCCTTGCCTTGCCTACTGCTCCTCCCACTACTACGATGTTAACCAAAAAGGCTAAACCAACTAACTTAATAACTTAAGTAGTTTATATGGGCAGAATGCACCGTGCCCTTTATTATTTGATTTATTTGTGCACAAAAGCAGTCATTGCAGTTGTAATTAGAGGACTTACATGAACGCCTTGGAGGGTGCTACTCACACTGTCTATGTTATTTTCTTTGATCGCGCATGTGTGTGTGTGTGTGTGTGTGTATGTGTGTGTGTGTGTGTGTCCGCCCTGACGTAAGCCGCTCTATCTGATGATGCCCTTCTAATCCCTTCAGTGATGTGTCATGAATATGGAGTTTAAGTCTGAAATCCCTCGGGACACACAGGCTATAGATAGGACTGCTCCTTCTTTGCACACACCTCCAGCAGCTGGCCTGTCCCGCTCCAACAGACCCCTTCACTGACCCCTGCGACTGGAGAGGGTCCGAGCCGGGACAGCACTGAAAAGGGTGATTAAAGAAAGAGGTACAGTGCAAAGAATATGCTGGAGGAAATGCCTGAGCAGTGCAAAATGTTCTGAGCGTGCCCTCAGAAGTGTTAAATATGTGACAGATGCTTATTTTCATAATTCTGGTCATTTTTCCTACCTCTGCTTTTAATGTGTTTGCAAGTTTCCGGAATCAAAAATGTGAATAAAATGTTTGTGTGTAGATGATATTAAATGTTCTTAAAACAGCTGTCCAGAGCAGTGTGTAGACACCGTTCTCCATGATCTGAGCGATCAAAGGTATCTTTATCTATAGGTTCAAGAATTTACAACACCTCAAACCTATAGTTGCTTGTATAGTCCATGCCACGTCCTAATGGGGAATAAGTAATACTTATTCTATGCCATTATACAGGCAGCACACACAAGCAGCCAATTTATATCCTAAAAATGTCCACTTTTAAGCAGGCAAAGAAACAGAACATATTTCTAAGATTTTATTGAGCGTGAGTTGTTTTATTGCTTAAGTTAGTGTAGTTTTAGTATGAAAACAGTACAGTGGAAAACCACAAAGTTATGTAGCAGTAAAGTGCCATTGTTCTTTGATACAAAATGAAACATCTCTGGTTTGCTCGTGGGTTCTTTAATCTATGTATAGAGTGTGCTACAAAAATTACCTTTCAGAACACAATTAAAATCTTGTTTGTGATTTTCATTTGTCTCCATTTTGTCAGCTCAGAATGACCCTTTGCCATAATAAAATGAAAATGCAGTTATGCAAACATAAATCGTTGGTCTCTAACTCCCACTGTGATATGCAGGTGATAACCGACATAATGTAAGTCTAATCGCTGGCTCTGCTTTGCTTTAGCCCCATGTGTATCCCACCACACCCCATAAGCCTGCCTTCCCATATGGCTCGGGGATAATAAAGTGAACAACTAGCAACACGACTATGAGCTTCAAAGCCAAGCAAGTCACAGGAATGTTTTTTACTGCCCCTCTTCTTGTAATGTTGCAAACTTTTGCTGCTCATACAGTGTCAGAAAAGTGATGGACTAAGTTGGGTGGTATATTTCTCTGTGTATGTTGGCATCTCAAAGTGCACTCGTGTGCGCCAAAGAAACCAGTCAGACGAGAACGTGAAGAGTCTGCCCTTGGGATGGAGTGACGAGGGGAAGGGGAATGGAGAGAGGGAGGCCTGGCAGGATGAAGGGAAAGGGAAAATAAACATTATGGGGAGGCTTGCATTGTTCTTTCAATCAGTGGTAGAAGAGGTATAGACCTGGGTTTGTCCTGATATATACTTATGTAGTTTAAGTTTGAAAATGGTGCAGAAAATGTGAGAGATCTGCCTTTTATGTCATTGGATCATGCAGCAGTCAAAAGCTGAGATGTCCTAATGTGCTTTTCCCTTGACACTTCCTCCAGCTTCTGAATATGTTTGAGGACAAAAAGATCAGTCCAAATCCATGTTTGTGTCCAGGAGGACATGCCTGTAGCACTGCGGGTCATGATCCTAAATGTCATAGCAATAATAAGTGACGTTTTTATGTGAGGACTCAAAACATGAAGCCAGAATCTTTTAACTCTGAATTTCTCTCTCTCCCAGGCCCCACTTTTCTCTCTGCACTTGTTCTGGTGGCTAAGGCCCCGCAGCAGGACTGAGATGAGCCGGCCCTGGATTTGGAGCGGGATCCAGCCCCCTGAGGGTGTGAGGTGGAGGGACACACTCACTGGGGGGGGGGGGCAGAGCGGGTGGCAGCACAGTCCTGGATCACCTTCAAAGAGCTCCTGTCCCTACGGAGCATGGGGCGGAGAGCGAGAAGGAGAGGCTAGAGTCATTGTAAAGCTCCACACTTAAGTAGTAACAATGCCTACTCATTATTAGAGTAAATATATATATTTAGCAAGATTAATTCAATTTAACAAAAAACATAACACATTTTACTGTCGTTAGTATTTTTAAGCTGCGAAGAACCATTTTTATTTGGTATCAAGTCCAGACCTTCATAAGGTAAGCATCTAAATAAAAAACACGATCATATATAATTTGTTGTTTGGAAATAATAACATTTGCACTTGTTTCATTCATTCAAGTTGAATCAGATATTATGCCCAAACAGATACTCAAAGGGTGGCCGTGCACTCCTGGATCACCTTCAAAGAGCTCCTGTCCCAGCGGAGGGTGCAGATTCCTGTGGAGAGTGATGTAAAAGGGGGAAGGTATAGAGACAAGGAAAAGGTGTGCAAAGAAAGAAGTGATTTTAAGCTGTAAGTTGTGCGAACAACATGCATGCACTTGCCCTTCATGAGGCAAGCAAGAGGATGATGATCTATCTGTGTGCATGAGCGCAGAGACAAGGGAAATCTGGCCCGGACAAAGGCGTTGCAGTGCCTCCCAGGAGCTTCCTTTGGGGCTGCAAGTCTTTGTTTGTGCGACAAGGATGAGGAGGAGTTTACCTTCAGTGCCCACCCATTTTAACATGCCCCGCCAAATATACAAGGACATCAGCAATCACATGATATTGTATAAGTTATTGGTGAAAAAAAAGAACATGTACATGTAGGGACATTGAAAACATGTCGTCAAGGGAAAATACAAATAAATGTATTTGTATAGCGCTGTCATAGACCCAGGTCATAAAGCGCTTCACAAGGAGCTATTTCCTTCACTCCATTCTCAGTGGTGGCAAGCTGTGCATAGTCTCAGCTGCCCTGAGGAAGAATGATGGAATAGTGGCGGCGAGTCTGTGCCATCAGACCCTGGGACCCCCACAAACCACTCACATTCAGTCACACACACATTCAGACATCTCGGGCTCTCGCCAAGCATCTATGATCCTGAGGCGGGTGAATTCCAGGACCATGGCCAATCTGTCAGGGCTGCACTTTTGAGCATTGCATCTGAAGTACATTAGGTTGAACTTACGTTTGCACCGTCCCATAGTTGTACATTTCGCTGCACTACTCTGGTAAATGGTGCGTTTTATAGTTTGTGCCTGTGTGCATCGGTGACAGACCTTCATCCCCAGTCTGGGTCAGCAGTTTGTTTAGCATCAATTAGAGGCTCTGTGTTCCTCAACACAAGCGTGAAGAAGAATTAACATGCAGTGGCACATTCCCACCACCATTTTACTTCACATTGCACTTCAGCCAAGACAGTATGGTGCACTGCTACTCAATCTATTAAGACCAGCTACCGTCTCAGAAGTTAGTCTCGCCAGGACCAACACTGGACTAACCCAAGCCTGAATACCATCAGAGGTACAAGAACCCCACTTTGAGGAGCACAACCACCAAGACTACACTGTGCTCTGATTTGTGGAAATGTTCATGTGTGTTTGACCGTTCTATTTTCCTCTCTGTCTACTCTTTTCCTCCCTGTCTCACGTTCAAGGACTTTGGTTTGACCACAGCCATTTCCCGTAGCCTCTGCTGCGCCTAGCAACGTGCTGCATACTTTCCATAGAACATGCATTTAATGTGGGAGAAGAAGATATACGGTAGATACTGGGGGGAAAGTCTGCCGTAGAGTCTGGTAGGATTCACATGTCTATCTCCTTGGTTTTTACACATTTTACTAGAGCTCCAAAAGAAGTCGGTCAGGTCTGAAGGAAAGTGCAGCTTATGACCACAATGAGTGCTTTAATCTGTGGTTGGACTTAAGAATGACTGTTGGCTTCATGCATTGTGCACAAAGAAGAGTGTTTTGATTGTAGGTCAAATATGATCATATCCAGCATGATACTCTTCTAAACTCCCCCTTTATTTTTTATTCCTGGTTCATTTTTGACTACATGCCTTACAATGTATACGATTTCTCAAATACGTGTACGTTGAGTATCAAATAGCCAAATGATTGCATGTTCAGGTGTGATAGTAGCATCATTATTTCCCTGTCCAAAACTGTGAACGATTCATGATCATTTGCTGCGGTGATGCTAGAAGTTATTAAAACACGCTCATGCATCTCAGGACTTTTGGATTGAATCTGTGCCAGGGAATGTACCCACACACAGGCCACGCTGTGCCAGAATCCTTCTTTCTGGCAGAGCTTAGATGATTATTTTCTTTCAAACTTCGACAACACCTTGTACATAAATCAGGACTCCGGTTTTAGCTCCTTTGTGACTATATTGTGCTGCGTGATGGGGGTGTCGTGCCTGTGGGTCGCCGCCAGAGAGGTTTCCCAGCTCTGCCAAGGTATGCCCTCCATTTTTTTTCTGCGTGGCACTGGGCTGTACTTGTAAACAGTAGGGAGATAAGTGTGGTTTACGTGGCTGAGGTGCTAGGTGCCCTGACATGTCTGTGCCAGGGCCCTGCGGGGTGTAATTATTCTGCCCTGGGTCAGCACTTCATCTGGGGTAAAAATACCTGCTCGCTTATAGAAGGGGCACAGAGGGGCAGCTCTTGCACACGGAAGTCTTCACACGTTCACCCACTGCACCTACAACCAGACTATTTCTGTTCAAGGTGTCACAGTGGCGCAGTTTGTCCTCTGACACAGGCAAGGAGTCATAGAGGTGTGCTACACAGGCTGATTAATGTTCTGGCCAGGTTAGCTTAATAAAAGCAGACTATATTTGATTTATTTTTAGACAGATCGAGACAATACAGTCATTTCAAAACCCTGCATCTGATTCGCCTCTTTAGAGGTTATAGCTATACTTTTACAAGTGACACACTGGATTGTAAAACATCTAAAAGATTATTACACAGCAGAGGTGCTCGTCATATAATTAGGATATAATGAAAAAGTGCATTCACTTCTGTTGTTCAACTTAAACAGTGCAACTAATATATGATTATTTTGTATTTGTTTTAATTTTATTATTATGGCTCAGCTTGTAAAAAACCCAAATTAAAATCTCAAAAAATAGGATATTTTGAACTATAAGCCATCATCATCCAAATTATCCATCCATCCATCCATCCATTTTCTCCCACTTGTCCGTTGCCGGGTCATGGGGGCAGCTATTGGAGCTGCCCAAGTCACATTGCACCAGTCCCCTATGGCTCCTCCTGCAGGTGGTGGGTCCACGGAAGGACGGCCTCATAGTTCCAAACGGGCCTGTTGGTCTCTCATAGGGGGCCCATTCACTCTCTCATTCATACGCCAGTGTACGCAGACACTGGAGGCAAGGAGGGTGAAGTGTCTTGCCCAAGGACACAACGACAATGTGCACCTTCAGGAGGCGGGATTCGATTAAAGCACTCCAAATTATAACACACATATCTTCTTTTGCATGTAATGAGTCTATATCATATATTAGTTTCACATTTTAAGTTGAATTACAAAAATACATAAATGAACTTTTTTATGATATTCTAATTATATGATGAGCACCTGCACATGTTTGAGTAGCTTTTTGAAGGAATTGTCTTGTAATTTAGCAGACAGTACTTTTTTTAACATCAGAGTGTGTGTTTTTTTGTTGGATCAAGTCACTATATTAAAGCTGGGGTACCTGACTTTTTGTTGTTGAAATGTAAATTTTATTTATTGAGCGATAGAAGATAAAAATACCACTCTACATTTTTTTAGGGGTGGTCACCCCTTTTCCACTTTTCCACTGCTCAAAGCTGTACATGGGCGTGAAACGTGCATATAAACAATTTGCTTGAACAGTTTTGGACGTGCAGGAGGGATTGTAAGTGCTAGAAACGAGTTTGGACCAAATAAAAAAAAAAGTTAAAGTTTGTGTGGGAAAAAACAGTTACGCCAGCTTTAAAAACATGAATCAGATTTATACTCAAACACTTACTCATCACACAAGTAGATGTATTGTCACCAAGTACCTTTACTTTGAATGAAAACTTTATACCTAAAGCCACACCGCGTATCACCCAATAAATCGAATTAAATTAAGTATTTTTTTTATTTTTATAGTAAAAAATAACAAAAGTATATAAAAAAAAAATGAAAGTATGACAAAAGTATGTCATGCCTCACCTCTCCTCTCCTCAGACCTGACTATAACTTTACTGTTAACTAAATAACTTTGAAATAGTCATCGTCCAAATCCATTCTTTGATTACACACTGCAAAAATAGCATTTTCTGTGTCTGCCATTGTATGTATTGCTCGTAACACTAGATTACAAAATGTTACGCAATGTGCCTTTAAGGAAAATTGTTAGTACATTAGAAAGTATATATTGAAGGCTTTGCTGAACAGTTTTAACAACTATAGACAGCCAAACCAACATAATTAGTGTCTGAGTCAGTGATTTGACCTTTTGACCGGATTTGACTTCTGGGGGTGGCTTGGGGACACGTTTGGTATGTGCACTATAGTATTTCTGCAGGGACTTGCCATAATGCCCGTGAGACTCAGACACAATCTTTCCATCTCCACAGTCAAAGTCTGGCCTACAAAGCGCTTTAATGCCGATCCAATATTCCAGTCTTACTTCATGCAGCTGACTTTGTGTTCAGTACCTTTCCATTCTATGAGGCTGCTCCCCGCGCCGCCCCTTTCACACCACATCTGTCTCTGTGCCCCGAAAGTCAAGGACGGCCCAGGCCAAGCCGCCGTGCACAGGACATCTCTGCACCAATCAGGAGGCGACCGACGCTTGTGTCAATTAAATGGTATGTGCTTATGCCGCAAATCACTGACACATGTTGGTGTTTTTACCTCTCCTCCTCTCCCTGTGGCTGTAGCGCTCTGCTCCACCACCTAATGCTCGTAATCATCCTCATTACCTAATGAGGGCCTACTGTACACACAAACTCTCCCTGCGTCTCCTTTTTGCTACTGCACAAACACGTGTGCAAAGTGCTGCCATATGCTCACACTTAATAGTATAGCTGTGTATAGTATGTGGATGCGTATCTGACGGTCAGCACCGTACCGCTCACTCACGCCGAGCTCAAAAGTACCAATGTTTTGAGTTTGATCATGTTCAGCTGGGGCCAGGCTAAGAGATCGATTTTAGACGATCCATTCACAATAGATCAAGAAATAAACATCATGTTCACTAAGAGCACGTGTCTTGTATCTTCTTTTATTTCCCCCCTTCATGTTGCGCTCGTCTTCATTTATCCAGGCTTGGACGTGGCACAAAGCATTGGAATCAGATGGCTGAATTAAAGTAACGTGGTGACAGTAGCTCAAAGGGTGGGGGTTTGATGCTAGTATCCTTGGGCACTTCACCCGCCGCCCCTTACCTGTAGTGTATGTGTACACAGGTGAATGAACGTGTGAATAGGTGAGTGCTTTCTTGATGTGATGTGATGTGAAGTGAATAGTAAAGGAGTTGGAAAAGTGGTATTTAAATGTAGACCATTTAACGTATTTATTTGAAACTGTGCTTTCCACTGTCAACACTGCACTCCTCACGTCTGTCGCTCTCAAAAGCCCCTAAGACCACAGTAATACTATTGTAGAGAGAATTATCAACAGGACAGTGAACACTGAATTGGGCTGGCAGCCGGGTAGAGGGGAAACCCCTCATTAGCTCCCTCCACTGTATCTACCTCTTCTAATCCCCTACAATAACATAATCTCTTTAAAAGTGCTGCAGCTTAAATCCAATCTGCCTAAAACCTGACACGTGAATGAGGTCACTGCCCAGCCACACATATACACAGGGGTCTATGCACAGACTGTTTTTACTGTTTTTCTAAGTTTTAATGAAGAAAACAAAACAATATATTTTTGGAAAGTACACACAAATAAACACAAAGTTGGACATTTATGGAGAACCTCATGGGTCTTGTTTGAAGGCGGAAATAATCATGCTTACAGTTACACGCACACTGTACTTTCCAACTTTACCCAACTTGAGTGTGTCATTCTACTTGGTGATGCTTCTATTTGCTCTGTCTGTAAAAGGGGCCGTTAATAAAGATAAAGTCCTATGTCATCTTGACGTGAACTCGATTACTCCATATCATCGCCATGTCCTCCTCTGATCTCTTTCAGAACAGCATCTCGATATCAAATCCCCAAACTTAGAACAACATTCCTTGAACATGTTGTACCTGAAATAATGTGATGATATTTTAACACGTTCGCCTGGTTGTCCGTGCTGAAGACTGGGATTCAAGTGTGAACACGACGCCGCGCGACGGACAATCCGCCGTCTCGAGTCGGACACCGGTTCAGTGAGTGTAAGTCTTTCTTCCGTCTCACCCGCTTGTACACTCTCTTTATTTTTTGATGGTTTTCCATAGTGTCTCTTGCCTCCAAACCACTTACAGATGTTGGCAGCGGGGAGCGTTGTGGCAGCTCCAAACGAGGAAATCTAAATAGAGATCAGGCTGTAAAATAAGAAAGAGAAGGCCTCGGGAAAGAAAGAAACGGGAGAGGACGATAGAGCATGTCTGTGAATGGGAGAGAGAGAAAATGCACAAAGAACCAGGCAGCATTAGGGTAGAATTAATAGAGAGAGTAAAATCTTATTGGGCATTTAGGAGCCAGGATTCATGACTGCATTTCTTCTAAAGTGTATTCTATATTTTTTAACAAGATCTAAATTACCTAAATCAAAGAGATTTGTCTTTATTGTGTCGGTTTATTAGTAACGTAACCCTGAATGTAATCTGCGGTGGTCAAAGTACTTGATTTAGTGCCTTGAGTAAAAGTGCAGAATACTCCAGGTTAAATATGACCCCAATACAAGTAAAAGTGGCTAAATTGGATTATAACTTAGTCAGCACCTAAACCAACCAACCTTTATCGCCACCTATGTTTTCCGGGATGTGCTTTATAAAAGTTTAAAGGTTGTTTTTTTTCTCAAATGGGAAGGAAAGGTATATAAGTAAAGTAGAGATCCTCAAAAACTGTACTTGATTAGTTTCTGACCACCTCTCACAGTAATGGACAGATTTTATTATGTGTATAATTTCGATTGGTGTCAGTTATGGGCCAAGGAAAATTTTTAATGTATTACTTTTATATGAATCAAAACAGGTGCAGGTCTGTAATGCTCTATTTAATAATGTTTTCATGTTTTATTTTTTATTAATAAGTTGAATTGAACTGTTTTGAGGTGTACACAGCAAATGATCTGCCCCTTTTCTTGTGCAATTTGCCGACGATAGCTTATTTTGCCAGGCAACCTCCGTCTCCATTTATTTTGGCTCGGGCATGGCGTCTTGCCCGTGCCCCTTTGATTATTTTCTATAATTGTCAGATATCTTTCTGAATATAGGTCCCCCACATATATGTTTAAAAATATAGCAACGTAAATATGGCCGTGCTTCTATAGCCGATAATGTCTTCCCCTAAAAGTCTATACAGTTCAAACCACAACTTCATATTCGCCTCTCCACTAACGGCTCCCCTGACAGATTTTTTCCATTTAAAACAACTGTGTAGTCTAGCAGGCTTTAGGCACATCAGATTTAGGCAGTTAAACAGTCATTTGGTGAGGCCTGCCGGGACAACGTTTGGCAGCAGTTGGGACGTCTACACTTGGCCTGGCGCTGTAGTAGCATAGGCCCCTGTCACTTCCCTCCACCTGCTCTGGAGGAAGTAGCTCTGTCCCATTGGATCATAAAAGAAATGTGTTGAAATACCACATCCTGCTCCCAACTCACTTTCTGAATGATGCAAAATAAGTACAATCCCAATCCTGATAAAAAGTTGATAATGAATTAATATGAATGAAAACTTTTAATTGGGCATCAATGGTTATAGAACATGCAGATATTTCTGATCCATGTAGTGTTATCCATTTTTAGACTAATGTGACCCAAATCAAACCAAAATCAATCAAGAAACAAGTGACAAATGGCTCAAAATATAGTTAGTTTTTGTATGAGCGTCTCTACACTTGCCCATTGATTTTGCTAAAGCATTTGTTCCTAAACTAAAGTGCCTGTGTTGAGCCTTTATTAAAGTTAAAGACACCTCCCACTGTAAGATCTCACTGTGACAGTAATGCACTAAGTGGTGATTGTAAAGATGAGTGACCTGGCTCTCTGGTCGGCCTTTGCTCCCCTCCTCTGCCTCCTTTCTCCTGCACTTTATTTATTAATGGATCCATTCAATTATTTAGCTCACATCTAAAGGCGACAACAGGCACGGGGCCGTACACAGTCCGGAGATGATATGGACATAGTGAGATGCTGCTGTAGTTACAGTAAATGATTGAATAGACCACAGTGGTAAGTAAACAAATGATCTGGGCTTGTTTTATGAATGAAACTGAATACACAGGACAATTAGGTCTATGAAGAGATGGATGAATTTTGTTTTAAGGTACTTCTATCTTTAGTTAGTTTTCTCTGCTGCTCTGAAATCACCAGAAGTATTGACCGTTTTTGACTCTCCTCTGCTCTACACTCGTCTCAGGTTTATTTCAATACAGATACACTCAGTACAATATGTTTGCATTTCAAAGAAATATGACTTATTTCCCACAATATTCTATATTATTGACAGGCGTCTGTACTTATATCCTGTATATGTTCTGCCCATGCATAATTTACCCCTTTTACTCCATGTGACTATAATTTTCCCATTGAACGCTAAAGTGCCTTTCCCTTGACTGGATGAAATATGGCTTGTTCAGCTGTAAAGACCCTATAGAATGTAGTGGGATGGTCACGGTGGGGCGGGGGGCAGTTTAGTGTCCTGTCTGCAGCTGAGGTTGATGGTTCAAACGTATCATTGACCGCTCTGTGTCTGCTCTTATCTCTTCTCTCTTCTCCGGCCTTATCCCTAACAGTGGCCAGACACAGATCAATCCCACCCGGAATTGGGTTTCACCTCCCGGAAGCGCAGATGTCCACATGGGTCACTTTCCATCGACTGCTCGTCCGGCCGCTTCCATAGGTATCCATCATAGACGCCATTGACTGGTTGTGACTGTAAAGGTACGAAATCATCACAAAGAGAGGCTTGCTGAGGTGGTGAGGTCAGCTAAAAAGTTGCGGTCGCTATCAATCCTCGCTGTGTGGTTGAAATGAAGCCGTTGAGATATATGATGTTATTGTTATGGTGATTACGGCAATGCATACTGTATGGCAGGCGAGAATGTGGTAATGTCACTCCTTTTTGAGTTTAAGTACAGAGGAAAGAAAAAGTTGTGACATTGTCAATGTGACGTGTCTTGCCAACTATAATCTCTTCATAATTTTTTTGGCAAAAACATATCAAGAAAATTGGATACATTTGAAAATATATTTGTGACATTTGTGATACATTGCTTTCATATGTGCACTTGATTTTGTGGATTTTCATATCGTTTTGTAATGGGACTCTTTTTGCCACTGTTCCAATGTAGACGCTCTGAAAATGAGACACAAATTAGAACCAATCGTTGGAATGTGTTTAGTTACACCATAGAGCATGATTATAATTTAGGAGTAATAGAGGATGCATGTGTGTCTTGTTTTGAGGGCGCTTGGGCGTCGCAGACAGAAGATGCGTTACAGATGATGCGTCAATGTTGATATGAAGTGCAGACAGTAGTGGCTTGGCTCAGGACTGAACCTGGAATAGGGAGGAATGAGAACAGTAGGTGTGTTACATGAAGTTTAGGAAATCTTTATATGGATTCTGTCTGGCTGTGTGCATTTGGTTTTTAAAACACAAATGTGTGCATCCACAAAGCCTGGATATGTTGAGAGGATTGATAAGGAAGGGTATATGTTCTAAAACATATTAAAGCCACACCGCGTGGAATTTTATGCAATAAATACAATTGAAATACAAGCATTTATTTTATGTCCAATGATGAAAATACCTCATAAATGCAGAAACAAACATGTGCTTTTGCTGTGAGCGGCTCACCTCTTCTAAGACATGACTGTAACTTTACCGGGGGTGGGTACGTCTCCATGGAGATGTTGACTAAAGTCAGCAGAATTTGAGATTTAAACAGGTTAGGTCCTCATCCAGATCCATTCTTTGATTTCCCACTGCAGTAAGAGAATTGGCTGTGTCGAGCCGGTCATTAGGAGCATGTTTTGTAATGATGGCAACAATATAGTCCAAAATGTTACGCCTTTAATATGCTGTGATGAGAAACTGTAAACTAGGAAATCACATATCGTAAACATTGGAATTTGAGTCCAAATGTTTGGACAAAATAAATAACATAAGTCGATTCTATCTTGTGTATGCAGACACAAAGTGAATGTTCCTCCTGTGAGACATTGTGCTAACTCAAATATAAATGGGTCGCATGCGGAGGATACATTTTCCTACGGTGGGTTCAATGTGCGATGCCTGTATTATGCAAATAAATAATAATAGGGTAATAATGAAATGGCTACGTGTTCAGTTGTTTCTGCTGTTTGTGTTTCAAAAAGCCCATAATACTCTACCCTTAATCTCTTGTGTTGTGCAGGTCTCTTGGGAAAGCCTGCTTTAATTCCCGGGGAGATCACCGTGATTTAGCAAAGCAGGTATGTCGCGTCCAATGACAGTCAATGGGCTGCCGGTGTGCACTGGTTCTGCATGTGTGTGTCTAAAGTGCACCTACATTGTAATTAAATTGTGATCGCTCAGAGGGAGTTCAAACAGAGGCTGGATGTGAGTACAACCATATGGCATGGTTAAGAAGATATGTATCAGATACAATCCCTATTCAGACATTTGTGATTAACAAAATGCAGTGATTTGTAAATCAGCAAACTGTATTGGAGATAGAACAGCCGAATTCTGCTGCACAGGATCTGACCCTTTGCTGGTCTCACGCTCAGGTCAGAGTGCTGCATCAGGAGGAGCGTGTAGTGTAAAACGCATGCTAAGCGAACATACGAATCCCTGCATAAGTGAAAGAGCAATGACATACTATAACAGTATATAATGCTATAACAGTCTCCAAATCAAATATTCCAATTACAACACACCAGGTTCCGCTATCAGTTCCACTTTATTTTACAGCGCAGTACTAGCATAGTAATAGGATAGAAATAGATGTTCAGATAATATGCTAAATAAAACAACACACCCTGGTCATTTACAGTCTTTATACTGGCTGAGGACAAGGGTTGGGATTCGTCATATTGGCACAAAAGAAATTGTGTGTGTGTGTGTTCAGTTTCCATATAGCTATACCATAATTACCCCGTTATAACACTTTTATTGTGTTATTTCCATCCTATTGCCACGCTATGATTGTGTTGTAAAGCGAATTGCTACCATAAGGTTTTTATGATTTCTCCCCCCCCCCATCGTGTAAATATGTATGCTTCAGTTTTCATTTATTCGGACTCCCGAGGCTTGATGCATCTTGTGGATCCTCAGCCCTCAGCCTTGTACCGCTGCAGATGCAGTGAGGAGCGGATGGAGGCTGGCGGAGCAGAGCAGAGCAGGCTGACTGTAGATAGGATCTCAGTGGGGGGGCGCGAACGTGTGATTGGAGACTAAAATCATTACAGTACGCCTGGTCACTGTGTCCTTGGCTCTTCCGCTGAGCCATGGACCCACTGCTTCTCAACACTCTCCCTCCTTTTCACCCAGGACTTCCTAAACCCCCCCACCATACAAACACACACACCCACGCACGCACGCACACACACACATACACACGCACACACATTTTTACATAAAGCCATGCGCCATAAACAAAACAACACCTCCTTTCTGGCAAACTTTACAAAGTCCCTTCAGGTAGAGGAGAATGTCACGGTGTGTAAGCTGTTAATAATGCATACAATTCTTTTTTCCTTCAAAGTGCCTCTAAAAGGTAAAATACGTCATAGACTGGAAGTGTGCTTTTGGCTGGTTTATTCTGTGAGATTACAATGACGCAAATGTGTTCATGGGTTTATAAAAGTGGGTTTAGTGACAGGTTTTTGCTAATGTTATTAAATAAATCAAACATTCAAAAAAGAGCATAAACTGGCATTTTGAAACAATACGCCACAAAATACAATGACCAATAAATAGTCATAGTATGTAGATGTGCACAGTTCATAGTAACTTCAAACTTGCCACACGACTGGTAATGATGAATGACCTGCCTGCATGTGTACAATATTGCTCCAGGTGACCTCTCCCATGGCACTTAACCCATAGGGCTTGCCTTTTCCTATGGAGTGCATTGTAAATTGCTGGTAAGAGTGCAGATATGTTGGTGTGTAAGTAACAGGGGTGTGTCACCCCAGTTCACCCCAGTTGCACTTTTGCCCCCGAGAGCTGCAGTGGCCGTCCAGAAACACAGAGGAGAGGGAATGTAAACTCCACTGGCTCTCCTCGGTCTCATTGGTTGAATTGCTGCCTAGCGGTTTTGTCCTTGAGAATGTGCAGACACGGGGCAGATAATGTTCTGACACCAGAAACTCTAGACCAGAGCGGATCCACACTTACTCTCATCTTCTGGCTCCCTTTCCCTTATTCCTCTCTGTTTCTATTGCCGGAAGTGTGTTCGGAGCACATTAGCTGAGCGATATTCTACATAAAAGATCAACAGGAAATAACGATTTAAGAATAAGGTAAATAATTCAAAGGTATTGACAAAAGTGTGCTGAAAATCGAGCACACTTTTGTGAATGTAGCTAAAAATAGTTGGAACTAATTTGTTGTTCTAAAGATGATCTCACTTATTTTATTCTCCCCAAAAAGCCTCTATAGTCACGGAAAAGATTGTTGAAGTAATTCAGTACCTTCAATAAGGACAGCCTTTGGTGTCTCATAATGTGTATGTCTGTAATGGGAACGTTGAAACTCGGCTGACACTACCCATAGACAGTTGACGCGCATTCCTAAACCATTGACAACCACATGCACGCACGCGGAATTATTTGGATGCTTGCGTCTTAAAAACCCTGATTTTGTAACCGGCAAGCCTTTGAGTGTATTCAGACGCACGCGCTCACAAAGGCCGAAAAAGGGACTGGCGCACTTAATGTAAATGCGAGGTTTTCTCGATGCGCAGCAAGGTCAAAGAGCTCGTTTTACTGCGTGCTGCTATTGCCATAACGCGCGGTTTATGCACAAGTCAGCACAGCACAGCAGCGCGTGGGAAGCAGGAATGTCCCCGCGCACAGTGGCCAACGCTGGGCTCGGGGATCTTGTTCAAAGCGCCGTCGATATGGACCAAGAGAGGTTCTCTATGATATAGTGGAGAACTAAAAGAGACGAAGGAAATGAATAAATAAAAAAAGTGGTGCAATGTATTGTTTTTGTCGCCCATTTGTGTCATGTGGAACAAACAACTGAGAGAAAATATATTGCCATTTCACTGACTTTAATAAGCAAAATAGGAAACAATTTCTTTCAAAACAACCAAAAATAAGACACAACAGAAACCAGCCTGAATGAACAGTTAAAATTTAAGTGTTCAACTATTATTTATATAAACAGGGTTGAAAATTGATCCCCATCATCATTGCAAAGTACATGAAATTTATGAAAACAAAACAACAACCCGCTGCTGCAGTTTCACTTCGATTTCAACACAGTTGAATCAGTAACGAAAAAGATTGTTAAATGCATGACTTTTCAACAATAGTTTCAGATGCAAGCACCATGCTTATTCGATATGATCTGACAAGTTAATTTAATTCATTAAAATAAAAAACCTTTAACTATGCATCTGGCCAGCAGAACCAGAATCCAAAAATAATAACAAAACAGACATCAACAACGTATCATTAAACATACAAATAGTTTTCATTTTGAGAATTTGCACATCCTTGATCCCCTTTTTTACTGACCGGCAGAAAAAAAGTCAGGAAAACATTGAGCATTTTGTAACATTTCAAACGGCTAGCGTTTTTTACAACTCCACATACAACGTGATCAAATGTGCTTTTAAAATAGTACAAATATAAATTATCATGGGCTGTGTAAAAGCTACAGGTGGCCAATTAGAACGAGCTTTAAGTTGGAACACGGTGTTTTACGCAGACTTTACGCACATGATCGCGTGTGTGAGCGTGTGTGTGTGTGCGCGCGCGCATAATGTCACCAGGTTATGCGTCTAAAAGTTCAGGCCTGTTAAAAATTTGATGTATATCATAGTATGTCTTCCTGAAGGGAGGTACGCACAAACGTCAAAATGAAAACGTGGAAATCATATCCAAAAGTGCACTTGACACACAAAAGTTTGTATTTAATGCAAATGAAAAAACTGCACTTCCCTTTCTTCCTCTTTCTCTCCCACTAAGCCCAAACCCAAACTGTTAAAATACAAACAAACAAAAAAGTGGAAAATGAAATAAAAACACAACTCAAAGAAAGTCAGAAGTTCAAACCAGCCTCCTAAATCTTCTTGTTGTGCAGTTTTGCGGTTGCATAATATTTACAAGCCCAAAGAAACCCACGCCACATGACACTGCACCGGCAGTTCTGTTTGTCCCCTTTGCCTTAATCTAACCCCCAAACTATAGGAAAGCGCAGATCAACAACATGCTCTTAATATACACGAGAAGATGAAAGTACAAAATAGAAATTATTACCGTACATGTCCAGCATGCAGGATTAATATTTAATGCAGATTTTTTGTTTCAATATATTTGAATATAACCAAGCAGGCAATAAATCAATGAGATGTTGCATAAAATGTCCCCATGACGGATCTGAAGACGGGATGAGGATTTGCATAAAGTGGTGTCTTGTGAAAGTTGCTCAGTTTCGGGCCCACTCACAAGTGTGCGTGAGTCAGGCTGTGGCCGGGCCTGCACTCGTTGTTTACAAAGTTCTGTCACTGTGAACAACAACACTATACAAGACACCAGCCAGGAGCCGTCCGTGGTACTTACAGGTCAGTTCAGCTGCAGCATTAAGAAAATATCAAGCGCTCTTCGTCCAGTCTCTGCTACAAGCCACTAATCTACAATGATGCTGCTGCTCGGACGCTACTATGCTCTTGTATCTCAGTTGACACGTGGGTGACAGATGGTTAAATATGAGAATACTAGATGGGTTATTTTCTATATGAATATAAGTGTTACCGTATTCGTATAATAAGGGTATGGGAGGTTGGAGATTATTAGTCAATCATTGTGAACTCACATGAAGAACTCTGGAGAGGAAGGGTTGTCACTTGTGGATCCTGCTTCACGGAACCCAGCGCTGGGCCCGGAGCCCGTGAGTTTCTCGCACTTGAGTTTGTAGGCGTCTCTCTCTCTCGCCAGCCGGTTGATCTCCGCCTTTAGCTGCTCCACTTGGTTCATCAGCTGCGTCTTCTCGTTCTCCAGCACATGCTTCTGCTGCACGCGCTTAAACCGGCACGACTGCGCGTAGCCCCTGTTCTTCAGGGTCCTCCTCTTCTGCTTGAGGCGGATCACCTCGTCCTTCGTGAAGCCCCGCAGGTGTCTGTTGAGCTCGCGCACGGACATGGACACGAGCTGGTCGTCGGTGAAGCGGTCCTCCACGTTGAGGCCGCCGGTGGACTGGCCGAGGTGAGCTGGGTGATGGTGGTGGTGGTGGCGGTGGTGGTGCAAAGACTGGTGGGAGTCTGGGGACACGGGGGACGGGCTGTCGGGGTCCTGGCTGTGATGGTGGTGGTGTTGACTGTGCGCGTGACTGTGCGCGCCCGCGTGCCCGGTCAGGTCGTCTGCGTGGTGCGGGATGGCCCCCGTGTATGGGTGGTGGTGCTGCTGGCCGTGACCGTGATGGCTGTGGTGATGGTGCGGACCTCTGTAGCCCTCGAAGCCCTGTTGCTGCAGCTGCTGCTGGACGTGCGCAGGCGGGGGGTGACCGTGGCCCGTGGCTCCAATCAAGGCCTCCACAGCATCCTCCGGAGTCAGACTCAGCGTCTGCGGGTCGACCTGCTGATGGTACGCGCCCCCGGGCATCCAGTAGAGCTCCTCCAGGTGATTCTTCTGCTCGGTGGGGCTGAAGCTGGGCGAGGACGGCACCGAGCTGCAGGGTGTGCTGATAGGGGTAGAGGACACGGAGCCCTGGGGCTGTAGTCGGTTACACTGACGCACGCCCGCGCGCTCAAGCCCGGCTAGGCCTTCCTTCTTCACGTCAAACTTCATCAGGTCAAAATCATTGACGTATTCCAGGGCCAAGGGGCTACTGGGTAGTTCCGGGCCCATGCTCAGCTCTGTGCTCATATTGTGGTCTCGACTTTTTTGCAAGTATGCAAAGGTACTCGCAAGAGTTGCAAAAACTGATTTATTAATCTGCCTCTCCTCTTTTCCTCCTTGTTTCATGCAGTAGTTATTTTGGCTCCTCCACAGCTGCGCGCTGACTTGCTGTAGCATGAAACACACTGTGGTTGGCGGCGGAGCAGAAAAGGAAAAAGAAAAAAAATGTTGGAGGAAAAGTTTCAGACAAATGCTCTGCAAACGCTTGGCGTCATGTAGCCTACTTTTTCTAGGCTAATCTGGCAAATGGAGTAGACGAGAGGTAGAGAGCTATGTGTCTCAGTGCAAAAAGTAAATACCTCAGTCCATTCGGTAAAAGAGTTCAAAAGAATCGGTATAAATAGAAAATGGAAAAAGCAATACCGCGCTTGCTTGCGGAGACGGGCACCAGCCCTGGTTGTAAGTCCCTTTTCTCCAGGAAAATATCAGGAACACTTCAGCGCAGTAAATAGGGCATCTGATTTTCGCTGAGAAGCAGCTTTTCCAGCTCTGCACCGCAGAGATTCAAAGGCTCGCCTCTCTCTTGCACTCTGATTCCAGCAGACTGCGCTTGGCTTCGCCCCCTTTATCCTTATAGCACGTGGTGACGTCGTCTCGAGAAGGAGGATACCAGGAATCTGAACTGTCCAATGGGAACGGCCTATGCAAACCGAGAAACGGGAGGGAGCGCAGAAGCGTCCTGATAGCCGACCGACTTCGCCGAAGTGGGAGGAAAGTGTCGAGAAAGGGACAGTAATGCCTTCACTCCACACCAGGGCCACGGAGCGCGAGAGCACAGAGCGCACGAGCTTTTCAATTTGGACACAATTTCTCAGCCGAACGGTGCAAAATCTCGCTAATGCCCCAAAACGGTGAATGGTTGATCAAACCATTTACCCGTTCTGCGTAGTAGCCTACTTTTAAACAATAAGACACTTTCCTCATGTGAGCTGTGTGTTTTTTAGATAGAAATGGGGGCATTTTAAAACATATATAATGGCCCGCATCAACACCAGTAAGCTAGACTGGAAAGAGGTTTAATGTGACTCAAGAATTCCTCGTGTTTAGGGTTTGAAGCCGTTC
Source organism: Proterorhinus semilunaris (assembly GCA_021464625.1). Lineage (NCBI taxonomy): Eukaryota > Metazoa > Chordata > Actinopteri > Gobiiformes > Gobiidae > Proterorhinus > Proterorhinus semilunaris. The sequence goes on from CM038347.1 coordinate 20,627,433, forward strand.
ATTTCGCCTGCTCCCATGTGCGAGCGCGAGGCATTGAGTTTCTCATCCTACAGCGGACGGGCTGCCTGGAGACGCGCTGAACTGATACCGGCTCAAGACTGCCCCTGCGTGGGCACCTCGTGAAGCAGCCAGACCGTGGTTCCGAGCGCATCAGGCGCAGCATCAGCACGCCTTTTACTTTCCGCGTGGAATTTAATCTGCGGGGCTAATTGTGCGATTACGAATGTCACATCCTCTGCCTCTGAGTGCAACATCAATTCATCTCTGTCGCAGATCCGCAGCGTGACGCGCGGCTCGTGTCAGATGGAGTCTACAGGTAGTTGGATCAGATGGTGCGCATCATTGATCTTAGCTATAATTGCTTGAACACAAAAACACGAAGTAAACGCAAATGTGAGCATTCCGAGGGGAAAAGAAACTTCCTGTAAATTAGTCAACTGAAGATCGATTGGATGATCATTTAGTTCTCCTGCTCATATCCACGCTTGAGTTGAGCCTCGTGACCAGCGTCTATTGATCCGCTTGTCGCACACGGATCCTGTAAACAGCGCATCCCGTAATGAGATTTGATTTGGCCGGTTACTACTTTTAATCAGTTTGTTATTGTGCTGCAGTTGCGCTTCATGGACCGGGAGTGCACAAGCCAAATAATTATCATATCAGTCCTGTAAAACTAAAGTGCACACGTTTAATTATAATCAACATACTAACAACATACATCTACCGTAAACTCCAGAATGAGCCTAGCATTTATAGAATTAACCTGTAGCATTTCACACACACGCAAAATATTGGAAATATTTTTTATTCCCAGAAAATAATAGCCTACACAATATAATGTTTAGACCTTAGATAATTATTATTATTATTATTATTATTATTATTATTATTATTAGGCTATAATAATAATTAGTATTATTATTATTATTACTATTATTATTACTATTATTATTATTATTATTATTATGTTATTGTTTTAAATACCCTAATTACCCAATCAGTGTAGCTTAAAGAATTGGGATAGTGATAGTAATTTTAAACAATTTGTCCCACATTGATCGAATATGACAAATTCTACATTAATTAAAATGTATTTTTTTCAGATAGCCCAACTTTGTGTAATTTAGGCCATTAAGACATACCTGCACGAGACACCGATCTGTTAAGTTACCCCCTGCCCTTAAACTCTTTGCTGTTTTATGGGGAAGAAAACGTTGCACTTTGATGAATTTCTGTCGCTTAATTCTCTCTCCCCAGATCCACCTGTTAAGCGCCCCGAGTCGAACCAAGCCGCGCCGCTCTAAACATGATCCCTCGGAGGTCGGGGCACACTAATGCGGTAAGAGTGCCCAGCTTCGCCCTAATAGAGGCAGGCTGAGCCGCCGGCAGCGCTCCCCGTCGGTAATAACGCGCTGTAATGGAGACAAGAGATGTTAAAAGCGTCCATGTCAGCAGCCTAACGGTGGTTAATGATCTATTAAGTGGTGCGCGTGCTTATGGACAGCGAAAAAAGTGTTGATGCTTGCTCATTCAGCCCTAATGAGAGTCCCATCCTACGGATTTTAGGAATGAATAAGAGAAATAAAATCACCTTTAAAATGTTGCATGAACAGTCGGGGCGCAGAGGCTGCAGCGGGTGCAGTGCTCTCCACAGCTCCCAGGCCGACTGGAGTGATACTGCAGGCCCGGTCACGCTGTGGACGTGCGTGATTCCTTCCACACATGGATATGTTTTTTATTATTGTTGTTGCGTATTGATGTGCGCAAACCAGCAACTATACGACCATTTAAGGACTCGCAAAAGTTCTCGTGGGATCCTCGTTTGCGCCGAGTTTCTGGTAATTCTGACGTCTAACAGTGAACTCCTGGCCCACGTATTCCTGGAAATGTTGCACCGCCTTAAGGAAGTCTTCCGAGCCCGAGGCCGGCAGGATTAATGGGAGGATGGAGATAAGGAGACGCTGATGGGATCTGGAGGTGAAGGCGGAGGGGATGCGCGTCTGTTTATGCTTTGACATTACACCACGTGAGTAAATATATAAACGCGAATGAAAATGAGGCAACCCCTGCTACAGAGAGGTACCAAGTTGGCTGGTGTAAATTGCGTCCTGGGTGTACGTTTTTCATCAATTAATTATAACAGGGGCTGTTTAACGCTTTATTGTGTGATACATTGTTCAGGAGGTTGTACAGTGAGTTTGTTCTGTAATCTGCCCTCTTTAATTATGGCCGTCCAGGATCTATACTATTTTTTTTTTCTTGCCGAGCCACGGACAGATCGATTATCTCCGTAAAACACGTATTATTAAGATGTGTCGTCTCAGTCTGTGTAAACTAATTGGCTGTGGAGCCTTGGAATAAAGCGCACCATCAGGGGTAATTGACTCGACGGCGTCTCAAAGAGCACAAACAAGAGGCGAGATAAGAGCAAAATCTGGCAATGCATTAATATGAATTAGTATTGATTTAACTGTGTGTGTCGCATGCGTGTCGTTACAAGTGCAGTTCGTGGCTTTCCTTTTTATGTCTCTACTCTTGACTTGATAATTACTCTCCTCTCTTATCGCCACAGCTGCTCCGCTCTGCCTGTCCGCTCCGTGAGAGGCTGTTGCGGAGCGTGTGAATTTGTGCTTATTTCTTGTGACAAGGCGCCTCTGGTGGCGCATTTGCACACTACTAATAGTTTGACGTGGATCATCAGTGACAAGACGTGTTTTTGGCACTTCACTTGTACAGTACAGTACTTTACAGTCATACCTCCCCCCCCCACATACACCCTCCCCCTGTTATTGTATAAAATATGATATGGGCCAAGGCTTAATAGTGGGCCTTTTCTAAGATTAGATGTCACTGATTGACATGCTGTAAATATAACAACAAATAAATGTCAGGACACACTGTACTGGCCAAATCCCAATGGAAAAAGAACAATAAATCTGCCTTTAGCTGTGGTCATTTCATTAATGTAAATTGCAATGCTATGTACAATATGCTGGCACATCTCCAGTTGGCTCTTTACAGGGGCTTATCCATAACATCAGGTTTTATCATAAACCTGATCAGCGCGACCACAGAAAGAACCAAATATCAAAGTGAGCCAACACATAATTAAAGGCCACATGCTCCGGCTGTTACTGCAATTTACATCCGCATTTTCAGAGCCCATATCTGGCTACTGCGATCCTGAAGAAACATATAGTAATGTTAACCATAATTGAAATAATCTACTCCGAGGCCACCTGTTTATTTGCGAGCGGCATATTGCTGATTCAAACGGGCAGATACTGTAAGTCTAAATATCCCAATCCCGGGCATGTTGTATGGAAATGATGGCTGCGATGTATCAGATATCACCACCAGAACATCTGCATGCAAGTTCTGTCACGATGCACACATGGGACTGTCAAAACATGCCTCTGGCTTATTTTATGGTTGTTAGTAAACTGCTCTTCAGTATATGAATATCGGTCTCATTTAATGTGAATACAAAATGTAACATTACCACACATGTATACGCTGTGGAGTACTCTGTAGTGGGGATGTTGGTTTTAAAAGTTGCAATATAATGGATTCGTGCTGGTGTATATAGCTACGTTTGAAAATTGTTGGGCGAGCCTCATTTTAAAAATGTCTTGCAAATGTTAATATTTGTCTGTAATTTACTCAGCTGGTATTTTGTCCTGAGTGTGCACATATATGAACGCACATAACAGCATTATACATGGCCAGCTAAAGGATGAATGCCATGCCTGTGTGTGAGAGTGTGGGTGTGATGGATCTGCAGGTGGGTGGTGCTCACAGTATCAAAGATAGAGCCGAGCGAGCACTTCTTATTGCTGTAGGATTCTTGTCTCAGTCTCCTCCTCGTTCTTGTCTCCACAGTGATCGACAGGATGCACCGTCCAGGATCTGAAGTCGGCGTTTTTTTCTTTATCAAAAAACTCTTCTCTCTCGCTAACAATGTTTGCCCCCTAGTCAGGGCAGCCCCCCTACTCCCGAGTGGGTCTACCAGCGTGGACTGTTCTGGTCACCCCCACTGCTTCCTCTCTGCCTTCCCTTCTACGTTGGGTTCGCTGCAATGTGTTTTTCAGTTTGTTATATTACTAATACACAGCCAGATGCATTCATCTTGTTGATGCAGGAATCTATCTCTTATGGCATTAATTGTTCAGACTCACAAAAGTGTAATAACATGGCCTTCACACAAAAACGTGCACTTACTGATATAACGGACTATTGATAATTAAGCAAGAAAATGTGGGTTGTAAAGTTGAATACTGCTTCATTTGCTTCATTAATAAATATATAATGCAAAAAACTTCAATTCAGTCAATTAAGGTAATATACACATTTACACAATAACAGTATTGCAGCTATAAAGAAGAAAACATTCTTTGTGCCTGTCCCAAACATGGTTAAACACTATCCACTACCAGCAGCGTAAAAATGGCACTGAAGCTGTTAGTTCCCCTCTGCCCCCCCCCCCCCCCCCCATGTGCTCCCTCACCCCCTCTCCTCTCCCCTTGCCCCGTCCCTGGCCCTGCCCACCTCGGGTCATTTATCATAGGCCAGGAGGGGAGCCCCCCAGGCCTGCGGGCCCCTGTCAGCTCCTGCAATCGCCTCTTTGTGGCTCCCAGCAAACAAGTGTTGGATCAGCAAAAGTCTATTAAAGCCTGGTGGGCCTTTCTCAGCCAATTGGGCTCGGGTCACTGAGCTGCTCTCCTGCTACTCCGAGAGCTTTGTGTCGCCACCGCTCGCTGACACACATCCCGCCAAGATTAATGGTTTTTAGCAGCACTTTGGATCTCACTCTCTCCCTCTGTTTTCTGCACTCATTCCTGTCTTTTAACCCAATTCTTCTGCTCTCTCCTCCTTTCGTTCACGGTAAATCCAATTAATGTATACCATTTATGCTTCAGCCATGTAAGGTCATCATCAATATATGAATGACTGCTCTTAACTGCCTCTCATTATTTCCTGGTTAACAATAATTCTTTTCCATCAAAGTCTCTCTTGTCCAAATGTTGATATTTGTTAAGTTTCAAAACGATTGGGTGTACAAATCAAAAGTGATGTTAAGAAAGTCTGCGCCATAGACTGTGCTTTACTGCGCCGGCCGGCCTCCCCACTGAGGCTGAGGTAATTCAAAGTCTTCATGACTTCCATGTTGATATGTTCTGGGTGTTGTTCCAGTAATTACTGCAGGTTAAGTGCACGTCCCGGAGCCCAGAGGAGCTGCTCTATCCCTCACCTGGGACATGACTCAGCACAGTGCATGTCGTCCGGCCATTTGCCCTGACCACCGGACCACTGGACCACGCCCGCGCCGCACTCTAAAGCCACAGGACAAGCTCTGTTTACCAGGGGCTGCATTCACTTACATCACCTAATGCAATGGAGCCTTATTTACTGGCACGATGTCCAGCACTCATTGTCTGTGGACGTCTTCATTGTTGTAAAATCCAAATGGATGCATTAAAACATCCGCCCTTTGGACTGAATATGGACTGCTTTTTTCAGTTTGTATTGTCAATGACCACAGTAATGAGTATACTTAAAAGGGTATAATATTATTTATTGTTTTTTTTACTGGAAAGTAATGACATGTTACACAAAGGTTTGACATCGTCTTTTCCAAGTACAACTTTTCACAACTTAAATCTTTTTTCTGAGTTGTCAACACAATAATGATATAATTAATTCATTTATTAATAATATATTTTTAATTTTAGTATGGCCAACTTGGACCAGATTTAGACTTGCATTTGAGAAAGATACACCGTGTATGACACAGCATGTAGACTATTATATAACTGTGTAGTCTTTTAGCCCAAGATGTACCACCGAGACATGCCCTTACTCCATTGTTTACTTTCACCGCTCTGCTCTTTTAGGGAAAAGGATGATCCACACTCTCCCCCATGTCCATCCATCCTCTTGTCCCAGTACCATCCTACTATGAACCACTATATTTATGTGCGTGTTTATTTGTATGTGCGCTTGTGTGTGCAAATGGTTATAGATGGGTGGACAGCGGCGCGGTGGCAGGCTGAATCATTACTCACACAGATAGGGAGAGACCCGGACTGAGGCGCCCCCGGAACATCCCCATGTATACCTCCAGGTTATTCATTTCTAAGCAGAGTACATGGCATTTGAACACTACCACCCCCCTTTTATTAAGAGGTGCCGGGTCCTCCTCCCCAAAGGCAGGGTGAGGGATGGTTTCCGATCGGGCTCTGTGTGCTATTGTTTGCACCTCTCTGCTCTCTGGGCTTTTTCGCGCAGTATTTTTCTTAATCTGACTTTTTTTTTCTTCTTCTTTTTGTTCCTTTGGTTCATTCAGGGGTACAAGGCAAGGCAACCTCCCACCAAGGAATTCACAAGGCCCGGAGAAAGCTGGCAAAAGTCAATATTTGCAGCCGAAGTCAAAGAGGTACCGTAGAACAATTTGTATGGTAAAGAGTTTGTACATAGATTCAAAGGTCAGAGGTTTGATCCCTGTGATACTGTTGGCGTGTCCTATAGCAAGACACTTCAGCAACCTTGTAAAGAATATTAGAGAGTGAAGGTTGTCGTCAAAGGGGCTGTAGGTGGAAATTGGCCGCCACACTTTTTGGCTTAGTCTAGTAACTTCCCACCACCGAGTAAAACGTATGAATGAATGAACACATTTTGAGTATATGGAATGTGCGTTACTGCATTACTGTTAACCTCTTAACCCCCACCTGGACAGAGCACATTTGATCCAGTTTGGCATTAATAATAATAATAATGTATCGGTTTTATATAGCGCTTTTCTGGACACTCAAAGACGCTTTACATTGCACTATATATTCACTCCATACTTGGTGGTGGTAAGCTACTTTTTTAGCCACAGCTGCCCTGGGGTAGACTGACGGAAGCGAGGCAACCAGTCTGCGCCATCGGCCCCTCCGACCACCACCAACCACTCACTCACTCATTACATTCGCTAAGCTTCATGGTGTTCCCAAACGGTCTCCCATCCAAGTACCGACCAGGCCCTTCCCTGCTTAGCTTCCAAGGTCTGACGGGATTGGGCCGAGCAAAGGCGGTATGGCCTACCCAAATCTAAAAGCTCCTTGAACAAAGCGTCAAAATAGTGACAAAAAACGAGGACGAAAATACAACAAAAGAGCAACTAAAAACACAATAAACAAGCGACAAATACACGATTCAAAAGTGATGAAAAAAACAAATCACAATGGCCACAAAAAAGTCGTGACAAAAACGCATTCAAAAAGGGACAAAAAAGCAACAAAAGAACAACAACGTGCCGGAAGAGCACGACAAAAAAGACGGAAAAAAAGCGATGAAGAAGAAAAAAAAGAAAAGAAAAAAAACAACACGAAAACAAAACTAAAAAGAGATGACAACACGACAAAAAAATAAATGAAAAGGACAAAAATGTGACCAAAACGCTGCGACAATGGAACAGAAAGATTTGGGTAAAAGTGAACTGGAGAAAATGCACTTGGTTAAGGCGGGTGGTGAGAGGTTAATCTATGCCAAGATGGATCAACTGTATTCCAAAACGGGCAGTGGAACTTTCATCTTCATTGTCCCGAAACAATCTAAAAAAATCTCAACTTTACGTGGACAAGAGCCTGTGACACGTGGACTTGTTCTAATTTTCAGATGTGTTATGAGTTTAACATTGTGTGTCATTCTGCCGTTTATTTTTTATGGGCTGGCTCATAGGTGGTGGAATGTATGAGCCCAATTTGCACCCTATTATGACGAATCTATTTGCTTCAAAGGAATGGTGAAAGTGTTGAATGCAAGATTGCACAGTCGAAGCAATGGTGACTGTGAAGTAACTCCTTTGGTCTATCTATATTTATCCACTGCATTTGTAAGTGTGGCGTGTCCATTTGATGCTCTGCGTCCCTGTATATGCATGAGCCCGCTCCAGTCTGTGCCTATGCATGTCTTATGTATGTATGCGTGGTGGAGTATATGTGTATAAAGAAGGGGAGAGACTGTAAATAAATCCGTTTGGGGATCCGGGGGAAAGGGGGGGGGGGGGGGTGCGAAGATGAAATATTGTCCATGCGATGTGGAGCAATGTGAAAAACTCGGCAACGCCTGGGAATAACAAATCTCCCGTTGTCGCCTTTCCGCAAAATAAATACACTGGCTGGTACAAGTCATCCATCTGCACTATGAGCCGCAACACAGACGCCCCCAATACCTCACCAACACACACCCACACATGCAACACTACGGCCTGTTCACATTTATTTGTTTGTCTCGCGGATTAAATGACACCAGAAGATTGGAAAGTCGTGCATTTTTTTGTGAATGAGTGTCGATTTTTCTTCAAAGGTATACGTCATCGCGGGTAGGTGGGATGGAGGGTGAAAGTGAAGGGTACGGGGGCATTTTAACCAGTGATGGATCGCAAAGGATTAAATAATTAAATCACACACTTGACAATTTAAAAGACTAGCCACACACAAAGCGAGGCGTGGTGAGGCAATAACGGGAGGAAGATGAAAGATCCCGCTCGGGGCCATGCATCAAAAAGGGATCTGAAATGGAACAAACAGAAAGAATGTACTGGTTCGTAGCATGACTTAGTGAAGTACATTTTGTTATACAATGAATAAAGTGTAGCAATAAAGTACATGTAGTGATATACATTTTATTTGGGATTCATTTTAACAGAAAAGATTGTTTAGAAAATTGTGAGGAACAAGTGCCGCATTTTTACAGTAGATATTAAAGGTGTAAAGGCAAGTTTAACCCATGGGCCAAGGGATTCCAACCTGTGTCACTCCATTAACTTTTACATAACAAACAATAGCAGTCTTTACCTGTCAAGACTCCTGTGTGGAATTCATCCTGGAGACACTTGACTATACCTACATGTTTGCAGATTGTGTTAAACAGAGAAACAAATGCCTGTAAAATGTTATTTATCATACAGAAATGTAGAGCCTTTGGGAATGAGCGACTAGTTGCTCCTGAGCTGTTGTTGGGAACACCAATATTTGTGCACTGGTATTACTCAAACTTTATTTATTTGTCCACAGAAAATCATAACATTCAAATATTAATGAATTATATACACAATACAGCATAATAAAATGCTGTGTAAGCTCACGGCTTTCTCCAGTTCTGTTATCTGGGCCTGAGGGCTCTGCATGGAGCATTTTTGTGTCACTACAACTAAAAACAACAGGACAATATAGAAGCAGTCATACCAATAAAAGCATGACATATTGGCCATTTCCCTTTTTGCTTTTTTCCAATTAAGCTCTATTCTTTTGGCTTAATTAGGTCAGAGTAGGCAGTGTGTTTGTGTGCGCAGGTCACTCAGTCCCTCCCCGGGAAAAATATTAGTCCTTGTTGTTTGCAAATAGGTGATGTATGGCGGCCATATCTCTGGGTGATGAATGTTTTTTAGAAATTTCCTCTCCTTTATCAATTGACTAACAAAGCCATGTATCACTGCCAGTCGGCCCCACTCCCCACATAAATTAAACACGCCGCTTTCTCCTCTGTACGGCTTCACTTCTACCACATCTGTGCCTCAGTGCACACCAAACCACTTTCATTAATGCCCCTTTAAGATTTAGCTCTTTTTGTCAGTTTTCAAATATTTCCAGATACATACAGGGAATCCAAGGAGAAGTACTGCTACTTCAAAAGTATACGGTTCAAAGATTAGACCTGCAATACTGTATCCGGGACTGTGTTGTGACTCAGACCTTGTTTATGAAAATGATTTACTGAAATCATACGTACCTTTATGATACTTACTTTAAGTTTTTCAGGCTCTGCCGTTATTTAATGATGTATATTGTGCTTATGTGGAGAACTTTATCCTGCATTTGACCCACCTTTGTATAGGTTGTATTGTTGTTGTTTATTTCCACGATTTTCTTTGGACGTTCTGGTGAATGGTGAGCAAACAGCAGATTTTTCCAGGCGTGAAGAGATGTTTATTTAAATCACAGATCTTTTTACAGAAGCAGTGCTCTGTTTGTGAACATTGTTTTGACCCACCATAGAACTACTATTATTATCTGTTTAATACATTTGTGTTGCCCACCAGAGACTCGGACGTGACAACACGGCGATCCCCTCAATGCCGCTGGGGCAACCGGTCAAGAGCGGTTGCAGTGGGAGCATCTCTACATCTTGAGGGAAGTTTGGTCTGGAGGTCTGCATGAAAGATGAAAGTTCTGGAATATAGTGCATGATTTTAGTTTAATGGTGGAAACCCAAGTACCATTAGGAAAAAAAGAAAGTCACCATGACACGAGAATAAAACTTCATGTAATCAAACCCAGAACATTCTTGCTGTGAAGCGAGAGCCACACCACCTTTATTTGTTTCCAGCTTTGCTTTCAGCGTCTCATTTGATGCACTTCAAAGAAATACACAAGATGTATCAATAAAAAATACATTTGGCCATTATTTCATCACTGTTGCTTAATTATTTCGGTATCATCTTGTCTTTATCCATTTCACAACTCCACACGAGGCCAATTATGCCTGAGTGCCATATTGCAAACTCCTTATCATTAGCGCCTCATCGCGGCTAACGACCGAGCTACGCGTAAACACAGGCATTGCACAGAGTCATCTCAATCAGGCTGCTGTTTAAATGTGGGCAATGTCATTATGCACAGCTGCAGCAGGGCAGGATACGGGACTTGCCTTTAGCTCCACAGGGGCTAACTGTCTTGCGATTATTCCTTTTAAATCTACAATGATCAGGAATCAAGAGATTAGCGCTGAAAATCAAGCCGCAGTAAATCATTTGCAAGCCGGTGTTCCTCGCAGGAGCAGTTTGAGAGAGTGGTTGGGTGCATGATGAAGTTATTTGGATTCCTCCCGTAACTCCGTTTGTCTCCGTTGTCTGTTTATACAAATGGCCCCTTTTTTCATCAGCTCTCATAAGAGACTGTGATTCTGAACAGAAACAAACAGGTGTGTAATGATTGCTACAGGATAGAAAAGGGGGCTCGGGTAATATTTTTTCTCATGTGTCTTTCTAATGTCAGGTGAAAATGAGACGCAGAATCAGGTGAGACAGGTCGGAGAAACCTCTTAACCCCCACCCGAACCGAGCGCATTTTCTCCAGTTTGATATTACCCAAATTTAAAAGCTCCTTGAAAAAAAAAAAAAGCAACAAAAGCGAGACGTAAACGAAGAAGAAAACGCCCCCCAAAAAAAAGAAGCAACAATAAAGCAGCAATAAAGCGATGAGCGTGTGACAAAAAGCCACTTAAGAGCAACAAAAAAGCTTCCCAAAGTCATGTCATGTGAGTTACACAAAAATGCGATAAAAACCGCAACAAAAAAGCGACGTAAGGGCAAAACAAAAAGTGACAATAATGCGGTGAAAATGTGACAAAAAAAAGCCATGAAAATGGGATGAAAAAGTGGTGACAACAGGGCAACCATGTGAAGGCAAAGATCCATTTAGATTAGTTTTGTAGGTCTTAGCTTTCAAATGAGGCGTTGCTCTGGCCTATTGGCTCAGGCCCGGAAGCTTTAAGTAAAGTTCTTCTTCTTCTCCTCTATAAGATTTTGGGTAAAGTTGAACTGGAGAAAATGCACTTGGTTACGGCGGGAGGTAAGACGTTAGCTGAACTCTTCATATCGATCAGGAAAACACAAACATTTTTGCCCACATATTTTGAATGTTTTGTACCTCAGCCAGTTTCTTTGTTGAAGTGTCTAGTAGTTTGATGTATCCTGTGCCCCCAGGGTCACCGAGACAAGGCACCCTGCCCTGGAGATGCGCAGAATCAACAACCCAGTGTCGATTTGTCATGTGTCCTGTGACCCCCTGATTCCACAGTTCGTTGGCCTACAGTCTGGGGCCTGTACAGGTTCTGCTTGTTATATCATCATCTCCTCTGCTGTAAACGACTCAACAGGGCTCACCAGAAACCCCTTCATGTTTCTCTCAGATCGACAGGCCAGAGCGGTTTGGACAGGTCACAGCTCTCCTTACAAATGCCTTAACAATTGGAGGTAAATACATCGGAGACAGCCCATTTGTTTTGGACTGGCGGTGATGCATGCTTTTGCAGCAAGCAGCACATTTTTACCACGCAGCCCAAAGCAGCCGTGAGTAATGGACTGCTCCGGCCTGTCCACTCAGACTGCTATTTTTATTATTGTCTCCCTTATAGTTTTCATTTTTCATATGTGTGGCGGCAGTGTTCAAGTAGGCTCTGTTCATAAAAGAGGTGGGAAACGATGTCCACGCATCCCCTTCATACTCACTTCATCATTATCCATCACCCAGGTTTTTTTTTAAAGCCGACTGACAGAGTTTGTTTGATGCCAGGAAGAGACAAATAGGAGTTTATCAAAAACTGGGACAATAATTCAGGTTGGACAGCTCCATAAACTTTTAGTTTGTCAATGTGTGTCAGTGCCGGGATCTATTCCCACTGGACAAGGTGAATTTGTTGTTGGCTATTTGTTGGTAGAACTTTGAAATCAAGCAATAGGACAGTTGCCTTACGTGTACGCCATGTCAAGTAAGGCAAGGAAAAAACAAATAAAGTAATCTGAGAAATGCTTTGAATTTGGAAGTTGTTGTAATAAACTGAAAAAAGGAAACAACAATTGCCACAAATGTAAGTCTGTAACAGGCAAAAATAAAGAAATGTTTATTGTTTTGAGGTAGGTAGTTGCTTCTCATCTTTCAGGCTTGTATGAGGAGTATAATGGCTTAACTAAAAGTACGGAATCACTTACCCCACACTGAAGATGATGTACAAAGTAACTAAAATTATCTCCTCTGTTGGGCCTGTGGGAGAGTCCTATACTGCTTTGCATTGAGGCACATGTATGGGCAGCTTATAATGGCTGCTCTTAATTCCTGCGACAGTTTTACAGAGCTGAGTTATGGAGGCTGAGCCGCTCGTTTGGCTTCACACTGGGCTACCAACATATATTCTACCTCCTGCTATCCCCGCCAATGCCTGTGACATAAAAATACCAGACAGTAAAGCCATAGCGAATGTCCACATGGCCCATCAGGTGGCTCCGTTCACTATTTGACTTGTGAATATATTGTGCGTTTTGTTTCTATTTGAAATTAGACCAAAGGGGAGAGAAGACGTTGACATGCGCATGGTCATCAGGTTATTAGGGGGATTAAGTTGGTTTGTAAAATCCCTGCTATTGGCACTGTGGACCAACACTGTGTCCCCGCGCAAGGCACCACAACCAGGTAACGTGATTCAGTCGCTAATCAACCAATTACTTTGAGTGTATTTATTTATCTTAATGGCCACTTTGTTATATCTTTCCCTTCGAGTACAATTTTAGATGCTCTGCCCAATTCAGCTCCCATCCTGGGCTTCCCTTATATAATGGGGGCTATTTGTTCATGGCGGTCACCTGATATGAGATTTATTTTTGCTCCGTTCCATTTCTTATCTCCACTATTGCATCTACAGGGCCAACACCTTGCGCACACCCCCCCTGTACCAATGGTTGCGTACAGCTTTTGGTGATCCATCTCTGTCAGTGGCCTAAAATGATAATGCCAATTAAAGGCGAGGAGTAATTGCCCTCTTCTGCCACCGAACCCCTATAGACCCTCAAGAGGAGCAAATATGAATGAGACCCAGGGATGTCCCTTGAGGGGCACCCCCCCCACACCCCACACCCCCACCCCCTTGCACTGCACCAGGCTGAGGACAGGTGGGGAGGGAGAGGTGGAGGAGGGGTGATTTGTAACTTTTAACCTCCACTGATCACCAATGGCCTTGACAAGCAAAGAGCACATATAGGAAGAGATATCTCCCGCACACACATATATGGCAGTAGTGGTTGTTGTTCAAGGTTGCTGTCAGAGGACTTATGACCCCACAGACTCTCTGGGAGGGGAGCCTAATGGGAAGTGAAAGGACCATCCAGCGCGGGACGGTACGATCACTGATCAGAGGTGACACGGCGGCACTCTGGGGTCAGCCCGGCAGCCAGTATTACCACATGGCCACCTCACAAATCCACTTTTAGGGGTTTATAAGTATGTTTATAAGTGAGTATACACACTGTTTGTGAAGGGCCAATTTCCCACACCAGTTAGGGATGAGAGTAGGGAGTCACCTCCTGTTCCGCTAGCCTAGCTTTGAATAAATGAATCATTCAACAGTTGCATTGTTGTCCTACTAAAGAGACTCTTACTAGGGAAAGTATATCATGTATGTGTACACAAGCCTACATCGTTCAAGGGAATCGTGTCCATGGAGCTGGGTTTGGTTTTGCAACACATTACTTCAATCCTTGTGGCGACTGCAAGCTGCTGTCTGCCCCGAGAATCCCTCCACACTTTCCTGGGCCATGATTGGTGAACACACAGGTGCGAGCTTCTCGGCAGCAAGCCGAGGAGGTGGGGAGGGCGACCTGATAAAATAGCAATGATGGGGTACTAAAGGAGTTGGCCGGAAAATGTTCAAGTGGCCTCAAATGTGGAAAAAGAAACCTCCCTGGAGCTCTGAATATTGTATCTGCTTTGAGAAACCTGATCCCATCTGCCCTGGTCGTGTTATATACACACGTCTTCCGTTGACCAATACCTTTTGGTCTCCACAATACAATCATTTGAAATCTGTCCTTTGCGATGACGCTCAAGATTTTATGGCACCTTGCAATTGTCTTAATTATCCATTTTAGCATGCATTTTGGAACACTACCCCGTTGCTTGGTGCATAATAAAACTAGATTAAACATCCCCAAGGCCCACTTTTTGGTCTTGACCCACTTGGGAAGCACTGGATTTGGACCGTGGCATGAAAGGGCAGGAAACAGCTGCTTGTCAGAGGTGATGCCCTGCCGTTCTGCCTTTAACTTTCGCATCAACACGGCTTCTATGACAGCCCATGCATCACCGCGTGCTTATGGCAGTGTGCGACTCTATTATTACTGTTCGCTGTGAGGAGTGTGGGTGGACGGCTGGACCAAGTGTGTAGGTGGGTGTTAAATGGGGTGTCGTTAAAACCATCACTGGTGTGACCTGTGCCATACGCCGGGGCGCAGAGTAACAACGGAGGAACTTGACACTGGCCTGGGTCCTTTTAACGGAGAGTTGTATGAAAGTAGTCAGAGGATTTCCACTTGCTGTATGGACCACATGCTCTATTTTGACTATCCACACAAAAACAAACCATTCTCTCCTCCACAACTTCTCATAACAAGACTTTCCTGTAATGAAAATGACAATATTTTCATAATAGAAAGGTAGGAGTTATTTCATAAGATGCCTTTGCAATGGCTTCCTCATCTGTCACTTTGTCCAAAGGCCGCTGTGACAATAGATATGACCTGATTAGGAATCAAAATGTTAAGTTAACTTTATTGTTCCCTTAAAGATAGTCTCTTCTGCATTGGACCAATCCTTCAATGCCGCTGGGGCAACAGAGTTAGTTTTGATCAAGACTTTCTAAAGACTTAAGTCTACTCACTGTTTTTGTTTTAGGTTGATGGGGGAAACAGGTGTGCCAGGAGGAAACCCACCCAGACAACGGCAGAACATCGTAACTCTTCAAAAAAGAAGCCAGGCCATCAAGTATCAAACCCTGAAGCTTCTTGCTGTGAGGTGAGAGCCCTAATCCCTCAGCCGCCATGCCACGACTATCTCCTCTAGTTATAAAGCTTTCGAAATGATAGCGATTGTGTTTTATTGATATATTTCACTCAGCTGCTGTAGCCATCTTTGTGAAGCACCAGCACAGTACTTTGAAGCACTAACATAAGGCAGTAGACATCAGGTGAGGCCCTCCACCAGAGACCATACGATCTGCATGGCAAGAGTGATGATCACTGCATCCTCAACGTGACAATAATCTCCTCTAACTTCATCAACACAATTTATGCCAGCCGGCCACCAAATGCCTTCAATATGCCGCGCATTATGATTCAGCTAAAGTCATACTTGCGCAAACAATAATAAAACATGCAATTGATTCTGGCACCGTAACCGGTCTGTGTGGTGTTAGCCGCACATGGCTGGATGCTAACATTGACTTATTACAAGGGAGCGTGCCGCCAAATCCATAATTAGACTCCTTTTGTTGCCCCCGTTGTTGTTGAAAATGTAATTATGAAAGATGAAACACAGCCTTCAATGAGATGGCCGTAAAATAGCATAATTAATATGGGCTTTTGTGAGAACAATCCCCCGCTTTACGTGCAGCAGCCCCGCGTCGGCCGTGAAATTAATTAAGTGTGCCAGGATTTATGGCCTGTGCTCAGAAATGAAGAGAATTAATCGCGGCCTGAAGATGGATGGTTGCTGGAAAATGATGATGCCCCGGACCATGTGGGGGGAGAGGTGTAACTGCTTTAGGGGGCGCTGTTGGAGGCACATACAAGCTTCTGACACGATTACACACCTCCACACAACAGCTGGAACCGACTTTTGGATAAGCCCGGAGTTATGAGGTTTCCAGGCCCTCGCTACACCTGAATATGAACCCAGCTTTTGGATTTGGTATGAGTTCAGGTTTGAGTTTGGTGGAAATAGCTGGGAGCAAAAGACAAGTTTGAAAAGTGACTTTAAAGTGCATATGACACATTGTGAACACAATTATATTTAAGATTTTTCTAAAGATTGTACCCAGCTTTATTTAGTTTGGACATTTTTGTGATGTTTATAGTTTCACTTCCTTATTGGACACCGACAGGAAGTGACATGGATGAAGGCAAACAATTTGTTGCCGTGCCAACCATGTTAAGTCAATGGGAAATGGGTCAAACTGTTATCGGACTTTACCTTTATCTATGTCACTTCCTGTCAGCTGGTTAAAAATTCAAATAAAAATAACTAAGCATTAAAACATATGCACTTTAACTGTAAAATATTTCTTTGTTGCCAAGTGCACAGTTTTGTAACCTGTATAGACAAAAAGATACCTCAAGGAGAATTACCAATGCCAATGATACATTTTAATGACCTTATTTTTTGTGTTCAAATTTTCCCTCTGCGTTTACCAAAGCAAATAATCTGCTTCTGCTAAATATCTCCATGTATCCACGCTTTGCGGTAGCACAGCATGTATGTAGCTTCTAGTTACTCAACAATGTGTACATTCATTGCACATTGCCATAGGGATAAACCACATTGACGTACACTTTATTACTCCTACCACTGCTTAATGTTGTGCCGTAATGACACGAAGCATGATGTTTGGTGGCAATCGGAGAAAGCATATTAACAATAAAAGTGATGCGCATGAATATGACGGACCCAGTGTAAACAAAACAATCGCTTCAGGCCGTGTGCGTTAACAGACCGTGACGCGCAGGAAAATTATTGAGAGTATATGGCCAGGTTGGGATTGAATAATTTAACAAGTTATCCATTTTGCAGAGACTTTTCCACTCAATGTAAGACAGAAAAAGGTGAAAGGTGCCCTTCACTCTGTCATACCCAATAAAGAATGATAGAGTTCATCGTTGGTGATAAGGATTGCTTTTAAATCAGACGGGAGAGTGGGAGAGAAAATAGCATCAAGATGGCTCCACAACTTCCTACCTCACATTTTCTGCTCGCTCAGCTCTTCTTGTAAATCAGCTTTGATACGATAACTTTCAGATATTTTGTGAAAGCCGTCAGTGGCTCATAACGTTATAACTGGAACTGGTTATCATACTGTTACTTGACTGAATACTTGCTAAAAACAGTGCCATAACAAAAATGTCATTTTTTCTAAACATTTGACCACAGCTATATTACACTCAAAAACATCATGTCAAACTTGCTGAAATCCATGCCCCCTTTCTGATGTATTTTAATATATTCACCCAAGCTTCTTCAGTATGCACAAGCGGTCAAACTGGAGAACTGGAGTTAGGGCATTTGTCATCTGTGTTCAAGTTTGCTGCTGAACTGAGGTGTGTAAAAAGCTTCAAAATGGCCCCACAACTTCCTCTTTCTTCGTGCTTGCTCAGCTGTTATATCTCAAACAGGGGAGTTGAAAAGAAACACCAAATCACATATTTCATTAAATGGCAAACAATATTACACCGTGGTTGTTAACAGTGACCTCATGTGTTGTCCTGAACTCTCTACACATCCTCCCACATCCCCCCCCCCCCCTCTCTCTCTTTGTGGATCGGTTGTGTTGGAGCGCTGTAATAATGGAGAGCTAATTACCCACCTCCCTTGTCTCTGGACAGCGCCACAATGTCTGCCTTATAGGCCCGTGTGTGCGCGCGTGTGTGGGATGGTTCAACGCCAGTAATTAGCCTGATCTGCACCACATAGCCATGGCCGACAAGATAAATGAAGCCTGGGTGGGCGTCTGTTGTTGGACACTTGATTGGGCAGGTACGGAGGGGAGTGCCGGCGGTCTCCAGAGCATGTCCGCACTGATAATTATGTGTGTGTGTCCGCGGAGAAAGGAGGCCTAAATTGCTGTCTCTTGTCTCATTGTCAGGGTGATTATGAAATATTGTTTAATTTACTGGCGAGTGGAGTCGAGTGTGATTTTGATGAATCGGAGCTTTTATTTCTTCATTCCCTTTATTGTCTGGTGGTTAGGTGTCATGTGTTTTGTGCACCGGAGTGTTGAGAGCCAAGCGAGTGCCCATGCGAGTAAGACAATATTCAGGATGGGAGACAAATGTGGGATTGGAAACATTAAGTGGACAGTTTTTATGAAAACGTAATTGAAAAATAATGAAATTGACAACTACAAGAATACATCAAGTTTCCATCTTTTTACCATATGGCCGGAAACATTCTATTCTATGCAGGAAAGAGTACAAGATTTTTTCTAGATTTGTAGAACGGTTTACAATAAAAATATGTACCAACACATTTCTCCCGCCATTTAGTCTGTTATTGGTTTATTTGTTTGGGACAGTGCATGTTAATGAACATACATGGCTAAGCAGGGAAGGGCCTGGTCGGTACTTGGATGGGAGACTGTTTGGGAACACCAGGAAGCCTGGGGTGAATGTAGTGAGTGAGTGGTTGGTTGCGGTCGAAGGGGCTGATGGCATAGACTGGTGGCCTCGCTTCCATTAGTCTGCCCCAGGGCAGCTGTGGCTACAACAGTAGCTCACCACCACGGAGTCTGGAGTGAATGAAGAATGACGACAGTGTAGCGCTTTGAGAAACTTGGTAATACAGGCTTGTAAAACGCATTACAAGTGTAAGGCATTATTAGGCCCGAGCGGACCTGGCAGGTCTCGGGCCTCTTGTAATTGTACAAGCAGTGCGCGGAGCGCACTAAAGAAAGACGTGCGCGTAGCGCACGTCCCACGGGAAAAGAGCGCGGAGCGCTCAAAACCCATGTATGAGACAGTAATCAGGGGGCTCCCGGCACCAACACCTGTCCGATGATATAGGCGTGTGCCGCGAAAGCGGCACATTTGTTGCTGCTCGTAAAAAAAAAGAGGTGAAAACCACAGTGAAGGCGCAACATGGACAAGAAAGTGGTCGATGACGAGCGAAGCTCGTCATCGACCATGGCCACTCACCAAAGCTCAAAACACTGATACAGTGACTCAGAGCATCGAGCCCTATCCGGTGATATAAGTATTTGCCGCGAAAGCGGCACATTTGTTCTTGTACTCACAAAAATTTGAAAAAAAAATCCCATAGAGAAACATTGAGAAAGAAGAGGTAAAAGACGAGCGCAACGCGCTCGTATTGGACTATAAACCCCACGGTTGGATTACTGGACGTGAGACCTTTCCGAATATATAAGGTTAGCCGCCGGAGGCGGCCCCATATTGTTTTTGTATGAGTTTTTCTTATTATTATTATTTTTCCTCTCCCCACCTTAACTCCTTTATCTTGTGATGAAAAGTCCTGAATTTTGGCACATCATTCTAAAATGTTCACCGCTCGAATCGTGCAATTTCGAAATTTTACATTTCAAAAAAATTGCGCGTCAGCGCCCCCTGGAAAACTAGATTACATTGCACGTATGGCGAGACCCGAAAAACGTACTTCGTCGTAGACGAAAAAAATTCGGCACAGTTATTGGTCACGTGAAGCCCAACAAAAAAATACATTACGCGGTTGCTAGGCAACCAACAGTATGGCGGCCATATTGGCCCGAAGAGGGACTTGGCGCCGAAGGCGCCATTTCATGCCAACGCATTTGAACGAACTCGTCCTAGGCTGTTGAACGCAGCGACTCCCCGTTCGCTCCAGATCATCTCCACATGTGGGAGATTAAAAGTTATTAAAAACTTTTTAATAGGATTTTTGGTTTTGCCGTGGCAACGCCATGAATTTGGCGTCCGTTTTCGCCGCTCGCCGCCGTTTTCAAACAGCCGTAACTCGCACATACTTTGGCCGATTTGAGCGAAACTTGAATCGTTGGTCGAGTCGTCGACCCCGGATGTTTTGATATAGGAAATTTGAAAATTGCCGCAATAGCGCCCCCTGCAGAGCACAAAATAAAAATGAATGGAGCCAAAAATTAAACTTTTTCGTAGATTCATGAAATTTGGTACAGACATCCGTCACGTGATCCCGAACAAAAAATACATTGAAGCCCCGCCCCTTTTCCCACCGTGTTGCAATGGCAACGACCCAATATCAACTTTGTCGTAGCCAAACCAAAATTGGTACACTCGTGCGTCATGACTGTCCGAACAAAAAAGTACATTACATGGTTGCTAGGCGACCAACAGGAGGTCGGCCATTTTGGGAAAAATAAGCGCCAAAGGCGCCATTTCTTGTCTATGCTCTTTTATAAACTCCACCGAGGGTGGCAGCGACATTAAAAGCAGGTAGGGCGCGGCAGCGCCTCCCGGTTATTGCGGCGGCGTGCGGGAACCGGCGTCAATCGGCCACCGCGGCCCGCGAGGGCCTCCCAATGCCGCTTGCGGCTTTAATTATTATTATTATTATTACATGGGTCTCATGCATGTAAACACGCCACACCGGACTGTAGCCTTGGGCTAATTTCCATCCGTTTTCCCACACTCTCAAACACACTCTCATTCATCCTGACCTATTGTACATGTTTTTAGTGGTAGGGGAAACCGGAGTACGCGGAGGAAACCCACGCGGACACATGCAAACTCCCGTCCAGGTGGGAATCGAACCCGTGACCTTCAAGCTATGAAGCACAAGCGCTTTAGCCGACCACAATTAACATTTTCATGCAAACTGGATAAAGCGCATTTAGAAACAGATTTTGGGAGCACGGCCTTTGCAGATGAGAGGCGGGGAGAGGGAAGCCTCGGCCCGCTGTAATTGATTATACCACTATCGACAGGGACCCAGAAAAACAGGCACTCACTTTCCTCGTGATTGAATTAAACTCCTTTTATGGGCCAAATCGATGGGGCAGAAATGATAGCACGGGGCGGCCCGTTATGATATGTAGAGGTGTCTTTGGACCCCCCCACCCCCCGACGCGCTCACGTGCACTCATCCTCAGACAGGTGAGAGGTGCCAGCTTCGTGTTGTAATTCAGGCAAATCAATGCTTTTAAACCATTTAGCCATGCGCGGTGATGAAGCACAGAGAGAATAGGTGCGCGAAGCAATATACGTCTGTGGGCCGTATCAATCATAATTACAGGGACAGTGCCGAGAGTGGACAGAGGCGATGATTGGACTCCAGTCTTCCATTCACTGTTTTATAGCCTGATCAAAGATGAATAGTAAAAGGAGGAGGAGGGTGTAGCGGATGGCAGCAATGAAGCAAGACAGAGCATGCATTAACAATAGTACAGGAGCAGAAAAGGTCTTATCCACTTTTGTATATGCCATATTGAGTTAAATGAAGTCTGAGTACCTGGCCAGCTTTCATGTCCTATTAATCCAACTGTTAGTCTCCAGTCTGCACCACTTTGATCGAAACTTTGTAGACAGTGTTCTGACTCAAAACTAAAGCTCGCCATTTTATTATTGACCCGCAGTAGATTAGATAAGAGTTAAAAAATGTATTTACTAACATTTGCAGTTTAAGTAGTTAATCAAATGTATGAATAGGTCTGTGATGAACCTTAGATATATTTGCAGAGGTGGATGGAGCATAAGTAATATAGAGTAATGCTACTTTAAAATAAATTGGGTTTGAACTTGAGTCAAAGTTGTGACCCAAATAATCACTCTCGTGAAAGTACTTGAGTACTGTGTGAGCTCAAAAGTGACATAATTGGACAGACAGAATGTAAAACAACGTGAAAGTAAGATATATGTATCTTAAGATTAGATATATAAGAATATGTATTTCAGTTTAAAAGAATACACATTAGATGTGTTTTGTGTGGCAACATCAACTTTAGTTACTTTCAAATTCACTCAAGGTGGAATCAAGAACCATCTCAGAAAATAAAACACGTCCCAGGGTGAATGGGGTTGAAGATTATTATTACTTATTAATTTTTTACATTCTTATATTTTATCTTCTGTTCTTTTTTGATTATTAACGCTTCCTTTATTTACAGTTTTTACACATTATACATAAGACCGATGAATTATGTATAATTCATCATGACTTCATGGATGACTTCATCACGTATTCACATGAGTTCATGAGTTATCATGAATAAATGCTCATGAATTTATACAGCTATCTTTAATGAACTCATTAGAAAATCACAAGTAATTAATCATGATCATGATAAATTCACAACAAGGACCAACCTTTGTATAAACCTGCCAAATCAAACTCATCTCGTCATTAGTTCATTGTGACTCAATTATGAATGTGCCCCTTAAACTAAAGCTTTACAGCTTAAAACAAATACAAAGCTCTAGAAGTTTTCTTGATATCTGTATTTTTAATTTACTGCCTTATATACCAGGGCTAAGGTGTTAAAAGATGTTTAGAAAGGCTTAATATTACAGAAACATTATTCTTTTCAATGAGTATTCTCACACATGTCACTTTTAAAATGTTCCGTAAAATATGGTTAGTTACTCACCTTTAAAGCATCTTATTTATTTATTTCATTTGTTATTCTGTTTCTGCTATTTGTGGTTATAGCACTTAAACTATAAGTGTTCACCTTGTTGCTTTAGTTTAAGTGCTCTCTTAAAAATAGCTTTATATTGTTTAAGTTATCAAAGCTGCAACGCGTTGAAGTTTAAGGGGCACATTCAAAAAAGAAGAAATGATGTAAGTTTATACAAAGGTTAGTCCTTGCATTTGTTTTTTACTTCTGCACAAACTAATTCATCATGATCATGAATGGTAACTCATTACACTGGGTAACAAAAAAATATTTTTTGAAAATAGTCCAGGGTTTTCCAGCTGAATTAGACTAATTGTGATGCTCTGAGTCCAAAAATGACCTTGGTTTTGCTCAATCAGGTCAGGATTTTTTGCTACAGAAATGCTTTAAAAATCGATTTTGCGTCAAAAACAAATTTCTGCGGATCATCAGCTGAGAAACCCTTGACGTTTTTTCAGTTTTCCTCAAGAAATAAAAGTCAACGTATCCAAAGTCATTCAGTTTTTATTTACTCCATCAAATTTGATAAGCAGAATTCATAATAACGTAGTCGTACGTAATCCGTAACACTATGGCTGTATCTCAAAAAGTTGACCTGATAGAGCAAAATGCATGTGATATTCGGACTCAGAACACCAAAATTAGTCTAAATCAGTTGAGAAACCCCTGACCATTTTTTGGCTGTCAACTTGTGTTATCATTAATGAGTTCATTGCCTTTGTTGACTGTGTTAATTCATGAGTATTTGTTGATGAAGCCTGATGAAATCATATCAATTCATGATGAATGAATGCATTGATTATGCATTTATATACTATTACTTGTTTGCACATTTACCTTGTTCTGCTTTGAACATTTCCAAAGTATTTGCACCCCCTGAGTTTTTCTCGAGGGCTGATGTATCAAGTGAATTTCTCCATTCTGAGAGTCTTATCTCATCTTAAAAAGCACATCATTAGAAAAACTCATGACGATAGCATATTTGTGAACTAGTTAGTACCAAAAAGATGAAGAAAAACCATTGCAAAACATTCCCTCTCATCCAAATGAGTGTACCTTCAGCGTTATTGTTGTGAAGAGTAGTGAGAAGTTGTGAACAAAGTGATGTCAGAATATCCCCAAACCACACCTCTCTATTGACCTGACATCATCCCACAGGCCTGATCAATATAGGCCAGCAGTGGACTATCTAAACTGTAATTAGCACAGGCATACCTCACTCATTTTCATAGACTGCACTAGTTAGCAGTGGGACAGTATGACCTCATGTAGCCGCAAGCACACCCCAGCTCCACCACTCCACGGGCCTACATCCCGCCTTAGCCAATCAACCCGGCTGTCTACGGGGCCAAACCAATTAAAGAGTCTAATGAGCGTCTTATGTAACACTAACATGGCCATTAAATAGGTTTTAAATAGGGGACAGGGTATCGAGTGCAGGGCTGTGGCTTATGGTGTCATGACTTATTAGTATTCAAGCAGCTTTGGTTTCCATTAATTGTGTTCACTCGTGCCTCAGGTGTCTCCATGGATTGGACCCAGACGAGCAGGTTTGAGGGTCCAAAGCGAAATCCTTCTACATGTCATGAAAATGTGCATTACAAAAGGAAACATAAAACAGTTGTGTTGTTATTACAGAGTTGAAAAGCATCTGACACGTATATAGTGTTGTAACTTGTATTTTTCAGTCTTACTTCTGGTGCTGGTATAGGAAAGAGTAGGATTTAAACTGCAAACTCAGCGGCTAGAGAGTTGAAACATGAAAGTGCCCCGTAAAATAGCAATAAAGAACCAACAGGAACAGCAGCAGTAGTAATAATAATATTGATAATAATGGGCTATATGCACACTTTCCCCACATGACTTCTTCCTGGACAATTATCCATGCGCTGTACTTCCTGTTGCCAATCGTTTACAGTCGCAATTAACAGGGTCCCACACACATGAAGAGTTGGCTCAGGAGTTACTGATGGTCAGTCACTGCAGCGTGTTACAAATATCATGTTCGCTGTCAATCCTGCCCCAAAGGAAACGCCAGAAAATGATCACCAAAAAATGATCATATAACATATAAACAGCAAAATATAATTTAAACTACTGACAGGCCAATTCTTTTTTGCGCAGGCTTGTTCAAAACCTTTTAAATTTTTATTGTTTTAGCCACGTTAGCCTCACGACAAAAACATCCACTGTTATGAACACAGAGGTTTCCTCCAGTAAAGCCGTTACGTCTCACGTAATATTTTTTTTACCTGCTCCAGTCACATCCAAACTTTTACTCGCTGTCCTTTACCAAATCTTGAGCTGTCGCTTCATTTCTGTGGGACCCTGCACATTTTTAATGGGAAGAGTTAGTGGACAGGATGGACAGCTCCGGGTTTGCTGTCCAGGCGGAAATCACGTGGGGGTCACTGTGCATTTAGCCCATTCACTGTAGTCATTATTCACTCACTTGGTGGTGGTAAGCTACTAACTATCACAACCAGAGCTGCCCTGGGGTAGACTAACTGAGGCGAGGCTGCCAGTCTGCGCCATCGGCCAACCTCAACCACTCCCTCACGCAAAACATTCCCACAGGCTGGATTCAAACATCGATATTACGAACCTTCCCTGTCAATATTTTGAAATCACAGTAGCACTTCTTCTGCCGCTGAGGCTGTTTTCACGAATGCCTCAGGTGCGTCCATATATCCTCCGTTTGCTGATTCACATGACTCCGTAAACAGCTCCTTCATCAATGAGCACAGTCGCCGCTCATAAAGACAACTTTGATTTGATTTGCGATACGGACAAATAAATAAACACGTGTGTGAGAGCGTTTGAGAAAACTGTGAGTTGACAGAATTACTCAGGCACTCAGTTTAATACCAGCCCATAATACGGCTAAGGGAACAGGCCCAAGGCGCTGCTCGCTTTTATTAGTCATTCACAGGGATTATGGACACATTGCTTCCATTACCTAAGAGAGCAGAGGAGCTGTCCCCCTGGGTATAGCCACGCACGCATTAACATACTCTCCATGGCTTAAACAGATTTGAGCAGACGACCGTGCACACTCTGTCATTAAGACAAACATAAGCCTCTGTGAGAATGAACCCATTTTGCCAGCACCATAACACAATCAATACGCCATGGGAATAAGAGGCAACTAAATAGATCCATAATAAAGTCGGAAGAAGACATTTGAGCCTATGGATGACCTTTGTGCCTATTTGAGCTGTCTTCTTATTTGTCTGCGAGGCCAAGTCTTTATACAACCACTTCTGACTATTTTCTGACGTTGTTCCCTGGTGATAAACATACCTGGAGTTGGCTTTTGTTTGACTAATCTGTATTCAATGTGTCTCCTTGAGTAGAGGTCAAAACACTTAGTCTGCACCTGCTGATGTCACGAGGTGGTGTTTTTCATCGGGTTCTGACCTTTCGGGCACTTTAATTGCCTCCATTAAAAAAGAAATGTTGATTGCTGGTAGGTATTGTTTATCTGCTTCACTCTGTCTGCGCTTAAGGGATGAATCCATGCGTTTCGTTTGCGCCAAGAATGAAAAAATCTTGATTGAGTGACATAACGAGATAGTAAGCAATATATTTCATTTCCAAGACACTTTAACAGGTTGCATCTACAACAATTGGATGTAATAATTTTATATGTTGGCAGGAGCCTATACCTCTATGGATTATTCCGTATTTTAAAAGTAATAACTAAAAGAAAATGTGCACATAAACCTTATATTTGTTTAGGGATTGAGTCGACAAAATGATCATATTCATCTGTCATAATGCCCTTTTAACCCACCTCAATCAAGCGCATTTTCTCCAGTTTGGCTTTACCCAAATCTAGCAGCTTCTCGGGCTGGAGCATAGGCCAGAGCAACACCTCATTTGAAAGCTAAGACCTACAAAACTTGTTGTTGTGTCGTCACCCCTTTGTAGTCACATTTTTGACGCTTTTTTCAACTCGGTTCAGGGGGGGGGGGGGGGGTTTAAGAGGTTAACTGAAAAAACAAAAACATACTAAGATGCTTTTTTAACCGTTTTTTTTTTTTTGCTGATGTGGAAAACACTGAGATGTATACACCTCAGACCGGTTATAAAAGTGGATGTGGTAATCCTTTGAAGCACCTCTATGTGATTGTTCACCAGACTAGATAAAACGGGCCCCAGCCTGGTTCCGATAATGTCGTCTCGGCTCCAGCTCTAAATCATACACATGCACTTATTAGGCGCAGCGCAGACACACTTGCGCGCATTTTATTTGTCAGCATGGACGTGATGAGGCTGATGGATGGCAGCGGAGTGAGAAAGGATGGACACTTGAATTTGATTTGTTCCAATGCCGCAGACGTGAGAGACGACAGGCCCTGCGTTACTACTGCGCGCGACGCCAATGTAATCGAATCACAGATCAATGGCGACCCCCGCAATTTGTATATATCATTCCTGTATTTTGCTGTGATCCTCCCCTTTATATTGCCTCTGTATCAAACCTTTGTCTTTTGGTCCCGTCACCGCACACGGCCTCAGTGCAACTCGCAAAGTTTAACCCCGAATGGGAAATGTAAATGTGGCGTTTGTGTTGACGACCCATTTGAAATAATGAGATAGATTTCCGGAAGCACCATTAGTCATTTGGTGAAGTCTCAAATGCACGAGCGAGAAACCCGTCGCCAGAAAGGGGGGGAGGGGGGGGGGTGAATAAAAAAAAAGTGGCTGCCTGTTGACATCAGTTCAGAGAATTAATGCCCCCTAACAAATCTTGTTGTTTTATTTGCAGTCGTGGCTCCATTATGTGCTTTTAGTCATTAGGTCTGATACTTAGTGATTGACACCCAGTTAAAGTGCAGAGCATCACTTATCATGATCCGTGCACGTACCGCTCCCACATATTAATATTTACTCTCTTAAACACACAGCCCAGCCAAGCACCTACTCTCCTGGACCCCGACGCGGGCATAAATTTCTCCAGCTGTGACTTAAGAGACAAATAGCCTATAAAAGTGCCAGGGGTGTTCACACATGCGTTTCTGGCACAATCAAATCAATTTCCTCTAAGTAGCCATAAACATGTTCTCTTTTAAAAGATGGGAGCACCCCCTGGCCTGCGCCTCCACCCCAAAAGTCTCTCCGTGGGGCTAGGCCTAATCTATCTCTGTCTTCTGTCGTCCCCTTTTAGTTTGCAGACAGGACCTCGAGCATGTTGGGCCTTCTGATCCCAGCACTTTGTCCATTAATCAGTAGCAAAGCAAAGCAGTCACTAAGAAATGGCCCCCGGTGAAGGGCTTAGAGTCCGAGGAGCTGCCCCGGTCTCGCTTCGGGGGCAAGAGTTTTTTTTTTGCTCCGGGCCACGGAAAGAAAAAGAAGAGGGTTGTATCAGGATGCGGCTGTTATTAATCAACGCGCAGTCCCTCGTGCCAACATTTTTATCAGCTCGGATATTTCTTCGCAGAGATTTGTTGTTTCGACTTGGTCCTCGTTAATCTCGCATCAGTGCCTTGTTCTGCCATCAAGCAAGCGCAAGTCACAATACATCCTGATTTCACGCGTTGAATCGAGGATATTTAGCCGTTTAACAATAACATTTATCCCTTGATTTGACAGTTATGCACGGATGCAGCCAATAACGAAACAAAGGATGCATTCATACACTGTTTTGTTGCAAAGGGTTTCAGGTATTTCTTGAGTTTGTCGTTTGGAAATGTTTCGCCTATCGTCTCAGAGGTGTCCACATTTTTTTTAAGCAGGACACAAACCCTCTTCAACTCTTCGTAACACCAGGTCGGATGAATACTTTATAAAAAACGTTTGCAACCGAATGCAATGATGGATAACTCCCGGACGCTTTGCTGTAGATATACTGTAGTGTTGTGATTTTCAAACTTTTTATTATTTACCCTTATCTATTCATCCATCTTACTGCACTGCCTTGCCTCTCCATTGTAATGCTATTACTGTAGCGGCCTTGCAGGAGGGGCGGAGGGGTTGAGATAACAATTACCCCAGTTGTCCTTCCCATGGAGAGTGATTGTAATTGTAATTGACTATAACCACTTTTTGCATACAAACCTCATGTAAAACATCCCACCCCCATCTTCCTAAACCGTGTCCCTCACTTTGCTTCCATATCCTCTGTCTGTAAAGCAGGAGTCTCCCGGCTTACACTCATGGGACTTGACACGCCGCTTCTACTAATCCAGTTAATATTCAATGCCTCATTAAAGATTGATTGGGAGCTGTAAAGAGGAAAATCACACGCGTCGTCTGCGAGAGAAGCTCAAAATCCGATGTCTTCACCTTGTAACTATGCTTTCTGGGCGATCTTAGGAGTTGGCGGCGCTTTGGTCATCGAGACTGTGGCTGGGGGTCCATGCGCACATTTCGTTGGACCTTCACCGATCCCGAGCGGTAAACGCCAGACCGGGGCAATCAGGCACTGGATTGCCCCCCTGAGAGAGAGGTTCATTTCTGCTGTTGAAATATTCACAAGACGGAGCATGCCCTAAGAGACCAGAAGTAACAAATCTTTGAGATAGCGAAGCTCGAAGTGCTTTCGGAAAAGCTGCTGAAAGCTGCTTTTAATTCTAAAGTCAAAAAGTTTAAGAATAGGAATTGTCTGGCTAAATGCAAACAGTGAGTGGCTGGTTGTCTTAATCATCTTTGGTTCTTTGCCAAAAATGACTGTTGACAGATTTTTATAACTTTAGTTTGTAACAGTCCGCTTTATGATCACAGATATAATGATTATATCAATGAGTATTTTTGATATTATACTACAGCGCCAAACTGCAAAAAGTTGATATATTTAACACAGATTTACTTTTCATTTGTCCAATAGTAAATTAAAGGAGGAGTCATTTTTGTCTATAGTGTGTTGATCCCGTGTAGAAGCAGGATTAGACAAGTACAAGTAAGCAAGTTTGGTTCCCTGTTCATAATCTTTCACAACGTGTTCTCTGTGTACACTTTCTGTGTTTCTCAATCTGACTGACCCGGGTGACCCTACTTCTTTCCCAGGAGTCCCCGGGCAAGGCAAACGGCACAAACACAATTTCCGTAATGTCATTTGTAGCATGGATGAAGGAGAGAGAGTCCTGGCTGTCAGAACCACCTCAGCGCCGGGGCAAGAAAATGTGAGGCGACACTTGACATATTCTTAGGTTTGTTCAAATGGACAGCTCCCTCGGCTCCCCTGCTTTCACTCAGGCTCTTGGCCATTTCCTCCTGAAAACATCCACCTTGCCCCACTCAGACTCCATCCTCTGATCACGGGAGTGTCACCAGCTCGCCCGCTACACACATCACACGGAAATGACTGCATTATTAAGTGTGAGTGCAAGGCCAAGGTGTCTCATCAAGTCTAATAAAATCACGTCACTCAAATCACATCTTTATACAGTAGCGTAAATGAGCTGAAATTGGCCATGACCTATTCATGAATCTTTAGCGTGCACATTCATTTATACAGTGAATTTTATATATATCTAGTCTGGAAAAGTTTAAATTTTAAATAAAAAGCAATAATTTTTATTTTCACTTTCCAACACCATCTTCATTATATCTTCGAGCATTCATTTCCTCTCTGAATATATTAAATGGTATATACACACGTACATAAGTAAGTGAGTAAGTACGTAAGAAGCACATTTTAGTTAGAAATGCAAAAGTGTTTCAACACAGACACAACGGTAAATTATAGGGCTGTGACAAAATATCAGATCGGATTTGGATTGAAGTATTGAACTATTGATATTCAATACTTCAATGCTTCAATCCAAATCTTTATATACTTGTGTTTCGAGGCATTTTTCTCTTTTATTTCCCAGAAACATTTACACAGCACTTTGTTACATTTTGTGTTAAAGCAGTTTTCAATCTTAACACTTCCATAAATGTCAAATGGCCTTTTTACACCTTTTAAGGTAAACATTTCCCTTACTTACTTACTGTATTGCAATACATATCGGATCGGCCCCTGAGTATTGTGATACGTACCGCATCGTGACAAAAGTGGATCGCCCCAGCCCTAGTAAATACAGTAAAGTAATAAATGACACTGGCCTGCCTGGTCTGGAATGCCTTTTTACATACATGTTGCCATCAGCTATTGAAGATGTGTTGTTCATGTAATAAACAAACAAACAAATCCACATGAAAAGAAATAAATAAATACATTTTTCCTCTTTAGAAATTATCATTGGGTGAGAAATGCCCTTACATTTCTTGTCAATCAAACCAGTTATATCTATAATGCAAATGTCCCACACTTTCACATTATCGATCAGTATTTTATGTGTGCCATTCTTCATGATCGTCTATTACTTTTCTACAGCTTTAACCCCTCCCTCCCCTCATAAAGGAAAGGTGGACCCTCTCAATCATGGGGCCAATCAATGCGGATGATTGGACCAGTGAACAGGAACACATTGGGTTAAAACCTCAGACCTGCTCCGCACCTGATCTGACCCATAGCCACCCAGAAAGTGCTCCCATCCCATTTGTCACCGCACCTTTTTCTACGGGACAGGGAGGGACGGGGCAAGATTGAACGAGGCCGCCATGGAAATATGATTTTCAGCACGCATTGTTAACCCACCAGGGAGAGGCTTTTGCCAAATTCTATCAAAGTGTGCAACTGTGTATTAAATGACTTTGAAAAGGCCAGCCATCATTTTTCATGCCATAACCATGCTGTAGCCCATGACTAACATCACGAAGTCACAAAGGGCTATCGATCCCCTGTGGAAACGTGTTGACAGAAGCAAAGTCAGGCGAGACTGCACTGGGGTGAATATGGACTTATGGTTGCCATCATGGGGCCGTGGGACTCATTCCAGTTGGTTGACATTGTAGCATCTACTTCTCTAGGTATTCAGTAAGGGACATACATCAGTAATAGGAAATATTGTGCAGAACAGAATGAATAGTCTGTAGTGCATAAATTAGGAACAACAATATATCAAGAACAGAACCTAATGATGTAAACAAAACTCGTACTGTCAACTGATCTTCATGTCAAAATCAGTTATTTACTCGCTTTACTTTTTAGTTGGCTACTCCGAATAGTTTCAGAGGGTACAGTATGCATTCGAAAAATCTCCAAATTCTCTTCGAAGGTATCTCCTCTCATTTACTTTAATGGACAAAATGGTGTGCCAGAGTCTTTTAAACCATGTACAGATGCACTTTCTTCCCACGCTTTGTTCAAAACTTCGCCTTTTGACCATAGAGATCCATATGGAGGCAGGTGGGCGCGGGGGCCCCGAGTGGGCGTCGGGTCACGCATCTCTGTTTGATCAAACCTCGGGATGTCCCACTGCCGTGAACAGTCTGTGAATGCAGCGTGGAGTGTGTAGGAAGAGAGCTGGTTAAAGTTTAACCACCCCAACCATTCTCCATAAACCTCCATAATCTGGAACTCGCTGCCCCCACCCCCACTGACCCCCACCCTGTTAGGGACACTCGTGATGGATCACCCCTGTCACTGTGGCTGTGAGGCTCTGCTGCAGAGAAGGGCCCAGACTTCTTGTTAATCTGACCCTCAAAGCTGGAGTGGACAACAGCACATATTATGACAACCCCCCTTTGCCATAAACGACCAAATGGTCCAAAATAAAGTCCCCTACACACCATCCACACCACCCCTCGCCGCGGCCTATTCCCACCCCTTGTCCTCATAGGCTATGACGGAAATCCTGCTTAGGAGATGTACGTTTGGCTTTAGAATATAAAAAGAACAGAGAAAGTTGTTTGAAAAATGGCAGTGGAGGCAGCGACGGCGAGCAGCTGTGTGAAGTGACAGGCCGCAGCCACATGAGTAATGGATGTGTGTGAACCCGCACAATTGACGAGTGATCAGTCATGTACTGATGGCATCTCCACTTTGAACCCTTGCAAACACTGTTGCAATCTAAATGCATTTTTTTTTGTGACGGCTGTAACAGATAAGATACATTATACTGTAATAAGTGACAAAAATAACATGTTTGGGGAAAGTTGGGGAGGACAGAATGTAGTAAACAAGTTGTGGCCTTGTTTGAATCTGGGGATGTTTACTCTCTCTGGTTTTATGTGACATTTCTACAGTTACAGTCTCTAGGACAATATAGTAACTCCTCTCTAGAATGAGTATTTCCTTGATTTCATTGCCCAGCCCCAACTTATGCAGCTATAATGTTCAAGATCAATGTTTTATAATTAGATTGTTGATGTCACAATTCCTTTATGTGCATTTAAATGGTAGTTCTGCCACTAAACATCAATCATCCAGGGTCTTTCTGCCTTACAGCCAAAGACTGGGGAGAGACTAAGGCGCTGTACTTCGTTGTATTAAATAATTGGCATGAAAAAAAGTCCAAACTTTTTGGGATTTATCTGACACGGGAATGAAGGTGAAACAGTATTTCTTACTTGCATTGGCCGTCCTCTTGATTATTATAATATCGCTTGTCTCTTGGGTCAAGTTGATTTTACGGGTATGTTAAGAGATCACCATGTCAAGCCCCAGTAACACAATGTAATGATATGAAGGACATGGGTCAAGGTTACCATTTGCGGCCAAAAAGAGACACATCCTAAATGCGTTGTGGTCGTCCCGGGGCGCTGAGGTCATGACTCCGCCCATCTGGGCCTGAGCGGCGACATGCGGTGTTAGTATAAGGTCGACAGTGCGGCCCATGTCCTGCCGCTGTCCCGCGACTTTGGGAACCCTTGTTTTCTGGACATGTGCGTGTGGGTGGAAGGGTCGGCAAACACGTGCGGCCCACCTCTCTCAGCTGACTCGGAGAATATGTCTGCGTGGGACAAGTCCACCAAGACCCATCCATCAAACGGGCCCAAATAGGCTCTGCTCCACTGTTGACATGGGGTTAACAACTTGACACTGACGGAGGTGGGCCGGCCCGTGGGCAGAATGGTGACGGTGACGTGGTGCGAGATGGAGTGGACCGTGATCGACGTTCAATTTGAATTATTGCAAATATTTCCATTTAGCGGGAAATTGAGTACATTATCAGGAGTACGTGCGGCGAGACAGGTGACAGTGATGGTTCTGAGTGGTTTGATCAAAGCTGTTTGTACGTAAACTACTGTGTCTCTGGGGTCTAGCAATAGAAAGTTTTCATGGACTTTTGCTGTTCTACTTTGATGGCTGCCTTTATAGCTTCCGTCAGTCCTTACCACGTTGCATTTAATTATACACTACCTGGCCAAAAAATTGTCTCTATTTTTTCGTTGGACCACCTTTAGCTTTGATTGCAGCACGCGTTCGCTGTGGCATTGTTTCAGTAATTTTCTGCAGTTTCAAAGGTTCCAGTGTTGCATTGATGTATCACACAGAAAATGTATGGATGATGGGAGAGTGTGACCACTGCGCAAAGCCTTCTCCAGCAAATCCCAAAGATACTCACTGGGGTTAAGATCTGGACTCTGTGGCGGCCAATCCATGTGTGAAAATGCTGTCTCATGAGTTGATTGAACCATATGTCTCTGCTAGGGACCATTTGAAGTTAATCAAGAACTAAGAATGGACTAATAATGTACAAATGCCTGTTTATCAAGTTTTACAAATGGCATACAACTTTTAGTAACTCGTTGCATTCAAACACTTATTCATTGTCAGCCCATTATTAGTTCATGATTACCTGATGTTTGTACATGTGTTATATTTCTGCAGCTTCTGCCCTATTCCAAAGTGTTACCAAAAATCATTCTCCAACATCAAGATATTGGTCAAATGAAGAGACCGCCATCATGTCTTCCTTCCCGTGTATGGATTATGAGAAATGCCAGTGCTTGTCATCTTTGCCCCGATGGATGAGTTATGTTAGACTTTAACATCCTTCCTCTCAGTAATCACCGTGCATTATTACACATTAAACATGCGCTAATGTACAACTGATCAATCCTGTGGTGAGACTACAACCAGCAAGTGATTAAAACTTTTAGAGGGCATTGATTTAGAAACTACTTTGTGGGCTGTGTGGAAAATACAGGATCTGCACATAAACTCTCTGATGTCGGGAACACAACAGTGAAGGTGTGTTGTGGTTGAGCTGTTTGTAGCTGGATGCAGGTGGAGGAAAGCGCTGGGGAAATGTAGCGTAATCTCCGCCTCAGCTCTGGTATCGGCTGGGCTTTTTAACACAGGGGCCAATTTAATTGCACTTAAAGCAGAATGGCAGAACATCAATCTTGATGAGTGGATCTGCATCATAGTTCTCCCAGGCCAATCTATCACTATCTGAGCCTCTGGGTACCCACCCCCCCACCTCACCCCCCTATCCCAACACTAACACACTCCCTCACTGTCCCATCTGCACATACTGATCAGGGGTGCGATCTGTTTCTCTCAGATCTATGTAGTTCACAGCTTTGACTGTGACATATGTAAAATATGTAAAATGTTGCAAACAAAGCAAGGCTTGTCCCAAGCCCATAGAAACTGTTCAGCCGGTGTTTGGAAGTGTAGCTGAGACTCAGTCTGTCACACCTTATAAAGGCATCAAGCGTAATTTCTGTTCTAGACTTTATATTTAAAACCATCAACCACGTTTTCATCTACAAATGTTGATCAATCTGCTTTTTTGGGTGAAACTGTTTGGTGCTAAAATCCAAACACAGTGTTGTGTTAAAAGCAAGAATTCTTTGAAAT
The DNA here is from genome assembly GCA_021464625.1 of Proterorhinus semilunaris. Taxonomy (NCBI): domain Eukaryota; kingdom Metazoa; phylum Chordata; class Actinopteri; order Gobiiformes; family Gobiidae; genus Proterorhinus; species Proterorhinus semilunaris. Next base: position 20,663,020 of record CM038347.1, read on the forward strand.
ATCCAACCGGGAAAACAAACATTTGTAATGTAATTTGCATTTACTACAGCAAACAGCACTACAGAGTCAACTCTGCCTTTAAGTAAGCTAAGTGTAGTGGTGGTCAGCGTGCATTAAGGCTACAGGCCCTGTCTGTGGTCAGAGGATGGTAACTACCTCCTGGGCCTTAAGCGTCTTGAACTTTTAGTGGCTACAGCACACTTAAATACAGACAGCACATAAAGCAGAGAGAGGACTGGACCAATACTAAGAGCTAGGGACAGGGTCTACAGAGGCGTAATGATCCCTTAATGTGCCCCTCCCACAGCTGCTACATTAGCAGGGATAATAAATGAGATGCTGGCATTACAAGCATAAAGTTTTTATGACCCACCTAACCAGCCTTATCAAATGTGGATGTGATTAGTGGTGCAGGTGACAGATGGTGAGATGGATGGATGGACAAGTTAGAGATGAAGTTTGGGTGAGTGCAATGGCCAAAAATATGAGAGCCATGTGCTTCGCTCTAATGATGTCCATAGTCTCAAAGAGTGGTTCTCAACTAGTGGGTCGCCAGTGGAGGGTTGAATTTAAAATATATACGTTTATTTGATCAAAGTTGCAAAATGTAGAAATGGATATTTGTTGAATAGGTTGAAAGTGGGATCTAAAGCTATACGTGTTAAAAATCGATCTAAAAACAACAACTAACTTAACACCTTTATTAGAACTATAAACGAGGCATTCCTCGTCAATGATGAAAATCACTAAATAAGAATTTACAAATAAGCTGAAACCATTATTGTTGCCCATAACGTACAGACTAAATCTCGAAGAGAAGAAGAACAAAAGTACTCAAAGTGCAAAAAGATATTGATTTATCAGTACTGAAAAAAAGATCTGCCAAGAGACATGCTGAATTCAAACAGGAAAAAGCCTATTTTATATGAAGAGGGGTGTTGGGGTTGCAGAGCAGTGGGTGTGTGGGGGTGTCTCTCTCCTTGCTCGGGTGCTCGGGACTCAATAGCCCAGTAAGATGGAGTAGACAGGCTGTAAGGGCCCAAAGAAAGGTGCTGTTCTCCCTGACAAGATAACTTTGATCCCTCCTGCTTCCACACCAGTCAGCAATATTGTTAAGCAGCAGTGGGTTAATGGTTTAACCACGTCCTGGAGAGTTAAAGAGGAGGGGGTCCAGTGTGGGCTGAACTGGGAACTAGTAATCAAACATCCATTTATTTCAACAGTAAGCGTAGAGTAACATGCATGTTGTGAAAGAAAGTCGCGTTTAGTTCATTGTACATTTATTTTACGATTACCATGAATATTACATTAAGTGAAATATCAGATAGGCCTCACTCAGAGAAAATAAATGTTGAAATTTGAGTGAAATGACAGGTAGAAATTTAAAACAATATATTGAATGAGAGTCCTAGAATAGACTACAGAATGTCAGCAATTACACAAACACATGCTAATCATGGCTGACATTTAGTTATTGTTCTGACTCATTAGAGGACGACCCACATATGAAGAGTTCAGATTAAAGATGATTAAAATGACAAAAACAAACCATCAGTCCTAATGCTGCTGCAATGACAGTTAAGTGTTAGTGAATGTATCCTCTCCGCCTAGCTCTCCGCTGTGGGCCCGTCCCAGCTGTGGACATACACAATCATTAACCTGCTGCTCGCTGGGATGTGCTGACGGGACACTCTGCCTTTGTGGCTCCTGTCATCTTCAGGAAACCAGGGCTTCCCCTGCTGTCGAGGGCCACCCCAGGGATGACGAGATACACCAGCCTCTACTCATTCACACTGTCTACAGGCTGTTGGGTGTTGCTTTTTATTTGTTCTTTCAATTTTCAATACAGTATTTGGCGATTAAATACATGAATGAATGACTTCCTAATTGTGTAGCAAATTACTTCCTATTCATACTCATTTATTCAAAAATATTGCCAAACGTTAATTATCTTTTACAATAATAAATAGTAAAACGTATGTGTTTATACATTTCTACCTGAATATAGGTCTCAAAGTGATGTCTATTTAAAAGCCAGGCTTTGTTGGTATACATATAATTTGTTAATATACATTTACTGACTCACAAAATTTATACAGGATTGAATGAAATATTTATATTTTATTCAAGTAGTATGTGTAAGATCCAAACAGGCTCCATCTAATATTAAGTTTTAGTTTTTGAAATGCATGTTTTTTTGTTTTTTCTGCTCTGAGAGTGATTGAGTGCTTCTCCTCCGTCAGGACCCGTGCATGGGTGACGCTTCCTTTACATGGCAGCTGTAAGGCCCCAGTGATGTATCAGACTCAGCACCAGCATCCATCTGAACCAGGTTAATCATTGCTCCGGGAACCCAGCACACAGAGAGGCTACCTGGGGAGAGAAGACTCGGTGAGTGGGTGCCTTCAGAACCCCTGTGCCTGTGAACATGTCCCTCTTTTTATTCCAATGGAATCATGTTGAACACTGAAAATGATTTTTTTTTTTGTTCTCCTTTTTCTCCTTATTTTTTTTTGACAAACATATTTTTTCTGACTTATACTAAGACTATATCAACTTTCTGTACGGGCAATAAATGGAATTTACCCGACCAGACACCAGACACCTAAACATTCAGCGGTAGCACAACTGTTAGAGAGCAATAGAATGCAATGCAATGGGTTTGCCAGTGTAGTATAGGCAAAAAAATTGTTATCTCACTATGAAATTATATTTGATCTATAACATACTTTTCCAAAACTTTAACAACTGCAGAGTTGTAGTGTGAATTGTTAAGTAACGTGTTTAACCAACAGAAAAGAGGATTGTTAGTATCACACTGCTACATAATAAATACATAAACAATGAATACAAATATTATAATTAATAGTAAAATAATAATCTTGAATCATATCTTGAAACTTTGTGAGCCCACGTTAAGCTCTGGCCTGCTCTGCTTCACAGGTGAGGAGCGTCCTTAAATAAAGGTGATGGGGCAGGGGGGGTCCCAGGGAAGGCTGACAGCAAGGCAATGTAATCCTCTGCACTTCCGAAACGCAGCCCGTGTGAAGCTGGATCAGAGCAGTGTCTACTCAGCACAACCGATTCACTTCCCTGAGCTACACACTTAATAATTCAGAAGAAAGAGGAGGAGAGCAGCGGGCCTGAGCGACAACACCGGCGAAAACAGACATCACACACGCTGGCGAAGTCAGTCAAGGAAAATCAAGGGAAATCTCTGAAAATCATACTGACGTTAAAGTGGCCATGAAAGGTTAATTGTTTGTCACACTCATCCCTGTGCCGGTTAAATTCCTTCACATACCTCACTCTGCTGCTTCATGAGCTCACAGGACATTGGGCAAAACTGAAAGAATCGGTTATGGTCTTCTTTTTGTGTTACGGCGGTTGTCAACCATCTTCAAAGGAACCCTAACCCAAAGTTGAGAGTAAAAGGCAATTACAAAACGTGTTGATCTTAGAATGATTCTGTTTCTGCTGTAACTTTCTGCATTCATCTTATTTTGATCAAATTCATTCATTTTAAAATTGTGCATCAAAGTACAGTCGGCTTTATTTTGAAATGTTGACTCAGTACACAAAAAAACGCAGTGTGTTGTGTTAAGTTAGTTAGTTAGTTAGTTATTTATTTAAAAGGACAACGGACAGGTACATTAAAAATATGGCTGCCCCAGGTTTAGCACAATGCTAATTTCCATCTGCAGTCCTTATACAATCAAAAAATACAATTAAAATACATAACAGAGTTAATTAAAATACAAAACGTAGACAATATACATTTGTGCAATATACAGTAAAAAGTGCAGATAAAAAGTGCCAGTTGCATTCACAAAGTGCAGAACAACAAAGTGCAACAGTTTTCATAATTATTTTGTAGCTATACATAATTAGCACATAGATACAATGGCTTTAACACTAATACTGTGCTTATAAAATGTTCAATCTGAGGTAATGTTGCATTGGTTATTGTCGATGGCCTGAAGGATTTTTGGCTTGGCTTTTTTAGACAGGACAGGACAGGGTGGAGGTGGGTGAGGAGCAGGGAGAGACACTCTACAACGCCGGATATATTTCAATTCATCTCCACATTTTTTAGGACATGTTACACAATAATAAATATAATTAGAAAAACAAATATTTATTAGAAGAAAAAAATAAGGACATTGGTCTGCATTACGATTTTAAGCTATTCCTCTCACATGGATACAAAAAGACAACTACACTTAGCTGTATACATGTGCACAGTATCAATATATATTAGTCTAATAACTAATCTAATAAATACAAAACTATGAATGTGCAGTTATAATTTTATTTATCTATAAATGTATTTTACCAACGATGCCTATAATCTGATCCATTTAGTTGCTTATGTTTAATAAAACATATTTTTTTCTTTTAAGATAAAATAGTTTTTGGAACCAAATTAAAATGACAACAATTCATTATGACATCCATGTTCTGACACATGTACTGTATAGAGCAGGTGTTTATTTTCCTCTCCTTTCCCTCTCTCCTCTCTCTCCTCTGGGACCACTCTTCCCTGTGACCTGCCGTCACCGCTGCAACATCAAAGTCCAGGATGCTTAAAGAACTCACGGAGGACACGGAGGCAACATCACGATAGCGCACACACACACATACAAACACACACACATGCACACGGTCTAATGCACACTTGAAATAATGTGAGAAATGCAGTGAAGGAAGGATGGAGGGGAAGTGGGAATACAAAGACCTCCATCTTCAGAAGAGGAAAAACAGGGCAATAAACCCGTCATGTTGCGGCAGGAATTCGCTGATGGCACACATACATATACACAAGACAAAAGGGGACGTGTCAGACAGATGAAGCCATCACTTCTCCTTTTAATCCCTGAGTTTTGTCCACAGGCTTCCACCCCTTCACCTCGCCCCTGTCCTGCCAGCGTCTGTCAACCCCGAGTCATTAATGTTTAGCTGGCCTGGGATGGCAGCACCGACAGCACTCATCTGTCTATAAAAGGAGATTGGAGATTGGGATGTCCCATCAAAAGCTGCTCTGCTTTGGGGGAGACCCGGTGAGATCTGGACAGTGTTTTTCTCTATAGTGAACATAGTGTATTGAAAAAAGAATCCTAGAGGGCATCTTGTAAAAAAACAAAAGAAAAAAAAAACATCTACATTGACTATAAAAAACATGGTAAGGGAGCATGTAAAAATAACAAGCATACAAAACATGAAACCTGTTTTTAAATGTTCATACAGTGCCTTGCGAAAGTGCTAATACACCTTGAACTTTTGCACATTTTGTCATGTTTACAATCCTAAACCTAAAGATTTTATTTAGATTTTTTTACTGAAAGTTCACACACAAGTAACAAACAACTGTGAAGGTAAAGCAAAATGAAACATGATTCTGTTATTTTTCAAAAAATAGAAAAGTTAAAAGTGGGGCGTGCACAAGTATTCATACAGCATGTCTTAATACTTTGTGGAACTCCCTGTTGTTGCAATAACAGCAGCAAGTCTTTTGGGGTATGACTACAAGGTTTGCACATCTAGGACTGACATTTTAGCCCATTCCTCTTTACAAAACAACTCAAGCTCTGTCAAATTAGAAGGAGAGCGTTTGTGAACAGCAGTTTTCAGGTCTTTCCACAGATTTTCAATAGGATTCAGGTCAGGACTTTGACTGGGCCATTCTAACACATTAATATGTTTGTTTTTAAACCATTCCATTGTAGATTTAGCTTTGTGTTTAGGGTCATTGTCCTGCTGGAAGGTGAATCTCCGCCCCAGCCTCAATTCTCTTGTTGACTCCAGCAGGTTTTCCTCCAAAATATCTCTGTATTTGGCTCCATCCATCTTCCCAACTATTCTTACAATCTTCCCAGTTCCCGCTGAGGAAAAGCAGCCCCATAGCATGATGCTCCCCCCACCATATTTGACACTGGGGATGGTGCACTCAGGACGATGAGCAGTGTTAGGTTTGCTCCATACATAACGTTTTGCATTTGGGCCAAAAAGTTAAATTTTTGTCTCATCTGACCAAAGCACCTTCTTCCACATAGTAGCTGTGTCCTCCATATGACTTCTAGCAAACTTCAAACGGGATTTCTTATGGCCTCCTGTCAATAATGGCTTTCTTCTTGCCACTCGTCCATGAAGGCCAGATTTGTGTAGAGTACGACTTATAGTTGTCCCATGTACAGATTCCCCCAGCTCAGCGGCAGGACGTCGCAGCTCCTCCAGAGTTATCTTGGGGCACTTGGTTACATTTCTGACCAGTGCTCTCCTTGTTCGGTCTGTTAGTTTAGGTGAACGGCCGTGTCTTGGTAAGTTCGCAGTGGTGCTATACTCTTTCCATTTCCGAATGATGGATTGAACAGTGCTCCGTGAGATGTTCAAATCTTTGTACAACTTAACGCTGCTTTAAACTTCTCCACAGCTTTATCCCTGACCTCTCTGGTGTGCTCCTTGGCCTTCATGCCCTCACAGAACAGCTGTAATTATACTGAGAGTAGATTACACACAGGTGGCCTCTATTTAATGGTTAGGGCAAGGTGTGAACTTTCAGTAAAAAATTCAAAATAAAATCTTTACGTTTAGGGTTGTAAACATGACAACATTTGCAAAAGTTCAAGGTGTAGTAGTACTTTCGCAAGGCACTGTTTAAAAGTGTATGTGGAAAATTCAATTTTGCAACTCTAAACATATTTTTCTAAATAATGCATTCAAAATGATTATTCAGACTTGATCACACAAAAAAATCTTAATAAATAGGGATTTAATATATATAGCATACACACATCAATATACAACAAACTATGAGACAGGAGAGACAGCCATCTATCTTAGGGAAGGTAAAGGTCACATTACTGAGGTGGGCTATGAAATAACACTATTGTCATCTTCATCCTCCCATCCTTTTCTATAGCTTTCCGTCTGTCCACCTACACAGCCCCTTCTACACCCCCCCCAGCGCTGTCTTCCACTCCCCTCCATGCGCTTGTCAGCAGTTTGATTCATACCTGCAGGTTGGTTACTCATTGAGCCGCGCTGCCACTGGACGTGTATGGGGCCTGTCTTTGGGCCGGTGGCGGTCGGAGCTGTGTGATTGACAGATCTGCCTGCGTTGCTCATTCCTGTCTGGGCACAAAGCAGAGGAAGTAGGGGACAGTGAAAATGAATGGGGGTGGTTAATAATTAGGAAATGTTAGAGTATTATATCGGAGAGACAACCTCATATTAGAGCCTTTTGTTTGGCAAAGTCACTGTACCCAGCCAGCAAAGCAATGTGGGCCCCACATGGGCCACAAGTGGGCAAGATGGGTACTGACTGGGCATGGGCTTGTCCAGGGCAAATTTTGAGGGGCCCAGAAAGGTTTGCTAATGTGGGCCCCATATGTGATGCCCACATGGGCTGTGATCTGGGCCCCATATGGGTCTGTTGTTGGTTAAATGGGCATGGGATAAAACTGGGCAAAAATTAATGGGCCCCATATAGTTTAACATACATGGGGCCCAGGTGTAAAGCCCATGTGGGTTGGCTAAATGGGACCTTTATGGGTTCTAAGTGGGCAAACTGGGCATGGGCTAAGGCTGGGATGCCCTATGTAGGGCCCATATAGTTTAACCTGAATAGGCCCCACATGGGCAACCCACATGGGCTAACTATATGGGGCCCATTTAAGGTTCAAGTGGGCTAAACTGACATGGGCTAAGGCTGGGATGCCCTATGTAGGGCCCATATAGTTTAACCTGAATTGGCCCCACATGGGCAACCCACGTGGGCTAACTATATGGGGCCCATTTAAAATTCAAGTGGGCTAAACTGACATGGGCTAAGGCTGGGATGCCCTATGTAGGGCCCCATATAGTTTAACCTGAATTGGCCCCACATGGGCAACCCACGTGGGCTAACTATATGGGGCCCATTTAAAATTCAAGTGGGCTAAACTGACATGGGCTAAGGCTGGGATGCCCTATGTAGGGCCCATATAGTTTAACCTGAATTGGCCCCACATGGGCAACCCACGTGGGCTAACTATATGGGGCCCATTTAAAGTTCAAGTGGGCTAAACTGACATGGGCTAAGGCTGGGATGCCCTATGTAGGGCCCATATAGTTTAACCTGAATTGGCCCCACATGGGCAACCCACGTGGGCTAGCTATATGGGGCCCATTTAAAGTTCGAGTGGGCTAAACTGACATGGGCTAAGGCTGGGATGCTCTATGTAGGGCCCATATAGTTTAACCCGAATAGGCCCCACATGGGCAACCCACATGGGCTAACTATATGGGGCCCATTTAAAGTTCAAGTGAGCTAAACTGACATGGGCTAAGGCTGGGATGCCCTATGTAGGGCCCATATAGTTTAACCTGAATAGGCCCCACATGGGCAACCCACATGGGCTAACTATATGGGGCCCATTTAAAGTTCAAGTGAGCTAAACTGACATGGGCTAAGGCTGGGATGCCCTATGTAGGGCCCATATAGTTTAACCTGAATAGGCCCCACATGGGCAACCCACATGGGCTAACTATATGGGGCCCATTTAAAGTTCAAGTGGGCTAAATAGGTATGGGCTAGACCTGGTATGCCCTATGTAGTGCCCACATAGTTTGACTCGTCTAGGTCCCAGATAAACAACCCAAATCAATCAATCAATCAATCAATCAATCAATCAATCAATCTTTATTTATAGAGCGCTTTTCATACACAGGTGCATCGCAAAGTGCTTGACATTTAAGAATACATTAAAAACATTCTCGCCCATCAAACCCTCCCCATACAGTTATCACAATACACACACACACCTAGTCCCCCTACCCTTTGCTCTACACTCAAACTCACACTCATAATTAAAATCAAGTACATAAGGCTGGGTACAGATGACCAAGGTGAGGAAACCCCATCAGAGGAGCCGTCCTCTCCCGGAGCAGCAGACCAACTGTGGCCGCCCAGGCACCGACACAAGGATCCCCATAGGAGGCGCTGCAGAGACACCGCACCTCCACTTGGGCACCCACAGGACAGCACCCATACAGCCACAGCCTCAGTTTGGTGAGTAGAATTTACTCACCAGTTTGGTGAGTAGAATTTACTCACCAAACTGAGGCCTGCAGTTGTATTAATGGCCGGACTGGGGATTTTTTATAGTGAAAAAGTATACTGGCATCATTTAGATTTCATATTGGATAATAGACTGAAGAAGAGAAATTGAATAGTTATCAGTTAAACAAAAGCACAACTTTCTAACGGTTAACTTTGTCGACAATAGCGGCATCGAAGGATGGGTTAAATGCAGACAAATCAGTGTAAACGAAAATCAAAACCTAAACCTCTGTTTAGGAGTTTTAATGTGCTGCACACACATCATCATTGGCACAACAAAATCACACAATGCCAGTCTAGTGATGTGTACATGTGCCTCTGCCAGTATGCTGTTCTCTCATACACTGCACAGGGCTTAGTCTCCTTCATGATGAGACTGTAGGCACACTATAGAGCAGGGGTCACCAACCTTTTTTCAGCTGTGGGCTACTTCAAGAAAAAAAAAGCTACCTAAAGACTTAAACATACACTGTTTATTTATAGGATATTGACCACATATTATATCGAAATAGCTTCATTTGAAAGTCGTACTGAGTCCCAAGAACAGAAATAACTGTATTTTTAAGAATCAGATTGAAGAAAATTAATTGTTTTACACCTTAGAAAGAAGAGTCTCAAGGGTTACTGGGCATGCACCAAAGGGCACAACGTTGGTGACCCCTGCTATAGAGAGTAGTTTAACACACATGTTTGGTTGGTAACAGAGAAAAATGCCTCATCAACACACTGAGGTAACTATTGCTCCTTGTGCCAGATTTTCTCCATGGATTGATATGTAAGATTGTTGTTACTTTATTAATCCCCGTTAGGGGTAATTCGTTTTCTGCATTTGACCCATCTTCAATGCCACTCTGCATAGGGCAACCTATGGGGTGGTTAGAAACATTTGGCTGGAGGATTAACCTGTTGTACATATGTTAGTGGTAGAGGGAACCAGGGTACTAGGAGGAAACCTATATCCAGGGATTGAACTCCGGACATTGTAACTGAAGTATGAGCGCTAAGCCACCATGTCTCCCCATTTCATAAAGTGCATTGTTCTCCCATTTTGGCGATGACATCTCCGCAGCACTACCTGAGTTACTCCATTATCAAACCCTGAAAGTAATGAATAGTTGAGAAAAGATATTTCCTAAATGTGCTTACAAACCCTCATGCACAACCATGGACCATTGTTATTTAATCTCAGTGTCCATATATTGTATATTTATATATATTTTTTACCTTTATTTAACAGGAAAGTCCCGCTGATGAGGAAATAGAGAGCTATTGAACACATTTGTAGTGGTAGGGAAAAACCAGAGAACCTGCAGGAAACTTACGCAGACATGTGTAGAACATGCATAGTTCACACAGAAAGGCCCCAGCCCATCAGTGTTTGTTATTTCATTCACAGATATGTTTACAACGTATGACAAATGGTGTTTACACTACTAAAATAAAATAATACGATTATCAAAGCTAGTAGCCTACCTATACAATTGACACCAATTTCCCAGTATTTCTCCGAAAGATTGGTTTAGTTTCCATTACTTAGTGGGCCAAATAATATACTCAATAAATAGCATTATAGCCAAAAGTAATTTTGGCATGGCTTTTTAAATGTGTTTTTGTAGGCCTAAGAAAACATAAAAAGAAAATTAGCAATGCAATTCTTCTCATATTTGTGTTAGTAATCTACAGGAAATGTTTCTAATTGATATAGATACATTTATTATTATAAATATTATTCTTATTCTTATTAGTATTATTCTTATTATTATTATTTTTTTTTTGTCGTCGTTTTCATCTCGCCAAAGTGTATGCGGATTACACATTAGAACATGAAAGTGCACTGCGCATTCAGTACTGCCACATTTCAGCCCACTGCTCCCCTTCCACCTACGCCTTCAAAAGTAGAACACCGCTGATGAACCAACATTGTGACGTTCATTACGATGATATCTTACTTTTTTTAAAACTGAATGAATAAATGTCTACACTGTAAACCCGAATGCTATTTGAGGTAATCATTTAAGATGTGAAAAAACTCAAAACTAGCCAAAATCTTCATTCATCTCAAAATGTTTAAGTCCAAAGGGGTGTTTTTTAAGTTTAGTAAGGTTTTATTGCCATTCAGATTAAAATTGTCAGGTTTAGAAAGTTCAAATTATAAGTTTTGAGGCGGGTCTTTTGCGTCATGACATCATGACGCCTGCGTGCCTTGGCTGGAGTGAGGTGTTTGGTTCTGCACAGCCGCAGTGCGCTGCTGTGGGAGTGTCCGTCATTTAACGAAGAGGAGCTTCTACGGCCTGAATAAGGTAATATACTTTATTAATATCCAGTGAAATGATATGTATGATTTCAGTGTGCAGGTAGTTAGAGCCAGGAGAATTGTTTACGCTTCAGATTGTACTGTTTAATCGATAATGCGTAGCGTGAGATCTTTCCCGCTTCTTTTTAAAACTGCAACAGCGACGCACTTCCGCCCGAGTCCGGAGCCAAGTCCGAGTCGTGTTGTCTTTAAAACTCTTACAACTAACCGTGAGGACCTAATTAAATATGCTCGAAGGCTGTTAGCGACCGTGAAGTGCAAGTAACGTTAATATCGCAGTTTTCAGCGCTGCCTCCGCACTTCCGTCTGTGCATCAGCAGCAGCAGCAGCAGCAGCGGGGCGGACAGAGGACAGAGAGCTTTGAGAACTCCGTAACAAGTGTGTTCTTAACTTTAAGAGCATGTTATATTTCTTTGGGCTAATAGAAGAAATTACAATCGTTGTAATTTAAGTAAAAGGGCTAAGCCAAAATAAACTTAGCTTATGGGCCTAAAAAGATTGAGTACAAATGAGCTACAATGGTCCCTGTTTAAGAGAATGTTGAATAAAATTGATTAGGTCATTGTCCAAAGTAGTAAAAAAAAAAAAATGTTTTTATTTATTGGCCAAATTGCCCAACCCTAATTTGTTTTTTGTAATGCAGGTTAACAAGTACCAGACAAGAAAGGAAATTGTAGCAGAAAATAAAGGTGAGACCATACACTTGCTGATTATATGATCCTATTTTACACAATTGGTTTATTGCATTTTTGTTGTGTGTTTTTTTTTTATCCTGGATTTTGTGCCAACCAGACAACACACTTTTCCAATTCTTTGCAAAAATGTCTTGTACAGCTCTCTGGATCATAGAAACACTTAAACCACAGAAAATGCTGATCCGCCCCACTACAAAAAAACTAAACATAACAAATATTGCACTCTTTCAGATCAACCGGCAAATCACTTAACTATTTTAATTACAGGTAACAGAAATGATAACGTTTGTTCTGAATGAGATGTGCTCTGAGACTCTTCTTCATTTACAAATATGCATCTCTGATTGGAACGATGTGGAATGTGATGAATGATTGGCTGTGAGAAAAGTCCCCGACGTTCCTGTCTTTGGGCAGAAAGTAGGCGTAGCTGTTTAGTTGCATTTGCAACATTTTGTGAGACATTTATGTTGGACATTTTTTAATGTCCAGCATAATTAATTAAACACAAAGTTAAATTAAACAGAAAGTACAGTTTCTTTAGGTGTTTGATTTGTCACTGTCACACCTGGGAATTGGGGCAATTCTTTACTTTGTCCTTTTCACCTAGATGATCCCAGCTCCCACAGGTGCATGCTGCTGTTGTGCCCTTGAGCAAGACACATTCCCCACCTTGTCTCCAGTGTCGTCTGCACACGCTGGAGTATGAATCAGAGTAAATAAGTGCCTCATGTAGGTTGAACAGCGCAATCAAGACCATTTACCGTGGTTTATGATAAATGTTCTAATTCTGTCATGGACACCTAGAGTAATAACAAATGTTTCTTTTTATCTAGAGAATCAACTCTACAAATTCCGTCTTACTAATTCTTGGAATTCTTGGATATGCACAACGAAGAAGGTAAAGTGAGTAACTATTGCCATAGTTGTGTTAAGGTGAAGTGTCCTGACTTCAGTATCCTGTTTGTCCATTTTACAAATACAGGAGGAGGTGCTGTGACCTAGAGGCCTGTGTGAGGATGAAGACGAGGCTTTCCAGTGTCCACCAGTATGTCGGACAGTATGTGGAAATGGAGAATGCAGAGAAAAGAAGCACGCACTGTGAAAATGACTTGGCTAATCAGCCAGAATGTAAGTAGATTTGAGTCAGGTTTCACTCTGTACCTCTCATCTCTTACTGAAGTATTTACAAATGTTTATGTTCTTAAATGTTTTTGTTTCAGTAGACCTGAGGCCGATGGGATCTCGTGCTCTAACATTAGAAGCTCCGCGCGAATTAGGATGAGAAGCACTCCCTGACAGACTTTCAGCTTTTCGCTTTAAAAGTGAGTAAATCTAATGCACTGGCGAAAGTAAATTTGTCAACTTTACTGAAGCATTTACAGGTGAAACTCAGGGAAATTAGAATATCGTTCAAATTTATTTATGTAATTCAACTTAAACTGTGAAACTTAATATATGATATAGACTCATGTCTGTGTTTGTTATAATTTTGATGATTATGACTTACAGTCCATTTTCAAAATATTCTAATTTTCTGATATTTTTAAATAAGGGTTTTTATATACTGAGTAATAATAATCAAAATTATAACAAACAAAGGCTATACATAACTCACTTTGCATGATGAGTCTATATCGTATATTGGTTTCAGTTTAAGTTGAATTGCAGAAATAAATGCACATTGAACAATATCCTGATTCACTTGTAAAATTGTAATTGTTTAGGGTTAGGTTGTGGTTGCATTTCCATGCAAATTTGTTTCAGATAATTTTTGAGTGTGCAACTAGACAAGCTTAATTAAATGTAGGAAGCACAAACTGTCGCCTAAAGTAGTGGTTCCCAACCTGGAGTGGGGGTGCCTGGGATTGCAAGGGGGGGCCCAGGGTCAGATCATAAATTATATTATTTGAGCAAATGATGGTAAAAATAAACGTACTTACTTATTAGCAACTATTTGGATGTTTTCATAACATTTGTGGACAAAATGCTACCATTAAAAAACTTTGCTGTTACTCTGTTAATGTAAAAGAGTTTTGTGTTCATTGTTCATCTGTTTGCTCAGATCATTTTACAGAATAAGAAGCCTAAGAGTGTATTGGGTGCAGGCTGACTTAAAGCTCGTTTAAACTTGGTAAGTGCTAAATGCCATCCTTTCCACTTTTACTTTTAATGCTACGTATTTCTTTATTTGGGGGGTTGATGTAAATTGTAGTTTTTTTGGTTTATTGTTTTATTACAAAGTAACTGACTGCATTTTCCTGATTTGAGGTGCTAGCTGAGTGACTCTTCATTTGACAATCTACCAGTGATGAACTGTCCACCATGTTGTATGTTTTTGGAAGAAAAAAAAACAAGGTAAGGGTACATGTATCGCTTAGCTCTCCATCTCCTGTAAGCCTGACATCTGTATACTCTACTAAATCGGGTCCTAGGAGGTCTGGTCCTTGTCCTTGATGAAATCAACATTTTACTCTAAGTATTGACTGTCTGCAGCTCAATAAAATATGTGCATGCATTTCATTATTTTAGAGCACGAAGCGCAGTTTAGTAAAAAAGTTAATTTATTTTTTGTAATTCAACTTAAAATGTGAAACTAGATATATAGACTCATTGCATGCAAAATGACATGTTAAGCCTGTATTGGTTATGATATTGATGATGGTTTACAGCTTAGGTCCAAATTCAAAATCTCAGAAGATTAGAATATTACATGAAATCAATGAACAATGTATTTTAAACAGAAATGTGTGCCCTCTGAAAACTATAATCATGACTGCCTTAATGCAGCGTGGCATGGATGCTCTCGGCCTGTGGCACTGCTGAGGTGTTATGGAAGACCAGGATGCTTCAATAGCTCCTTCAGCTCTTCTGCATTGTTCGGTCTCATGTCTCTCATCTTTCTTTTGGGCGGCACAGTAGTACAGCGGTTAGCACTCGTTCTTCACAGTTAGAAGGTCCGGGTTCGATTCGCACCAGGGATGGGGCCTTTCTGTGTGAAGTTCACATTTTAAGTTGAATTACAGAAGTAAATGAACTTTTTTTCTCACTGTCTGACATGAAACCAGAATTAACTTCTATTTTTTATTTTTTTGTATATATATATTTTAAGGTCAACTAGAATTTTAATTTTTAGAATTAGAATTTGGTGTAGATGTAATTGATGCAGCAATCCAGTTACAATGAAGAATTTAGTTCTTGATGCTTTGAGGAAGACATTTTTGAAAAAAATAAATAAAAAATATGACCCTACAGATAATACTGTCAGGAGTGACTGACATTAGTGAAAGATGAATTAAGATGTCTTTTCCATTAGTAATATAAACTTTTAAAAATGTGCTTGACATGAACATTGTTTTTGCAGCAGGATACGAAGAATCTTGAGCTGACCAGTCACCTCTGGGTCATCAGTGATGCAGCCGCCAATCCTGCCTACAAAGTATGAACACTTCACACAAGCATAGGAGGACTTCTCTCACAAGGCTTATAATTTTTTACACATCAACTCTTCTAAAGCACTGAACAACCAACTTCAGAAAATCCTTGGTCTGATGATTAAAAGGTATGAAATTGACTTGTTATATTTAAGCAGGTTTTATTGTAAATATGATTGGCAATTGTTTGTTTGCTGGCCTTTTGTTAGTCCCTCCAGGATTTTACGATTTTGTCATCACAACTCTCTTTCAGTTGGCCTGGGACGATACACTTTTGTCATGATTCGATGCGTATCATGATACTCGGGGGCGATCCGAAATGACATTTGACATTCATTGAAGTGCTAAGACTGAAAAGTGCATTGTCACAATATGTAACAAGGTGCTGTGTAACTGTTACTAGAAGACAAACACAAGTATTGCAATACTTGAAAGTATTGGTATTGCAGCAAAAAGTACGCGATCCAAATCCGATCATATATTTCGTCCCAGCCCAAATAAAAGTTATTTTCTTATTACCCTTGGCCTCTTTGGTATAATTTCAGTAGAATTCAAAGAAATGTGTCTTCATGTACAATTATGTTTAAGCTGAACCTTTCATCTTTTGGAAAAGTGTTTTTAGCCCCCAACAATCACAAACGATACCTGCAAAATCCTGGAGGAATTGAAACTATTTTTAAAGGTTGTTACAATGTTCTCATCAAAAACACATCAGGACCTGTGTTTTGAACCACTAGCGTCTGGTCTGAGAGGGCCCACATTGTATATCGTTCATCATAGATTCAGGAAATTAAACTACTGGATAACTGTAGGCATGTACCCATGTAGGCATATGGGGCCCATGTGGGCCTTAAGGTTTTTACCCACTTTGGACCCACATGGAACCCATTCAAAACCCACTTTTAGCCCACATGGGCCAACCTAGATGGGGCCCTCATGGAAACTGCGGACAAACCCACTTGTTACCCATGTGGGCATATGTGGCCCAAGTGGGCCTTATGGTTTTAACACACTTTGGGCCCACATGGAACCCATTCAAAACCCACTTTTAGCCCACATGGGCCAACCTAGATGGGGCCCTCATGGAAACTGCGGACAAACCCACTTGTTACCCATGTGGGCATATGGGGCCCAAGTGGGCCTTATGGTTTTAACCCACTTTGGGCCCACATGGAACCCATTCAAAACCCACTTTTAGCCCACATGGGCCAACCTTGATGGGGCCCTCATGGACACTGCGGACAAACCCACTTGTTACCCATGTGGGCATATGGGGCCCAAGTGGGCCTTATGGTTTTAACCCACTTTGGGCCCACATGGAACCCATTCAAAACCCACTTTTAGCCCACATGGGCCAACCTAGATGGGGCCCTCATGGACACTGCGGACAAACCCACTTGTTACCCATGTGGGCATATGGGGCCCAAGTGGGCCTTATGGTTTTAACCCACTTTGGGCCCACATGAAACCCATTCAAAACCCACTTTTAGCCCACATGGGCCAACCTAGATGGGGCCCTCATGGAAACTGCGGACAAACCCACTTGTTACCCATGTGGGCATATGGGGCCCAAGTGGGCCTTATGGTTTTAACCCACTTTGGGCCCACATGGAACCCATTCAAAACCCACTTTTAGCCCACATGGGCCAACCTAGATGGGGCCCTCATGGACACTGCGGACAAACCCACTTGTTACCCATGTGGGCATATGGGGCCCAAGTGGGCCTTATGGTTTTAACCCACTTTGGGCCCACATGGAACCCATTCAAAACCCACTTTTAGCCCACATGGGCCAACCTAGATGGGGCCCTCATGGACACTGCGGACAAACCCACTTGTTACCCATGTGGGCATATGGGGCCCAAGTGGGCCTTATGGTTTTAACCCACTTTGGGCCCACATGAAACCCATTCAAAACCCACTTTTAGCCCACATGGGCCAACCTAGATGGGGCCCTCATGGAAACTGCGGACAAACCCACTTGTTACCCATGTGGGCATATGGGGCCCAAGTGGGCCTTATGGTTTTAACCCACTTTGGGCCCACATGGAACCCATTCAAAACCCACTTTTAGCCCACATGGGCCAACCTAGATGGGGCCCTCATGGACACTGCGGACAAACCCACTTGTTACCCATGTGGGCATATGGGGCCCAAGTGGGCCTTATGGTTTTAACCCACTTTGGGCCCACATGGAACCCATTCAAAACCCACTTTTAGCCCACATGGGCAAAACCATATAGGGCCCTCATGGAAACCGCGGACAAACCCACTTATTGCCCATGTGGGCAAACCCATGTGGGGCCCTCATTGCTTTGCTGGCTGGGTAGTTAATGGGAAACTGTGGTGAAGACTGAAAAGTTCTGATGCACTTCCTGTAAGCTCCTTATATGGCTGCTTCTGTTTTACTTAATGGTTGTGTTGTTTCTCATTTTATATGATACAATTCAGAGCATAAATGTCAAATTTTGCAAATGTGCACTGAATACGTAGATGTTATACATACTTATTATACCCATTATTTAAAAACGTACTTACTGGTAACCATTGGTATCATTATGATGATACTGCAAGAAATAACATTTAGCAACATCCATCCATCCATCCATCCATCCATTTTCTCCCACTTGTCCGTTGCCGGGTCGTGGGGGCAGCTGTTGGAGCTGCCCAAGTCACATAGCACCATGCCCCTATGGCTCCTCCTGCAGGTGGTGGGTCCACGGGAGGACATTTAGCAACAGTCAAATTAAATTGTTTAAAAGCAAATGACATGCACACAATTTACAGATATAGTTTTTTGGTAACTCTGAATTAAACCATATAATGAGAAAAGGAAAAACATTATTCGATAATGCATCATCAAAAGCACTGGTCCAAAACGGAATATTTGAAAGCCAATACAGACGTTTGCCTAAATACCTAATAATAAAAGTGTTTTCCTTCCATCTCTTCAGATATGTCACAAGTTAATTGAGAAGGAGCCGTGACAAGTTAAGTATGGGCAGGCCTCTCATTGTCTCCCATATCATGTGTCAGTGTGCCTCTGTGTCAGCACTTCCTCCTGTACCTGCCTGGTTAATGATCGAGCCCTCCGATCTGCAGCCTGCTGGAGGTGTATAACCCAACCGTCATGGCTGCCCATCACTCCCACCACATGACAACAAGTGAGTGACAGATTAGCAAGCACTGGCGTTTCCCAAAGAAAGACAGGGGAAAAACAGGGAGGAGAGCGGTGATTGGGAATGAAGGAGACTTGATGAGGAGTTATGGAGCGGAGGAGGTGTAGGCCTACGATGTGAGAATGAGGGTTCACAGGATTTTTCAGAATGGCTGTTAAATATATTGATCACTGTGATGGTTAATATACTGCATGTGCATTTAAATGTTTGTTCTATCCGTCTTCACTGTTGTTTCTGATTTGAAGCATCTAAGTTCCATAATTCTTCTTTGTTTTGTTTTGTCTTGAACACCATGCACGTTCTAACTTTTCTTTATTTGGCCTGTTAGGTTTATCAGACAGGACTGTTCAGTGTGAAAGGGGGTGAAGAATAAAAAGTGCATAGAGGGACATCCAGGATACTGTTGGAGATGGGAAGTGAACTCAAGACGCTGAGGTTAGCAAGGGCCTTGAATTTTGTGTTGCAGCCTTAGTATAAAAGATTATTGTGCAGCAGCACTATAGACTTTCCTTTTTGTTTTATTTTTACTACAGAGCCTATGTCTGCAATGTTATTCTTGTGTTATACTTTGATTTGTCCATTCATTTGAGGTTCCATTTCAATTTAGTTTTAAATAGTAATAGAATCTGCATACCCTCTATAGAAGGGGTAGGCAAGTTTGCTTGGTGGAGGGCCAATTTTCTTCATCGTCAAAAGCCTAAATGGGTGTTCTGCTCAGAAATCTTAAACGACTTGATTGATTTTTAGATAGATAGACAGATAGATAGTTTATTGATCCCTGATTGGGGAAATGTGAGTGTCCAGCAGCACACAGTGTGATCCATCCATATACAAGCACTCAATACAATACAAGCATCAGTACCCATAAATTAAAAGTTAAACGTTAAAAAAGCTACTATCAATAGTAACAAAAACAGTACACATTACGAAAGTAATTGTACTGTCTTATGGCTGCCGGGACAAACAGTCCTGCAGTGCAAAGAGAGGAAACGGTGACTGCGGTGGCGTCTCTGAGCGGCCACAGTGTCGTGCCGGGGGTGACTACTAGGGGTGGGCTGTATCGTATCGCATATCGTTATTGCGATATAATTTTTTGATATAGTTGTGAACCCAATATAATTAATGTTACGCTCAGTTCCATCAGAGCAGAATAAACACTGACTGTAGAACACGGGAACAGGTATGAACAAGTAAAAGGAAATGAAAGATGTAAACTGCTTGAATAGATCATATTTGCAAGGAAATTAGTATTAGTATCACTGAATTAATCTTCCCAATAGGCATAAGTAATTTGTTCATTGTTAATTGTATTGTCAAATATATTGTTATCGTGATATTTTTTTTTTTATTGTGATTTTAGGCCATATAACCCTGCCCTGGTGACTACTGTTATTGAGGATGCCTGCATCATGCTCCTCATTTTCTTCTCTACCAGTTCACCAACAGAGTTCTCCCCCTTCCCCTTAGGCCTTTGAAATGTTAACATTTTTTTAGGGCCCCACGTAAAAAAAAAAAAGGCTACAGACATTATAACATTATTCAAGATAATTAATTAGCTTTTTTTTCTTTTTTTTTTACAGTAGAAGGCATGTTGTTTACATTTGCATTGCACTAATCTTGGCAACCATGATTTTAGTCACACAAACAAGACTGTGAAGATATTTATATTTGCCAATAAAGTATTTGGATTTGAATGTTCTATTTCAAAATTCCCTGTCGATTGCTCAATATGACCCAGTGTAGGAACTTCTTTTTTCTCTATGTACCATCCCTGAATGGAATTGCCAAACTTTGAGCATGACTAGATGTACACATGTCGGCAGGCAAATTACAAGCTACCTGGACAAGAGCAAGGGATTACAATTTTATCAGACTATAAATCAGAAGATATGACATAACTAAGACTCTAACAAAATGTTTACACTATAGCAAAGCCATCCAGCGTTTATAGCAAGTCAAACTGCCTCCCCTGTTGGTCACTTGTGCTTATAACAACATTCACTTCCCTGCACTTCCTCATAAGGCGGTTCCTCCCCTCCCTCTGATTCCCCCGTGGCCGCCCGCTGAGGTTTGATTTCAAATGGAAAAATTAATGGGAGAATAATAGCCTTGGGCCTGGCTGTCTCGCGCACACACTCAATCACACTCTTAGTTGGTCTATAGGGGTATGGCGAGGGGTAAAACTCACACCCATTTGCCTCAGTGGCTCTGTTATCCCATTGTGAGGCGCAGATATTAACTCAACATGCAGGTACACCCGGGACATGTGCACTTCTGAGGGCAAAACTTCCAAATATTAGTACAGTGGCTTTGCGGAATTCAAATAAAAATAAATAAATATGCAAAGGAATAAGGATGCACTCATTAGCAAGTCCCTTGGTACATTTGATTATAATATAGACATAGCGATTTCAGTATTGCTCTTTATCATTAGCATTTTGGTTGGGATATTCATAATGAAACAAGGTTGAACATTGTAGTTGTAGCAGCAGGATCAGTTAGTTGTAAAGTTACAATCAAAAGACTAGAAAACAAATAAGATGTCAATGACACAATTCAAAAGTGTGCTGGGACAAATTATAGAAATTGTTTTTAATTATTCAATCATCATGTATTCCTCGGAAATTAGTAGCAACAATTAGGCCTGTCACATTTTGATAGTCGATTAATCTACCGGTAATTTTTCAAGCGATTCATCAAATTAATCGCTTGGCTGTGAATAGTGCATGGAAATGGTGAATGTTTTTTTATCACATAAAGTATAAAGTGACACTGCTAGATGTTGATGGAGTTTATAAAACACTACAACTTGGAAAAACAAAGTAGGTTTCCATCAAAAATAAAAATGTTCATGTCATTTTTGCTCTATTTAAGTCTGTGTTTACTGGAAAACGATCAATCGAATACTAAAATAGTTGTCAACCATTTCAATACGTTATTGAAGATATGCAGATAAGTATGTTTAGAACAAACTTTGTTTTACATTTTATATCAAAACTCATAAAACCATCAACACAACACAATTAATTACTGCCAAAATTGACTTTCATGAGATAATTTTATTAATACAAAATACCACTTCAGCAGTTATTGATGGTCAGTATTGCCATAAACTCACTTTCCTCGAACCCTTTTTTTTAAATCTTGGTGCATCTATTAAGCAACATTTTTGAGATTTGAGTCATCAATTTCTGTACATCTACAATAAATATCTATACATTTTTAGTTTCCCTACATGACACATGGTTGTCTAATTCCTTGTTTAAATCCTGTTTATATGTGTGATCCTTATCAGTTGAGTTAGTCTAAAGCCAGTTGTGGGAAATAGAAGTTAAAGTGATGCTTTTATACTTGTAACGTAAGCTGTGTTTGGTTGTGGCAAGGGTCGCCTGTTAGCAGTTTAGAAGCGGAAGAGGTTGGTGCGGTGCCAGGATTGATGTCAGGGAAGCCCACTGGCACTCTCCTTTTTTCCACGCACTAGGATGGACCCACTGTGCAGAGGATTCCCGCTCTTCCTGTTTCTCCTGACTTTGAGGAATTTTACCGGGCTAAAATTCCCATTGCTCCACTTACACACCCCGCACCCCTGCACAGATACCTGCTTCAGCAAAACTAAAACTAAGGAGAGACAGGTTAAGGGATTACCTTCATTAAATAATTTAGATACATTTGCCTTGATCTATAAAAAGCTACAGGTTTTTATATTTTATTAAATGTGCAGATTTTGCAAAACAAAACCCGCATAATCCTAAAAATAATTCGTATATTTTCCTGTAGGTCTTTCAATTTAATGTAATTGGCGAGAAACATGTGGTTTAACACATCAGTCCTTCAAAAAAATCTAACAAAAAACAGATAGATGAACAAATAAACATGTGTGTTTGCATCCTCATGAAGACTGTTCCAGATTTTAGCTGCATGAAACTGAAACGCAGCCTCACCGTGTTTAGTCCTGACGCTGGGAACCACCAGGAGACCCCTCCCTAAAGTTCTCAGGGCCCGAGTTAGTTCATACGGCTCTAACATGTCAGAGACTTTGGTGCTAAACCATGAAAAGACTTGTACACAAGGTTAGGTCCTCATTCAAATCCATTCTTTCCCAATGTAAACCTATTTTCTGTGTCTGGATTGTCATTTGGAGCATGTTTTGTATCGCTGGCAAGTGGCAACAGTATAGTCCAAAATGTTACGCTGTGTGCCCTTAAGTATAAGTTATTTGTCATGGCACAAAGCCTTATAATTAACTTGTCATATTTTTGGACATGTTCCCCTCAAACACAGATTGCCCGTAAAGTCTCCTAGCCTGGCAGGTGCAGAATGATACCCCTCTGAACTTTTTATACACGGGGATATCAGTCTGGGCAGGACGCCCTCGTTTGCTGCTCCTGCCAAACTCAAACGGATCTGTGCACTCAGATTTGTTTATTTACAGTCACATGTTGTTTGCGACCAGCATCACACCTGAGACACGGAAGTCCCATCAATAACAGGAGCCAAGAGCTTTCTAATCTGCGGTAAATTACCAAAAACACTAGGTGACTTTAGGGATTCATAACCCTGTTAACCTCGCAACATCACACGCCCGCCCTTTGCCGATTGGTTTGCTCCGCTTCCTGTTAACTTGCATATGTTCCGCTCAAGAAATGTAGTTGATGCCGACTCGGACCAGACTCAATCGCTAGTACAGCGATGGAGCTGGATTTTCCTTGCCAGCTATGATCTGAGAAGAGTCAGAGTTCTGGCCCCCATCATGTGCACCTTCTTCACAGGGACCAGAGCATCCTGACCAGCTGCATCACTGTGTGGTACTGTGGGATGGTGCCAGCACTCATGCATCTTGCCGTAAGAGCCTCTAGTGGATTGTAAGAGAAGCTAAAAAAAAGAAAAAAATATCTCCCCTCGATTCAGGACCTAGCACACCAGTCCAAACTTATGATAATTCTCCAAGAAGCTGTTCCATATTTCAACGTATTCTATGGCTGCTGGCCACCTTTGTTTCAGGTAAAATGGGACACTTATCAGGCAATGAAGAAAGATTTTGGGATGACTGTCTGGTGATAACATGCACTTCAGAAAGCAGCCACCTCCTTGTGTCTCATATATATTTCGCCTTTGGGCCCATGTCGCATTAATTGCTGCCTGCTCTGAGCCCGCAGACTCTGTTTCTATCCCTCGCATCAAAGAAACCATGTGCTGAACTTTATGAAAATTTTATTCAATGTGTTCTTTCTCTTCCCGTTTTGCCTCTTTCTTCCTTATTCCTATTCCCCCACCTTGAACAACCCCGCCCCCCACATACATGCTCTGAGCTCAGCCACCAAATAGACAAGAAAGACTTGGATCTCTCGTGTTTTCTGTGCAACTTCCTTCCTGCCCAGGAGCACCTTGAGGATCTCGTTATAGTTCTCTCACCGTCTATTCACCATGTGCCCGGAGCATAAAGCAGCTCAAATGGGGAATGAAAAGAAGAAAAGAGGTTAAAAGAGATGGAAGGGGGGACAAAATCATGACGTTTGGAAAGATTTACTATGGAGGAACGTCAGGGTGTTTAACTAATGTAATTATATCAGAAATGGTGATGAGAGCATTTTGAGAGCAACCAAAGTTTCATCATCATCATCACGTCCTCTAAAAAAATGTGTTGTACAGTTATTGTATAATGACAAATAAAGCACCTTTAACTGTACCCTCTATCAGTGGTTCTCAACCGTTTTTGTCTTGTGGACACCTTGGACCCTTCAGTGGTACTTTGTGTACCCCTTTCCTTAAGAGTTGACACAGTTTATTAATCACTTAAAATAATCACTTAAAAGCACAATTAGTTAGAAATAAGACAATGTTATTTTCAAAGTAAACCTAAAGTACTCCCATACTATTTGACTACAAAAATATAGTTTTTCCTTTCAAAAGACCCCCTGCTAAGTCCTTGAGTCAACCCTGGGTTCCTGTACCCTGGTTGGGAAACACTGCTCTATATTAATATGCCTATTCGACCTGTTGTTACACAAAGAAGGCATATTAATTTTGCCTATGGTGTGGCGTTATTGCTCTATTATAAAATTAGGATTGCAACTAAAAAATATTTAGCTAACTGAATAATATATATATATATATATATATATATATATATATATATATTGATTGGTAATGGAATTGCAACGAGGATGTGAATATAAATGTGTTACTACCTGGTAACACCCCATTACAAGATATTAGACCGTCTTAAAAATAAAGGGGTAAAAAAATATTTTCAACCTACATTCTTTTTTTCTTCTGAGATCTATAATATAAACTAATTTTTAAAAATAGTGGACAAAGATGGAATTGATTGTATACTGAATCTGTATATTTGGACTGCCTGTATATGGGTGAGAATAGTCATGGTTGACTGATTACTCAAATTTAAAGACTGAATACCGCAATGTATTTCTTAGATTTTTGTAAAGTACCTGCATTCTAAATGCTCACAAATGAGCAAGTTACTGTATTGGGAATATTTATTCTAAATTATTATTCTAAATACAACACATATGGGAATAAATCAGTGTACCTGACTAGTAAGAGCTGCGGTTTAATAATTAAAGTTTAATTCATCATGATTCAGCACCTTTAACAGGTGAGAATGAGAGACATATTAGGAAGGGATAACATCACCGCAAAAAGGAGGCGATTGAAGATAAATACAACCGAAAGTTCTGCTTTATAATGCTTTATTGTTGAACTGTAAAACAAAAACATGTGTTATATAATCATTCAATGGCCTACAAGTGCATCTCAAAAAATAAAACTTGGGATTTTTTGTTTTTTCAGTTATTTCAACATTTCAGTACTGTGAAATGCACATTAGAGAAAAATGCACTCAATAAACCTTTCACTTACCACCAAATAAAATGAATAAATATTGCAAATGATATTGATTTTTTTTTTAAATGCAACACAATTCAAAATGTATCTCATTTATGCTGACATTTTGGAAGATTTTAATTTTGGTGAGAATCAGACAAAACACAATCACATCATTGTTGTTAAGAAAAGACTGGACTATTGACTGACTGATATTTCTGAGAAATGTTTAACATAATACAAAAGTTGGGAGGACCAGTTATGACAGTATTGAATAATAACAACTTTAACAGTTACGAAGACCACTGCTGCCCTCTTATGGCCAATATCATGCACACACCAGTCTCCCATTTCAAAGACCAATGATGCCATCCTGCATCTTTTGATTGACTGCCAAACTACTAGCCCTATGAAATTTGGAAGTCGAAAACAAGATCTACCAGCAGGCACAAGGACACAAGGGAGAAACGTTACAATAAAATCAGCAGCCCTGTCTGGTTCAACCCTCATATTATTTATTCTTTCCAGTAGATCTCAGAATGTGCTGAAACTCTCACAAAAAACACCTTCAACACACAAAACAAGCCTCAATAACTGAAAAAAAAGACAAAAACTTAAAATAATAGTTTAACGAAGAGTTTGAAGCCCTGCCCAACAAAGTTAGCCTTATCTGCATTATGACAGCTTCCAACTGACTTCATGGTTCTGGTCCAAAAAAATAATTCAATGTATATTAAACAATTTAACTTCACTTGACAATTTTTCCTTTTAAACTGGCTAAGTAAAGTCGATCATTTGCTGGCAGTTGGAAGCCACCTAGTGGTCAAACCCTTTATTAAAACATCTAGTATTGACAAAAGGGATATCTCGTTATATTTCAGCATTGGCAATATGGCAATATGCCATTGATGTACAAATATAGTTAAGATTCAACAGATCTACAGATCGGGATTGAGCGGAAATGAATACACTAGAAGCACAGCATCACTTACTTCAGTAGAGTATAGGCCTGTTGTACTCAGAGACTCTCTGGGCCTGGTATAGGATTATGTAAAAACCTAACTTTGAGGTTACAATAACAGAGCTCTGTGAAGCGGTTTCCCATAATAATGTAATACCACCACCCTTATGATGATACAGCGGCATCTTCACAAGACATCACTATCACCACCATTTTTCCATCTAGACGTCCGTAATTCTTCAATGGTCCAGTAGAGAGCGCTGTAGAGCCTCCTGTATCATTGTGTGCTCATCTGTGGAGTAATCCTGTGATAACAGATATAAAGCCTGTGTTAATTCACAACAATAATATACACAACATTTAAACTAGTCAACACTCACAACAAAGGTATCGTAAGAAAAAGTATGTCTAATCTTCAGGTGTTGCAAAAAGTCAGTGCTCCTGTAGTTAGGGTCCCCCCAGGGCATTGAGGCACAAATAGGGCACACCTAAAGAAAGAAAGATAGAAAGATGTGTAAAACGTTATTGCCATATTCTCATCATCAAAAGCTCAAATGTATTCTTACCACTTGACGACTGTCCCGAGCATGCTGGGAAGTACAGTGCTCTACCAGGCCATCCTGATCCAGGTTTGGGCAGTTACAGTAAGGGCAGGTAAAGGTGTAGCGATTTGGTACAGGACTCGAGATAAAAAAGGAGAAGAATACATTACAAAATACAAATACAAATCAGGTTTTATTCTCATCTTTTGCATTTTCAAAATAGCATAAAAGTAAAAAGGCTACAACTAAAGTTTGGGCACCCAGCAGAGTCAATACCTCTTAGTTCTGGAATACTTTCAAAGATGTAATACTTTGTCATACTACTAAGATTTTAGGGCCATCTTGTATGCACTTCTCTTAAATGGTCTCAACTTATATAGCACTTTTCCACCTACATTAGGCGCTCAAAGCGCTTTACAGCAAGGAACCTCTCACCCATTCATACACCAATCAATGTACGCAGACACTGGAGGCAAGGTGGGTGAAGTGTCTTGCCCAAGGACACAACGACAGCATGCACCTTCAGGAGGCGGGATTCGAACCCCCAACCTTCCGATCATGATGGCTCTACCATCTGCGCCACCGTCGCCCCATTTACCACTTCTCTTAAGAGGTCCATCCAGAGATATTCAATAATGTTAATGTCAGCAGACCATAGCAAAACCTTCAGACCGCACCTCCAGATTAAATCCATCGTAGATTTTGAGGTGTGTTTACAATCATTTGTTCAAGCTATCGTTTTTTTTTCACAGATAGAGTTAAGTTTTCCTCCGTTTGTTGGAAATTAATTGAATCACTTCTTCATTCTACCTATACATTTTTCCTGTGCCACTGGCTGTAATACCACCTCTGAGGATGGTTAGTCGACATAAGTAGGTAGCGTTCAAAACCATAAACATTAGTTGACTTTTGAATTTTTAAGTCCTTGTAAAATTTTAAGAACGCGCTTCCAGCCCTCAGATAGATGAAACACAGGTTTGGATGGGTCTAGAGATTATCCAGTTAGCAAAACTGCATCCAAATTATTTACAGAATCTTTGAAAAAAAACTATTGAAAGTGTTAGCTCTTTTAAAAAAATAAAAAATTATGAAATCCCAATTAATAATGTTATAAGACTTTTCCACATGAGAATGTTGTATGAATATCCTGAGTTCTCTCACTACTTTGTACTGTCCATCCATCCATTTCTTCCACTTTTTTGTTGCCGGGTCGTGGGGGCAGCTGTAGGAGCTGCTCAAATCACATTGCACCAGCCCCTATGGCTCCTCCTGCATTGGTGGGTCCACCTGCAGCCAGGCTTCTTCAGAGTGCTACAGTTTTCCCAACTTCCAAGGTCATGTGGGTCAGGTTGACACAGTGACAGCGCGGCTCAGCCGCAGCAGCTCAGGACTGACACCTGAACACTATTTTGTTGTACAGGCCCAGTAACTGGGCCTGTTGGTCTCTCATGAGGGGCTTCTGAACCGCTCTTTCTCTGACCCATCACCTAGGACTTGTTTGACATGGGAGACCCTACCAGGGGAACGAAGCCCCCGACAACATAGCCCCCAGGATCATTAGGGCGCTTAAACCCTCCACCATGTTAAGGTGGCGGTTCCAGAAGGGGCAGTACCTTGTTCTGACAATCTTTAAATAGACCCCTATCATTTTTAATGTTTGTTTGTTTATTGATTTATTTGGTAGGGACAGTGCATGTTAAGGCCAGCACACACACACACACACACTACATGACTTTTCCAGTCTTAAACGAATGTAGATAGAATGGGGGGGTCCACACTACACATCTGGATTTAGTGCGATTATAGAACGACTGGGGGTTCACACATAACGACTGATAATCGTAAGAGCGAACACACTACACCAGGGGTTTCCAAACTGTGGTACGCGTACCCCTGGGGGTACGCAGGACGTCCCCGGGGGTACGCAAATAAATTTTGAAAAAATAAAATCGCAATCTGATCGATATTGACCCGTTAAAACCGCGTATACAGGTGAAATAGTCTTATAATTCAGACGTGGATAAGCTTGTTCTGGACCT
Organism: Proterorhinus semilunaris; assembly: GCA_021464625.1. Lineage (NCBI taxonomy): Eukaryota > Metazoa > Chordata > Actinopteri > Gobiiformes > Gobiidae > Proterorhinus > Proterorhinus semilunaris. Next base: position 20,692,124 of record CM038347.1, read on the forward strand.
AAACATGTCCACTCCAGAACCGAACCTCAAGAGCCGCTTTCGACCCGAGTGTGTAAAACTCCGCGGAGGCCGGGAGCGCGGCTGAGGCTGCGTCAGCCCTCGCTACAACAGCAGCGCCTTTAAGAGCACCTTTCGATCAGCAATTTCTGTACCATCTGTCCAAAAGACAGAAGAGCCTGTGCGCTGTCAGACCATCACCATCAGGTGACAACAGGAGTTGTCCTCTCATTCTGGTCCGAGGAGTGAGGGAAGGAGGAGAGGCGTTTGTGGCTTTCCCTCCTCTGCCGCTAAACGCGTGGATGTGTGTTGGACAAATACATCTAAGTTTATGAGCTGATGTGCGGTGGCACGTGCATAGATGGTTATGTCCTGCGTATTATCTTTGCTTTAACAAAAGCTTAAACCAGGCCATTTGACAGAACGACTAAGCTCTGGCCCCGCAGTGGGGGCGGGGCCAGAGCGCTGAGTCCAAACCAGAGTCTGATGATCAGAATGAGTGACAAAAGCAGCAGAGTCCTGGTCCACTGGGACAACGATAAACACTCAGCTTTATACATTCACACTAACAAAAACTGGCATTTTCTTTTAATGTTTTTGTATTTACATATTCTTAATAGCCTTAATTAATTAATTGAGTTCACTGTAATAATGGAGGAAATAAACATAATATTACATGTGATATTCTCAGTGTTTTTAATCGTGTCAAAGTAGGGGGTACGTGACTCTTCACCCAAAGCTTCAGGGGGGTACACGGCTCCAAAAAGTTTGGGAACCACTGCACTACACGATTCTGACAAACAGCTGATGTTTGATAACATGAGCCGTTTATGCCGCTGTTTTGATAAATAAATTAAAAAGGAGGCGCGGCGGTGTTTTTCTGTCTTTATTTCACTCCGCTGCTTTCTGCGTGTTCACTTTGGGGACGGTGAAATCACCCACGTTTCTCCTGTGCGTCCAAAATCGGGCTTAAAAATCAAACATGTTTGATTTCCTGCAACTGTAGTCCAGTTGCGTCTGACTGCTGCCCACACTACACGATTCTAACACAAGGCAAGGCAAGGCAACTTTATTTATACCGCGCATTTCGTACACAAGGCAACTCAATGCGCCTACGACAAGTCCAGTCGTGACCCCTCCACACTACGACACGACTCTCTGTGACTGCCTTCGACTAAACACGACTCGGGAAGACTGAGAATTGTATCAAAATTGGGCATAAAAATCGTGTAGCGTGTGCTGACCTTAAATGAACAAGCCACACCGGATTGTAGCCTTAGGCTAATTTCCATCCGTCGCCCCCCATGCGCACTCTCAAACACACTCTCATTCATTCTAGCCTATTGTACATGTTTTAGTGGTGGGGGAAACCTATGCAGACACAGGGAGAACATGCAAACTCCACACAGAAACGACCCGTCCCTGGTGGGAATCGAACCCAGCCCTTCTAGCTGTGAAGCACAAGAGAATATGAATGATAACACAACACGTTTTTTTCCACTCATAGTTAGTCGCTATGTGAAGCCATTTATGGTGAAACAACTGAGTTTACTCTTTTTAAATCATAATGATAAATGAAACTGCCAAATGACCCTCAAGTGTACATACCCGTTTATTAATAGTGTGTATTGCCCCCTTTACCATCAATGACAGCTTGGATTATTTTGTGGTAGTTGTGGATGGGCCTCTTTATTTCCTCGGATGGTAAAACTTGCCATTCTTTTTGGCAAAGTCTCCAGTTCCTGTAAATTCCTGGGCTGTCTTGCATGAACTGCACGTTCGAGATCTCCCCAGAGTGGCTCAGTGATATTGAGGTCAGGAGACTGAGAAGGCCACTCCAGAACCTTCACTTTATTCTGCTGTAGCCAATGACAAGTTGACATGGCCTTGTGCTTTGGATCGTTGTCATGTTGGAATGTCCAAGTGCGTCCCATGCGCAGCTTCCAGGCTGATGAGTGACACTTTTCCTCCGTCCTATTTTTTTTACACACATCCCCAAAACAGTGATCTACCTCTGTGTTTCACTGTAGGAATGGTGCACCGTTCATCAAAAGGCCTTGTTGACTCCTCCAAAAAGTCCCATTTTGGTTTCATCATTCCAAATGAAAATGTTTTAGCAATGTTGAGGCTCGTCTCTGTGCTGTTTGGCATTGTTATGTATTACCTATTGACATGTTGAAGATTGTCCCTCCTGTGTACCACCCCTTACGTACGCCGATGCCTGTTGTCACCGTTGTTGAGCAATGAAGCTAATACACCATGCTTGAAGAAGCCCCGGTCTCTCGCCTCTTATTTAACAATATATATGCATTGCACGTATATAATAAAACTGGTGACGAGGTACAGTACGGCCTCACGTTTGCACTTTTTGATGGTGGAAGTCAAGTTTTTGCGCTGGAGCGTAGCGCGAAGACACCGGAAGGTTTTGCGTGCTGTATGTTAGCGGCAGCAGAGAGTGGACGTCAGCGTAGTTAAGACCGTGCCACTGCTAACCACCGCAAAGCTACAGGGGAAGGAGAAATCCCCGCAGAGGAAAAGAAAGGGAGACTGAAAAATAAATGCAAGTAAACTCAGGTAAACAGAAAAATGGCAGCATTGGTCAGAAATATAGGACCATTTGATTAAAACACGGAGCAATGGAGTTCATATACAGAGAGATTTGAAGACTTTGTGCTTGCTAACAAGATGAGTCAGAAGTAATGGTGCCAACATTTTTGAGTGTTATAGAAGGAAAAACATTCAACTTACTGCGCAGTCTAGTGCAACCAGAAAAACCAGGTGACAAATCCTATGACCAAATAGTGGAAATATTGAAGAACCACTATGCACCGAAGCCACTGATTATTGCCGAAAGGTTCAGATTCCATAAAAGAAACCAGGATGAGGGTGAATCTGTCTCAGTTTATAGCTGTACTTAAGCAATTGTGAGTGTGGATATTCACTCAGTGATACATTACGTGACCGGCTAGTATATGGTCTACGCAGCGAGGCTATCCAAAAGCGCTTTTTAACGGAAGCCAACTTGACCCTGGACAAGGGTATTGGAATTAGCACATCAATGGAGATGGCAGCTAAAGAGGCACAGCAGCTGAGTGCATCAACACAAGTGCACAAACTGGTCACACAGTCCATGAAAGAGGCAGCATCTGGTCAGTTGTGCTACAGTTGTGGAAAACCTGGGCACCCGGCAAAAGAGTGCTGGTGTAAGGACTTGGACTGTAGAAATTGTGGTAAAAAGGGCCACATTAAACAAGCATGCAGAAATAAAAAGACGCAGATGAACAAACAACAGAAATCAAAAAGAAAAGTGATTTTTACAAGACTAAAAAGAAACGTGTGAACAAAATGGAACATGACCAGTATGAAAGCAGCTGTGATTCAGACTTTGATGAAGTGCATGTCTTATCAATCACGGACGAGGATGATGATGTTGTCATGACGGTGTTGTCATGGTGACGTGAAAACAGGAAGCGACCTCGCTCTCTCCTTGTGCAGCTGAGTTTTTTGCCTTTTTCTGCGAACTGCATTTGTGGTTTCTGTGTTTCACATAGTTTTTCTGGATACTTTTGTACGTCTTTGCCGTGTTTTTGTGGAGGTTTGGTGGATTTGTTTACTTTGAGAGTCTAAAATGGTCCTGAAGAAAGCAACTTTTTAAAGGTAAACAAAATGCTAGCAGAGGAGGAGTCACAAGAGGAGCTACAGAAAACAAAAAAGGACAAACGAGAGACTGTGAAAGACTGTTGTGAAGCGGAGGGAGGAAGAGGAAGGAGTAGGTGGAGCTGACCAGTGCAGGACACCACGCTCTGAAACAGGGACAAACCCAGGAGGCGCTGCACCATTTCAGAGGACCAGAGGAGACAGAGGGCAGCCAGCCACGTTTCTTCTGAGGGCTACAGTTTCCCCGACCTCCAAGGTCATGCGGGTCAGGTTGACACACAGTGGCAGCGCGGCTCAGCCGCAGCAGCTCAGGACTAACACCTGAACACTATTTCGTTGTACGCTTGTACAATGACAATAAAGCACTTACTTACTTACAAAAATGATGGCTACTGGATCACACCACTGCTGGAGAACAAACCATTGCGTATGCAAATTGACACAGGTACACACGCATCACTGGTATCAGAAGTGCTATACAAGGAAAAACTGCCACACCTCCCACTAAAAGATACAAAGCTGAAATTGAGAACATATACTAGTGGTCATGTCCTAGTGTTGGGTGTTGTAGATGTCAACGTTACACACAACGAACAGGGAAAGACTCTTCCGCTGCACATTGTGTCAGGAAATCGACCAGCTCTCTTAGGGCGTCAATGGCTTAAGAAGTTGAAACTGAACTAGAGTGAAGTCTTCATGATTGCAGACAAAGAAACAAGTCGACTCAAGGAGATCCTAAAAATGTATCCTAAAGTTTTTGATGGAGAACTTGGCAGCATGAAAGACATAACTGTGAAGTTGACAGTCAAGCCAGGCTATACACCCAAGTACCTAAAAGCTAGACCTGTCCCATACGAATAAAGCCAAAAGTGGAGGCTGAGCTAGATAGGCTAGTGAAAAGTGGAGTGCTTGAACCGGTAAGCACAAGTGAATGGGCTACACCAATTGTCCCTGTAATGAAGGAAGACGGTACCCTAAGAATCTGCCGTGATTTTAAAGTCACAGTCAACCCAGTCTTGACCGCAGAGCAGTATCCTTTACCGCTCATCAACAACCTTTTCTCAGGTCTTGCTGGAGGTCAAAAGTTTAGCATAATTGATTTGTCCCCTAAGCGTACCTCCAAATGCACGTTGAACCAAAGTCACAAGAGCTCTAAACGATTGTGACACACAAAAGGACTGTACAGGTACAAGAGACTCCCTTTCGGGATCACGTCAGCTCCTGCACTGTTCCAAAGAGCAATGGATCAGATTCTGAGTGGTCTCTCTGGAGTTCAGTGCTACCTGGACGATCTGCTCATCACAGGACCTGATGAACAGACCCATCTGAGAAATCTGGATGGGACACTCAAACGATTGGAGGACTACAGCTTGAAAAACTGCCGATCCAACTGGCATGTGATGCTTCGCCCTATGGGCTTGGCGCAGTTGTGTCTCACATAATGCTTTCAAGAGAAGAGAGACCCATCGCCTTTGCGTCAAGAACGTTAAGCAAAGCAGAAAGTAACTATGGACAGATTGAACGTGAAGCTCTGTCTATAGTATTTGGAGTAAAGAAATACCACCAGTACCTTTTTGGCAGGAAATTCACGTTGCTGACGGACCATGGGCCACTAACCTCCATATTTGGTCCGCATACTGGCATCCCCTCAATGGCAGCCAGCCGCATGCAACGATGGGCTCTACTGTTATCGGCTCATCAGTACGAGATCAAGTACAGAAAGTCAGATCAGCACCAGAACACTGACGGGCTCTCCAGACTACCGTTGCCTGCCAAGCACAGTGAACACTCACAGGCTGAGATTTTCTATTTCAAGCACGTGACTGCTGCTCCAGTAACCTCTGCTCAGGTAAAGAAACACACACACACTGACCCAGTTCTTTCTGAGGTTATGGACATAGTCACTCGTGGTGGTGAAGGAGAGATGACGCCAAAACTAAAGCCCTACATGGTGAGACACAATGAACTTTCAGTACAGGCTGGATTACTGTGGGGCTATCGTATCATCATTCCACCGCCTTTAAGAGAGAGAGAGAGAGCTACCTGAGCTCCATACTGGACACTGTGGAGTGGTGCGAATGAAAGAAATCGCGCGCAGCTGCTTCTGGTGGCCGGGCTTGGATGCAGCTATTGAGGAAAAAGCCAAGTCCTGCTCTGACTGCCAGAAACTGAGAAACCAACCACAACTTGCCCCTTTACATCCCTGGGATTGGCCAGAAGAACCAAGGCAAAGAATCCACATAGACTTTGCTGGACCACTAGAGAACCACATGTTCCTAGTAGCAGTGGACGCTCACAGCAAATGGCCTGAAGTCGCTGTGATGAAACAGACTTCTTCTGAGAGAAGCTCAGGTCAATGCACAAGAGCTAAGTTCCGGAGTTTCGAAACTGGAGATAAAGTGCTCGCTCGGAACTACATGAATGGGTTAAAGTGGAAACCCGTAACAGTTGTCGCAAAAACGGGTCCGGTGTCATACACTGTGGAAACTAGAGATCATCTTATCTGGAAACGTCACGTCGATCAGCTTCTACACTCATCCGGATCATCTGAGGATTCACGCACAACAACATCCACGGCTCCGGATCAAAGCGTTATTCAGGATCAATCTCTATCTTTTGAAGAACAACAAAAACAACCAGAGAACGTGGACAGGGTTCCTGGGACACCTACGCCCACACAGGTGTCTACTCCAGACATTGTTCCCAGCCCAAGATATCCACCATCCACACCAAAAGACAAGGTTACAGAGTTATCCACCGGTCGGTTCCTCCCACGAAGAAACAGACGACCTCCGGACAGATTAACTCTGTAGTTCAGTAACTGACCCGTTCCATTGGGTAAGAATAAAGCCCAGCGTACAGTTCGGACTGAGGTAGTCTACCCTACTGCGGGCAAATGTTCTAACCACACAGTAAAGAAATTAAAAAAGTGTTATCAAGAGCTAAAAATATTCTGTCATAGCTAGGGGTGTCACGATAAAACATTTTTGAGTCACGATTATTGTGAAAGAAAATATTGTGTGCCTCCATATTGTGCATTTTCAGACAGTCCTGTATTTTAGCTGACTTTATTTGTGGTTTGGTTTCAACAGAATACTCACTGATTAATACTCTCAGTACCTTGGATATCTTTTTTAAACCCTTTTCCATTTTATACAGTTCAACTACCTTTTCTTGCAGATCCTCTGACAATTCTTTTGCTTTCCTCATGATGCCAGCGCAGCACTGGATGAAAGATGCAAGGAGCGGTCAAGAGCCCCCCCCCCAAAATCACTGACCTTTTATACACACGAAATATTTACAAACACAGATAACAGGTCAGGATGCTTAAATTTAGTAGCCATTCACACCCCTTTGTGTCCACTTGTATCAGGCCAAGATCAACAGGGTATGTACAATTTTGATCGGGGTCATTTTGGTAGTTTATTTTTTCATTATGATTTAGAAAGAGGAAACTCAGTTGTTTGGCTTCACCCAACCACTAACTATGTGTTATCATTTAAATTCTCTGAAAAAAAAAAAGTATATAAAAACCTAAAATCAACTCATGTGAAGTGCTCATATACAGAATTTTGTGAATTCTTTATGTCCAAACAGTAGAGACAAGTAATACACTGTAATAGTCAATGTTTACCTGATTATGACAGGTTGGGTCTGGGCAGTGGTCCTCACCCCTTCCTCAATGTACTCCTGGTACTTGGAACAACTTGCCGTATGAGCTCTCATCTGGGACAGCCCGACCTAAATAATGAAAGTAGCAGAAGCTTAATTTTGAGAGGCAATGTGAACTATTTTCTTTCTCTCGCTGCATACCTGTGTTCCACACCCTTTACACGCTGCAGCAGACGACTGGATCAAGGCCTCCACCTCCACAGCTTTAGAGCAGTGACCGAGAGCACTCCTGCACACGGCACACACAGGCTTCTGTGGACGCAGGCACTCCTGCAGACAGCTCTGACAGAATCTAAACAAAATTACAATATAATTAAATACAGATTTAGAACATGCATAATTTTTAATTGATTGACTGCGGAATAATAGTATTTATATTTGCTGTTAATAATAGTATTTATATTTGCTGTTTTCTCCCTTCAATGTTGTTTGTGTTTATAGCATTATTTATTTATATATATATATATATATATAAATAAAAGCATGCATTTATTTTCTTTCTTTTTTGTATTATTCTGCAACATGAAGTTATTGCGTCGATGTCCTCCTAAAGTGCAATGTGTCAGGCACTAGATGGCGCATGGAATTGTAGTCCTTTGAAAGGCTGGAAGAGTTCTTACAACAGTGATTTGGACTACAAGTCCCAAGTGATACCTTCCCTTTGATGTAAACAAAACTGAAACCGAAATGTCAGGCTAGCATTGCCTTTTGTCACATTCTCGTAGAGGTAAAATAGTTTAGCCGCATACTAGAAACGTAGGTAGATGGATTGTTTTTGTGCAGCTGTATCGGGCTCATTTCATTTTACAAATCGAACGGTCTCACAGTTGTTATCTTTCAAGAAACCCAGACGTGTCATATCTACGGCTATCCGAAAGCAAAACGAACACAAATACTCACGTATGACCACACTGTGTCCTTACAGGACTATCGAATATTTCCAGACACACCGGGCAGAGCAATTCGGACACATCGCTTGTCCCGTCGGAGGCATTTTTTTTGTGTTGTGCAGAGCTAAATCCGCCGAGCATCGCCATTTCTCTTTTCTTCACTGTCAGTCCGCCACTACCGCTACCGTCGTTCCCTCACAGACGTCAGATGTTCCTGGTTCCTTTTCATTTAGCGCGAGGGGCGGAGCTTAAAAGGTACACAGTCTGTGACAAAAACACTACATGGACTACAGGATCCATAACAAACACTCGATAACTTGTCCCACTGACGTAAGGTTTTGGGTGTGAGAATGTAATACCTCTCAGATAGTCCTGGTTAAATAAAAGTAAAATAAAATAAAAATGAAAGCAATACAATTAAGAAAAAATATTTTATCTCTCACGGGGGGGCTATCATGTCAAAACCAAAAGGGCCTGTAGCCACTGTTATTTCAATCATGCGGAGAGTGTATAAACCATAAACACCATGTAGAGATAATATAAGCCTTTATCGATCTTACAAGATTGGGCCAAGTCCGGATTTCAGTTAAGGAAACATCTTCTATTTTCCTGTTGAATCAAAGCGAGTAGAGCTTCAAAATGCAAGATAAAGAAACATGACAAGAGACAAGCAATTTGAAGCTGGGAAATTATTTTATTCAAACAACTTGCCAGACATGGAATGAACACTGTGTGAGTGCTCATGCTGGAGAACATATTTAGAAATATGACTTTTTTTTGGTTCGTCTTGCGCGTTATCCTGATCTATTTTATCCACAAGAGCAAGATTAACTAATGTTCCTCTAGTTGTAAGATTTTGTGGAGAATAGTACTCCGCTCACTCTGCACGTGAGCTTCTGATGATGGTGCTGTCAGAAGTGTGCGCATGCGCAGTGAGAAGATGGGAATTTCCAACAGCTGAGAAGGCGTCGCTAACTGAAGCTAGCTCTGCTTTAAGGTAAAATTCAACGTTTCCAGTGACAAAACTGTTAACCCCTCGGCTCAGTTCAGGTTTAAACTTGTCTGTATACGGTTTTGTCAACTATACATGCACATTGTGTGCTAATTCACCCAAGAAATGGATCAAGCCGCGATGTACAGCTAACCTCAGAAATGTTAGCTGCACTGAAATGGGCGTTTACTGCTTCAGTCCAGGGCCCATGCAGCAATAGCATCATGTTAGATGGACGAAGTTACACATTTCGAAGTAACATCCCCATCGTTTACCAGCTTCATCAAGTGCATTCATGTATACTTTTGTAAAGAGCTAAGCTACGTAGTTTTTCGAGTCGTGCTGGCTAGAGGATGATAGCCTGCAGAACGCACCTCCGTCTTATGTAGGAATATGTAGTGCTGGAGTTGGCACTATTTGAGATAGTGGAAGTATTGATTTAGACGAACTTAAGTGAAAACCTGGCGCGTGTGTGATGAAAAAACTGCGTGACAGTAGACATTATGCTTCGTAAAAGTTAATAACGGGCTCAGGCAAAGACACATCAAGAAATTAGTAGTGTAGTGTACAGTACAGAGTAGTGATACATCTTTGGTCAGTTTTATACGTTTGGTATTTATACGATAAATAAACAACACACCTTTTAAAACATATTTCACTGTAACATTTATCCATCATGCTCATATATATATATATATATATATATATATATATATATATATATATATATATATATGTGTGTGTGTGTGTTAGTTATTTGTTAATTATGAATCACCGGGCAGTTAAGTCAGTCGTATTGAATTCTAATGCATGAGTTATCCTATTTTTGATTTTTTTTGTGTGTGAAAGTTGAATGTGTGCGAGTCAGATTGTGTAGTATATTCACTGTTATTTTTCTTTCAGCTTGGGAAGCCTCCGGGAGAGCCTCACATTATGACACCCAAGTGACCTTAAATTTAGCCAATACTATAACCGAAGGGTGGAAGAGGAATTATTGATCAATCTATTGATTGAAGAGTTATTTGCGACAGCAGATCAGACTTTCAACACCTCACAGAAGAGATGGCTCAAAGAAGATGTACATGCACACTACAGCTGAGCTCAAATTGAATCTATCTTTTGTCTGGATGATGTACTGCTGAGTGGACAAAAAATCTGAATCCTTCCGCTTCTCTAAAACATTGTTACCATTGAGCTGATGCCAGTGTGTGCAGTTAAATATGATAACACAAGATGGTGCTTGAAATTGGCACCTCAATGCAGAGTATGCTGACAGGGGCGTGGCTCTCTCCAACAAGTACAACAGCTGACTAATAGTCTGCTGTGGACATGGATGCCAAGCTTAAAGAGGACCTGTTCCGAAGATATGTTTCCGCCTTGGAGAGACGACTTAACAATGGGTTTGAAAATGCTGGAGTGGGCGCTGTGCCAGACAGAGACAGTGTAAAACATAAGGACAGTGAAGCTCTTCTTTCAACAGCGACCGCCCTTTTGGGGGCGTATCAGCCAGACCCAGGACAACGTTTCCGCATGGTGCGCTTCTATGAATTGGTTGACAACTCGCTGCGTTACCAGAGAGGAGTTAACCTGAGAATTCTAGAAAGGGCCTTTCACACACTGGAAACCATCTGCACCAACCTGCTGCTCTTCCCCTGGAAGAAGGAGTTCAGATGTATCAAGGTACAATATTTCATTTTCTACCAATTACTGTGTTGAAAATAAAGCTTATATACTGCTTTTCTACTCGCTTTACAATTTTGTGTAGCATAAATTCAGCCTCCAAGTGGCAAGCCACCGCATTTGGTGCTGTCCTGTGACAGAAATGTGTGCGCCAGTCTGTGCCAACTTCTCACTATCATCAATAGCTCACTCACAAGCACTTTCATGAAGGTCTTCCTTGCCAAGGACGCAAAGATAATTAGAACAGGGGCACAATATTGTAAAGAAATAAAAGTAATTACTATACTGTGTTGATCAGTTGTACTGAGTTATTTTCATTTTTTTTTTTGTAGACCTTCACTGGCCCATATGTGTACCATCTGCAGTCTGCCATTACTGATGCCGAACTCCGCTCTCTAATGCGCACTATTGGCTACTCCTGTGACCATGAATCACAATTCCATTTGCAAGAGCACCCTGGAGGTGCAAATCACCTCCGTCAGCTGGCATTTGAGATGTTCCTGGCCCAGGCAGAGTGTCGTCTTCTCAATGAGGTTGTGGCTCTAGCGCGCGGAGCTGCCTCAGAGATGGATGCTCTAGAACAGCGCAGAGGGTGTCGGGACGATGCAGCGGGCTGTGCTGAGGCACTGCGCAGGCGGGACAGTCTAGGGGCAGACATGGCTCGACTGACTGTTCGACCTCTGGACATAGAGAGACCACATACACATCACCTGAGGCGGGGTAGCAGACCGTCCAAATCTGTGGATGTAACCGATGGTGCTGGACACTGGCATCCCGCTGTGAGCAAACCAGTGTTAAAGGCCTCTCTGAGTCTGAGGAAGGAGCCTCTGTTTGTGGATGCAGAAGAGGATCTGAAGGATGAAATCCTGCGTCCCAATAGTTCAACTTCTCTCTTCTCTGTGGCTGCTCCTCCCTCCTACAGCCCTGAGGCCGACTTTTATCCCATCCAGACACCTTCTCCCGCTGATCCCTATTCATCCTACCACTTGTCCTCTTTGGATGAGATTGACTTGTACACAGAAAGGGGCACGGGGACAGGGGCCAGGCAGACCCCGTCCAGGCCCCCCTCTCGAGAGCCCCGAGACACACGGGATGGATGGTTGCACAAGACTCATGGCAGTGTGAAGTGTCAGGGCTGTGGTTTGGGCTGCTCTTCTATGGCGTCCTGTCAAAGATGTGACATGATCTTGTGTCCCTCCTGTCACGATGTGGAGCCCTTGCCATGCTGTGGTCTTCAGGAATACCATTCCAAGTCTCCTCGGCCTCTTGACGGATACATCCCAGTAAAGGAGAAGCTATCAGTCTACTCTAACACTCACTCCCACTCGCACTTGCACCCCCACCCCCTCACCCTGACGCACTCCCACTCACATGCCCACCCGCAGATGATGGACAAACCCCTCATGTCCACCAAGCTGTTTCCAAGTAAGTCAGTTGCCCTGACGACGCCAAAGGGAGGCAGCAGCGAACGCCTCAGTCTGGGCGGATCACGATGCGGGTTCTGTAATAAGCCTGGAGCATCTTACACCTGTGTGAACTGCTCCAAGGTCTCGTGTGACTCATGCATGGGCCTCTATGCCAAGGATATGTGCACCAGGAAAAACCCCCAGCACAGCTTTGTGCCCAACCATCAGCTGAACTTCAAATCTGGCACCATATCTCACCTAGTCTACCGATAAAGAATCCCTAACCTGCTCACCTGCACTACTGCTTTTGGTCTTTATTGCCTTTAGTCCCTCTGTTTTGCCCTTTGCTCTCTCTCTACCCGTTTGAACTCTTGTACATTTCTCTTGCTATAAGGGCCATGGTCAACGAGAGACACGCCATCCTTCAGCTGTATATTTCTTCTTTTACTGCTACATGCTCCTACGTAGTCATGTGATGTTGTAGCGCTTCCGTAACCCTCAAAGCTTGTTCTATTGTAAAGAAACTAGAGAAAAGAGTTAGTCTTTCTCATTTTAAGGATTCTGTCCAAATGAACATAATACTTACCTAACTCCTCAGCTACTAATATATATATATATATATATATATGTGTATATATGTATATATATACATATATATATATATATATATATGTGTGTGTATGTGTATATATATGTATATCTATAATATATAAAGTATATATCTGGTGTGCGTGAATATTTGAAGGTGTGTGTGTGTTTAGGAGACCTCTGAGCTCGCGTAATGACAAAACCTTTTTTAAACTTGAAAAATATTAGGGATTCCTAAGAAACACTGGAAAACGGTAAAGTGGATAGTATATATTTTTATCTATTCTGTAGAATATTGTCAGACTGTTAAACAGGCTCGAGGTCTGACATTGAGACTTTGGGGAAATTAACTTATGTCTGTGTGGGTTCTGTGAAATCTCAAAGGACATAACTGAGACAATGATCGGATGCCATATTATATTCTATTGAAGATTTTTGCCTTGTAAACCTTTTCTTTTGTGTGACTAAGTTTTAACACTGCTGTGCGTTAACTTTAATCATTATAGTATGTTTCCATGGTCCATGATGGTGGGGCACCCCTTACAAAATCGGAGCTCACTGGAGTTTTCATGGAGTCAAATCACCACAGCATTAAGAATATTAGTTTAGGCAGTTTCTCTTGAACAGTTCCTGTCTACCTCAATTGACTACTGCATTAACACTCACAGCAATGTTCTGGTTTAATCTAGCTCTCAAAACACAACTAAAAACACAATTATTTGAACAAAATAATGATTCTAATGTTTATGCATATCTGTAATGATCAATATTTCAATATAATCTGAAAACACTGATCAAGTTCAGGACACACAAAGTTAGAGATGACAGGCACTAACTGTAATGATTTGATCAGATACCAAAAGATTGAAGCTTTTTTGTCATGCCTGTATACACGCCGCTTGTCATCATGGCCTAATTTAGACAGCCCTTTCATTCAAAACATTTTAAACGTTCCACTTTACATATCAGTAGTTACTACACTTTACCACCTCTAGGATCATTAGTTAGCAAAAGAAACAGAAGGGACACTCCTGTGGTTTACTGCGGGTAATGTTTGAAGTCATGCATACGTTCTGTATTCATTCCTTTACCTCAGAGCCTTTCTCTCCTTGTTCATTCTTACAAAGGGTAAAAAGGGATAGGTGTATCACCAACATACACCTAACAAAAATATTCTTAGTTCAGCTTTTGCCAATACAAACCTTGATATCAAAAATCGCGAGTGACCTTAGGGAGGTGTGCAATTTTTTCCCAGCTAATTAAGCCTTTCTCAAAGCGTTGTAAATTTTGTCATGTACTTTGCAGTTGCACATTTCAGCTCATTTCAGATTCATACCAGTATCAAAGACTGAAGTAATGAGCCATGTTTGCAACTAGTAGTGAGTGATTATATTGCCAAATGAAGAACAAATGTCAACTCTGAATTAAGTCTCGTGGCTCGCCTGGATGTACAAATATTCTATGAAGTGTAAAATGTGCTTTGCTGAAGCTTGGCTGTGTCTGTATATGTTGGCCTGTGTGCAAACTGAGCTGGCACCTACCTGCACATTTGTGTCACTGAGCGTGTGCAGGATGCTACAAAGGGCTATACAGTCTTCAGGGCTGCTGCTTAGTCTGTGGCTATTGTCGAAATCCCCCTTGGAGGTGGGTTTGCTAATGCAGACATATTTTACATTCAGTAGTGGATAGGAGTCACTGATGCTGGCAAGTCTACAGAGCTCTGTTCATTTTATTGTCCTGGAGTACATCGAGCCATTGAAACATGATTGGTTTAGCCCACAGGTATAGTGAAAATAAATCCTCTGTTTACCTCTTTGTGCTTCTGATATTAATTGTTGATGTGTAGGAAGCCCTCTCCTGGCATGCGCTGTTCAGGTCCAACCCTGTATTTGACCCCAAACCAACTCATCTCTACTAGCACTGATGATCATTGCACAATGTCGATGTGAAGGGGAATGGGCTTTGCTATCAGTATGTCGGCATACAGACGGGGAGCAAAGGGAAATAGCCAAAATTGTTAAATGGTGAAAAATATATATTGACACAACATTTTTATAAAATAATTTAAATGAATAAAAATTCTACAAAAACAAATCTTGTGTATTTTGAATTTAATTTGTGGGGAATTTTAGAGCCGCTGTATTGTACATTTTTAAACTATCCCATGACTTTCATCCCCCTTTTTATTCAAAGAGTCCGTCCGCTTATAATGTGGACATTATGTTGACTTTTTGTGTGTCTTTTTTTATTTATTTATTATTATTTTACATATTACTGTCCGGTTATTTTGGTGCATTTCGGGGTTTTTAATGGGGGAAAAAAAACGTATATCCCATTTCCATTTTGTTCTGAATGATCAAAACTTTAAATCAAAATGTCTCGGAACGCAGATAGAACCATATGATCCCAAGGGACTAATTAAATAAATGTTTTTATAATGAACATTTTTGAGTAGCCTGCCAAATTGTATTTCGGTACAGTTACTCTTTCATTATACCGTTTTTTGAATACTGTTCCTTTCCAAATTTCAAAGGAATACGTCACAGATTGAAGCTTTTTGCTGTTCTTGGGCAGGTACAAACACATGACTGCACAATCGATAATCTGCCTTTCCTCTCGAAGTAAAAATAAAGATTTGAAACCGATGATTAATGCAAACAATTCTCTCTGACTGTGAGCGTCATGTGCCTTGATTTACTGTTTACTGTTTGTTTTTTTTAGGTAACGATCTGCTTTACTCGTCCTATTTTCCAATTGCGCGAGTAACCACCAGATGGCGATAAATACCTGTATTCGAACACATGACATTGCTTTGCGTGGAGGTTGGGAACTTGGGACACAGACTGAACGTCTTGCTCACACTGACGGCGGATTGATGGGATTTAGTCATGGTCAAGCAAAGATTCTTGCCCACGTGAGGGTCAGAGGAGGTGTTGGGAAGATTATGTGTCCCTCCGGGTAAATATAAGGCAGTTTCAGTGAACATTTCATTTTCATTACTCCGATAAGGCAAAAATACCACCATCCTGACCCACCATTACTCTGGTGGTGGGGTCAGAGATGGACAGGAGATAAAGCAGGACACTGATTGCAGACTGCAGTGTTTGCGCTGGCTCTCAGTCGTCCAGGAATACGACTTTGTGAAGTAGCCTTAACGTGGACGCCTTTATCTTTGACCTTGTCTGGTTGTTTACATTTAAGGAAGAAGAAACAACCAACTGAGCCAATCATCATCAAGAGGGGAAAACTGCCACCTTTGAGTCCACGTTGTAGTTCCGAAAGACGACAACAATGCTCTGTGTGCAGATGTGTAAAACGCTCCCAACGTCTGTGTTTGCCAGAAAGAGCAGTGGAGGTACCATGTCCCCATCCTCTCTCCTCCTCCGGGACATGTCACAGTTATGCTGACTAAAAACCCACGCCGGCCCTCGGGGAGAGTTAGACATGTTGGATACAGGACAGCACTGCGAGGCTGGAGATGAGATAATGTCTGATGCAGAAATGCTTACTTAGCCTTAATACAACCACTACACCCTTGACTATAGCCCTTATAGACAATGTAGTTCTGCAATCATTCACGAATTACACTTTTTTTTTAATGATTGCAAATGATATTATACTTATTTAGGCAGTATGATATCACAATAAAACCCCGAAAATATAAATTCTTTGTCCATGGGGTTTTATTATCTGTTAACCCTGTAGCCTAGCTTGTGATTCTTGTACTAGTTGTTTATATTTAGTCTGCTGTCATAAGTT
Organism: Proterorhinus semilunaris; assembly: GCA_021464625.1. NCBI lineage: Eukaryota > Metazoa > Chordata > Actinopteri > Gobiiformes > Gobiidae > Proterorhinus > Proterorhinus semilunaris. Next base: position 20,708,764 of record CM038347.1, read on the forward strand.
AATTCTCCTGGACCTCTCTATAGACCATAAACTCAATCTTGATTTTAAAACATAAATCATATCAAAATCTTCTTGCTTCTTCTCTCTCATAAGTCAAATGACAAGACTGGGTAACACAAAGCCCACCTATGTCTTGTTAACGTTGAGCCGGGGTCACTCTTGAAATAATCATTGTTCTGAGCTGGGAGAACACTTGGTCCTTTAGGTTTAACAATGCCCGGCTGCTCTTGTGATCTGAGGCTCCCATTGTATAAGGAAGATAAATTGTATCTCAACCCCCTACAACTGTTTAAGGAAGGCTTATGATTTTCAGTTCACAAATCGCCTGCTTTACCTCTCCCTCAACCCTGGTGTCTCTGGCTCTCTCCTCCCATCTCTGCACTCATGCCGCCTTCGCTCCACTTTCCCCACTGCTAGCGTCCTTGTGGGCTCCTCGCCTCAGTCAAGCAAATACATCTTTTTTAGTGCAGGTTCACCTCGGTCTTAACTCCTATCCTTTGTTACAAAACGGAGACAGTTGTAACACTATCAACCAATTGTTTTGTTATTCGATCACAGTGCAAATAATCCCATTGCAGCCCACCACAACTATCTGGAAGCTGTACCAGAGGGACAGCAAAACCATTTTTCATGCGAGTCCAGTTGTTTAAGATAAGTCTTTATTAAACTCACAACGGGGGAAGAGAAGGGGATCCTATTTGTACAGCGCTTTTCATATGACACAAGTCACACCCACATGAAAGGGAGGGGGGTTCATTCACTCCATGTGGATGGTGGTAAGCCACATTTGTAGCCACAGTTTCCCCTGGGGTAGACTGACAGACGCGAGGCTGCTCACAACTGCGCCAACGGTCCCTCTGACCACCACCAGCCACTCACACATAGGCATTGGGTGAAGTGTCTTGCCCAAGGACATAACGACAGTCTGCACCTGCAGGAGCCGGGATTCGTACCCCTGACCTTCCGATCATGAGATGACCCGCTCTACCATCTGCGCCGCAGTCCAATGGAGATGTTCACTCCATGTACATTAGGCTCTCAGAAACACTCAGGAACTGTGCAAACAGTTAGATAGCAAATAGAGGTACCTATCCTGATATACAATGACTATCAAAAACTTCAAGGGGGCAAAAAGTATATACAGTAAAATAAATAAAATCACATAGCTTTGTCTTATCCTTCTGAATTTGAATTAACCACCTGGATGACTGAGAATTCACATTATTATAATGTTGATGAATTTGTCCTTATTTTTATCAGCAACTCTGAAAAAAACTAAACTTAAACTAATAAATATCATATGTGGTCTGCAGGCCTATGGTATCTGTCGGGACAGTGGTTCACAACTTTTTTTCCTTGAAGCCCTTTTTCCCACTCTCTTTGTGGCAGTTGTTCACTCGTCACGCTATAAACGCCTTCACACCAGTGTCTGTCTTTTGCCAAGGGCACTGAGTGATCTCTCCAAACAACCTTCAGTCCTCTGTGCTTCTGCTCCTCCAATTTCTGCCAACCTTACAGCGCATCAGTCGCCGCATGTAATTCAGCTCCAGTATGGATACACCAGTGGTATTTAGCGCTAATGACTATAAAGAATGCATACATTTACACCCGATTTGTGTTTTTTTTATTTGGACTTGACCGTTTTTTTTTCAATTTGCTTACTGATACATATGGCATGATACAAACACAATCATATATTGTTGTGTAAAAAAATCTAATTTATTGTTAGCAGCAATGTAAGTACAGGTGCTCGTCATATAATTAGAATATGAAAAAGTTCATTTTTTTCTGTAATTCAACTTAAAATCTGAAACTAATATGATAATATGATATTATCATATTAGTATCATATTAGTGACCTATGTCAAGCCTTTAATTGTTATAATTTTGATGATATGGCTTACAGTCCATTTTCAAAATATTCTAATTTTATGAGATTTTTAATTTGGGTTTTTTACAAGCTGACCCATAATAATCAAAATTATAAAAAATTAAGGCTATGCATATCTCATTTTGCATGGAATGAGTCTATCATATATTAGTTTCACAGTTTAAGTTGAAAAACAGAAGTGAATGCACTTTTTCATGATATTCTAATTATAGGACGAGCACCTGTATAGTAACAAAAGTAGAGCAAAAGTACTTAGTAGTATAACAATAATGGAGGAGTAGTAAGAATATAGTTCTAGTCATGAGGAGCAGTGAAAGGAGCAGTAGGTATTGTAGTGCCACGATCTGCAGGATACGGAAATTTAAGTTGTAACAAAAGTTTGCCCACATTTGCAGTCTGATTTGGGTTGCACCTGGAGGACCATGGGTGGAAGTGAGGGGGGTATATGCACCCATCCATCCATCCATTTTCTTCCGCTTTATCCGGGGCCGGGTCGCGGGGGCAGCAGTCTCAGCAGAGATGCCCAGACTTCCCGATCCACGCACACCTCTTCCAGCTGTTCTGGGGGGACCCCGAGGCGACACCAGGGCAGCTCGGAGACATAGTCCCACCAGCGTGTCCTGGGCCTTCCACGAGGCCTCCTCCCAATAGGACATGCCTGGAACACCTCCCGAGGGAGGCGACCAGGAGGCATCCGATACAGATGCCCTAGCCACCTCAGCTGGCTCCTTTCGACGTAGAGGAGTAGCGGCTCGAGTCCGAGCTCCTCCCGGGTAACTGAGCTCCTCACCCGATCTCGAAGGGTGCGCCCAGCCACCCTGCGAAGGAAACTCATTTCGGCCGCTTGTATTCGCGATCTTGTCCTTTCGGTCATTACCCAGATCTCATGACCATAGGTGAGGGTGGGAACGTAGATCGATCGGTAAATCGAGAGCTTTGCCGCTTGGCTTAGCTCCCTCTTCACCACAACAGTCCGATACAGCGACCGCATCACTGCTGACGCCGCACCGATCCGTCTATCGATCTCACGCTCCATCCGTCCCTCACTCGTGAACAGGACCCCGAGATACTTGAACTCCTCCACTTGAGGCAAGGACACCCCACCGACCTGAAGCGGGGAAGCCACCTTTTTCCGGTGGAGAACCATGGCCTCAGATTTGGAGGTGCTGATCCTCATCCCGCCCGCTTCACACTCGGCTGCAAACCGCCCCAGTGCGCGCTGGAGGTCCTGATTTGAGGAAGCCAACAGAACAACATCGTCTGCAAACAGCAGAGATGAGATTCTGAGGTTCCCAAACCGGACACCCTCCGGCCCCTGGCTGCGCCTAGAAATTCTGTCCATAAAAGTAATGAACAGAACCGGTGACAAAGGGCAGCCCTGGCGGAGCCCAACACGCACCGGGAACAGGTCTGACTTACTGCCGGCAATGCGAACCAAGCTCCTGCTACGGTCATACAGGGAACGGACAGCCCTTAGTAGAGGGCCCCGTACCCCATACTCCCGAAACACCCCCCACAGGGCACCACGAGGGACACGGTCGAACGCTTTCTCCAGGTCCACAAAGCACATGTGGACTGGTTGGGCGAACTCCCACAAACCCTCGAGCACCCGATGAAGGGTATAGAGCTGGTCCAGTGTTCCACGACCAGGACGAAAACCGCATTGTTCCTCCTGAATCCGAGGTTCGACTATTGGCCGGATCCTCCTCTCCAGCACCCTGGAGTAGACCTTACCAGGGAGGCTGAGGAGTGTGATCCTTCTGTAATTGGAGCACACCCTCCGATCCCCCTTCTTGAAGAGGGGGACCACCACCCCGGTCTGCCAATCCAGAGGCACTGTCCCCAACCGCCACGCGATGTTGCAGAGATGTGGGTATATGCACGTTGCAGAAAAAAAAAGTTTAGATTTAGGGTTAAGTTCTTAAAGTGAACATATCATGCTTATGGGGCTTATAAACATTATTTTGGGTGCATCAACATTGATATTTTATGTTTTATAATGTGAAATGATGTCTCTGTCAGGCGTTCGAGCTGGTGAACTCCTTGACTAAGGCTTCTCCTGCTGGCAGCTGTGAGACTAACTTGAAAAACTACGTTTCGTGGCCAGCAGCCTCAGCACAGTGTGATAAACACTTGCAGGGCAGAGCAGCTCAGAACCGACATAATGTGAGCTTTAATAATGTGGAGGACAGTTTTAGGTTTTAACAATGACGCACTTGTGTCCAGGAAGTACAAAACATGTGAAGAGCTTTGCCTGCGGATGACTCAAAACTGCGGGATTGTAGGCGCGATTTTAGTGAAGCAAGGGAACGGCGTTATAGTTTAAAGTTGAAAAGAGTCGATTTTGCCACTTTACATTCATTGTTGTTGATTGTCACACTCGGTTGTCTTCTCTCAAAGGACCCTGCTCATTGTGTCCATGCATGCATACTTGTGTGTCTGCAAGACTAAATCAAATCTAATGTCCAACACAAAGGACCCTAAAACCTGGCCGCACTCTCATTTCCTGTATCTTGTCGTGTCCCCTGTGCTTGTGAAGGGCACTCTGCAGTTGTCCCTTTTAGACACGTGAGAAATGAACTGTCTGCAGCATGTGTCCAACAGTCACCATCACGCAGCAGCAGTATCGATCCAGAGCACGGAGCCTGTCTACGCATGACCTGCAAATGACTCTGTATTGGGGCGGTGACATACAGTGCTAGAATAGTTGTGGTCAGCATGATAATGATGTTAATTGGTAACTGTAAATTGACTGGCTTTACCTTTAGGCCCGATCCTGTCAAAACCAAGCAAGCGAGGGCCTGGTTATTACTTGGACGGGAAACCGCAAGGGAATACCATGGAAGCCTGGGTGAATATAGTGTATGTGGGGTGATTGGTGGCTGGAGGAGTACGACTACTCACCCGCCTCTGTTGCTGAGATAGAGTTCTTAAGATTTTTAAATGCTTAGGTCTCACAAAAAATAGTCTTGGAAAGCACTGTGTTTGAAGTCACATCTGCCAAGCCATAGTTCTGCTGACATGTTTATATGCCAGCACTGCAGTGTTTTATCTAGTTCTTTTCACTTTTACTTTTTACGAAAGACACGCTGTGGCTATTTTAAAATACGTTTGATGTGTTGACCTCCTTTACACAGATTTACACACAAAACCACTCAAACTGAGGGTGTAGTTTGGGAGTAAATGCGATTTCTCTTCATTCTGAGAAAAACTGGTGAGCCCTTACAGTATAGGCTCCAATAAAGTCTCAAACAGGACCTTTGTCCGAATGTGGAGTATATGCTCTTGAAAAAAGTTAATAAAAGGTTGTTAAAATTAGCTTCCTGTTTAATGACATTATCACTTCTGATACGAGCGGCAGTACCACTACTTTCTATAGTATAATGGACTGCATTGGGCCTCAGGTGCTCTGAGGGGGCACCACATTGAGGCCATCAAACATTTTTGCTTAGGGCACCTAAATGGCCAGCAGCCGCCCTGATGAGCCGTCCTCTTCCCACATTAAAGCATTTAAGACCTGTGAGGCGACGCACTCTGTTGCTTTGTAGTCACCCTAGTTGTATATTAGACTGTAACCTTGTCCATTGAACTGCGTGCTGGCAAGTTAAAATAATGTTGTATGTTTTGGTCTCTTAGCGCCATATTACAGGTGCATCCAGAGTAGTTACAGTAAAATAAATAGTATTAACTAATTAAGATGGAAATGTTTCAATTTACAGTCAAGTAAACTGAAGTTAATGAATGGTCTACCTGCTTTAGGCACTCAAAGCGCTTTACATCAAGGAACCACCCACCTATTCAAACTCTCAGTCATACACCAGTGTACAGAGACACTGGAGACAAGGTGGGTGAAGTGTCTTACCCAAGGATGTATTGAGTTATATTAAATAAATATAACTCAAAACTAAATGGAAAAAGTGACTGTAACTCGTGTGACCTTAAATGGTAGTTCTATTTATTTGTCTATTTTATTTGCCTGAGGCTGGCATCGTTGACAACTAATCTCTATTTATGTATAACTAAAAAATAAATTGACATCTATTCCTAATACTCTTACACTGCCACATTATATCATATCTAAAGACACACCAGACTGAAAATGTAAAAAGATGTGCAGTTAAGAACTAGGCCAAGCAAGCAGCCAATTTGCAAACAAGAAAACTCTCCCCCAGAAAAAAAACAACAACTGATGAGACAAGGGCCAAGTTCACTGATGTAACAGAGAGGAAATGGGATTTGAGGAATAGGCAGTGAAACCAGAGGGAACTGATTTAGGAATGAGCTAGAGATGAAGATCAATAGGGAGAGAGCGAGAAAGCAAGAAGCTGTGAGTCAGTGATTCAAAGGACCGGAGCAGTGAGCAGTGACAGTGGAGCTGATATAAGGCTCAGAATGAGGCTGTAAGTGATGTGAACTTTGGCAGACTTGTTGTAAAAGTTGATTTTATAGCACTAAGCTGCTGTGATTAAGAAATGTACCCATCAATCAACACCTTTGTAAAAGTCCAAATCAGCACATATGAGCAGACATGGCTAAATGTTTTGCATACACATTGACCATTGCCTTAATAACCCTGATCAACATGTTGTTTTGTTAAGTGATATTTTCAACTTTTCTCATTTTGCCTGTTATTTTCAATGAGTGAGGAAAGCACTTCTCGTTGGTCCTCATGGCTGGGGGCTGACATTGCTGCGATAGTACACCGTAGTGGCTCGCGGTGACTCCAGAAGATTTAGTAATTCCATTAATTCAGTAATGGAAACCAATGGGGACTTTACACGTCTCAAAAAACAACTTAAAAGGCTCCAAAGACTTTTATAGTTTATAGGCTTTGACTGACTGGCCCTGGAGCACTGGAAGCTTGTTGCTGCTCAGCCCGCCTCACGGGGGCGGGGTTTCTCGCCTTTTTTTAGTCCTTTATGGTACATGCTCCAATGGAGTAAATAATGTAAATGGGGTGGAGGGAGCAATGATAGTCTATCAATTGTAAAGTGTTTGTTTAATGCAGTGGGTCCCAACTGTGAAAATTAAAAATACATTTAAACGTGGGTGGGGGTGCGGGAAGTTTATAACAGAAAATCAAATCCAAAGAGAAGTGGTGTAGGGTTCACTAAATATGCGTGGTGTATGTCTCAGTGAAAATAACATAGGTAGATAGGACTGCAAGTGGAGAGAATGAGAGTGTAGACATGAGATAGGTTGGCACGGAGTCATCTAAAGTGAGGAGCAGAGGGGCTGTTTACAACAAGATGATGACGACAGAACTAGTGATGGGCAAAAAACATGGCGATCCGGAGCATGTATCGCTCATCCTGAAGCAGATTACTTCAAAGAACTGCGTCGGAACCTATTTCGGTAACAGCTGGTCACGTGACTGTCAATTGTATTGAAAAGTGCTTCACTCTGCGAGTTCTGCGAGTTCTCTCTGTCATACGAGAAAAGCAGTTATGGCCTTGGATTGGAGGTTTGGACTCTCATAGGGATTTTACATTATAGAATTAAGCAGTAAATAGTAATTTTTGTGTTTGTTTATGTTTAACAGCTCTGCATGCACAAACATAGAAAGCAGTTAAGGAAAGCTTGTATGTGATTGCCCTGGGGCAGGACAATGATGCATGTTCTGATCAATAAGTGATTTGTTTTATTGTCATGACTTGTTTATTGCTGTTCTTTCAGCCCCAGGCCATCAACAGCTGAGGAGTTATGAACTATCAAGTCTGGATAAACGGTTAGCATCCTAACTGCTAGGAAGGAAATCTGTTGTAAAGGTCGGAACAAAAACCTTGATTACCTTTGCTGAGGGTAATTAAAGGTTATTGGATATATTCATATTTCATATTTTATAGCTCATGAAATATTTGACCTTTTAAGTGTATCTCATAAAATATTACAAGTACCGTCAAGACAAGATAAATAGCCTATCAAGTCTGGATCAAACCAGATCTAAAATGGACCTAAATATCTAGGTTTAAATCATATCTAAACCAGAAATGCATCATTTTTGTTTAAACTCTTTGAAATAGATGACAAATCACAGAAGGCGCTGAAGCCATGTGACAGAAAGGCTTTTCAGAGACAGAAAAAGTCCATGGAGAGAGAAGTCCCCCTTCGGACAGACAGATGGTTTTGGCTCAAGACTATAGACACACGTTCGTTCTGACCACCTCTGCGCATTTGTCTTCACATTCTTAAATCTGTGTAGGTTTACAAATACTGTGCTGAAGTTGCACGAGAGCAGGAGTGATTAAACCCGCATCGGCATGCCCTCTGCAGGCCGGAGCATTGAGGCAACAGGCGCCAGCCCTATGAGGAGAGCGTCCCATACAGGAGACCTGGGCCCAGACAAATGTTGAGCTGCAGAAACAACAGGTGCAAAGGCACAGAACAAGGCACCCTACAGCTGCATCTGGAACCACGGTTTCCTGCACGATGGGGCGGAAGAGGCACATAGCGAGTTGACGTCAGAGAAGCAAATGGGACTGTGCACGTCATGATAGGAGAAGACAGGACAGAGGTGACAGGACTGGACAAGGGTTTTAAGACAGGAGCTTGGTGACAGTACAGGTGTGACTAGGAGAGTACAGGGATGACCAGGAAGACAGGACGGGGTGACAGGGCACGAGAGGGGTGACAGGGTAGCACCGGGATGACGTGCAAAAAGTCACTCCGTGTCAAGTGCTGCAGAACGCAAGCGCCGTGATTGGTCGATCCATATGCAACACGAGGAAACAGACAAGTTATGTTTCATTAATATGAAAATATGTTCCTATGATTTAGTACTTTTGTGGTTTCACTTTTTATGTTAGGGAAAATAATAAAAAAATAAATCATCACAACATGAAGCTACATCAGAGAGAACTTAATGTCATCACCAAATTGGTTTCACACATTTATTTTCATTTATTATACAGTACAGTGTTAATAGTGTTTGTATGTGGACTTCCACGCAACGATCACTCCGTGGTTTCCTCTTTTGCATTGCAACATCATTTTGAAATGTTTGCATCCTCAGTTTTAGTGGCCTCACAATATATTTGAATGGCGAGAATCTCTTGTTGCACCCTTTTGAAACTCTACCCTCTGTTAGTTTGCGCTGTTGCAGAAGCTTTATGGTTGTTGTGCTGATACTTAACATTAACTACTAACAAAGACTGCTCAAAATGTGCTAATTTAAAAAAGCTATTTTTTTGGCAAATATTCACATTAAATAAATGAATAAACTATATTAACAGCAGCATCTCTAACTGATTGCCAAAACCTTTAAAATAGCCATGACTACACATAGCGGTGCGTGACGGTAGATAATGCTCTTGCAATTATCTACAATGGCTGAGAGGAGAGCGGCTCTCGTGTGCCAAACAAATGTCAGAATTTGATACCAAGCCATTGAAGAAACTAAACAAAAGTTATCATACTTCTTGGATCCCAAATCTAGCACCAAACTGTCTCGGAAATCATCCTAGTCCCCGATCGGCACCAGTAATGGGCTGTTTAAAAACCAACACACACATGCCTCTGTTAAAAGGCTTGTTCAAGGTAATGCTGTGCCTCGTCTGAAAGGTCGGCGAAAGTAAAGGGTGGAGAAAAAAGTATGCAGTCCAGCCAACCACTCCACATGTGGAGAACTACGAGCGCGGCCTCAGATCACACCAAGAGCGTCTGGCTGCACACCATTATTTGGATCCCCATTAGTTCTTGGAACAACATATAATATTCGATTTTCCTTTTCACTGCAATCTGAGGGTATTTTTGGCCCATTATAATAGTCTGGTTAGGCCCGAGCTGTTCGCAGTCCCTGGCAAGGGACTATTGTTTTTGGGTGGTTTCTTTTTTTTTTTCTCCGTCAACAATCTAATTTTTGACCCACTAGCTATACCTTTAATACAATGTTGCCAGTATGTTCTAAACACTTACTCAAAAACAAAAAATATTACAGTCATGTCATATTTTGTGTCACTAATGCACTAATTTAAGATGCACAGAACGAACTCATTAAAAGACCAACTCCACCTCCACAGCGTCACCTATCTATACAGAGACTGCATAATATCCTTTATAATTCTCATGTACCTTGTCAGATTGAGTTGGAAATGTAATCACTTATGAACTGGGGGAGCCTGACACTCTACCTATGTAGCTAAATGGGTGGTGCGAAGTACACTTACATGTGTATTAGGTACCGCCCCCTGCTCGTGTATTTGCTGAACACTGAGTAGCGGCTTTAGAGATTTGGCGATATTCATTGAATCATTTTGTAATCAAGACAAATTCTCCTGGGTGCCCAAAGATTTGAGTGGGTGCTCCAGCCTGCAGCACCCACGGGTTCGGTGCCTACAAATAGAAGTACGTGGAAAGGACTTCCATGGAATTTGGCACATCTGTCCAGATGCTGTTTTGCCTGGTGGCTTCTCCCGAGGATTGCAGTTCACTGGCCTTAGAAAGTATTTCAATAGAACGAGTGAAAAGCACAGCTGAGGCGAGCGTGAGGCCGAGGCCTTGAGGGTGACGCAAGAGTGGGCCGGCGCCGGAGCTACCTGGGGCAAGATTGAGACCGGGGTGTGACGAAGCCTCAGGCGAGAGTTGGCCGGAGTTAACTGGCGCAAGAAACCATGTTGAGTGTGAGGCCGAGGCGAGAGCAGGTTTGGGCGAGAGCGAGCAGGGGCGGTCGCAAGGGGGAGGGCGGGGGGCCTTTATCGCCGCTTGCGGCTCTAATTAGCCATTTTTAATTATTAAAAATGTCAAGTTTATTTTAGCAGCGCCCCAACTTGAAAGGGAATGTCCTCTCTACGTAAAGTTAAATAACTGGAATTGACTCCGATGAACAGTCTTTTGGGTTATTTATTTTAGCTGTTCATCCATGCATGAGTATTGTTTGTTATTTTTCACATACTCAGTGCTTGTTTGACAAAGGACAGACATAAAAACAGAGAACAGCCAGTATGGAGTACACTCAGCAGGGCCTGCTGTTAAGAAATTCGATGGCTGACGGATTTGAAAAAGCAGGTGGAATGCTGTAAAGTCACATAATCATGAACTTTAAGGCACACTGCGTAACATTTTGGACTATACTGTTGCCATCAGTGCAAACATGCTCCCAATGACCAGCTTGACACAGACATGCTATTACTGCAGTGGGTAATCAAAGAATGGATTTGGGTGAGGACCTTATCTGTTTAAATCTCAAATTCTGCTACCTTTAGTCGACATCTCCATGGAGACGAGCAGGAGACGTACCCATTCCCAGTAAAGTCCCAGTCATGTCTTAGGAGAGCTGAGCCGCTCACAGCAAAAGCACATGTTTGTTTGTACATTCATGAAGAATTTTTCAATGACGAAAATATCTGTCATAAAATTAGTACTTGTATTTCAGGGTTATTTATAGGGTAAAAGTTTTAACATATTAATGTTCATTTGTAATAGTTTATAATCTGTTTTTACAAACGGACAACTCAACCGGAAATCAACCACATTTGTCCTTCACCATTTTGTAGAAAGGATATTTTCGCTTAATTTTCTGCCTTATTTGAGTGCTGTGCGAGGTTTTGAGGAGGGACACAGCTTGTGGTTCCACTCTGTTTGGTCCTGTGCATACTGACTGACATGAAGCCCCTGTGTATGTTTGGACCTGGTAGGAATGAGTTGATCGAAACATTGGTTCCACCTGCTTGTAATTCTTGCTGTGTTTTGGGGGAGAGGGGCGCAGGCAGCTGGACAGCACATTTATTGCGTATAAAGCATCACCTTACGATGCAAGTATAGCCTTTTGGTCATTGGCATTAAAATGGACTTTGTTGACTTTTCAAACTCATATTGTCTGTGAAGACTCGTGTTATCTTTATTTTGTCGATTTGTTTATGTTTATTCCCGTATGATTTTGAGAGGAATTAAATGCCGTAAAGGGCTGAAATTAAGTGGAACCGGCAGTGTGCAGCGGTTTAATTGATTCTAGTGGCAGAGACGCACCCTGGCTGTTAATGAAGTGAATACGTGCTCACTGCAGCTTACTACTACTGAGAAACCTCAAATTCACCAATCAGAGGAGTGATCCATGAATACACAATCTGGAGTGGATCTGATTTAGAGCGTTAACATAGGATAGAACATATGTTTCACAATTTGTGCCGTCGCAAATGATCCGCAATAAATGCAAAACCCATACATTTGCTGTAATACCGTCACGTGATTGGGCTGATCCAATCCCAAGGGTGTCAGCTCAAGCCTTTCAAGATGAATTTTGTGTGAGACTAAAGATTCAGATCTTGTAACTATAGCTTAAACTTTGTTGTTGGTAAAGACAATGACCTCCATTGGTCCATTCTTACCTCCATGTGGTTGTCTTAACGTGCGCAACATCGTCCTATAATCAGATCCTTTTACTATTTCTATTTTCACATCTCTATTCTAGATAATGGAGCTGGCCCCTAAAGCCCAGTCAAATTGCTAGCATGAATGAGCTTTAGCTAGCCTGCTATGGGGAAGCCTTGCTCCCTCAGATCATTCTTCACTTTACAGTCTATAAGTCACTTAAACCCCTCATCTCTTTGCTAATAACTAGTAACTATTTACCACCTTGCTTCAGTTTTACAGTACATAATCCTCAAATCTTCATATATCATTTTGAAATCTTCCATCGGCCTCAGAGGTGCCTCTTATCCTCGCCCTTTATTCTTCCTCATGTATAATCTTGGCATGTTCGTGTATGCGTGTGTTCTGGGAGAGGTGTGGAAAAGCTGCGATAAGCCGTCATTGATGAGAGAAGATAGGGATTAGGAACGGGAGTACCTTCAGCGGTACAGCCGGTATCCCAGTACAAGAAATAAGGTCCAGGCTCCCTCAGCTGGAAACCTCATCCTATATGCAATTACATTCTGGTCAAGGAATTATTTCAAGATGACTAAAATATGACATTTAGTAGCTAAGTTGAAGCATAGTTGTGATTTGCCTGATTAGTCAACAAGTGTTTTGACGCATCGCACAAGACCCTGGGAATTTGAGGAGAGAACATAGAGATGACTGATGATGAGCTGCTCAGTCTTCCGGATTAGTGAGCCTTGTATTTAAATTAGCCAGTGTGAATACATTGTGTTGAATAGGGATTAGCATATAATAAACAAGATGTGAAATGTTTGCCTAATGAACAGTTTCGGTGTTGTCAGAGATTTTTCTCTGCATGGGGGTAATTGTCTGTTTCATTATCTTGAATAAAAAATAATAAAAAAAAATAAACAGGCTGTAATTGACATTTGTTAATACTTATAGGTTTACACTGGATGCACTTTTCTTGTGATTGAGAAGTCTTTTAATGTGGATTTTGTTGTAGATTAATGATATCAATATGAGAACATTACCATTACCTTTCATGTAAAAAAAAAAGGCATTTTATGCATAAATGCATACATTTTCAGTGATGAAATCTAAATAATTGATAGAGCCAGGTTTAAATGTTTGGTTTTATTTTCTTGAAATATTATCTACCGAGAGTTTTTCAGAGGGATTATGGATCTTGTTTAGTTCATGAATAAGCTATAAGTGAAAACAAATCCGTACAAATTCAATTTAGCCTTGTTATCTGCGGTTTAAATCTCAATAAATCAGGCTAGGAATTTGATATAAAAAAATCCCTCTGACAAAAACCTTCAAAAAATATTGTTATGTACAAGACAGGAACGTTTGGAGCCTGTAAGAGTCACTAAAGTTGAGACACTGTTGAGTGTAAAAAAGAAACTAATTTTGAGAAAAGGGGAGAGTTTTGTAACGTCTCCCCATCTGCCTGTTACTCCCATCTTAAGCCGAGGCTATGCCCAGATGTCTCCCTAGAAAAAAAATGACCGTATTTGGATCACAGCGTCTCGGTTGGTACATGTGGATACCAAATATGTCAATATTTGTGATTCAAAATGGTAGGAAACCTACGGAGTCCACCAGGTGACATAACGAGAATATTTATGCAACATAATGCAGTAATTATTGTGTCAAGCTCCTCTGCTTTATGTTTGTTTTCCACAAGGACAAAGCATCTGTTCCTTTGGGACTGAATTTACAGTGCCTTGCGAAAGTACTAATACACCTTGAACTTTTGCACATTTTGTCATGTTTACAACCCTAAACATAAAGATTTTATTTTGAATTGTTTACTGAAAGTTCACACACAAGTAACAGACAACTGTGAAGTGAAAGCGAAATGATACATGATTCTGTTATTTTTCTCTTTTCTTCCTGTCTCTGTCGAGTGCGGACGTGTTTTCTCACTGCGAGTGTCTTGTCTGACTTTTATTTTTGGGACTTTTGGACCACCAGCTCGCTGTCCTCCCGAAACGCTAAACTATGGAATTGATGAACTGGAATCTCAGCTATGTTATGTATGATATGTTATACACGCTGCTGTCTGTTAAAATTAACGAGCACTTTGGAGCAGTGAGTGACCGAGTGATGGAATTACACCGGAAAGTACACTGTAAATTCTAATAAGTAAAGTTTACTTGGTAGAAACCAGGAAACCGGATGCCCAAGAAATATCTTGTTCAAGAACACTTGTCTACATAATTCAACTATACTGTTAGCATACAAGTATTGTGAACTCATTGTGAACTAGTTAAACAAAATAGGATTTACCATTTTATTTTACACTTTCATTTCTTATACAGCATACTATGCATATACTAGTTTAGTTAACTACTGTATGTAAATGGTCTCAACTTATATAGCGCTTTTCCACCTACGTTAGGCACTCAAAGCGCTTTACACCCATTCGTACTCTCATTCATGCACCAATGTACGCAGACACTGGAGGCATGCTGGGGGAAGTGTCTTCCCCATGGACACAACGACAGTGTGCACGAACCCCGACCCTCCGATCATGAGATGACCCGCTCTACCATCTGCGCCACCGTCGCCCATATAAAATAAAATACTTCATATCATTCACACATTGCAAATTACAGAACACACACTGACACAGACTAAAGTATAGTTTACTTGAAATGGTCCAGTGCCTCTCAATGCCCTTTCCAAGTGTGATGTCTAAACAGGCTCTACACTATGTTTTTGCAAGTAAGATCAATGTTTTGAGAAAAAACAAGTAATATTTAAAATGTGTATCCTAGTAAGCTCAATGTTTGCATTTACAGTGTAACGCACAACGATGGACTGTTATGTACGACCTGGCAGCTCGCTGTGGAGACGGACAATAGTTGAACTATATTTTAGGAGGAAAAGGGTTGAACTGTGAAGGGAACTACCTGCTCTGGAGAACTAAAAATGTAAAAGCTAATTAATTATAAATTTTTGAACTATTCTGGAATAATTCTCTTCCTCCTGAGAGGAGGTTTGAAGCAGCTGGACCGCTTATCTCTCCTACACTGTCAACACTTCCCTTCAAGGCCAAGCCACGGAGCTAAACCTGATAACGTCTGAGCTCTCTCGGTCATATTTTGCAAAACAATGACTTTCAGACTGTTGGTAAAAATGCACCTGGAATAAAGTCCACAAACCACGAGTATAACGAACAGAGAAAGTCAGAGAAAAACAGAGAACAAGAAGTCAAAACAAAGATGGAGTGAAAAACTGTGGTAAGTGTCAAGGCCAGAGATATCCTGGTGCTTGGAGACGGAGCCATATCCGGATGTATCAACAAAACATTTGCTTACTACGGGACAAGATTTCTTAGAGTCTCTGTCCTTAGACTAACCAGCATGGCAAGGAAAAACTCAAAACCCGGTGGGAGAAACGAGAAACCTCCAGGAGAACCACAGAAGGAGAGATCCACTCCCATGGACGGACAGGCTATAGAGACCCAGGGCCGAAGGAGTCCCTTCAGCAGACGGGCCAAGATCACAGACCGTCCAGTCCTTGTTGTCAGTAGGCAGGGTTCCTCCGTTCAGCCGGGTTCCTCCGTTCAGCTGGGTTCCTCCGTTTGATCTAGACAGGCACTCCAGAGGGGGAGTGGGACAGGAGACACCATGTGAATAGTAATGAACAGACTACAGATAAAATAAATATTGTATCATAATAAGACAAAGTTTGCAGTAAGAAGAAGAAGAGGATAGCGCTCAGTGTACCGTACTTCCCACAGCAGTGAGTCCAACGCCGAGGCCACTAAGACACACACCTGTTAGCTCTGACAAACATTTACATAGCCTGCATACACTCAACTCACCGATGCCCGCACACTTCCTCGCTAAACCGCTGGCTTTACGCTCCTTGCGGCTGCGGTGCACCTATCGTGAAGTGCTCCTCGCAGCTAGGCCGGTTCCTGACTGGTGGATGACGTCAGAGAGGGGCAAGGATGGGAAAGCAGCACCCTTTTTCGGTGAGCCCGCGACTAGTGACCCCATACTGCCACATGGTTTTACTGCATATGGCTAATAAAATGAATCTGAATCTCACTGGGCTGTAGAAACATGAAAACAATGAAACAAAACAATGTAATGTCTAAGCAAATGTAGTGTCCAGGCAAACATAAAGTTCAAACAGATATAATGTCCAAATAAGCAGTCAGCAGCAGATGGAACCGTGCCCTTAGACTCTCCTCCCTTAAACTCAAAATCTCCAATCCAGTGGGAGAAAGAGAAACCTCAGAGTGAACCACAGAAGGAAAGATCCACTCCCATGAACGGACAGGCTATAGATAGACACAGAGCTGATTGGAGTCTCTGAGATGACAGGGCCAAGACCGTAGAAGAAAGTCCTGTCCTTGTTGGAGGTTCTTGTGTCCAGTCCCTGTTGGATAGGGGTTCCTCTATGGATAGGGCTAAAGACTGCGATACTAACGTCCAGTCGGTCACAGCAAAGGTTATTGCAATGATACCCTCAGATATGCATATTTCCCTTGTCAAGGCACAAAGTAACAGTTAATCAGTCACAATGTGAAGCCCTTTTCTGTTTTTGAGTGTATAAATCCCATTTTATGGGAAACAAGCTTAAATGGTGTGGGAACAGAAAACTGCTTGTCTTTTCAAAATGTCTCTTGTATTTTGAGCTTTTTCCCAACAAAGTCGGAGTCTTTGTGCGCTGTCCAGAGTGGATGAAGTGGGCTTGTGTCTGGTTGTCAGCTGATAGCGCTGGTGGTCTCAATACAAGGCCACAATTGGAAGCACCTCAGTCTGTGCGTGCAGCTTAGGGCCGGTGAGAGCGACAGCAGCCAAACATGTGTCTGTCTCCTATAATATTTTTCTGAACAAACAACCTGAACATCTACTATTGTTGTCCTCAACCTGTGAGACATTTCTGTGACGTCGCTTTAATGTCTCTGAGACCTGTCGAATACCGAGGAGAACGACTCTTTGAGATCTCTCTCAGAGACCATGCTGAGACTCTGCTGAAATTTAATCTGTTTGTTTTCACCGAGACTACCTGGAGACTCACCTTATTGCCAGGGGACGTATTCGAAAAATCTCTATGACTAGCTGCGAATCTAGTCTCCAACTAGTCTCTAGGCTATTGAGATGCGCGCAATCAGTCCGGGTTGCATCACAGAGACTGCCAGTCACGGCGGTCTCCACATCTCTCTCCAGTTAGGTCCTTAAGAGGTCATTTTTCAAATTAAGTGCAACAAAGCTAAATGTTCATTGACTGTGTATTTGGCTACAACATGCAAACATGTTTCGGCTCTAACCCTTCCTGAAAGCAGTGAAAACCCTCAGAGAGACTATGTGAGTATCGCTGTCCTGCCATTCAAGAATTGGGAATGCACAACTGTTAAGGCCCTAGGCCTCCTAGCTCCATTCCTTTTTTTGTATATTAGGTTGTTGTTTGCCTTACTTCTGTTATCTTTCCACTATGTAAATTTGCTGCTGTGATCCTTGCCTGCGTGGATTGTGTTGGGAGTCCTGGCTCATTTGTTCTAATGCTATGTGATTGGTGGGGCAGCTCTACACCAGAGCCAGCCACTCCTATAAAAGGCCACACTTTGGAGCAATCTGGGCTGTCGACCTTTGTGGCCAGTATGCCATTCTGTGTCTCTTCGTTGTTAGTGCTAACTTTGTGTGTTCAGAGACACTCGTCTTTGTGTTGCGTTGTGTCTCCCGTGTGTGGTTTTCTGTTTTAATCCTTTTTGTTTGAGGCCTATATGTGACACATAGTTTGATCATTTATTTGTTACTCTTAAATTTACCCTTTACATTACCTTTTATTAAATTAAAACTTTTTTCATCTTGCTTTTTGTTACAACTTTTTGATAAAGTTATTTGTAATGTGTATTTTAACCTGCATGAAGACTGCAAATCCAAATTAGCAATAGCTTAATCTAGTACAAAGTGTATTTTATTTTGTAAGATAAATGTACATATTTGCACAAAGTAAACTGATAAACTAAACTAAACCAAATTATGCAGCTTTTTCCGAAACATGAACCAATATCCAACCTCAGAAGAGAAATCAATGTAGGTTTTCCCCAGTATGAGAACATCAAACGCCATTCATAGAGTCACTTGTTCTGTGTGAAATCACCTCAGATCTGAATGATGCTTTCAGGTCTGAGATTGCTGAACTTTACACCATGTTGTAAGACTGTTGATAAAAGCGTGTGATCTTCATGGTCTGCCTGAGGCTAAAACAATCTCCTCTGAGTGGGATTTCAAAACTCCAGTCTCACCTTGTATCTGTCCTTTACTCCCACTTAAGATGGAGCTATATTTCTGTTTTATCTGTTGGCTCTGTTGCTTAAAAAGATGGAAATTGCAGCACCGAATCAAACCTATGTAATATAACCGTTTACTGTTAATGATTTTCTTTGCCCTATTTGCACACACTCAAACCTAATTTGCCCTATTTTGACCGAATAAAATTGAAGTCCTATGATAAGTGTATAAACTTTACTTTTTAATATTTTATTTTGGGAAAACGTTGAAAATAATTAATCTTACCACTGTGACTAAAGCGGTAGTGGGAAAGATTTCCTCCACTATACTCATCTCTGCTCACAAACTGTGTTGTCGTTCCATTCAGTATTGTGCATTGAGTGTTGTGCTTCATTAACATGCAATGTTTCCTCGATTGGACCATCAACTACTGTACTTAAGAGTTTATAATGAAAATAGAAGTACTGAGAGGAGTAAATGAGTAAGCTATGCCCTAAATCATGTAGGTATTGTTTTTACAAGGGGCCTATCATAAGATGGATCTGCACTCTGCTCCTGATTTTTTTTTCCTGCCATTTTTTCCTACCACTAAAAAACATGTACAATAGGCCCAGGGACTGCAGGTGGAAATTAGCACAAGTGCTATAACCTGGTACAATGCATCTCTCCTTTCTGAGGCTAATGTATATTGTACACTGTCCCTGTTCAAATAAATAAATAAATGACAGCTTGGATTCTTTCGTGGTAGTTGTGGATGGGCCTCTTTATTTCCTCGGATGGTAAAACTGGCCATTCTTTTTGGCAAAGTCTCCAGTTCCTGTAAATTCCTGGGCTGTCTTGCATGAACTGCACGTTTGAGATCCCCCCAGAGTGGAGACTGAGAAGGCCACTCCAGAACCTTCACTTTATTCTGCTGTAGCCAAGGACAGGTCGACATGGCCTTGTGCTTTGGATCGTTGTCATGTTGAACGTCCAAGTGCGTCCCATGCGCAGCTTCCAGGCTGATGAGTGACACTTTTCCTCCAGTATTCTTTAACAACATGCTGCATTCATCCTGAAATCTATTTTGACCAAGTTCCATGACGTGTTATAGCTCACACATCCCCAAAACATCAGTGATCCACCTCCGTGTTTCACTGTAGGAATGGTGCACCTGTTTCAGAAATGTTGGGGCTTGTCTCTGTGCTGTTTGGCATAAGTGTAACCGGGCGGGGGAGCTAAATGTTAAAACCTATGGTATTCAATTGGTTAATGAATTAATTAAAAATCAGACAATGTGATTTGAACTTGGACAATTGTTGGCTGACTAAATACTTTTCCCCCCCACTGTATTTATATAGCACATTTAAAACAACTGTTGTTGACCAAAGTGCTTCACAAAAAGGTCTACAGTACGAAAAGAAAAATATAAACAGTACACAATATACAAGCAGCAAAGCACTAACAGCTCAAATTTTGGCCATGATATGTGGTAGACAGTGTTAAAAGCTTTTGAGTAGAAATGTGTCTTAAGGAACAATTTAAAATGGTTGTGTCTGCAGCTCATATGTGGCTGTTCATTCCACTGTTTGGGAGCTGCAAGAGAGAAAGCCCTGTGCCCGTTGGTCACGCGCTTGGAGTGAGGAACCTCCAAAAGCAGCTGGGGCATGACATACAAGAAGCTCAGACAAATACAGAGGAGCAGTGCCATGGAGACATTTGAAAACAAATGTTTCACAGTTCACATGTTCCACGTAACAGATTTAAATAAGGAGACAGTCCATAAAATGTGCTGGTGATGCGAAGATCAATGAAGGCTGTGCCCCTTTTATAGGCCAATTGGTAAAGTGAACCCCACATTGCTACATAAGCGGATACTTTGTGGCATTTGCAAAGTAATGGCTTTCTTCTGGAAACTTGGCCATGCAGCCCATTTTTCATCAAATGCCTCCTTATTATGCATCTTGAAACAGCGACTTTTTTCAGGGAGTCCTGTATTTCAGCAAGTTATTTGTGGGTTTTTCTTTGCATCCACAATCATTTTCCTGGCAGTTGTTGCTGAAATGTTTGTTGGTCAACCTGACCGTGGTTTGGTTTAAACATAATCCTGAATTTTCCACTTAGAGTTGGACCACTGCTGATTTACTCTCAGTACCTTGGATATCTTTTTTATAACCCTTTCCCATTTTATACAGTTCAACTACCCTTTCTTGCAGATCCTCTGACAATTATTTTGCTTTCCTCATGGTTCAGAAACCAGAAATGCCAGTGCAGATGCAAGGGTCTATCAGGAGCCCAATAACTCACTGACTTTTTATACACATATAATAATTGCAAACACAGATCACAGGTGAGGATGCTTACCGTTAGTAGCCCTTCGAACCTGTTTATGTCCACTTGTATCAGGCCAAGATCACCAGGGTATGTAAACTTTAGCTCAGGGTCATTTTGGCAGTTTCCTTTGTCATTGTGATTTAAAAAGAGTAAACTCAGTTGTTTGACAGGTTTTAATTCCATCATTAACATTTTTCAAATAATAAAATAATAAAAAGGCAGAGCAAAAGTTTGGGCACCCTGCATAATTAACGCCTTATAGACCTACAATATGACAAGCATCACAGCTTTCAACGCTTGTCTAGGCAGATAAGTAAAGATGGATCCATCCCCAGGATTAACATTTGGACAGATATTCACTTCATGAAATTCTGTGCCCTTTTGTTTTCCAAACTGACTTTTGTTCATTCAGGCCAAAATGTTCTACAGTGGGATGCAAAAGTTTAGGCATTGCATTAAAAAGCCTCATGCATTTTGGAGACAAAAACTAAACCTTTTGGCTGAAATGAGCAAAGGTCTGTTTGGAGGAGAAATGATACAGAATATCTGTCTAACTATTAACAACACATTTTGAAAACGTAACACCACTTGTGAAAAACCTGATGTTAAAAATCAAATTGCTTCTACAAATGGGTAATGATTGTTTCCTGACCTTAAAGTCACAGTGCGTAACATTTTGGACTATACTGTTGCCATCAACACGACCGTGCTCCTAATGACACAGAAAATGATATTTTTGCAAAATAGTTAATGTGCATTTTGCGAGATGAAAACACACGTAATGTGTCTATCTGATGTTTTGAATGGTGTTTTCACAAAGCGAATAGAACGAAACATGTGTCAACCTGTCCAAGAAGTGCACTCAGTATGCACGAGGCTGTGAGGACAAGTGCATACGATGAATAGTGAATAAGTTATGTGGTTACTGTAGAAATTGCTGTTTAATTGGCTAAACATCTTTAACCATTAAATCAAAGACATTAAATAGAACATTTTTTGTGATATGTGGAAAAGAAGCAGAGGATGTTTTAAGAGTCCAAGGCAGGAATATAGTCTTTTATTGAAATCTAAATGTTCTTATCTTGAACAAATATGTTCTAAATACGCTTTTATACAATCTTTGACATGTATGAAATCTCAAAATAAAAATTATGTAAACAGTTGTCACAGTGCATTTGAAACAAAAATGATAGTAATAATGATACACACAATCGTATAATAATAATGATATAGAGAAATGCATATTTAAATACCCACACAGCACTCCATCCATCGATAACGGGATGTCAACTGATTGGTGCACTAAAACCTAACGAACGTAAAGACAAAACGGTCATTAACCTCATAATAATATTAATAATAATGAAGCACACAATTGAGAATGACAATCCTAATTCTTTAGCCATATTCTCAAATACACATAAATATGTACAAAACATCAACATTCAGGCTTTTATGTTTGGACAAAGGACTAGGACTGAAATGTGCACTTATGATAAACGCTTTCCACACAACACTAACTGATTGCATTTAGCGCTCCGTACATTGTCGTGGCATTGCCCAACATAATTACTCCATAAGGAAAATCTGTCTGACTACAAGGTCATTTTAAAATCTGAATGATTATTTTTGGTTCACAACATTCTTATATGTTGGAATAAAACAAACAAACACGTGTCAATATTTCATTTAACATTTGTCTGCCAAATTATGAAAAGTATTACGTCACAAAACTGTACATTTACTTCTCTATTTTATAAGTTTGTTGGTTATGCTTTTTTGTCAATTGTAATTTTGTTTTCTGCATACACTCAATACAATATCCTTCTTTAGCAATTGTTGAGCTCTGTGGCAGTATTCGGTGAACCAAAAAGCACACGTTTACACTTGTACTTCAAACTTTCAAAATGAGAAATCGGCATGCAGCAGCAGATTACTGTATATCTCAGCTTGTACATTTAAATAAGGTGAAACCCGAGCCACCTGCTGTGAAAGCTCGACCACTTCAGCTGCCAAGACAAGTCGAAATTACCACATTAGCCTCGTCCGGAGCCATGTTCTCAACGGCCCTCGCTTCAACCCGAGGCTCAACATTAATATTACATATGATCTGAATCTTTACTTAGACATTATAGACAATCATGCAAAACAACATCTACATAGATCCCTGACTTTTCCACATTATACAAACTATGCACATTGGATGAACCCTAATTAAAGACAGAAATGGCTAGCAATGCAGAAACCCACTTTGATTAGCATTTTTTTTCCCTTGAGACAAAAGTAAAAGACATTTTCACAGTTTGACGCCTGGTTTGAAGTGTCCAAGAGATCAGGGAGCAGAGCACGGACAGCGACAGTTCGGTAAGTCAAATGTGTTGAATCTGCATATTGTATTAATGAGTATAAGCTTTGGTTTCAGCCTTAACACACAACACTTCCAATACTGCCTCCACATGATCGGATTATCTTTTTCTCTTGACTTCTGGGGCCTTCTAGCAGCCACCATAGCAGTATAAAAGCTAGATTGATGCCAAAAAGGAAGCAGTCTGTTTATGTTTTCTTCAATTAATGGTCTTCCACTTTTGTCAGGGGCCGTTACAATAAACAAGTCCCAGAATGACTTGGAACAAATGGCTCTTTTTGTTGCAGCCAGAAGCACTCCATACAAATGGAGAAAGGACTGAACTTAACTACGTTCTGAACAGAAGGCGACATGAGGGGTTTCCTTGCCGTTATCAGCAGCATCACCAATGCAATGGCATCTGATATCCTACTAAAAACCTGCAGACATATAACTTTATTATTTAATGTATTTTACTAGTGTTAGCGCCACTGAGTGCTCCTACGATGATTCACTCGCACATGCACAGAAAGGCCAGCACTGATGGTTTAGGAGTGAGGATTTGTCATTCAGTTCGAATCAATTAGATTCAATTAAACCTTTTCCGGACTCGTGGCCATTAAAAAATAAAAGGACTTGACAAACAACTAAAATGGCTTTTTTTTCTCTGCCCAACCAGCAGCTCTCAAAAAGCCATCAAATTCTGCAGGTATTCCACTGACTAGGCACTCTTGCTAACAGCGCTGCTTTTAATGGTATAATTTGACTTATTTCAAATTTCCCTACAGTATTTATGTGTATACCATGCAGTGAACGTCCACTATTCTTCATTCAACTATTAGCAGTCAACCACTCCACATATTTACTGCACAAGGTTTATCTGGGGTGTCACTGCCATGTACTGTTAAAAGCCCAATTAAACTAGTCACTGCTGTGTCCTTGGGCAAGACACTTCACCCAATGCCTATGTGTGAGTGGTTGGTGGTGGACGGAGGGACCGTTGGCGCAGATATGTGCAGCCTCACTTCTGTCAGTCTACCCCAGGGGAAACTGTGGCTACAAATGTAGCTTACCACCATCAGCATGGAGTGAATGAACCCCCCTCCCTTTCATGTGTGAAGCGCTTTGGGTGTGACTTGTGTCATGTGAAAAGCGCTATACAATTAAGATTCCCTTCCCCTTCCCTTCCCTGCTGTTAGCGAAACACTATTTATCATCCCAGAACAGCTCTTACACAACACCCTTTGAATTACAAAAGATTGCAGGCAGCAGCAGAATACATCGTATGTGCTGACATGGTTGTTTTGCGTGACTTCCAGCGAATGGTTTAACACCAAACTGTGAAAGCAAAAAATGAGATGCTTAGGTGTTTTGTAAAAATATGCAAAGAAGAACAGATGGCATAAAAGTATCATGACAAGGTGAAAAGCCACACCAGTCACCCAAAACACATACTGTATTGGCATATCCCTATGGCTGACTTTCATGACTTATGAACAGAAGTGCTTGTTGGACAAACTGAGCCTAAGCCTTACTTTGCTCACAGAGCAGTTTCAGTTAGAATAATGTTTGCATGTCTTACAATAACTACCCCTGACTTCATGAGGATTTGATCCATGCATAGAGAAGGTTTAGACACTGTAATGGCTTGAACAGATACAAACCAACATGTTGTTGATTGGTTTCTGTTGATGTAGAAGAGAATTCAACTTTATACATAGTCCTGTAATGTGTTAAAACTCACACAATGCTTCTACTCAAACCTTTACACAAACATTTAGAAATATTGTTTAATTTTTCAAAAGAGTTACTAAGTTTAACGGGGATTTAAAAAAAACACCCAGTATGTGGTTACTGCCGCATATGCAGTTTGATGAATCTCCATAGGCCCCAGCCCACACCTATGAGCCTCAAAACAATCACTTGCTTTCAAATTAGGTCCTTGAGGTTTCACCACCCCTAAATTTAACCCATTTAGTCAACTCAACTGAATTTGTGCAGAAATGAACTGGTCCTTTTCATGATCTGCGGTTTACTAAGTGACAGCTTTAAAACCTGGGAAAAAGAGGGCCTTTTGCCATCATGTAAACCTTCCTAATAAACATTTTGAATATACCTGATAAGCCTAGAAATAAAGACAGAAACACTTTCTTCTCTGGCATTTCGAAAGAGCCAGCTTTCTCTTGCCATACTGTATATACTGTACAACCTGCCGTACTATATCTCTGGACTGCAATAAACACATGACTTTACCTTTACTAAGATATATAATTATGACTTTACATAAGTGTTCTTGTTTGAGGCATTTTGAAGATGGCTTTTACAACAACACGCCAAACTTTTACCAAGACAACACCATTAGACATTACTAAGTATTATACTTTTGGTTACATATATTGTCCAAAATATTGTCTTTTAATACATGAGCTATGGCTACCGAGACTGTACCCTCATTGATAGCATCTGGGATCCACACTGGACCCGCTGAACTGCAGAGGTAGACTGTGTGATTTGTATTAGATAACATTTTAAACCTTTACGAAGAGCAACTTGAACAACCCTGTCTTCTTTAGAAGCATGCACAACAGACAACACATCTCGACAGCACTCAATAAATATATAGAAAAGCTAATTTGTTTATATCTTGAAGTAATATCACTTCTTTTTTACATAGTGTTATAAAGTGGTAGAAGTCGCTTGCTTAGCTCATTTTGGATTGTAGTTGTCGTTATGTTTTTGGCAGTAACAAGTTTGAGGCACAGGATCAACTTCACATTGATATAGCGACGGGGAGTAAAGGGAGGGTTGTTCCAAGTGCTGTTATCTCCAACAGCACACTTCACAGTACAGTCCCTGGCACTGAGCGAACTCTAGGACAATGGATCGGCATTGTTTGTTTGTTGCAAATCTTTTGTCTTTCTTTGATATTATAACAAAGAGGTTTAGGGAGCAACCAGTCGTACCCGGCCCGGGATCGTCACCTGGATCACAGCCATGTCCCTCACGTCAGCTTTATTCTATATCTTCACACCAATCAGGCACAACATTTTGACTATTGATAGACTATTGATATTGATATGTAACAAACTGTTTATACTACCCATAATTGAAAATCTTGTATGTTATTGTTAAAGTGTGGAATGTGTGTGACCAGTAAATAATCTGACTTTATGTATCAAAAACATGAGTGTATGGTGAAAATCATGGACGTGGCATCGCTGTTAGCTGCTGAAGCCTCACAGGAAATGTGGACAGGCTCCGGAAGGTATTTGCTGTTTCCACTGAAACGTTTTTTGCCCCTCTTTAAGTCATTATTGAATACAGGCTTGTCATTTTTACCTGCACGTGTCGGTCATAACACACGCTACAATATTCCTTTCGCTGTTTCCATGTTTATTTTCAGCCTATTGCAGTGTTTTTCAACCTTTTTTGAGCCAAGGCACATTTTTTTCATTGAAAAAAATCACGAGGCACACCATGCACCAGCAGATTTTTTTTTAAATGTAACTCTGTGGCCTATATTCACAATATAAAGTGCATCCATGCATCGCTAATTCTTTTGTCTCAAAGAATTTAGCTACCTGTGGCCACTTTCTGATGGAAGAGTTTTACATGGTTACTCAGCCGATCACTAGACAGCACAGAGACTTGACAATGGCACATTATTTGCAGATAATTATTGATTTGTTTTCAAAAAATATTTTTTAGACCCACTAGGTGAGATTGGATAATTTCCCAAGGCACACCAGACAATATCTCACGGCACACTAGTGTGCCCCGGCACAGTGGTTGAAAAACACTGGCCTATTGTAAAAATATGCAGTATGGGGGATACCACCCTCACTTAGTCCTCACTATTCTACTGTCTATTAGTGCATCACCGTTGCATATGAGGGTATTGCTGGGTTGCAGCTTCTAGAATGTGATGATGTCACCGGACCCAGCGTGGGACAGGACCCAGTTTTCAGTATATCAGTCACTGGGTCCATGATCTCTCTGTACAAGACCAAAAATGTCCTCAAAAACAAAATAATTTTTCCTCCATATAATAGTATTGGCCTTTGGAATGCTGTGATGTCACCTGCAACCCAGCAAAATCAGGGGTTTCCAAAGTGGGGGTTGGAACCTCCTGGGGAGTTGTGGGACACTGATGTGGAGGTCGCTATATGATTCTGGACACTATAACTATTTCTTTAACTTTTAATTTTTAATTATTGTAGTATTTTTAGTTAAATCAGCCAAATATAGTATATAGTATTCAAACTTACATTACTTTTTACAGTAAGGGGATCCCGAGTTGTTGGTCGGTTGGAGTTACAGCTCTAAAGGTTTGGGAAGCCTGGTGCAGATAAAAAATAAACCTGCTTTTTTGTGTATGGCTTTTGATGAGTATTATATACTGTTTTCACCGTCCATTTTTAGAATAATTTTAAACTTGATCCATTTGAACTTTTGTGGCCTAAAAGCTACACTTTAATGTTGTGCCTTATCAGTGTAAATGTATCATCTAAACCAACGTTATCCCTTTTCTCTAATGTTGAAGGTCTTTCCTCCGACCTCAATGTCCTTTCTTGTTTAGAGGAAGTCACTTTGGAGCTCGTTGGATAGCTGACTGATGGCCACTTCGCTGTGCTGAGATCCTTGCAGAATGCGGGCCGTCTGCTGTGGACTGAGCCCCTCACAGTGTCCCCCGTGTCTTGGAGTAGATGCAGGACAAGCACAGTGTCGACATGAGCCATGGTTCTCTGGTAGCCCGTTGGACAACCGTGTAGAGTTGCAGTCATCTTTAAAGTGAGCGTCCCTGCATGTTCCCTTGTGTGTAGAGCATCCACAGAACATGGTTTTGCACTGGGCCACGTCCAGACACAGTGACTTGCGGAAGTTGGGCTTGAAGAGGAGATACACAATGGGGTTATAAAGGGTGGATGACTTGGCGAAAATTGCTGCCAGGGCAAAAGCCATAGGAGGCACAGCTGCTGGGTTTCCAAATGCTGCCCACATAGAGACTACAGCATAAGGACTCCAGGCTGTGAGGAAGCCGATGCAAACTGCCACTGACAGCTGTAATGGAAAAAAAGAAACGTGTGAAATTCTATAAATTAATCAAGGATGGAGGAAAAAGAAAGTATGATTAAGTTATATTTTGTCCATGGTCGTTTTAGAAAATGAACCTTGTCTATAGCATAATGTCTGTCACATATGCACTCACATATGCACTGGGTACAAATAATGGCTAACGACGCACTGGCTCACCGTTGTGTGATAGCTCGAGCAACACTTGTGAGCCTACAGCGTGAAAACCATTGAACACTGTCTTCATCCAAATCTACATATTTTTAACAGTTGATTATGGTACATTGAAGACTCTTAATCAGTTCTATGGCTGCTCAGCATCTTAATCTGCCAAAGCTGTGGATGTGGCTGAAATAATTCAAATGAAGAATCTGGAAGTGTGGGAGGAAATTATGAGAGCTAGAAACAAGTTGAAGCTGCTACTCTTACAGTCATGGTTGAGTTTTGTATTGTGTTTTGCCTTTGTTTTTGTTTTTTAGTGTTCTTGTCCTTTGGCATGTCTGTTCTTGTGGTTTTTTTACTTCATTGTGCTGATTACCTCACCGTCTTGCCTTTTTTGTCTATTTTCCACACGCCTCAAACCAGGAAAATGTCACGGTTTGAAAACGGGAAGAATCAGGTACCCTAGGTTTAACAAATAGCTGCTGGCTGGTGATGACTGAAAACATGTTACTAACTTAATGTATTAACCAGAGGGTACTTCTCTTTTATGTTGAGGTCGGTAGTTTTGTCCGGAATCAATATCAAAAGTTTAACAAGGCCTTGAGAAATTAACGAGAATAAGTAATTTATTTACTTCACTTTATTACTAAACTCTCTCAATACCATTAAATAGTTATTGGTGTTAGGTACCTTGATAATAAGTGCATGTGCATCGGTGATCTTGTTTTGTGGGGGCATGTGCTGCTGCACAGCCTGCCGGGACCCTCGCACTGTCATCAGGATGAAGGTGTAGGACAGGAAGATCACCGTACAGGGCACAATGTAGCAGAAGAAGAACAGGCAGACAATGTAGCTCATGGCGGAGGATTTTTCGCTTGGAGCGTGCCAGTCGATGCAGCAGGCCGTCCCGTAAGGCTCCGCCCCGTACTGCCCCCATCCTGACAGAGGTCCCACCGCAAATACTCCAGCGTAGCACCACACTCCAGCAACCAGCAGGGAGGCGTGGCAGTACGTGAACTTACTACCTGTGGAGAAAAGACACAGTTTGGTAATATAAGATAAAAGATGGCTCGTTGCAAACTCCCATTTCATTTTTGAAGTTGTATTTTGAGGACATAGATGTCAATTTTTCTTTTATGTTGAAGAGGCGAATAGTAATTGCATCATTCTACAAACTATGTGTAATCTCAGACATCCAGGTGGTCCAGCTGTTTTGTTTTAATGTTAATGTAACCAGGGGCCTAGCTGACTTTACTGATTTGAAATTAGATTAAAGATTAAAAAGAGCTCTTACAGTCCATTGCTCCAAATAAGCGCTTAATCTGCATGGCCATTAAACTTGTGCTGTGGGCTGTGAATAAGGAGCTCCAAAGGAATTCTAATACGGTGAACACAGTTAAGCATCTGCTGTAATTGATTCAGACAAGGACTTCTCCACAGTGCAATCAGTGAGCACCCAAACAGAGGCTCCTTATCTGTGATGGCACTGGCCAGCCTCTTCAACAGCATGTCACTCTCCGGTTCTAGCGACAGAGAGTTGATGGATAAGAGGATAGAGAGGGGAAGAGGGTTGTGATGATTAAGCCCTGCGGTGTGCTCTGGACTTCAGAAAAGCTGTGGTCAGCCATTACTGATGGCTCTGATGTGAAACATCCTTCAGTGGTGAATTCACCCGCTTCCCCTGTGCCATTCAGACTATTCCATCTGAGCTGCATTCACATGTAGCGAAAGTCATTTTGTGCGATAAGCACTCAGAGCTCATGGCTTTACATGTGATGGCTTCTTCTTTCGTTATCAAAGGTGGCACATGCAAGCCAGTCACACAATAATAGCAGGGTTTCATGGTTGTGGCCCTCCACAAGTGACCAATCAACTATCACTTCCAGATTTCTTATATGTTTTTCAGTTACACGTGTTTTCTTATTTAATCAAATTGCGTATAATTAGTGTGCGGCAATGGTTAAAGTAGTTAGTAGCTATGGGCATTAATTTGTTAGTTTGCAAAAATCGGTAAAGAAATCTTATGTATTCTTGCAAAAGAAAACCAGATCAATTCATTTCAATACGTGAAATGGCCAAGGTAGTATACCTGCTTCCACAATAGGTCAGTAAATAATGATTTTTGGGATGTTCTGTCCCATTAAGAGGTGGCTTTGTTACCTTTCAGAAAGATTCAAAATTTCAGGCCGGATATAGGCACTGTTTCTTCTTAAAAGACCTATTCTCTCATGTCTCATATTGATTTCAGGGTCTTGTGCCTATCACCCTCCCGGTGTCATGATGTTTGACTTGTCTACTCTGTTTCTCTTCCTATATGGATTCTGCTGTGGCTATCCACCACTTCATCTGCAGAAATCGGTACCAGTTGATTAGAGCAAATAGGTAATTCTGGGTTCATGCTTATGAGTTAAATAAAAGATCTGGAGGTAAATTTGCTTGTCAGAAGTGGTTTGGGCGAGGGAGAACACACTGGGGGAAAGTGAGGCAAGTCGCAGTGTGTCCATTTAACTCTGTGAAGAGCATCTCTCATTTTTCTTTATAGACGTCATAATCTGTCATGTAATAGCCTATCAGAATGTTTTTCCGGAGCACAACATTTAACATTAGTAGCCTTATTTAATGCATGTGAATCTGCCTTAATGCCAGTTTATTGTGAAGAAAGACTCAAGGGGGTGCATCTTTCAGTCATACACTTACTTGTAGCAATTTGCATTTCAATTAAAAGAATCTGTGAGGGATTTAGCCTTGAGTTTTCCCTGTTTCAGAATAAAAAAAATGTTAACAGTGCATATTACGGCAAGTTACCCATTCAAATAAAACATAGTTAACACAATTATATTGAAGGTTTTGCAAAGACATTTACCTAGTTCCCCCTGGTTTTTGTGATGTTTACTTTATTAAAACTTTGTTGACATACAAAGCGCATTGAGTTGCCTTGTGTACGAAATGCGCGGTATAAATAAAGTTGCCTTGCCTTTTTAGATGGAAAAGATGCCATGGAGGGCAGGTTGAGCAAATTAGCAGAGGATGCCAGTTAGGAGGCCTGGGTCTGAGTGCCTTCTCTCCGTGCTGCAGACCAATCAACACAATGATTGACAGGTTCAGACGCTCAGGGGTGTGTTTGTTTACTCCGCAGGGAGTACAGCTCTTCCTTTTTTTTCTTCTTATTTCTGTCTTACAACAGAAATAATGAAAACGCTCTTTTACAAATTAAAATCAGGCCGTAATGCTTTACATTACAGACTTCGAGCACTTCGGTTCCGTTCTGACGACACAAGGGAACAAGCCTGTTGTTTACCAGGAGAGGACGGAGCAGCTGCTCAGAGAGTGGGATTCAGGAGGATTACACAGACATGTGTGAATGAAGCCAAAAATCACTCTGGGGGGATTTTTGATAAGGAAATAGCATAACAACATGGTTAAAAGCTCCAAAAAGTCAATTTCGCGTGATATAGGACCTTTAAATCCTCCCTCAACGTCACTGTGAGTCACTGATAATACAACAAACTCATTTGACTAGAAGGGGTTTAGCTTTGGAAGTTGGAGTAATGGTCAATTTTGCTCTTTTCCCACCAAAGGTTTAATAAAGTCTGATTATGCTGTGTGATCATTGGCCCATATCGTACTCTAAATCAGGACTCCCCAGGCCTTTTGGAAAGTTGTGGCCTCAGCTAAAACAGTGCAGTTTGTTTTTTTACATGGACTTTGAAAAAAAAAAAGTCTGTTCTATGCAGTATCTATGAACAGATTCATCCATGCATAGATTAGTATATTTAACAATAGTTAACCATTTTCAAAAGTGAAGTGCAGAGTCGGCTGGTGTTTTGTGGAACTACATTGCCATTTTTTTTAAAAAATTTTGACGCAATGACACAATGAATACTACACAAATACCAAAGCTGAGGGGCTAAAGTATAGTTTGTAAAAGCCTAAAGCACAATATTGGACCATGGATGTAAAGAGGAAGATTACTCCTATATTTAATTTGATTGCTTGTGTATGCCAGTATATTTTAGATATGCACCTATCTAATTGCATAATTGCTGTGGTGGGATGGTTTCCTGGTTTATTGATGTTTTTTTGCAGAAACAGCTGCTGTGGGATTTCATTTGAAAGAAGGCAGAGGATGCAGACCAATGCAGACCTTGTAAACGTCTCATTTACATAAATAATGCTGCTTCGGTAAAACCCTGGACATGATTACACAACGACCTCTTTTCAACACAAAGAAAACTCCTTCAGTGGTTAGAAGCTGTAGCGCTGTATTTTCCAAGGATAGGATGCAAGGGCAAGTGTGGCATGCGTGTGTGCGTGCGTGCATGTGTGTGTGCGTGCGTGTGTGCGTGTCTGTGTGTCTCTTACCATGGTTGGGGCAGCAAACCTTGAGCCAGCACACACTCGACAGCACGGTGAGGTTGGTCAGACTGCTGAGGCCAAAGAGGACTCCACAGAAGGCATAGATAGTGCAGGTGATTTTGTTAAACAACCACCTGTGGAAAAACAAATATGTCTTATCAAACTATTACTACAGAAATACTACAATAAGCAACAATAATACCGGAAAAAATATATATATGTTTTTGCATCACGTTATGTCTGTCTTGATATTCTGCTTTTATATTAAAAGCATATACTAACCCCCTGCACCACGGTCGGGTTTTGTTTCCCCTCCTTCTCCTCTGTTTCTATTCCTATTTCGCATGGACAATTCTTACACAGTTATGGAATTTGTAACACTTTTTTATCTAATATTGTGTTAATATTGTGTTAACAATATCTATTGATTATACATATTGATAATGATGATTAAATAAGTAGATATGGGCGACAGTGGCTCAGAAGGTAGATATGCAGCCTCATTTCTACCAGGGCAGCTGTGGCTATGATTGTAGCTGAATAGTGGCTAGAAAATGACCAATGAACTACAGTGTAGCGCTTTGGTAAGCTTGTCAACTCAGGCTAGTAAAACGCAATCCATGTGTGAGCCATGATACTAATATATAACACTGAGGTCTCATCTGTTCACTGCTGCACATGACTTATATTGTGCAGTTGAGCCACAGAGGGAAGGCGCCTTTAAAACGTTATATTTGTTCTCAAAAATTAGGTTTATTTTTCTGTGCAAAATTAACAAAAATCAGTTGAATTTGCATAATAATGTTAAGAAAAAGATGTATTTCTTTCTAAAGGCAGTGTTGGGACAGCATCTCCCTCATGTAGTCTGACTGTGTCGTTCCCATAGAGCCCACCTTTGTTTCTTATATCCACAGTTACCAATACCAGCCCTCATTTGTTCAAACCACATTTTAATTGACTTAATCGTGGAGTTTGTCTTCACTCTTGAGAATTAAATCTCACACAAAATAAAGAAGGTGCTTTTTAGTGCCATCTTGAAACTCAATCTAATCACTGCTGTTAAATTGTCTCTTTCGCTGCCTATATACTCTCCCTTTGCCTCTTTGCCTTACTCTGATGTGAGCAGGGGCAGCCATGCATTTGACTCAGTCGCGCCACAAGTGAGAGCAATCAGCAGCTCTTGCTCAGGGGATCAGAGCAGAGCGGGGCTCCGCGGACCGTGAGTGACAGGGCATTATGAATGATGATGTCTGGCTGAAACACAAGGTATTAGGTCTCAAATCCTTTTGTGCATTCACATTACACAGTATGCATGTATTCAGAGGGAAGGATGAAAGCCCATGATCGGTATGACACCATACGATCAGCTTTCAGGCCCCAACATGCATCAGCTGTCACGCTTCATTTCTGACACACACTCGGAGTCGCACTCACAAACTATTGCATGTTTGCCTATAAAAAGATTTAAAAAAAAGTTACCTAAAATTAAAATTAAAAAAGGTATGTATGAGGTGCGAAACATCACTTGAAGAGTAACTAAACACCAAATCAACTTTTTTTTTAGCTTATAAACTGCATAAATATGTTTCTTATAGTGCTCTCTACATGTCCTGGTCAATGTTTTGACATTTTAGTACAAATTAGATAAAATCTCACTTTTGAGCCTAAACCCTTTGGTGTAGTGCCCTCTCTACATTTTCGGCTGCACTACATTTGAATTGTGTGCCTGTCCTCCCCATTCGCTCTACCAGCTGTGTGACGTCACTTTGTGCTCTGCTGCTCGGGGTATAAAAGCCAAGTCTCGCACACGCCCCCGTAGCGAGTTGGAGTTGGAATAGCGAGCGAGCGTTTTACAATTTTCAGGTTAGCAATTTATTAGCATTGTATTTAGTTAGTTCTTTAGCGCAGCGTTTCTAGTGTAGTTACTTTAGTCAGGTAGTTCAGTAACTGTTTTGTGACGTGAGCACAACATGCCGGTCACAGAGCGGCCAGGGAGCGGGAGGATGAGGAGAGAAGACCCGAGACGGGGATTTGATCTACAGGCTCCGCTCCGCTCTGTGTGTGAACCACAGCACTCACATCCCCGACCTCTCCTACTAAATAAAGACAAATGTTTCCCCAAAATACTCAGATTCACTTATTTAGTGACATGGCTGGATGTTTTCACGTTGAAACTACAGACAAGATAAAGCTGTATCGGGCAGACAGAGATAATCAGGGCTGTCAGTGCTGATGAGATTGGGCTGAGGGAGAGCTCGCAGACACTGGGGGCAGCGGTTAGCCATCCTGGGCTGCCTTCGAGGCTCAGAGCGGGGCAGTGTGTGACTGAGTGTCCGCTAAAGCCAATAGGGGGAACGGGGAGATACGAGCGCCAAATGTCCGCCGCGTGTGCTCGGCATGTAGCCGGTACGACAGGCTCGAGAGTCCGGAAAAGTGACGTCACATCGTCTAAATGCGGCATAACGGGAGTCAGTCAGTCCTGTTCACTCTGGCCCGTGGTCTGAGACTGTCAACAGAGCAGAGACCGCCCACACACTCCCCCTCCCCAAAGCCTCACGCCACGCCTCTTTCTCTGAGTTTTTTTTAATTTTGGGAGTGGGTGGAGTAAGATCTGGAAGGAGTGTTTAGTAGCTCTTTAAGGTGAAAAAAAACTCTGGGAGCTTCAATTAGAATGAAATAGAAACTTATCAACACTTTTCACATGACACAAGTCACCCAAAGCATTTCATACATTGTCAAATATTGTGTGGACCCTTCTTCTATTTTTAACAGTTGTTCACTATTGGATCCATCATGAAAGTTTAGCCACTGCCGATGCGTGTGGAGTAGGGATCACACCATGCTTCAGGCATGACTCCTACCCTTACTGCTATTTTATATGATCAGATTATGGATCATTTCATAGCACACCACTCTATTTCCCCCAGCTTTTGAGTTCAAATATGAAACGGCTCTGGCTTTCATTACTCGAGTGTCCTCTCTCCCCCCCTATCTGAGTTTTGGCAGGAAGCGTGACAGAGGCAGGTGTAACACTCCAGGAGGTGTCACGGTGTGAATGGGACTCACATGTGGGCGAAGGCTGAGGGAATGGCCAGAGGGAAAAGGGTGATGGTCATGCCCAGGTCACTGATGGCTAGGTTCACCACGAAGAACTCGGCCGGCTTCAGGGAGGACTTCTTTCTATAAGCAATACACAGCAGCGTGCCGTTTCCCAGCATAGACAGCACGCCTGGGGCAAGACAAGAGTCATAATCAAGATACATTTTATTGTTCCTGAGGTGGGAAATGTATGCGCTGCTGCAGGCAAACCAACAATTCATAAAAAATAAATAAAACAAGACAAGCTACGTTAGATAAAAGTACATTGTCCAAAAAGGA
This sequence comes from Proterorhinus semilunaris, assembly GCA_021464625.1. Taxonomy (NCBI): domain Eukaryota; kingdom Metazoa; phylum Chordata; class Actinopteri; order Gobiiformes; family Gobiidae; genus Proterorhinus; species Proterorhinus semilunaris. Next base: position 20,744,858 of record CM038347.1, read on the forward strand.
TGACAGTCATAACCACTGAGTCACTGTCAAATGATTTCGAGGCAATAAAATGGTTTGATTCAATTTTCACCATTAAGTGGATACATTATTTGTGGACATGTTTATTATAAACGTGACTTACCAAAAATGGCGTAAATAGTTCCCATAAGGAAGTCATTGTCTTTAGATATTCTGGACACGAGGATAAAACTTTCAGAGGCATTTCCCATCTGAAAAAGAGAAGAGAAAATGTCATGTTTCTCTGCCTTTCGGCAATCTACACTGAATAAGCAAACAAGCATGTAGAAAGCTAAGAATGTGCCCGAGGCTATATTAAATTAAATCATAAAACTCTCCCGTTACTCAGCCAAAAAACGAGAAAGTTGGATAAATACCAAATACTGCATTTACATATGTTGAGACTTGAGTCAGTGCACATTTAGTCACACCTCTCCTTTCAATTAACTTTCTCGGCTAATACATCAGTCTTCCAAGAAAGAGTAAATTGTCATAAAACTAATTGGACTAAAAGCACCTCCTTCATCTTCAAAGGTGGCCAGGTTGTAATAGAAATGGTGTGTTTTTCTCTGTTGGAGCCAATTTTAGATAACGAAATAACATTTGCATGTTGAATGAACATATGAGTAGCATTAGGGACTTTCTATATGCTGCTAATTTCATGGCAAGAGTAGAGGATTTTTTGATGTGTTGACAAATTTCCTCCGAAAACTTTCTGAAGACATTGGACTCTCTCTTCTCAGCAGTAATCTCTCTTTAACAACACTAAGGTCGGAAGAGTGTTTGGCGAACATGTGGAGCAGCCGAGGCCATCGAGGCTCACATACTTGAGGATTGATTATCATTTTTGACAACTCAAATAATACATTGAGAAGATACACCGAGCTGATTCATAGCATGTCCAGAAGTTATGGTACAGATAAAATTCACTGGCCGAGGACATTATGAGCAAAGCAGTTCCACAGTCCAACTATTGGTTCATGGCGATAATGCATACAAATTATTAACTTATACAATTCAGTATTTACTTTATGAAAACGCTTTAATAGGTTATTTTACCAGTTAAACACCGTGAGCTCCATGCGAACCTCACTAACCACATGAGACAGTCATATGTATGTAATTACATATAAATCTCATTATTGCTACTTTGAGGGGCTGAGGCAATCTTTCGAAAGGAATCTGTAGGTGAAGATCACATACATTTATATTCATAGCCTGGCTTTACCTCTGCTCTTACATTAAAAGGAACTAACAAAAGACATGTAAAATAACCGTGGGTTCAGGGTGGCTGCTCCTGGCCTAATCCCCATTACCGTATTATCTTCAAAGGGTTCAAGGATAGCTTTTGAAGTTGTATTGTGTACTATTTAAAAGTGTGCGCATATATGTGGACACATAAAGAGAAACTTAGAGCAGATTGAATGTTTCTGCCCTCAAAATAATGACACCATTGGCATAGTCAGAAAGGGCTAGGTGATCATGTCAGTAATTGCATCCTCAGTAGCAGCAGCTCTTTTCAAAGCCCTGTGCAACCTCCAAGTGTATGAGCTGTGTTTCTACCATTAAAAAAATAAAAATCCCCGGATTGTCATGATACTGACATAATTCGTATACATTTCTCATGTTCAACAAGTTCACAGCCAAATCTAGGCATTTATTTGTATGGATTCATATGAAGTTGTTATACAGGGAAATGATGTTATATGACTCCATAGTACATTCCCATAGTGTGCTGTCATATTCAGTTCTCACACACAGTGAGAGTTGAGCAGCGCTGAGGTTTGCTGACAATATGGGAACGCTGTTGATGAACCCCTTAAGGCAGGCTCATCGCTGTCACAGCAGCCGATCGGTACACAGATCTGAATGTAGTTTATTTTGCACTATAAAAAGCCACGGCGAGAACAGAAAAACAAAAACAAATTCTTTATTCGCCAATTTCACAAAGCGGTGCAGTAAAGAGCCGTCATACTGGCTGTCAACTTTTTTTTTTTTTTCAGTATTTTGTGCTGTTAAGCCACAAAAACCTTAAACTTCCAGCCTTCTGGCACAGTCACTCTAGCAATAACGGAACGTGAATTGACTTGCCTTTGCAGTTTGCAACGCTATACAGGTGAAACTCGTAAAATTAGAATATTGTGAAAAAGTTCATTTATTTCTGTAATTCAACTTAAAATGTGAAACTAATATGTGATATAGACTCATAGTGACACATGTCAAGCCTTTATTTGTTATAATTTGGATGATTATGTCTTACTGTCCAATTTTTTATGAGATTTGGTGTTTTTATGTGGAGCCATAATAATCAAAATTATAACAAATAAAGGCTATACATATCTCACTTTGCATGTAATGAGTCTAACATATATTAGTTTCACAGTTTAGGTTGAATTACAGAAGTGAAAGCACTTTTTAACATTATTCTAATTTTCCGAGTTTCACCTGTAATGTATCGCTCCTTGCATTTTATATATACAAGGTATTAGTTTCAGCAGACACTGTTTACTCATTCTTGTGATTTTAATAAAGATCAGACCACATTTTCATGACCAATTTAGGCACAAAAAAGAAATTCCAAAGGGTTCACATACGTTTTTCTTTCAGTCTTTTAGATCGCCTAACCTTATTACCTGACTTCAAGAAAACAATTCCCAATCTGTTGCTAAAGACAAAACCACATTACCATAACAATTCTGTGTCATTACATTATTCACAATATCTGTGTAAGTTCTCAGTCATACAGGAGTTGTCCATCTTCAATTACGGTACTTGATTCATCATCTGTACTCAGTAGTTGAAGTCCTCGAATGTTTCGCCTCTCATCCAAAAGGCTTCGTCAGCGACAAAGGTCCCACTCTGGACGCAGCTGAATATATAGACCAACAGGGAGGAGTTAGGGTTGACCCGGCTCCTCCTCTCTAATCACAGCTACTCTCACCCGTGGGTAAACACCTTTGAAGTAGAGCGTATCTAACGATCTGCTAACCTCAGTATCGATCAGCCCTGTCCTATTCATGGCTGATCACTGCTAATTACCTGCCTATTGGTCTTTTCTTGGCTGAGGTGCCGTCTCCTTGGACTGACCAAGCCTTTTTCGGTTTCTCCCGAAGGAGATTGGAGTAAAGTGACGGGAGATTAAATCTGAGCCCACCATTCTGGTTCATGGGAGGGGTTTTCTTTCCTGACAAAAATAGCTTCTTTAACTCCTCTTTCAAACCAACGTTCTTCTTTAGCTAAAATGTTGACCTCCCCGTCCTCAAAGGAGTGGTTCGAGGCTTTGAGGTGGAGGTGCACCGCCGACTGAGGGCCGCTTGTGCTTTCTCTTCGGTGTTGATGAAGTCTTTTCTGTAAAATTTGTTTAGTTTCTCCAATATAATGTTGTTTGCATTCTTCTTCTTTGCATCAAATAGAATAAACCACAAACCGGTGAACACACTGAGACAAAAATGTGTTCATCCCAAAGACAAAACTCCGAGCCACAAACAAAGCAATGTGGTTTATTCTATTCGATGCAAAGAAGAAGAATGCAAACAACATTATATTGGAGAAACTAAACACATTTTACAGAAAAGACTTTATCAACACCGATGAGAAAGCACAAGTGGCCCTCAGTCGGCGGTGCACCTCCACCTCAAAGCCTCCAACCACTCCTTTGAGGACGGGGAGGTCAACATTTTAGCTAAAGAAGAACGTTGGTTTGAAAGAGGAGTTAAAGAAGCTATTTTATCATCTATGAATAGGACAGGACTGACCGATACTGAGGTGAGCAGATCGTTAGAGACGCTCTACTTCAAAGGTGTTTACCCACAGGTGAGATCTGCTGTGATTAGAGAGGAGGAGCCGGACCAACCCTAACTCCTCCCCGTTGGTCTATATATTCGGCTGAGCGGGACTTTTGTCGCTGACGAAGCCTTTTGGATGAGAGGCGAAACGTTCGAAGGACTTCAACTACTGAGTACAGAAGATGAATCAAGTACCTTCACTGAAGATTATTCATAATAACAATAATTTATTTGTCGAGCACTTGTCATACAAATTGCAGTTCAAGGTGCTTTCCAGGGACTGACAAAACAGTCACATTAAATTAAATTGGCTTTGAGAAGCTAATAACATCTCATCTTGTTTGTCTGAGCTGCTGTAGAGCTACTTTTTCCTACAGTAATATGAGCGTAAAAGGCAAGAATGATTAGCAGCTTAATGCGATCACAGCGCCAAAATACATTTGCAGAAATAAGATTCAGAGGAGGCGGGTATCTCTGTCAGTCACAGAGGGAAGAGGCTTCCGGGGAAGTCCAAAAGTCAACTCAAAGTGAAAAGCAGAACTGGGGTTTATCACCGGAGGTTTGCGAGAAATGCCCACATATACAGACCACAAAGTCAAGTCCGGACAGGAAAATGGAGTTGGAGCGGTAAAAGTGAAGCCCGGACCAAGGTGTGTTACAAGCTTGGAAGGACACCAGTCATGGACAGATTTCAATGTCAAAAATGTTGCTTCACATCCAGAACGTCCCTCCTGTCTGTGTTGTACCAGGCGTTTTTGCACATCAATATTAGAACCAGTATATTTGACAAACTGGCAGCAATCAAGCAGTTTTCTGATATCAAGTCAAATATGCTCTTAGTCTCTAGACGCACACCCTTGGCAACCCCGATTACACACATTTAAAAGCACAGCAATGTTTGATGTATGATTGATGAGTGAAAGCTGGTGTGCATTTGTTTAACTGTAAGGTAGTGCTTCTCTTACATAAGGGTTGGACTACCATACAAATCCCCCTCCCTGCAGGCTTGACAGAATTTGTTACACAGTGGGAAGCCAAGATTCACTGTAAAAGACATTTGGCATCATGTTGAGATCCAATACTTTGACGGCACTTGACATTTTAAGATTTTGAGTAACAGTGTTATCTGAAAGTGTAACCTTGATAACCCAGTTTTACATTGTCAATTGTGATTGTGCAAGCTCCACAAGATCCAGAATTAGAAACTGATGCCATAGACTGGAGCGCATTGATTTATTTTTTATTTTTTATTTTTCATCCACCCACCACATCTCTTGAGTCCTGTCCTAATGTTCTGCTTTCCAAGAGGTAACATTTGAAGGACCATTATCTTCAGTGGGCAGGCATTCTTCTGTCGAACTAAGAACACCAATCCGTTTCAAAACACACATTCTCTCCAGCAGATCCAATACTACAGTATAAACCGCCACCGCTTTAGGCACTTCCTGAATTGTTTTTTATTTACCACAAAGCCGTTGTTAGAAATCCCCTGGTGCTTCTGCCATTATCCTAAACCAGACTTCCCTACAGCAGTGGCCTCAAAAACCATTTTACTCTGGGATACATTATTTAACAACAGCAACGGCAGATAAACCTTGGACATAATGGGCTCTATGCTGGGCGGTGATTCACACAGACATTTTAACGGGGGTGTCCGAACATTATATCTTTCCTCGGAGACGAATATTGAATGTATATTATTGCAACCAAAAAGGGTACCAGCTTAATAGATATCCATCAACTGGAGGATTTAACCTTTGAAGATGTCCATAGTTGACCAGTAACTTATGAGGTAGTTATATGAGTTCAACTTGGAGGAGATTATTTCTTCACCAATGATTGTGCTCAAGTGGCAAGCTGGAGCGGTATGGCAGAGAGAAGGCTCTAGAGCTCTTAGGCACACAGGTTCATTTTTGATTGACAGGCAGACAAGTCCATACTTAGCAAAAATATATGTTTTATTTACTATATATTTCCATATATTTTACAAAACGAACAAGTGGAAGAAAATGGATGGATGGAATTTCACATTAATTCCAGTGAACCAAGTTAAAAAAAACATGTATGTCCCGAATGGAGATATTTATCTATTTTTAAGTACTCTCCTTTCATAACTTCATGAGTAACTCTAATGCTATTGAAAATGAAGTGTAAACTGACCATGACCTTCAGTGTGTGAATGAACACAAACACAAAAAATCAACTCACCTGTAATTGATGGATTTTGTGAGCGTTCACAACCTGCATGTTTAGCCTGCTTTAGATAAAAATTGAAATTTTACATCACCGCATGAGCAGTTTGTGCAGTTTTAACCTTGACAAATTGCACACTGAATCTATACTTGTTTGGTCACAAAATGTTTAATATTACCTCGAGCAATTTACACTATCAGTATGTCTAGGGAAAACAGTGTGGAAATGTAAATGACTTTACAGTGACCTACAGCGTACATGAAATACGATACAGCTCTCTGGAGACTTGATTCATATTAGCCCCGTCTGAGGCTTATATAAAAGGTGCCACTGATGGACTCCCAGCTATCAGCCGCGTGAGAGATAGGCTTATGGGAGAAAGTCTTTAATAGAGAAAAGCATGAAAGGCAACTGAGACGAATTAAGAAGAAAGACAAATATTAAAATCTAATTAAAACCAAATCAGTGACGCCAACTCTTTTTAAAACATTCCTGATCTGTTATCTGAGTAAATAACTAGTATATGATATAAATAACATAAAAATCTTCCTTTGAGCTTATTCCTATGGGAAGCCCAGTAACAGTTTGCATTGTGAATACCATGCTTAAGTTACACGGAGTAGCCCGATCGAAACTCAATGGAACTTTTTTGGTTAAGGGTCAAAAGTAACATATGACTTCATTAAGCTGTTTCAACAGAGTAAATTCTTATCTCACTTTCCCCACTTTGCACATACCCCCAGCAACAGGAGGGGTATGTGCAACTAGGGGAAGATACTCGAAAAAAAGGTCATAAAAAGCAATACTGCACTGCATCTCCCCTTTCAGACCCGAAAAAAAGGTCAACAACAACTAACTTTTTAGCCAAGGTCAGACTCGTTTACCATCCCGTCTTGTCGTTGGCCAAAAGTTTCAAGATCTGTCATTGCTGGACATCTTCTGTTTCTCCAGCTGGAATATCTTGCACCATAGGCATAATTTATGGGGGGGATAGGGTGGTTATAAACCCCCATATCTTCAGAGCTACACATGTACCATCCCACCTGAAAAATGCTGGACAAAACAGCCTGTGCACTTCAAAGAGACGAAAAAAAATGAACATTGACTGTTCACATTTAACAGTTCATAGATCCCACGGAGCTGTTCTCCTAATGGGCGTTCAATTGCTGTTTATTTGGTGAGGATTAGTCAAATACTCATAGAGATAGGCTATATTATGAGGCGATCACAAGATAAATACGATCAAACCTGTCCGTTTGTCTCATGCTCATTCTCCGGGACAGTGGAGCAAACTGCTGCTGTTTAATAACACTACACATCGATGCATTAAGTAAGGGATAATGCACGACGAGGTGTCCATTATCAGAAATATCTGGACAATGCGGAGTCCAGTTATTCTGATAATGGACACCTCGGAGTTCATTATCCTGCTTATACCATGGTCCGGCAAACTGAAACTGTTCATTGGGGCCTGTTTGCTTATTTTTTTAAGTCCTGGGCAGGAGTTATTTCACTTTTTAATCAGTTTTACCTGAAACTAGTTCCAGCTCAATTGTTTATGGAAACAGCTGCAGTGGAGTGATATAGAACGTGATTTAACTGTTATTTAACTGTTGCCGGGCTGGGTGCACATTATTACTTTTTAACGGACATCCTCCAGCCAATCAGAATCGAGTATTCACAAGACCATGGTATAAATAAGGGTTAACACAGAGTGGGTGCGAGTGAGAGGAGAACAGGAGGCACGCACCATGGCAGACACACAACAAGAGCGGTAAGATCAATGAATCCACCCCACAAGTTTAGCACTCGCTTATAACTTGATAAAATAGAGCTATGAATGATCTACAGTCACACCGACTGTTACTGATCTGAAAAAGCCCACAAACTTCAGAAAGCAGGCAGCCCTGGCAGAGGGTCCATGAGAGAGAGAAGTCTGCACTGAAGGTGCAGAGAAAGGGACGAGCTGTCTCTGAGGCCAACTGTCTCTGAAATAAAGTGCATTGATATGCAGTGCACAGCATATGCTACAACTGTATAGGTATACGAACAGTATGCGTTCCGTCTATAAGCAACATTCACTTCTCTGGTTTGGTGCAAAGTGATTTATTCCTGGGTACAGTATGTTTAAGGAAATTTCCCCAGTTTTCATGGTTTTACTCCCCTGCCAGTACTGAGTGTACTTAACCTTATACTTTGAATAAATAAACATTATAGCCTAGAAAATGCCCCTACATTAAATATTAGTAACAACCTTGGGATACGAGTCTTTAATCGTATTGAAACAGTTCTTTTCAGACTTTTATTTATATAGAACTCTTAAAGTTTATTTGTATTCTTTTATATAGTTGGTCCACCAGTCTCTTTTATCGATGGTGACCACTCATCAAGTGTTTAGCTCAAATTTTCACACACTAACCCAACTGCCAGCGGTCTCCTGAACAGCCGCGGCGTCAAAGTGGAAAAAACTTAAATGGAAGTACGAGACGCATTAAAGAAGAGTGGAGGAACAAGACCAACAGTTTGTCCCGTAGAAACAATAGAAACAAACAGCTCAGCAGACGACCCTTAATCCACACAAAACACCTCTTCCTCCAGCTACTCCGGTGAAGCGGAGGTTAATGGTAAGTGGGTTAGTCTCTTATGTTTCTTTTATTATCATAATAAGTGTCAAATATTCATTTTTATTTCATTTGTTGTGGTCATTGCTGTCCAATGGGAGCCTCGATCGTACAGTACAGTCTAAATGCGAATCGCACCAAACTAATAAAAAGATCTGGTTTGAATACACTCTTAAATAACGGTAATCTGGTAAAGTTACACTTTCCTTTGAGAGTAGTATTTAGAATACAGTTACTTTCCAAATAGGGGTGTCACGATTTCAATTTCTTTAGTCACAATTATTGTGAGAGAAAATATTGTCTGTCCAGTATGAAAATGAGGGCGCGATGCAAATGAGCCGGGGCATCGGTGGAACTGTCCCGAAGCCGACTGAGGAGGTTCTTAAGATGTTCAGCGCTCCTCTGACTTTAAGGACTTGTGCTCATCTTAAATCAATAACTGTATCAATAAGGAAGTGACAGACGCAGAGGTAAACAAGTCTAACTGTTGCCGTGCCAACCATGTTATACAAATGAGAAGGCCTCAACCTCTTAACCCCCACCGGAACCAAGCACATTCCCTCCAAATCTAAAAGCTTCTTGAAAACAGTGTCACTATAGCAACAGAAAAGAGTGTTGTAGGTCTTAGCTTTCAAAATGGTGGTGCTACACTGGCCTATGGGCTGTAACCTTATGGATTTGGGTAAAGCTGAGAAATGTTCTACTATGTTAAGGCCGGGATTATGAGGTTAAAGTCCAGTCACTCTGTTGTGGTTTCGGTTTGTGTAGAAACTAATGAGCCGACAATATTGCGATTTTACGATTATTCACGATTATCGATCGAATGAAAGGAAAGATCTGATATTTTTAGTTTTTGTCTTTAAAAAGCTTTTTAATACTTGTAAACATTCACTGTTTCTAAAAATGAAACATGCTTTAAGATTGTTTTGCATGAAAATAAATAGGCCTACATTGAATAATACAAAACAATGTAAACTTTACTTCTTTATGACCATAATTATCATAATTATTTTACTATATATTATTAGGCCACAAGCTAGGCTAGGTTTCCTGTTCTCAAAAGTTATGCTGTTGCTTAATTATTTGTCAGATGTTTTGATGAACAGAGAATGAAACGTGTTTACAAAATGACTAAGGGGACTCTTTTGAACAGCTCATTTCCACATGTGCTTCACTTTCCTTTCTGTCGCTGAAGCAGAGCGGAGCGCGTTAGCTTTTTGTTTATGACACGGGCACGAGTGGACTGGTTTTAACTTGGTTTTAGTGTTTTATCTGCATGTTTTTATGTTTGATTTTATGCATGTTTTTATACGAAGCTCGTTGCCCCGCCCCTGCTAATCACGGCAAGTGGGCACACCTGGAGGAAAGAATAAAGGTAGAAGCGGTCGGAGACAGGGGAAAGAACAGAGGAGAGAACAGAGGCGGAAGGAGTGCGCAGAGGCGCAGGCCACCATGGGCCACCGTGGGCCGCCGGGCGGCGGAGAAGGACGGACGGACGGACGGACGAACGAACGAACGAATGCACGCACGCACGCAAGAGACAGAGGACGACCCGAGTGCCTGAGGATAGGGAGGCACGGTCCGCTATGCAGCGGCGGGCGGCAGCGCTGAGGAGGGGCGCAGGCCGCCATGGGCCGCTGGCCGGCGGCAGAGGACAACAACACCAGGACGCAACGGGACCAAGTCGTGCCGCAGCCCTGAGGTAGACGGGGCTGTCGTAAGCTGGAGGAGTGTTGGTGGGCGCCATGTGGGAGGACGGGCTTGTGGACCGGGGACGCTCGCAGGACGTCGAGGACGGGACGACGGCCACCCGGACAGGCACGGCGGGCAGACGTGCCCCGAGGTTGGCCCCGTGACCTCCGCCGCGGACGGACCCGCACAAGCATGCACTGCAAGGCACCTTAAGCACACCCTTTTAGCCCTTTTAAACCCCGTATTTATGCCCTTTTACTGTATGTTTTAGCAATCTTTTAACTTTTTATATTAAATTGTATTTTATCCTTTTAAACCACGTTGTTTTATTGGCTACACCACACCCAGATCCTCCAATCGGACTAGAACCTGTGACATTTACATCCTGAGCCGGTTGTGGCGGCTATTTCCGAACATTTGGACAACTTATTTGGGAATTAAGCAGTTCGTTACCTTGACCTGGACATTCACAGCGAAGGATTATCTCCAAGATGTTGTTTATATTCGACGTAGCCGATATCAGCGCCTTTTGCTGCAACTTTCTGATGACAGGGTTTGCATAACGGATGTCCGTCGACAACAACAACGCCTTGGCCATGTTTTGGATCCTAAAGAGGTCCCACTCTGCTGACTTCAATCGTTTTTGGGTGGATACAACACTGGAGGAGAGCGTCCTTCTGCCTCGCTCAACTACCGGTGAGTTTACGCGCTGTTTATGGCGTGCAGCGGCTCGTGCGTCAACGTGAAAGATTTCCGTGGTAAACCGTGGCTTTGAAAATTCTTATGGATAACCTACAGTTATAATCGTGGTAATCGTAAAACCGGTTAATCTTGACATCCCTATTTCCAAATATCAAGGGAATACATCCCAATACTTTGCCCAGTGCTGCACTGCTTCTAGACATTATTAATGTTGTGAATCCCTATTCTAGCTGGAAACGGGGGATTTTTAATGGAAGACATATAGGTTTACGGAGGCACGTTTCTCACTCCAGTGTTCTAATGGTACATTGTGTTGCTAATTGTGTTAAAGGGTAATTGATGATTAGAAAACCCTCGTGCAATTATGCTAGCCCTGCTGAAAACTGTTGTGCTGATTAGAGACGCTATAGAACTGGCCTGGATGACCTCAAACTTGAATATTCAGCTAAGCTTTTGTTGAAAGCCAATATATAAGTAAGTTTTTAAGAGGGACTTAAAACTCTCAATGGAGGAGGCAGATCGAATGCTCAAAAGAAGATCGTTCCAGAGTTTGGGTCCAGCGACCGCAAACGCCCTGTCACCTTGGTTTTTGAGCATGGACTGGTTAAAAGCAGCTGGTCACATGACCGCAGGGCTCTCACAGGATTATACAAACACAACAGTTCATAAAGATACACTGCAGCCACTGCTGCAGCACGATTCTGAGAAACCCTCTGGGTTCCTGAATTGTCTCGAGAGGCCGTGCCTCTCAACCCCCTCCCCGGCCTGAGCAGCAACAAATACACGGCCCCTGTGCAACACGGGCTGACAGCCTCCTGCCCCGGTTTACTCAAGCACATACAGCCGCTTTGGCCAATAATACAAGTGTGTTTTTGAGTGTGGAGTACCTGTCTCTCCAGAATTAAATGCTTTCATGCATGTCAGAATGAAATGATGAAAAACTTTTCATCTATAGGTCCACACTATGACTGGATGAGACTGAAAGAGTCAACATCATTTAAAAAGTAGCCATTTGTTTAGAGAGAGACAACATACATAAATATCAAAATCACCAAAAATTAAAAAGCAATCCGTGATGATGACAGCCATTTTAGCTAGAAAGGCTGAGACATCACTGATGAAGTTCTTATTAAATTTAGTAGGGCGTTACACAACAGCGCACAACACAGGAATGGACAAATAGCAGCAGTTTGAAGCTTAGTTACACTATATTTGCTTGATGTTACAATGCTGAAGAACTGAAACACACTATATTTGTGTTGGAGATCGCCAAGGCTACAGTGGGATTTGACTCAAATAAAAACACCTAATTATGTAAACAGGACATGAGATATTATGCTGCTCTGATGAAATCTCAATACAGTCCCCCTCATACATTCTGCACTTATTGAACGATGTGTCTTCCTTTTCTTCTTATCTGCTCTATATGCCCCATTCATCAAAGATCCACGCCTGGGGACAAAGCAGTACCAAGTCGAGCTATGAGCAAGCCTGCCTGTCAGATTTGCAGGCCACTTATGCCATTTCATCAATAGGGCAAGTGATTGCTGTTGATGGACTGTAATATGAGCTCCCTTGTTCGCCTCGATTATGGCTGAGTCACATAACCTTATAGCTCAAGTATTTTGCCAGGTCAGATCTCTGTACTTGCATCTAACAAGCATCAAGCAAAGACGATGCACTTAAAAGTCTTTAATTCCCAAGTTACTCATGTTTGATGTTGACTAACCTTCTACCTTATCTGTCATTTGAAAGCAGTGTGTAGTAGAAGGTATACCTTTTCTTTAAGGCCTCCAAGAAGATGTAGGCCATTTGCTGGCTCAAATGGCAGAATGGTTGTTGTCAGACACTGGAGGAACAGGAAATTCAATAGGGCTAAAGGCACTACTAAGTTTATGGTATGATGCAGTTTATCTTGATGGTGTCCATGAAGTGTGGTATCGCTTTATATTAAGGGGTGCTCGTTAAGCATGAATAAGGTATTAATAGGCATTAGTAATCTGCTAAGGGTTAGGGTTAAGGTTAGGGTTACGCCCAGAGTCCACATTGTCCACTCAGCTCCAATTAAGGCGAGAGGGGGCGTGATCTCTGGAGAAGAAACACTCCTCCATCACGGTTGATGGTGTTGGTGCTTTTGTTTCCTGATTTCGATGGCTTATTTTATCCAGCACTTGAATTTGTTGGTTTGGTTTGATGGACCTGTCAAGACCGTCAGACTGGCCAGAACAGCTGCTAAGTGACACTTCACCGCACGTCAGTAATATTTGTGATGACGGCGGCTGAAACGTGTAAAGACCAAATGAACCTTGAAAGTTATACTACAGTAACACAAGATGACACAATCAACGTTGCTGAGCTCAAAGAGAGCACACACAAAGCAACGAGCAATCCAAAGCGATAACAAACTAATAATAATGAGTTTAAATATTGAGGTTATTGTGTGTAAAATAGTGAAAATAAAGTAAAAATAAAGTCTGTACAGAGGGTATTTACTTTTGGAAACTCCATCTTTGTTGCCGTTCTATTTCCTGTGTGGAGCGATCTGAACTGTGGATCTTGGTCTGGCCTTTGACCATATTTTTGTCAGGGCGGAATGGAGAGGTGGGCCAGAGACGCAGGCCTTCGGAGTGGAGAGAGACGATGAAGACTGTTTCTCAACAATTACAATAGACAGACTAGTAAAAAACATATTTGCTGCCGTGCGCGGGGTGGAGTGGGGCGATCACAGAGAATGTAGAATCTGGGGGTTAGGATTAAGGATAGTATTACGGATAAGATTAAGGTAGGCCATAGGCTATTGGGAGTTGATAATAGTATAATGAGCAGCTTATCAAAATCTTTACAAGCATACTATTATTGGCCTACTAGTATGTTAACAGATATTAGTAATAAGAAGCTTCTAAGTATCTATACACACATATTATCCATGGACTATTAATTCATGCTTATTAATACCTTATTAATGCTTCATGAGCACCCCTGAATATAAAGCATTACCATCCGTCTTCTACTCACTGCTTTTGTGTTGAGCTCTTATTACCTATAACTAATGGAAAAAAAATGACCAAAGAAACGACTCAATCACAACTTTAATACTGGATGATTAAAATGATACAACTTTTGCAGTAGAAACAAAGCTATAGGGCCAGTCCTTCGGTGCTGGGCCCTGTTGATTCAATGTAAAGTTAATAATAATAATAATAGTAATAATAATAATAATAATAGTAATAATAATTCTTGCCTTGGAGAGAACTACACAATGGCCCTCATTTATCAACATTGCGTAAAAACATGGTGTATGCGTAGGTGTATTTCCGATATACGCCGGAGGGTGCGTGACATTTACGAACCTGTGCTTTCCGCTCAGATCTTATCGTACGCAAGCGCAGCTGATGGTAAATGCCACGGAGAAATCCTAGCGTCATTTGAATAAAACGCCCAAAAATATTCACGTATGAGGAGGCCTCACCCATGGGTTTTACGGCACGCATGCACAGCAAAAAAGAACATTTCTCCAACCAGGAAATGATAAATAGTTGTTTATATGATATTAAAAAATCGGTCAGTAACCAACGTTAACCTTATAGCCAATCCAAGATCACATTTACTAATAAAAAAAGAGGGGGGAAAAGAAATAGGCTAATAATAAAAAGTGACCTTTATTAAATAAGCAGTAGGCCTAAATAGCCTATATAAAAAAGGGTATAAAATTAGACCACATAAAAAAAAGCGTGGATACAACGCTGCAGTTAGAGCAGACTCTGGACCATGATCTGAACCAGCGAAAAGCAGCTGTCATCTCTGCGGACTCAGCACTAGAGCCGCGTCTTTCGGCCTGAGCAGAGCCTCCGGGAGGAAACAGGTGCACGGAGAGCTGACAGACCGACCGGAACCCAACGAACCCGTCCGGACCAAAGACAGCCCTACGAGACGTGTTTCGATCATTCCCCTGACGAGAGGAGAGCGCGCGGTCAGCAGAGCCTGTGCCCCGCTCAAACCCGGACTTTACGAACCCGTCCGGGTTCTTGTGGGAGGTACAGTGTTCTCAACGTTGGATGCGTCATGTGGATTCTGGCAGATCCTTTTGGAAGAAAGCAGCAGAAAACTGACTACTTTCATCACGCCTATGGGCGTGATGATTCTGCTTCAAGCGTTTACTTTTTGGGATTACGTCAGCCCCTGAAATATTTCAGAGATTAATGTCAGAGCTACTAAGGGGTCATGAGGGTGCCGTGGTCGTGCTGGACGATGTACTGGTCTTCAGGACAACAAAAAAGGAACACGACAAACGTCTGAGCAGAGTTTTGGAAACAATCAAAGAAAGTGGACTGAAGCTGAACAAGCAGAAGTGTCATTTCATCAGAAATACAGTACTTTGGACACATAATCAGTGCTGAGGGTATGAAACCAGACCAGATAAAGTCGAGGCCATAACTGAAATGCCAAGCCCTTCAAATGTGGAAGAACTTCGCCAGGTCTTGAGCCTCATCAACTACGTGGGACGGTTTCTCCCAGATCTCTCATCCAAGTTACATCCCATCACTGAACTGCTCAGGAAGGAGAGCAGGTGGACTTGGGACTATGCACAGGAGCAAGCTTTCAAGGAGGTAAAGGCTATGCTAGTGTCTGCACCAGCACTTGTGTACTACGAAACTGTCATTAGTGGAGATGCTAGCAGCTATAGCTTAGGAGCTACTCTACTATAGGTACACGAGGGCAAGTATAAGCCAGTAGCTTTCTGTTCCCACACCTTAACTGACTCAGCGAAGAGATACTCACAAATTGAGAGAGTGTTTAGCTGGTGTATGGGCCTGTGAGAGATTTGCACGGTATGTCCAAGGCATGGACAGTTTCCGATTGCAAACAGACCACAAACCACTGGTCCCTTTAATAAACGCATATGACTTAGACAAAGCCCCTCCCCCTGATTCAAAGACTTTTAATGCGTCTTTTGAGGTTTCAGGTGGTTGCAGGGCATGTCTCCGGGAAACAACTGGCCGTAGCAGATGCTCTCTTCAGAAATCCTCTGAGCAACACAAGCGACAGCAGCACTGACAAAGAGGTTCAAGCTGCAGTCAGTGGTGTCAAATGCACTGGTGTCGCCACAAAACGTAAGAGAAATAAGAGCAGCCACACAACGGGATGAAGGGTTGACTAAAGTTATCAGTCTCATACAGACAGGCTGGCCGTCAGGACAGTCACTACATCCTTCACTTTATGGCTACTATTCAGCACGTTCACAACTCTCAGAGACAAATGGACTGGTTTTGAATGAGGACAGACTAGTCATGCCTGCAGCTCTGAGGTCTGATGTTCTAAAACTCATTCATGAGGGACATCAAGGACTAACAAAGTGTCGAGCCCGAGCGGGGATGTCAGTGTGGTGGCCTCACATCAGCACAGATATTACACAGCTCGTTACAATATGCAGATTCTGTATTGAAAACAAACCCTCACAAATACACGACCCTCTCCTCACTACTCCCCTACCAGAAGGGCCCTGGCAGCGTATTGCAGCTGGAGAAACAATACTATCTGATTGTGACCGACTATTATTCAAGAGACATTGAGATAGGTCACCTGTCGAGCATTTAAAGTAGACAGATCATTGGCTGACTAAAAAGCATGTTTGTGAGATGGGAAATACCACTGGAGTTGATCACAGATAATGGGACCCAATTCACTTCAGATGAGTTCAAACAGTTTTGTGCTTACGGATTCACACACGTAACTTCAAGCCCGCATTTTACCCAAGCAAATGGTGCTGCAGAGCGTGTCGTTCAGACAACAAACCATATCCTGAAACAACCAGACCCACATTTAGCTCTAATGTGCTACAGAGCTACTCCAAGTACTGCAACTGGTGTGAGCCCAGCAAAGGTTATGACAGGCAGACACATCAGAACAACATTACCAATGCTGGAAAACAAAATGCTGAGTGAGCCTGTAACCAAACAACACATACTACAGCAGGACACTCAAAGTCATCCTACAAGTTCTTCCATGACCGCCGTCACTCAGCTCGACCACTACCCGAGCTACTTCCAGGACAGGATGTCAGAGTAAAGTTGGATGGGGATAAAGCTTGGAAAACATCAGCGAAGGTTCTCAGCAAATGTGATGAGCCACGCTCATACTTGGTAAAAATGGACAATGGAACAGTATCACGCAGAAACAGGAGACATCTACAACTTGTTCCGGATCCAACAGAGCCACAGGAACTGCCACCGGAGGGCTCCCCAGTCAAACAGCCCAGTAGCCCTCCCAGGATCGTTTCCAACGACCAAAGCATGTTAGGACTCAAAAACCACATACACCAAGTAAAGCTGTGCAAGTGACCATCAGAGGTAGAGCTATAAGAGTTCCTCATAGATACCAAGATTAGGAACACTGCCAAGTTAGGTCTAAGCAGTGATGCCAGTAACGGATTACTGTAATCGGATTACTTTTTTCGGTAACTAGTAATCTAACGAGTTACTATTTCAAAACAAGTAATCCGATTTGAGTTACTTTTCTAAATCACAATGAGTTACTATTCTGTCATTTTCCTTTGGAAAAAAAGAAATTTATTTTTGCATCTCGATGAGTGACGTAACATAATGTCACGTTTTCAGCCTAAAAACACTCACACTGGTCGGGGAGAGAGATGGAAATACTTAACTTTTCTGAGTCTGTGTCAGCTTTGTTGATGTTACTGTTAATACACACTTCCAATAAAGTGAGTGTTGGTAAAAGGGTTTGTCATTAGGGTGTTGAGGCGCCGAACTTGAATGTAACTAATAAAGTAACTTGTAATGTAACTTAGTTACTTTTAAAATTAGGTAATCAGTAAAGTAACTAAGTTACTTTTCAAAGGAGTAATCAGTAATATATTACTTTTCAAGTAATCTGTGGCAACACTGGGTCTAAAGCAAGTGTTAAACAAAAAGACAAAAACAAGAAAGAGTTGTAAACATTGAAATGTTTTGTTCTGATCCTACAGCTGAAGTGAACGCGAGTTTTGATAAAACATTCCAATTGTAATATTGTTCCTGAGGTATTGTAACAGTGGTATATGGTATAAATGTTCCAACTAAAGCTAATGTTAAACAAAACAAAAAAACAAAAAAAAAAGGTTTGTTTGGGGATTGCTAATCTTGCCGCGATGGATATCACATCAGAGCTAGCTGAGAGTGCATGGGTTTGGATTATTCTACGAAGAACCGAGAGAGGAGAGAGGCGCGGTGCAGGAGGTACGAGGCTACGAGCACACGGACCGGGCGCCGCATGGAGCAGCTTCCAAAGCGTAGACTACGATGCAAACTCCTAAATATTGTCCCGTTCACCCACTGTTTCCTAAACATTACGTTAAAACTGAGCAAATGAAAATAATAAGCTCTGATTTACATTTGTATTAATGTGATAAGAGCCTTTGTATTGAGGAGCAGATGACGCTCTGAATAAGTTGTTCTCCTCTGAGATTTTACGCACAAGTTTTAACAAATCTCTGTTGCAAAATTCGTGTTCCATGTTCAGATCATGTTTAGTTTAGATTCATTTATCCTGCAATCTCACATTTTTCCTAACATAAATAATATGCAGCCTATATATAGGATATGCAAATGTCTTTAAAAATGGTTATAATGAGAGATGGACGATATCATCATTGCAATTTGTCCGTCAAAGTCCCAGCAGTCTTGTTCCAACACAGATGTGATTTATAACACCAGCGTTTCAATCCGTCTATTTAGCCACCAATCCAGGGCCAATCAAAGGCTCCACGCTAATCTATGCAGATTTGCTGTCGGGCGGTGAGCTCCCGCTCTCAGCCCTGTTTATTCCACTCTGCACTCCTCTCCATCTGTCCACCTTCAATCACACTGCTGCTGGCAACAGAGACCTCTCCTTTTACATTACGCACTGGGCATTTGTCTTTGTCACGGGCTACCTGATTTATGTGTGCTGTGGCTGAGGCAATCACACAGTTGTAAAAGGTAGTTGACTTTGAAAATATCTCTAAAACAAACTAGTGCTTTAAGCATTTTGTTATTTAATTCATACGGGACCATGCTATGTGTATGTATCAAGTTTATTATTAATTTCTTTATTATTAATTAATTTCTTTGTTCTCAGGTAAATGTATGTTCATATATTTATCATTTGAGACACAAAAATATTCAAAACAAAAATGCTCCTTTAGGGTCTCTATGCTCAATCCAAACAGAAAAGGAAGCAAATGTTCATATGGTGTGAGGTGAAAGCCAGTGGCGGCTGGTGATGTAAAAACCAAGGGGGGGCTGTTGCCTCTGCCTACCTTCAATTATATTTTAAAAAGATAATTACAAACATTGTTTTTAACTTCAAAAATAAAGTTATCTTTGGGGCATATAATATTCAGAATCAGAATAGGTTTCATTGCCATTGTTTCAGAACAGGGTTCACAAACTAGGATTTTTTCTCGGTGCAAACGTGCGACATAAAACATATAACACAGAATTAAGATAAAAAATAAGGCATGCATAAAAAATGGTAAACAGTAACAGTAAAGCAGACGAGCTAGTTAGCATCGTAATGCTACCTTCAGCAGAGTCCGTTTAGACGTTACTTCTGACTGAAGAAAGTTGTCCGAAGTCCATTAGTTTGACTAAATCCGTTCACCTCCTCTCAGGAAACAACACGAAGATTCTCCGGTCTCTCAAATGAGAAGTTTTTCCTGCGATCGTCCGTGACCTCAGAGCTGCTCAAAACAACAAGCTACTCGCATTTGTTTACAGTAGATGCTTCTTTCACCTGTTAATTCTCCGATGGGTGCGTGGCCTCAGCGAGATTTAACATTGCGCGTCTCTCATTGGTTGAATTAATTATATGTAGTGACGTTTTTATACCATATTATATAGCACCATTGGTTAGATCGCGAGGGCGCTGTTCCTCGCCGCCCCAAGCGTAAAACTACACATTTATGACAAAAATACACGCTCTTTCCCCTCCGCTCCCCCTCCCTCCAGTGTATAAAACACCTGTACATAATTTTGCTAAACTTAAAACTTCAACTTCATCAAAACTCAATCTTTCAACATTTATTTTTTGAG
The DNA here is from genome assembly GCA_021464625.1 of Proterorhinus semilunaris. NCBI lineage: Eukaryota > Metazoa > Chordata > Actinopteri > Gobiiformes > Gobiidae > Proterorhinus > Proterorhinus semilunaris. Next base: position 20,764,916 of record CM038347.1, read on the forward strand.
CCGTTCACAACACTCAAATATTTCCCAGTAAATTCAAAACAACGTAAAAGCAAAAATAAATACATGATACAAAGAAGAAAGCCAAGAAAATAACATTAAACCAAACAAACAACATTAAAACAAATGCAGATAGTGTCGCTCACCAGTCTTTTCAGCCTGGGTTTATAAAGGCCAAGGTCAATGATTGGGCACATGCCAGGAGACGTGTCTGGGCCGAGTGACTGGGAATGCCCTGTGTTTATATGGGTCTATAGGGAGCTGGTTACACAGCTTAGTTCTGTGTGGGTAGGGGGCAAACAGAAGGTCAGATTGAAAGGGAGGGACAAGGCCACTGAGGGCTTTAACGAGTAACATTTCTAAATAAGTCACTGGCATGACCAAAGAATGGGGTTGATGTGCTGCAGTGGCGTGTCCAGACTTTTTTTTCTGGGGTGGCCCAGGGGTGGCACTTGGTTTTTCTGGGGTGGCAGAAAAAACATTTATTAAATGTATTTAATTAATATTAGTGAGGTAAAATCTCCTTGCTGGACCAAGATGTGGCTTCTGATGCAGGTTGGGTAGGGGTGTCCTAATGAGAAAACACTGCCACAAATATTCTTCCTCATGCTTCCGCAGCTTCCCTGAGTGGGGTGGCACCTGGGGTGGCCCAGCAGATATCGAGAAACGCCATGTTGAGTGCTGAGTCTGGAAGACTTGGTGTTTGGTGTTGGTGTTATTTTTTTACAGGTCAGTGAAATAAAAAAAAGGCTTTATTGTATCTAAAATAGGCTGCTGAGATTAAATACTGAATGTAAATGTATTCATTTGAATGAGACAGCGTATAGTAACACAGAAATACAGTACATGTAACACAATTTTATTCCGTAATTCTCATACACATTTGTCTCATTCATATGCCTATACTCATTCATATACCTATACACCTAACCGGATCTATGTTGAGTGAAGTGTCTTGCAATTCAACTAATTGCAACCCTTGCAAAAGATCCTTTTGAACTGACTGTAAAACGGTAATAGTGAGATGTAACAAAAAAGTAAATTCCATTTGCATGTACAGTTTCTGTCTCAACTAGCTTCACAAAAATGTTTGATTTGAGCAAACTAATAACTTGGAGGGTTTGCAGATGAGAGTGAAGGTAGGAGTTGAATACTGCAAAATGTTTGTCTCTAAACTCTTTTACAGCCGTTTGGATAGTTGAGGGTCAGTGCCTCCTCACTTCTGCCTGCGCTGAATGAGCTGTTCTATTCCACTGCTGGGTCACTGAGACTGATGCGGTGCCACAGGAGAGAGCCCTCAACGGCTGTCGACTTTAATTAATGAGTGCTCCCTAACAATACTGTCCAAACCTGACATGTCACTCCACAGTGCTGTTTATACACACTCCCCTGCCTGAGCAATCTGTACTTCATGGGCCACATGGATTACATGCACAAGCGCGAGAGGGACAGCAAGGCTTCTGTTTGTCCCTCACACTGCAGGGTTTATGCTCCTCATAAAGACTCTTCATAATGCTCTATGGAAAATGACATTCAAGTTTCTCATTTAGTTGAGTTGCTTTGATGTATCTTTACAGTGCTTTTTGGCCATAGCACGTAATGAGGTTTTCTTGAAGTTTGGGTGACCATTAATAAAAAGAGTTTTGTAATGAGACATATTTTTGTCAAAGTTGTACAGCTTTTTAAAGTTTGATTTCTCTTTAATCTTGTACAAAACAGGAATGGACTTTAAATACATTTTCAGTTAAGTTTAGCTCTGGTTTGATAATGGCGTTCATTTATGTTCTTAAGTATTTGTTTTCTTAGAATAAGGGAATAACAAGCCTAAAGAGGGGTTAATTTGCTTTTTGTAGTTTATTATTGACCATTGATGATTGACATGTTCCCTTTGCTATTTTTCCGGGTTAAACAAGTGTTCTATCCTTGAGCCCCTCCCAATAACAGGAGAGAACGCCCACCCAGACAGTTCCCAATACACAACATTCCCCTAACAACACGCCAACAATAAAGTAGCTCAAATAAAATATAAGCCTCGGCTAAAATATTTGGAGGTCATCAAATAAAAGTGTAATGGGCATAATTAATGGGTAAATGGGCATCCTGCATAGCAACCTAGATGTAATATCAAATGTTTTTGGTCCTGGATCATAAATATTATGTAAATATGAAATCTTCATGTAGCAGTCAACTGCGTAAATTAGATTCAGCTTCTCGGGGCTCGCCTGCTGTGTACATGTACGCGCTCTGCACGAAAGAGCTCAGCCGCTCAGGGTCCTCGGCTCTGGAGGGCGCGTGTATCACTGGCGTAAGTGCGTTGTGTCTCGCTGCACTTCGGGCTCTGTGTCGCGCTGACAAATTCTGCCTCAGGTCCTGGGCTGTTGTGGGATATTGCCGCAAATCCCTTGCGTCTCTCCTCGTGCTGCCTGTGGGTGCACGCACCCTCACCGGCAGGTAAGATGCCAAAGGTTTACAAGTACAGAGCTAATCCTTTAGTCGGTATTTTATGCTTGTGTTTCTTCTTTTAGACACGAGGCGCACATTGTGTTGGAGCTGTTAAAGGAGCTGTTGCCTTCCACAAGGGTGGGCTAGTTCCCTTCTGCACCTCTGTGCACTCCCAATGGTGCGCCCATGTGTGCACCCATGCGGGAATGGACTCGCACCAATAAATTAATATTATTTGGTTCTCTAGGCAAAGATCTCAGAGATTCGGGGTGAGTTTGCCTGCATCTTGGTTCCTGCATGTTTGTTTTGTCAGTTTGCCTTTGTTGCTTTAATTTAATTTGCACATTTTCTTTTTGTTCGTTTATCTTATATGGTTTTCTGTGCTTTATTTTAGCCTTTTGCATCTGTTGTAACATTTGCCTAAGTTTCCAGTTTGTGTATTTGCTGATGAGTTGAAGGTGTTGTCCTTAACTAAAGCTGCATTTTGTGAATTGTCACTGCTTAAGGTGCATTGTGTAACTTGGACACTTATTTTAAAACAACTCTAGGCCTATTTTAAATTTTATACGAAGTAAATAAATAAAGTTTTTGTAATTAAAATCCACCTCCTTCATTGTCCTGACCTGACCTTCTGGACAATGAAGTTAAATCTCTCTAGTTTATCGTTAGTTAAATCTCTCTCTTTTTATTAATTTGGAGTTTTGAAGTTTCACATTTTTGGTAAATAGAGATGCAAAAGGCAGGCGGAACGCTGGTGGTGTGACATTACAGAGCGGGAGGAAGATTTGTGTTTCTGCTACAATGTTACACCAATGCATATTTAAAACCAGTTGAACTCTGTCACTAGTGTGACCAAATCATAAAGGACGTAATTACTGGTGATGGTTACCAGTCTCTGTATACACTCTAGGGGGTCGGTTAGGTCACACATGCAATGACGTAATCATTTAAGTGGTAATTTGGCAGAGGTATAGAGCCTGGTCTGGGCTCTGTCATTTGGAGAAGAGCAGAATTATGTAATGCAATGATTATTAATCAGGATTGATATCCTGAAGGGATGGGCAAGATCACCCTATAAGTAGTTGTTTGTTCCAGCTTGTGCCAATCCATAAGCAATGATGTTACATAATCCAAGGAAAACAGCATGCATGTGTATTCTTGTTATAGGTGGTTTGATTATCGTGGTAATCATGGTTTTGACAGGATTATGCCACCAAAGATATGTTATATATTTATAATATAAGCTGTACAATTCTTATTTAAGGCCACATTCATTTTCTTACTCATTTTTATACATTAAGAAGTAATTGTGCATTTAACAACATTGATCAACGAAAATGTGCTGGAGTTTTGCTGAACTGACCCATTTAGCTCAAAATATACGAAAAACATAGAAAACACTGAACAGACAAAATATTTAAGTTAATAATAAATAATAGGCCCATCCAACAGTTCTTGCAGCTCTTTACTCTTGTAAGAAATCATTTTGTCAAAAGTTACAAAATACATTTACTCAGGTACTGCACTTGAGTGCATTTATAGGGTTCTTAAAGTTATGTTCATTTTAAAAGCCAAATTGTAGGTGGCAAACACCTGTCAAACAGTTAATTATTTTGTCTTAGTTTTTGGCTAATATCTCTGTCATTAGGACAAAGTCTCAAAGTTCGATGTCTTCTTGTCAGCACAGATAAAAGGTCCATTTAGGTGTCCATTAAAATTTGATACCGTTTTTGTTTCATGTGGATTCTCATAGTAACTGAGATATTCGCCAAAGACAAAAAGCATTATTTCTCAAATACCCACCTCCTCAATTTTAAACTCTTTAGAACGTTGTGATGTCATGTGAATGCAACCTTTTATAAAGCTGTATATCTAAAGGCTCTTCCAGTTCTATAGTATTACCTTGAAGGGCTGAGTCACACCCGCACGAGCACACGGCTACTTAATATGTATCAACAAAATAGGTTAGCGCTTCCGATTACAGAGTTCGGACTGAACTCTGAAGGCAACATAGATAATTCTTTCCATGCAATAATTACATTTTACGCAGGCACAGAGCCTTCTCAGTGAGTGTATGTTAGGGCTGAACGATTAATTGCATTTGCAATTTTATCGCGATATTACACAACGCGATTTCGTAATCGCAGGGCACGCGATTTGGGAAGTAAATAGAGCAACGAGATATGGCAGCAAAGTCCGCTCCGTCGCGTGCTTTTGTTTACGTCTCAGTCTAGTTAAGGTGCGCGGTAGATTGTGGATGTACAGTGAAAATATCAGCTTTTATCATGCAGCCACCGCGAAGGAATATTGCTTTTCTCCGTTAGCATTGCGTTAGCCGCAGCGCTAATCACGCCATTCCGTCGCCGCTACTACACGCTCTGATGATCACAGAAACTCCCTCACCTCCGGATTCTACGCCTCTGCCTCCACAGACATATATAGGTGAGTCTGTGCTGATTGTAAAAAGTAAAGAGTCGTTTGTGGCTCAGTTTAGGGGGCTTATGTTTGGGAATGTTGTGGATAAAGAACTTATCTCAAAAGCATAATGACGTTTCATGACCATTAAGTATCCGCGGAGGCCATGTGCCTTTATTTACCTTTGCGTCTACCGCATATCCGCTCCGTAGGTCGTACAGACGCAAGATATAAACACTAAACTGCAGTATGAAAAGGGTTGGTAACTAGGATCCGAGGCAGGAGTCCGTGTCATGTCTTATTTTGCTGAGGAAATGTGCTGTTTAAGCTGAAATGTCACTAAATGGCTGCGAGTCAAAGAGACGTGTCTGTGTCTGGCACCTCATGTCCCGTCTCCTTGTGTCAGTGTTCTTTTCTTTCTTCATATTGTCCAAAGTTACATCCCAAAACCAAAATGCTGCTCTTAATTCCACTGTGATTTGGCGTGTGCTCCATCTGGCCTCTCCGTGTCCTTCAATAACGCGCATCTGAAGTACTACGAGTCGCAGCTCAGACTGGGATTTGATTGGCCGAAATAATAAAGTACTATTTAATAAATTAAATAGCTTATTTTGTATTAATTGGGAGTTTGTTTCCTAAAACTTTTCCAACTAGTTAAAGCAGACGTTTGTTCTTACTTTCCTGCACTTTAGTCTGGGTGATGTTACTGACTGGATCAGTGAGTTATTTTTTTTTCATATCTATATAATTTAGCATTTATTTATAGACTGTACTGTTAAGTTCAGACAGTTTAAGAAGTGCAGTCCACATTTTGAATAGGTCAAGCAACAATTTTGTTGCAATTTTCACTTCAAATATTGTTTATTATGAAACAGGCTGATTTATTGCTTGTGTTAGGTGAAAAATACATGAGAAGAGGACCTTGCAACAATAATCGCATATTTAATCGCAATCGCAATATTGAAGAAAAAAAATCGCAATTAGATTATTTCTCAAAATCGTTCAGCCCTAGTGTATGTAGGCTGCTTTGGACGTTAGCAGTAGCACTAGCCACATTAGAACTAGCAAGTGTGTTGTTAATTGATAATGAAACCAAGGTAATCGATGTACTACAGAGATGGTATGAACGTAAAGGTTTTTCAATTTTAATTAATGATGCTTTTAGACTGTGATTCCTCTGTCCTGCAAATATTTCTACAGTTCTTGCAGATTTACAGATGTTTGACTCATGTTTAGTTTACTCCAACTTCAGACTCTCTCATGTTTGTGCACAAGCTAGGCCTCAACATTGATCTACCTTGTATTTCCGAAGTGACAAATTGTAACTTCACATTACTTTACTGTCAGCTACTGGATGGAATTAGTATCTTTAGCCTTTATGTTGCAAACAAATAGACCAACCATAGCTGTACATGCATTACAAAAGAAGAATAACAGCAATATTAGATCAGGCGTTCCCAAAGTTTTTTGGCTGGGACCCCAACAATTGGCACGTAAACAACTCGGGACCTCCATTGTATAAAGCTATTGCGTGTTATGCTACTTTAGGGCAAAAATACATTTTAAAATCAAGTTAATATGCATTTAAAAAGTTTATTTTAAGTATTTGAATGGATTTTACAAATTGTATGCTGTTTTACACTCAAAAATATTAATTTCATCTTGAAATCATCTGGGGACCCCAACACAATGCCTCGCAACCCCCACTTTGGGAACCACTGCATTAAATGATGTAAAAAGCACACAGAAATACTGTATCATGTGACCCATAGTACTTTACAATAAAAAAACTATATTTTAAGATATCCAGTGGGATTGTATATTGTAAAACTGTTGGAGGGCTGGCGATGGTGACTAAAGAACTGAAAAGACAAAGAAAAAGAAGGGAAAAGAGAAAATATAAAGACTAAAATTCTCTCAATACTGTTCATTTACAACACTGGCACCCAGGTCATTTTGTATATCAGACGTATATTAGTAGGACACGGACAGGCCGAAGTTCCTGCACTAACAAAATGGGATCTAACCCTTCGTGAATGAGCTGTCATTCAATAGTGGGTTTGCATTGTCCCAGGGGTGTTTCTGTCCATCACACACCATTAGCCGATGCCACTTTATCTCATCACATTTACTCTTCAAGGTCTCAGAACTTAGAAGTCATGCGTGGCACCATGCCCTGACATAAGAGAAGATTATTTATAACCATACTCCTGTCTCACCTAGACAACAAATGTGGATTACAACGGTGCAAGCATGGAAGAACCTGAGGGCACCAATACTTGATCTATCAGCACACGAAAGAGATACACAAGACACTAAAGGCATTGCAACCTTTCCACTGTGTTGGCACCTCTGCAGCGGGTCGCCCATTATTTACACGAGCTGAACCCGTCCTCCGGATTCAGTGTCGGACATCCTTTCGGAAGATCCACCTCAGTCGCCAGGCAATCATGACACGGGAACATGTTTTATGTTTTGGTAGTAGCCATACTGCCCGGTGCTCTTACTGAACTGAACAGCATGGGGAGGCTCCGCCTTTATTATTTTTCACTGCGCGTAACCCTCCGCTGAACAAAGTAGTGCCCATAAAATAACAGTGGCAAAACATCGCACTCTAACACAGAGATGTTGCTCTAATGACAAAATGCACTGACTCAGGTTTGGCAACTCTATTACGCGTTTGGTCTGAACACGCCATTAGACAGAATACAGGTTCTCTCGCACACTGTCACTTTTAGAGCCACTCTTGACCATTATGGCGTTGTTATTTTGATGCAAAGAATTGAATACCTCCTTGATTGAGACAGATGATATTACAATATCTAAGCGTCTGTATTAGTAAATACCATGAAAAAGATTTGCGATTTGACCCCCCCCGTAGCCAACTGTTGTCTTTACCCACTTTATAGGGTTAAAAGTAGGACTGTAAGATCACTGCAATGCATATGTCGTTTTTTTTTCCCCAAGGGTACTTGTTTCAGCAGAATGAAGAAATACTTTATGAACTTCTGAAGTGAGTTTGCTGCATTATATTCTTGAGTTCTAAAATAACGCAATGCTTGTGTCTTTTTAAGTGTTATACGCCATATCTGTATCCTCCATTGTCTGTTCGGACCCAAAGCATGACCAATTAAGAGATTATTATTCCCGACAACTTCTTTTAATGTGTTCAGTGATAAGTTTACTTCTACAAAATGAGGTCACTGAAGTTTACAAACAATACGTTTGTTCAAAGTGAGAATATTTTAGATCTTCAAAGAGTCTTGGACTTGCTGAATAATCTGTATGCACTAGTTTCGGGTAATATAATAGATTCCCCTTTCAACATACTGTACAGAATTAATTACACTTATTTGTGTAGCCCAAAGTCAAAACAGTTGAAAATCAAATCATAAAAAGATGAATACTTTTATTGTAGCTCGGTAAAACTGACAACATATTTTTTACCAGCATGAGTTAGCCTTTTACCAATATTTCATTTAAGGCCAAACTGAAAATAACAATTTTCTACTAAATGCAAAGCATCTTAAAGTTCAATCTCTGTTTGTTTTATTTACTCTTTTGCAAACATTATTGCCATTATTATGTCATAGTAAACATATTGTATAGTAAATAGTAAATCATAGTAAATTATTTGCATAATTCCATTTGGCCATCACAGAAACTGCATTACATGGAGTAGAAAAAACCCTCTGGTTCACGGCCACGTCCACGGGGTGGCCTGGGGTAGTACAGTCCCTGGTAGCCTTACTTTTAAAAGTAAGTTAAATTACTGCGTTACCCCCCTTTAAAGAAGAACTAAGTAACTCATGCCCCTAGAGGCCATAAACGCCACTGCAGGTGTCGTAGCATGTTGCGGTTTTATACTCATTAATCGTCCATCAGAGTAAATACTACGCTGACAGAAAAGACAAAGGGAGAGAGGGATATTGCACATCCAATTACACAATGGAGATCATTTTCACTCAAACTTGGCTGTGAATACTGTTTAAGTGGAGCTAGCCCGCAGTTAGCTTTGCCCGTTAGCCTGTTAGCTTCTTCTTTGTGATTCCATTAGTGTGTATCGGTGGCGCCGACCCATAGTCAGCTTAAGTTGCAATTGTGGTATTTGTATTACCCCAGAGGGACTACGAAAACGATTTATTATGATAAACACGTTACGTAGTACTGCTTTAAAACAAGCTCCGTATGTTATTGCTCTACTTAATTATGAAAGAAACATGAGTATTCATAAGTTACCAATAATAAACATCAGATGTTTATTATTATCCTCACTGCCCCCCTGGACCACGCTGTAAAAAAGATCTGCAACCGCCACTAGTCTGGTTGCACCTGGCTAGAAAGAAAAATGCAGCCTGAAACAGATCTTTTCCACACGCCTCAGTAACACATATCTCTATGTATTCTGAAGGTATGATCTGGATTTACAGCAGGATAGAGTGTTGTCTCACTGTAAGCTGCAGGTGTTAGTTGTCTCCACGGAGAGCAAGTAAAAGAGAGACACAAAAGAGGCTGTAACACAAGCCAGGAAAGACCTGAACTACAAAGGAATATACTGCCTATTGTCTAATAAGCCCTATGACATAATGAGGGCGCAAACGGGATTTAAATTTCCCTTATGTAATAAAAACTCCCATGTTTATGTGCGCTGGAAAACATTCAATACATTGTCAAGAGCCTTAAGGCAGTGTTTAACTTTTGAAGTACAGGGCAAGAACACAATCTGAATACTCTTCAGCAGTTAAAGTGAATCAGCAGAGATCTGTGTGTCCTCCTATGTTAACAAAGGCACCCTTATACAACACATGATATTCAGGCTTGGGAATCTCATAATTGATCCGTCACTAGAAGATGACTTTTATGTCCTTGTTGTAAATGGTCTCAACTTATATAGCGCTTTTCCATCTTTATTAGGCCCAAAGCGCTTCACAGCAAAGAACCACTCATCCATTCACTCTCTCATTCACACACCAATGTACACAGACACCAGAGACAAGGTGGGTGAGCTGGGATTCCAACCCCCGACCTTCCGATCATGAGACGAGCCGCTCTACCAACTGCGCCACTGTTGTTGTAATCAATTATTCTCATGTTCAAAATGTGACGAGGTGGGAGCTGTTAGCCAAACTCATTCCATAACTTTGGAAAGTGCATCTTCCTGGTAACGGTAACGACTAGCCTGCTAACAGCACACCAGCACTATTCCCAGGATTACGATAGCTGATTGAAGATTGGTCAAGGAGCAATGGGCTGTATTGTGCATGTTTTGGGTTGAGGAAGGAACTCTGAGAACTCAAATCTAGACACGAGAACATGCACACTCCACACAGAAAGGCCCATGATATCGGAATTGAACCCGAGACCTTGTTACTGTGAGGTTAACCACTCCACCATGCTGCTAGTAAGGGATGATTTTTCTCTAAAAACACACGTTTTTAGCAATTTCTGCTTCCACTTAGCTCCTGCACTAAAATATGCTGGCTCATGACCCTTCTCAGCAGGCTTCCTCTTTTGTCCACTTGTTTAGGAGCAACATCAACAATGAACTTAAACAAAAGTATAAACCATTCAGAATCATATGTAATGCATACGCAGTCTCATAATTATATTCCATTGGCGTGACAAACAGCAGAACACATCTGATTATTTTGTTCACTCTTTGAGCGATAATTACATTAGACTGATTCTCCTTATATTTGCCGCCTCATTTCAGCCGCGTACCAGACAGCTGCACAAATCACATTTCATACATTAGTTTCAACAATAATGTCAGCATTTAAATTAAATAATGAATTGCATAAATTCCCAAGAAACCTGTTACATTTTCAGAATGATTACTTTCAGTTTTTTCTTCTTCTGTGTAGTGACAGAGATGGGTAGAGTAGCCAAAATAAGTGCTGAGGTACATAAAACACAGACCACATCTGTTTTATATTTCAGTATTAAGCCTTTGCAACTTACTGATTTACTCACAGTGGAACGAGTATTGGCTCTCTTTGCTTGATTATGTGCATTTTATGGATTGATTTTATGGATTGATTTTATGAAATGATTTTATCAGACTTCCTGTGAATATATGTAACTATGAAATACTTTGAATTGCCTTGTGTACAAACTGTGTTCTACAAATAAACTGGCCTTGCTTGTATGGCTCTACCTGACACGGTACGGTTTTCACGTGTAGCAGAAGGGCCGCAGTCGTGGGCAGCACTCAGTAGAATACACGTTACTGAAGGAATATCAGAACGGCGATGAGAACAATGTGGACTAATGCTGCCTTTCTTGGGGTTTTTGGAATTATTCAGAGGTGCTAAGGCAAATATGAGAGGCTCTGACATCAATCTGGAACCTCGATGAAGAAGCTGATAGCACTCTAATAATATGGATAAAGAAAATGTTTTAAAGAAGCCTATGGGCCTACATAAATTCAAATTTATGTTTTCAATTGACCCCCATCCGTTGTGAATGGACGTAAGTCATAAGGCCACTGCTGTGATGTAATTGTGTCTGCCGTCATAGAAAGCCGTGTGAAAGATCAGGGACAGAGACGAGACTGAGCTTGGTGGTTCAAAGGGAGTCTAAGAAGTCAGGCTTTAAATTTGCATGCTTAAAGACACGGGCTCATATTTAAATCATATATAATGTCTTAAGCGGAACAAATAGGGTCTATAGAACACAATTTACTCCACATTTCTATGATTAGTCATGGGTTGAAGAGGTAATATTGGGATATTCTGAAGGAGCTTTGGTTCATTTCTTTAAGTTGAGAAGCTGTAAAGTTTGAAGATACCTTTTGCTAAGTCCCACAATTAGAATGCTAAAGCTACTAAATGTAAAAAAAAAAAACTTGTTTCTTTAAGCTATTAGGTTAGTGTCTGAAGTGGGTAGTGAAGTTGCCCTCAAAAAAATAGTACAGACTGAATACTGAAAGGCCTACTTATGTGTTTATGTTGATGGGGAGTATGTAGTGTGGGGTGTATTAGAATGGTTATGTATGATTGCTATAAGACAGTGGTTCCCGACGTTTTTTGCTGGAAGCCAAGGATCTGTTTGTAGGACATGTTGACAAGTCAGGCAAGACACTGAGAAAGAGAACACAGACCTAATGCAATATCAAATGTATTTCCCAGATTTGCACCCAACCTGATATCTTTATGTCCAGGGGTAAAATCCATTGAACCACAAAGCCAATGGGAAACTAAGTAACAAAACATGTATTCCTCTGTGGCCCCTTGTGGTTTAGCCAGCTTGGGCCCATCCTGTAAAAAAAAGAGCATTTAACTAATTTCTCAGATAAATGACATCACTCAGTCAGACTGGTGCCCTAAAGCTACATCTGTCATGATGGCTAATGTTCTTTTCTTGGCTCTCTCTAGTATTATCGTTTAGTATATTACCACAAGCTATTTGCTTCAAGGTGAAAAGCAATATTGTGGCCTATCAAAATTTTAGAGATTGGTGTCAAACTAGAGGACACTTGGAGCAATGTTAAGAGGAACGCAGTGGGGTTATTTGGGCTGTCAAGGGTACGATCATTGTTCATAATTGGATATATATATATATAGTGTGCTTAACTATAATTGAATTTTACATATTAACTTGGCATGAATTCCAATGTGCATGTTTGTGACTTCTGGGAATGCATAACAATGTCACATTGAATGATTTGTTTGTCCCTCTGTCCTCTTGCACCGAAGCCCTGCAAGTTATCTAAAGCGGTGTTAGCGGTGGATATTTTTATCAATGTGCTTGTGAGTTAGAGCATGTTTTTCTACATAAGAACTGACTGTACAATGTAATGCATAGTGCATGATGATGAGGACAGTTGGCATTTAAGCCTGTCATTCAGTGATATCCCCAGGGGGATATAGTAGAGAGATGGACATAAAAGCACAGGCACCGAAGAGCGCATTGAGCAACGCAGGCGCGTGGTCTGCAGGGTATTACAATTGGCAGATGTCAATGTCAGTGTCAAAGGATCTTTGCTCAGAGATAAATGATTCTATTCCCACACAGTAAAAATATAATTTTGGCATTGGATATTCCATAGCAATATGAACACAACCTTTTTCAGATGTGACTTTCAGCGGTTAACGTTCAGCGGATCCCGTTTTGCCGGTCTGCCACCACGTGCGCCACACTCGCAGACAGCAGAAGGAGACCGGTGCTGCACCTCCTCCTCCTCCCCCAGATCGAGGGAGCTCATCAGTGGTCTTGTATGTCTTCCATTTTCTAATAATTGCTTCCACAGTTGATTTCTTCACACCAAGCTGCTTATCAATTGCAGATTCAGTCCTCCCAGCCTGGTGCAGGGCTACAATTTAGTTCCTGTTGTCTTTCGACAGCTCTTTGGTCTTGGCCATAGTGGAGTTTGGAGTGTGACTGTTTGAGGTTGTGGACAGGTGTCTTTTATACTGATAACAAGTTCAAACAGGGGCCATAGTTACAGGTAACTAGTGGAGGACAGATGAGCCTCTTAAAGAAGAAGTTACAGGTCTGTGAGAGGCAGAAATCTTGCTTGTTTGTTGGTGACCAAATACTTATTTTCCACCATCATTTGCAAATGAATTCATAAAAAATCATACACTGTGATTTTCTGGATTTTTTTTCTCACTTTGTCTCTCATAGTTGAGGTATACCTATGATGAAAATTAGTGCGATTTCAACACTGAGTGCTGTGGACACTCAGTCCAACGCTCAGTGTTGAAATCGCACATTTATTTTTAAACACACTGTTTGTGACACTTCAGCGAGGACACGCCAAACAGGGGACACGAGATAAACTTAGTTCTATTTTCAGCTCAGTCAGTGATCAGTCATTACATTACGACCACTGACGTGAATAAGACTAAAGGTATTTTCTTCATATACAAAAGGCAGTGGATGTGTTAGACCAACTGATCACCCCTTAGTAAAATCTGCAACTACTATGTATATAAAAAGTAATTTTAAGGGTAAAAGAAATACATAAAACTGATAAATACAGCCGACTGGGACTAAAATGAGACAAATGCAAACAAAGAAAACTTTAATGTGAGACTGTAATGGAGTAGTTCATCACTGTGTAAGCATTGGGAGTGGGCTCTCTGCAGGAGGCTATTTTCAAAGTTCTGCTCATCGTCATCGGCTCAATGTCATATAACTGTGGTGCTGAATTTGTTTATTTATAGGCCCAGAGTTTCACACAGCTCAGTTGACAAGAATAGCTTAGGTTGACACCAGGCTTTGGCTCACTTAATTCATTTCCATGTGACTGTTGACTAAATCATTATTTGATTACACGCCTTAATAGGCAGCACGTGACTTGAGAAAATTACTCTCCAGTAGTGACTGTGAAACCTCAAGTCATTCATCTAAAAATAAATACATAAATAAATGAATGAATTAAAAAATTTTTTTGAATCTACAACTGAATAAAATTAGAAACAATTTCATAAATATTTTAGATTTATGTTTATTATTTGCAAAAATGGGCATGTTGAAGTGTAATGGGCATGTTTTTATTAACCAGGAATGTCTCACTTTTTCAGGGGAGTCCTGGCCACCAAACCTTTTGTACATATTTTTAGTAGGAGAAACCAGAGCACCTAGAAACCTACGCAGGCATGGGGAGAACAACATGCGACTCAGTCTGGAATTAAATCCAGGACTTACTTACTTTGAGGCGAGAGTGCTAACCGTTGAGCCGCCCAATTGAAAAACGTCTGAACACACCCCTGAAAGCAAGGTTTAGTTCCGCCACCCACAAATAAAAGTCATATAGATTGAATCAGTTGCTTAGAAAATCATAAAGTCTTACTGCCTAACTGCTACTGTCACCTTATTTTCACGCACAATCGCGGACTAAATTCATTAGGCCCTATTTAAAAGATTAGCGTCTGCAACACCCAGTCCCGGCGCCAGCTCAGTACAGAAGGGGGGGCGGCTGAAAACCAAGGGGGGGCGACGACGTTAAGGTCAGCACACCCTACACGATTTTTATGCCCGATTTTGATACAATTCTCAGTCGCGCCGAGTCTTCCCGAGTCGTGTTTATAGTCACTACAGTCGAAGGAAATCAAACAGGTTTGATTTTATAAGCCCGATTTTGGACGCACAGGAGAAACGTGGGTGATTTCACTGTCCCCAAAGTGAACACACAGAAAGCGAAATAAAGTGAAATAAAGACGGAAAAACACCGCCGCGCCTCCCTCGTCATTTCTGTCAAAACAGCGGCACAAACGGCTCATTTCATGGCCACAGCGAGTCCCACACAAAAAAGCACAACTTTATATTACCAAAAGTTCACGAGAATCACCTTTTCAAGCAACATTTCAACCGCGAACAGAGTTTAGCGGCACTTACTGAGTTTGGAGACGAACTGTTCAGCGTCACCTCGCCACTAGCGGCTCGCCTCTCTCCGCTTTCTCCTCCGCTGTCTCCTCCATCTTGGAGCGCGTCTCCTTTTCTTATTAAATCCACTGAAATACGTCCCGCTTCTTCGTGTCGCCGACTTTTATCTCCATTTGATAGAACTATAGCCAAGTTGAAGGCTTCGTAGCAGCCTTGCACTGCGATGTTGTGACACTGTTGACACCCCTGACCAATAAGGGACACGCACATGTTTTCGCACGCTCACACACACGGCCTATCTTTGCGGATTTGGAGTCAGGTTTTGAAACCGGAGGAGAAATGAAGTGGTAGAGACACAGACGTGCTGTGTTATAAACATCAGCTGTTTGTGTAGTGTGTGCATTGTATGAGAAAGCTGCACACAGGCTGCAGGGACGCGAATGTCCCTTTTGAACAGAAAATATAGCTGCTGGCCACAGGCTACTCCTTATGGCGGGATGATGCACTGGTGACATAGTAAGGAGGTGCGTGATGGGTTCAAGGACCACTGGAAACTCTGAATTTTAATTTCCAAAACTGTTCATTAGAGTCAGTGCAGTTTCTTCCAAGATTTGGGTTGTTTTGACACATCATAGACTGAAAACAATATATAAAAAAAATGACTGATTTTGACTGAGGGGGCGGGTGAGTCCGCGTGAGGGGGCGACGCCCCCTCACGCCCCCTCTTGACGCCGGGACTGCCAACACCCAGTCAATGAATATGTACCCACTGTCACTATAATAGAGACAATTAATGTCTTTGCACATGGAGGAGTGTGCAGAGTATAGAAATGACAGTTACTTGACGTAACTATAGTTCTGTGAGTATGGGCTTTGCTATTGGTTATAACCCGAGGCATCGCCTCACGCCTGAGAGATAAAAACATATCCATCTGGGGTCTATAAACCCCATCTGCCCACCGCTCATCTCCTTTAAACTCAGCCATAGAAGACAGGATGGGCCTGCTGTGCATGCAGGTAGAGGGCTATGCCCATACTCACAGAACTATAGTTACGTCAAGTATGTTTTGTATGGGCTACGCCCTCTACGGGCTTCGCTATTGGTTAAAACCCTGCGCGAAGACCGTAGGGAAGAATGTACTCCCAGCAGGCACAAATGACCACGATTGGAGCGCACCCAGGACAACGTCACGCAGTCAGTGTCACCAACCAGACGCACCCATGGGCAGTCAGAGCAGGGCCACGGGCTGCTCCACCAGAGCACCAAGGCACCTAGCACCATATACAGAAGGAAGCATAACGGCCGCCTCTCCCAAGAGCGCACATGCAACCAAAACAAAACAGAGCACGCGTGTCGCCTCTCCCAAGAGCACACATGCACCCACAACCAAAAAGGAGAAGGGAAGGTGCATAGGCCACCTCTCCCAAGAGCGCCCGCACCCCCACGTCCGGACAGGTCACCTCTCCCAAGAGCACCTGCAGTGGGCAGTCAAAATCAAATGAGACCCGCCCGCCGCTCAAAACCGAATGAGCGACAGACCCAGAAGCGACGTGCATCAAGTACGAGTGGGCGAAGGTCGACGAGGATGACCAGGAAGCCGCCAAGCACACATCCTCTATCGACACCCCTCTAAACAAAGCCGTAGAGGCAGCCACCCCTCGAGTAGAGTGGGCCCTGACGACCCTAGGAGCAGGAAGACCCCGAGCCTCGTATGCCATACGAATGGCATGACAGACCCAATGAGCCAGCCGTTGGGTAGAGAGTGGGGCACCTTTGCGCCCGGCCCCAAACTCCACAAACAGTTGTTCCGACCGTCTGAACGTCGCCGTACGGTCCAGATAACAACCGAATCGGACACAGCAGGTTTCGCGTCTTATCCTCCACAGAAGCATGTGGGGGAGGAAAGAAGGGTCTAACTCTGATAACCCTAGACCTGAAAGAAGAAGTGACAATCTTGGGCTGAAAAGCCGGATTAGGCTACATCTCAAGCAGACCCTCATCCTCACCGAAGGACGTACGGATGGATGCACAGACAGCGCAGTCAGGTCCACCGCCCTCTTGGCAGAGCCAAATGGAGTGCAGTCTTATATGACAGGCCTGTCCAGGAGCTCAAAAGGAGGGCCCGACAGACCCTCCAACACCACCTGAAGGTCCTACGAGGGCAAAGAGCACCGCACGGGCGGTCTCAGCCTCCGTGCTCCACGCAAAAAGCGTTTAACCAGGGGATGGTTCCTCGCCGTGAGATGGCCAAACCCCACGTGTCCGGTCATAATGGCTGCCGCGAACACCCCCAGAGTGGCGACAGCCCGCCCTCTATCTAGGAGGAACTGTAGGAACTCCAACTTTCCCCTTATCGGGCAGGAAGTGGGATCAAGCACCCTTTCTGAACACCAGTCCTCGAAAAACACCGTATGCTCGCGTTGTGGATGGTGCACAGGCACCCTGAATAGTGGCCACCACTGGAGAGGGAAGGCCTAAACGCAACAACTTCCCCTTCTCAGCTTCCAAACCAAAAGGCTGTGTCCCAACACCGGGCGGGAGTGCAGAGTCCCCCCTGCTTGGACCAACGTGTCCGACCGGTCCGGCAGGGGCCAGGGGCCCTCCACCACCATCCCCACCAGGTCCGGGTACCACCTAGAGTTCGGACTGTCTGGGGCCACTACCAGAATGACCAACCCCTCCGTCCTCACCCTGTGCAGCAGAGGAGGCATGAGGCGAACCGGCGGAAATGTATTTATTTATTTATTTGAACAGGGACAGTGTACAATATACATTAGCCTCAGAAAGGAGAGATGCATTGTACCAGGTTAAAGCACTTGTGCTAATTTCCACCTGCAGTCCCTGGGCCTATTGTACATGGGGCCAGGCTCCACTCGTCGCGGAGTGGGCCTCCCCTGGACATAAGCAGGCCGGGAATGTGACGGGCTCTCAGAGAGGACAGGTGAGAGCCCGCCCACAAGAGAACTTGCTCTCTCAAACGCTGAGTTAAAAAAGGAGGTGAGCGGTGGGCGGTTTATATACCCCAGATGGATATGCCATCACCTTGACATGATTGGAGCGGGTAGATGTTTTTTGATCTCTCAGGCGCGAGGCGATGCCTCGGGTTATAACCAATAGCGAAGCCCGTAGAGGGCGTAGCCCATACGAAACAGAACCTAGGGATTTTTTCTTTAAGCGGATCCTAATTTGTGTCTCGCTCCTTCTTTGTTCCAGCTGTGTGCCACGTTACGTGCATACAGATTTATATGTTCAAGAAAACAACGTTTTAAGTAAAAGTGGCCTATTATTGCTGGGTAGAGGTGGACTGTGGCGCAAATGCTCTAAATTATAGCATCCCAATTGCTTTTCATGATTAATCTGACTTAGACGGAGCTTTGTATAAATAATGTACAGAGCATTTTCATCCACTTTTAAAATTCTGCTCTTGCAATTCTCATGTTCTCAAAGTCTGAGGTAGAACAGCATACTTTACAGGTGGATTAATTTTTTTAAGACACACCATAGTGTAAACTTCAGATACCAAGAGGTAACATGTCGACTGCGGAGGATTAGGACAATCCTGGCTCTTGTTCCAATAACAGAGCTAACCCCTAGTCTATTAGCAACACGCTATATTCTCCGGACTCTGCACCCCTCAGGTCCCTGGGGTGGCCATGATTTCCAATGGGATTCAAACCCTCCTTTGATCAACAGAAGCTAATCGCCAGCCCATAGTTGAACGCCCAGGCATAACAAGTGTGTTTTTGCGTCGTGACTCTCAGAGCATTGGGACTGATCCAGTAACGTGCCAAGTGGACTTAGCGTCAACATCCCCGGCTATAACTGAAGCTGCCAGAAATCAAGACAAGTAAAATACACTATATGCTCAGGAAAGGAAAAGCGTATGCAACTATGTATAGAAATAATCAAAAAATAAAGCTTTTACTAATAACCAAAGACGTGAACAAAGGTTAATCCTCCATTTATACCCCTGCCTGTGAAACTGGCTCTATTTGGAGATGGATGGAGATGGATTTGCAGCACTGCTGGGGACAGTTAAGTATACCGTGAACGTATCGTGATTTCATGACAGCAGGTCGGCGAAGCTCATACTGGCACATCTTTACCCAGGGACAGCTGTGGAAGGAGTTGCTTTGTTCCCCTCAAAAACAACTAGTTAAACCATAAAACTGACTTCAAAAGAGGTTATTCAAAGTAGACATTCTGGAAAGGCTAGTTATTTTGTGCACACAAGGCACTCTTCAATGCACTGATACAAAAGAGGAGTCATCATTCGCCTGTAAAGTTCAGCGATCACAAATGTCATCTGTTTGTCATCCAAAGACTTCCTCTCAGTGGTATAAGGTGAACATTCCTGGCACATTTCTTCTCTGTCACATGTCCCTGTCCTTATGTAACGCTTTAAGGTGATCAAGGCCATCTCTCAAGAATCTTTATACGCATATACTCTGTACTTAAGCCAGCAAAGGCACTACCATGTAGTCATTTTTCTAATGTCCATTTTTTTCTTTTTTTTTTTAGAATTAGGTTGTATAAATGGACAAACGAGGAGGGGGGGGGGGGTGTATCCATAACACACATTGGTCTCCACAGCCTGCAGTATTAACAAGCAAGAAATGTAGCGCAAACACCAAACACACAACATTAGTGCAAGTATCAAGGGGAATGTGTAATGTATTCTCCCCATGCAGCAGGAGTTACAGAGGGGAGAGCTCATTATTGCATTTTTGTAAAGGTCAAAATAAACTATTATTTTTCTTGAATATTTACTTTACTTAGCTCCAATTAAACAATAGAAGTCAAGTGTTTTACATACGATGTAGCCTATGAACATATTGATAGATCAAACCTTTACAATTGAAATAAATATGTTTTGTCGTTATTTTTTAAGTAATCAAAGGTTTTTTAACTTCTTTACTGTTACACGAGAGAATAGAATTAAATAGCTATTTATCATATTGGGTCATGCTGTTCTACCATCTCTGTAGTACAGCATACATACATAACTATTACTCTCAAGTACTGTATATTTCCCTTATCTTGGGGAAGCATAGCCAGACTTGAATGGTCAGACGAGTGCAATGTCTTGAGTTCATGTCTCCGGGTCCTGTGCTCATGATAAATCAACTTCTCCTGCGCAAGACATCCAGACTCCTGCCTATTTTTCATCGATCCTGACGGTCACCATTTGTTTTTTGTTCTAACATTTGCAAAGATGTGTAGTCTGGGACCCAGCATTATCTTTGCCGTGACTGACAGGTGGATTGACCAATTAGAGAAACATGGTCTGTCCATATCAACATGAATAACGAAATGAGAAAAGACAGGAAAAGGGAAAGAAACTGCATGGATAAGCACTGATTATCAGAAAGAGAGAGAAGTTGTTCACTCTGAATAAGGGAATATTTATAAGCATCTGTGATTGGGTTGACACCAAATTTGTGGGAGAATTTATGATGATACTTCTCATGCAGTGAGAACGATCCAGACTCTCCTGCTTTTGAACAGAAAGTAGGAGTGGCTGGCTGGATGTCCACATGTATTTTTAGCCACGTTCACTGCAAAAATTATGGTATTTTTTCTCATTCAAGTTGAGCATTGCATAGTCTCTAGAGTCTGAACGGTAAGCAGGTTTTATAATAAAACCCAGCTGAAACAGGGTACACTGTACAATGTGTGAAGAGTATTATTAAATTTTTGATGACCATATCCTCTCATGAATCATCTGATGGACAGAGCTTGTGCGTATAAGGGACAATGACAACAGGGACATGCGTGCTTGTGTTCACTCTCGCTACTGTAACTTCATTCATTCATTATACACCCCTGCACACTGAGTTGACCTTTACCATCCTTGTCTCCTCAAAGCACTAGTCAATGACATGATGACTGTTGCGCAGTAACATCAACTACATGAATTATACAACTGATTTGTGATTATTCAAGCTCTTAACTTCAATGTATTGCTTAACAAGTTTAAACTACAATAGCTATGTTCTATTTTTTAAAAGTGGCGGCTGCAAACTGAATTGTCCTCTTGGGATAAATAAAGCTTTCTGTATCTGAATCTGTATGGCACATTGAGTTGCCTTGTGTACGAAATGCGCGTATAAACAAAGTTGCCTTGCCTATGGAAGAACCGCTAAAGTACTGCTTTGTGCACACACAACAGCATTGCAGCCAGCAAAGGGCACATGGACTGGAGAGACACATTTTAATATATGGCATTGTACACTTTGCATGATGATAAAAGCTTATGAACTTAATAATTCGGGGAGCACTGAGGAGGGCCCCACCATATGACTATACTGTACATGGAGGCACATCAGCTTCAGCTCGAAGGAGACAGACTGAATGAATAGGCTGTAATACTCAAACAGGCTTGAATGATAAAACTCCACAATACATACATTTGTGTCACACTATTGTAACACTATAGGCAAAGCTTCGTCTGTTTGTGGGCTTATAACGACAACAATAATTTATATGTTGACCAACTGGAAAATGACTCTGTCTTGCTTGTTTCAACCCAAATGCCACACATAAGCTGATACATACAGCTTGTGTGTGATCATTTTTAATTAGTGTATGCTAAAATACAGATGATGAAATCTTCACACATACGTAAATAAATAGCAAGTTTCTTTTTTCAAAAGGCCACAGCAAATAAATAAATAATGACAAACCATCCTCAAGGTTTTCTGCTGCTTTTGTGTCCTGGACCTTGAGTTGAGAAACAGTGTTTGCCCCACACTGAAATAATAATAATAATTATTATTATTATTATTATAATACAGGTAATCTCATAGCATAACTCCTTAAATTGTATTTTAAAACGTTCAAGTAAATAGAATAATCACTTCAGAACTTAAAACTGCAGTATTTGGAAGAATAAAACAAAACATTGGAAACCATAAAAGACATAGGCAATCATGCTAGGAGGCTAATAATATTGTGATAACTTGTTTTTGAAAAGGTTTTTCTCACTCGCATTAATCATTCAACTGCATCTTTAGGGCACAAACACACAAATTGAAAATGTCAAGCTTTCAGTTTAGCCTATACAGCTCTATTGACAGGTCAAAACAGCCATTCAAGCGTAGTACAAAAATGTCTCACTCAATTCAACATAACAGATATTCTTATAGGATGTAGAACTGTCAGGTGTAAGAGGCAACGCATACTAAACAGGCAACTTTTATTCACGCACTGACTTCTATGGGACACAAATACAGTGTGTGTGTTTGTTCTTGTAATTACTATTACTATTATTATTATTGTGAGGACCAGTTTGAGTTTTTAACCAGGTCATTTTTGGAAAGTGAGGACATTCTGGGTGGTCCTCACTTATTTGAAGGACTTTTTGAGAGTCAAAATGTGGTTTTAGGGTGAGGGTTAGAATTGAGTATAGATTAGGGTTAGGGTTAAGATTAAGGTTAGGGTTAGGGTCTTAGGGTTCAGGGTTAGGGTCTGGGTAATACATTATGTCTATGAGTATTATTATTATTATTATTATTATTATTATTAAAACAGCTTCCCCCCAAATGTACACTATGTTAGTATTGAATGTACTGAAGATTCAATTTAGTCCAATTTAGTATTAATGCATCTATTCCCACCAGCTCTAATCTATTCCGGGAAATGTAAAACAAAATGAAAACCTTTGTTGGTGGATTTGAACAGAGGACACTCTGGTGGTCACTAACAGGGACTGATCGATCCAAAAAGGAGCTTTCTAATGATTATTATTACTAGCGGGCACCAAGAGGTACATAATTTCCATTGGATTTCAAAATTGTGATTTTTTCTTCTCTCAATCACATGTCAGGAAGAGTAATTATGATGTATCTCACTTAATCAGGCACCGTCAGTGGTTTATTCATAATCTATCTGCATAGTATGTGTGGTGATTGCTTTGTGAGTACAATTATGGCAATCATAAACTTGTCGAATGTCATATGGATCATTTCTGTTCAGCTTGTTCATACAGATGCCTTTATTGAGTGATTAATTATGTGTTTTCCTTCATCTTTTGAATACATTAAAGCTCCAAAGCCACACGAGGAGTATGTAAATATTACTGGTACTGGTCAATCAAGTGATTGATTGAGAACTGGACACAAAAAAAAATATAACTTACATATAACTTCATATTCACTATTGGAAGATATTGAGCAATTGAATGCCTTGTTAGCGATCTGAGTGACGAATACAACCATTTGGGGAAAGAAGTAGTTTTCGGGGTTTTTTGCCAAAAGAAAGATAAGCAATGGAGAAATAATGGTTTTAATGCTCCTGTTGAGATATGCTCTCATAATGATTTGATTTGATGTATGCTATATATTATTGTTTATGTTCACAAGTTAAATGTCAGTGGCAAAGCTGATCATGTGACTGACTGATTGCTGATGAGCAACACGTGCATCAATAAATCTGGTGTGCCCGTGGGTGCGGTGTTTGTGTGCTGTGTCTTATGCCACGTTGTAAGAGCTGGGAAAGTGACTCTGCTAACAGCTTCTATATTCCCTCCTCAATCTGTTTATTATCATCTGACGTGTCATTCCGTGAAAAGTCTTGCTTGTGGATGTTTTCCAGTTCCACAGCAAACCAGGGGAATTAATTGAAAAACGTATCAATTCATCTTGTAACTAATGTGGGCTTGTGTATTCAATTATCCCTGTGCCCACTGAATAAACTGCCTCTCTCTGCACTTAATCTACTTAACCATTATCTGATTAAAGTTTGTACTTCACTTTATTATGTTTTTTACTTACAAAAGCCTGTGTGAATGCTCAATTATGCATGATTTGTGAAAACAGCTTAAGGAAATGTTTTAATAATGCCCTGTTGTGATTTGGGGAACTTGAATAACAAATACATCCGCTACGATCGCCTGGAGAGGAGAGTAGACCCCCTCGTCCAGATCCGACACCATCTACTAATACTGTAAGCCGCATGTACTGTCTAACATGCATGTGTCAGCTCTAATTTACAGAAACAAGAAAGATCTTTCTTGTTTCTTTGTATTCTCTCTCGGTCCGGCACGCTTAAAAAAAAATTTGGGGATGTGCGTGTCTTCCTTCTTTACAGCTCTAATTTAAGCCACATGATGAATCCCCACTAATTCATAAAACTGATAATGATCCAGTCCACCTTAAACACACACTCTATGTGCTATAGCCGTATCAAAAGTTGTTCCTCGGGAAAACTCATTATGTGAATGAGGGAGCGGTAAGGCAGGTTAGACTTGCCATAATAAACTATGAAATTGACACCAGCAAACAAAGCAATATGATCCTCAGCGCGGTACAGTCACTTGTGTGTGCCGTGAATTAAAAGTTGACAATGTGGAGAGCAGACAAGTACTGTACTATACGACTTTGGAAACACTTGCCGGTAATGCATTTTGATATACAGTAATAGGCAGTAATGAATAATCATCAAACGCAAATCAAATTTAAAAAATATATTATTTTTGCTTTGATTTAAAAAGAAGTGTTCTACAATAATAATAATAATAATAATAAAGATACATTATTACAAGTAGAAAAATCCTGTTTGGACCTTAACTCTTTTTCTGTTATGGAGCCCTCAACTAGCCAGTAATCTCCTGAAACATAAAGTGACTGTAGTAGGTTATACTCTTAAATGATTTCCTTTAATCTCACTACACAGTTGACCCATTACAACTCATTTCTAAATAATAAACATCCACGACTGTAACTTGACACTAAAAGTTTTCAGCTCCTACCTTAGTGAGAGGGTCTGCCGTTGGAGGCTGGAGTTCATGAGTGTTGTATCGAGACCGAGCCGGATCTAGTCAAACCTTCTGCTTCACTCATGTGTTGTCCGAGCACACGGGCCAGGGCGCTGGACGAGGGCTTACGGACCGCTGTTCTGTTGGAAAAGGCTGTGGAGCGCTCACATTCAGTGAGCTGGAAACATCTGAGCTCAAATGTGTTGCACAGACACGCCGCTGTGCTGCTATGTAGCACTGATTTGCTTCTGGTTGTTGCCTCTCCATGCGGTTCCTCCCCCTTCTCTCTCTCTCTCTCTCTCTCTCTTCCTCTCTCTTCCTCTCTCTTCCTCTCTCCTCCTTACTCTTCTCTTGCAGCTTCCACTCCACACTTAAATTCTGCTCTGCACTCCCTTCTTCACACCTCGCTGTCAGATGTTAATGTTTCAGATGTTTCTTTCTTTCTCTAACTCTCCCTCTCCATTTGTTTCTGTATTAATGTTGCCAAGTGAGACTGGACAGAAGAATCCAAGGGGACCCATACACAAAGAAGCAAAGGGATAAAGCCTTATTGCAAAATGCATACTGTAGTGCAGCTGGTATTTCTTCTCATGAGATTTGAGTGCTCACAAATTCACATAATCAATCTGGGGAGGATTACGCTCTTGGGATGGTTGTGAGTGGGAAGGTTTAGGGTTTGGCAACAGCAACGCTCTCTATTGGTATTATTTGTAAATATAACAAAATCACAACATCTGCTGCTATACATGATATTGTCGGGCAGCATTTTATGACAATTCTAGCATTTGTAGAACAATCCTGAGTCGTCATGATCTTGAGCAGGCCTACAGGAGTATCGTAGCAGCACAGAACAGTCTTGCACGGTTGTAGTCAAAGCGCTGCCAGTTGTGTACTGAATTGCACAGTGAGTGAAGAAATGACATGAATAAGAAAAGACCAAATTGTCTTTCACTAAGAAGATCAGGGCGCTTTACATTTAGCACAGAGAGATGTGCCGATCACAACCTTTCTTTAAAATCCTGACTAGGACGCAGTACTGTACGTTGCACGGGTTTTGGAGCCGAATAGTCCGTGGCTCTCTAGGTCTTTGAAGTGCAAGTGCAAGCAGAATGTCATGGTTAATCTTTGCTCCGGTCTGAACAGTTTGTTGCCACTAGCAAAGGCACATTGCTGTGAGAGCGCAGTGTCCGGGGCACAGGCAGATCGGCCGAGGGCGTAATTCAGAGAGACAAACTGAGGCAGGACACATGAGAGCAGCTGTCTCCATGTCCGTGTACAGGCAGCGCGTGAAGCAAAGTGTGACCATAATTGATTTGATTCATATACGAGTTATATTATCAGGTGACGCTACTACAGCAGCCATTCATCAGAGCGCTAGAATGTAGGACGCATTCTGCTGAGAGAGGGGGCTCTGCGGAGAGTAAGGAATGTTATTTGGTATTCATGTGGGTTCATCTTTATTTTATAGTGCCATTATGAAATAATGAAAATGTGTTTTAGATATACATTCTTAACCACTGGGAAAAAAATATCGTATCTACCCAAAGCTTCATTTCAGTTTAGTGATAAAGGTTAAAAACTCAGGAAAGGTAGCTAGAAGTCAGTGGCAACTATAATTCAATGTTGTTGCATAGTTTGATAGGATGGTGCATTTATTTATAAAGACGTATATAAAGTATACATAAGTATTTCAAATAGTTGTGTAGAATGTGGGATCTTCAGCACATGTATTTGACTCAATAGAACATTTAGCAGAAGTAGAAAAGTAATAATTCTAGTGGCAAAATCAAATAATACATCCACAACTCCATAATGCCACTCTCTGTTGAGCGTTATGACATCACATACAGAACCTCTATATAAGATAGATCGCCCTGGCTTTGTGGCACAAACATGAGTTGACAGTTTCCGAATCTGAAAAGTTGTTTTTAGCACAAAGCAGAGGGATCCACATTGACCATTCTACTCATTCTGCTGCAGAAAACACCAGCATCACTGCAGAATGAATGTTTATTATTTTTAGGCAAACACAACACAGGAAAGTCCATTGCTGAAAGGAAGGCAAGACCAGACCAGCAAAACAAGGCACTGGACTGAGAAGGGTGAGGTTTACAGCTATTGTAACAAGATGAAATCCATCAGCTAAACATTACATTTGGACTTGAAATCACCAGACAGTTAATAAGCAGGAATAATTAATAACTAATACAGTAGTAGCTAATACTAAATAAATAAAGTTTACATTCAAATATGACATTTTTCATAATTTTTGTCTCAAAGCCACAGTTACCAGCCCTTGTAATTTATGAATGCCGGGTGCAAATTTGCTTGTGGCTCAATTTAAATAATTAAAACATTTGCATATTCAATTTAGTGTGCACCCTAATCCAGTTTTCCAAAATACGGCCTTTTCTCTCTGGTATTCCTGAAATAAGAGCAACCAGAAGATGAGTACCTCAGGGATAGGCAGAAGCAGAGTGGGGTGGGCTGGCTCTCTTATATAATAATCGTCTGGTGGTATCTGGAGGTGAAAAAAGCTTTGTCTCTATGTTTTTAGCAGGAAGTATGTGACTAGATTCTAGTCACTAGAAGATGCTGGTGTATAATATAATATATTATCTGGGAACAGAGCACGCAGAGGCTGTAGATAATCAGTACAGACCCAAGTGAAAACAGTCTCAAACCCTGGGGCAGTACAGCATCATGTGTTGTGAATGTGACCGCCCGTGAATAAAAGAATCCACACATATCAATGCGGTTAAGACTTGAAGGAACAAATAAATTACATTTTACAATAAGACCTTTTTATTCCTCTTCACAATTATGACAAATGAAACATTTAGAAACAGAATTTGTATCGCCTTTTCAAATGCACTGGACAAATATTGGCCTGTCAATAGCTGCCTAGAGGTGAGCCTTTACTCACTTATTTATTTATTTTTAATTCACATTTATTGTTTTTTATCCAGCATTTTATGGTGACATTTTATTGGATTTTCTCTGCAATCTTAACTACACCTAAATCGGCAAAAGCTGAAAAGCTAGAGGAAGGGTGCGTGTCACTTAGCCAAATAAAGGAGCTGTTGCATCAGCAGAAAGACGCTCACGGCGCTATTGCAGCAACAAAGAGACAATTTCCAAAGCTGTCTCTAGGTTTTCGTGGAAAATATTAACACCAGATTGGCCTCGTTGACAAAGGAATTACAAGAAGTGAAAGTGAGCCTGCTGTACACGCAAAAAGATGTAGATGATCTGAAAGCTAACGCTGTTAAACAAGCCGAGCGCAGCGACACAATGCAATCGGACATTTACAAAGTCTGTGACAGTTTACTGACAATGACAGATAAAATGGAATACCTTGAAGGACAGTCCAGACGGAACAATCTCGTGTTTGACGGAATTGCTGAGTCACGCAGTGAAACGTGGACCGACACGGAAGAAAAAATCTGAAAAGTTCTCACGGAGAAGCTACACCTGGAGCGGCCGGTGGAGGTTGAGCGGGCGCACGGCACCGGCAAACCGAGAGGGGACATTGCCTTCCTGCGCTATGATAAACTCGTCATTCACCCTCGGAGGAAGTACACAGATTCATCATTAGGACAATTTTGGTATGTTGAAGGCATATGATGTGTTTACGCGAGTATTTCAAAAAGTATTTGACAAAATTTGCCCAATGAAGAAATATAGTAAAAACAAGAATCTTAACAAAAACTTTATAAATAACAGAACAAAAGAAGTTGAGGATAAATATAAAAAATATAAAAATACATTGACAGGTGTCATTAGAAAATGTAAACGGGATTATTATAATTCATTATTAGATAGCAATAAGAATAATATTAAAGGCGTATGGAATATTTTCAATAGTTTAATTAGAAGTAAACCAAGAATGATCAGGAGTGTTATAATGATTTGCAGAACAAGAGAGGATAAGGTTTTGAATTTTCCTCCATTAAATTTGTGTGGGAATAATCTGACCTTGTGTAGAAAATATTAATATTTGGGACATTTTATCACTGATGATTTGGCAGATGACGATGACAGTGCCGTATGATGTGTGTGCAGGCTAACACGCTTGTGAGCAGGTTTGGTGAGTGTTCAAATGAAGTGAAAAGGACACAGTTTAATGCCTGTGGTACCCTGCTAGATACGGCACACCTGTGGTCAAACTACAAACCTTCGAGCGTACGAAAACTTAACGTGGCATATAATGACTGTCTAAGAATTTTGTTGAAAAAACCTCGATGGGAAAGTGCCAGCCACTTATTTGTTTCTGCTGGCATTAGAACTCTTCATGCTGTTTTAAGAAACCAAGACCTAATTGCATTTAAGATACAAAAATGTAATAAATAATTAATTAATTAAAAAAGGCTATGAATCCGTTGAGGGACCCTCCAACGGGATCATAAACCTTGTCTTTAAATACACCACACAGCATAGAAACTTCATCTACAAAATCAGCTGTTAGGGCAGTTGGTTGGGGGTTTGTTGATGGGGGGCTACTGCCCTCTTCAACCGGCCCGCTCTACACCCTGGCTTTTTAATGCATTACACTATGTAGGGCTTTCATAATAACACAAAAAATGAATGAATGAAAAAAAAGAAGAAGAAAAAAGAGGAAAATTGTACACAAGTTAATATTATACTGAGGTAATGACAACGGGGAAGTAGCAAGATCACAAAGTAAAATATGTACTGCATAGTAACGTGCCTTTATAACATAAAAATAGTGACTTTGGTAATGTTACCAAGGTTTGGCATTGGTAACATGCTGAAATGTATTATATTAAGGGTTGCCTTTTGTTATTTGCTTTGTACTAAACATCGTACACGAAACGAGATCATGGTTGTCGTTGTGCTTCGTTTCTGTTTTCTATATGAACATTTGAAACAATGCTTTGTAATTTGGTCTGTGTTAAAAAAAAAAGCCGCTTTGAAGTGTAACTGGTTCTGTTCTGACAATGAGGCAAATCAAAATATGATGCTGCTAATTGTATGATTGATAATGTAATTGCAATAGGATAATGTTATTTTATAAACGGGTGTGCATGCTGCAGAGGTTCCTTATGTAGCATTATCATTGTTGTTTCATAATCAGTATTACTACTCCTTGGGGAATGTATACAGTACATGAGTTTCTGTCATGTAATGTCTTTATGTGAATGCTATCTTGTAAATGGTAATTTCAGCCATGATCAGAAACTGCAGGTGATAATAATCTTTTTTTCACTGTTTTATTTATTTTTTTATTTTTTTGTTGCTCCACTATATTCCTTGTAAAATTTTAATTTTTTGTTGTATTGATTTTGGGGGTGGGCCCTTATAAGCTGTTGCTTCAGCCCACTCCTTTTGAGAAGAATGTTTACTGCTCAAATTAACTAATAAACTAAACTAAATATTGTAGTGTTTGAATTGGCAGATGGTTTGATGTGTTGACCCATGTGCTTTATTAGATGGGACAGTGTGTACTGCCGGGTCAAATGGGGGGTGGGGGTATTCAGCAAATCTTCACAACACCCCCGTTATTCTGCTATGAGGGATTAGCGGTGTCTTACACAAATAAATAAATACCTCAAGGTTACATGGATGACAGCGAGTTACTGATGGGATGTAACTGGTAGCCAGGCCAAACCGCCTTTGCTCTGCCAGATCCCGTCAGATCTCAGACGCTAAGCCGGGAAGGGCCTGATTGGTACTTGGCTGGGAGACCTGGAAGCCTGAGTGAATGTGATGAGTGAGAAAGTGGTTGGTGGTGGTCAGACGGGTCAATGGCGATGATTGGCAGCCTTGCTTTCATTAGTAGCTTACCACCACCGAGTATGGAGGGAATGAATAATGCAAAGTGTCTTTGAGTGTCCAGAAAAGCGCTATATAAAACCAATGCATTATTTGTTCATCATGTTTGTTGTCGAGCTCATGTGTTAATCATTTTGTTAAAAATGCTGTTGAAAATGGTTTTCAAAAATGTGATTCATTATGATTAATTACCAACCCAATAATTACCTTGATCAAACATTTTCATCAAGTCCCACCACCAGTGTAAATTAAATACACATAGAATACAAATACACAACTGTTTTTTCATTTCAATGTTTGCAAAGATGCACCTTGTTTTGCATCTAATTAAACCACAATGTAACATTTTCAGTCATTTGAAGTTAAGTGCTGTGTGAAAATGCCAGAAATAAAAAGTCATTTCAGTCATAATTGCTCATAATCAGGGCCACCATTATGCGTCTCCACGAGGATCTCCCCAATGAATATGAATGAGTCTCTTCACTGATTGTGAAATGCCAGAAACAAACGACACTGAGCCTCTGTGACTTTTTCAAAATTACAGTTCTCTTAAGCCATGTTTGCCTTTTACCCACAATGCAAGTGTGTGCCTGTTGGTCAAGGTCAAGATTCCAGGCTGGAACTACAGCTTCAATTCAGTGTATATAAAAACTGCCAATTCTGAAAATTGTAGTTACATCCAGGGCCGTAGCCAGGATTTAAAAAATAGTGAGGTCTGGATAATTCTTTAAACCGGGGGGTTTGGAGGTCCTCCCCCAGGAATTTTTAAAGATTCAAATGTAATTTCGTGTATTTTAAGTGATCAAGAACACTTTCATCTCATCCTTTAGCTTCAAAAATTGTTTTTTGTTGCACTTTTGGAGACTGTTTGTGATAGTGTGCTGGCGGTGGTCAGAGGGGCCGATGACACAGACTGGTTGCCTCGCTTTCATCATGTCTACCCCCAAGGCAGCTGTGGCTACAATAGTAGCTTACCGCCACCAAGTATAGAGTGAATGAATGTAAAGCATCTTTGAGTGTCCAGAAAAGCGCTATATAAAACCAATATTATTATTATTTTATTTCAAGGTTATTTACTTTGTAGATTCTTACTGAAGGCTTTAATTTATGAATAAACGCACATGGGATTATGTTTTTAAACAAAAAAAGAATCAAAATCAAAATAACCGCCTTGTGTTTTCATTACAGCTTTAGGCTTTTGAGATTTTCTCACTGCGCTTCATGATGTCATCACCAGAAATGGTTTTGACTTCACAGACTTAAACTATTTCAGGTACGATCATATGAAGCTCATTGAGAAAACGCCAAGAATAAAAGTTACAGCATTTCACCCTTTTTTGTTTCCTACAAAATCTCATGTGTTCTTTCATAGTTTAATGTCTTCAACGAGAATCACACAACATAAATAGTGTTGAAAAGAATGAACATAAAAAGTGTTTCCAAACTTTAGACCGGTACTGCATATAATCCCAATTCTGCAGGGTAGAGTTTATAGGAACGTTTCACAACTTGCAACGTTTACAGTAATCTAGGAATCAAAATGAATTAATAAAGACTGTCGAAACACATCAACATGCCCATGTTAGAATGGTAGACTTTTCCATTTTCTTAGCACCACAGTGCCTCAGATCCTCACATCTCACAGTTGGCACATGTTAAAGCAAACCCTGCAATTTTATGAATACATAATATGTATTCATAAAATTGCATATTATGTTACAGTTAAAGTAGATGATAAAAGCAATATGTTCTATTTGCCTAAAAAGGCCAGGCATTTTACAGAATGCCTACACTATCCACTTTGCCTGTTACATATGTGTATAAATGTACTGCCAATGTAAAGTTACAAGTCAATAATAATACATAGTTTTATTTTAATTGTATTTATTTGAAAGATGGTGCATTAAGAAGATGGCTGCACCAGATTTAGCACCATGCTAATTCACATAAGTGGCCTAATTGTTCTGAATGACATGACAATCCCCTAAAATCAATTTAGATTTTTTTAGGACTCAATTCCTTAAAAAATGTATATTGTAATATTTGATATAATTACAATTTTTATTCACACAAAGAAGGTCCCAGGTTAACTCTGGATAGATCCTTTCTTTGTGGAGGATAAGTCCATGTGAGTCGACCACTGTTGCACTAGTTGACATCATTTAGCCTGGCCATTTCAGGGTCAGTAAATGCCTAATTATCCATTTACGTCATAAACTACATGATTACTGTTCTAGAAAAAATAAAAAGGACTTGAAACATTTTATTTGTAGAGATATTAAATTCGCATCCCTATAGAGAGCTGCCCTTCCAGTATCAGCCACTCTATCAGAGGTTCAATCGGCCATACAGGCTCTCCGCAGTCATTACTCATGTGCCCCCGATTTCCTCTGTGCTTTCCTCCTTCATCACCTCACACCCCACATGTCTACAAGGTAATCGCTCTGTACTCCAGATTAATCTTATGCATTACAGTGAGGTGTCAGATAGGTACAGTTTATCTCACAGATGAGCTTGGGCCATGATATACAGTGGGATTAAGTGTGTAGATTGTGTTCAAGTATCTAATACCTTTCATCAGTCTCAGTCCTCTATGTGATTTTTATTGATTGTTGGTTCAGAGCCAGGTCTCGACCCTTGGCCCTTATCTGAGATATTTTCAGCCTGAATGGAACTGAACATTTTGAGCCGCAGATTAAGTTATAAAGAAAGAAATCCTCAGCACAGATAGGCAGAATATGTATCTGAATGTCTGCCAAAACCAATAAAAGTGTAAAAAATAAAAGAATCACAAACAAAGCAAACAAACACAGGAAAGAAATTAAAAAGGTAAAAATGTGTGGTTGACAGTTGCTAAAAAAGTTTGGGTCCTGGGCTCCATTTCAGGTAATCTTACCATTGATATCTTGCACAAAAGACAGAGTTCTGTAGGTATTCCAATTACAAGACATCTTTGAATGTTTGTTGACACGTGATCAGTATTATCACAAAATATTACTGGATGTGGCTATTGGTGAAAACTAAGTGTCTCAAATAGTAGATCGATGTATTCCCACTTCAATCACTAGATGCTTTTATACTATCTGGATAGGGTATATCGTCCCCTCAGAACACGCTCCAGTTCGATCAGTGGCCGTTCTGAGGCACTGCAGCAGAAGATCCCAATGGGCCCATGTTACAACTGGGTGGGACACACAACGTATATATTTTTTAAGTCTTTATGAAAACAAAACTGAAATCGTTGTGTTTGGCCCCATGGACCCTTCGAATGACCTGGGCCATCTTATGTTCGTCCTTCAGCCACCAGCCTTGATGTCACTGTTGAATCAACGCTGTTGTTAAAGAAAGCTTTTATCATCCCCGTCTGTTAACAATGCACTTCATCGCTTGCAGTTCGTTCAGAATTCCGCGGCACGGCTTTTAACAGGAACCAAAAAGTATGAGCACATCTGCCCTGTTGTAGCATCCTTTCACTGGCTTCCTGTTCATTTTAAGATTGTATTGTTGTTTTTTTTAAAGCTTTGAATGGACTGGACCCTCAGTACATCACGGACCTCCTCCAAAATTACACTCCAGCACACGCTCTGAGGTCTGAGGGCCAGTTACAGCTCGTGGTTCCTAAAAACCATGGGGGACAGAGCGTTCTCCGTTGTCGGCCCTAAACTGTGAAACGCTCTTCCCCTCCACGTCCGAACGGCCCCCACAGTGGAGTGTTTTTAGTCTCGTTTTAAGACACACTTTTATTCTCAGGCTTTTAACAAGGCGTGAGTTGTGTGGTCCTCTGTGTCTTTCACTTATTCTTTCTGGTTAAATGATATTTTATTTTCTTGTGCCGCACTTTAGAAACTCTTGTTTATGAAATGTGCTATAAGAATAAAGTCGGATTGATGGTGCGATGTGGGATTAAGTAAAAATGTTCCAAATAATCTAAACCAAATCAACAGAAAAGCGAGGACAGGACAGCCGGTCCCACCAGGCCAAAACTAAACAAAAGCAATGGCTAACAAAAGAGGGCAGGCTTTTGTCTTAGTAAGAAACATATTGACAACCTAATACACCAATAAAGGTTGTAATGATGAACAACTGGTTCATATTGTTATTTTCCTTGTTGTGTGTTTTCTGTTCTGGAGCCAGATTAAAACAAGCTGATAAAAAACTGAATTCAATAGATGGTGCATTAGGGGTCTTTCAAACCGCTTATATCTTTCTGAGACGTATGTTCAATTTCCATTACAAGCTATGTCCTTTATATTACCGTACAAGACCTACATTATACACTAGGTTACCTTTACCATAACGTTCTCAGAGGATACAGTGCTCATTAAATAACTCAATGTTCCTAATGTAGAAACATAAGTATTATGCAGGTTGGAAGTGATTCATCCTCCAAAATGTTGGCATTTAATAAAAGAGGTTGCATAACTTTCATTATTAAACTCGGATCAAGTACAGACAGCGGAGATAAGCAGATTAAACTAAAAGCCAATACGTTTCTATTACACTAATACATAATATTGTGTTGTCAATGTCCAAAGGGGACAGAGGGAGACCCCATTCCAAATACACGTAGCATTTCTATCATTCTGTCTTCAAAGCTCTTTGTTTATTTAAATTAGAGATACATTAAATTATGCTTTAGCATTCAAACAATCAATCAATCAATGTTTTTTTATAGCCCAATATCACAACAGGAGTTGCCTCATAGGGCTGCACTGAGTAAATAAAACAATGTAAAGTTCAGGCGAATCAAGTATCCAGGCAAACATAATGGCGACGAGCGGCGCGGGTGTCCCCTGTCCTTAGACTCTCCAGCACGTCAAGGAAAAACTCAAAAACCCGGTGGGAGAAACGAGAAAACCTTGGCCAGAACCACAGAAGGAGAAATCCACTCCCATGGACGGACAGGCTATAGAGACCTAGGGCCGAAGGAGTCCCTCAGCAGACGAGCCAAGATCACAGACCGTCCAGTCCTTGTTGTCAGTAGGCAGGGTTCGTCCGTTCAGCCGGGTTCCTCCGTTCGATCTAGACAGGCACTCCCAAGGGGGAGTGGGACAGGAGACACCATGTGAATAGTAAAAGACAGACTACAGATAAAACATATATTGTATTATAATAAGACAAAGTTTGCAGTAAGAAGAAGAAGAGGATAGCGCTCAGTGTACCGTACTTCCCACAGCAGAGTTTCTCCTAAAGCAGCTTTACTTCAGGCTGTGGGTTAGAGCTTTACCTAACTGACCTGATCA
The DNA here is from genome assembly GCA_021464625.1 of Proterorhinus semilunaris. Lineage (NCBI taxonomy): Eukaryota > Metazoa > Chordata > Actinopteri > Gobiiformes > Gobiidae > Proterorhinus > Proterorhinus semilunaris. The sequence goes on from CM038347.1 coordinate 20,800,899, forward strand.
TAAGCTAATTCGAAGAGGTACGTTTTGAGCCTAGTCTTAAATGTAGGGACAGTGTCTGCTTCTTTAACGGGAGCTGGGAGAAAAAAAGTGGTTTGACAACAACATATTTAAAGGACTTTGGCACATACCCATTTTCTAATTATTTTCAATATGGTATCTGAGATTTCAGGAGTAATTTCTTTGAGGAGTTTAATTGGAATTGGATCTAGAAGACAAGTTGACGGTTTTGAAGACATAATGATTGATAATACCTCAGCCTCACCTACAGTTATGAACCTGTCTAAGACTTCAAAAGGAGACAATGATTCTACAGCTGGATTTAGATCAGAACAAGGGAAGTTTATCATTTATTTTATCTCTATTGGTTGTAATTTTATCAGTGTTCTACACTACTGCTCTGCGCCCGGCCGCGACTAAGGCTATCGGCCACATTCGTAGATAAAAGGGATGCACCATCCAAATTTGAGTAAACAAAAATACACCCAAAAGTAAAAATCTATCAATATAAACACAAAATATATTTAATTCAGCAGTCATTTAAATCAAATGGACAACTTCTAATGCAATAACTGCTGAAGAGATGTTAGTGTAACTGCATACCTTCTTCTCAAAGTACTTTAAAGGATCTGTATCATGCTATTTTAAGCCATTCCAAAGTAAAGTATAGGCATTTATATGATATATTGTACCTCTACCACTACGGAGCACTAATTTTTTCTGGAGGTATTTTTCCAACCCGGAAGACAAAACGCTTGGATTCAGTTAACTCCGCCCCCTCTCGCCGCTCATACAACTTTAGCAGTAGTAGAAATATATATATCACAGCAAAAAGTGAAGTTACTTCATGATGCCGTTATAAGGAGTTAACATGTGCAACACAGCTTCATGGCTAAATGGCTAGCACACACGCTAACACACACGCTAACATGCATTTTGATCGACTCACCACTCTGATGTTTCCATTATGGGACTTGCGTTGGTTATAAAAGTTAATCCACTTTGAAAAAAGAACAGGTGTCCAGACTCCAGAGTAGGTTAGAAAAAACTCCTTCTTCACAACTTTCGGTGCAACATGTCATGACCATCTGTTCAGACGCTCGGGGTGCGTTTGTTTTCACTACTGTTTTTTTCTTTCTTACGACAGAAATAATGAAAAAAGCAGTTTTACAAATGAAAATCATGCCGTAAGGCATTAGATTACAGACGTCGAGCACTTCCGTTCCGCTGTGACGACACAACTGAACATGTCAGTCGTTTACCAGGAGAGGGCGGAGCAGCTGCTCAGAGAGCAGGATTCAGGAGGATTACTGAGAACTGCGTGAATGAAGCCAAAAACCACTCTGGGGGTGTTTTTGATAAGGAAATAGCATAACAACATGGTTAAAAGTTAAAAAAGTCGATTTTGCATGATATAGCTTTAACTCATTCAGCTCTGTGTACATGCATGCAAACGCCCTCGTGTGTACTAAAGAATAGCACAAATAATTACCGTGGGCTCACAACAGTTGAGATTGGAAAGACGCAACTGCACCATCCTTTTTACTGGTCTCGATCTAATTACAGCCTCCCTTTCAGAAAACAGTGTATCGGCCGCCATCTTTAATGTTTTGAAGAGTTTGTGGTGGTGACAGGTGACGGCTTCCGTCTCTTGGTGCGTGATTTGGCCGTTGTGGGTAAAATCGTGAAATGATTGGCTGCGAACAGAAAGGAGGAGTGTCTGGCAGGCCAGGCAAGCTACTGCCAACGCTCTTCAGACATGTTGTAGAACAGCTCTTTGACACTACTGTGTACAGTATAAAATGCAATACTCAAAAAAACAAACAGATGAAAGCATTAAGCATGATCCCAATACAACTGAGCACCCCACCCTCCACCCTCCGACAACCCCATGAAGTCAGAATCTGCATAATCATTTTATTGCTATTGCTTGTTCAAAACCTTGGGATAAAACAAAAAATGCATACAGTATAAAGAATAACCTAAGACGACAATAAAGAAAGTCAAGAATAGGATTAAGTAAAAGGAACAAATGTAGTGTCCTCAGCTTCCATAGAAAGGGCATCCTCGGCTGGGCCTTCTTGATGAGGGAGCTGACGGTCCACAATATCTGGACAACAGGTGGAGGCCAAGACTAACACAAAACTAAACTAAACCACCCAAGAACAGCAGCAAACCGTAGCCCATAAGCAGTCTAAAGAGGAAGTAAATTAGGGCCGAAGCTGGACTATGGTATGACCATATCTTAAGTAGAAGGTGTCTGAACAACTTCTGAAGCAACTGAACCAGAATCAACCTGGACTTTCATTCATAGGTGAGCACTACCAATCAGAGCTGAATGATGTCAGCAAATCTCCTGCACTTGTTAGCGATCACATTTGCGTGATTGAAATGTCACAGGAGCAGGGTTAGTGGAGGACTTGTCGACCTTTATTGCCAATAACATGCATATCTCCCACTGAAAGGATTGGAGAGGCTTAATCAGAGCTTTTTTTAATAAGAGCTTTAAACTGCTCCTGAGTATTAGGTGCAATAAGCCCTGATGCCAATTTGTCTTATGCAATGTGCACTGACTAAATGTATACTGCTACTGGTGACTGAGCAAAAACCTTTACTTATTTAGTTAACTGTGAAGATATTGGGAGAAAAAACAATAGGGCAAATGCATTAACTGCTGAGAAATACAATCCCCACAAAAACACTACAATACAATACACAATTCAGGCTTCACTGCCTCAGTGCAGTTAAGAGCTACTTCTTTTCTCCTGTGTCCCTGTGGCTCTTTTGGGATTACTTTGAACTTGCTGTTGCTCTATGATTAAGTAGTCTATTTTAAGTTAGAATATATTTTCCTTATCTGCAAACTTTTCAAAATGCAACAACATCAGGGAGGAAAAGTTATTTATCTCTCTCACTGGTAATACATTATTTCTCCGTCATTGGTTACGGTGTGCCAAAGCGCCTGCCTTGCACCAACCAGCCCCATGACTGGTGACAAACTGCAGATTATATGTCGAGTCACAGGTGTGTTTGAACTTTCTATATGTGCTTCTAAGTAATTCAAAGAAGAAAATAACCAAGAAGAGTTGTGAATTGGATCAAGCATTTGTATGTTTACTGACCCCTCGTGGCTGGAGTAAGTACTGTTGTATCTCACCTGAATTGTCAAAACATATATATATTTTTTTTTAATATGACACGGGCACGAGCAGGCTGTTTTCAACTTTGTTTTTAGTGTGTTTTATGCATGTTTTTAATTACCCAAGCTCGTTGCCCTGCAGCCCCGCCCAGCAGTCAAGGGGAAACACCTGCAGGTGATCGCAGCAGAGGATAAGAGGCAGAGGAGCAGGCACATGGAAAAACGGAAAAGGGAAGGGACACAACAGAGGCTGAAGTGGTGCGCGGAAAGACGCAGGCCACCATGGGCCGCCGGGCGGCGGAGACAGGAGGACGGATGGACGGATGCACGCACGCGCGCAGGCACAGAGGCATGCACACCGGGCGCAATAAAATAGAACGGGGAGAAGCAACGGGCCGCAGCCCCAGGAGACGGGGTCTGCTGTAAACAGGAGAATGGGCGGTGTCGGAGGCCAGGAGGGTGGGTTCGTGGTCCGGAACGTACGCTAGCGTAGAGGGCAGACGACGGCCACCCGGACAGGCACGGTGGAATGAGCGGCAGCACTCTCTGGGCAAACGTGCCCCGAGGTTGGCCCAGTGACCTCCGCCGAAGTACGGACCCACACGGAGCCTCCACTGAAAGCACCTTTTGCACGCCCTCCTTGAACTTTTAATCCTTTTTAATGTTTTAACTTGACTTGTATTTTTACCCTTCTTAATGTCTTTTTAACTGGCCAGTAATAAATTGTTTAATTCCTTTTTAAACCCCCTTTTATTGATTGCACCACCACGTAGGCTCCCATTGCCCTTTTAAACCTGTGACAAATACATTCCTAAACTAAAACACATTACCGCTTTTCAAACCTATACAATAACCATGTTTAATGCATTTGTGTAATAATGGGGTGAATTATTTCAGATAAAAAGATGAAAATAAATAGTATTTGAATATTATTTTCAAAGAAAAGTTCATCCTTACTGCCTTATGATAGGAGCTCAATATATCCCTGTGACGCCGCCCGGTATGGCACAGCCAGTGGCTCACCCTGGAGTTTGCATGCAAACGCCTGGTGGTTGGGCGGGCTTGGGTTGGCCTCAGGCATACAATCCAAACTCTACTATACACAACATCTGGGGCTTGAGATGGAGTACTTAAACTTTTATTTTGATTTAAGTGGATGACTTTCTAAATGGGTTCCGTTCATTACCTATATGGACAGAATTTCTAGGCGCAGCCAGGGGCCGGAGGGTGTCCGGTTTGGGAACCTCAGAATCTCATCTCTGCTGTTTGCAGAAAATGTTGTTCTGTTGGCTTCATCAAATCAGGACCTTCAGCGCACACTGGGGCGGTTTGCAGCCGAGTGTGAAGCGGCCAGGATGAGGATCAGCACCTCCAAATCTGAGGCCATGGTTCTCCACCGGAAAAACGTGGTTTCCCCGCTTCAGGTCGGTGGGGAGTCCTTGTCTCAAGTGGAGGAGTTCAAGTATCTCGGGGTCATGTTCACGAGTGAGGGACGGATGGAGCGTGAGATCGGTAGACGGATCGGTGCGGCGTCAGCAGTGATGCGGTCGCCGTATCGGACTGTTGTGGTGAAGAGGGAGCTGAGCCAAGCGGCAAAGCTCTCGATTTACCGATCGATCTACGTTCCCACCCTCACCTATGGTCATGAGATTTGGGTAATGACCGAAAGGACAAGATCGCGAATACAAGCGGCCGAAATTAGTTTCCTTCGCAGGGTGCACCTTCCGAGATCGGGTGAGGAGCTCAGTTACCCGGGAGGAGCTCGGACTCGAGACGCAACTCCTTCACGTCGAAAGGAGCCAGCTGAGGTGGTTAGGTTAGGGCATCTGTTCCGGATGCCTCCTGGTCGCCTCCAGGCATGTCCTATTGGGAGGAGGCCTCGTGGAAGGCCCAGGACACGCTGGTGGCACTATGTCTCCGAGCTGGCCTGGTGTCGCCTCGGGGTCCCCCCAGAACAGCTGGAGGAGGTGTGCGTGGATCAGGAAGTCTGGGCATCTCTGCTGAGACTGCTGCCCCCGTGACCCGGCCCCGGATAAAGCGGAAGAAAATGGATGGATGGATGGACTTTCTAAATAATCAGCAGCACCTTTGAGGTATAGGGGGTACTCGGAGTATAAATGAAAGACTCAATGGGTACAAATACAGTACCAGTACAATCACGTCATGGAAAACAGACGTTGGGGGAATTGAGTTTATTAGTTAAAAATCAAAGCATCCCATTCCCGATGCTTTAACATTTGCCAAGATGATTTGGACACAAAATGGTTCAGTAGATTCTTTATAATTCAGCAGGATGGTGGTAAAGTGCTTAATAATGTTGACTCACTCTCATCATGGTCTCTTTGGGGAGTTTGTGTCACACCCCTCTGCTTGTTCCTCCAATTCCTTGCTCCCCTCCTCCTGTGTGTGTGTGTGTGCGTGCGTGCAGTGAATCTCCAATTAGACTCATTCAAGGATCCTGCTCTCCTGCCAGATTGTAAAGTTCTGAGACAGTTGCAATTTGTTACAAGGACAAAAATGCACATGTTAAAACAAAAGAAACATTGGTATGAAGGAGTCATTCTTTTCTTAAAAAAAAAAAGGTTTAAAAAAATTGGGGGAAAAAAAATCGAAATCGGGAACTTAAAATAGGAAATCGAATCGAAGCTTGAGTGAATCGTTACATCCCTACCCGGCACCCTACTTAACTGGACAATAAAACCAACCTTTACCTTTTCCCCTTTTGTCTGGTGTCCATTTGTTGGGTCCTTCCACTGTCAAGCCGTAACAGTTTGCATGTCCTTCTGTGTCTGGGTGGGCTGGGGATTCACATATGGGGCGCCAAATGTAACATGCCTTATTTCGTGGACAGAATGACTTTTGTGTCACGAAATACATATATTCATTACGAAATCACGTTACATCGTAACGCCGTTTGTCCACGGAATGCACACATTGGTTTGCATTGTGTCCACGAAACACTGAAGAGAGCACGTCGTTTCGTGGACCAAATTGACTGGTGGGCTTTTGCTTTCGTGGACATAAGGCTGAACACTATTCACTGTCGTACACGAAATAAACTTTCGTCATAAAAGTATTGTGATGTGATACAGAAGGCATTCCGTCCACGGAATAGTAACTTCATAACTTACGAAATGCATTCAGTGACACGTGCTTTCATTCCGTGCACGAAATGCATAATGGTATACATTTCGTGAGTCAGCGGTTTACGAAATGAATTATGTGACACGATAATGTCATTCCGTGGACGAAATGCATTATAGAATCACGAAATCGGTTTTGTGACCTGCAACAATACATTTCGTGAGTCAGCAGTTTACGAAATGAATTATGTGACATTTCGTAAACATTTCGTAAACATAACATAACTGTTTACTCACTGTTTCGTGAGTCAAAAGTGTATTATGTAAACTGCTGACTCACGAAATGTATTGTTGTAGGTCACAAAACTGATTTCGTGATTCTATAATGCATTTCGTCCACGGAATGACATTATCGTGTCACATAATTCATTTCGTAAACCGCTGACTCACGAAATGTATAGCATTATGCATTTCGTGCACGGAATGAAAGCACGTGTCACTGAATGCATTTCGTAAGTTATGAAGTTACTATTGCGTGGACGGAATGCCTTCTGTATCACATCACAATACTTTTATGACGAAAGTTTATTTCGTGTACGACAGTGAATAGTGTTCAGCCTTATGTCCACGAAAGCAAAAGCCCACCAGTCAATTTGGTCCACGAAACGACGTGCTCTCTTCAGTGTTTCGTGGACACAATGCAAACCAATGTGTGCATTCCGTGGACAAACGGCGTTACGATGTAACGTGATTTCGTAATGAATATATGTATTTCGTGACACAAAAGTCATTCTGTCCACGAAATAAGGCATGTTACATTTGGCGCCCCATATTCACACACATAAAAAGCACAATTGGTTATTAATCAAGAAGCTTTCAGGCCCTCCTAGCCAAGATCTCGGCTGAAGATTTCAAGAAGGTTTGATATTGATCTGTTAATGTTCAATTTGAATGTTCAGAATTTTTTGGGTGGTCACTAACTTGGTAATAGCACTAATGAGCGGTTAGTCTCCTACCAGGGACAAGAGTAGAAAATTAGCACTAGCTCGAAGCTCTTAAAGATAGGGTATTATGCTTTTTTCAGTCACATAGTACCAGTCTATAGCACACTACAATGATAATCCAAACTTATGTTTGTCTGTAAATGCAGTAAATTAAAATAACTGCCTTGAATAAATTTACACTCTCAAAATGGACTTGAAATAGGCCTCTGCCTCTTTAAGAAGCCCTGACCCTTTCCGACAAGCCCCCCTTCAGCACGCTGTATTGTAGTGATGTGAAGTTCGATTCATTTTACTGACTCGAGTTAAAATGAATCACTCACCAAAGTGAATCGGGTGTTTTGAGTCGTTTGATTCAATTCAGTCTAATGTAAACCACTGTTTAAACCAATGAAAATATTTCAGTAGTTGGGAAAATATCATAGAAACTAAAAACGCAACCTCCAAACATAATTAAATCCATTGTTTAATATATATATATATATATATATATATATATATATATTTTTTTTTTTTTCCAAACAATATGGCATTACAAATCGTTATTATAACCTTTTACACAGACTGAGCAAGAGTACATTACAAAAGTGTACAATAGACGTACGACATGAGGTAGAGAAAATAATAATAATAATAATAATAAATAAAAATAAAAGAAAAACAATCACAAGAGGTCTGTTATCATACTTGAGATTGTATGAAATTAATGAAAATAGTAGCTGCTTTAGATTTTACATGACATAAGGCTTTCCTAAATTGCAAAAATTCATTCAAATAAATTTGGAAGAGTGGTTTAACCTTCAAAAATTTACATTTGTGAATATATTGTTTAAGTAAGAGTATACAAGTATTGTAAAAAAGATCTTTCTTGCTATCTTGCAAAAATACTCCAAATTTTACATCTTTGTACAGTATATTGGGTGCATCACTAACATATTCTGATTTCCAATGTTGAAATGAATTCCATAAAGTTCTGGTATAACGACAATCAAAAAATAAATGCTCCACAGATTCAATATCACATTCACAAAATGAACACAAATTTAAATCAATATTGAAACGTTGTCTCAGAAATTCATTACTAGGATAAATATCATTTAAAATTTTGAAATGGGTTTCTTTAGCTTTAGGATAAATTGGGAGGGAGAGATATTTGGTTCTGATTTTTATTTGTATATCTTTTGGAAAATCTTTGAGGGTGTAAAGTCTTTTTAGTGAAATTGGGTGAAGTTTATTTGTTATTACACTTCTTATTATTTTGTTTGAACATATATATATTATTATTATTTTATTTTTTTTCAAGTATATTTTATGTAATCCATGATTATGGGATTAAATGATATTCATCTGTTTTTTCCAATACTCTGCCTGAATTGACCACCATTTACCATTTACCATTAGTAATGTTCGAGGCGTTGTACGTGTAGAAGTTTTTTTGTTGTTGTTATCAGAACTTTAACTTTCTTTAACCCAGTTAGCGGCTCCGTGGGAGAACGAGAGTTACGAGACGAGTCAGCGTCATAGACTGTGCTGAATGAGATGAACGATTCGTTCAGAGCTGACCGACTTGAAGGGGAGCGGGAAGGGGCTGATCCAGAACCACAGTGGGTACGGCTCGCACTAGCAGGGGCGGGCAGGCAGGAAGGAGGACGTTAGGGGTAAGTAGTTACTAGTTGTAAACAATAAGCTTTTGGTTTCTGTGCTCAAACGAGATATACACGCATAATATTAGTGTGCCATTCATTGTGACTACAAAACGCAGTCCAGGGATCGCAGTTTAGAAAGCAGTAGGCGGGTGAGTTAGTGAACGAGTTAATGGAGGCGGGGAATCACGACTCCTGAGTCAGTAAAGTAAATCTCGAGTTTTGAACGATTCGTTCATGAATCGCACATCACTACTGTATTGTGCTATCATCACAACTAAACACTGCTACATACATTCTCTCCTTCACATGTTGAAACTACGGAGGAGCGAGCATCTTCTCACTCACTTTGAGCCCCTCCCTCTCTACCTCAGGTGTGTTAGTCACAGCGCTGTGGCCTGGGGTATGAGGAAAGGTGAACCACTGTCAGCTGAGGCTCTAGCTTAACTAGCACAGGCTCAGTTTGTGCGACCCACTCATTAAAGTTCAGTTTTCTTCTCTTGAAGAAAGTCTTATGTAATGTAATTTGTTCAATGTTAGATCTACGTATATACTGAAAGTACTTAGCTGGTTAATAGCACAGCTTTCTGGTTTAAACATTAATTCCTTGATCATCAAGCATCAAATGATTAGAACAAGATGTCAAGAAATATTTCTCATCTCCTTGATCGTTATGCATCTCTTTTTCCCCCTTTGACTATAAAAATAAATAGATGAATGAAAGGCGTAACTCTATAAGCCAACATTTTGATATGCAGTCTTTCTTTGATGACCTCGGCTAATGAGTGGAATAATCTGGTGCAGAGACAGTTATGTAATGGAGTCACACATGGTATACCAGCATGATCAGAACACTTCAAATGTATGGCGGTTTCATATAGACCACTTTGAACCGAGACTTTGATGGGTTTCCCTGAGGATTCTCAAATGGGAAAAATGACTGGGAAGTACCTCAAATATGACTTTAATCCTGTCCTTTAAATCCAGATATTGCCTTTCCGTTAGGGGGGGGGGGGGGGGGGGGGTAAGTTACTTTTATTGCATGAACTATATTTAAGGGGAAATTATGCGATTAACATCTGAAGAGAATTAGCTCAGAAATAAATAAAGAAGTAACTTAATATTTTGTTTTGTTTGTTGTTTTTTCATTTGAAGCTCATTGTTGCAGTACAGCCAAACTAAAAGATCATTGGGGTGTGTTGGCTTCAATAAAACAACAACATAGGGCGTGTGGTCTCCCTGACTGTGGTTTCTCTGACTGTCGCCTCAGTCACAGCAAAGAGGCTTAAAAATTTCACAGAAGTCCAGAGTTTTTGTCTTACCAGTTTTGAATGGCCTTTTTTCTTCTGGTGTGTGAGGAAAACACGCTAATAGGCTGTTAGTCCATGAATAAATTTGGGCCATGTGCATCCACTGCACCCACGTTTTCCCCCATGCATATGCCTCTGTTACATCACACTGACTTCACAGAATAAACAGGGCCCACAGAAATGGTAAAATACACTAAGGTGGTTGTCATCTTGGCTCAAATCCTGATGGAGCTCAGAGTTACTGAAAATAGCCCCCTTTGTTATGCTGGACCTGCCCCACTGCGCTGAAGAGCATACAGTGTTCTGTATGTGGAAAACACTTCACAAGAATCTGAACGTGGGGTTTAATTCTTACTTTTGTGGCCTGAGCACATTTGCACAGTCTACATTGTGCATTAGATTAGACAGCAGCGGTTCAGGCGCTCTCCTGCTCTTGCCAGTTCATAATGTTGTTGGTGAGTCTTTGTGCAAACCAGGCTTGCCAGTGTGTACGTGATGTGTGTGTGAGTGAGTGAGTGGATAGGGAAACGGAGTTAAGCACAATTTGTACTTAACGTAATTCAAAGTCATTTACAGAGCCAGAAATATGTGGTTTAAAGTGTACTTAAAAGGCAAATACAATCATTAAGACAGAAATAGATATTGTAAAATTAAATTAAAAGCGTTCAGATAAATTATGCACAGATAAATTGATGTTTAGTCCTGGTTCATGAGGCACTCACATGTTTACGATGTGGAACTTTGGCACATCGCTGAACTGTGTAAGCAGAGCTGCTTTAAAGTCTATTCTCTGAGCGAAAGGAAGCACATGACTAAAATGGTCGTATTTAATAAGGATCTAGGTATTAAGGCACTATATCTTTGTTCCAGAAACTAGTATCTTCAGCTGCCCTCTATATGCTCTGTAGTCAGTCGCTGAATGGAACATGGTAAAAGGTGTCCATTGGGATGCTCCTGTGGCAGATACAGGAGTATGAATTGAGGGTGCTGTGGGAATGCAAAGGTGCAGCGCTGAGGCCGGATCCACCAGACTAGAGTCGCCCTGAGAGTCGCCACCTCTTCCCCCTGGGTACAATCGCGGCCAGGGGACATGTCTAAGCCAGTCTTATCACTGTGCTCTCTCTCTCTCTCTCTCTCTCTCTCTCGCTCTATCTCTGTGTCTCTCTCTCTCTGTCTCTCTCTCTGTCTCTCTCTCTGTCTCTCTCTCTGTCTCTCTCTCTGTCTCTGACACACGCATGCAGTATCTCAGCTAAGAGACCTTGCGTCGCAGTGGTGTGCCAGGACAAAACCATTTTCATTATTTGAGTGTAGAAGTCACTGAGGTAGCTTACATTTGTACCTTCGGAGTGTACAATTAAGCCATGACATATTTCCTATGTTGATTATTGTCTTTTACTTTAAAGACAACACGATCCAAATAAGTTATCGGTATGTTGCTCTTTTTAACAATTGTGTAAAACCGTGAAATAACCTTTTTTGCCTTGATTTCAGCAATGTGTTAATGATGAATAAGGATTTGATAATTATTGTGCTGTCTATCGATTAAAATATTTAATTGCATTTAATCTCATGAATGTCATAGTTAACTCATGATTAATCATAATCACACATTTTGATCTATTCTAAATGTCCCTTGAATTATCATTTTAATACTCTATCTTATCAGGTGCATCAAATGTACGGCAAACATAGGGGCGAGGCGGCTTAGAAAGCATTACGTTACCTTGTTGGCTTTAAACATAAAGTGCATTCTTATCCATAAATGCCTCTCAAAGTTAGCTATATTTTGTTGAATGTCCAACAAAACATATATACGTATCATTAGCCTGTTTTGTTTTATCGAGTATAGATATAGCCTATATTACGCCACATGTACCCAAGCCCATGCGTGACAGGCACATGTGATGGAAATGATGCAGCAGCAAGAAGCAAAGTACAGCTAAAATAACAAAGCGACAACTTCTTACTGACTGGAGGAGAGAAGCTTCTCAAAGCGTCAGGTAAAGCCTGCTCTTTTTATAGTTCCAAACTTTATTTTGTTGTTAAAGACTTGGGATAGTTTTCTGCCCCTTGTGATAAGTCCATAAGCAATCTTAAAAGGTGTCCTCGGCGGTGCCGTGGCAAAACCAACCAACAAGTTCTTCTCCTGTAAACTCGCGGTCACGTGACACGCTTCCGTTTCAGCAGCAGCAGAGTGGCTCACGCGGCGTCTTTTAAATGTGTGTCGGCAAATTGAGACTGATGTTTTCGGGTCAGAAATAAAGCTGAAGGGCGTGTCACCAGGCCACAGCTTATACAAAACTACAAGTTCACCAGATCACAAATGACACCGTTAAAATGGATTTGCATTAACACATTAAAGCAGTGACTCGTGCCCCCCAGAGGCCGTAAGCGCCACTGCAGGTGTCGCAGCATGTTGCGTTTTTTTACTTATTAATTGTCCGTGAGAGTAAATACTACGCTGACAGAAGCATAGCATCTATTTGATTTGCTATTGTTTGATTGTTTGAATGGTTTTATGTTTGGATCCTATTTAAGGAGTGTTTTCCTTTCAATCAAAGATGGCTACGGGAATTTTGTTAAGCAAATGTGCAATGACAATAAAGCTGATGACAATAAACATTTGACTTGAATCTTGAACAATTTATTACCCAAACACTTCTTAGTTCAATTCACAACCGGAATTTAGACTTTGTTCTCTCTGCTTAAAATAATGTGTTGTCCGCACAGAAAGAGAGCTCAGCAGATTACATAGATCATAATAAAACAGGGGCCAAGGCTAAGGTTTGAAGATAGCTTTTATTCTGTAGATCATTTATGATGCGCTGCATAAACAGAACTGCAGAAGGTACATCGTCCCTTGTGGTACATATACATTACATTTTAACGTAGACCTTATAAACAATGCATCTCAAGTTGAAGTAAATAATCAAGACAATTTATCCAAGTGGTATGCAACAAATTAAAGTTATTCAGCGGATTGAAGAAGGCCTTTGCCCCCAGCACAAACAAAGTGTGAACAGAGATAATGACTATGGTGCATGGGCCTGAATAACTTCCCCACAGTAAATGCAGCACCACATCATTAGCAGGGTCCCATCTTCAATGGGCCAGATTCTGTTCATGGTTAATTTAAACAGGGATATTTCTGTCCAGTTACAGGGCACTGGGGGCCTTTACATGTCCACATGCTCAAACACATAACATCACCAAGCACAATGGAGCACATACTGACACAAACTAAAACTAAAATCACGGCCTCTACAACTTTGTGGATGATTGGATTGTTTCTGCCACTTGTTTTGTCTCATTTGGTTGTCAGCCTGAATCATGGAAATGCTGCTGGCAGGATTAGGGTATCCAGTAGAGCAGCCATTTCCAAAGTCCGGGACATCACAGCCCCCCAACAATAATAATTTACTCTATTCGATGAAAGTGTTAATGTTTTACAGCTAAAATTACATAAAAAGCAATGGCAGTAGGCTAAAGACTGTGTTGAAGTCCTACATTTTTGCAGATAAATGTATTTTTTCTTTCAAAATATTAGTTTTTACATATGTGTTTTGTAGACAAGCTTTGATTAGGGTTCATTGACGTGTCTGTGACATGTTGTTCCCCATTACAGAAAATTCTTGTGTACATTTTTCAATTCAAACAGATCTTTTAATTTGAATTTTTAAAGACGTGATTTTAATTCATCCTTCACGGGACACTGCATGTCCCTAGCTCAGGGGGACAGCTTCACTAATGATAGTGTATTATAGATATTTGTAATTATTAAAGCAGTACTAAGTAACTCATGCCCCTAGAGGCCATACGTGCCACTGCAGGTGTCGTAGCATGTTGTGTTTTTTCACACATTAGTTGTCCGTGAGAGTAAATACTACTGGCAGAAAAGACAAAGGGAAAGAGGGATATTGTACATCCAATTACACAATGGAAATATTTGTTTTCACTCAAACTTGCCTGTAAATACTATTTAAAGTGGTGCTAGCCTGCAGTTAGCTTTGCCCATTAGCCTGTTAGCTTCTTCTTCGTGGTTCCATTAGTGTGTATTGGTTGCTCCGGTCCGGTGACAGTCAAGTTGCAATTGTGGTTTTCTGGCCGAAGACACCAGGGGGAGATGAAAGGCCCTTCAATCATCCCATTAACACTTGTATTACCCCAAGAGGGGCTAAGAAAAGGATTTATTAAGGTAAACAAGTTATTTAGTACTGCTTTAAAAACTCGCTATAATTTCTGCTACACTTACACAGAACGGACAAGGAGCAGCATGTGAGTCATTCTTGTGTGTTTGGCCAAAGCAAAGGTCACAGCGTTACCGATGAGTGACAGATAAAGAAACAGAGGAAGTAGGGTGTTGTTGTTGTTAGAAAAAGTCGAAAGGGGGTTTTGTGTAGTTTTCTCAGCCAACTATACGTGAAGAAGGACTAAAGGTTAACACAATGTCTTCTAAGGTTGAGGTGTAGTCTATCTGCTGTTGTTTTAATGCCCCGTTGCTTTAGGTGATCGTGCATATGTCAGACAAAGCAGAAAAGGTTTGTATGCCATTTTGTTTATTGAATAATGCAGTGGTTCCAAAAGTGGGGTCTGGGGGCCCCTGGGTGGCCTTAGAGGCACTGCAGGGGTCCCCCAAAGCTTGCCAACAAAACGGTAGAGTAAGGCGCATTGAGTTGCCTTGTGTACGAAATGCGCCGTATAAATAAAGTTGCCTTGCCTTGCCTAAACAGTACATTGAAAAAAAAAAGATTTGAAAGGAAAAGTACATTTATTTGCTATTTTAAACCAGTATTTTTCCTACAGTTAATGCTAAATTTGATGTTTATGTAATCTTAGCAATAAAATAATGACATTTCCTCAGAATAAAGTAAATATATTATTGCTGGGAGGCTCCGAGAGATTTTCGGATCAATAAAGGGGGCCGTGACATCCCGGACTTTGGGAATAGCTGGAATAATGCAATAACCAATCCAATAAAACAATGACATGTTGAAATAATTACCCTGATGCATATTCTCATGAGTCGAAATGCACTGGTGTCTCTGGAAAAAAGAATAAATGTGAAAATTCAGAGTCTTTCCTGAAGAGCCTGAAAAGCACCTATTTTTTGTAAGTTTAATACGCTTTCCAGCAGTTAGCATTTACTGTGCTACCACTGTGGTGACTCTGCCTCTCCTTTTCAAAAGCAATGTGTGTGCGTGTGTGTGTGTGTGTGTGTGTGTGTGTGTGTGTGTGTGTGTGTGTGTGTGTGCGTGTGTGTGCGAGCGGCTCAGGACTACCTGTACGGTTGTACAATGACAAATAAAGCACTTACTTACTTACATTCAATTATGGGGCGTTAGGTGACATCTCTGTCTGAAATTTCAGGAAAGGTTTTAAGATTTTAAATAACAAGTCTCAGGAGCATTAAAAGAAGAAATCCAGGTTCCAAATTTGCACTTACCCCAGTGCGGTTTTGCCCTTTAACACCTCAGATCTGTTTCCCCAGAGTAAAGCCTGCTCAGTCATATGCAGTATGACACTTTTCGATGTGAATGTGTGAGCATAATAATTATGTTATGTTCTGTATTGCACTAACTGTACCACACAAATCCCTTATGGCAATTTTGGCAATTAAGTATTGAATTAATATAAGCACCTTCCCATTTGTAGACGAGCACAGACCTCTTGGAATTCAAATATAAAATAATATATAATTCAGCTCCTATCTCAACAAAAGAAGTCTTTAAAACTATAAAATGTCTATCTAATGGTAAGACTCCTGGAGAGGACGGTTATACAGCAGAATTTGAGTGTTTCTCCAAGGAATTGGCTCCGTTTTTATCTATCCTATATAATAATATAATACAAAAACAATCTATGCCTCCAACAATGAGAACTGCAATTATATCAATAATCCCTAAACCAGATAAAGACCATCTAGAAGTGAACAATTATAGACCCTTAAGTCTGCTCAATAGCGACTATAAATGATTTGCCAAGATTTTGGCAAACCGCTTAGAGAAAATCATTCCAATTTTAGTCAACTTAGATCAAGTCGGTTTTATACCCGGACGTCTGATGTCTAGCAATATGAGAAGACTTTTTCAATTAATGCATAAGGCAGCCTCTCTTCAGCACCCAGTGATCGCAATGTCACTGGACGCTGAAAAAGCGTTCGATCGAATAAAATGGCCATATTTATTTTACGCCTTGTCATAATATGGTCTTGGACCAAGCTGTCTGCAGTGGGTTAAAGCAATATATCAAGATCGAGTTTCATCAGTAAAGACAAATAATATAACATCTACACCCTTTCAGCTCTTTCGTTCCACGAGACAAGCCTGCCCGTTGTCCCCAATCTTATTCACTCTTGCTCCCGAACCCTTAGCCTGCATGATCAGAATGGACAAAGAAATAGAAGGAATAACAATTGGTAACCATATTTTCAAATTAAGCATGAATGTGGACGACATCTTATTGACACTCTCCAAACCAG
Organism: Proterorhinus semilunaris; assembly: GCA_021464625.1. NCBI lineage: Eukaryota > Metazoa > Chordata > Actinopteri > Gobiiformes > Gobiidae > Proterorhinus > Proterorhinus semilunaris. The sequence continues at coordinate 20,817,550 of CM038347.1, forward strand.
TACAATCCATCCCTAGAATTCTTTAAATTATTGACACTTTTGGTAAATTGCTCATGTATAAGGTTAACTGGAGCAAGAGTGAGGCAATACCACTAAACTACTACACATATAAAAAAAGACCTGGGTACAGCTCCCTTTGTTTGAAAAACTGAGGGAATGAGATATTTGGGGATAACAATTGGTCTACCAAGTAATACAATTATGGAGAGAAACTTACAACCATTAACTAATAATATAAAAGAAGATCTCAAGAGATGGTCAGCCTTGCCATTGTCACTGTGGGGCAGAGCTGAAGTACTCAAGATGAATATTCTCCCAAGAATTCTTTCACTTATCTCCTCTGTGCCTCTTAACATACCAATGTCTTGGTTTGTGGATGTTAAGAAAATGTTTGGTTCCTTTTTATGGAAAGACAAAAAACCCAAGATAAGTTTAAAGAAATTATCTTTGCAAAGAGACCAAGGAGGTTTCGGTATCCCAGATATCTTTAATTATTATATTGCATTCAACACTAGATATGGTCTGATATGGGGGTACAAAAAGGTACGGGAGGAAGGAAGTTGGGATTGGCTGGAGGAACAACTATTGAATGAGAATAAGATAACCTTTTCACTATCATCACTATGGTATCACCCATACCTACCTGCCAAACTGGATAACTCTATTATGTGATTGACTATAAAACTATAAAGAAAATGCATAAAAAAACGAGTATTACATAAATGGTATTTGCATCTTGCCCGATATGGCATAATGTGGCTATTACAGCAGCAGGGAATTCTCTGACAAATAGGGTGTGGAAAGAACATAATATACTATACATCTGTAATATTATTCATAAAGGCTCATTGTTGCCCTTCGAGAAGCTTGCTAGTAAATATAGCCTATGTACAAAGGCTTTTCTGCAATATGCCCAAATAGCTTCAATCTGCTCCAAATTACCTAAAGAATGTTTTCATTATAATAGTGAAATGGATAATAAACCTAAAGGGTTGACTGTTAATAAAGGGACTGTTTCTGGGCTATATAAATTGCTCAATTGCTCCGATTGTACGGTAAATATACGTACACAATCACAGTGGGAACAGGATGTAGGCCAAATAATACCCATGTCAGAATGGAAACTAATCTGGCGGAATATAACGAAAATATCCAAATCAGTGAGACTCAAGATGATACAATTTAAAACACTGCATAGAGCTTATGTAACCAGCCAAACTCAAACCAATAGATCCGCTTGTTACTGATTTATGCTGGGGAGGTTGGGGTCAAAGGGGAACATTAATCCACATGTTATGGTATTGTCCTGAGATTAATAATTTTTGGATGCAAATAGTTAGTGCAATATCTAAGTTCTTGAACGTCAACCTGCCCCTTTGCCCAGCTACCTGTTTAGTGGGGCACAGAGATGCTCAATTGACAAGCAAACAAAACTATAAAGTTGCTAACCTGGGTTTTATTGCCGCAAAAAGAATGATAATGATTAACTGGAAAAAAACGTAAATTAAACTGTTTTGCTATAGAAAAATGGTTACAAGAATTTATGGATCTACTGGCTATGGAACAAATTATTGACTGCAATGGAGATTTAAATTTGGATTTTGAGCAACTTTGCACTAGCATATAGCAGGGACTGCAAAAGGGTAAATAAATAATGCTATGTCCGGAAGGCCATTTATATGTGTTGTATAGCTGTAAGCTATATCTGTACTTGTCTTCAGTTTGGAGGTCTGTGATTGGTGAAAGTTACTGCTGCAACCCCCCTTGTCGTCTTATATGGTGTTTGTATGTCTGGTCTGATGTCTAGTCTTTCGCGCTTGTTTCTATGTTGTCTAAATAAATAAAATGTTAATAAAAAAATAAAATAATAATAATATATAACTCCGATAAATTTAATGTGTTTTTTTTTTCTCTCTTGTAACGCAAAAGTGTGAGTGTGTTTTTTTTTATTGAGTGAGTTTGGCGGGTGTCTGAGTTAACAGCAGATGAATGAGGAGCGCATATGTCTGCTCAGCACAGATGGTGACAACTGGAGCCGGGGATGTTCATTTTGGTACATTCAGGCTTCATCAACAAGATACAACGTTTTAGAACAGCCATGAAAAAGATTGAAAAATGTGTGGTGTGGGTGGATATATAGCTTGCGGGGACTGATTCAGCCTTCAAACCATATGCAAACAGAAACTCATGGGGCAAAGTTCAATGCATTTATTCGGTCAAAGGGCCTATATTGCACTATTCATGTTTAAAAAAAAATACAGATTTGATATTTCTCCTTTTATAACTTCTGACTAACTTGCACTGTTGCATGTAATTCAGCCCTGTTTTCTGAGCAAAAACCACCTCTCGGCGTAACTTATGCTGGCCCTGAAGGGGGTAAATAAGTTCTTGCAAAGCTGCAGACAATAGCCAGATAGCAAGACATTAGTGGAGGCAGTTTGAACCCTGAGTCTAGTGAACTTGTCTGATGAGCATCACCCATGACATCAGCAAGTGGGTATTTTGAGACATTTTCTTTGAAATGTTCACAACCCACTTTTATCCCATATATGTTGAATTAAATGTATCAGTCAGACTAATGCAGGGAGGTTTGAGGTAGCGCTCAACATTCAGTAAATCAATCACCCAACCTTTAATTGTTGCACTTGTAGTGGGGTGGTTTCCTTTTCCCCTACAGTTTCTGAAGTGCTCCCACTGGCTCCGCCCTTTAGCCCACCCCCGAGTTAGTAGGGTTATTCAGGACACCCGTTTCCAATATGGTGCCCTCTTTTGATGCCACTACCTGGGTGCCTTCTGCATGTCTCCACTCCTGGTGTTGAGCTCACAATAACATTCTGTCTGCTATGTGGGTCGAGTGGTGGCCGTGATTTTCTAATGATGATGATCAGGTATTAAAACGCCCCTGTTTCACCTTAGTTTATTTATGTTTAAGTAAACTTAATCAAGTGGGTTCTGGTTTATCTTCAGGGTCCTGTGAACCGTCAAGGGTGTTAAGTTAGGGTGCCAGGAACATAACTTTGTTTACAGTGAGCCTTTGTAACAACTAATCTCCTCTGTTCCAGGCTAACCTGCTGCCGTTTTGTTTATTAGTTTAGATTTGTCTCTCTTGATAGTTTATTGCTCCCCTTTCTTTGAGTTTTTGGTTATTTTGTTTTATAGGTGATTATTTTTTACTTCTCAGTTTCTTTTCAAATATGTGTAACCGGGTTTTGTTTTTGGTTCGCTTTTAGTAGTTTTAAACTATAGGAATCTTCAAATTTTAGATTATTTTGAATAAAATGAAGTTCTAATTAAACTTGTTAAAATTCTTGTAGATTAATAAAATCCTATTTTTCTTAATTTAGCGTCCTGCTCTAATTTCTTGCGTTGCAGCCAATTCTGAAGACCCTATTCCAAATGATTTTTTTTTTAAATAAACTGCTTCAAATTGGAAGTCAATGTCTCTGTCCTTATCGGAAACTTACCTTGTGTTCTTACCGGGTAATTTGCCCCTTGGTATACTATATAATTGCAGCCGGTTTAAAGTGCATTAGTTTTGCAGCACAAGGATAGATAAAAACATTAAGTAACTTTGCAAGTTTATTTATTTATTTATTTTTACTTTGGAAAGTTTCCCAAAAATAACACTTGAAAGCTACTGGTTCAAACATATGGTACTGCTCATTGTCACTAACCATCAAAAGCAATGTGCCGATACCTAGAAGAAATCTTCCTATATTTCTCACACAGGTCCATGTGCAGCTGGTGGGCGTCTCTATGGACACAGAGGTCCTGTCCCAGTGCCCACAGGACCCGTGAGGACAGAGCTATTCATCATGAACGATAATGAACACTGAGCTGGGCGAGAGGAGCTACACATGTAACACCCGCCGAACCAGTGCCAGCGTCTTGGGGTCGAACTCGTGAAAACTCTTCCTCCAAATACAGAAAGTTTCACAACCTCTCACCAACTGCAATTGGGTTCAGATTTGCTTTCTATCATTCTCACCCCTTCATACCTCAATAATTCTCCACCTCAGTTTTGCAACACATTTGTAAAAAAAAAAAAAAGTGTAACTCCCAGGGATCTGTGTGTATCTGTCCTTGTCCCTTTTTGGCTCGTGTGTGAACAGCCCACCCATCTGCTCCTCTCGCCGGCGGCTCTGTTAGCACCCGCATAGCACAGGTGAGGTGGGAAACATTATCAGTGGACAATTGATTTTGCTTGCTTCCTTGCTCAAAATCCACCACCTTCTGTTCACAGCTTTTCCCCCACTCCCACCCCCTGTCTCCAATATGTATTCAGAAGCGGAAGAGTAGAGGAGTTTGTGTGCATTGTAATTAGAAAGCGATACTCCTATATCACAACTCCATGCATGTAAAACCAATGTTCCACGTCGCCACAATTTTCCCAAGGTGCTATATTTCAATTGTTGGATAAGAACTGCACATAAATTGTAGTGTAGGCTTATATGTCCACGTGCATCCTTTCTCATTGAGATTCAAGTCATGAACAACCAAGCAAACCTCACACTCAGCAACAATCATTATCTGCACATTGCATTATGGGGTGTTGCTTTTGGACTGTAACGGGTGTTTTGTTCAAGGGCAAGCCCTGTAGTGTAAATGACTGCGGACCACCCCTTCTCTCCCACCCGCATCTATCCCCATTGATCTGTAAACAGCAACGTGGAGATTTTCCAATATAATAAATCCAAATAGTGTAATTCCGCTTGAATGGACTGAAGCCCCGGGGCTGTTCCTGCATTTGCGTTATGCTAAATAGAAAAATAATGATGCCTCTGGCTCTTTTGTGCAGGTCTGTGTTCCCATATGCTTCACTCTGAAATTACATGAACGTACTCCTTTGTAGGGAAAAAACTACATGTCACTTTGCGAAAGATGCACTAAAGGCGTGAAAAGGGAAACATAAAATATCCATTATAATCTATAACAAACGTGATAATAAACAGTTGTCAATTTTGTCAGAACGTTGCATCAAGCCTAACCAAAACATGTTTCCTTGAGGAGCCAATTTGCATATCTATGGAGCACTCAAGCGTTTTGATCGTACAAGAACACCCACAATCTGAGACCCTTTTAGGGAAATTAATTTATTATACAATAGAGTGCAGAAGTTTCAGTGAGGTGTGACAGTGGTATTACACCAGAGTGCATTACTTTTTTGTGCCAAGACTATTTCAGTAAAATATCCATAGTCACCAATATTTACACAGAAACGTTTTTTTTTGTAATGTTTTGTCTAATACACATAGATTGACCTTTCATTGTTTATAATCCTTTGTCAGACTAGCCTGACTCAAGTGCAGTACTGTACACTCACGCTGTTGTCAAACTGTTGTTGTCTTAACCAGAGTCTAACCTGTTCATAACCATGGCAATAAATACAATTCTGAGTCTGTATGTTGTCACAGTTCAAATGCACTCTTCTATATAAAACTCCAGTTGACCTTGCGGAGAGGTATGGCTTCATGACTTGACATATTTAATACATGCCATTTACCCTTAGTTTTTCAGGTACCATGTACCTCTCTTATTGACTGCTTCCCTGTGAAGTTATGTGATCAACACAAGCATGTAAAAAGAAAAGGGCTGATTAAACCGTTTCAGAAGTTTTGCCAAGACTAAATGTAGCCCATTTCTCTCAAGAACATAAGTACTTATGCAGTTGAATAGAGTAAATTTGTCATTGCTTTGGGAGTGGAAGATAAAAAGGCAATCCCAAAGCCTGAATATATAAGTCTGTGCTTAGGTTCCTTATTTTCTCACTTTCTTTTATTTGTAACTGTTTCAGTCATATCTCATGTTGGCTGCCTATAATATGGCTAAAGAAATGATTGATGATTCAAAAGGGTACAAGATGGTCCTAGCATTGGGAAACACGGACATCCGCAAATGCATTAATCCTATTTCCACAATGGTAAAGTCACCTTGATCTGAATTACAGACAGATATAGATATATGAGGTCCTGCACTGCACTGCCCAATCATACAGATATTGAACATCACCAAGTTTTTATTAATTTTTTTTTTTTTTTTTAAGGATTGTTAGTGCAGATTGGCTGCTGTGAGTTCATCAATTGAAAAACTGTAGCTTCAGTATGAGAATAATGCCACACCAAGAGCTTTGGATTTAAAATAACACTATTTATGCTTAATGCAACACTGATTGACAGACCACGCCAGTCCAATATTAAACAGTAAATATACCAAGTTTTTCCAAGACAATGCAATAAACCAACTACTATAAACAAGCAATAAAGCGATCAGCACCACGGACAGCGACTCTTCATGCTCGTCATTTACTTTTATGGGGGATTTAAAACACATTTGCATGACTGATTTATGCCCTGCCATTGTGTTGGCTGCTTCCACTCTAGGAACTGTTAAGCATCGTTCCCATGTAAGCCTTCCCTTCATAAGTGTCCTTTAGATAATTGCAGGTTCAGAAGGAGAGATGAGTGAACAGCCAGGCAAGGGCAGGAACTCAATAATGCATTAGGAAAGATGGCCCATCCATCACAATGTTAAACCAGATTCACATGTGTTCCTAATCTAATTTATGGAAGTTCCCTCAAACGTGAAACCCTGTCGTTTCAATCATATACTAATTATTCAACGAAAGCTGTTCCCAAACTGGGGGACACGCATCACTGCTCGTACGCAGACACCTCATTTTGATGATTGTGATTTGGGCCACCTATTTAGACCAGGTTTACTTCTGGTTTGATGTCAGCTGGTTTCATGTGTCATCGTGTTCAAAGATACCTATGCTTATTCTGAAGAGCTTTTGCAACTACAATAATTGTACACGGGGAAGGGTAAAAAACTAAATATAATCAAATAGATAAAAAAAAAAACATGTGGTCAGCAGCTCTCATTCACACAACAGATAAATTACATTAATACAATTAAACAAATATTGGTAGAGTGCTAGGTAAGAGTGTTGTGCAATCTAATGGCATGAGGGACAAAGAATGTTCTTAGTCTGAACATTACAGCTGAACATGCTACTTCTCTTTGTGAAGGCCTCGTGTAGAAGGGGCATTACTCAAGATGGCCCAGAATCTGGACAGTGTCCTTTGCTCAGCTATCTCTTCACAGAGCTGGCCTTTTTGATGATCTTGTTCAGCTGGTGCTGCCCTAGCACACCCCTGCATAGAGGTGGGCACTCGCCTCCTCTGACTGAGCAGTTTAGAGCAGATGTTGAATGAGCCCAGCCTCCCGAGAACGTATAGCCTGGACTGGCACGATCTTGCAGCAGTTAGCGCTCGTGATTCACAGCAAGAAGGTCTTGGGTTCGATCCCTGAATGGGGACTTTCTGTGTGGAGTTTGCTTGCTTTACTTATGTGTGTATATGTTTCCTCCACTAGGATGAATGATGAGTGCATGTGAATGAATGGTGGTGCTCAGAGGGACTGTTGGCACAGATGTGTGCAGTCGCACTTCAGTCAGTCTTACCCAGAGGAAACTGTGGCTACATACATTTACGTAGCTTACTACCACCATGTGTGAGGTGAAGTACAAATCCCTACACTGTGTGAAGCGCTTTGGGTGACTTACTTTGTCAAGGGAAAAGTGCTGTACAAATAAGCTTCCATTCCATTCTATTACTTGTAAAGATTTGATGGTTTGTGTTGATAATCCGGTCCAGCTTGTTCAGCACTTCACACACAAAACGATTTGGTATAAACTATTAGTCCTGATTACTTTCCAATTTAGGCCTCCTGCTTTAGTTCTGGTCTGAAACACCAATTGACAGTATTGTAACACGTCTAGGCTAGGCGGACCGACTGTGAGTGTGGTTATTTAAGTCAGAATATAGATTCAGAGGGGAGCCATAAAGTGTGCAAATGAATAGAGACACAAATGAAGTTGATAGTTTTTCAATATTATTATTAATGAGTTATTCAATAATAGTTGGAATATATATGATCAATAACCGATATATATATATATATATATATATATATATATATATATATATATATATATATATACATACACACATTAATTATAGTATTAAACAAAACAATCAATAATCGCAGGCAACCACAAAAAAATCAGTTCATAGAACAACAAATATATTCAGAAACCAGCTCAGAGTTTATCAGAGTCCAAGTATAGGAGAAAAAAATAGCCCAGAGGATCAGAGTTCATCGGGTTTTAAAGAACACAAAAAATAATCCATCAATCGGTTCAGAATTGATCAAAGTCCAAAAAAGGAAAAAACAAGTTCGATCTCCGACCAGACATTGGTGGTTGGGGGCAGCGAAAGCTGCTGTCAGCTCCGCAGACTCGATCCGCGTTAGAGCCGGGGGCAGTTGTTCGGCCTGAGCAGAGCCTCCGGGAGGAAACAGGTGCACGGAGAGCTGACAGCCGACCGGGACCTAACGAACCCGTCCGGACCAAAGACAGCCCTACGAGACGTGTTTCGATCATTCCCCTGACGAGAGGAGAGCGCGCGGTCAGCAGAGCCTGTGCGCCGCTCAAACCCGAACTTTACGAACCCGTCCGGACCGACGAAACTTGTGGAGCTGTCGAAGGATTTTTTTGAAGCCCGGGCACGGAATACGATCCACAGACTCAGCGCTCAAACCAACCAGAACACGGAGCATGGCCTCGCGCAGACCCAGGTGAGTCCCGGTGTCCCGGTACACGGCAGCGGCCGCGGGTGTGAGGCGGGGAATCCACACAAAGTTTGCGCATGCAGCGGTATTTTGTTAAAAACAAAACATAAATATAAAAAACAGCATAAGCGTCTCTGTGGCTGCAGTCCAGGTTCTAGTGTCTCTGGTCCGGGCTGAGCCTCTGGGCTCGGACCCGTGTCGATGCAGCTCAAGTCCATAAACATTAACGCTGTCGCCGTGTTTCATGTTTAAATCACTAATGAGGATCATATGCGATGTGGCGATGCGATTCAAGCTGTTAAAAAATGTTTTCCTGCGCTGTTTGTGTTTAGTTAAAATTGGTGTATCATGTACCACCTCCTGACTTGGTGTAGGTTCTGAGCGCACCGTCCGCCAGGTGTACGGTGCGCTCAGATTGATAAATGCCAAAACAGGCGGTGATTTTTCGTACACCCCACATACGCTCTGATTTCACCGTACGCAAGTTTGATAAATGAGGGCCATTGTGCCTTAACTAACTACTACTAACAATAAACAGTTGCAACATGAAAAAAGGTGTATTTTTATTACAATAATCATTTAAAACAATGGAAGTTTTGTTTGAATGTCTTTATTATTATTATTATTATTTTTTACAAATATTTTATAATTTTTCTACCTATTAGTTTCTTTGCCATCATTTAGCGTAGCTAAAATGAAATGAAAAAGATGACTCGCAAATTGTTGTTTGCATGTTTGCAATGTTTACATTAGTTAATATTCATCAATAGATACAAAATATTGGACTAGTTTCCCTCCAGTATGATTGTCACAACATTTATCAACCACACGGACTACTTTTCTTTTTCTTACACGCACAAAAACGTGGTTTTATGGAAATGCAGTTCTCTCTGGCTTTGTTTACGTTTCTTTTCATTGACGCGCCAGAACCGGAACCTGCTTTTGCCGCAAAGCATTATGGGGATTCAAAAGTGCCCATAATTATTTTGATCGTTTGAATAATGTGGGTGACACATTATGGCGAAATTGATTTTGAGTAGAACAATATTGCATTTTCTGGTTTGATGAATCTCTTTTACACTTGCTGTTCTTTCTCCTTACAAATACAAACAACTCAAGCAGTAAATAAATATATAATGAAAAACTGAACTGTGGCCAAAATGTTTTAAATGTTTGCTTCAGGTATACTGTACTCAAACAAACATACCCTATGTTCGATCCCGTCAGATCTCGGAAGCTAAGCAGGGCAGGGCCTGATCGGTACTTGGATGGTAAACCGTTTGGGAACACCAGGAAGCCTGGGGAATGTATTGTGTGAGTGAGTGGTCGGTGGTGGTTGGAGGGGCCGACGCTGTGGACCAGTTGCCTCGCTTCTGCCAGTCTACCCCAGGGAAGCTGTGGCTTATTATTATTATTATTATTATTGTTTGTAGGCGCACATTCCCCGTCATTTTCACTGGACACATTTACTGTTAGTAAGCATTTTAATATCTCCACTCAAATTCACATCTGCTTTAACACCCCAAACAACAAACCATGTTTACAGCACGGCTAGGATAGCACGGTCAGACATTGTCAAACACTAATAGCTGTTGCAAGATCCACATGGCAGACAGGTGAGGGAAATATGCTTTTTTATCTATATTCGTACCATAGGATTTGTGCCTTATATATTTACCAGATAGAGGCCAGTGACCTTATGCATACCAATGCGAGATAAAATTGCTCTCTGATCAATTCTTTCGGAAGGATTCACCAGCAAACAATGTACACATACTGTAGCTCATGCATCATTTCCAGTATCTAGGTAGCAGGCAACCAAAAAGGAATATTTTATCAGGACAATTTTGCCACATTATACAGTGGCAAGGCTTGTTTGGGTGTTAATTTATCCATAAGCAGCCTTTTCAGCCAGGCTTGTATTTTGAACACATTACCTATATAATCATACTTCCATATAGGTAATTCCATCATATTATTATGTGCATGCACTGGTGAGAAATATATTTTCTTGGACGGCAGATGAGACATGTCCCTGTCCAAGCTTAAAGTTTTTTTTACAAAAATCTTGTGTTTATTTTATTTTTTATTTCAAGCACACAATGGAAAAGTCTACAGTATGTACAACATAAAGTAGTCCAGAACTACACTGATAGCCAAACAAAAACATTCTGTGTTGAAGGCAGTGATTGATGCGAGATGGGGATTCAGCTTTATTGACGGTAGAGCTGCTGCACTATGTGAGTATAAATGACTACACAGGGTGAACAGGGGTGAAGCACAGGGCAAAAGGTGTCATTGAACTACCCATAGTAAATTAGTACTATGGGTAGTTAGTAAACAAAAGGGAACAATGGCAGTGTTATGCCCCGAGGACAAAAATATATAGAGGACACTTGAGACAAAAGGGTTCAAAAATATGAATGTAGCCCTCCCAAGGAAATTTTGAATTGGACAGATGTAATTTAGTGTAATCTGGTGCATTTTAGCTGGCCATATTTAATTTTAATCAGTGTGTTTACACACTGATACAAAAAAAAAAAAATGTTAAAAAATAAACTGCATGATGACAATCTGCCAGTGGCACGCCTTCATCAGGGGCCTTTTAGACAATGTTTGTCCATTTAGACATACCATAAAAATAAAGGTAGTTTAACTTTACCAGAGAGTGCCTTGGTTTTTCTTTCCTTTCCTTTTTTTTGTTTTGTTTCTTTAGTCCCCAATAAAAATGCAACTGTACAAGTACTTCACAAAAAGGTGAACGGTCACCATTTAACAACCTCCCTCTCTCTCGGTACGGCTGCATTTTTTGCCTTTTTCTGCAAACTGCTTTGTGGCTTCTGTGCTCAACATTATTTTACTGGACACTTTTGAACGTCTTTGCCGTGTTTTTGTGGGGTTCGGTGGATTTTTTTTTACTGCAGAGAGTCCATATAAGCAAGCAGCTTTTTAAAAGTAAACAGCTAGTTTATCAGCTAAACTCATTTGAGACCTACAACTTTCTTCTTCTGAGACACTGAAGGAGCACCAAGAACCTCCCACACCTGCAGCACAGTGGAAGTGTCAGAAGAGGAGCTACAGGAAATAAACAAGATGGTAAAAGACTGTTGTGGTGCGGAGGGAGCTGCGCAGGAGGAAGGAGGAGGTGGAGTTGACCAGTGCAGGACACCATGCTCTGAAATAGGGACAAACCCAGGAGGCGGTGCACCGTTTCAGAGGATCAGAGGAGACTGAAGGCAGCCAGCCAGGTTTCCTCCGGGTGCTACAGTTTCGTCTACCTCCAAAAACTTGCTGGTCAGGTTGATCCACATTAGAGGCGCGGCTCAGTCGCAGCGGCTCAGGACTAACACCTGAACACTATTTTGTTGTACGGTTGTACAGTGACAAATAAAGCACTGACTTACTTACTTAACCCTTGCCAACACATGGCCTTCAATGAAACAATCCAAAATGTCACTCATTGCAAGAGATGTTTCAGTCTATCATCATCTCTTGAAAGATTTTGAATTGTTTCAAAGATCCTCACCTTAAGGTGATGTTAGTGTGTGTACAACAACATCAAGCTTGTGTTCAGTTAGTCTGTCTTAAGTCTACACTTTATGCATTGACTTTACGTCACTGTAAGGCTGAAAGTTATTCCCTGTTAAATGGATTGATACTAAATCACTTTTAGAAAATTAGTTTTGCGGTAAAACAATCATATAATGGAAGTAGAAATAGGTGTTCTGCACTTTATCTATTTAAGTTTTACATGGCCCTTCCCATATTGTAAATCTGAAAGTTTGTTAAATTATTAACAATTAAAATTGTTTTATTGTAAACTCAATCATGTCCGTGATCTCAACTTTCATTTTAAAAACTCAATGTTAAAAGTGTAACATTGAGTGTAACATTTAATTATAAAAGTACTACAATTGAACTATTGAGTTTTACTGTGTCTTGTGGAGGCTCCAGGATGTCTGGACATGTTTCTCAGATTAAGAAAACTCAAAATCTTTTAGGCATTTTAAATGCTTTATTACAACAACTAGGCCTTTGTCGGTGAACTGGTGAGTAAAATGTGTTTCAGTTTCTAATATACATTACTGCAGGCTATCTTGTTAATTTTCAAAAGGTCTCATTCAAAGGAACATTTTTATACAAAATAAAATATATGGCAATATGTCCAGCACACAGAAATTGGTCTGTGTCTTATCGTGAATGCAATCAAAACAAAGACACTTATTTTATTTTCTTTGCTGTTTGGTGCATCAGATAAACTCTTTTTATTTGTAAGTACTCTGAGCTTCCTGTGGGGAAGTAGAGCATTTAGACTTGAGCAAGAACTGATCTTTTCAAAGTTCCTGCACCCTCAACTTTTCTGCTTTAGCAATTGTCTTCCAAACCTTCCCTTGTCAGATGAACTGCAAGCGGTCCGCTTTTGGTCTGCTTGGCCCCTCACTGTGCTGTGTCAAAACCTCCAGCTCTGCACCAAAATTCTTTCACTAAATATCTGCACACAAAAAAAAAAAACCTAGTGGATAGACAGAAGTGGGAGAAAAATCTATTCAAAAGATTTATTCATATAGTATATAACAGCAAAAAAGTCTGAATACATTATTGCCACAATATTTTTATGTTGTTACATGTTGACAGTTGTTGTAAATGTCAGTGGTATGACTCTATGGAAATACTGCCACGATATTAGATAAAGACTTCATGTCAATTCACAGAGAAAAATTGTATCACTTTAAAAAAAAAAAAAAAAACTCATGGAACTTGGCAGAGTTTAGGGTTGGTAAAAAGTGTGTTACAGTGGATGATATTTATATAAGTAGAACAATATTGAATTTTCTGGTTTGATTCATTTCTTTCACACTTTCTATTCTTTCAACATGCTCCTTACAAATACTGTACAAACAATTAAGCAGTAAATAAATATATCATGACAAACTTAACTGTAGCCAAGATGTTTCAAATGTTTGTTTGAGGTACAGTATACTTGTTTATAGGCGCATATTCCCCGTCATTTTCACTGGACACATTTACTGTTACTGTACTGTTATCTCCACTCAAATTCACATCTGCTTTTATACCCCAAACAACACGGCTAGGATAGCACGGTCAGACATTGTCAAACGCTAATAGCTGTTGCAAGATCCACAGAGCAGGTGAGCGAAATATTTGCTTCTTTATCTATATTCGTACCATTGGATTTGTGCCTTATATTTACCAGATAGAGGCCAGTGACCTTACGCATACCAATGTGATATACAATTCCTCTCTGATCAATTATTTCGGAAGAATTCACCAGCAAACAAAGTACACATATACTGTAGCTCATGCATCCTTTCCAGAGGAGTGCATGCCCTTTTGGCTCACCGGACATTTGCATGAACTAGTCCTGGCATTTTGGTCAGGATGAGCTAGAACTTGGTCAGTACCATCTAAAGACATAGGGCTACAATAATTATCAATTTTTTTGTGGCGGTTTTGACGTTGCGCTCCAACAACTATTATTTTGTTTTCCCCCATATGTTACACAACACCTGACAGACACAGGCACGGTCCACTCGTACTAAATCTGAATTACATAAACCTACAACGTAAATGGATAAAGATCGGTAAATGTGCACTTTTTATGATTATAGCATCTCCTTCTTATTCCTTGACAATTGCTGTCATCATTATTTGCATGCAATTTTGCACACGTTCTACCCCATGAAACAAAACGAAACATATATTACAGCTATATACATTTTTGAATAATGTGGGCGTGGCCGGAAAAACAATTCTCATGGATGAATGTTTGCATGGCACTGGGTGATTGCGCGTTTGGGACAAGCGTGAGGCCGGGGTGAGAGAGAGGCTGCGGTGATAGTGAGACCAGGGCAAGTGCATGGCAGAAGTGGGATTGAGGTAGGGAGAGAGCAAGCAGGAGCAGTCGCACGAGAGGGAGTTGTGCGACGGGGCAGGGGCCTGTATCTCTGCTTGCGGCTTTAATATTGTTTGATTTTAGTTTCATGCTACCTGCTTCTGCATGCACTGCTTCTTGAATGTGTATGACTGGATGAATTTCTACAGAAGCACAAACAGTATCTCAGTTACTTTGTGTGTCTGCAGGAAAAGAGAAATTGACAGGAATTCTTGAATCTTGAGTTGCATTGCCCGAATAAGCTGCTTTGTTTTGCAATGTGAAATTGAATTGAATTCCTTGAAAGAGAGCAGTCTGACCCATACATAAGGGTGTACATAAGAGCACAGTAGTGCAGACAATAACAGGTCTGTGCATGCAGTGAAGAGCCTCACCTCCAGCCATCCTTCGACCTCCCGGTCAGTGCTGGTTTCTTGTTGATTAGAGTGTGTGGTTTGACCCATTAAATTGTGAGTGACCTGCTCCTCTCGTGCTGTTCTCCTCCAGGGCCACCGCAGACACTTCTGCAGTGACCATCAAACACAACAAATGAAGCACTTCCTCTGGAAAACTCAACTGCATGCTGTTACATGTACATGTAAGCCAAGCTTTTGTAAACAATGGCTTGTTCATTGGTTTCTTGATATACATAAATCAGTTAGTCTGATGTTGAAGTAAAGACATACTCCTACCATTTGCCTCTCAGTACAAGTCCAATTGTGAGTGTGTAACGTTGAGGGTTAGATACCTGGCCACACAGACTGTTGTTTCATTGTTTAAAGTCATTAATTAGTTAACTGAATGAAGAATGCAATGTTTGGCCCCATTGTGTTTTATTTTGTTCCCTCATGCAGCCTCATTCTTTACTAATTAAAATGTAATTGAAATACAAAATAAAGTCTTTTAAATTGTGTGGCTTAACAAAGCACAACCATGGCTTATGACATTTCTTTCATCCTTGTACATGAAGTACCTGACATTTCTGCAATATTATTTAGTGAAGAAAAATGTGCAGCCTTGAAAGTTTCCCAGAAGAGTATCACTCAAGTTAAGTATGACTGAATGTTTTAGGAACAGTGTGTGGCTGAGTTCACTTGTGTGGGCAAATCACATCACTATTCATCAGAGTACATACCGAGAGTTAGCATTCAGAAGTCCAGTGTAGTTAGGAGGATCTTGGAATTGGAAATGGCCTGACGTGCAAGTTCTATAAAAAAAAAAAAAGGGTGGGGAAATAAAACATATTTACATATACTGCTCATATCTCAAATGTTCTTACAACCTAAATAGATAAATAATAGTGATCGCCATCTGTTCAGAAAACAGTGTTACTAGAATATTCTGTTGCTTGTTGAACACATTTGTGTTTTTTCTTTGACGGTTAAAAAACAATGGAAGTAATTGCATTTGTGGTAAGTTTTAACAATTTAGTTATACCACGGACAGTCGGACACTGAATACAAGTGCTGCAAGAACTATTTGTATTGATGTATAATGTGTTCATGGATTGTTTGCATTGACTTTCTGAGACTGACTTGGGTGCTGCCAGTCCTTGAGCTGCCAGCAGGGACGGCCATGGAAGGAGTGGAGAGGGTCCCGTCAAGGTGCTGTCCGCTCTGGGCCATTTGCTGCAAGCTTCACTGGAAATGTGACCGAGTGGAGAGAGCCCCACTGGCTCATAAAGCTGGTTGCCAAGGTGTAGATCTGACACTACTGAAGACATTAATTTTGACTGTAATAGAAGGTGATCAAAAAAGTAATGTGTGTTTTCATGTTAAGCCAGCCACTGCTTCCTTTTTTTGCTTAAATATCTATATTCGTAGTGAAGTTGCAGTTGAGGGATGGCTTCTACAAATTCTCAATGTAGCTTTACTACTCAAAATCCTTTCTGCCTTGTCAAAAGATGTAAAATGAAAAGAGGAAATTTAACAAAGGAAATACACTTTTTTATATAATAAAAAAACACCTCTATTACCACCCATCTGATAATAGATCCTTACCAAATTGCTACACAGTGCAATTAGCTGTACTGTTACACTTTCAAATTTCCAACACTAATTTAAGCTTTAACATGCGAGTAAGGAAATGTTAAAAAGGCAATTGTAAGCAACTTGCAGTAGTAGCTGTTTAGCCTCTACATCGTTATGCGATTAATCATGGTCCAAATTCCCCACCTACTGGCTCTAACCCGTCATTACACCACCTCCTGTAGAACACATTCATTTGAAGAGCTCATTTGCAAAAATATATATCGTCTAATACATTGACAATCTACTTGAATCCTATATAAAGGGCTATGTTATTATATCAGTGCTTTGCAGATGTACAATTATGCTCATATCAAATGTAAACATAATGCTGCATAAAATACTTTTTTTCTGTATTTAAAGTACAAAACAGTCTCAAATTTAAAAAAAGACACATTTTATTTCATTTCCATCTGTTTGATAATTTTCCAAGTATAAAAGGCCTTTACCTCACAAAACATAAATATGCGATAAATAAAAATAAACATTCACAGACAGTTTCCAGTTACCCACACATTCAAAGGTGTCGCTTCATTACAAGCATTAAAACATAGTGCAATCATCAAAGTCCAGTTTTTAGAGAATTGGATTGAACATCAGTTTGTTAAATAAAGCTGTTGCTGAATTTAAAAACTAGTTCTAAATGTGGGTTAACCACAGGTAACGGTCAACTTAAATAAAAAAAGAAACTCTACTTTCAGACTCAAAAAGTCCAGACGGCAACTAAACAGTAATACATTTTTTTCATTAAAAGTTGCCATTGTATTGTTTGGCAATTTGCCCATATACAGTAAAATCCCTTTAGACTTAAAGCAATGGCTATGATTGGAGTTCACAGAGCTCCAATTTTCACATTGTTACCATTATCCTTCATTGTACTTTTTAATTGTATACAATACATAATCCCCTCCTGGAACCGCCACCTTAACGTGGTGGAGGGGTTTGAGCGCCCGAATGATCCTGGGGGCTCTGTTGTCGGGGGCTTGGTGCCCCTGGTAAGGTCTCCCATGGGAAACAGGTCCTAGGTGACGGGTCAGACAAAGAGCGGTTCAGAGGCCCATTATGAGAGACCAACAGGACCGGTTAGAACCATGAGGCCGTCCTTCTATCGACCCACCACCTGCAGGAGGAGCCATAGGGGCTGTGATTTGGGCAGCTCCAACAGCTGCCCCCACGACCCGGCAACGGAAAGTGGAAGACGATGGATGGATGGACAATACATAATCACTTTTTTAGTAAAAACCCACATCAAGTGTAGACATACTGTTATTCAACGCAGCACAGGTGTCCAGTCAAAGGAGCAAGATTCAACACATTGTCCATTAAAGGTTGTAGTGTGCAGAACAGAACAGTATTAGAGTAAAGAGTGACTGCTTTTGTAATGGGTAAATTTCTCAATTTGTGAGATCTATAAAGTCTTGTTTTATCTTGCAAAGGAGATGTTACATATGAAGAGGTTTTCAACTACAAGGATCCCTTCACTAAATACCCTTGGCTACATCACCCAGGCCATTAGGTTACATTATTATCAACTCACAATATTAAGTGATCTGATCATTAAAATGTTTTACGAATATGTTTTATCTGCTATTCTTTATCACTCAGCGATTGAATTTTTGAAGTTCAGAGCTTCAAAATTAGATTTAGTCAGTGAAAGTTGTGGTTTTACAACAGACAGATATTGGTTCAGTATCGGATATTTGGAACTGATATATTTATTCAAGGACCAACTCCAATGTCAGATACCAGTATCGGTTCGGTGTAACCCTATTAGGGTTTACAGTAGTTCAGCCTCATCCTCCTCGTCCTCTGAGCCGGAGGGACCCTGACGCACCTCTTCATACCACTTGTTGGTCAAAGTTTTCATCTGGATTCGCCCATGCAGAAGGTCCTGTAAGAAGGTGGAATTACTGTATTAAAATTGAGAGTTTAGTTGGAAGCTTTTGACAGTATAACCGTGTTATTGTAATGAACATGTCAATTTAAATGCAATTCAGAAAGCTAAAATGAATGATAACACCAAAAAAGTATTTTGGTGTTCTTTATTAACTTCAGTGACACTGTCTCCGCATCCACATTCACCCTGGGACCGTCTGGCAAAATACTTAAAAGCCTTATGATGTAATATATTGCAATGTTTGAGTGTTATACAGAACTACTACATTTGGATGGTTGGTAAGGGATTTTGTTCAAATTAACTGTCGACCAAAAAAAGGCAAAAATAAATATGTAAAAGCCTGTTTTCCACCCTGTGAGTATTGTATGTTATCAGACAGAGAAAAAAGCAAAGGACTGATTTGTATTGACAGTAGCGTACCTCTTGGGTGAGCCTGCGGGTGAAGAAAGGGTTAAGGTACTTGGCATCGAGCCACATAAAGCCCTTCAGATCCTGTCTATGGTAGATGTGGGCTTCATACTCCTCCTCCGTCAGCTCAGACAGGTGCTCTGCCTCAATCGTGTTTCCCTTGATGGATGGAAGATAAAATGAAGAAACGTACAAAGGCAGGAGAAAAAAAAAAAAACACAGATTAAAACACACGGGTCGTCGGAGGAGTCAGAGGTGGATTGTGGAAAAAATTGTTAGTTTAATGAACTCTGACTGAATCAGGTTAAAATATTGTGCATTTATGTCCCGCCTCGGAGCAGCAGAGCTCATAGAGAATCACTATGATGTTTATGATAATATAACAATATATATCCCATCAATCACTCTTATAAAAAAAAAAAAAAGTAGTTCATTACCATTTTCTGCGTCTTGCTGAGATTGACATCTTTCTTGTTCTTGCGTCGTGATTGGCTGTCTTCAATATCCATGATGCGGATCAGAGGCATCGTTCCGCCCCCCATAAGGAGAATGGTAAAAAGTACAATAATAATGGTGGTGGTGCCAATGAGCTGACGCTTCTCAATGGGCTCCAGGCCAAGATGGAGGCTCAAAGCATAGGGAATTGCACCTCTCAAACCTTTCATGAAGTCAAAACAGAAAATAAGTAGGAGCTAACATTGTGTAATGCACTATAACAAGGCTGATATGTACTGACCGCTAAACCACATGATGAACATCATTTTAGGGGTGATCTTGTGGTCTCGGAAAAAGTTGAGCAGGAAAGATAGAGGGAAGATGTTGATTGCACGGCCAAGTAAAACCAGAACCTAAGAGTGCGACATTTTAATTACATGGGTTATCCAGCTTTCTCATAAATCTCACATAATACTTACTATGCACCAGATGACAAAAGATATCTCAAATTTATGGGGGAAGCTGAAGATGGAGAGACCGAGGAAAGCAAACACACACGTTTCTGGAGGAGAGGATAAATTGCATTAATCACAAACTGATCTGACAAAACTGTACAGCCGCAGGTTGAAGGTATGACCAACCACACATGAAGGCCACAGCGCGCAATGTCTGCTGCATGAGGATCTGAGTCACAGGGGACAGGTTGTGATGGGTGTAGTGGGACATCACAATACCAGTGAACAGGATGGACATTATCCCTGTGGAGGGAAGGAGCAGATGTGAGGCAAGATAAATAAATGAATAAAACTGTGCTTGGTTTAAACAGAACTGTGCCCTCACCAGAGAGCTGGATACCCTCTGCCAGACCATACGGAAGATAGGCGAAGATCAGCATCATCGCAAACTCCAGGGAGGGGGTCTTCCGCAGGTCAAAATGCTTCAAAAACTGATCAACCAGTTAAGTTAATCAAGTCCATCAACATGCGACACAGCATTATTATTAAAATGGCTGCGTATTTTTAAACAATACCAGTTTTCTTTAGACACCAGGTTTGATGGCTTGTGCGTCCATAGACAAAGAAAGTTATTTGATTGTTCTAATGTTCAAATGAGTTCTGAAAAATGAAAAGAGACAAGCTTATATGGCATAAACTAACATTAACGTCTTAACCCTCAAGTTCAGCTTTGCCCAGGTTAAGGCCTATAGGCCAGAGTAACACCTCATTTGAGTCATCTAAATTGATCTTTTACCTTGCGTTGTTGCCGCGTTGTCACTTTTTCTTTTTTACTTTTTTGCGTTTCCGTCACATTTTGATCGCATTTTAAAAACTCATTTTTTTTGCTATTTTGACACGTTTTAAAGAAGCTTGAAACTGGAGAAACTGTGTTCAGTTCAGGCGGGGAAGTTCTGGTATTAAAAAAAAAAAACTGAAAAGGTACGCAGCCCAAGTTATTAGTAAGTATTTTTGACCAAAAGATAGACAAATGATTTGTTATGTGAGGATACAACAGCTGAGATTAGTCCGGTGAGCGTTCCCAGGGCAGCTGAACCAAAAAACATCTTTAGAAAGTAGCCCAGAGCCTGAATAAAGATCTCCCAGCCTGTAACCATGGAGTTGCCCGACTGGGAAAAGAACCCCTCCGCAGTGCTGAAAGATAAAAGAAACAGCGTTATTATGAGCCGCTGATGCTCTAGTGCAGCGGTTCCCTATGTGGGGGCCGGCCACCCTACGATTGTTCCTATGATTGCAGAGCTTTATCTAGTCAGAGGGCCAGGTCATAAGTGATAATATTTGAGCAAATTCAATTGTTAAAAATCTGTGTGTAAACACTCAAATTTCAGGTTATTTGTTTGAAATAAATACCTTAGAAAATTCATTTAATCTTTTGATAGATATGTGTGTGTGTTCCATAAAAAAAGAAATTGCATTATTATTCTGAAATTATACATTTGTAAAACAACGGCCAGCCTCTAGAGGGCACCAGCATTTCATTCCAGAAATTGAACCATCTTTAGACAATATTTTGGTGAACTCTCAGCAATAAGAAAAGAGTTATGAGGGTTTACTATCTGATTGAAATCTGTGACTTTCTAAGCTATTTTGCAAAATATACTCAAAACCAAGTATTTAATATGTAATGATTAAAATGGAACTGAAACTCAGCCATAAACTTCTCCGACATTTAATTGTAATATGATTTTACTTTTTTTGTATAAAAAGTAAAATTGTGATGAGTGATCTGGTGACAAGGAGAAACTGCGGACAGCTAGGGCCAACCTTTCCCGCGGCATCAAAAAAGCCAAGAAGGAGTACTCCAAAAAGATATCTGATCACTTCAGAGACAGCAGACACTCGGAGTCTGTGGGAGGGGATAAAGACCATCACAGACTATAAACCTCCTCGACAAACTTGTGACAGTGACATCTCTCTGCTGAATGCTCTAAATTAATTATTTGCTCGCTACGAGGCACTCAACAGAACCCCGGCACAAAAGTCAACACCCCCTCCTGAAGAACAAGTGCTGAAGCTATCTCCAGAGAGTGTGAGAAGATCTCTGAGCAGGATCAACGTACACAAAGCACCGGGTCCAGACAACATACCAAGTCATGTACTGAAAGGTTGCGCTGATGAACTCACTGAAGTCTTCATAGACATTTTTAACACACTAACCTCTAACAAATCAACGGTCCTGCAGTGGAGAGGGTGACCAGCACTAAGTTCCTGGGTGTGCACATCACAGAGAACCTTTCCTGGACCATGCACACTACATCACTGGTCAAGAAAAGTAATCAGCGTCTTTATTTTCTCCGCAAGTTAAGAAGAGCTAGAGTCCCAGCCTCTGTTATGTGCAACTTCTACAGAGGGACTATAGAGAGCATCCTAACCAGCTCCATCACTGTGTGGCACGGCGCCAGCACTGCCTCCTGCCGAAGGAGCTTCCAGCGCATCGTGAGAGCAGCGGAGAAGATCTGTGGAGCTCCTCTCCCCTCCATTAAGGACATGTACTCCACCCGTCTCACCCGCAAAGCCCTCAGAATCATCAGGGACCCTATGCACCCATCACACAGTCTCTTCAAGGTAATGCCTTCAGGGAAGAGACTGTGGAATCTATGGGCCAGGTCCAGTCGACTTAAGAACAGTTTCATATACAAGGCCATTGGGAAGCTGAACTCCCTGCCCTCCTCCCCACCCCTCTTCCCCCGCTCCACAATCAAGGATGAGATAAATATCATTTCAAAGCATTCGCGATGAAATTCGCCAAAGTAATACCCTTATACAAAGATGGATCCAAAAACATTCACGAACTATCGACCGGTCTCTCTGCTTCCTCAATTTTCAAAAATATTAGAAAATGTTTTTAGCAAAAGGTTGGAAACATTTATTGACAGATGTGGGATATTGAATGAAAGTCAATATGGCTTTAGAGAAAAGAGATCTACCACAATGGCAATTCTGGAAGCTGTGGAAGAAGTAACTACAAATCTTGATAAAAAGACATTTGCAATTGGAATATTTATTGATTTAAAGAAGGCCTTTGACACAATTAATCATTCCATTTTACTTAATACATTGGAAAAATATGGCATTCGAGGAGTGGCTGGGAACTGGATGCAGAGCTATTTAACAGAGAGACAGCAGTTTGTTAAGATGGGGGCGTGGGAGTCAAAATGTCAAAACATAGTTTGTGGTGTTCCTCAAGGATCTATATTGGGTCCTAAATTGTTCAATCTCTACATAAACGATGTATTCAATGTGTCTAAAGTGTTAAGAATGATATTATTTGCTGATGACACCAATATTTTTTACTCTAATGATAATTACAACAATCTTATTGATATAGTAAATCTGGAATTGACTAAGATAAAATCATGGATGGATATTAATAAGCTTTCATTAAACTTAAATAAAACTAAAGTAATGATGTTTGGTAAATTTACATATCAGGATCGGGCCATCACTATAAATGGTATTACAATAGAAAAGGTGTCTGAAAACAAATTTTTGGGGATGATTATTGATGATAAACTGAACTGGAAACCGCATATCAGACACATTCAAAATAAAATTTCAAAAAGTATTGCAGTGATTAAATCAAACTAAGCATGTGCTGGAGTACAAAGCGCTTCATCTGCTGTACAGTTCTCTGGTCATGTCGTATCTGACATACGGTATAGAAATTTGGGGTAACAATTATAAAAGTTCATTACATTCCCTTTTCATACTTCAGAAACGAGCAATCAGAACAATTAACAAGGCTGGATATTATGAGCACTCCAACAAATGACTTTTATACTGTACAACTATGATACAAAGCTACAAAATCATTGTTACCAACTAAAATTCAAGAAGTGTTTGAATTAAGAGAAGGGGAGTATGATCTAAGAGGATGTCTGATCTTTAAAGTGCAGATGGTGCATTCAACCAGAAAAAGTATGTGCGTTTCTGTGAAAGGGGTTTGGCTCTGGAATGGGTTGGAGGAGGATGTTAAGCAGTGCCCAACTCTTTATAAATTCAAGAAAAAGTGTAAAAGAAAACGTTTTACTAGAATATAGTGCTGATGAAGATATTTAAATTATTAAGATAATTTGGAAATTATACAATCACTGAGGTATTATGGTGGTGCTACTTGTTATGGTTGTCACTGCTAACCTCGTTGTCTACTGCATTACACAGTTAAGGATGTAAAAATCCACAAACTCCACCAGATAGGGCAGCCGGGTGGGGGCTTTTTGATTGGGGGCATGTACCATTCTCAATGGGCCACTTTTCACCCTGGCTTTTTAATGCACTACAATAAATAGGGCAAACATTTATAATATGAAAACCTATATATATATATATATACTTAAAAAAATAATAATAATATAAACACCATACACGTACTCAAACATAAAATCTATGGCAGCGGAGATGGTTGTGACAAAGGTGAAGTAGCCGGACCACAGAATACCAATTAACTTGCATTAGTGTGATTAGTGGCTATCGGCAAAGAGTGGCATTAGTGATGGTCTTCCTGTAGCTCATTGCAGAAACAAGACGACTGATATAGTCGTGCTGTTTTTTCTTTGTTTAGTTTATGATCAAGTCTGACATATAATCCGTAAATTTCTCCAGTTTGAACTCTGTAGAATTAAGTTTTGTTTGTCTATTTAATGATCAACTCAAAGAAGATAAATTGTAGTATTCGATAGGTGAATGTTGTTTCTTGATGTTTTGAAGCTTTTCTTCGGAAGGAAAATGTAACTATTATTTTTTATTCACGCAAGAGTACAGTAAAAATGTTAAAGTACTGTATGGATACAATGCTTTAAGACGTGCAGTTACTTCTATAAGTTACTCAAGTTCATGTACTTGAGTAAATTTAAATTGAGTGCTACCCGCCGAGTTTTTTTTTTGTTTGTTTGTTTTTTCGGAATTATTATTTTGGATACAGACGGATTGTGCAGTATCACCGGGAAATGTAAATGTATATTATATTGATTACGGGGTAGGCGTATATACAAGCTTCTGGCTTCAGCCTACTCCTTTTCTTTTTTTGGAGCTTCATAATAGAATGATGTAAATGTGAATGTTGTTAAAATGTAAACTGCTCAAAAAAATAAATAAATAAAAAATCATTCACATGGTTTGACAAATAAAAAATCTTGAATCGTGAAAGCTTGTTTACATGCCCTCACGTGCAACAAACAAGTAAACGGCCAAGGCAGTTCAGCCGGTCCAACTCATCCATTATTCATGCTTCTTTAACTGTATGGGTGCAGCTAAGACACTTGAGATCACTTTGCACATTTAGCTGCTCGTAAGTAAGTAAGATAAGGCATCAGATTGAGGGTAAACAGGACAGCGAGTTTCTGCCAAACTTGATAGTCAAGTCTCATCAGTGTGACTCAACTTTAGTCCAACTAGATCCTAAAACAATGGTGAAGTATTTATTTCTTTAATCACAATATCAAACTCTATACGTGTGCACACCACCTCAGGATGCTTTCTGGAAGAATGCAGGTGTATACTTCACACAAAGTTAGAATAAGTTCACACATTTTCTCAAGTAAAAAGTGGTGACCCAAATACATGCTGTAATACATGCTGTAATACAAATACAGCAAAAAGGTGCTTGGAAATGTTTTTACTTGAGTGTGAGTACAGTGTGAGTCACAGTTTGAGTGTAAAAGTCTGATTTATATTACAGTTATGACATAACTTATGACAGACTCTTATTGTACTAGGTTTTACCCATGTGAATAAATATAAATGATCAGATTTGTTTCTACTTTCCCCATTGTGTTAATAGTATAGTGTCCTGTAGTCCACTATCTTCATTACATAGGCACTTACTTGGTCAGTACAATGGAGACTGCGTCATTGAGAATGCTCTCTCCAAACACCAACATGTTAAGCACCGGGTCCACGTTCAGAGCGTTGAAGATGGCAATGGTGGCTACAGGATCAACAGCTGATATTAGGGAGCCAAAGGCAAAGCTACATCCGGAAAGAGAGGACAAATCAATTAATTAATTTACATATTGGATAAGGATAATTTTGTAACATTAAGTCCAATTCACTTTTTGGATGGAATGTTAAAAGCTTTGTAACCACAGTCCATTCTAACTACACCCTATTATTACTGAGCCTGTGAACAAACAAACAAAAAGGTTTGCAATTAAATGCATACACCTGCAATATAACAAAATAGTTTGAGTCAACTACCAGCATTGCTGTGGGGTCTCTAATTTAAAAGCCTGATGCTATTGATACCCAGAAATGCATAGTGCATTCCCTGGGCAGCATGGTGGTGCAGTGGTTAATCCTCATGCAAAAAGGGTCCGGGTTTGATTGGGCCTTTCTGTGTGGAGTTTGCATGTTCTCCCCGTGTCTGCGTAGGTTTCCTCCGGCTACTCTGGTTTCCCCTACCACTAAAAACATGTACAATGAATGGCCAGGATGAATGATGTGTGTGCATAAAAGAATGGTGGTCAGAGGCAATGGCGCCGATTTATGTTTTCCCCCGTGGGTGCTCAGTCAGCCGGTACTGTCATGTGACGCACACCGCCTCACATTTACCTAAACAGAAATGCAAGCTACTTGGCAATGTCTACTATCATCTTATACACTGAGGCTATTTTTTGAGAAAGCAATAAACATGCATTGGTGCGCTGCGACTCACCATTGTTGGCTAGAAGTAGTTGTAGAGGCCGTCTCATAATGAATGGAGACAGTCTCCTCGCTGGTGGAATCTTCTGATAAATGCAATTTCTTTCTAATTACAAATCTGCCCATTGTTATCTTAGTGCGTTTTATTAGCTTCTTGGTCATTAGCCCATTGGCGGCAAACGAGCTTTGTTTTTGGCCGAAGTTACGTACACGGCGTCGGAGCATCATGTTGATAATGAGATCAAGGATTTGATTGACAGTGAGGATTTTTACCTAGCAACACACTGCCCGCGTGCCCAAATTATATTTTCCCTAGACGTATGAATTGGAATTATAGAAAAACAATATGCCCGATTGAATTCTATTTCTATAAAGTATTAGCAATATAATTTGTAAGAAAGTAAAATTGTCACAGGGGTATCTCGATCCAGGGACCTTTGGCATGAAAGTCAGGCGTGGTTACTGTTCAACCACGCTACACATACTTAGTGCTTAGTGTCACATTCACATTTGTATATGATGGTAGGACCCGCGCCTGACTGTTGCGAGAGAGAAGTACAGTTTTAATTATTCGCTTGTTTTATTCAATGGGACATTTTGTGAATTCAAGGTAAATTCGCCTGGGTGCTCAAAGATTTGGCTGGGTGCTCGAGCACCGGAGCACCCACGGGATCGGCGCCTATGGTCAGAGGGACTGTTGGCACAAATGTGAAAAGAGCTATAGAAACAAGCTTCCGTTCCCTTGTTATACCGCAACATCATTTATTCTCCCTTGTGTCCATTTTTATAATAAGGAAACAAATATTTGAATACAAACAGTTTCATATGAGCCAAAAGTCAATTAGTAGTAAAATCATAGACAAATTGGCCCAGTGCCTGAAAAGCTTTGACATTCAAAACCAGCTCTTGGTACCAAAATAGCACTGACATTTCAAGTGAACAGAGAAAACCTAAAATTGTAACAGGAATTCCAATAATATTTTGGAAGCCCAAATTCAAATTATTATATTAACAGTTCAATAGCATCTTCTTTACAACAGGATTCACCTATTGTACACGTTTACAGTGGTCGGGGAAACCTACGCAGACAGGGAGAACATGCAAACCCCACACACTCCGCCCAGGACCGAACCCGGGACCTTTTAGCTGTGAAGCTCTAGGAAGAGACCAAGCACCCTTTGTAAAATAGAAATAGGATAATGCACTAAATACAGGAGCAATTGTTAGTAATGTGTAATCAATATAATAATGCAAAGGAGGAGAGGATACCTGTCAGTCATGGTCATCTTGTAGATTACATCAGCCTAGGCAAAACAAAAGTCTATGTTGAATTTGATTTAAACTTTTAGAGCATTACTTCAACGGTGTGACTAGAATAGGTTGAGACATAAAGAGCATGGATTCTGAAATCTGCGACAGGGAAGCTCTACTGTCCTCACCTGGCCCAAGAAATATATGCCTCCTCCAACTATAAATGCAGAGATGGCAGTACCGATCACAGCAAACAGGGTGATGGAGCCAATGTTCTGGAAGAAATTACCCTTAAAAAAAAACATGCATTATTTTTAAATAATCACTTTTCAATTGTATTCATTATGAATGAGAAGCACGGAGGAGAACATGTGAAGTATGATTACAGAGACTACAGATATGAAATGTATGATTGAGTAATATTTGACATACAATAAACTGTTCATATTAATCATTAGTCAATGCTAGAATGTTTGTGAATGTTACATAATGCTTTTTGTACCTTGTGCAAGGAATAACCAGATTCGAAAATGATGGGTGGCAGCAGCAAAAGGAAAAACATGTTGGGTCGAAACATTTCCTCTTCCTTTAATAAGAGAAAACAAACAGTTCATGCTCATGTTAAATAACTGTATTCAAATTACAAGGATGTAAAGATCCCCGAGAACAGCGTTTTAATGCGATACATCATCTTTTAGGACAACGCCATAAAGAAAGTTATTATCACGCAGTCACAGTGGCGGCTCCAGACGATGTTGATGGGGGAGGGGGGGCAATGGGGGGGTCCTGGTCATTTCAAGGGGGGTCTTATGAAAATGCAGTGGACACGGCTAATAACTGCATATTACTGCTACTAAACAAGGCAAGTTTATTTGTAGAGCACAATTCATACACAAGGCAATTCAAAGTGCTTAACAGTTGCATAAAATTACAAGAAAACAGATAAAATCAATCAATAAATCAACATAAAAAATTATCAATTACAGTATAAAGGCAAGAGTGCAGATAAAATACTTTCAGTTTTCATATGCTCGGGTAAAAAGAGCTGTTTTCAGCCTAGATTTGAACATTGTCAGAGTTGAGGCCTGTCTCACATCCTCATGAAGACTGTTCCAGATTTTTGCTGCATGAAACTGAAACGCAGCTTCACCGTGTTTAGTCCTGACTCTGGGAACCACCAGGAGACCCCTCCCTGAAGTTCTCAGGGCCCGAGTTGGTTCATACGGCTCTAACATGTCAGAGATGTACTTTGGTGCTAAACCATGAAAAGACTTGTACACAAGCAGAGCTGTTTTAAATTCTATTCTCTGAGTGACAGGACGCCAGTGCAGAGACCGGAGCACTGGACAAAAACAACAACAAAAACACAGCCTATCAACTACTTTGTTTTTAATGAATTAATCAATTCCAGTTTGCAAACATTATGCTCAAACTTTAAATGCCATAGCCACACCCATGACCGAAAACCTATTTACAAAATAGTATCTATTCTCATACTCTCGCCACCTTTTGCTTGCCCTACTTCTGTCCAGTTTCCCCCTGGTATCTTCTCTGCTCCTCTTAAGTATCCAGTCTCCAGTCTGTTGAACAGGGGTGTAGCACCAAATTCTGGGCCCTGGGTACAAACTTTAACCTTAATTTTTAAATAGGCATGGGGTTGTGCTGGGGACACAGGTATAATAAATGTAATAAATAGGCATTAAAATGCTTCAAAACGCTAGTTTATATTAATTCATACAATATGTCACCTCATGGCTGTTTATTCCAGAGTATGGCCACTTCATGAACACAAAGACCAAAGCTTCAGCCTGTTTTGGTAATACCATATTTGAATCCTACATTTAGGATGAGGAAACTTTACGCACAGTTCTGAGAAGAAGAAGATCTTTATTTATATAGCGCCTTTCACAGACATGGTCACAAAGCGCTTTACATGAGAGCATTTTACATTCACTCCTCACTCGGTGGTGATAAACTACGTCAGTAGCTTCAGTTTCCCCTGGGGGAGACAGACAGAAGCGCTGTCGCGACTACACACATCGCGCCTACGGTCCCTCTGATCACCACCATACTTTCACATACACATCATCCATCCAGGCCTATTGTACATGTTTTTGGTGGTAGGGGAAACCGGAGTACTAGTACCAGCCATGCTCATCCATGTGCATTCATAACACTTCCAGCTCTGTCCCTCAACAAGGAAAGACGCCCTGGTCACACTATGCTGGTTATTCTTTAAGTTTGATCAAATAATAAGAGTTGGCCAAAACGGCCCAACTCCCTGTGCGACGTGCGCTGTGGAGGGGTCGGGGAAAAAAGGGGTTCGCGGACCACTAGGAGGTGATGGCGGACCACACTTTAAGAATTACTGGTTTATATATTGTTTGCACGGGCCATCCCATTCATTTTCACTACGTCAAACGAGTCTCTAAAGAATAGAATAGATTTTATTTGCCATTGTTTGAGAACAGGTTCACAAAGCTGCGCATTTAACGAGTCTGCAAATGCTCGCGGCTAATTTGCATAATTAATTCGTCGAAAATAACGTACGTGTTGTCACGGTTTTGGCCTGATGGCAGTCAATAGATAAAAGGAAAGGGAAACTTCAGTGATTAAAATAAGGAGAAAAGGAGCGGAGAGAGCTCTCTGCCTCACTCCGGCACCGGCAGCAGAAGTGCAGGCAGAGGGAGGCACTCGCCTCTGCTCATGTTTAACTGTAATTTATCACAGAAAGTTACATCCCAGGCCCGCTATTACTGTATACTGTAAAATAAGAGCCAAGAGCGATCGCAAGACTATTTCTCTTTCCCAACTCAGTGTCATTGCATTAAAGAGCTCACCTCCCTCAAACACACGCATTTGAGTTCAAGCGCGCGGTGCTGAACGTGCTAAACGCCGGAGTGTGGGCTAAACCATTTGGCACATTTTTAAAGGGGTGTTAGGGCCCTGAAATATTATCCATCATTATTGTTTGTGCACAATTCTGAATAGAAACCATTGTGTTTCAGCCTGGTTGTGTTCAGTTAGAACACGTAAACTACACCACTGGGTTGGGGGTCAAGGAGTTTTTGGAAGGGTCTTGAGACATTCCCCAAGACCCCCCCTGGCGCCGCTGGTGCGGAGTCATTACAGTGACAAAGGAGCCAGCTCTGTAATAATCTGCTGATATAAAACCTCTGTCATAGTAAAAGAAGGAACTGGTGTAGCAGGAAATGTAGCTTCTGCTCTGACACACACCCCTGTCAGAATGCATTTCTATTTGACATCCGCATGATGCACACAAAAGAGGGGAATCCCCGCCAGCCAGTGCATACGTGTTTTAGCTTATAACTAGTGACAGTGTGCCCTCTCACACACATACACACAAATATGACGAGGAGGATCAAAACCCCAGCCTCACACACAAACTGGAAGTATCACGGTGGCGTGAGCGCACTTGATTATTTCAGGCATATAATGAGATCATTGTTGCCCTCCCAGATCAGGCGAAGCAATCATGTGCCAATGTGTCGGAGCGTGATGCACCATGTGGTTGAGCACAAGCCCCTCTTGTGTGCCATGTCACTGCAAGATGGAACAAAATACATATTTCTATGTTTATTTCAGCTAATCAAAAACAGCAGGGTGCATAATATACTAGAGCTGTTATTATTATTATTATTATCAATTTTATTTTAAGAAAACACAAAGGAGGGGGGGGGGGAGGATTAATGGTAACAGAATGCACACGTTCTCAATGATATTGGTATGATCAGTGTAAAATGTCTGGTTGTTTGGCTACAATCTATAATCATTATCGTGTACACCAACCAATTGTCTTTCTTTGCATAGTCTTGAAATTATGAGCAGTGAAAGCAGATTTACTGTAAAATAATATATTAAAAAAGTCAAGCTTTTGAAGTACAGACTCACAAGAGCTTTGACAGCAGTTCATTCCCCACGTGGGGAAACTAAAGCACAATTAAAATGGCTCCTCATGTCTGTGCATTGTGGGATATATTTAAAGCATGCATTGTCCTTTGGGGCCTGAAACATGAGAACATTGCATTGTCGGAACACAACATGACTGTTTGGACAACTCGGCAAAATGTAATTAGTTTGTCTATTCTCCCAACAATCCATGTACACTTTCCTTAGGCAATGGGATGAAGACAGGCAAAGTAAAATTAATCCAATGTATAGCATTGCATGGGTGCCACATGACTGTGTTTCAGATGCTGCATGCTGATGGGTTTCATATGTTCTGAGGTGATACCAAAGACAAAGTTACACCTTGGTGGACAATAAAGCTTTTGTATTCGTATTGTATTTGCACACCCTGTCATATAGTTGGCATGCAGAAAATACAGAGCGCAACTCCGGATCTGACCGTGTATTTAAACATAATCAAGATCATTAAACAAAGGCGGGTATGGGAAAGACATGGCAGGTCACAACTAGTGATGACAGAAGGCTGTGGCCCGTGGGGTTTCATATCTCTTGGTTTCCAGGTCGGTGCTAAGGGCTTGTTAGATTTGCCAATTGGGACAGGCTTGTGATGCAGGCTGCACCTGGCTCCTACACACTTTTTTTAAGGTTGCCTCAACATAGTACGATTGCTCAAACAACTTCTTGTCCTGATTTTGATTGATCCATAAAAAATATTACTTTTCATCTTCATGTCCTATATTACCAACGGCCTTCTACCTAAACAATTAGTATCATTATCCTCTGAACATGCCCAAACCATTTTTTTATTATCCTCCAAAACATCTCAATCCTTTCTTATTCTGATCCTAACCTCACTGGTGGAACTGTACCTAAAATAATTTCCCCTGGACCATTTCACTATCACGGGCCATTTCCAAAAGTCTTTGTTAAATGTCTTTACGTCAAGGAACCACTCAACCATTTACACTCTGATTCATACACCAGTGTACTCACACACTGGAGGCCAAGAGTGTGAAGTGTCTTGCCCAAGGACATCATGACAGTGTGCGCCTGCGGGAGCCCGGTAAAACATGTCAATATACTTTGTACGTTAATGTTAAGATGCTCATGTTACAACTTTGCCTCAGCCTTGAATTGGGACAGACTGCTCAAATAAATTCCTTTCATAACACCTTTAATAACATTCAGAGAAACTGTGGGAGGCAGCACGGTAGCTAAGCGGTTAGCGCTTGTGCTTCACAGCAAGACGGTCCCAGGTTCGATTCCCACCTGGACGGAGCCTTTCTGTGTGGAGTTCGCTTGTTCTCCCCATGTCTGTGTAGGTTTCCTCCGGGTACTCCGCATTTTTTAGCAACGCAGCATTGTCTTATTTACACATCAGATTTACACAGGCAACATCAAACAGTAAATTAAGTGCAATATGCCCCAAAAAAAATCGCATCTTTTATGTTTCAGCTTGCACCAGCTACTTAGCACATGCCTTGATAAATGACCCCGATAGTGTTACATGGAGCTTGTCTGTACGATGTCCCTCTGGCCTGAGTTTGTCATTAATTACTCAAAACGGAGATCGGCTCTTCGTTACATCAGACTTAAACTGCATGATTCAAATTGTTATTAGTCTTCATCCTATTTTTCTATCAGCAGCCTTCCGGTTAAAGAAGACTGGTCTACCATTTGAGCCATTGTCACCCCCGGATGTAAAACTAACGCAGTGGGATCAGGCTAGCTCTCTGAAAACTGAGACCTGCTTATACACTCATGAGTATATATACACTCATGAAGAATCTGGATGTGAGGAACACCTTACGAAAATTAGGAATGAATATGGACGGTGAAGAACAGTTTAAATTTAACTAGCTTTCTATGTTTTCAGGGCAATTATATATACTAAAATGCTCTTCATCGTAGCACATATGTAAAAACCTTTGTATGCATGGCTTCTGGTAATTGTAACTGAGTAACTTTTCTCCTGCTGCTCTCACAAAGGGCTGCAGAGTCCGGAGGAGAATGCTGCCTTTATGGCCAGGTGAGCATGTGATGGCAGCACAGATATTCAAAGGACAGGGCCAGGGAGGTAAAGGGGCTCCAGGGCTCTAGTTACTGGCTCCAGCGATTCAGCGACACACACATGGGGCCCATGGGCTAAAAAACAATGAGTTCCTGTGTGCAACAAACATTGACACAACCTGTCCCGCTTTTCCGCCCACCCCCCTTCCCCTCTTGTTCGTTCCCCTCATCTACTGGCAGAGAACAAGGAATGTTAATTAAAGGCTGTGAGAACACGCAAAAAAGAAAAAGGATAACTCCCAGGGATGTAGTTGAAAGAGGTAGCGAGTAAAAAAAAAAGCATAGTATGTTATGTATGACTGATGAGTGACAGGTTAGGAATGTATGGCATTATGTTTATTTCTATATATTTTTTCAAATTGGGTTCAAACATAGTAGTCAAAAGGAGTGCCTTACAGGATTTGGGTCGTGTGCGAATGGGGGGGTTCCCAGAAAATTTCACTGCAGTTTCAATTACATCAAGCACCGAGCAGTTTCAAGTCCAAAGCTAATGCTGTCAAGGAAAGGCTTTCCCCAATTCAGTGTCCCTGCCTAGTTATTAAGAATGCAGGGAGGGGAGCGACCGTGCTTGGATTTTTTAGATACAATATTTTCTGACATATCTGTACAAACCCGCTGCCCTGACAATAAAATTCCAAACATATTTAAAGAGTTATAGTTAAATCTGAGGTGCGTGATTCTTCAATACAAAAAACGTGAACAGAAGGAGAGTTTAAATGTTAGCCCCAGCTTTGTAAGTCTCACAATCCCTCACACACAATTATCATATTCATGGTTTAGGTGCATGTACAGCGTTGTCACTGATATAGATTCTTGCTTCTGTTTTTGCGTTCTATACAAAATGTTATACAGTAGATTTAGATGTAGACAGTGCACAGCCGTCCAGTGTTAATTCTTTCCAAGAATTGCTGCAATTACCCACATACTTTATGGTGGCCGAAATAAGTTTACTACAAGAAAAAGTCAGGTAAAACTAGTATAAATAAAATAATATTCATAAATAATTATGTAACAATTCCATAAAAGACTGTGAGCAGTGCATTTTCAACACACGGGAGGAAGCACCGTCAAAAACCAGGTAAAAAGTAAACACAAAAACAAATTACATTATTTAGCAAGATCTCTGTTAAATTTGCAAACCATTGCTTTTCGTAATATCCCGACATTGTTAAGAATTGGGCTTGTTCTGATTAAATGAAAGGAAAATCAATAGAAAATCAATAAGTCCAGGACAGCATGAGCAAATTGCGTACCTTCCAATTGGCCAGCTTCTGGAATTCAATGATCTTAATGAACCCTCCCATTAGAATTCCTAGAGAGAACAAAGAAACACTGTTAAGCAAAACACCACGACTGTTTAAACTTTTATCACATCATTAAAATTTCAAGCTCTGGGAAAGTAAAAATACTGCAAACCTAAGTCTGTGTGCGCTATTTTGGTTGTAAAAAGCAATGGTGATTTGGCATTCCGTCCAATTCAGTAAAAGTGTTTAAAATAGATTTGTCATTGAGAGTGTCCCCTTGAGCTCCGAGCTCTCATGTAAGACTCACTAGATAAAGACATTAATTAAAAACCTGCGGTGAGGACTAGAAAAACATGTGTAACGGACATAAAGAGAGATGACAAGGTATAATTGCAGCTAAAGCATGAAATATATTACGTCGGAGGCAGATGTCAGCCCAGAGAGGACAGGCATAGAGCAAAGGAAACACACACAAAGAAAAAGGAAACCACAAGGAACTTCCTGATTTGTTCGACTGTTATCTTTGTGGAGCAGAAAACGCTAATGTCAAAAACCCAAGGCACCAATCAGGAAAAAACTAAGAAAATGCTGCTGCCACAGAGGGCAAAAAACATCATACAAAAAGTTTATAATGTAAAATGTTCAATTAAAATGATTAATACACAAACTGCTACTTTATTATATTTGTATATCAGGCACTTATGCTGACCAAAACATTAAAAACATTGCACACATTGGTTTGAAAAACGGACATATTTTAATTAAATCTATTTTTTTCCATAAATATTTTACTCACCAAGAGAAACGACAGCAACACTTTCAGGAAGAAAATGCAGCTTGAACTTAATAAGAAGGTGCACCAATATGATGCAGATACCTGTGGAGAGGGAGAGGAAAAATGTGTAGAGATGATCAATGGTCTTGGTCCTTCTTATCTTTCAGAACTGTTTTTACCTTATGAACCTTCACAGCCCCTTCGCTCCTCCGGGCGGGGTGTATGTGTGCGTGTGTGTGTGTTGTATATATATATATATATATATATATATATATATATATAGATGTATGATGCGGGGCGTATTGCATTAAATGTTGTAATCTGTAAAGCACTTTGTGATACCTTTCGGTATGAAAAGCGCTTTATTGTATTGATTGATTGATTGATTGATCCATAAAGTCAAATTTCAAAGTTACTGTCAAATAATTGTTCTGTTCAAACACAATTTTAAAAACTGAACTACTACTTGGCTAATAATTCTGCATGCAGTGCAGTGTGCTGTAACACAACTTTGCAGATACAATTATTCATAATTTATGGCCTAGGCAAAACTCTTGTGGTTAAAATGTGGAAGAACAAAACTGTATAATGGGCACTTTGTGTGAGGTTCTTTGTGGTGTTTTTACATAATAACCACATCCTTTAGAGTATCTTGTCCATTTTCTCTCAAACAGGAATCACTGCCAACACTTCAGATTTAACAAAAAAATTAAGTGCCTCCACATTTCCGGCCATCTTTTTATTGGCCATAATACTTTGGGAAAAGTGGTAAATAATGTGTTTTGTTTGTCTGTCAGAGCGTACATTGTCGATACAAGAAAATACCTACCAATAACCAACAGACTGAAAAATATTGTCAGCCCACTGGATTGCTCTTCTTCCTGTGCCTTGACTCCAGTCTGCACTGGGAGAATTGGCTTAGCAGTTGGGGGTGGCAAGGTACTTGGTTTGTTGCTTGTTGTTAAATGAAGGGTCCCATTGTTGTTGACATCCGTGTCATTTGATTTGCTGCAGAAAGACAGACGGAATCAACAAATGGATACATTTTTCAGAGAGCATGCTCATTATGATGATCATCATCATTACTGTTACTAATATTAATATTATTACACAAACAGCAGCTACATTGAAGTTTGGGGAATTAGAAACAGGGAAGGCTACATAATTTTATCAATATAAAATTTAAAACAACCAAGATTAGAAATGATCTACGTTGCAGTACTGTACAAACTGGGACTTCAACACAAGGAGTCAGCTGGAGCGAGCGTTCATGAATACAGACAGATTCAGTACAGAAATTAACCTCTCAAACCTGGCAGGCTGTCCGTCCTTGAGTTCTTCGCCTTCGTGTTTATCGTTTTCTTCATTATTTATTGATACAGACTGTTTTTTAACGGTATCAAAATGCTCATCAGCCTCTACAGCTTTCTCCGGCTGTTGCGCTAGCGTACGTGGATTTAGCAGCAGCAACATAACAAATGATAGCAAGACAACACTACGAAAGCCTTGCATCGTGACACAGCTTCTTCTTCTTCTTCTTCTTGATATGTTTTACCACTTAAATAGACGTTTAATAAGTAAAAGTGCTGCTTGTTCCATGTCGACAGGTCCGTGTATCATCGCTACTTCAGTTCCTGGTCAGGTGCTTGTGGGAACATGTAGTCCTGTTGTGCAATAACAAATGTCACATTGTACGTTTGAAAACTAAAAAGACAATTAATAATGGGCACAGTATTTCGGTAATTACTGAACGAGAATGCGAAAAAACAAAACTATGTGTTTGCGGTTGAGCTGATCCGACGGGGTGAGTTTCCAGCCACACATGAAACTACATTTTCCATGAGTCATTGCAGGTGATCGACGCATTCCGGTCTGTGTAGTTTTCTATGAAGCCTCTTCATGCCTCTGAAGCGGCTATTTCTTTTCTTTTTTTGTTAATGCAGGGAATCTGGATCACACCTAAACGTTACCTTGACAGAAAATTAATAAAAAAATAACATTTTCAAACTGGTCTACGTGTGATCAAGAGCGCAAACATGCAGGAGTCATGGTAACGCGTAGCTGTTCAAAGATAGGTACAAAATTAACTTCTTTCTCGCGGGGTCCCCTAACGTGAAGCATGTGCCTCCTTGTTGGGTGCTGCCGTGAGAGCGACATGGATGGTTAACGCCCACTCACAGGAATTGCTCTTTTTTTTTTTTTTTGCGAAGGAGAAGCTTCATTCATAGGGCTGGTAGGCGGGTAGGCGAACCACAGGAGCGGCAGTACACCATCAGCCACATACGAATCTTACGAGCTGAATGAGGGTTCTATTTCCTGAATAGGTGTCGATTCTGCCGAATGGATTTGTGACATTTTACTCTCAGAAATCAACCGACACCATCGCTCCAGGATGGGTTCTCAATGTCCTCATTAATTTGGAGGTCTTCTCCAGTGTTCGACCTGCCGCGGAATTAGACCGACTTCCTCGCCAGACGACGCCGCCGCCGCCGCTGCTGCTGTGTTTCTTTGCTGCCGCAGACCTCTCACTGTACTCGGCTCATTTCACCCAGACTCTCCGCGGCGAATAGGACCCCATTTGCTCTGGAAATCTGCATCCAACCTGAAACGGCTCCCCCGTCCTTGCAGATACGTGCCCGCGTGCGCGTGTGCCTGTGCTGCCTGTATGATGCCGACACATATGCGGATTCGGAGAAGGTCATTCCTTGGGCTTTTATTCCTTTTCTCACTGTCCACCTCCGCACTGTATTTCATCTACTCTGCACCTGGGATCGGTGAGTAAACGCAAACGCAAATGTGCTAATTATTGTATTTAAATGGTCGTAATTGAGGACGCGCTTGTTTCCATGCGCTGTTAAGTCATGTTTGACAGCTCGCCCCCCCAGCGTAGTCAAGGGAAGGGTCCATGCGTCGGTACTCAGCTGCGATCGGTTCTAATCGATATTTTGTATGCTTTAACTCGATCCTTTAATAACATTGTAGCTCTCTGAAATTGCAGCTACTAACTATGAGTATTATGCCACTGTAATTACTGTAAGTAGGCCCAAAAAGCTGTCATTAAATGTCTGGAGTGGACAGAGGATCTCAAGCTATGATATGTGGTCACAGGCCTTTAAGTTTAGCTATGTTGGGACATTTTGAAAATCTGAAGAAGGCTCATTTGTCATCGTTTGTCAGAGTCGCATAATTGCATTGTTGTTGTCTCAAATGAAGTAAGCACAGCTTTAGGTCAAACCGCCCCGAAACTACATTTCACAATAATGGTATCTGGCATGTCATTGGCTATGTTAGACGTCCTGAATGCTTTTAGCGATGACTGCATCAAAAGTGCTTGATCACCGTTTTCCTACTCACGCTCTTCCCTGTGAGTCAAGGCTATCATCTCTGCTGAGTGGCCTATAGTCCACCCTCCTCTATTGGTCAGTAGGCTGTGTTATGTCGTCATTGTCATTAATGATAGGCAGCAGTGTGATGTTTGGATTACCTTGGAAGTGGGCGTTGCATGCACCTGACTGTGCTTGAAACTGTGCCAGCTGAAGTACAGGTGATGGCCAAAAAGACGGGGAAAAAAGGACCAAACAGTAGCATATAAAAAATAAACAATCAACAGTCTTTGTTGTAAGTCACAAGGTATCACAAAAAATGTTGAGACCTTGGCACTGGTTTTGTAGTCAGGAAATCATGTTCAGCCCAGTAGGGGATTTTCCTAACCTGACGGCCAAATACCGAGGGCCTGTTTGTGGTCTGTGCAATGTTTTTGTTTTGTTTTTAATACCACTTCATTTATGATTGAAAATGGAGGCCTGGACCTCTTGTGTTTTTAGAATAGCCATCGACCCATTCATACCTTTTACCTGTTGACAATGTAATCAATAACAGGATCAATTCTTCTACAGCGCACACCCCACTGACAGGAATAGCAGCACTGCAATGATTCTTTGAAATGTGAAACAAATGGGGAGATGAATTGTTGGGGGACAAACAATTCGTCTTTTACTCACTGCTGCTCTCGCAGATACTGTATATGGATGTCATTTAGGAGCTGACCATAAGAACGGCATTTTCCCACTGTGCTGTACTTGCCAATAGCTTTTAGCACTGGTTCAACTGCTAGTTCAAGAATCAAACAAGACCCGCTCTCTTCATTATTGATGATAACAAGCAGAAAGGGCCACTTCAGCTACTGTTAATAAAAGCTACTGTTTATTTTTTATTTCTTTACACTTGGAGAAGCAGATGGAGAGACTGCATGCAGGGAAAAGAACATTTCAAAAATGACTTCCTGGCAGTGCCGTTAAATCATTGCTTTAAGTGAGAATTTTTGAATCGCTGCGGTTAGATGTCCCATTGTGCTGTGTGTTACAGGAAACTGAGCTGGTATGGGGGGGTGGGGGGAGCACCGAAGCACATGTGCTCTATTTTCTGTGTGTTATGGTGATTTTAATACACTAAATGTAATCTACTGTATATAATGGATACAATCTTAAGAATCCATTTAAGTCTAAAATGTTTAGAATCTTAACAAAAAAACACTGTGCACTCGAGTCATTTCTTTGTTTGACCGAGAAGAGTAAATGGCATTTGAAATAGGCATTTTCAAGTGCAACTTGCAAAAGTCTATGTTGGAATTTGTGATTGGGTTAAGTCCTGTGCTGATAGACAGGTAAACTTTAGCACAGACGTGATCAGGTCCCTTTTTGTTTAGGCGCTAAAAAATAATATTTGCTGAACCTTGTTTTACTCTTGATTTGGTCCTTGTTAATTACCTTGTTAATTTGATGTTAAGGCCTGGACATGGTTTATGTCGAGATATTTAATAAAGTTTTATCTCCCACAGAAAGTTGGTAAATTACTATTGAATGGAATAGTTTTAATCAACATAGTTCTTAAATAGTAAGGGCTGCAATTATTAACATATCTTCTCCAAACAACAACATATCTGATCTCTTTAGGACTTTTTAAAATAAAATAATAATAATAAAAACCACTACAACTCTAGTCCACAACAAGCACTCTGAATGCATGCAACGTGTAAGTTTAGCAGTTCAGTGATCTCTCAAACATTACAACCTCTAGACTAGACGTGTTTTAAAAGGTGCACTGTGGGGATTATATTGCTTCTGCAAATCTAATTGAAATTGCATTAATTGTCAAATAATAATAATTACCAATATAACATTTTGAATGTTTTTGAGCCACAATATTTGGGGCAAACTGTCTTTGGGTTTATTGGAAAAAGGTGGAGGATGAAAGGAATTAGCTGAGCTGGTTTACACACGAGGGGAACCCAGCTACAGCACCTGTACAGGGCTTCCTCTCGCTGCCGTATACCCAGGTGGTGGAGAGCTTCATGCCCCACTTTTGCCACATGATTTCTCTGTGTCGGATGCTGTGGCCTTTACTGCCCTGAGCGTGGATGCTGAGTATTGCAGGAGGGAAAGCCAGCCCACAGCTGGGCCTGATATGAGCAGTTCATTTAATTAAAACATGAGAGAATCCCTCTGGAATGAACAGAAGGGAAGATGAACACACACCATTTATAGTTTGACATGCACACACACACGTCCAGGTCCAGAGAGACGAGAAGGAGAAGGTACTGGCCTTATGGGACAACATTGCCATTGCTTCCCAATACAAATCAGTGCTGCATATGCAGCAATGTTGTTCAGCAAGAGATGTTACCGTATTTCTAAAAGGAGATCTTGCTTTAGTGTTATAAGAATTAATACATCTCTCACTGAATGAAAATAACATGGGTAAAAATCTGAACCAGCAGCTGTCTTCAGCATCGAAGCAATGTGCAAGCCTCTGCTACACTCTGGTTTTGGCTAACTATTAACTTGTACAAATTAGCATACGGCAGAGTGAAACCAAACATTTCTGACCTCAAAGACAAGCATGTGTCTATTCTATTGTGTATCTATCAACTTGTTAAATTTACTGACCGCTTAAAGCCTTGCTGCGTACCATTTCAGAAAAATAAATAGAATAATACATTTAATTCCTGGTGTTTTTGTTAAACACCTATAAAAACAGGCATCTTTACATTAGGCTTGACAGTTTGAAAGGTCCCCTTTCAAACTGTCTGTGTCAAGCAGAGCATTAGGAGTTTTTACTCTTGTGTCATAGTAACGCGTGATCTGGAATCCTCCACAGTGTTTTAAAGTGTCGGTTTGAAAAAGCTGCAGAAACTTCCTGTGTCACTGCACACTTTGTAGCCATATTGGCCTGATCCTGACCCTGATAGCATTTGAATGCTAATTTGTGTCAAAACTGGCCCAAGATCAGAGTTGTCCGACATGAAGAACATCCCAGAGAAGTGTGTGTAGCGTCTCAGGTGTCCAGGACTTATCCATTATTGTAGAGATTTTCAGATATCATCGACTTGACTGAGTTGACTTCAGTCTTTTTTGACTGAAAGAGTAAGGAGAAGTGTCTGCAGATAGAAGCGAAATGCCCTCACCTCGAATCAACACAGTCCAGTCGACAGTATTTGAAAATGTCTACTACAATTCCACAGAAGATTATGAAGTCATGCAATGCATCCCAATAACAACTAAACTAGAATCACTACTTTTGGAGCATGACCGCTGGAAATGTGTTTCAAAATAATGGCAACCCCTGCCTTAACCAAGTGCAGTTTCTCCAGTTCAGCTTTACCCAGATCCATAAGGTCAGCCTATAGGCCAGTGTAACGCTTCATTTGAAATCTAAGATGTACAAAACTCCATCCATCCATCTTCTTCTTCCACTTGTCCGTTTCTGAGTCGTGGGGAAAGCCGTCCGCGCTGCCCATATCACATTGCACCAGCCCCTATGGCTCCTCCTGCAGGTGGTGGGTCCACAGAAGGACGACCTCATGATTAAATGGGCCTGTTGGTCTCTCATAAGGGGCTTCTGAACCGCTCTTTGTCTGACCCGTCACTAAGGACCCGTTTGCCCTGGGAGAACTCATCTAAACAAAAATTATACATTTTTTGCATTTTCGTCAAATTTTTCCAATCCAATCTTTATTTATAGAGGGCATTAAAAACAACATAGTCGACATTTCTGCCACATTTTCATCACGTTTTGTTACTTTTCTGTTGCTCTTTTGTTGTGTTTTTGTCACACATTTTTGTTGCTCTTTTGTTGCATTTTCATCCTCATGTTCTCTTTGGACGCTATTCTCAAGAAGCTTTTAGATTTAGGTAAAGCCAAACTGGAGAAAATGTGCTCTGTTAAGGCGGGGGTTACAAGGTTAATGCTCCTTTTACGTCTCTTCTAGCACAACACATAAACGGTTTAAGCTTCCTGTGATTGCAAAATGTTATGGGTTTAGTCACAAGCGCTGACGGGCAGCAAGGCCCGCCCACTCATTGTATATGTCCCAATGCTTCACAATGTTTACCATGTATGTATGCAGGAGCACCTTTGTTTAGGCTGTCCCGCTCTGCTGTCCCCATCCTCCACCTGGCTAATTGGTCCATCTATTTTAAACCAGTCAACTTCCTTTGGGCTAATTTCCAACGTCCAACGGGATGGTCAGCATGAGTGCAATATTAACTTGGTGCCAGCCAGTCATGGCTTCTTTTAGACTAAAACAAGAAGGCTATAAATTATTGACACTCACTGTATTATTTCTCTGAGCTATTTTATATCGGGGTATATATTCAAACATGCAATATGTTGATGAATATTGTGATACAAAAAGGACTTGTTTTTTCACAATATTCAAAGGCTTTCTGTGGGAAGAGAAGGGTCTAAATGCAGCCGATGGAGGGGCACTTGTTCAATGGAGCTCCACTTTTCCACAGGAAATGACGTATACATTGAAAAACTAAGGCAAGGCAAGGCAACTTTATTTATACCGCGCATTTCGTACACAAGGCAACTCAATGTAACCCTGATCCTAACCTTAAGGATAGTGGAGTTTACTAAAAGTGTTTTATTGAGAAGAACTTAAATAAATGTAGCGGGGAAAAAGTGGAGGTGACATCATTTGATTTGAATATTTTTGATTAGAATATTTTATTTCGAGCTACACAACACCGGCACAAAAGCGAGATATTAAAAAAAACAAAAAACATTCTAGCTCAAAAAGGAGTGGGAAGAAGACAAGCTTATTGACTCCCACCCCCTATTAATATACTTAAATAATAATGTGGTTGCAACAATAGCAATGTTTAGTCCGTATTGTCTTACTAAACAATTAACATTTCCTGCGGAGGTCTGGAGCTCCACTGATCACGTGACTCTCCATCGGCTACGTTTACACCCTCTACACATTTCAGGTTTTGCGTTACCATATGATATCATATAATGCATAAATAAACATGCCAGTAATACCACAACAAAGGCCAATTTTGCAAAAGCTCATCACAATGAAGCCTTAGGAAGATGAGCTAATTTGCCTCGTAGTCAAAGCAGAGCAGCATAATCCCCATGGGAACAAGCTGGTGATGTCCTGCTTCGAGCAAAGTTACAAGTTCGGTTTTAGGAGAGGCGAGCTGGTTCACATTAAAGATGGGTGATTTTTTTTCTTTTTTAACCAATAATATTACCTGTAATGAAAATTATGTTTATTATTATTATTATTATTATTATTATTTGTTGAAATGTTTCACTGCATGGCATTATTATTATTATTATTATTATTGTATAAAAGCTGTGGATAAGCCCAGTAAATGCACTTCTAATGTCAACATGTAACATGGTTGATATGTACATTTAGTATCACCACAACAGCTCTTGTTAAGGTCTCACGTTTGACATTTCCACTGCAGTTGCCATGGTTCCCTGCATGCACCCTTAAGACTGTCTCCTTTTTTTTTTTTTTTTTTTTACTGTCCAAGCAACCGTGGAAAGATGCCATTCTCGTTTCCCTAAGAAACCAATATTAATGTCACTTGGGACAGGGCCACTGGTGCGTCAGACATCTACACCCTGCATTTGTTACAATCTGCATTTCA
Organism: Proterorhinus semilunaris; assembly: GCA_021464625.1. Classification (NCBI taxonomy): domain Eukaryota; kingdom Metazoa; phylum Chordata; class Actinopteri; order Gobiiformes; family Gobiidae; genus Proterorhinus; species Proterorhinus semilunaris. The sequence continues at coordinate 20,862,216 of CM038347.1, forward strand.
GTAGTATTGTGTTAAACTTAGAACCTTATTATGAGAGTCTGGAATAATGTCAACACTAATTAAAGCTTGTGTTTTGAGGGGTGAAAGAAAAGTGGTGCAAAAGAAGATTTGGCTACATCTGGGTGAACGTGTCAAACATTTCCATCCAATGATTTATGTTTCTGTATTTATTTAAATTGGCCATGACATACTTTATACAGAAATCCCAGAAACCTTTAGCACCACTTAATTAGTGTTCTCCATTTCGCCGATATTTCATACAAACATAAAGTGAAAGGTTTTGTGTTAGACTAGTGTAAATTCCCTGGCAGACTGGGAGGTAAAGCGATGTACTGTACATGTGCACAATCCAAGGCCATGTGACTCTAAATACTCTATTAACAATGGAATTTGGTTTAAGATCAATAGACTGGTGGTTCATTGCACCTTGTGAGTCAGTCCTCTACAGCCCTTCATTGACCGCGTGATTCCCCGCCCCTCATGCTCTTAGTTACACACAACACTTAATTATAATCTTTAGATACTAGAACTAGGGCTCCAACTAACGATTATTTTGTAATCGATTCATCTATCAATAATTTTTTACAATCAATCGATGAATCGCTTGGTTGTGAATGGTGTAGGAAAATTGTATTTTTTCAATTCTTTTTATCACATAAAGCTAAAGTGGCGCCGCTTGAGGATGTGTTGATGGAGTAAACTTAAAGTAAATGTTTATTGGAAGCTCTAATTCTGCTTTCTGATTGGATGAGACACAGACAGATAATTATGAAATTTACAGTGTACAAAACACTGTAGACCCTAACTGTAAAAACAAAGTAGGTTTTAATAAAAAAGACTACATTTTCATGTGATTTTTGCTCAATTTTAGTCTGTGTGAACCAGAAAACGATTAATCGATTACTAAAATAGTTTGTCGACTATTTCAATAATCGATTAGTTGTTGATTAATCGATTAGTTGTTTCAGCCCTCTAAAACTATAGTAAGCATTTAAGTGAAGAAAACAATCAAAGGGGTACGTTCATTATTATATATATATATATATATAGAGAGAGAGATTTTAAAATGTAAAATACTGGAGTTTGTTTTTTTCCACATAAAAGCATTTATGCCTTTTTAAATGTGAAAATCATGGTAAAACTACAAGTACCCATGTCTTGAGTAGGCTCAAAGATAAATGTAAACTTTAGCCAATTAGCAGATCTCCCTCATGAAGCCCATTAGTTAAGATTTCTTATTACTGTTTGAGCCCAATAGACCGAGGGGTTCCCACATCTTTAAATGCTAAGAAAGTGTGTGAGGCTGCTTTATACTAACTTGTGTGAACCCATAAAATCAGATAATTTGTATTAACTTTTTAATGATCTATAACTTACTCATGTTGTGCCCATTTGACGTTTTACTGCTTTATACTAACAGGAAACCAACCGTAAAAAAGTTTGTAGTCGCTATCTGTCTGTGTGATAAAACATAGCAGTCTGTTTAAATTTACCCAAGTCCCTTTGCGGAAAACGTCTGAACTCTGTTGTAAATATTTTAACAAGACCTTTTTTGTCTTTAAACCTAAATGTGATAAGTTGATCCTGACGTAAAACACTATTACTTTTTAGTTTCTGTTGGGATTTCTGTCTGTTGACACAAACACTTAAATCCCTGTCTATTACGTCACATTCTTCTGAAGTAGCTGCCTCTCATGCTGTTGTATTTGCTCAGCCATCGCTCTTAATCATTGCTTGAAATTGATCCACTCCATGGTGTGCAAACAGAACTCATTGTGCACAGGGATAACGATAACCTTGTTTTTTCTAAGCACGTTGTAAGTTCAGTTCTTCTTATATAATCATTGGCTCACGTGACTTCTGCGTGGAATGGCACTTGTGTAAAATAGCATCTTCTCAGAACATACTCTTGCATTTAGCCACACATGCAATGGAAACATGGCATGACTGTAAGTAAGTACTTTATTTGTCAGCGCACAAGCGTACAACAAAATTGTGTTCAGGTGTTAGTCCTGAGCCAATACGACTGAGCTGTGCTGCCATTGTGGGCCAACCTGACGTGCATGTTTTTGGAGGTAGAGGAAAACCGTAGCATCTTGAGGAGACCTGGCTGGCTGCCTTCAGTGCTCCTTTGAAACGGTGCACTGCCTCCTGTCCCTGTTTCAGGGCGTGGTGTTCTGCACTGGTCAGCTCCTTCCTCTTCCTCCTGCGCAACTCCCTCCGCTCCACAACAGTCTTTCATCATCTTCTGGGAAAAGCTTAGCAGTTATATGTATGTATATTATGAAAAAGCAGATGACCCACTTATCTGTATTTTTCTACCTTTTTCTGTGTGGTGTTGTCGCACATCTTCTCACACGCAGTGACTTGCATACTGATATGGCCCTCTTTTACACCTGATGGCCTTCCTGGGTTAATACTTCCATTTATCTGCAACGAACCAATGCATGATGGACAGTGACTCGTGTTCACTTGCGAGTGACTTGGCTTCTAAATTAAGTTTAATATAATATGGCAAGGCAAGGCAAGGCAAGTTTATTTATACCGCGCATTTCGTACACAAGGCAACTCAATGCGCCCTAATATGTGTGATGTTACTGTATCAACTCAACTTGTCCAGATCAGTCCCTCAACTGCACATCCTAATTGCATCCATGTGACATTATAATTTTCGTAAGAGCTATAGATTAATTTTGAGGTCGCAGACTTGCCAGTTCTATGGTAGAAGTTGACTTTTATGCTGCGTTTCGTTTACACATAAGCACGATGCGTTACGAATGGCATTTTTCCGTCATTCGTGACGTTCGTGACGTGACTTAACGCATCTCAACGGGATTCTTAACAGAACGCATCAGTTCGTGACATTCGTGACGTTCGTGGAGAAAGTTTTTGTCTGTCAAAAAATCTTCCACGAATGTCACGAATCACCCTCTGTTCGCGGAGTTCGCAACGGAGCGTGTCCTTTCGCGAGGAGTAGTGGCGCTTCGTAATTCAGCGTGAGAGCATTCGTAGAGCATTCGTAGAGCATTCGTGGAGCAGAATCACTGTTTTTACGCTCAAAATGGACAGAACCCCACGCTACGCCCAAAGTAAATGTTGGTACCTGCAGTGGCTACGCCAAGGAAAAGTGTCACAAAGTCGGCCAATCCGCGCTCCAAGCCACGGACAGCACCTGAAGAAACACTTTCAGCACCCCGAGCCACTGCCGCTCCTCGGGGTGCTGAAAGTGTTTCTTCCTCCTGCGGTCGTACCTGATGTTCGGGAGTTGGAGCCAGACGTGCCCAATGACTCAGGGGAGAGCACGGCCTCTGCTCCGCCTCCAACCCGGTGGAAGAAGATCACTCCACATTCGCCCAATTCTTGACAGATTTCGGACAGAACGCGAATATTCCTAGTGACCCGTAACAGCCCGTGGCACCGCGCAACACCACGCAGCAGCGCGCAACACCACGCAGCAGCGCGCAACACCACGCAGCAGCGCTGGACGCATATTCGTGACCGTGCGTAATAATTCGTGCCATTAATCGTAACGCGTAGTAACAGGTCGCAACAGTTAGTGGCGGCGCGTGAAACCCCGACCCCGAATCATCAAATTCGTGATCCTTGGCCACGAATGTGCATTTGTGGCATTCGTAACGCATCGTGCTTATGTGTAAACGCAGCATTACACATAAGCACGATGCGTTACGAATGCCACAAATGCACATTCGTGGCCAAGGATCACGAATTTGATGATTCGGGGTCGAGGTTTCACGCGCCGCCACTAACTGTTGCGACCTGTTACTACGCGTTACGATTAATGGCACGAATTATTACGCACGGTCACGAATAGGCGTCCCGCGCTGCTGCGTGGTGTTGCGCGCTGCTGCGTGGTGTCCCGCGCTGCCACGGGCTGTTACGGGTCACTAGGAATATTCGCGTTCTGTCCGAAATCTGTCAAGAATTGGGCGAAAGTGGAGTGATCTTCTTCCACCGGGTTGGAGGCGGAGCAGAGGCCGTGCTCTCCCCTGAGTCATTGGGCTCGTCTGGCTCCAACTCCCGAACATCAGGTACGAAGCAGGAGGAAGAAACACTTTCAGCACCCCGAGGAGCGGCAGTGGCTCGGGGTGCTGAAAGTGTTTCTTCAGGTGCTGTCCGTGGCTTGGAGCGCGGATTGGCCGACTTTGTGACACTTTTCCTTGGCGTAGCTACTGCAGGTACCAACATTTACTTTGGGCTTAGCGTGGGTTTCTGTCCATTTTGAGCGTGAAAACAGTGATTCTGCTCCACGAATGCTCCACGAATGCTCCACGAATGCTCTCACGCTGAATTACGAAGCGCCACTACGCATCACGAAAGGACACGCTCCGTTGCGAACTCCACGAACAGAGGGTGATTCGTGACATTCGTGGAAGATTTTTTGACAGACAAAAACTTTCTCCACGAACGTCACGAATGTCACGAACTGATGCGTTCTGTTAAGAATCCCATTGAGATGCGTTAAGTCACGTCACGAACGTCACGAATGACGGAAAAATGCCATTCGTAACGCATCGTGTTTATGTGTAAACGCAGCATTAAGTGCCAAAATGCAGATGTTTAGATTTAGGTTTATGTTTAAGGAAGCCAATTACTGTTAGTCTTTTCTTTTCTTTTTTTAAGCAACTGCATTATTAATTGATTGTTGTTAATGGAAAGAATTTTAAGACACAAGATTAATTTGGCAATGTGGTGGTGCGGTCAAATCCCTAACAACAATGATGGGGTCCAACATTTCGGTCATAGAGTTGAATAGGCCTCTATCCTCTGTATGAATGTATAACATCAACTCTAAAATGTCGTGAATGCAAGTATATGTAAGATGACCAGCACCTCTTCTAGCCTCTGAGACAGATGGCGGAGCGGTGGAGGTGAGAAGAGGAGATTGTGCGGAGGGACTCCGGTCACAGATACAATGGCAGTCGTGTGTTTAGTCCACTAATTATATATGTAACCTAATCATCCTGAGGAGAATCCCCTTCTCTGCCAACCTGGTCTGAGGCCGCATTTGTTGTTGAGAATGTAACCGTGGTTACCCGAGTCATGTGTTCGATAAGACACTGAGGTAGACTACAGAAACGCATTGTGACGACAGGTGCAGTTCCCGATAACGGGTGACGTAATACATGCACCGACTGTATCATGTTTACTTGTTCAGTTGTGAAAACAAGCAGGACAAACTGAGTGTCCGCAGCTAAGAAAATAATAATTTGCAAAATTCTCTGTCTACCATCAGTATATTGTGAAATTGACCAAGATTGTCGATTTAACATTCAGTGTTTTAAAATGTAATTGGTGTGATTGTTGATTGACTGATCTGCAGATTTCCCTTCCAATACAGAATCTTTCGGAAATCAGTGCTGGGCAACACTGAACTGAAATAAAATAACATTATTATTTTGTACTTCTTTGTTCTGTTCTCATTAAGAATTGTGTTATATTTCCTCCCATTTTTTTTTCTGAGAGGGCTATATTGTCCGACAGTTTCTCAAAATGTTGTCTCACTCTCTAGAGTCTAGAACAATCCTGTTTACTGCGCTGCTCTGCGCTCACATGCCCTGCTATTAAATACTGACATTGTAAGATTGATTTATAAAATATTGCTTATTTGCTTCCACTACGGCTGCTGTGGTTTTTAAAATCCGCATAAAACCTACACAAAAGGTTCTCATTAGAAGCAGTTGCTATAGTTTCCATTAGACCAACAATGCTTGCTCTCAGGTGTCTACATCAGCACTTTGGCTATCATGGCAGGACATAAAAGAAGACTTATTAGAAGTGGCTTTAATAAATTCTCAGTGGGCTCAAGTTGATTATCAAGGCACTGATGCATCCTGATTCCTGCATGGCTTCTATGGTTCTAATGCTAAACGTATAGGCTTCTGAAGAGCTTTGCAGATGTAGAGGGTCACATATTTATTTCCAGGCATATTCAATAGCAAAACATTTACATACACTATAGCAGTGTTAATTTCGTCGACTACAATTTTTAGTCTTAATTTTAGTCAAAGTGATATTTTAGTCGACTAAACAAAAATGAAAAGGAGAGACTAATATCATCCAAACCTCTATTGACCGTCTGAAAGAGCAGCTCCATGAAGCAGAGGACCTTGATTAAATATGATTATAATGAATATTATTAATACAAAGTTGACTAAATTTGTCTTAAATTTAGTCAACTAAATTGACTTGCAATTTTAGTCGACTAAATCTCGACTAAAATTGAAGATATTTTTTTGACTAAAACTCGACTAAAATTGAATTACATTTTTGTCAAAAGACTAAGACTAAAACTAAATTAAAATATGTTGTCAAAATTAACACTGCACTATAGAAAGAGAGTCTTTCTAAGAATAAAGAATTGAAATGGTTATAGTAAAATTAGGTGCTTGGCAGAAGTTCTGCAACGTATAGAAGCAGCAGTTTGGTAATCATTGGTTATAGTAGTGGCTTCAGAACATTTATTCAAATAGGTTTTTCAAGTATAGATATTAGACGAGGTAATATTTAGGCCTACCTAATACAAGTTTCCTACCAGTGACGGACTTTGGCTTTAGCAGTTTTGATAGCATAAATAATGACTTCATGGTATTTGTATAAGGAGTAGTCTTAGCCTTGCTGATGAAACTAGAAGTTGCAACCCCTTAATTTGGTTTGTCAACGGGAGTCACTCAAGTCACTTACAGCTGTGTAAAGGCTTTATGTGAGACCTCACATTGACAATAGCCTTATATGGTCATTAGAGACTCATGGTTTTCAGAAACTCACAAATGCCAGATATGGACAAATAAAAAACAGGCGGAAATGCATGGCTAAGAGGTTAGAGGCATATTACTGTTGTTTTTCATCAAAACTGCTCCATTGACAATGAGCTGTCACATCAGTCAGACTCAGTCACATTGTGATGATGACAATGAGGTTTGGTGATTAGACTGGGCTATGATCTTGGATAAGAAGATACTCTTTGCTCAATGGCTTACAGTAACATTAGTCATATGTCATAGTGACTCTGGAAGCTTTGGTTGTCTAGAAATGTAGGTGCTTTTATCAAATCATCAAGTGTTTTCCAAACTGACTTAGTTTAAAAAAAAAGAGGAGATAATAATTTGAATGATAATTTGAATAAAAATAATTTAAATGATGATTGGGCTGGTGCAATGTGATTTGGGCAGCTCCAACAGCTGCCCCCACGACCCGGCAATGAATGGATGGATTAAATAATAATGTTTTATTTAAAAAAATATATATATATTATTACAACTTTTATGTAGAAACGTCGTGCCCGAAGGCATTGACGGCTGGGTTCTTGCATATTAAAACATAGTATCAAAAATCAGCCTATGCTTAATTTTCAAATAATTGGTAACTTAAATCCTGAAGAACTAAGTAGATATTGCTGTGGTTGAAAATGGCATTGACAACATTTTTAGCCTGAGCAATAATTAACAGCAATTGCCTCTATCTATGTCCATTGTCCAAAACTTGCGGTCATAAAATCTTTATTGATCTATAAAAACAGGCAACATGAAAGCATTAAGAGCTTTCAGTTCAAAAGTGATCTTATTTCCTGGATTTGAAGTCATTCAAATATTTATAGATGTACTTTGGTTAGTATGAAGTAAAGTCATTGCATCACATTCTAGTCCTAATTTCCTTTTTTGAATTTTAGATTGAAGAAGTGAACTGTTGCCTATCTTCTTCTTTTTTTTTTTTTTTTTTTACTTTGAACTCAGATTAGTAACTTGTCTGTGTAGGTTCTCAGTCTTACAGGAGTTGTCCATTTTCAATGGAGGTTCTTGAATCGTCTTCTGTACTCTGTAGTTGAAGTGTCGAACGAAGACGATTCAAGACCCTGCATTGAAGCCAGATTAGTAACATTTGAACAAAGTGCTTACTGCTCTTCACTTTCAGGTTCAAGGTGCAGATAAAGGCTGATTCTTTGACCTCAAGATATGGCTCTGCTGTACCTGAATACTGTAGAGCAGAGCTCTGTTGTCCATTAACAAACTATTGAATATGCAAAGCGCTATAGCTGGGACACAAATCCAGATATTATAATCAAAATACATTTTAACCATTTAGCCAGGTTGTTGCTGCTTTTGATGATTTATTTTCTTTTTAATTTGTTGTCCACCATGGAGCTGAATTAGTGGGGAAAGGGATTTAACCTCAAAGATGGCTCAAATTGATGCCCTCGTGCTTCAAATCCCTATATGTCTAAATGGTAAACCATTTATCATAATTAACAATTTTGTTCTTTTTGTGAGTAGCATATTTAGTTCTTTAAATGTTACAGATTAAAATATATTGAACTGAAAATATAACTATAATTGAATATGTCTGTGTAAGTTCTCAGTCGTACAGGAGTTGTCCATCTTCAATGAAGGTGCTTGATTCATCTTCTGTACTCAGTAATTGAGGTCTTCGAACGTTTCGCCTCTCATCCAAAAGGCTTCGTCAGCGACAAAAGTCCCACTCAGCCCGCAGCTGACTAGTTGTAATGTGCTTTCCTTTTTTTGTAAATCAGTACATTTGAAAATGGATAACAATTTTATTTTAGCATCAAAAATACAATTTCGGTTAAAGAGGTTCTACATAGACGTAATAACCATTGCGAAAATGAAAAAGATTTGGATAATTACCAATACAGTAAACTTAGGACAGCTGTGGCAAACTTTACTTTGGGTGGTGGTCAAATAAATTTGATAAGCACTGCATTTTCAATTATGAAACAAGTGGTTTATTCAAATTCAAAACACTAATGCTTTCCATCTCATTCCTCTAAAATGTCTACTCTAATCCAAACAATGAGCCATCACTTGAAGGCTGTGGACCTGTCTGTTAAAAAACACTTGCCGATAATTGAGACTGACTTGGATTGAATTTTAATTCAACTGAAATGTATTTGATTTGCTCAGCCCTACTCTGTAGGTCATATTGAAACATAAAACATATTCAATATAAACTTATACTAGTTTACAGTTGTGCTGTATTAAATGTCCCTCTGACCTTTCTACAGCTTTTTTAAATTTTATTTAAATCCTACTGTTCATGTAATTTTCTTGAGTGCAATGGTTTCTGTGTTTCTGTGCCATGTATGAAGCCTCAAGGGAACCAAAGCTTCACAAGGGACAGCAAACAGATGGACAGACAGACGAGCACAACTGGACCAATGCTGTCCCTGCTGGTGCATAATATGGCGTTCTGTTTTATCTACAAAATACATTGTAATAAACCAAGTGTTTTGGAGATAAAACTTAAATTAATCTGCATTATCTTATCCCTCAAGTGTTAAAGCAGTACTATGCAACTCTTGCCCCTAGAGGCCATAAGCGATAGCAAGTTGCGATTTTTTTAACTCATTAATTGTCCGTTAGAGTAAATACTATGCTGACAGAAAAGGAAGTGAGAGTGGGATATTGTACATCCAATTACACAATATAAATTATTTTTTTCACTCAAACTTGGCTGTAAATACTGTTTAAAGTGGTGCTAGCCTGCTGTTAGCTTTGCCCGTTAGCCTGTTAGCTTCTTCTTCGTGGTTCCATTAGTGTGTATTGGTTGCTCCGGTCCGGTGGCAGTCAAGTTGCAATTGTGGTTTTCTTGCCAGAGACACCAGGGGTAGATGAAAGACCCCCCAATCATCCCATTAACACTTGTATTACCCCCAGAGGGACTACGAAAAGGATTTATTAAGGTAAACAAGTACTTAGTACTGCTTTAATGTGTTTCAGAGTGACCGCATTCCTACTGCAGTGTAAGTTTATCACTTACAATGATAAATGCTCCACTTCGTCTTTTTAGCTACGATAGCACTATGGACTCACAGCTTGGAGGTTAATCAATTGATTAGTGCCATTGATCCGCAGTGGCTTTTAAAACCGCCTTAAATGTGAATTTGCCTGGCCAGCCGAGCTCCATGCTTTTTCAAAGATGCTTTTTTAAATCAATATAGTCTGGAAACGAGTGTGATCTCCGCGATTTCCCGGTGGGCGTAATTGACAGACGGGATCAACGAATTAGAGAAATGCCGGATATGAGGCAAAAAAGAAAACCAATTTTTATTACAAATTACATTATTAAAAAGAGTTCCGTTTCACAATGGCAAATTAATGTCCACATCTCAATTCAGAAAATCTCTTGTTCAGGGGTAAAATGGCTAGCATATATTTCAGTTGAAAAAATTTGTTTCTTCATTACACCATTTGATGCCGTTTATCTTGTGCCATCTGTTTGCGAAAATAGAGATGAATAGTGTACAGCCAAAATCTGAACTTCTTGTTTTCATAAGGGAACTATATGACAGAGTGTGAAGTTATTGGTATTACACATCTTCTTTATTAGATGTGTCACAAGTTATTAGACTGAAGCCCAATGTAATCCTGCTAGGTAAGTGCTATTACATGTCTATTGTGTACCTTCAAAAACAGATATTTTCTTATTTTGCATCTCTTTCTTTGTGTTAAGTCCTCTATGTGGTCAACACACCGACCACACCCACACTTACAATAGGCTCAAGAGAAGTATCATGATTTCTCAAGGCCACCTTAGACAAGCCTCTACCAGAGCAATATGTCTGCACTTACCTTTAACATTCATTTACAGTATTTTACAATCCCAAGAGGAGGCCTCTCTGGGTGTAGGTTGACTGGAATAAAGTTGAGGTTGGAGTAGCAAAAGTGAGGTTGCTCTGACAGGGAAGTGGGCTTGATGCCAGTAATGCCATAAGTGTCGACGTCACTTCTGATGGGTTAAAAGCCATTTGCTGTGTGCCTTTTGCTGTGTTGATGCTGACCAACTCCCCTCCACACTGTTCTTTGTGAAATGCTTGTAGATGTAAGAATTCTGGTTAATGCATTCAGGATGTGTTTTCTATTGAGGTGCTAGAGCTATGCAGGGCAGCTGTGGTTTGGTGGAAGCCGCATGATCTACTTATGACCAGCAGTCATGTGACCATGTGTTACTTGAGTCGGACCTCTGTCACTGTGTTACTTCAGGTTAACAGGCATATTTAATTTGCTTGCATGGGTAATATAGTCATCTTGGTTGTTGTGCCCATTTTTTTTCCATGTCAACACAAATTTATCAACGCAATTCATGTTAGCTTCAGGTTAACCATGTCACACACAGGCAGTTTTAAATCCAGTTGAGTGCTATTATGGTTTATTTAAAATGTAGATTGTATTACACCAATAATGCCTAATGCCCCTTATATGTACTGTACATGTGGATTGTATCTCTAGGTGCGTGCTGAGTGGCCTCTCGGGAAAGAGTACAGTTCTGCTTACATAACCCATGACAACAGGCCCGGAAAAGAGGAGTGGAGGGAAACGGACAAGGGAAAAACAATAATGTCAAAGATAAGACTGACTGGACAGCAAGAAGTGCTAACTTGTAGTTTTGAATGGAATTTTGCTATGCATGGGTAAAAGAAGTTTGCCTAAGATCTAGGTGTGTAGAAGGAATTCCACCATTTTCACAGATGGATCAACGGCACACTGTGTCACTTTAACTGTTCTTTAACTTGTTCTTTTGATGAATTTTATTATGACCCTTTTGTTTAAACTATCAAATCAGAACACACACTGTCAATTGGTTTATGACCCTAATAGGGGTGGGCGATATGACAAAAATAGAATATCACGATTTTTGAATTATAAACTTGATTTTATCACGATTTTTTTATAGTAACTAAAATAACTTAAATTATACACTGAAGAAGAAAAAGGTTGAATTAATAAATTAATTAATCAACTTTGTGATAATCAACACAGCAAAAATAGACTTAGAACTTAGACTAGACGTAGAACTACAGCAAACTAACGCTATACATTAAAAAACACAATCAAATTCCAGACAATAAAAGTAAAATAGTAACACTAAGTTTGGTAAAGGCTTGTTGTTGGTGTCTGTTGCTGTTTGGCATATTTTCTGAGAGGTCTCTCTCATGACGTCAAGTTGCTGTGATACAGCGCTCTGTTGCTGTCTGACCCTTTCACAATAAGAGTCTTACTAAAGCGATAACATACTGTGTATTTTATTGTGTAAAAGGCTAACCGGAAGCAGATAGTTACCATAGCTCAGGAAAATGACTGAATGATACAATCCCGGAATCCACATATCCTATAGTGGTTATATTGTGAATTGGAAATAGGAGAGATATTGAGACAAGTGCAGAGGATCACTGGCTTCACTGGGGTCATCAGGTGGGCACCCTCCTTCACGAGTGTTTCAATGATTAACCCACAACACCTCCAGAGGGCTCATCGGCAACACCTAGTGTCCCAGGTGTGCCACCCTTGGCTTGTGATCCACCCTTGCTCTACTACTGCTGCTGCCTACACGCCCAGCTGCTGTCCTTTCTCTTCATCCACAGCCAACGGCTGGCCTCCTCTGCTGCGTTGGAGAGGGATTTCACAATCTGCTGCAGGGCCTGACCTCGTACCCCTAGGTTTTTCAACAACCGAACTGTGGAGCGACCAACAAACTCTCTACAGCCGACCTCCACTGGGTAGATCCTGACTTTTCACCCACACCAGTATTTGTGGCTGTTCGCTTGGCCTCAAAGCTGGTCGCCAAGCACCTTAACACCTGGTTATGGCGCCATGTGTACCGGCCTTGTGACGAGCTTGTTTTACAGCCAACCAAGATGTGTTTTAGGTTGGCTGCAGAGGGACACAGCGAGCAGGTGGCATCCTCCCCATACCACTGCTGGAGGTTGGTTGGTTATGGTAGAACATCGAAAGTTGCTTGAATGAGGAAGCTGGCTCGGTATGCCTCCATCCCCCACAGCTCCCTCCAGGAGAGTTTCCTCTTTTCTACCTCCCACTGTGTCCATTGGCCTTGTTTCACCTGTGAAACTGCCTTTGTATGCCTCAGCACCTGCTCCTATTTGCGTATCTCCTCCATAACTAGACCTCGACATTGTGAAGGAGTTGCTTTGTGCCAGAATGGTGCATTTTCCCCGGATCCAAGGCCTTACTTCCCCAGCTGTACACGCCCGAACATTATTTGATGTCAAAGAGCAGATTTTGCTTGCTCTGCCACAGCTGAGGACCACTTTCTTCCAGTTGACAAGGTAGGAGCAGTTCTGGCAACTACAGTGTCTCGAGACTCTGCCAGAGTCAGCTCAAGCCTCACCTTGGCACACTTGAACTCCTCGGTAGGGCTAGACACAGGTAGCATTGTCCTCAGGGAGGCCCACCACATGTCTTTTAGACCCGGTCCCAACCCCGTTTTTTTAAAAACATTCTATGGATCCTTTAAAGAAGAACTTTTACACATGATGAATTGCTCTCTTCAGACGGGGTCTTCCCTGTTGCCTTTTAAGGGGGCGGTTGTGAGGCCCCTACTGAAGAAGAGCAATTTGGACTGTAATGATTTTCAGACCGGTCTCCAACTTACCATTTTTAAGCAAAATCTTAAATAAAAAAAAAATCTAAATCTGTATTTATCCAACTTAATGATTTTATTACTGCACATAATGTCCTTAAATTCCAGTCTGGCTTTAGGGTAATCCACAGCACCGACACGCGTGATGGTTCTACTGGATCTGAGTGCTGCTTTTGATACAGTCGACCACACTATTCTTTTAACTCGTTTAAAACACATCGGCCTCTCTGGTGCTGTCCACAAATGGTTTACATCCTACCTCACAGACAGGACATTCATGGTTAGTGTGGTTACTTGCTCCTCTAAGGTCCATACAATTACATGTGGTGTGCCCCAGGGTTCGATTTTTTAACCTGTACATGCTCCCTCTTGCTAATGTCATCTAGTTGACTTTAGTTGATACACAGTTGAACATCTCCATGTCTCCTGATGACATCAGGCCAATGGATGCACTTTTTAACTGCATTTTAGATATCAAATCCTGGACGGCAGAACACTTTCTCCAGCTTAACCAGGACAAAACTGAAGTTTTGGTCATCGGTCCTGAGGCCCAGAGAGAGAAACTTTTACCCAAACTACAGTCACTGTCTTTTAATCCTTCCTCACAGGTGAAGAACCTGGGTGTGATTTTTGACTCTGAGCTGACTTTTATTCCACACATTAAGAATATCACAAAGATTTTTACCATCTAAAGAACATGGCCAGAGTCCGCCCCATTCTCTCTCGGGCCAACACGGAGACGCTAATGCATAATTTTAACACCAGTTGTATTGACTAGGGATGTAACGATTCATCAAAAATTGATTTTAAAATCGATTTAATATGCGTAAAATGTGAATCGATGTAAAAAATAAAAGAATCGATTTTAAAACCACCTCAGCTACATTTTGCGCGACCGAAATAGACCGGAACATAGCTCGTTGTTTCTAACAACGTTAACTTTTTCTCAAGACAAGCTCCACCTTCCCCGCCTCACCCCCAACACACGCCACACCATGTAAACACATACACGTGCAGGCATCGAAGCAACAGACGCAGCTAAAGTTAGCGGCTACGAGATTAGCGTTAGCGGCTAACGCAGAGTTTAGCCTTTTGACAGAAGTTTACCAAAGATCGTAAACTGACAAACATCTGACCAACCTGCTCTGATTCTGCTGAAATCCTCATCAAATGTCCAATTTTCAAATAATCCAATACCTACAGGAGCTGTCATGTCTTTTTCCTCCTGTCATGTTTACAAAGGCTGCACCAGAGGCAGGGAGGCGTTCGAGTGTGGAAAAAACGGCACTGTAAAATTAGTTCTAAATGGTATTATTATGTTCAAACTGCAAAAAAAATTAAAATAAATAAAGGTTTGGTAAAATAAATATAATCTCAAAATTTTTGCTTTGCTACATAGTTTATTTATGCTGAAAACATGTAAATTTAAAAGCATAGTTCATTTTCATGTCTTGTAATTTTTTGTAATGTAAAGTTCTCTTACTGAGACAGTTGCAGTTTGTTACAAGGACAAAAATACAGATGTTAAAACAAAAGAAACATTGGTATGAAGGAGTCATTCTTTTCTAAAAAAAAAAAAAAAAAGGTTTAAAAAAATCGGGAAAAATCGAAATCGGGAACTTCAAATCGGATATCGAATCAAATCGGGGCTTGAGTGGATCGTTACATCCCTAGTATTGACTACTGTAATGCCCTGCTTTCTGGTCTTCCCAAAAAGAGGATCTCAGGTTTACAACTTTTACAAAATTCAGCAGCTCATGTCTTGACGAAGACCAGGAGGCGGGAGCACATTACACTGGTTGTGTAATGAGTGTGTTTCAGGATCAATTTAAAGTTCTTTTAATGTTTTTTAAACGTCTTAATGGTCTTGGTCCTTCTTATCTTTCAGAACTGCTTTTACCTTATTACCCTTCATGGCTCCTTCGCTCCTCCGGCGGGCGTCTCCTAGTTATTCCTAATGTCAACAGAAAGATATTATGGCCCTCGCCTCTGGAACGACCTGCCGGAGGAGCTCAAGACTACAGAGAATTGTTCATGTATTTAAGAGCAGGCTCAAGACCCACCTTTTTAGCTTAGCTTTTAACTGATCTATTTATTTAGTCCTAATTATATATTTTGTGCGCGTGCGCGTGTGTGTGTGTATGTGTGTGTGTATGTGTATGTATATATATGTATATATATATATATATATATATATATATATATATATATATATATATAAATGAATAAATGCCAGGCGTATTTTAAATGCTGTAATCTGTAAAGCAGATATCAATCAGATATCAATCAGATATCAATCAAACTTTATAAATAAAGTTTGATTGATTGAAACAATGACTTACTTGGTTACAACAAGAGAGTGTGGCTTGGCGTTGTTTTATTCTACCCCTCATACACAATTTAAGCATCTGTACAAGAATTATAAACCAGAACAATATTAATCTCTATACCACCACTTTCTTCTTATTGCAGTGTAATTGTTGCCTTCTCACTCATGTCATTTGACTTGAAAGCACGATCCAAGTTTATGAACCTTGCTCTTTGACGGTTAAACCATAAAGCACCCATACTCCTCTTCCTCCCAGACAGGAAACGCATCAGACAAGTCATTGTTTTCGTAGGGGGTGTATGTGTACCATTATGCATTGATTCTTCACTGTCGAGATATTCTGGTGCAGCCTTTTTTAAACTAAACTAAACCAGTCCATAACATACAAAGTCCTGCGCTGTTGAAATAATCATAAAATAGGAATTGGCTGACTAACTTATACACATGGCATTGGTGACCGCATGTTTGAGTATTGACCGAGCTGCGTGTATAGTATTGATCTCAGCGCCTCAGGGCCTCCTCGGCATCACTTACCCCGGGTCACGAGAGGTACAAGGTCTGTTCCTGCACTTATAAAAAACAATAATGATCAAGAAACATAATGCACATTTCACATACCGCCCTGAAAAAAGAGATCTCAAACTGAATTTGGGTAATTATAGTGGCTAAGTGTGAGGGGATTTAGCGCCAATGCTTTGAGTAATCAGCCGTTTACTTTCCAATAAGGGATTCAAATAGGCTCCTCAATAATGCAGGGCTAATTCAGAGTGGTTATTTCCTTGATAGCAACGTCAATGTATCTTAAAAGCGGGCCGTGCTCGGTACATTCATTCATATGCTTGCTTACTTCCCTGCTTGTAAATGTATGCACACGCAACTACGAGTGTCACCGATATGCATTGGAGCTCAAATGTGCCTTTGCGAGAATGACCGCTTTAATGCCTGAGAGCTTTCTGTAGGTGTGTGGTGCATGTGTGTCCGTGAGTGCGCACGTACTGTCGAATGCATTCATGGAGTCGTGGCGGAGGGAGGGTAAAAGTGCTGGTGTAGTACTTATCAGAGAGCCAACAGAATAGGAGCGGTCGCCTCCCACTGCTGAGCTATCAATGTGAAGTTAATTGCGTTTCCTTTTCCAGGCCTACACACCACTGCAGCAGCTGCGGTCAGGGGTGCTTTTTGGCTTGTCCGTCAAACTATTTCTATATTGTAATGCTCGGTGCAAAGGGAAAACACCTGCACCAAGTGTCAAGAAAGTGAAGATATGTTTTTAGATGCGAGATGTGTTGTTGGCTGGAGTAAATTATTACCCTGTTTGAAGTGCTAATGAAAAACAATACCCCCTCTATACAGTATTTTTTTATTTCTATACTTTTATTCATGATTGGTTGAGAAGTTTAGTAGTTGTAGGTGTTAGTGCTAGTAGGCACAGTAACCGTTGGAGTAGCTCTGTTGTAGTATTTGCAACCACAAAACACAGCTGAAAAATCTATATATACATTTGGTATTTTGTATGAATTCCTTTGCTTTGGTATGAAGTTGAAGTATTCAGTTTACCGATTGTACTTCATTCTTCAGTATAGTGCAATGTCTGATGCAAATAATAAGCAATAGATTAGTTGTTTACTGTTTATTTTAGAATGGCATAGGTACCTTGTGAATCGCAACTGTTCCTTATTCCTTGGCGCTGCAGGGCTTTTACATTCCTACACTGCCAAAGACCTATGTGTTAAGTGACGAATAAACAATGTCAAAACCCCTATGCATTAAAGTCTATCCCTGACATACAAAAATGTGTTCGCCTTTGAGCTATTCCGACTCTGCGACAATACATGACCTCACAGACCAGATCTACTTGATGTCTGTACACTGTCCGTCCATCTCGGCCTGCCATCCATTATGCGCTTTATTTACTTAAGCCCAAATGGACTTGACACAAAATGATACAAACCACATTACCTCGACTGTGACACACAAGGAGATGAGGAGGGGAGATAGAAGGGGAAATAGATCAGGAGGAAGGGACAGAAAATATGTAGAGGGAGAAGGAGAACGGGAGGACAGAGGAGGTGGGCTGGACTTGGCATGAGTACAGCCTGTTCTGCTATTGAGGAGGACAAGGTCGTTCAAGGTCCTCTGACAGGCGTGATGGCGGGAGGGGGGGGGGGTATATGGAGTATGTGAATGGCCCACAGTGAAGATGTTCATGCATGTGTATTCAGAGCTTGTTGTCATTATGCTAAAAGCCTCCCATCGCAGTGGTTTCTATGGTTCACTGGGTTAAAATGTGTGTGACATGCTTATAGATTTGAGTAGTTCTTCACAGATCATGTATTCTTAATGCACATTTGAAGCAAAGTTCAGGCCATTGTTAAAATGCCTTTATTTATTTTCAGATCTAGAGTATTACTTAGAAATACAAAGTAAAACGCACTCACTGAATATTTAAATGTAACACTTCTTCTTTTGGTACATTTTGTACTACAACTATTACTACTTATACTACTTTTTGCTGTCTCTACTGCTAAGGGTAATGTTCTGGCTATTTCTATAGCAATACTATAGTATAATAAAAATCTGGAAATAAACCAAAGTTGTGACACAAATATAAAACATAAATTACTTGAGTTAAAAATATCCATCTTAAATTGTGAAGAAGGAAAAAACAAACTGTCCTGTTACAGGCACTTGTTAAGTGTCACCTAATTGGCTTTTTTTTATAGGGCTTTTAGTGCAGCATGTGGTTCTACATGCGCAGCTTCGATGATGCATGTCCATATGTCCAGCAGGCTAACAAATGGGACGGCAGTGTGTTAAAATGTGTCGGTGCCTGCAGGACTGGCTTTCACCCCCAGCCTCTTAGCGTTTTCCCATCATATGGCGCCTCAGAGGGCATCAGCGAGGCGTGTGTCTGCTTGTGTGTCTCCTGCTATACTGATAGTGAAGTCAATCTATTCCTGTGGTCTGTATGCCAGCGGTTCTCAAACTGTGGTGCCAGTGCCAGGGCCGGTATTTGTCCAAATGTCTCGGTAGTGGTCACTCCATTTTGTTGGGGTGTTCGAATAAAAATGCCACAATGCTTTACAAAACCTGAAGAACAGCTGAACTGGACACAGCAATACTCCCCTATTCTATTAATAAACTACTTGAATGATCTGTAACGGTGAAAAGTCTCCAAGATTACCTACTTTACCTTTAGCTTGAGCTGTTAAATGATTGATAGCTTTCTCTTTCATACAGTAGTTGTAATAACCCAGTCTGATTTCTTCATTAATGTAAAATCCATCTGGGCTGAAACACATCTGATACATATTTATTCAAATACTGAATGGTCATTTGACTTTGTTTGGCCGTTTAGACAATCCATTTTTATTGGAGTTTAGCAAACTTGTTTTTACTCAGAGTTAGATCCCATGTGAGTTGCAGTGAGAGAAAGTAGTAATGTTAAGCCACGTGACATGTGAGCAGAATGAGTGCATTATAGTCTGCTATAGAGCACGGCACTACTCATGGTGGACATTTGGACGGGGCCTTGATTAGTTTATTTGATCCTGTGTTAGCCTGTATGATAACCCTGATTTAGACATAACAATTGTCGGAATGTTGGTCTGTTTTAGTCCAGGTTCAAACATAACATTAAATTGGTATAGTCCTATTTTTTTTTTTAGCCTTTGAAATTTCTTAGTCATCCGTGCCATACATTGCATGAAAGATAAAAAAAAAATATTGAGCACAATGAGCACCATTGCCAAGTCCTATCTCTTTTCTTTAATATCCATTGCAGATCTGCTCCAAGCGATGGCAGTATGTAGTATTTGAGACAAGACGAGAACATTGATTTCAGTTAGCACATATAGCTCGTAGGAGCTCGTTCCGCAAGCGAAGCGCTTTGCTTTAAAACAAGACAAATGCGATGGTAAATGTAACATGATTATTGATGACAAATTTCATCCAGGAAAACTCTGGCTCAGCTACGCCTGTTGGGTCCATAAATGTAGAGTCAGGTTTAGATTATGAATTGCCAGATAGTGGTGTGTGATGTAGCAGAATCAAATGATGTTTTATCTCTGAACTGTTGCTCTGTTGCAATTTTTAAAGTCATTATTGGTTTTGAGTTGGATGCAGATACCCTCCATCCATAAAACAACCCCGCCCATTTTTTATTCTTGGTTTGAACTGTAGCGCCCCCTGGGACTCCTCTCCAGATGTCAAGCCTGGCTAATGGTCAGAATCACATGGCTGTAGGGATTTACCTATTGTGCACGTCTTGATGTGTCTATGTATGTGCTTTGCCTTAACTTAACTTAATTTAATTGAGTTGCCTTGTGTACGAAATGCGCGGTATAAATAAAGTTGCCTTGCCATGTCTTGGTGTTGATGACACGGTGGATTTCAGTCACTTCTCCAGTTAACTAACAGTTTAGATTTAACATACAACTTCATCATGACATGATGAAGTCATGTCATGTGAATTCTATCCGTCGTTTCAGCCAGTTAATAATAATAATGCCAAAAGAGAGTGCCAAATGGATTCCAGCTTGTGGCTAAAATTACTTCTACTCTCTGTAGTACCCCTCTTTCACAGGCACGTGGTGAGAGAGACTGTAGTGTCTGTAGTATCAGGGTGACTCACAGTTACACCACATCCCTGCTCTTTGTTCCAGTACTCTGAAAACAGTTTCCAGACTGGCCTGCTGTGGTTGAATCTGGGGCAGCTCGTGTATACTTCTCAGAATGGAACCAGAGACCTACAGTATGCAAAGAGAAGCTGGCAAAGTTTCTTCAACTTTATGCAAATGAATCCCAAATGAGGCAAAAGTGTGCCAATGTTGCTGTGTCACATGATCTTGCTTTAAAAAAAATCGTATTTGGATTAAATCTTGACTTTGTCTCATTGCAAATAAAATGTCTATTTTAAAATACTAGTATTTTTTATAGTATTTTATAGTAACTTTTCATAGTAAAATATAATTTTACTGGGTCAGTCTTGTTGCCAGTTAACGGTTTCCCATTTTACTACACTTTTTATTTATTCAACCATGTTATCATGTGTTTTTTTTTAAAACCTACGTCTGGATTTGTGTTTTGTTTGTTGTCATTCATGCATGTTTGAAAATGCATACAAATCCTGAATAAATGTGTTCATGTATTCAACTGGAGCCTATCCCAGCAATTAAGCAGGGCACACCTTTGACAATGGCATCTTATGGACAAGTGTGAGTGCGCCCTTAGTCTCGCTCTGAGCTTATACATTTTAATTAAGTCAACCAACCCTCATATTTATTTATCAGAGGAGGATTTGAGTCACCAATCTTGGCTAAGCCATGTGTCTTTGACCAGGGGATTTTTTATTTTTTATTTCATTTTAAAAACTTTAACATTATTTAGAGAATAGGATACGGTTCAACTTTATCGGTCTTGCGGACACCCTCCATTCCCTCATCACATATTAACATTCCTGTAGTTAAGTGTGTGCTACCGGTGTGGGGAAGGGCAGCCCTCATTAAATACCAGGGCGATCAGGTGGACAGACTTTAACCGCCGTGAGCACTCGATCGCTTATCTCTTCCCACCATATGAATTCATTTTCTATAAAGAGCAAGAATTACTACAGCAAAATTGGCTCTTTAGTTCCAGTTGTTAGTTTTAAGATGATGGGTTTTACAGTATTTTTGTGGAAATCATTTTTTTATCTGGTTGCTATTATACAAAATACAAATATATTGCGTTTCTTTTGTTGGATAGTAAGATGCAGCCAAACTGAATGATTTTCCGTTACCTCGCCTAAACAGGTTATGGTTAGGTTAACAGGTTTTGTGAGCTAATTAGTTTTACATTCATTTCAAGAATAAGCCAAGACAATATTAAAATGAATGACTGTTTTATTTTGGTTGATTGATGCACTCAAATCAATAAAATTTTCAAACAGTAACAATAACAAAACAAAGTAAAATATTCAACCAAAAAAGGAATAGGCTGAAGCAATGCTTATTTATGCATATCCTTGTTCAAACCACGTATGCTGATCATTATAAGTTGTGATTTTCTTTTTTTGTGCCTTGAAGTCCATAGTTCAAGGCTTGTAATTGAATAATGACGTTTCTCTTGGGCTCAAAACATGTTTAAAATCTGTTGTTCTTGTTTTATTTGTCCACAGTGAATGAGTATGTGTTCATGGTCCAAGCCAGAGGAATCCAGATCCGGGAGAACGTGAAGAACATCGGGGCCCAGGTCCTGGAGCAGGTGGTGAGGGGAACCTACAGCAACGGCACAGGTGAGGTATCTACTTCAACACATACTCCCAATATGCATTCATGAAACATCACGACAGAAATGCAACATGTCATTTATTATTGAGATGGAGGACAGGTCATTGGAGTTGGAATTTTCCTTTTTAATTGTCAAAATGTGTCATAACCTGCTCTGCCCTACAGACTTTTTGAAAAAATAGTTGATGTCATTACCAATCTCATCAATCTCTCATTTTCTACTGGTGTTTAGCCCAGTACTTGAAAGCATGCCATTGTGGAACCACTACTCCAAAAATCTAATCTGGACCCAACAGATCTAAAACATGTCAGGCCTATTTCATATTTTGTGTCCAAAGTCTTGGAGAACAATCGGTTACATTCTTGGAGAAATACAACATTTTTGACACTTTTCAGTTCGGTTTTCGCAAGCATCACTCCACTGAAACCACCCTGCTTAAAGTGCCCAGTAACATTATGATGTCTGTGGACTCTGGGGAATGTACTGTCCTAGTCTGGTTGGATCTCTCCCCAGCATTTGAGACTGTCGATGACCAAATCTTGTAAGCAAGCCTGCGTGACTTGGTTTGGACCAGTTTTGTTGTGGTTCTCCTCTTACTTTTTGGGGAGGAGCTTTAGTGTCTCGGTAAACCAGATCCTGTCTGACTCTGCTGATTTTTTTTGTGCGAGGTACCCCAAGGGTCTGGTTCGAGCCGATGTCTGTTTACACGATGTCCCTCCCATAGGAAAAAAATATCCAGAGCTTGATGTTGTTTTCCCCCATTTATTTCCTGATGATATTCAGCTTTACTGCCATTTTAAGGCCTCCTGAGATCCAGAAATTAAGCTCGCTGCTGAAATGTCTTGCACAAGATAAACAATGGCTAGACACATATTCCCTGCAACTAAATTCAAGACCATTAAAAATTCAACGTATGTGACCTAATATTATCAATTGTGTGTTTTATCCAGACTATTCCTATGACTTTAACATAAGTGGCAGTGAAGCTCCACCCACTACATACCTTCCAGAGGGCTTCTCTTACCTTCCATCACAGCTCTGCCCTGAGAGGCTGCCCTCTATGTGTGAGTACACTTTTACTGTTAAACATAAGCCTTGATGCTAAGGCTGTAATATCTCCGAAGCATTTTCAACCACTTAAAAGTTTGCTTCAAGTGATTGTTTCATGCTACTCCTTCTAATGACACATTGTTTAGATGGTCAAGATGCATTATTACACTCACAGTGCATGCAAATGGAGTTATTGTAATTAATGTAATTAATGTAATTGATGCACACGCCTAGTGTGATTGTAACTTCTGCTCTTTGTTTTGGTTCCTACAGCGGGCAGGCTTAATGTTAACATGAGTGAGGTCTCTTTGGAGGATGTGGAGTGGTCGTTGCTGGAGATGCAGCCTGCAATAACCATGGGAGGATACTGGAAGCCTCAGGACTGTTTACCACGCTGGAAAGTAAGAGAGCCAAGCATGCACATTACAGACAACATGTATAGAAACAAAATGATAAAACACCAAATCAATTAAACATGACCCAGTTCAATACTGCCAATTTGCAGGCATAGATATGTAATTCCATCTGATAGATCTCAACAACCGCTATAGTCTACATTTTTGCCATTAAACTAATCAAAAACTTGCCTATAATTCATTCTGCTATGCTTAGGTTGTTTAAACTTGCTTCAATCCGGGTGTTTTGAAATTCATTGTATGATTCCTCCTAGTTTATCCTGAGTTGCATACCTTTGTTTCAAGGTGAGTGAGGGCTGAATGAAGTGCAGTGGAGATGGCATCTTCAGTTAAGCAATTGGACCGATAAGCAAACTGGTATGGGTCCAGGGTGGGAGGGAGAACAGACTTGATTTGGTCCATGACGAGCCGCTCGAAGCACTTCATAAGAATTGGAGTGAGTGCTACTGGGCAGTAGTCATTAAAGCTGGAGGGTTGTGACTTCTTTGGCACCAGAGTGATGGTGGTTGCTTTGAGGCACGTTGGGACCACAGCCTGCTGCAGAGAAGTGTCAAAAATGTCTGTGAAGACTTCAGTGAGTTCATCAGCGCAACCTTTCAGTACACGACCTGGTATGTTGTCTGGACACGGTGCTTTGCGTACGTTGATCCTGCTCAGAGATCTTCTCACACTCTCTGGAGTTAGCTTCAGCACTTGGTCTTCTGGAGGGGGTGTTGACTTTTGTGCCGGGCTTTAAGGCGTGCTCGTTAAGTATTTATAAGCATTAGCAATTAATTAACCTGGCCTTAGCCATCCGTAAACTCCGGTCAATTATCATTTTCCTACTTACATCTAGGTCTGATCTCAGTAGCCGCGTTACATCGGTTGAATTTCCACCTACTATTCAGGGAGTGGGGGAGGCAGGAGTGTGAAGATCTAGACCCTCTGTTCGAAATGAGTACGAGGGAATGGTAAAACCAGGCTAGCAATTAATAGGCCATGAATAATATGCGTATTCATGACCTACCCTAACCCTAATGTTATCTATTCCTCGTTGATGTCAGGCTGCGTCCCAAATGCTATGAAGCATGCTATTGTCCATCCTTTGCTTAAAAGACACAACCTGGATCCTGAAGTTCTCTAAAACTATAGGCCAATTGCGAAGCTACCTTTTTTGTCAAAAAATATTGGAGAAATTGGCTTATGTGCAAATTCAAAACCACTTTTTAGAGTTTTTAATGATCTTCTTTTATCTTTTGACTCGTTTTTTGTGTGTGTTTTTTTATTTTATTTATTATTATTTTTTTCATCCCCTCCTGGAACCGCCACCTTAACGTGGTGGAGGGGTTTTGAGCACTCGAATGATCCTGGGAGCTAAGTTGTCGGGGGCTTCGTGCCCCTGGTAGGGTCTCCCATGGCAAACAGGTCCTAGGTGACGGGTCAGACAAAGAGCGGTTCAGAAGCCCCTTATGAGAGACCAACAGGCCTGGTTAGAACCATGAGGCCGTCCTACCGTGGACCCACCACCTGCAGGGGGAGCCATAGGGGGCTGGTGCAATGTGTTTTGGGCAGCTCCAACAGCTGCCCCCACGACCCGGCAACGGACAAGTGGAAGAAGATGGATGGATGGATGTTTTTTCCACTGTTCTTGTACTTTTAGATTTATCAGCTACTTTCAATACTGTGTGTCACACCTGAATTAGAGTGCCACTTTAACACAAGCTGAGCAGGATTTTGTGGGTATTTCTTTTTATTACTTGTTTGTGCAGTTTTTTATGTATTGCACTTACTGGTACTGGTACTGCCTGTGTACAGCACTTTAGGGAACAATGGTTGTTTTTAAATGTGCTTTAAATAAACTTGACCTTGCCCAAACCAAATCCAACTTTTAACCCTAAACCGTAGCCCTAATGCTTATCAATACCTTATTAATACTTAACAATAACTCCGTAATACAAAGTAATATCGTTTTTGTTTTTGTTTTTTACCAAACAGGGAATGATGTATTATTTTTTTTTAGGTGGCAATTCTAGTTCCATTCAGAAACCGTCATGAACACTTGCCCATTCTTCTGAGACATCTGGTGCCCGTGCTGCAAAAACAAAGACTCCAGTTTGCCTTTTATGTAATAGAGCAGGTACGTACATTCACCCACAGCCGTTTTCTATGTTTCAAAATATTACTATATTAACAATAATACATTTGAGTTCTATAAAAAGGTTAATCTGTGAACCAGATGCCATATTAGCACAGTCGTTTATTAGTTGTTATGGTAATACATTTTTTTCTTAGGGAGGCACAGAGCCATTCAATAGAGCAATGTTGTTTAACGTGGGCTATAAAGAGGCCATGAAGGATTTGGACTGGGACTGCATGATCTTTCACGATGTAGATCACCTCATGGAGAACAACAGAAACTACTACGGCTGCACAAACATGCCCCGTCACTTTGCAGTACAACTTGACAAGTACTCCTACATGTAAGTGCTTCCCCCTGCCTCCATTAAGACTTTAAAGTATCTACTTCCTTAATCTCTAGTGTCTCATGTCATTGTCCCTCTAAGGCTTCCGTACAATGAATTCTTCGGCGGTGTCAGTGGCCTCACGGTGAAGCAGTTCAAAAAGATCAATGGGTTTCCTAATGCGTTCTGGGGTTGGGGAGGAGAGGACGACGACCTCTGGAACAGGTGAGGCATAAAGAGCCATTGACCCAGGCCGACAATCTGACTGTAGTGGTGACACTGACTTCAGTAAGCCCATCAAGCTGTTGGCTCCGAGTACCACAACTGTAAATATTTGCCTTTCCAATGACACATGATCGCCTTGAAAATCCAAACCACCAACTATTTTACCTATTGCTGTCAAACTATGGTCTAAGCTTTGTTGTACTAGTAGACAAAAACATTTGTAACTGCCCTACTGTTAAACAATGGTGTGTGACAGTGGTTCTCAAACCTCTCACATTTACTGAAAAAAAAAGCAGAGGCTATGATGGGACTACAACAGTTTTCAGTTATGAACTAACTAAAAAGGGACTATGACATAAAGAGGAACTAAGTAACTTGTTTACCTTCATAAATCCTTTTTGTAGTCCCTCTGGGAGTAATACAAGTATTTATTAGGATGATTTTCATCTCCCCCTGGGTTCTCTGGCCAGAAAACCACAATTGCAACTTTCCCTGCACCAGGTCAGAGGCGCAAAACACACTAATAGAATCACGAAGAAGAAGCTAAGGGGCAAAGCTAACTTAGGGCTAGCGCCACTTAAACAGTATTTACAGCCAAGTTTGAGTGAAAAAAATATCTCCATTGTGTAATTGGATGTACAATATCCCTCTCTTGTCTTTTCTGTCAGTGTAGTATTTACTCTCACGGACAATTAATGAGTAAAAAACCGCAACATGCTACGACACCTGCAGTGGCGCTTATGGCCTCTAGGGGCATGAGTTACTTAGTTCTGCTTTAAAGAGTACCTAAACGGGCGTGCCAAAGCCTTTCTCCACCCACAAACAAAAGTCAAAAATTGCCGCAAAAGAGGCGGTCTCTGAGGTTTGGGGGTGACATGCGGGGGCTGAGTGACGATGTGTGGAGCTGGTGTGGCTTATGACGTTCTGTGGAGGCCGTGGACACGTCTCCAGTCAATCAGGAAATTCTAATTTAGTAGCAGAGTTTACCCTGAAGGGGCGCAACCCATTCGTTTTCAGGCCAAAGGATTTGACACATGTTTGCGCTATAATGTCAGAATAATGTCAGGACCAGTAGCCAACACTATGAGACACCCATTGAGACAGTATATTAGTAAAAAAAACTTGATTTGGTGTTTAGTTGCTCTTTAAGCAGTTAAGAACACGGACTACCTGCAGGCCCAGGGACTGCAGGTGGAAATTGGCACAAGTGCTATAACCTGGTACAATGCATCTCTCCTTTCTGAGGCTAATGTATATTGTACACTGTCCCTGTTCAAATAAATAAAATATTTATTTATTTATATTTATTTACTATGGACAAACTGGAAAATAATTGTCTCTACATTAAGACTAGAACTGCAGAGGAGCCTGTGTACCTTGGGCTAGTCAAATATTGCTCTTTTCTTCTGTTTTTGTTCGTACAATGCTGTCCACCCACACGGCTCAAAGGCAGCTATTGTAGTCCATGGAATTGCCCTTAGCTATGTAACATAATGATTATCTCATTTATTTATTTGAACAGGGACAGTGTACAATACATTAGCCCCAGAAAGGAGAGATGCATTGTACCAGGTTATAGCACTTGTGCTAATTTCCACCTGCAGTCCCTGGGCCTATTGTACATGTTTTTTAGTGGTAGGGGAAACCGGAGTACCCGGAGAAAACCTACGCAGACATGGGGAGAACATGCAAACTCCACACAGAAAGATTCAGTTTCAATTCAGGTTTTACTGTTATTATTATTATCATATCAATGGAGGAACTTTTTAATCCAATTGCACGCCTATCTTCGAGTTAATCATATTTGCTCTGACAAATATTTCATTGGAAGTCAACTGTGTGGTTTAACATGGAGTAATTTTGTTTGTACAGGGTGCATTACGCCAATTATACAGTGAGCCGCCCGCAAGGACAACAAGGGCGCTACAAGTCTATCCCACACCACCATCGCGGGGAGGTCCAGTTCTTGGGAAGGTGGGTCTGTCTCTACTTGCTCTGTACCTTAACGCTGGGTCTGTGGTGAAAAATGGCAGCTGATAATTGCTTGGGGGCTTAGGCTCATGTGATGTAAGCCAGTCACATGAAACGCCCAAAGCAGTGACTTTCAGAGAATTTAGAAGCTTTCAAAGACTTTGCATGTGATGTGCTTCAGGGCTGGATTCCAATCATACTTTTGCTCTTTTAGTCAATTTGTTAATTCAATAGAATAGGCAAACTGTTTGAGATCTGTGTTTAGTTTGATTTACAAAAATGCTGTTAATGTACATTAAAAAATATATATTGTTCTTTTTTTTTGCCTTGAAGTGCAAAGTTTTAGTAAATAGTTCAAGTTGTAGAAAATGCATGTTCAATAAAAATAAGAAACATGATAATCGTATAATAATAGTTGATCAAATGTATTGGGCCTAATTTACAAGACACAGTATCTTAGAGTGATCTATAAGTTAAAGTAAATTAATATTTAGTGTTCATGTGGAGCAACAATGTGTGCCATCGTAAAACCACTCTGTCATCATATTGTTTACTAATTCATGTTTGCCAACACAGTTCCAAAGTTGCATTATAGCATTGCCACAATACAAGGGAGTGGTTATGTCCTTATTCATATTTGTTTAGTATTACTTCACGTGTTGACTGATTTAATACATTTCACCTAATTGTTCTTCTTATACAGGTATAGTCTTTTACGCCATTCCAAGGAACGACAGAAAGTGGATGGCCTTAGCAACCTGAACTACTCCCCCCTAGTGTCCAGGAGGCCTCTCTACACCAACATCACAGTCACCCTGAGCAGAAAACTGGCACCGGTCGCTGACTACTGACCTTCACTCAGTTGGACTGGACAAAAAAAAAACCCTCACAGGGAAAAAAACGTCTTCTGGGACGGCAGCCATATTCTCACTATAGTCGCAGCACTGTTTAATTTTTTTATTTTATTTACTTTTGTCTTTGAATGCAAAAAAAACAAAGTCAAGAAAATATGGCTCTGTGCCACTGTCCACCACTTCACTCATTTGGGCTTATCGTAGTCTTCACATGCCTTTTTTAGACCATTTTGGCCTTTTGTGTCACAATCCATTGCTTTGTCTTTTCTAAAGAAACATTAGCCCTCTTGTATATAGTACATGCACATGCATTTTAGTGGGTTGGCGCTAAAATGTCCCAAGGATATTCTCTGCTCTTGCACTTCTTATTTTCACAAATGCAGTAAAAATATTTGCATACACTCGTACAATAGACTCAGTATGATATTGAGTGGACTCCTGCAGCGGGTTCTGCAGAAAGTATGCCAAAATCTATATGACAAATTAGATGTAGAGCGACTGTTTTATTGAAATAGTTTATATAGTCATTATTCCATGTAACTGCTGTAATGGCTTTGTGTTTGCATAGAAGAATCGGATGTTCAGGCTTATGTACACGACTGTGTCTATGTTAGCAATAATAATAACAAGCTGAATCATACCAGACAGCTTAGAACTTAGCGCTGACTTCCTCACTGTATACAAATGCAATAGTCGGGTGCTAGCTTAGCCACTGGACTTTAGAAGGAGTGACTGTGTATGCAAACATTTTCAGTTAACACACCTTTGCCTAACAAATCTCACCAACCCTGTGTGCATGCGTGTGTGTTTAGACAAGAGAGGGGGAGCTATGCAAATGGCCTGCTGGTGCACAAGTGGCACTGACGATAGCTTTGGGTTGGTATGTGTGTGTAGTGTGTTTAAAAACCAGGCCAGAGGGAGAAAGAGAGTACTATTTTAGGTTCCATTATGTTTACTCACCTTCACTTTGAGAGGATCGGGAGACAATACTTGATTGCTGTCATTGTCACTGGTGTTTACCGAAGCTGTTTTAAAGCTTAGATAATTTTCCATTTGTTATGTGTTAGGCTTTGCTTCTTTGCATGCTGTAGAAAAAAATGCTACTTCATACAATACTGTGGAAAAGTGGAATAATTTTACTGGTACCTCAATAGGTGAATTCATATTGTAAAAATTAATTATCTGACCAATTTGATAAAAATTTATATTTAAAAAATAAGATACTGCCTTTGGATGGCCACAGCAAATCATCTGTTCTCCAGGCCGCAGGGATTTGAATACTGACGTGGCATTGGTTTTACTATAAAGGTCAGTCCTTTTTTGAATTGGGACATTGGGTACGGTGCACTGTGTTATCACCCCTTGTGACTGAATTAATCAAAATTAAATTGGCCTGTACTATTCCTCTCAAATGTTTGTCAATATTTAACCACTGAAATAATTCCACATGAATCTAAATTGTTAATGTGTGTCTTCTAAGCATAGTTAGGGGAGGTTCAAATTGTTTAATAGACGTCAGCTGACCAACCACCTTATGCCAGACTGGAGGCATACATCTGTTTTTATTGGACTGGTATGCAGTAGGCTAACAGCAGTTCAGTGTCTATTTTTTGTTTTGTGTCTCTGACAGTGTTGTTGTTTTTTATATTTACAAAAATTGCAAAACTTTTTTTTTTGTAGTCAACAACACACCCTCATCACCATCAGTGTGTTCCTTATAAGTCATGCAGCTAAACTTCACACAAATCGCCTTGTATGCATTTATAAGATGTATCTTTGGGGGGAAATATGTGGCTAATTTTATGTTTATGTTACCACAATGAAATAGAGGCTGGACCTCGTTTTTATTTATTTGATCTTTAATGAATAATTTTGTTTAGTTTATTTTCTTGCGGTTGATGTGATAATTAAGTAGGCGATACACAACAAACTGTTTTAGATGCACTGAAACCTGTAGTTTCTATTTATGTGGATTTTTTAGGCTTGCGGCGTAAAAGAAAAACTATGAATTTTAAGGTAAACTACTAACAGATGTGATTGTTTTTTTTTTCTTGTCACGTCTTTATTTGAGTCATGGTCTCATCACTGAGAAAACGCACTGTTGGTCAGCAGATTCCTGCTGTTTTATTTTAGCAATCACAACTGTGTGTATTTTACCAAAGAGTGCATTTTTTATGCATTGTAATGAAATGGATCTGCCTTGTAGCCTGACATGTATTATATCAGATCAAGCCGTTTTGTTTGACGACCACAGGAAAAGCAAAATGCCTAAATGAGCTCATGGTCCCTGTCTTTCACGAAGCACCTATAGACTAATTGATAATCAATGGTGCTTCTCAAAGCTAACCTTTTGTGATGGTTGCTCTGTGCTACATGTGCATAACTAGACATTAAATTCTAATTCTTAACATTTCCACTGTTTAAATATAAAGTATGCAGGTACTATATCATTGCCATATTTACCACAATTAAAGGCATTGTGTAGCATTCGGAATTGCCAATTGCTAATCCAAAAGTGAATAAATAAACAAATTATAAAAAATAAATACATTTTGAAAAGCTATATTATATTTGTTTAATTCACAGTGTTCTACTTGTAACATTAAGCTTTTTCAAAACACGTTTTATTCCTATCACTAGTCTATCACTAAAAGGTGACGGTGACAGTCATGGACCCCAGCAACCCATGTGTTAAGTTTTCTTTTCCTTGTGTGTTTGAGTGAAATGGCTTACTGTTCAAACCTTGATTCAAGGAAAAAAAAAATGTATAGATGATAACAAAATGTATTTTTTATTTTTTATTGCTTTAAATTAAAAGCTAGATGGACTCATAGCAGAAGCCAAATGTCAACTTAAAACAAAAATATTTGCAATGGAGAGGCTGCTTCATCAGCCAATAACATCTGATTCAAAAAGGGTAAACATTGAAGAGCATGTTTGTTTTTCATCTTTGTGGAGGAAAAAGTAATGAATGGCAAGCCTAATGTTAAGAGCATGCCATAAATGTTGTTAATCGTCTGGTCCCATTGTGGACCCAAACCAGGCCTGCTGCTGCTCACTCAAAAACAGACTTGACCCTTGACACCTGCGGAGCCCGTCTGTTCGATCCATTCTGTGCCAGTTTCAATGACGGTAAATGGCGTTTGACCACACGCCTGATGAAACCGGCAGCCTTAAGCTTATTAATTTATTGCAGTGTTGTCTTTTTTTGTTTTGTTTTTTTATGTTCATGTTCTCTTATTTTTTATAGAACAAATGTTTAAATTGAGAGAGAAAAGTGCATATCAAGAAACATCATTGTAAATATTGTGTTTAGTGTTTTAGCTAATTATAAAGTCTTAAATAGCTACAGATGCTAGAGTTGTGAACAAGACTTTGGAGGGGTTGTGGACAAGCGATTTGGTTCCATTTTCAGTACTCAAAATACTGAATTTTTTTCTGGTTACTTCATCATATAGTGTCACCATAGACGTGTCTACTATCTGTCTATCTTTTTCTAATGTCTTGTTCTAGCATAGGATTGACCAGATGGGATTACAGTCTTAATCAAAAATGGCACCCATGCCAATGCCACAACCCACTCCAAAATCACGACACATATTTTGTACGAAATAAAACTATAATAGTTATAAAAAATTACAAAAATACTGCTAAATTTACGTACCTGATTGTAAGGAGTTTGTGCTCCTTGACCTGAAGCCATTTGAAGCCACTTGTCAAAACTTGATGTCAGCCTTACGTGTATCCGTTTGTGTATCAACATATTATCTTTTGAACATTGAAATTTGTATGATGGAGAGTTTTCTTTTATACCATCATTGTTATTGTCAGAGTACACCAATAATAAAAGAGAAACTTGTAAAGATTCACGATTGTGTCCTGAAGGCTCCTTTTTTACATTAGATGATTATAAGTAAAAGTCTGCTGACATAGGCTTGGTGAGAGAAGTAGTGAAATAAAATATGTTCACTGGCAAGGACCACATCACAACAGAATATGTAATTAAAGAATGAATTATTACTGAGTAAATGATGATCACTGGGTTGAGGCTATGATGTGTGATCCCCAAAATATGGTATTATAAACTTAAAATATAATATACTTGACGGAGATCAGAGATTATGTCAAATATAAGAGTGGTAGGATCAACGACTGAACATGTGTATCAAAACCTAACCTAACAGGCCTAACCTCTTCCGTGAAGAAGAAGCAGCTCCTGGCGGGTTGATTGTGAGTTCTTGCTCCATAGTAACACAGTAAAACGGTGTTGAATGGGCTGGGCTGATATAAATTGGGCATCTGGGTAATTAGAGGCGTGGTTAAATGAAGACCGGACGATAAGGAGAATGGGATGGTTGTGGCGTGGTCCTGCTCTTGAACCTAAATGGCCTCGTGCAGCACTTTAAAGAATTTTACATCAAGGAACCACTCACCCAGTCACACTCTCATGCAGACACTGGAGGCAAGGTGGGTGAAGTGTCTTGCCCATGGACACAACGACAGTGTGCCCCTGCATGAGCCGGGATTCAAACCCCCGACCTTCCGAACGCGAGACGACCCGCTCTACCAATACATATATATATATATATATATATATATATACAGTGCCTCTCGAAAGTACTAATACACCTTGAACTTGAAGATTACACACAGGTGGCCTCTATTTAATGGTTAGGGCAAGGTGTGAACATTCTGCAGTCATTAGGAATGTTATAAAAGCAATTTAATGCACTCAGAAAATGCTGTATGAATACTTTTCACTTTTCTATTTTTTGTAAAATAACAGAATCATGTATCATTTTACTTTCACTTCACAGGTGTCTGTTACTTGTGTGTAAACTTTCAGTAAAAAATTCAAAATAAAATCTTTATGTTTAGGGTGTTCAATGTATTAGTACTTTCGAGAGGCACTGTATATATATATATATATATATATATATATATATATATATATATATAAGGGCTAAATAAATAGATGTCAGCTAAAAGCTAAAAAGGTGGGCCTTTTGCTGCCAACATAAACAAATAGCACTCAGCTCACTTTGTTGAACTGCGAGGTAATGCTTCAAAAATAAAGAAAACAAAAAGCACACTTGATTGTTTTAGATGTTGACAGAGAGTTGGAGGTTAGTCTAAAAATATCCCTTTTCTTGTGCAGATGAAATGGCAGTAGCACTTTGCCTGAACACTGAAAGTGTGCTGGGTAGCAGGCAGGGATATAGATAGCATCATGTCCTCTCCACCAAACTGCACATAATAGAAGATTGTTGTGTGAGATTTGTATTTGCACTCAGACTGCTGCTGTTACTGCATTGTGACAAGGTGGCTGAGTTTCTTGCACTTTGGTACAAAGATCGGTTAAGCTACACTGTAGGTGGCCGATGTTAATTAAATTAGTATAAGTATGCAGATACAATAAAATGCACTGTTCTTCTAATAGTGACATCAATCTGGAGGTGGTACAGACACTCAAAGCTGATACAAAGAAGATCTTGTTTTGGGATGTCCAGTCTGTGTCCCAAATAAAGACAAGAAGTAAACGCAGAATGAGCTGCTTTGATTCTAGAGGTCACTTGAGATTCATTAAGAGCTGCAGCCCTGTGGCGTTTTGCACATTGACTGCACAACCAGTTAGCACCTTTGACAACATGATTTCATCATCACCCTTCAGTGATGATGAAGGGGATTTCTCATGCTGTTCATTCAGTCATTTGAGTTTATTTTTCCTCCGACAGTCTCCACTGAGGAATTTCCATGTTGAAATGTTTGCACGTAAGGGCGCGTGGGCAAAAATACCCCACAAATCTTCACATACACACAGCACAGATGAAGCTTCTGCACAAATTCAACCTGGCAGACATACCAGCGGCATTCATTCATCGCCTCATCACCGGCAGCTCTTTCCAATCATCCAATCACAGACCCAGCTCAAGCCGCACCTTCACGTCAGCCAATCACTGCAGCGCTCGTCCCTACTCCAGCCATTCATCGCTCATGATCCCCTACTTAAGCCTCCTGGTCAATCACTCAGCGTTTCCCAGCCGTGCTACGACGCTCCTCCACCCCTTTCTCCGCCCGGCCTCTCCTCGACTCCGCTCGTCGTCGACTGATCTCCCCGGGTCTCCTCTCCTACCACCACCAGTGTCCAGGCTATCGTTCATCAACGCCGTGCAACTCTTTTGTTCATTAAATCTTCCGCCCCAATCTTGAGCCCCAATCATGATTCATGGCCGTGCAATAAAGCTTTCTTAATGCCTTCCTGTCTATGTGAGTCTTTTCAGGTTGAATTATAATTGCAGCAAAATTATTCAAAACAAGTCTATAGATTGTGTCTATAGACTGAGCAAAATTACACAAAATTAGTAAAAAAAAACAAATTGCAATTATCATTTGCTGTGGAACAAAATTATGTGAAAAATCTAAAAAGTCTGTTTAGCAAATTATGGGACATGAGGAATTAATTCAGGTACATAATGCACTTACTTTAAGCGTCATGGATGTCAGCTGTAAAGAGCTCTCTGCGATCTCTCTGGAGTCAATGGGATCAGAGCCACTCCCTCATGGAAACTGATAGAACTCTTTCATGTTTGGACATCAAGTAAACTGGCAACAAAAGCAACACAATGGCCCTCAATGTCTTTCATGTAAGACGTATCAAAAGTGTGCTGTATTGATGTCCAAATGATAAAATACAGTGTTTTCAATGGCCCTTCTGTTGTTTCCCCCTCAGCCCAACAGTGTGACCAGTGTGTGAGGAAGCCTTGGCTTTGGTCTCTTCACTAACAGATTTGCACAGGGAACGGCCTCTTCAGATCTGAGAGCCTCTCTGGCACGTGCACACAGACACTTTCATACACACACCGCCCCTCCACTCGCGTACCATCAGCATTGTATTGTGCAAAGATTGTGCTTTTGGGATGGAGACGAAAACCAAGCAGAGCAACGTTTAGTGAATTGTTCTCAAATTAAATCATTAACCTATTATTTGAATATAACTCTAATATTTTATACGGTCAAAGCTCCAGGGGCAACAGTGTAGCACATTGCCTCCAAAGTCCAAAAATTACTATCATTCTGTTATTTCTTTATCGCCAAAACGCAGTCACTCTTGCACACAAGAAGAAGCCTCTTCAGATCTCAAAAGCTGGTATGTATTCAGCCCACATTAATTCATTCACACAGCACCTCTCAGTCTCCAGTCCCTGCTCTCACTCACTTTGATGTTGTCTGTCTTTGCCTTTGTATGCTGTTTGTTGTTGCAATGCACTTTTCCCAGCAGAGATCCCTGATCTGGAAATATACACATTTGAATAAACGTTGCCTCTTTCACTCACTGTAAATGAGCACAGATTAACCATTATTTCATGACATTTCCGGTCTTAAGAGAACACTTTATATTCCTGCCTAGGTCACACCTTAAAAGTAATAAAAAGATAAACATAGCACAGGCCAGAGTCCACTGACTTCAAAGAGGTCCATTTAGACCAGAAAAGACTGGTTCGAGCAATGTCAAAAGGCACATTTTTAATAGCACAACTTTTCAGCAGAGTTGTATCATGGTACAGGATGGAAATGACACCAAACTGTGCAATAGAATGGTTATTCAGGCCATTCATGTGTAAATGTTAGATTATGTGTTCTAATCTCATGTTTGTATGTAAAGTTATGGTTTAACTTCCTCTTTTATTTTGATTGTAAATTGGGAATCATTTGTTTTTGTTGTTCTCATCTCATGTTTGTATGTAAAGTTATGGTTTAACTTCCTCTTTTATTTTGATTGTAAATTGGGAATCATTTGTTTTTGTTGTAACGCTGTTGATGAGTGGTCTATTTTCTTTTTAATGCGCATGTATAATATATGACGCAGTGTGTGCTGCGCGCGGAGTGATCCACTCTCTCTGAACTTTCTCATGACGGTGAACTGTATGCCATGGCGTGGGCAAGAGCTGGAAATAAAACACCATTTACAAAGTTAATCAGTTTATTGATTTCTGCAAATGAATGAGGAGAACATTCGGTTCATAAACATGGAGGGAGAGAGCTCAACAGTAAACATATGTAATTCATACTCTTTGAGGATTCAGTACAAATGTGAAGTGCAGTAATAGTGACCAGTGACAGAATGACCAAACTTCTTACTATTTAATGATTAAATTACCAAAGCTGTACAACTGTACAACGACATTGTGTTCAGGTGTTAGTCCTGAGCCGCACAACCACAGTAAGCTAACCTGACCAACATGTTTTAGGAGGTCGGGGGAAACCGTAGCAACCGGAGGGAACCTGGCTGGCTGCTTTCTAAAATGGTGCCTCCTGGGTTTGTCCCTGTTTCAGAGCGTGGTGTTCTGCACTGGTCAGCTTCTCCTCCTCCTTCCTTTTCCTCCTGCACAGCTCCCTCCACTCCACAACAGTCTTTCACCATCTGCTGGGAAGAGCTTAGCACTCAATCTGTTTTATTCTCCAGTGAACATCCATTAGCCAGTAGTAGGGATAGAAGACATGTGTGGCTTAGCTTTGAGTCTTGCCAGGTTACCTTCTCCTCTGTCTCTTACTTGTTTCCTGTAGCACCTCTTGTGATGCCTCCACTGTGCTGCAGGTGTGGGGGCTCTTGATGCCCCATCAGTGTTTCAGAAGAAGAAATGTGTAGGTCTCAAATTTAGCTCATAGGCTTGCTGTCTGATTACTTTTAAAAAGCTGCCCTTCAGGACCATTATAGACTCTCCTCAGTAAAAAAAATCCATCGAACCCTACAAAAAACACAGCAAAGACGTACAAAAGTATCCAGTAAAACAATGTGGAGCACAAAAACCACAAATGCAGTTTGCAGAAAAAGGCACTTTTACACGTCGCCACAATTATGAAGACTATGTCTTATTTGTAGGTATTTTTTCTCATCACATGCCTGTGTGGTAGAGTAGTTCTCCAACTGTCCACTGGGGGCACTGGACTTTTTACTATAAAAGGGTCCAGTTCCACAGTGCTCTTCCTCTAGCCCTTGCACTTCCTGCTTTAGTCCTACTGGGAGCGGTGCTTTACGAGAGCAGGTAAAATATTGGCAAGCTTTAATTCATCTTAAAATAAGTAAATTCTGACCCAAGCTCTATCCTCTTATAGTATTACAGCTCTTACAGCAGCTGTGTATTGGGTGTGTGTGACCCCAACTGTCCAGTGTTGCCCAGAGCATTTGCCCTTTAAACGGACGTAGGAAGCGGTACGTTGCCCATGTCACCGGATGTAGCACTGGGTTAGAATTCAGGCCTTAACTAAACTCTTTCCACTAGGTTCTCTTTTCTTTGAGGCCGTTCCCAGTAGGCCCACGCGGCTGCATCACATCGTTATCTCCACCTTCTTGGTTGTGTAGCTGAATAGACTTCCATTTTGTTCTGTTATAATCACGTTGTTAAAGCCAACCTGGAAATAACCCTTTTTACTTTGGGGGTAAAATAAAATAAAAATGTATAAACTAAAACCAAGTATTCCTATGAATAAATCATAAGTAATTTGCAACAGTTGCCTTCCACTTTATTTTTCAACCTACTTGCCTGTGTCCTTAATCTTTTACTGTAAATATGAGGTAAAACTCGGATCACTACACCTGGATAAATGAGAGGCAAAGGAAGAGCACAGCACAAAGCCTACAAACTAAACTACACTGTTATAAAGCCACCACTTCATTGTTGTTTGTTGTAGTTAAACAAATCGCCTTTTGCCTGAGTAGATTCATACAATCATTATACTCTAATTCTTCTGCCAACACAGTAAAAATAGGCACATTCGGCTTCTGTGTCCTTCCTCCAAACACACTAGCTCAGCTCTGAGAAGCAACCAGTCAGAAATGCCCTTTAGCCTGCTGCAGTTTTTAGCTTTCCCTCGTGGTTCTATATGATATGTGTGCTGACATCATGCTTTCAGGGCCTGAGCCCATCAGCTTAAATCAGAGGTCTGGAGAATGCAGGACAATGCTGCCTTACGGGATCATCAGTGGGTTCCTATATGCGTGTTAGGCTAACATAAAGTCATCACATCGCAGCCTGTTATGTAATCGCTTGTCATGGCCTGTCAGGTCTAAGTAGTTTCATCACTAAGTGATTGTATCCACATAATATTACTACTACTACTAATTATTATTATTATTTATTATTATTATTATTATTAGGCGGTATGTGGACTTTGCTCTGCCCAATCCCATCAGACCTTGGAAAGGAAAGGGCCTGGTCGGTATATGGATGGGAGACCGTTTGGTAACACCAGGAAGCCTGGCGAATGTAGTGAGCGAGTGAGTGGTTGGTGGTGGTCGGAGGGCCTGGTGGTGCAGATTGGCAGCCTCACTTCCATCAGTCTACCCCAGGGGAGCTGTGGCTACAATAGTAGCTTACCACCACCAAGTATGGAGTGAATGAATAATGCAATGTAAAGCGTCTTTGAGTGTCGAGAAAAGCGCTATATAAAACGAATGCATTATTAATAATGATTCATTATTATTATTGTAAAGACCAGCAGGGTAGTTAAGCACTATGTTAATTATATCTCCGGTACAAAGCTTTGGTAACCATAGAAACGGGAGGCATAGAAACGGAAATCAGCTTGAACGGACGAAAAAAGACGAAAGATAAAGTCTACAAAGGTTCACGGTTAAAAGGAAAAGGCCACGGAAAAGAACAGTTAAAAACTACAAGGGTTAGCGTCGGTCAATTGGGGAACAAGGTTTGTAAAGTTAATGAATTATATATTTAAGATACTTGAAATGTTTATTGTACTTTTGGTAAAGCTAATGGAAGGTAACTGATGTAATGAGCTATAACGGTCAAAATGTAACGTATGGTTTTATTTGTTTTACATAGCTCTTACGTTGGTTGATGACGACACGGATGGCAATAAAAGTCATTTAACCATCAGTTCTGGACTTCTCAATATTGACTGGATGCTACAGTAAGAGCTTGACCACCGCCACTCGCTGCGTAACTGGTTTCAACGTCCAACGGCAATACCCGCGACGTCCAGCAGATGGCAGAAGTTGGTCAGAAAACAAAACGTTCAACGAAAGGTACTCAAAATGGAAGAATTACAGGCTGCTTCAGTTAGTCAAATAGACATAAACGAACAGATTACAAGTTTACAACAAGAAATTCAAGATTTAAAGGACTCACTTCGCGATGAAAGTGAGGATAGACA
The DNA here is from genome assembly GCA_021464625.1 of Proterorhinus semilunaris. Classification (NCBI taxonomy): domain Eukaryota; kingdom Metazoa; phylum Chordata; class Actinopteri; order Gobiiformes; family Gobiidae; genus Proterorhinus; species Proterorhinus semilunaris. The sequence continues at coordinate 20,902,351 of CM038347.1, forward strand.
AAACATTAAAGATTCAATCACATGCAAAGAACAAATCTTAACAGAGCTTCAAGACAAAGCCCAAAGCATGTCAGTGTTGCCAAGACGTTCTGAAAGAGTTAAAGTACAAACGGAAAAGATGATAACATTCCAAAGGGAAGAAATGAGTAAAAAAGAAAAGAGACTAGTAACTCTTTATGAACAATGGAAAACACAGGTACGCGAAACAAGAGAAAGATTAAAGTTTGATATCACAGACAAGGAGATGTCAGAACTTGCAGACATAATAGAGCAAAAGAGAGATGATGTACTAAATGTTACGTTAGCTATATCTGGCTCAACGTTATGTGGGAGACACAGACGACACCTCGTGATAGTTTTCAACTTAACTTTAATCCTTCTGCTCGGACTGTCCTTACAACCATACCCGTCCGTACGGGAACATGTCTATTGAACATTAGTTCCGCTTTATCCAACACCTCCCCTTTTTAGTCAGAAACCTCCACACCTTTCAATATAGCATAGCAGTACACATTTCCTTTCTTTTAACCATATTCAACATACAGAACATCCATAATAAACCTGGACCTTTTTTTTTCCTTTTCTTTCTGTAAACATATATCACTTGTAGCTTATGTAGAACTCAGTAGTAAACCATTTTTTTTTTCTTCATTTTTTTCTTTTACTGTGAACTTAGAGGTCTAAACGTTTCGGTGCACGGGACATTCGTCCTGAGGCTGTCACATAAGGTGTATTTGTTGTGTCCATATCTATGTTACTACTGGGTGTGACTTGAGTACTGTTTGTTTGTGTGTCAGTAGTCTCTTGTTCTGCAGTAGTAACTGATGTGTTCACAGGTGTTGAACATAATGGCCTCACGTGTGTGCGATTTCGTCTGATATGTCCCTCATCTGTGTGAATGACATATGATCTAGGTGTAGTTGCTTGCTGTACAACTGTCCCTTCTTTGTTTTCTCTTGGAAGCCAAACATTTTGACCCGGTTGCAATGGTGTTAGTGGACGGGCCCTGTGCCGACGGTTGTAGTGATGCTGTTGATTTTTCTTAGATTGTCTCTGTTTGTCTTTGAATCTTTTGATGTTAGGCCACCGAGGAACTAGGGTGACGGGGTGCTGTGGCAGAATAGTTTGTAGCTGTCTGCCCATCAGAAGTTGTGCAGGGGAAAAGCCGCACCCGAGAGGTGTAGCGCGGTACGCTAGTAGCGCTTTTGTCTTCTCCCCTCCCCCTTTCCATAGTCCTTTCACCGTGGCCACAGCCCGCTCAGCTTCTCCGTTTGCCTGCGGGTACCGTGGGCTACTGGTGACATGAGTGAACCCGAACTCTACTGCAAAGTCCTTAAATAGTTCACTGCTGTACTGTGGTCCGTTGTCCGACACGACTGTCTCTGGTATCCCGTGGCGGCTGAACGTGTCCTTAACAGCTGCTATCACCGTAGCTGCAGAAGCCACCTTCAGCTTGGCCACTTCTATGTACCTTGAGAAGTAATCCACAATAAGAATGTAAGTTTCTTTGTCCCAAAAGAAAAGGTCAGTACCCACCCTCTGCCAGGGGCGCTGTGGTACTGGCGTTGTCATCAGAGGTTCTTTGTGCTCGGCCCTATGTTGTGAACATGTGTTGCAGCTGTCCACAAATTGGCTGATCTGCACGGACAGTCCTGGCCACCAGACTGCTTGGCGGGCTCTCGCTCTGCATTTGACTATGCCTTGGTGACCACTGTGAAGTAGCTCCAAGATTTCCTGCCTCATGCCTTGTGGAATCACGATTCTTTGTCCTCTTAGCAGTACCTCTCCTGCTAGAGAGATGTTTTCTTTCTCTGGCCAGAATATCCCCAAATCTGGAGATAGTGCATATTTCTCGGGCCAACCTGACTTGCAGTACTGGATGAGTTTCGCACAGACGGGGTCCGTGTGCTGTTTTTGCTGGATCACTTTTAGTCTTGGTTCCGTAGCTGGCAGACCTTGGATCACCGCATCTACGAACACTTTGACCTCTAGCTCATTATCTAGGTCATCCTGTGTCAGAGCATGTCTGACTGGTGCTCTTGACAGGGTGTCTGCAGTTATTAAGCTCTTACCCGGAACATGTATGATGTCAAATGTGAACTTCATTAGTCTTAGACGAAACCTCAGCACTCTCGGTGGAAGGTCGTCCAGTGCTTTTGTGCTTAGGAGGGGCACCAGAGGCTTATGGTCTGTCTCCAACCTGAATCTGAGACCATGAATGTAGGGTGCTAGTCGTTCGCATGCCCATGTGACTGCCAAGGCCTCTTTCTCTATTTGAGCATAGTGTTTCTCCGCTTCTGTTAAGCCTCTTGAGATGAATACTACAGGCCTCCATACTCCATCCGGTTGTTCCTGTGTGAGGACAGCACCTAGCCCGTAGGATGAGGCGTCAGCTGCCACACACGTCTCTGTCGTTAGGGAGTAGGGTGCAAGAACCCGTTGTGAGCTCAGTTCAGTTTTCAGTTTCTGAAATGCCTCCTCCTGCGGAGCTCCCCAGTGCCACTCATTCTTTTCACTGAGTAAGTCCTTTAGTGGTTTTGTATATGATGCGAGATGAGGTAGAAACTTTCCGAGGTAGTTGGCCATGCCCATAACTCTCCTCACGCCTTCTGCATCTGTCGGCTCTGGCATCTCCATGATAGCCCTGACCTTATTTGGGTCTGGGGATACCCCCTCAGCTGCGACACAGTGTCCCACAAACACGATCTTATCTTTAGAGAACTCACACTTTTCGTTCAGTGTCAGTCCTTCTTTCTCGAGAGTTTGTAGCACTTTGTGTAACCTCTCATTGTGCTGCTGCATATCCTTCCCGAAGACTACGATGTCATCAGCGTGGCAAACTACCCCCTCACACCCCTCCAGCATCTGAGACATGCGACGCTGGAAGTGCTCTGGAGCAGATGAGATCCCAAAGGGCAGACGATTAAATGCATATCTGCCAAAAGGGGTGATGAACGTCGTGTAAAGTCGGCTCTCTTCTGCCAACGGGATCTGCCAAAAGCCGGAGGTTGCGTCGAGTTTTGTGAATACCTTTGCTCCGGACAACATGGCGAGTGTGTGGTCGACCGCTGGGAGAATGTGTCTTTCTCTCCTCACCCACTTATTCAGATGGGTCATGTCCACACACAGTCTTATTTTCCCCGGCCGTGCTTTTGGTGCCACAACCAACCCAGCGCACCATGGTGTGGGTTGTGTCACTCTGGAGATCACTCCCATGTCCACCATACGCTCCAGCTCCTCTTTTACTTTGTCACGCAGGGGCAGGGGCACTCTGCGTGGAGTCGACAGAGCATATGGGACCGCTCCTGATTCCAGTTCGATCTTGTAGGGCTCCTTTAACTTCCCTAGTCCTGCAAACACTGATGGATACTGCGCTTTAAAGTTCTCTGGCTGGGCTTGCACCGCGTTAACACGTTTGATAAGCTTGAGTGCTTTGATTGCCGGCAGACCCAGCAACGGCTTGTAGAGTCCATTAACAACATACACATCCTGCAATGTTGCCTTCTGATCCATAGTTAGTTTACCTTTAAAGCGTCCTTTAACGTCCAGTTTCTGTTTACCTGGGCCGTACAGCAGTTTTCCTGGTGGTTGCAGTGTCCCATGTTTCTCTAGGGAATAAATGCTGCTTGGGATCGCTGTAACACTCGCTCCAGTGTCCAGTTTGAAGAGAGTTTTTTCCTGATTTAAGTGCACCATGTCACTCCACTCTTCGTCCCCCATACAATCCATTTCGCCCAAAAATGCAAAATCCTCTTCGTCTCCACTTCCGCCATGGAGCTCTGTAATGTTATGGACCCCTCCAGCAGATCTGCATTTCTTTGCAAAGTGTCCTTTTTTGTGACACCTCCTGCACTCCGCATCACGAGCTGGGCACTCCATCCAGGAGTGTTTCTTTAACTGTCCACATCTGCTGCATTCGCCTGTTTTAGTGTCTGTTTTAGCTGCTTTAAAAGGCTTCTTTGTGAACTTTTTCTGTATCGTCTCTACGTGTCCCAGTTGCTGTTCAGCCCCTCTGAGAACTGGCTGTTGTCTTTTTATTGTTTCACTTTGCCTTACTTTTGTCATAGCTTTATTCAGCGTTAAATCTGCATCTAACTGTAAGCTTTCTGACAGTTTAGCATCTCTTATGCCCACAACTATGCGATCTCGTATGAGCTCTTCTCTCAAAACGCCAAACTCACAGTGTTCTGCTAATGTGTGCACTGCAGTTATGAAGGATTCCACGCTTTCGCCGGGCTCCTGGCACCTCCGGTTGAACCGCGCCCTTTCGAAAATGACGTTCCTCTTGCTCACACAATGCGCCGTGAAAGCCGCTGTTACTTCATCGTATGACTTTCTCTGAGCCTCCGTCAGTGGCAGGACGTTTAAAATATCCTCCGCATCGTCACCGGCAGCATACATGAAGCTGTTGACTTGAAACTCTTGCGACTGCTTGTCGAGTCCCGACGCTATCCTATAGCGCTCGAACCGCTTCAGCCATCTTGACCACTCGGTAACTTTCGTGAAGTCAAACTTGCCTGGCGCCGCTAATTGGGGCACGGTGCTTTGTCCCTCATCGCCCATTTCTGGCTAGTTTTCTTCTGACACCATGTTACGTTAGCTATATCTGGCTCAACGTTATGTGGGAGACACAGACGACACCTCGTGATAGTTTTCAACTTAACTTTAATCCTTCTGCTCGGACTGTCCTTACAACCATACCCGTCCGTACGGGAACATGTCTATTGAACATTAGTTCCGCTTTATCCAACACTAAAGTCATATTCAGAAATAAGAAACCAAATGGCACCATCATCTGACATAAGGAGAAAGATTGATGCATGTGATGCAGTAACGCATGACATCGTACGGATAATTCTGGAAAGATTAAGTGGTGTTGAAGATTTTGATGCAGAGCATGAGAGAACTCGCTTACGTGGACTTTTAGAGCATGACTACGCCCAGTCCATATATGGCTCAACCGCAGCATCAAATCGGTCCACAACTTCACAGCTCACAGCAAAACGAGCCGACGCAGCGGCAGAACTAGCTGCAAAAGAGGCTGAATATGAGATCGTACTAGAGGAACAGAGACAGCAGGAAAAGATAAAAGCTCTCGAGGAGATGCACAAGAAACAAATGGCAGCCCAAACATCTGAGTTGGAACGCTTGAGAGCAAAGAAGGACGTGAAAGCAGCTCGAGCTAGGTTTGAGGCATATGACAGAGAGTTATTACATGTGGACAATGAACATTCATTAAAAGGTGAACAGGTGAGCCCATACTTCACACCCAAACAGCCCACACCAGCGCTCTCTTTCATTCCTGTGCAAACAGCTCCCCCTAGTGTCACTCAACTAGCACAAGCAGTGCAAGACAGCATAAAAATGAACAGACTTCCCACACCAGAACCAATAGTGTTTAGTGGCGAACCAATAAGCTTTATTGAATGGAAATCCACATTCATATCACTGATCGAACAAAAGGGCATCTCAGCAGCAGACAAGTTGTACTATTTGAAAAGATATGTAACAGGCCCAGCTCGCAAATGCCTTGAAGGGACTTTCTTTAGAAATGATGAAGAGGCATACAAAGATGCTTGGGACAAACTAAACCAAAGGTACGGCCAGCCATTTGTGATACAGAAGGCATTTAGAGAAAAGCTATCAAACTGGCCAAAGGTGCAGTCTAGAGATGCTGATGGACTAAGGGCATTTGCAGATTTCGTAAATGCATGCATGCTTGCAATACCTCATGTAAAGGGGCTACAAATACTCAACGACAGCGAAGAAAACCAAAAACTGTTGCACAAACTACCAGACTGGATAAATGCAAGATGGAACAGGCAGGTAACAAAGACTTTAATGGAGGGCGGTGAGTTTCCAAGTTTTTGTGCTTTCACCTCCTTCCTCTCTTTAGAAGCTGAAGTCGCCTGCAACCCAGTCACCTCTATTCACGCACTTCGCTGCACTGAAACAAACAGCGACAAAAGGAACACAAAGGAAATCAAAAGGAACAAAGCAAGTGTATTTAACACAAACACAATTGAACAAAGTGATAAACGGACAATAGCAAAAACACTTCACGGCTCTCAATGTACAATGTGCCAAGGCACACATCAGCTTCACAAGTGCCCAGACCTCCTAAAAATGTCTCTAGAGGACAGAAAGAAACATGTGAAAGACAATAGACTTTGTTACGGTTGTCTAAAACAAGGACACAGTGCTAAGGACTGCAAACGCCGCCTCACTTGTGAAACTTGCACAAAGCGACACCCAACATGTCTTCATGATGAAAACTACAGCAACGGTCTGCAAAGGGAAACACGTGTGAGTACAAACAATGCAATTCAAGGTAACTCACCTGAAACAGCAACAGCCATGTCACTTAATGTTGCCAGAAGTGAACAGTCAGTCAGCACCTCAATGATAGTCCCAGTATGGCTCTCAACTACTACCAACCCACTCAAGGAAAAGCTGGTCTATGCGTTATTAGACACACAGAGCGACACTGTCTTCATTGATCAGGATGTCACACATGAGCTGCAGGCAGATGTTTGTCCAGTAAAGCTGAAACTGACTACTATGATGGGTAGAAATGCAGTTGTAAGCAGTGGAAAGGTGTCGGATCTCTTTGTGAGAGGTTATAACTCAGCCACAGTCATAAAGCTCCCCGCTGCATACACAAAGGACTACATACCTGCAAACAGAAAACACATACCTACATGTGAAACAGCCAAACAGTGGAGCCACTTGCTGCCGATTGTGGATGAGGTCCCTCCACTCCTCAGTTGTGAAGTAAGTCTCCTAATAGGTTATACTTGTCCTAGAGCTCTCGCACCCAAACAAGTAATCCTAGGTAAAGAAAATGAGCCCTATGCCATTCACACCGATTTGGGATGGAGCATAGTTGGCAACTCGACACCATACATCAATACAGATATGACAAGCACTCTCTGTCACCGAGTCACTGTTAAAGAAATCCCTCCCTCCACTCCAGCAGATGCAATACGTGCTTTGGAAAGAGATTTCAAAGAAACTGACGGGAATGAAAAGACTGTGTCGCAAGAGGATTTAGTATTCCTTCAGAAACTCGAGCATGGCATAACACAAACTGAAAATGGACATTTAGAAATGCCATTGCCATTTAAAGAAAGGCCACAAATGCCAGATAACAGACAACTCGCTGAAATTAGACTAAACCAGCTCAAACGAAAATTCATGAAAGATAAAAAATACAAAGAGGATTACATGAAATACATGAACGACGTCATCAAAAGAGGTGATGCTGAAGAGACTGATGATAATGGACCTCCCGGAGAGACATGGTACATACCACACCACGGCATCTATCATCCAAAGAAACCTGAGAGGTTGCGCGTGGTCTTCGACTGCTCTGCAAAGCACAAAGGTACCAGTCTTAACGAACATTTACTGAATGGTCCTGACATGATCAACAACCTAACTGGTGTGCTTGTGCGCTTCAGACAGCACCAAGTAGCTTTGATGTGCGACATTGAAAAAATGTTTCACCAGTTCCAAGTCAAAGAAAGTGATCGCAACTACTTGCGCTTCGTATGGTGGAAAGATGGAGACATGAACAGCCAACCGCGAGCATACCGGATGACAGTACATCTCTTTGGTGCTGTTTCGTCACCTGGTTGTGCGAACTATGGACTCAAACATTTAGCCAAAAAGAACAGTTCTGCATATCCAGTCGGCTCACAGTTCATAGCAAGAGACTTCTATGTAGACGACGGAGTCACCAGCGCAGACACAGTAAAGGATGCTATACAACTGGCAAAGGAAGCACGTGAACTATGTACAAAAGGCGGACTAAGGTTACACAAATTCGTGTCCAACAACGCTGAAGTTTTAAAGAGTATTCCAGCTTCAGAGCATGCAACAGATACAAAAACAAAGGACTTGACGTTTAATGAAACACAGACAGAAAGAGCACTTGGCATTTATTGGAATGTGGAGAAGGATTGCTTTACATTCAACATCACACTAAAAGACCAACTACCAACCAGGCGTGGCATCTTGTCCACAGTCGCAGCAATATACGACCCCCTTGGCTTCATTGCTCCCTATGTGCTCAAGGGAAAGGGAATTCTCCAAGAAATGTGTCGTCAAGGAACAGACTGGGACGACCCGCTACCTGAACATCTCAAGCCACGGTGGGAGTGCTGGAAAGGAGATCTACACAATCTAAAAAATGTGCAAATCAGCAGATGTTATGTTCCTGCAGATTTTGGAGAAGTGGTAAAAGGAGAAATACACCACTTTTCTGATGCAAGCACCACAGGATATGGACAGTGTTCTTATCTCAGACTCACAAACAAAAGGGAAGACGTTCACTGTACCTTCATCATGGGCAAAGCACGCGTCTCTCCAACAAAGGTCACCACAATCCCAAGGTTAGAACTTACCGCAGCCGCAGTATCAGTCGCTGTAAGCAACATGCTAAGAGAAGAGCTGCTCTATGACAATGTCGAGGAGTTCTTTTGGACCGACTCAAAGGTCACTCTAGGATACATTAACAACGATGCAAGACGGTTTCACACGTTTGTTGCTAATAGAGTGCAGAAAATCCGCAACAGTACCTCACCGCAACAATGGTTTTATGTGCCTACCAGCGAAAACCCAGCAGATATGGCATCCAGGGGCACATCTGTAAATGAACTGCTTTCATCTAATTGGCTCACAGGCCCTCACTTCCTGTGGGAAAAGAAAATACAGCTTCCAACAAAAGAAACAGTTGAACTTCCAGTAGGAGACCCAGAGGTGAGAAAAGTACAGACATTAAGCATACAAACTGTTGAACATACAAGTCTTAGTGACCGGCTTACAAAGTTCTCATCCTGGTCTCATGCAGTCAGCGCAGTCGCACGTCTCAGACGATACCTGCTCAAAGACAAATCCAAGACTCTCACCACTCTAACTGAAAGACAAAACGCAGAAACTGTGATTATCAAAGATTTACAAAGACAAGCATATCAAAATGAAATAGAGACACTAAACAAAGGCAAACAACTTCCAAAGAACAACAAACTGTACAACTTGGATGTTTTCTTGGACAAGGACAATGTGCTCAAGGTGGGAGGAAGGCTCCGACACTCGTCTCTTCCCAGCTCATTCAAACATCCAACACTCATTCCCAGAGAACATCACATCGCAAAACTGATAATTGCCCAATGTCATGAAAGGGTCAATCATCAGGGAAGAGGCTTCACAATGAACGAGATACGATCCAATGGCTATTGGATTCCAAAGTTAAGTCAAACGGTTGCAACCTACATTCGCCAGTGTGTGTTTTGTCGAAGACAAAGGAGACCTGTGGAAGGACAAAAAATGAGAGACTTACCCACAGAAAGAATTGAACACACTCCGCCTTTCACATACTGTGGTATGGACGTTTTTGGCCCGTTCCGGACCAAACAAGCAAGGAAAGAATATAAAAGGTACGGCCTTCTTTTCACATGCTTCTATTCACGTGCAATTCATGTCGAAATGTTAGAGGACCTATCAACGGACACTTTTATAAGTGGACTCAGATGCTTTATCGCTTTAAGAGGCTCTGTCAGACAAATAAAATGTGATCAGGGTACTAACTTTGTAGGTGCCAAAAATGAACTGAACGCAGCCCAAGGTGAAATTGACACTGACAAACTGACAACCTTTCTTGCAGAAAAACAATGCGATTTTGTCCTAAACACACCTCATGCTAGTCACGCAGGGGGAGTATGGGAACGACAGATACGGACTGTGAGAAACGTTCTAAATGCAACATTGGCTCTCACACCAGGCCGACTCACCGATTCTTCACTCAGAACCTTCTTCTATGAAGCAGCTGCTATAGTAAACAGCCGCCCCCTAACAACGGACAGTCTAAATGATCCAAACAGTTTGGAGCCACTAACTCCAAACCATCTGGTCACAATGAAAACTTCAACTCCTCTGCCTCCCCCAGGACAGTTCGTTAAGGAGGACTTGTATGCTCAAAAACGATGGCGTCAAGTACAGTACTTGCTCGAACAATTTTGGAGCAGATGGAAAAGGGAGTACCTGCAGAACATTATGACCAGACAGAAATGGCACAAGCCTAAAAGAAACATGCAAATAGGCGACATAGTAATGGATAAAGATGAAATGCAACCACGATCCCAGTGGAAACTTGGACGAATTTTGGACACTGTAAAAGATACAGATGGACTTGTCAGAAAGGTCAAAATAGGCTTTGCAGACAGAAATCTTACCAAAAAGGGTCAACGTGTGAACAACATGTCTGTAGTAGAACGCCCAGTTCATAAGTTAGTTCTGCTACTAGAAGAGTAAAAGTAAATTTGCAATGCCTAAAGTGTATTGAAATGTTTACAGTTGTAACATGTTTACAAGGTTATTTCTATTTTTGTTTTGTTTAGAAACTTAAAGAAATTATTTGTGTTTTATGTGTGTAACAGAAAATAATTTGGTGGGAGTGTAAAGACCAGCAGGGTAGTTAAGCACTATGTTAATTATATCTCCGGTACAAAGCTTTGGTAACCATAGAAACGGGAGGCATAGAAACGGAAATCAGCTTGAACGGACGAAAAAAGACGAAAGATAAAGTCTACAAAGGTTCACGGTTAAAAGGAAAAGGCCACGGAAAAGAACAGTTAAAAACTACAAGGGTTAGCGTCGGTCAATTGGGGAACAAGGTTTGTAAAGTTAATGAATTATATATTTAAGATACTTGAAATGTTTATTGTACTTTTGGTAAAGCTAATGGAAGGTAACTGATGTAATGAGCTATAACGGTCAAAATGTAACGTATGGTTTTATTTGTTTTACATAGCTCTTACGTTGGTTGATGACGACACGGATGGCAATAAAAGTCATTTAACCATCAGTTCTGGACTTCTCAATATTGACTGGATGCTACAATTATAAACAGGAAAAAAAGAAGTGCAAATTGATTGACATTGCAGTCCTTTTCTAAAATAAACAAAGAAACAAACACCTTAGTCAATGTTTGTGAAAAACTGTCTATATACAAAGATCTGCAGAAAATCAGTCTACTGGGAACAGTGCATTTAGTCTTTGTAATAGAATCACCGTCACTGAAGTTTGATGTCCTCTATAGCAGGGTTTGCTAACAGGACAGTGAAGTGGGGGTCCCAAGATGATTGAGACACGATTTTTTACATTTATGACATTGAATGACGCTTTTTTTTTAACTGCATATTTTGTGAAATGAAGCCAACTATCAAAATGCTGTATTAGAACTAACATAATTAAACCAGATTTTAAATGTTTTGCACCTTAAATTATTATAAACGCTAATTACATTTTACAGAAGGGCGTCCCAAGTTGTTTTGAGTGATTTTGGAGGTCGCAGCCTGAAAAGTTTGGTAGCATGGTTTGTACCAAAATGTGTTTTGACTTGTTTTTTAAAGCAATAAAATGAATACACAAATATCTGAATTGAGCTTTACACCCATTGTTACTGAATAATGTTTTATGAATTCTAGTTCAGCATAAGTTAAGGTTTTGTCAAGAAGTGTTTCACCAAAATCCAACACCTGTTGTTTTTGTGTCTCTATGAAGCACTTTGTAATTTTATCTGTGAAAGGTGCTATATAAATGAAGGTTCTTCTTCTTCAATCAAGGATAAATACTTGTGTGGATTAACAGGCAGTCATATTGCTTACTGTCCATTCTATTTTCCCTCTTGTTGAATTGCCAGCCTTTCTCACTGGTGTCTAGGACCATTGCTCCCAAACATGAGCACCATGTTGTGACTGCTGTCGGTACAAGTCTCCACTTCACACGTCCTTGACACCGTTTCGTTGACTGTCACGCTGTTATTTGCGGTTCAGTCTTCTCTCTTCTCATCACTTCTCACACCGATTAGCCAGCGCACTGTCCAGTGAACTGCGCACACACTAGACATGTCATTAGTGTACTGACCCCTAGTGGCTGGAGTTAGTATCTTCGGCAATATCTTGCAATGGGACAGATTAGGCCACCTTCAAATAATTTCTTGCAAAGCTTGTTAGTTCACACTCTCGAGGTCAGTGGTGGCTGGACCGTCTGCACTAACTACAGACCATACACAGATTGAGTGATAGTTGTTACATCGTTTGATATCTGCATAGTGGTTGTTTTCAGAGGTGGGTAGAGTTGCCAGAATGGTTACTCAAATAAGTGTGACGTTAAATTTAAATAATTTGACTCAAGTACACGTAATGACCCAAACAATTAATTACTCAAGTAAAAGTTAAAACGTACTTGGAGAAAATGTTACACAAGTACTGTGAGTATTACCATACATAGCGTGAAACAAAACATAAACTCATGTGGAATTCCCCAAGGAAATGGAATAAAAAATAAATGAAGAAAAAAAATCAAAATGAAGCATTTGCTTAAAGATTTACTAAGTGGAAAAAGTTACTATTATTTTTACTCAAGTAAGAGTACAGATACTTCATTATAATTTTACTCAAGAAGTAAAAAGTACATTATGATAAAGTACTCTGTTGATGTACTCATTAAGATGTACAAATTCTTCAAATAGTTACTCAAGTACATGTTCTTGAGTAAATGTGCTGAGTAGGACCCGCCACAGTTTGTTTTTACTTTGTTTATATTCCAATGTAAAAACGTTTGAATATGGTGGGAAAGTGGTGATGATTGGCTCCCTCGCGGACGCTATGGTTTCGGTTCACACGCCTCCATCGACTGTGGGGGAGAAAAGGAAGTGTGCAAAAAAAGTAAACCCCAAATGATTATAAAGTTAAGAATAGAAAAGTATTTGGTGAAAAAATACTTAGTGTAAAATGTCTGATCTATGTTAGATATGCCATCCTAGAAAATAAAAGAGAACATTCTGTTACCTGACAATACTTATCTATAGGTTAACAGGAAACACAAACCTTTTCCAAATGTCAACCTGAATCATCTCTCACTTATTTGAGAAAAGCGTAACGGAATGTTTTGTAACCGGGTCAAGGTGCGTAAAGGTAGAGTAGTCGTTTGTCCAATTGGGGTGCTGCGGTGAATGCACCATTTGAGGTGCGTGTCCCCTGCGCGTTCACTTTCAGTTGCCCTTAAAGCTGCGAACGCGCGCAGTATCCAGTCTTGGGGCTGTTGGCCGTGAGTTCGAGTGGCGCATGTGTCTAAAGGAGTTGTCTGGGACTGGTCTCTCCCGTAAGGCGCCAGAAGCCCCGGTCTGGCCGTAGTCGTTTGTATGTAAAAGGTAAATACATTTTAGATTTGGTTTATTCCTCATAACGCACAGTGAACTAACATGTATATGGCTGCTTCAACAGTTGGCCTCTGTTGCTCAATTTATTGCTCTCAATTCATTGCTCTTTCGCAAGTTATTTATTGCTACTGCCCTTTGTTCACTGGGCTGTTTGAATTAGTCTGGTTACACGTTGGTCGCCGAAACCCCTGTTTTTATAAAGTAGCCTCCGAGATTAACCACAGCCTGCCCCTTTTAACAGTGTAATGCATTTTTGCACATAGGCATTAGCACTTAGAAACCAAGCACTTTAGGTTGTGAATGTGGATTTAGTTATTTTGTTTCTATCAACTTTGGTTTGGGTTTGCTCACTAATTTGTTTGCGGTTATTTTGTTTTGTATCCTTTCTTTTTTTGTAGAACTAGTCCATATTTACTTGCTGGAGTGATTTGTGTTTTTGGGTGTGTGTGGAAGAAGTAATTTTAAAGGAATGATCTTTTTATGAATTGTCAAAATAAAGAGATATATATTTTTGTACTATTTCTGCTCCTTTTTGTAGCCAGACCTACCTGCCTATTTCATAGGGAAACCCCCTGCTAACTTAAGGCACCCAAAATAAGGCAGACCGGTGGGCTTTTTGCCCCGCCTTTCTCCACAGCACGTTCGAGAGGTTACAGTTTTACTCCAGGTACATCAATAATAATAATATCTGATAATGCTTAGTAAAACCCTACACTATTTCAAATACCATTCATCTGATTTTGACTCCAACTTTGCTATTTTCTCAACCCAAACGGTTTATCTTAGGATTCATTCATTTTGGGCAAATTTGAATGCACGGATATGAGGGTCTGAAAGGGCTACAGCCACATTTCTCTCTATCCAATCTTGCTATCCCAGGTTTGAGACAGTAGACATATTTTATAATACAACTGAACTCAAAGCCAGGTTGCTCGGTCGGCAGATTTCACCCAATATCAGCACATAGTTTAGACGGCGACATCTCTTCCTGATTAATTTCCTGTCACACTGTAATGGGATCCAGAAACGTATAGTTATTATTATTCTGCTTGCCATATTGGCCATGGGAATAAAAGTATGCACTGTTGACGTAGGCAGTTCAGTCAGGGAGGAGACACTTTTATGTAGCACTTTTTCTTTTATTACAATGATGGATTGCCTTGTATTTTGGAATTGTGGTGGTCTCATGTAAAAGTACAAGAGGAAAAAGTAATCACAATATGAGCTATGATTCTGGAGATAATCATCTGCCTCCGGGCATACTGTGAGTTGGTAAAGTCTTTTGGATGCTTTGCATTGGTTACTGACTTCTAAAGTGTCTACTACTACCGCAAACACAGTGTCACCTGATAACTTCATTAAAACTAACCCAGGAAGAAGGCTGTGACTCCAAACTCATAAATACTTTAACTTTTTACTTATAAAGTACATTTTACAATCCATATTAGGTTAAACTTTGATCAGATACTTGGTGGCTCTCAGTTCACTGGGCAGGGGGAGGCCCACAGCTGTGGATACTCTGTCCTTCCCTCGCTTCCTTTCCCAGATGTAATCTATTATTCACCGAAAATACTCTCATCGGCTGCTCTGTATCATTTGTCCGCTCTTGTCCTGCTGGTTTTGAGCTTTTTAAGGAATCCCATTACCTCTTACTTTTGTGTTGCACGGTACTGTACACGTCTGCTGTTACTCGTTTATATATTTCACAAAGCTGTAAAATGTGGTTACACACACACACACACACACACACACACACACACACACACAAATGGGTTTCTGGACAACATCAGGCAACAGTCTTAAACAAAACATTTCATACTGAAAAAAACAGACCAGAACAGGGGAGAGGTATAAAAATAATAATGATAAAAGAGAAACTACTGGCAGTGGGAAAGTATTGAGCGGATATCAAGAGGCGATAGGTCAAAGGTGGGATCCAGGGAAAGGCTCGAGTTTGAGATGAATATTATGGGGAGGGGCTTGTTCTGAACTGTTGTGGAGTAACAAACTCAATGCAATAAAACATGTAATGGTCAAAATTATGTAATTGTTCTTGGAGCCTTATGCTTACTTTTACACCTAGCTTTCCTGGGAGAGAGTCAGAAAAATGAATGGTCCCACTTAATGTTGCAGACACTACAGATTAAAGGTTATTCACTGAGCAATACAATCCTTGAAATAAACCCAATACAGGGTAGCATATAATGTATGAGTTACTGTATGTTACTTTATATCAGACACTTGTAGTCACGTTACATTTTTTAATGACATTTATTCGGCTAACGTATTTGCCTTAATGTTATGATCTTGTGTAATCTCGACACAATATGGAAAGCATATCAAAAATGTGAGATTTTATTTCTCCATCTACCAACATATCCATTGTAATGTATAGTCACTGGCAAGGCATTTTTAAAACAGGGACGCATTTATAATTTCATACACAATACACATAAAGCACCATAGTTGACAGTACAGTAAAGTGTCCACACAGATCTGGTGTGCTTGTCAGTAGAAACCCGTAGCAGCGCATTAGTCTCTTTGCTCATCCATTTTCCACATTTCTTTTACACTTGTCACTTTAATCATCATAACACAATGCAGTCACTTCATATAAATAAAAAAAAAATGAAGAAAACACGACATTTCTCAAAGCAGAAAATGCGCCATATAAAAACCATTATAGGCTGTAGGCATGTCTCATATTCCAGACCTTTTCACTTGGCTAATCAAAATTCCCCACACATAAAGGGGGCACGAGAGCACCGGGAGGGAAAGCATTCTGGAGAAAACGTCTTTCAAAAGTTCTGTTCAATTGCATGTGTGCTGATTTGGATTTGAATGAGAAAAGGAAGTCACTCAATGTCTTTATCTGTAGCCACGATGATGCTACTGGTCACCCTTTTGGCCTGTGGCGGCTTCTTTTGCAATACACTCTTTCACCTCATCTTTCAGTTCGGCCAGTTGTTCCGAATGCACCGTGAGCGTGCCGTTCACTTTGGCGAGATATGAATCAGAATGTCTCTCCAATTCTGCACGGATCACCTCCAAGTGCGCCGCTAGTTCCCCCAGGCCGCTGCACTGGCCCTCTACTTGGCTCACTCTACCGTCCACCTCCTTCACCTCCTTCTTCACCTCCAGTGCAGTGCTTTTGCAGCCCTGAAGCTCACCCGATAGGCGTCGCTTGAGTGCCACTAGCTCTCCTTTCAGATGGGCAAGTCTCCTCTCCCCAGCACCCAGCAGAGACGCCTGGTGACCCACTATTTTGGTTATCCCTTGCACTTGATTGACTAGCTGGTGCTCCTTCTGCTCCCATGTAGCGTTGGCATGCCCAACCTCAGTTGCAATAAACTTTATGGAGTCTTTTAGCCCTCCGAGAGTCCTGTTTACAGAATTTATGTTGACTTTTAGTAGCGTGATTTCGCCACTGACGGATCCTTCAAACTCCTCTTGGGCAATTTTGAAAAGCAAGTGCTGTAACGTGTTATTTAGCTGATCAAGTTGATTAGACTGAATGTCCAGTCTACCATTCATCTTTTTCTCCACATCGTCACAGTCTTCTACCCCCTTGCCATCGATGCCCTCTGCTGGCGGGGTAGAGGGAGCGCAAGAAGAGGTGCACAGGAGCTCCAAGTCAATGAGCTGTTTTTGGATACCTCCTAGTTCACCTTCCATTTGCCTCTTAACTGATTCGATCTCCAAAGCGGGAACCACCTGGCCCTCGAGTAAAGCCGGTGAAGTAGCGTTTCTGTGCTCCTCCACAGCCACAAACACTCTCTCCTCCAGAGTCTTCAGCTTGTCCTCTAACATGGTCTTGAACCCGTCCAGCCCAGAGGGAAACCCGGACACAGCAGTGATGGTGTCCCCGTCCGGGGTGGTGCTGTTGAAGCGGTTCTCGATGTCCAAGAGGCGCGTCTCTATCAATGTCTCCACCTCGATGCGCTGGTCCACCAACGTGGTATGCAGCTGCCTCTGTGACTCAGTCAGGCCTTTCACTGAGTCTTCCAGCAGGAGCATGCGCTGGGACAGGCTGTTCACCTATTAGATAAAAATAGAAA
The DNA here is from genome assembly GCA_021464625.1 of Proterorhinus semilunaris. Lineage (NCBI taxonomy): Eukaryota > Metazoa > Chordata > Actinopteri > Gobiiformes > Gobiidae > Proterorhinus > Proterorhinus semilunaris. The sequence continues at coordinate 20,919,634 of CM038347.1, forward strand.
TGAAAATAAATAAAAATTATGGTTCTAATGTTTTCTCTCTCTTTTACGACTTAAGTAAAATTGTCACATATAGCACTTTCTACCTTCACAGGGCACTCAAACTGCTTTACTTCAAGGAACCATCGCACATAGATCAGTGACTGTCTACCAGTGTACACAGATACTGGAGGTAAGGTGGGTTAAGTGCTGTGCCTCAGGACACAACAACTGGTCCTTTTCTTAACACAACTTTACAAGACCCATACCTGTCCACAGCAGCTCTCGGTGATGGTCAGGCTCTGTATCTTGGCCTGCAGAGTCCCCAGCTCCTTCCTTAGCCCAGTCTCTCGTCCATCCAGAGACTGATGCATCTGCTCCTGGCCGTTCATGTGCTCGCGGTGGCACTGCTGCTGCACCGCACTTATCTTCTCATCACAGTGGGACTCCAGCCCGGACAGACGCCGCTCAAACCCATCCAAGATCTCCCTGCGCACCCCCGCCAGCTTTGTGTTCACAATCTCCTCCACGTTCAGGGTGGCGCTGGCGATGGGGCGCCCACGGGAGCCGTCTAGTAACTTCTTCAGCTGCCCGTCGTGTCCAAGAACCATACCCTAGAGGCCGAACGGTGCACAGTCAAGTTTCTAGAACCCCTATTATTATTTTTTTAAAGATATATAAATGATGACCAAACATTTTTAAACGGTTAGCTGTGGTCCAAGCTCATTTAACCTTCCTCAACACACTTCTAACAAGTTTGAGTTCATAAGTGTGTGTGTATAAGAGCTTTCAGGAGCTTCCCTGTCACTGTAATGCTATCAACAGCGTCACAATTCATCAAAATACTATGAAATCTAATGCACAGCGGAGAGTTTTTTGTCTGCTTTTACAAGATACTAAAGGAGAAAAAATGTCTACTATATTTTCTTCTTCTTTAATCTTCTTTAAAGTAACTGAAAACGTTCTTATTTTAAAATTATTATGAAGTAACTCAAAACTTGGTGTTCTTACCTGTATCTCCTCTATAATGTGAGTCTTGGCCCTCAGCTCATCCCTCACTTCTGTTACTCTTCCCGCCAAGTCTCCAAGTCCATTGAAGCTCTCGTGACCTTCCAAGCCATCTGGACTTCCATCTGGGATCACTCCGAAGCCCACAGTGGAGTCAGGAATACGGGGGGGATTTGGGAGCAGAGAGACCAGGATCTTGTTTGTATCCTCCCTCAGGGACGTCCTCAGTCGGTCCTCCAGTCCAACCACCACTCCATTCAATGTCTCCAAACTCTGGGAGAGGCGCCGCAGGTCTGCCTCCATGCGGTCCAAGCGCTCACCCGTCACTCCAGATACAAACGTACCTCCTGTGAGAAAACATCGACGTGTTCATTGTGTTTTTAACCGAGGAATATGTTATGATTAAAAATAGTGATTGTACGGTTGAGTTGTAAATTGATAGCCAGACATTGAACTTCATTGAACTTTAAGGGAGTCATTTACCAAGCACTGCCGCGTTACATGGTTCCACTTTGCGCTTTTAGTTAGGAAATGTGCCTTTTAAAACTCATCCCTGTGAAGAGTCCGTGTGTATGGATTGCATTAGAAAAATAAGGCATCAGTTTGGATCCCGGTTAACACAATTGTATAACAACACTAATGCCTTTTACCATTTGGCTTATTCACGTTATAGGTGACAAATATGGGCTTGTAATGACGTCATAATAAAACATCTCACCAGATGGTCTTCCAGTGCCAGCAGGCAGTTGTCCTGTTGGAATCGGCCTCGCATCCGGGACACCTGGAAGAGGCCTGCCTGGCTGGAGCTGTCCCTCCCCAGGTTTGTGATCCACTGGGGGACGCGGGCCGTAGGGGAATCCTTTCACCCCCGGGTGGTGGGGCAGAGCTGGACCTTTAAACGGGGGCATCATCACACCGGGCTCAGATGTGGGACCATCGAAGCAGTTCTCTCCGGAGTGGCCTGGACAGCACCTCCACTCCAGTTCAGTGACAGTCTTGTAGCCCACTTTGTACATTGGTTTGTATATTGTCCTATACCTGCATCCAAATAAATACATTTAAATAATAACATAATTACTTCTCATATAACCTCTTACCTTACTCTTACTCCTCTTACAGCCTATATAGGCCAGAGTAACCCCTCATTTGAAAGCTAAGCCCTATACAAAACTAATCGTAACAGATCTTTTTCCTTGCGTTGTTGCCGTGTTATCACTTTTTTTTTGTTCTGTTTATCTCATTTTTGCCACTTTCAGTGGGAGTTAAGAGGTTAAACTAAAATATGTAGAGCAGTGGTTCTCAATTAGCCTATAGTTTACACAACCAGTGGGTCATAGGCCTGTCACTGGTGATAAGTTTTGATCGTTTAGATGGTTAGACTTATGCTTGAATCAACAGAACATGAAATACTGTATTTTTGATACTATACGCCATGACATGAATAAACTGCAAAATGTTTTTGTGAATCATGTTTTTATTTGGGTCATCGTGATGGTTTGAAAATGGGTCCTGAAGCTATTGGAGTTGTGAACCACTGCTGCGTAGAGTGGAAACTTTGGTTGTGAAAGGGAAGACTGGTTTTGTGGAGCAGAAATAAAAGGATGAAGTTGTTGATGGTGGGATTGACCAGATTAGAGGGAGATTTGGAGATTAGGGTGAAGTGTAATGTAAATGATTTGATGTCAGGGGATTGGGCCCGGGTCACTTTATCTTGTTTGATCAAAATCTATTCTGAACGTGAATCAGTCTCCATCTCATGTACAAGCATTTAAAAACACAAAAATCGTGCATTGCTTTAGATCGGTTTTATTGTCCAGTGTTAGCTTTCCTGACAATGCCTTGAACAATACTTGGCAGTCCTTTTGAAAGTAAAATTAAACCAGTCAAATTTCAGTTGCTAAACTGCAACAGCATTCATCATTCATTAATGCCCACACGCTGGGATATAATGTGGCCACTAGAGGGCAGCATTTAAAAGCAGCATCCTACCTACATGATCCATTTCACTCTCACGCAATCTCCTCTCGTCTACTCTTAATACTCATTTGTATTATGACTTACATGACCACAGGACACGTTTTCCCCCAGATGCACTTGGTGGTGTATTCAGCCTTCACAAAAGGGGTGGCTCCGTTTTGCATGATACACGTGACATTCCTCTGGACCACGTAGGCGCAATGGTTTCTGGGAAGATCAGATAACATACTTTATTGTCATCATGAAATAATACACAGTAAAATTCAGCTGCACTGTGGGGAAGCAAAATCAAGCCGACAAATGCCCATCTCTGATAACATTACAATACTGTAACTTAGGCCAATATGAAGTTAACATTTGGGTTGACAGTGTAACATGCCGTGCTTGACAGACTTGTTCTCTCTAGTAATAAAGAACGAATTCATTAAAAATGATTACATTAATGTTCAATTCAGTTCCTGTTCATTGTGTATTTGTTTTGTCTTTTACTACCATACACCTTATGCTCTATGACATCCCAACAAAACTCTCTTCATGGGCCTAAAGAATAATAAGTAATAACGTTATTGTCAGACTAACACAATTGAAGGTCAGAAAAATCCTTAACCTGATACACAATTTGTTTTATTACTTTGTGAACCTACATTTTTACATTTTAGAATACATATTTAAATAGTGTCCTTTTAAGTGTTTTTTTCCCAACGTTTGTACAGTTTATTCGCAGTTTAATACTGTGAGTATGATAAGGAAAACAGCATGATGTCCCTTGTTACAGAGCCATTATCAGTACTGTAGTCTGTGATTCAGAGTTCCAGAGACACATAAAATGCTCCCGGCTGTTTTCAATTGGGCCAGTGTTTATTCATGTCCCGAGTTCAACACATAATAACTTCACTATATCAAGTCAGAGAAAGTAGTTGTTGCATCATAATAAGGCTCTCACTGTCTCCCTATTGCTCTCCCTTCACTGCCAGTGTAGCCGGAGCAACTGCCGAACGTCCACATGCAGGAAATGATGATCCACTCTCCCCAGCTTCACATGTGACGTTTCTCCCTTCCAGAGGGGAGCATTTAGTTGCACATGCATCACTTAACTTTGCTCCACAGCTGTTTCTGGACAAATAGAAAGACTTTGAGAGGCAGGGGGAGGGCGTGAGGGGACGCTTAGGGTCTGCATGCCAAGTTAACAAATTCAGTGGGCTTATCCAGACAGTAAGGCATGTCGAAATGTGTGAGAAAGCACTGCTCTACTGCTTTCTGCAAATCTTCAGCTGTGTTGACAGGATGTCAAGTGTGAGGCTGCCCCCTACAGTGCCTTGTGAAAGTACTAATACACCTTGAACTTTTGCACATTTTGTCATGTTTAAAACCCTAAACATTAAGATTTTATTTTGAATTTTTTACTGAAAGTTCACACACAAGTAACAAACAACTGTGAAGTGAAAGCAAAATGATACATGATTCTGTTATTTTACAAAAATAGAAAAGTGAAAAGTGGGGCATGCTTAAGTATTCATTCAGCATTTTCTGAGTGAATTAAATTGCCTTTATAACATTCCTAATGACTGCAGAAAGTTCACACCTTGCCCTAACCATTAAATAGAGGCCACCTGTACATCATCTACTCTCAGTATAATTCCAGCTGTTCTGTGAGGGCCTCAGAGTTATGGTCAGAGTGTATTGGTCACTAAACAACATCATGAAGGCCAAGGAGCTCACCAGAGAGGTCAGGGATAAAGCTGTGGAGAAGTTTAAAGCAGCGTTAAGTTATACAAACATTTCCCAAGATTTGAACATCTCACGGAGCACTGTTCAATCCTTCATTCGGAAATGGAAAGAGTATAGCACCACTGCGAACTTACCAAGACACGGCCGTCCACCTAAACTAACAGACCCGAACAAGGAGAGCACTGGTCAGAAATGCAACCAAGTGCCCTAAGATAACTCTGGAGGAGCTGCGACGTCCTGCCGCTGAGCTGGGGGAATCTGTACATGGGACAACTAGAGTCGTACTCTACACAAATCTGGCCTTCATGGACGAGTGGCAAGAAGAAAGCCATTATTGAAAGGAGGCCATAAGAAATCCCGTTTGAAGTTTGCTAGAAGTCATATGGAGGACACAAGTGGAAGAAGGTGCTTTGGTCAGATGAGACAAAAATTTAACTTTTTGGCCCAAATGCAAAAAAGTTATGTATGGCACAAACCTAACACTGCTCATCGTCCTGAGTGCACCATCCCCAGCGTCAAATATGGTGGGGGGAGTATTCTCAGCGGGGACTAGGAAGATTGTAAGAATAGTTGGGAAGATGGATGGAGCCAAATACAGGGACATTTTGGAGGAAAACCTGCTGGAGTCAGCAAGAGAATAGAGGCGCGGGGCGGAGATTCACCTTCCAGCAGGACAATGACCCTAAACACAAAGCTAAATCTACAATGGAATGGTTTAAAAACAAACATATTAATGTGTTAGAATGGCCCAGTCAAAGTCCTGACCTAAATCCTATTGAAAATCTGTGGAAAGACCTGCTGTTCACAAACGCTCTCCTTCTAATTTGACAGAGCTTGAGTTGTTTTGTAAAGAGGATGGGCTAAAATGTCAGTCTCTAGATGTGCAAACCTCGTAGAGTCATATCCCAGAAGACTTGCTACTGTTATTGCAGAAAAAGGGGGTTCCACAAAGTATTAAGTCATGCTGTATGAAAAATAACAGAATCATGTATCATTTTGCTTTCACTTCACAGTTGTCTGTTACTTGTGTGTGAACGTTCGGTAAAAAAAATAAAAATAAATCTTTATGTTTATGGTTGTAAACATGACAAAATGTGCAAAAGTTCAAGGTGTATTAGTACTTTCGCAAGGCCCTGTATATATGATGCGGGCCGTATTGTTTCAAATGTTGTAATCTGTAAAGCCCTTTGTGATACCTTTTGGTATGAAAAATGCTTTATAAAGTTTGATGATGTATCATGTATCACCTTTCAACTGAATCATGTCCCTTGTAAATGTTATAAAAAATATGATGTTAGTATTTATTCCTCTAACAAAAGAGAGTAGAGCGCAAAGTATGTGTGGAAAGCGTGCGCCGTGCTTTCTCGCCATCACAGCTGTGTTGACAGGGAGCTGACTGTTGGCCTGTGTGCCCACTCAGAGGACATATGTTAATGACGGCAGGAGGAAGCAGGAGAGTGGGGTGTCTCTGACAGTCGCCCCTTTCATACAGGCCCGACAAACTGCTGCAGGTCAGAGCAGTGAGGGAAATGCGGTTTATGAGCACAAGTAATGTGGTGAGAGGGGATGCCTTTGGGCTTTTACAAACTTTGACCAACCTGTTAAATAATCCCTGCTCAGGATTTGAAGCCTGAGACACAACAGTTTAGTCGGTTCGCTGCTAAGTTTATGTGTGCACTGAGACACTAAGTCATGACAAAAACCCAAAAGATGATCCCTATAAGTCTAAACCCTAACAGGTGATTTTAACTTTTGATTTGAGTGCCTATAATAATTAGCTGTTTGTTTGTACATGTCCTGCATACGTGTAATGTTTAGCTGTTGGGGCAGACTTCCTTCTTCCTCCTGGTTCACTCCAGTAAAGTATAACTGCGCCACCACAAATCAAGAGATGGAGGCCAGAGAGGACGGATCAAGTTGCGTTTGTTTAACAAGTTTAGTGTGTTGAAGAGCTCTGTTTCAGATTTGCTTACTATGCTTCAATCATTATGAGGTAAACAATGACATGGAGCATTACTGGGGAGTCATAATGTTTCACAATACTGTATCCAATTACTCTTTCAGTAAAATCATTTGAACTGAGAGACAGTGTAGCTGTCATGCACTGTTACGTCAACAACTCCACCTGCTGGCTTTGTGCTTAACAATTCCACTGGGACAACACTGCACCGATCACTCCCTCTGCTCTCATACATGGTTCAATATAAGTGCATCGAGGATACGCCAAAGCCATTCTCAATTTTCAGACTTGTACAATCTCATTTGAGCACATGGGTGGTATGGCTGACACATTGGGTTACGTCATGTGTGTGTGGGAATATAAAATGCTGTCAACCACAAAATCTCTAATTAAGTGCATTGATGATATCTTTATCAAGGCGTCATATAGTAATTATGATAATCAGCCCATGTTGCATTAGGTACTGGTCCTTTCTGTCTGCCCCAAGTCTGCCCCAACAGCTAAACATTACACGTATGCAGGACATGTACAAACAAACAGCTAATTATTATAGGGGCGACGGTGGCGCAGATGGTAGAGCGGGTCGTCTCATGATCGGAAGGTTGGGGGTTCGAATCCCGCCTCCTGAAGGTGCACGCTGTCGTTGTGTCCTTGGCAAGACACTTCACCCACCTTGCCTCCAGTGTCTGCGTACATTGGTGTATGAATGGGTGAGAGGTTCCTTGCTGTAAAGCGCTTTGAGTGCCTAAATGTAGGTGGAAAAGCGCTGTATAAGTTGAGACCATTTACCATTTTACCATTTCTATCAATATCTTTCTATCTTCGATTTTCCAGCTAGCACTTGCTATTTAGCACCTGTTTTGATAAATCACCCCCAAAGTGCATTGTCCTTAGTTCTCTGAGCACTCCCACATGGGTCTCATAAAACATTATGAAAGGCCAAGTTAGGCCCATGGACCCCTGCAGACCACTTTTTCCACCACTAAATCTCAAGCTATTTGACTATCTTTGGAAGCAGAAGGCATAATTGTTACAATACGTATTCTGAAGCAACATAGACCATTTGTAAGTGCAGAAACCTACTTGATTTTCTATGTTATGCTGATGTGTCTTTTTTTTTAACTACAGTATACTGTACTCGAGAACCTTTTTTTTTTTAACTACAGTATATTGTACTCGAGAACCTTTTTTTTTTTTTTATCCAGGGAGGAAAGTCTTTCATATCACTGATCCGATTTGATTTCTGTCTTAATTTGTCTTTTGTGTTTGCAGTTTCATGCAAAACACATTTATTAAGCAGTGTTGTGTGTTTTGCTGTACAGTGTCCTACTGCTCTGTAGTTTTTATGTCAAACATTTGAATTTTGATAACTCAGGGGGTCAAGACAGATGTTAAAAGTGCAACCTGGAAAATTGCATAAAGCTATTTGTGGATGCGTTGAACCAAATTTAACAGTTGAAGTAAAAGGAAAGAAATCTGTATTTTTAAGTTAAAAAAACAGGTAAATTCTTTGTGTTTATAACATTTCTTTGGAGGACCCTTCTTTGACTTTTAGGCCAAAACACACACATTGTTGAAGCTACTCCAAGAATCCAGATGTACAAAGAAAACACAGTCCAGGTCCTGCGTCTGTTTTCACATATCTGTCAATGTCATTTGTGTCTGTGGATGACTTTTATCCCCCGGCACCTTTCACTGAAGACACAGGGGGCCTGCCTAAAGAGACTTATATCGAAGGGTTAAGTCAAATCCGCTCCCAGTGCACGGTTGAACAGGCCAGCGGCAGGTCACCTCCTCTGTCGTGTAAAAACAGAGCGCTGCTGAGATACAAGCCGCGAGTGCGGAGTAGAGAGATTGTGATATCAAAGTAGACAAGAGCACTGTGATCCTGGAGACGAGAAATGGTGCAGCACTGTAGGAGAAAGAATACATCACTTAGAATGTGAAAAAGAGTCAATAGCCATTTTGAACTGTTTTTTCTGTTCAATGTTTTCTTCTTAAAAAAACAAAAACAAAACAAAGAAACCTACTCAAAGGGATTGTGAGATTTGGATGGAGATTTCTGACCATCTTCTTTGTTGCCGTGCCTAATGTTGAGTTTGACTATACAAGGGGACCCAGACAACATTACAGCATGCAACACAAGGCAATGGATGAAAATAGACTGAGCAGGTGAAACTCTGTTGTGGTGGAGAAGAACAAGAAAAGGCATGATAGGACTTTAACTCTGCCCATGGGACAGAAAACAGCATCAGCTTGGATGTGACCCGAAAACAGAAGAGCAGAGAAGGTCACTGCAGAGGGAACTTAACAAAGCACTTAAGCAACATAACTTCAGCCAAATGCATGTTTATGACAGTTTAAGTGCTTTGCCCTCATAAGCTTGCACCATAATGGCTGAGGGAAATTAGCCAAAACAACAAAACCCAATAATCAATCCAGAAATCAACGCACGCCCTCATTGGTCCACCCAAGCTCTAGTGATTAGACAAGTCCAACATAAGAACCTCACCTAACCTTCCTGAAATACTCTCAAATCATTTTTCATACTGACATTTGGACAGCATATTGACGTCATATGTGTCAAATAATTCGTATCCTCACTGAATGCAATCTGCTCCATTTCTTTAGATTTCAGACAAAAGTGCTTTATCGTGTGTTAGCTGGATGCAAGACCAACATATCTTCAAGACCACATGGCACGACTGAATGTAGCTAATAAACTGGCTCAATCTACTGTCTTTTCATTGTACCATGGCATTTTACTCACACTGTAAATATTTCCAGTATAGCGTTACAGATCCTAAATCCCTTCACACGCTCCCAGGGGGGAAGGCAGAATTCCCATCTCGGATTCTCGTGTGGAGGGTTTTAGCAAATATTATTACTGCTGGTCCTCCACCCTGCGCAAGGCCCAAAACAACTCACCTTTCATCCTCTGCCTCGTTCTCATAACCTCCTGCTGCAGTTTTTATATATTTTTTCTCTCTCTGCACCATCAGCAGAGTTCAGGTAAGTGTTGTTTAATTTTTCAAGCACAGAATTGTCTGGATTTGCACTTTTCATTTCCCATAATGTCAAGAAAAAGTAACTAGTTGCTCTATACGTGATGTATGCAGAAGCATTTTTGGTTGTTTCTGGTCCATGACAACCACCTTTGGATCCCCTTGCCTTAGAACCACAAGTTTAAGACACCACCACTCTTTTTCTGAGCGGACCTTCAACCTGTGATAACCGGATAACCTTTGACAGCTTTATGACGACCAGTGATACAAAAGCCTACGATCTTTATTTGGACTTTTAACATTGAGAACTCTCCTCTCACGGCCTATTTCTTGTCACATATGCTTGTGCCTCTTTACATTTACATATGCCTATTTTTGACCAGCTAAGCCTCATAGGTTGCTCTTGTGATTACCGATTGTCCTTAAAGGGAGGACAAGCTAGATTTAGGACAGCAGAGATCTACAAGTAAGGTCACTTGCTAAGTGGACTGTTATTATAGCCTAGAGGCACAGTTTTCCTCACAAATGCTAAGAATTTGGCCAAAAGGCGCCAAACCTCGCCCCAGTAAATCAAGATAAATTCATATCAGTCTCTTATGTTGTTTTGTGATAATGTGTATTTTCGTTGGGAGTACATTAAGCGGATTGAGGCCATTAGCGAAAAAATACAATTTTAACTTATCCTCAGGCATTTCAACATGTTTATAATCCACGTCATGTGGTCAAAAAAGGCCACATGCGATCATAACAATCTAATATGAAAAGTAACATTAGAAAGCAATAACCCACCCAACATGGCCGCAACATCTGCGTCTGTTGTTGAGGTAACCTTAAAGGGTTCAATAGTTGTTTATCATTGATCCTAACATCAGTAAAGTCCCAAGATCTTATTGACAATGATGACCCCAACATCACCTCACCACCACCAGCTTTTCCTTTTAAAATAAATGCATTCACTTAAAAACTAGCCATTAACCCCACAGCGCAGAGTAGTGTCACATTTACTTTCAAAGACAAGCCCTCCGAGATGTCAGCATGGACATCGCTTATGCGGCCAAGCTCGTGTGACCCCTTGGCAAGACACTGGCTCCATTCTTGTCCTCCGCTGGACATGTCACACAAAGTTACAACAACGAACTACAACCTTTGACCTCTCGCAACTTTGTGACCCTTACCCCCTGATCTCCGTCCCATACATCACGAGAAAGCCCTCGCATACATTCTTAATCTTATCGGAGAAGACACGCGGCATAATCGAGTAATACTAAAGCAACTTGGCGAGATGCTAGTCCTGGGTTTTACTGCGGACTTAAAAGGTTACGACTAGGGCTGGGCGATATGGCCTAAAATCTATATCATGATATGAAAAAATAAATATCACGATAACGATATATTTGACAATATCATTGACAATGGACGAATTACTTAAAAATCTCCGCCTTACGCCTATTGGGAAGATTCATTCAGTGATATTTTATTATTATTATATTATATTTACATCCTTCATTTCATTTTACTTTTTCAGCACGTGTGTCCGTGTTCTACAGTCACCGTTTATGCTGCTCTGATGGAGCGGAGCGTAACATAAATTGTATTGTGTCCACAACGATATAAAAAATTACAACGATATCAAAACATTACACCACGATAACGATATGCGATACGATATGGCCCAACCCTAGTTACGACCCTAAAACATGTCTGATGCTCCGCTCAGAGAGTTCGGCTGCACTGACAGGAATTTGTGAGAGCGATTATGGATTCAGTGAGCAGCTGTCTCCTCTTTCACTTGAAGAAACCAGTAACACAACAATAATTTATACAGTGATTTGGAAAGCTCTTCTAGACACTACAGGAGCCCAAGGCGAGAGGAAACATTAATTGACTATAACAGAAGAAGAGAATATGTGTGCAATCAAGCATTTTTACCATGAAAGGGTAAAAAAATAAACACACAATTTGGCAGTTTTATAATACTTATAGAAACTTTTGTTTGTCATGGCTAATATTACATTTACAACCCTGTTAGTAAGGCAGCCACATAATGGGGGGCCCAATTGCCTGATTTGCCACCCCCTTTGTGACGGCTCTGTCACGGCCCTTAAAATGTCTTTGTTTTTTATTAGTTTCAAGATTTGGGATTTTGGTCCATTCTTATTTTAATCAATGATGTATTTTTTTTGTATAAACATTTGAGTTTTTGTAACAGCTCATTGTGTCACTCTAAAACTCATTAAAACTAAAAGTGAATTTGATTGTGGACCAAAGAAGAAAATCTTCAGACTGAAAGGTCATGGTATTACATCTTAGGAGTTCCGGTACATTTGGGAACTATCTTTCCTCAGAGCAGTCAGTGGTCGAATTTAACGACTGCTGTGACTGCTAAATCAAATGACTTGCTCTGCTTCCAAAACACAGACAATCATTCATGAGGAAGAACAAAAGACCTGCCATGCTTCACAAAAAGAAAATGGAAAAAAAAGCACACACACACACACACGCACACACACAAACAAATCACGTTTGGTGCACGTGACACTAACTTGAGCTCAGATTTTACAAGCAGAGCTCTTACCAGGAACAAACAAACACAGGGCCCGCTGGGCACTTAGACTGTGGTGTGTATGTTATTTTTAAGCATCTCTTTCCACTGACCACTCCGGACCACAACAACTGAGCTCATATAACTGAGCTCTGGTGGTCTAACACTGACAAACAGGTCCCTCGAGGGCCATGTGTCCAGCGGGGGTCACCGAGGCTCTTACAAAGACAGGACTTGGACACAACCGGCTTTCAGATGTGGCAGTGTGCGATTGTCTCGAAAAATATGGAAAAGATCTTGATCTTAGTTGAGTTGCAGACGCTCCATCCTCTGCTTTGTACTGAGGCGTAAAACTCTATATTATTCACTGTACAGGTCTTTTTACTTTATTGTTTTTTGAGTTATAACTTGAAGGTCCTATGTTATGCTTTATTCTATTCTTGACACCTTCACGTTGACTTTTTTGTAAACACATAGTTTACAAAACACAGAAAATACCCCTACAATGTTATAAAATGTAGCCATACAAAACACCAGCAGAGGGCGCTCATCCTGTTCCTACTTCTGCAAGATTAAGATGGAAAGTTTTAGCGATGATAGGAACCGGCTAACATAAGAATCTCGCTGTGGAAAAAGAGATTTGGATCATGGACAATGACTGAATCAAGTTTGGTGAAGGTGTGTAGACCGTAAAATGCAGAGGAGCTCCACATGATTTATATCAGAGTGGGGCTCGTGAGAGGGTAAGAGGGAGACTGACTAAATAGGCAGGATTACTGAGATATGCGTGAATGAAACCTTACTTTTCAAAGCGCAAAAAAGTGAATTCGCATCCCATTGATTCTTTAACTATAACCCATATGTTTGGAAACAGGTGACAGTACAATCAGCCCTAATTCCAAAGCACACAAGGCAATATTATTGTTGCGGAGGGGGCTGCGGATGATGTGAAGCACTGAAAGTATGAATGATAACCACAGCTGCTGGCTATTAGCATGCTTTGTAGTGAAAGCGACTTGTTTGCTGAAATGAACACAAATAGTGTATGGCAGGACTTTTCCCGTGGTGCTTTTTTTCTCACATTTCTTCAGTTTCTGTATTTTTAATAGCATTTCTCCACAATAAGTGTTGCCCTGTACATAGAGGACCATGTTATCTTTCATTATTGTGATCTTCCCAGCATCACAGCATCTGTCACAGCCACTCTGTGTAATATAGCTGTCAAAATTCGGCATGCGCTGTTATAAATAAAGAATATGGAGCCACTGTCAGAGGGTAGATTTTCAGGCCAGATGGTAAACCTATTGCTCTGATGTGGTGCTAGGTTTTTACACTTGAGAGTACAGTAGAGGGTGGGAATTATCATGACTCAATCTCAAATAGAGGTGGTCCAGGTCAGCAGAAGTAAAAGCATTCCCAGGCCTAATAACTAAAGTGAGCATGATGTAAAATACTTTACCATCCAAGAGACTTTAGGGAATGGATTCAAGTGAATTGTGTTTGCAGCTACCCATATTTTTTATATTTGCCATAACAAGACATTTTTGGTTAAACGTAGCATGAAGAAGGACAACACTGAACAAATGTAACACACTAATTTAGGTCTGAAAAAAGATCATCCTCTGACAGAGCACGGTCCAACTCTAAAGCAGGTTCAAACAAGGCCTCAAACCACGATTATCTAAAGCTTAAGACGAGCCTAAGGAACAGGAACGGCAGTATTTTAACCTAAATCAGGACTTGACACTGGCACTGGAACCCTTGTCCTGCACGCCACAGATTGGGAACCGCTCTTGTGTCTCATGCAGGTAGACTGAAGCAGCAGGTAGTCAAGGGAGCAGCTCTCGAGGGAGGCCAAGTAAAAGAGACAAGTGAAGAAAAACCTTTAGGTCAAACATACCAGACAAATTCAATTCTTCCACAATGTCTTTGTGGAAGAAGTGTGTTCGATTTCACCAAGGGAGAACCACATAACTAAAGTCTGTTGACTTCCCAAGTAATTGACATATTCAAATTACTTGGGAATTTATTTTTGATTTTTCTTGAGACTTTCAAAAAAACAAAAAATTCAAAAAACAAACAAAAACAAAACATGGACAGTGACCAAGTGACCAGTTTACAGATTACTCAAATTACAAGTTTCTTAACCCAAAATATCAAAGCTATTTTTCATGTCATGCCTGGCTGGAAACGCACATGTTCTTTGGGCCAGTTTAACTTTCTATGAAGCACTCCCAATTGCGGCGAAAGTGTTTTGTTTTGTTTTTGATTTGAGGGAATGGCACCCCTCCCATTTAGTTCCCAGCTGTACAGCATTGTGATCCAGACTGAGATGAATCAATACTTGAGTGATTATCTTCCCATGTTGCACTGAAACCCTACATACGTTTTGGGATTGTTATTGTATAGTGTTGATCCTCCGGACCGCAGATGGTTTATAGAGTGAAGTCTATAAGCAAAACCATACTTCTACATCTCACCTGCTTCTTCCATGTATCGTACTGGGATACATTAGTCCAAACAAAACTTATTGATACTGGACTTTCCTTGTGCATTTCAATAGAGCAAAATCACTGTAAATCTGAACTATCAAGCCATTAATGTATAGGGTTTGGGTATTAGAACAAAACTAGGATCGTAAAAGATCCCAGCAGGATGACATCGGGTCTAGATTTTAACCAGAATCAAACCAGAACAAACTTGACTTAATCTGGGTTAAAACAAAGCTGCAACAAAAACAATGTGGCCAAGACTAAAACCGGTCTTCTTGGATCTAGCCCTACCAGGTTCCTGTACCACTATTTGAACCTGACCCACAAGATGAAAACCATTGCATTAATAACAGAATCACTTACTTGTGTCTTGTCATTGGTTTGTTTGGCAAGTGCTGAGGGGTCAGTCCAGCCTTAAACAGGTTGTATCTGCTTCCGTAGTAGGGGTTGACATGTCCTCCATAATAAGTCCCTTTGCAGTGCACCAAAGTTACAATTGTCCCAAGAAGCAAAAATGGTGCAAAACACAATTCGGTCCTCATTTTGTTTTTTGGCCGTTTTCTTTCAGAACCTAAACAAATCCAAGAAAAAGTTGAGGGAAGTTGTTAACGTGGATGTGTGTTGTCCTCCTCATAGGTCCCAGATGAAGACGGGGAGCCCAAACAGTCGTCGCATCAGCAGCATCTCCTCCACCACCACCACGGTGAGATCAGTGCCCAGTGAGGACTGAACCAAATGGTTAGTCTGCAGGGAAAAGAGAGGAGGAGAATAGGACAGAGGTGTGCAGGAGGTGGGTGGGGGGGTGGGGGGGGGGAAGAGGGCCCGGTCCAAACTGTATCTAAACTGGGAGCTCCATGCATGTGCGGGTGCAGAGAAGACTCCTGGAGTGCTCTGAGTGAGAGAGAGAGAGAGCAGCGTTCAGCAGCAGTGAGCCTAAAGGGGCAGGCTGACAGCATTTGCATATCCCACCCCAAGCCCCAGCCCTCCACGTGGGATAGGGAGAGGAGGGAGGGGGCAGCTACAACATAATATGGAAACATAGTCATAGAGTCTTCCCATGGATTGTCTTTTTTTAAAGGTTTTATTTCCTCAATGAGTATATGCTATACTAACCAGATTCAAATACATACATTTCTTGTTAAATGGTTTGAGTTGAGGATATCTTTTTTTTTTTGCCATTCCCCTGTCCACATCTGCGACAGGTGTGGTGGCCGAGGATGGTTCACTCATGGGTTAAAGCCATGAACCAGACTGACTTCTGGTGTCTCCTTACACCGGAGTGGACTCATTACCATAGTCTTTCATCACAACAAGTCTTTACTCGGCAACTGGACACTGTGCCGGTCACAGCCATGTACTGAAGCCAGGACTGAGAGACGAGGGGGGTGGAATAGGCAGGGTTTATTTTACTGTACTTCATGGGGACTGTTGTGCATACTCAATACCAAGTCTGTGTGACATTGCGATATATCGGTTTTATTAGGTATTTCATAAACAGTTAGTCATTTTATGGTGACACTGTCCTGGAAGAGCAACTTTAGACGTTTCTTTTTAAGCATGCCAGAGCACAGCTGTCTACCAGATAGACACAAAAAGCTCCATTTACAGTTGAAACAGAAATAGTAGCAGCAGTTATAGTTGTAGAAGTAGTAGTTGAAGTAAAAGTGTGAATTACTTAAAGTACAGATAGTCCACTGTATGCAATGTCCTCTGACAAATGTATCGGTAGCTACACCTGTGTTCACTAACCAGGGCTAGGGGTACACAAGCACTTGAATTTAGATATATAAAATAGGTTTTTATTCTTTGCGTATTTTTTGCTGTAGGATGACTTAAAATCTATTCATATAGGAAAATATAATAACAATGGTCACCTTAAAATACATGTTTTAGTTGCCTGTACTCAAAAAACAAAAAACAAAACAAAAAAGTTAAGACAAATAAATACCAACACTTGAGTTGAGAAGTACTCAAAACGTATAAAGTCACTGAAACATTAACACAGTTTAACTCTCATCCTTGAGCTACCATTTAGGTTTATTAAGTAAACAATTGACTAATAATTCTCAAAGTGGCAATGTTGAACTTTTCTTAGAAACAAATTTGCACAGCTGTCCACCAGAAAGACACGCACCGACTGCTATCCGTCTTTGTCCAGATTTGGATCGCTTTTTGAGAGTACTGTGTTGAACTAAAGGCCCATAAGGTTGTCAGTGTGATGTCAAACTGTGCATACCATGGATTGAGATAAAAGCAGAATATTTTGAGCATCCGTCAAAGTCTTATCACCACAGTATGATGAATGTCACGCTGTGGACTCTAGCTCTGGTGTGATGTGTGTCCTGAGATACCAGTAGTCTGAGTGTTTTGCTTTCACATTGACCTGAAAATGAGGAGTCGGTGGAGCAGAGTAAACAGCGTACTGCCTTCATGCAGGTGAAAAGACCACTGCTCAAACAAAGGGTCAATTCATGGACATCTGCCTCTTTTCTAAAAAAGTACAATAGATGCACAAGAACGTGAACAACATTCTTGAGAAAGAACTGAGAGCGGGTGGCTAACAATAACACTTGAATTAATTTTTAAAAGTGAGGTGAAGCAGGAAGAGGTCCATTGTGTCTAGAGCTGGAGCATCTGAGCACAGGTGCCTCACAGCTGCTCCCAAAGCAAATGCAGAAAGGAAAAAATTGTATGTATGAATAAGAAGCGAGTGTCAAAACAACAATTACATTATTATTTGGTCAACCCGCTCCATATTCCTCTTTCATGTGGGTCATGTGGACAAGAGAGTTTCCGTGTGACATATGTAAAGGGACTCAGAATTCAGCTATTATTATTTTGCCTCTTGGAGGAGAGTCAGTTGCAAATACAGATACAATAAACACAAAGGAAAGCACTCACAGTGACATAAGGCTTAACAGAGTCTGCACATCGAGTTCTTATGAATTAATTTGACGGAGAGTGGCACAAAGGAGTTTTTTTTACAGCAGTTGCTTTGCAGGGGAGAACCCCAAACCTCCTTCCAAACAGCAGCAGCTTGTACGGGTGCTTGAGCTAGAGAGGAGTCGGCTATCATTTTAAAAGCCTGTGTCAATGTGGACTGCTCAAAAATGTCCTGCAAGGAGGTTGTAGGAGTGGAGCAACCATTTTTGGACAAAGCTGGTCAGATGTGGGCACTTTACTGGGGTCAGGGGTGGTTTCCTGTAATGGAAAAAGCTCTATTTTCCACAAAAGCCAAAAGGAGGATATGAGCCCGTATAGATGGAGGTGTGGGAATGGGTTGGCATTTGGGAGCGCACACAAACAGTCTGCTCTGCTTGGGTTCATTCAAGATCTGGGCCTTTGTCGTGGACAGGTATGCACCACTGTTAACTGTCTGTGGCCCGTGGACAATACAGAAGAGGGTCAACACAAGACACACAAGAGCGGAGTGTTATGGCCTAAATAAGCCATCATGTAAAGCTTAGGCTTGTTCTGTTAAACCTTGCTTACTCCCTCCCTGAAGAATAAAATCAACCTAACAGTGCAACATGGAATAAATCACAGGTTTGACTTAAGGTATTTTTTCACTTGCAGTTTACTGTAAATAAAAGCCAATCAAAAAACATTTATTCAAAACAGTGACCAAAAAAAGTGATGGAGCATCCCTGGTCTATATGTACCAAAACATTTATGCATAATATGGATCTTGATCGTTGTCGGTACTGTACCAGGTGCTCTTCAGGAGAAGCGGGCAGGAGCAGCTAAATGAGGAGAATAAAGCTTCCGAGGCACAACTGGATTAAGTAACATAACATAACATGTTTATTTTAATGCACAACCATATTTCAAGTCTTTACCCAGTTCTCAAATTACTCAAGTATAAAACAATTGCTTTATGTGTTGTTGTTGTTGTTGTTGTTTTTTCACTAAAGTTGTCAAGGGGATAAATCAATGAAGAACCACTAATCAAACCATTAGACCGCCGTGAGACAAGTTAGTTTGACCCTACTGATGATGTGTTGTCCAAAAACACAAAAACATCTAAGTAAAAATAGAACGCTGCAGAATGCTGGGGTTGGTTGTATGTTGCAACTTTTTCAAAGAATACATCTACTGTAGAAAGAAGATGCAATATACTGGCAACACTTGTATTACCCCCAGGGGGACTACGAAAATGATTTAATATGGTAAAAATGTTTAAATGGGTTCATTGGATTCAGTCTGTTCAGGAGAACTGCAGTTTTGAACCTCTTTGTCCATCGGGAGGCCTGGGGAAATCTCATCATTGCTCCTCTGTTTTTATCTCCACATCAAATCAAATGTAATTTACGTTTCGTGTGGAAGTCCATGGTCTGTGCTGAATCACCATATCCTGAGACAGTTTATCCTAGCAGCCTTTTAAATAACCATAATGCTATCTGTACCGTCGGACCGCCCTGCGCTGGGACAATGACTCCAGGCAGTCTCTATGATTTATGGGACAGCCGTGTAAAGCATGACCTCACTCCAACCAAAAGCGCCATCTCCCGCTTTGCCAAGTGTGGTGGGTTCACTGCAAAATTACACTGCATCTGTAATCACTGCTATCGTACACAGGCACGCACAGGGCTCCAGTGGGTACGATCCATGCTTTCCGCGCAACATCTGGTTTGCATCACACCGAGACCACCACCACCACCCGATCCACGTGCGCTTCAATCTCCATCGCTTTCAATGCGTCGTCCTCGTGTGCCAATTCAGAGCGAAACACAGAAGCACAATGCACCACTTCATGCGCCAGAAAGCAAACTGACTTCAGCCCAAATCCCAAAGAATTGAGCTGCTGTTGGAATGTGCCAAGGAATAGACAATTTAAAGTGAGCAAGTGAAGCAGCAGAGTGAAGCTGCAGTGTTTTTTTAAATTAAGGAAAGCGGGCTCTTGGAATGTACAGAAATTGGCTGGTTAGTTTTAAAGATCTAATATGGCTCTGGTGGAGGCCAACTTAGCTCTAAGTTAGATATATCTATTTATTGTGTTCATGGGTAAATCCTGGTTAGGACTCTGTTTAGTCCAGGACTAGTCATAAACTATAGTCAGAAACTGGAGCGTTTGCAAGGTAATTTAAGAGCTAACCCTGGTGTTGCATTGTCATCCACACGTACAGCACATGCAAATAATCTTGGTGCAAAAAGACAATGTACACAACAAAATATTAAAGACATATGTAGATAAGAATTGAGGGCAGCTGTTCTTCAGTCAGCTGGACCTGTCACTAATCGAGACTCTGTTGTCGTCTCCCCAAGGCAGGACTAAGGAGGCTGTGAGGTGGGTGCGTGATTCCTCCTTCTGAGATAACTGTCCGCATTTCCACACGGAGGCCAGTTCAGACAAGATCGGGCTCTTAATAAATGTGTTTTGGGAACCTCTGCATTGATATGTCCTGCTTTGGAATTCAAATAAATGTGTGTCCAGCAGGGGGAATTAGCAATGACAGAAGTAATATGCAACCAACAATTTTAAGATAACGCCCTGCTGACAAATCAATGGTGACAGGATTACTTAAAACAGTGTGGACAAGTCAACAATATACTTCTTAAGGTGTGTTTAACAGCATTAAAAAGTAAAAAAGAAAGAAAGAAGAAGCTGATTTTGCATGATGTGTGCTCTTTATGCGTTTTGCAGGATTCAACCCTATTTTAGACATGGGTTATACCTCATTTAATTCTATTAAAATCTAACCTGCAATGCAAAGAATGCTTTCTGAGATGGCTCTTGTAAAAGTGTGTGAACCCCTGACAGCAATTGCATTTTGTTTTATTGTGAATGCTTAGGCTGGTGGGGGCTAGCAGTCTGCTGAAAATATGAGGTGTGCTGAGATGAACACACTCAAACAATGGGCCCCTTGTTTCCTCAGAAATGTGCAAAGCAATTAAAGACTGGTTTACTGGCCAGGGCTGCTCTTCTGGAGGTGACGCAAGCCAGCAGGGTCCACATCAATGGTTAGATCCAGGACTCTTTTGAGATATAGACTGACAAACTTTATTGTTATTTTTGGGGCAATTTTGTCATCAAAATTAGTCATCAACACATACTTTGAGACTGACTTGCATGAGAGCCTGAACCCACGACGGAGGTGCTTACACTGTACGAGTCAATAGTCACATTTATATAACGCCTTTCTACCTGCTTTAGGCACTCAAAGCGCTTTACATCAAGGAACCATTCACCCATTCAGACTCTCTCACACACACACACACAACAGTGTACGCAGACACTGGAGGCAAGGAGGGTGACGTGTCTTGCCTAAGGACATAACAACAGTGTGCACCTGCAGGATTTCTAATCCCCGATCCTCCGATCACGAGACAACCCCGTCTACTACCTGCGCCACCGTTGCCTCCGGCCAAAGTAGACGTGGCTAGCCATGGCTAAGCTAGCCAGCAAGCTACCACGCTAAAGAGAAGATAGAGAAGGGATTTAATCCACGCAAAAGTGTTGGTTCAAGCGGAGCAAAGAATAGGCTCCGTGGAGGTAATGGGCCAAATTAGATCTACAATCAGCTAAAATGGACTCCAGCTATGTTTAATATTTGGATTAACAATAGTAGCACAGAGAGCTAAAGTTTTAGCTTGCTCACAATGAGCATCAACATTGAAAACACTCCGGAAGTGACGGTGGTTCTCGCCGAGTGCATAGTGACATGATTCAAGGAACATAATTCAAACAACGTGAGGCTGTACTGTGGATACAGATTTGCTCTGCCCTACAATCCTCCCAAACAACGTGTTTTAATGACACGGGCACGAGCGGACTAGTTTTAATTTGGTTTTAGGGTGTTTTATCGGGTCATTTTGACCCGAAAGCCACTGGAGCCGCAGCCCATCCAAATGGCCCAAAAGCCACTGAAGGATTTCTGTAAAAAGAAGCAGAAAAAAATATGAATGTGTGGTCATTTTCAGACTCTTTTTTTGAAGTGTAAATTTTTTGACATTAGGGTCTTTAAAGGGTGCAAAATGTAAAGACCACACGAGGGTTAAGATGATACCTATGCAAACAAGAATTTTGTGCTTTACAGTATATAGGACAAAATGTCATTGGCATATAATTTAGCCCTATACAAATATGGCAGGGATACACCACTATATTGCACCAAGGCAAGGCCTGGGCAATGTCTTAGTAATGATGACGACAAAGCTATAAGAAACTTTACAGTAGACATAGACTTTGGGAATAGAGCCTCGAGTGTTTAACCGCAGCTGTAGAAATAAATACGGGGTTGAGTTTGAGATGTCAGCTCCACCTGATCACCCCAGCTCATAAAGATGTCCAAATACATTATTGGTATATTACACTTCTATGCCTGTAATGATTATGTAAGTGCTGTGTGCCTAACTATACAAACTACACCACATGGCCACAGTGCTTCAATAGTACCTTGATTATACTTTGTTTTATCAAAATCTTCCTTTTCATTGTCCAGCTATAGCTGACAAAGAAAATATCCTAAAAAGTAAGTGTACAAGAGGATAATGTATCATATAGTAATGCACTAAATAGATTGTCTCGACTGTCTCCATTGTTTCTTTGACTGATGTTCATACCGTTATTGTATAATTTTACCACAAAATAATACTTATGTAGACAGTGTTGCCAGCAGAAAAACAAACCACCACCCTTTAATTCAACAGGAGCAGACGATTTGAGTATGGGAATATTTTGAGGTTAAATATTATTGGTTCATTGCACTCTGTTATCAGTTTGGAGAGTGCAAGGGAATCTGGGAGATGTTGGCAAGAGATTCGTAGAACTATGTTGTAACTCCAAGCTGTGTGAATACTTTCTGATCACCCTCTGAAACTGCTAATGGGCACCTTATTGGGGGATAGCACAGATATTTCACATAAAAAAATAAAATAATAATAATATAATGGGAATTGAGGTTAAGGCGTTCTTCATTGTCTTGTGGGGAACTTTGCGACTGCGGTGCCCAGAGACCCATCTCCAGACATTGAATAAGGTTCATGGCCATACGAAACCCATCCTGACACTGGGAGAACAGTCACATTCAGGCAGAATGTTTGTTACAGATCCAACCAGGATTCACAAACCTTTTTAATACCTCTGCCCAAGATCTATATATTTTATAATTAATTCATTGATTATTTTTATTTTAATGTTCAAAATGCAAAGAAACAGAGAGCCACAGCCTATCCTCTCCATTTACAATCTTCAATCATAAATGAACATCAAAGTAATACAATTGTTTATTTCCGCTCACAATGAATTTACCAGTGTCAGCGTCCAATGTTTGTGATTGCACTGTTGCTAATCTCCTTTTTTTCTGTACTGTTCCTTATCTTTCCCAGATAGTCCGACTCACAATAGCCACTTTCGTTGCAAACAGGAACAGGCCAATTACTCTTACCAGCTAGAATGATATATTTTGACTTTTTCCCTCAACGCACAGTGGGATGTTTATGGGTCACTTGAGGTCATCTCTTACTAGGGTCGTAAAGCCGTCGGTACCTTTTCCTCCCATATATCCTTGGCCGTCACTCACCATGTTATTAAGTGGTGCCGTTTGCCCCACATAGTGTCCACTTAGCAGCTTCATCAGGGCAGGAACGCCTCTTGCCCTCTTCCTCCTTCATCACCGTATTATAACAGAAGAATGCGCCTGGCTGCTAATGGATGTAGTCTTAAGTGCGGCAACTGTAATCAGTGACAAACATTTGGCCAAATCTGCCCTTCGGGATTGAGATTTCCAGTGTGGACCGTTGGTGCCAAATGGTCTCCCCTCCTGTATAAAAAGCCCCTTATGGTCAGTCAAAACATGCAGCCACTTAGTTTTGGTATTTCATGACATTTTAGCATTGCTGTGGATAAAGGAGGAGAAGCAATTATAGCTCAAAAGATTTATAGGAGCACTGGGAGAATCGAGACCTACAAACACTGTGCTTGTAAAAAAAAAGCGTTTGTGAGAAGAAGCAACGCTGCGACTGCCAACAATTTAAATTCAGCTTCCTCCATGTCACTGTTTGAGAGCAGAAGATGTGAGTACACTGAAGACAACAGAAACAAACCCTGCTAACGGCCCTCTCACACATCACACATTTTTCACAAATTTCCAAACAACGCAATAATAATTCACAGCTTAATGAGAAAGTCCTATCAGCACATACTTGAATCAGACTTGTCAAAAGAAGAGCCCCCCCCCCAAACAAAAAGCCTATTTCTTAATTGAAGGAACTATGCAGCTGTACGGACCATATTTCACTGCAATAAGAATGCGGAGTATGTGCTTTTGGCAGTTACCCTTCACAAGTGTCCATGATTAAAGCCAAAGCCGTATGTGTGAACAGCAATTGGGAAAGTTATGGTCTCAAAGGGAAGCGTTACGAAATGGCGAGAGGGAGTCCCACACCAAACTTGTTACACAGAACAAGGAGAACGCTGAAGAGAATAAAGGAGTGGTGTCTTGTGAAGAATGCAAGTCAAGCAAGTAAGTCAATGTTTATGATTTATAGAGTGGTTTGAAAGGGACACGAGCTAACAGTAAGTCAAGACTAACACATAATAAATTAGATTTTTGGTTTGGGTTTCTGAACACCGCCTTCGCTCTGTTTCATAGAACAACAACAGAAATTAGCTGGTTGAATAAAGGTTGGGCAGTTTAGCTACTACTTTTCTGCCTTGCGAAAGTACTAATACACCTTGAACTTTTGCACATTTTGTCATGTTTAGAACCCTAAACATAAAGATTTTGAATTTGAGTTTTTTTTACTGAAAGTTCAAACACAAGTAACAAAGTAAAATGATACATGATTTTGTTATTTTTCAAAAAATAGAAAAGTGAAAAGTGGGGCGTGCATAAGTATTCATACAGCATTTTTCTGAGTGCATTAAATTGCCTTTATAACATTCCTAATGACTGCAGAAAGTTCACACCTTGCCCTAACCATTAAATAGAGTCTACCTGTACATAATCTACTCTCAGTATAATTCCAGCAGTTCTGTGAGGGCCTCAGAGCTATGGTCAGAGTGTATTGGTCACTAAACAACATCATGAAGGTCAAGGAGCTCACCAGAGAGGTCAGGGATAAAGCTGTGGAGAAGTTTAAAGCCGTGTTAAGTTATACAAAGATTTCCCAAGATTTGAACATCTCACGGAGCACTGTTCAATCTATCATTCGGAAATGGAAAGAGTATAGCACCACTGCGAACTTACCAAGACACGGCCGTCCACCTAAACTAACAGACCGAACAAAGAGAGCACTGGTCAGAAATGCAACCAAGTGCCTCAAGATAACTCTGGAGGAGCTGCGACGTACTGCCGCTGAGCTGGGGGAATCTGTACATGGGACAACTATAAGTCGTACTCTACACAAATCTGGCCTTCATGAACGAGTGGCAAGAAGAAAGACATTATTGAAAGGAGGCCATAAGAAATCCCGTTTGAAGTTTGCTAGAAGTCATATGGAGGACACAGCTACCATGTGGAAGAAGGTGCTTTGGTCAGATGAGACAAAAATTGAACTTTTGGACCCAAATGCAAAACGTTATGTATGGAGCAAACCTAACACTGCTCATCGTCCTGAGTGCACCATCCCCAGTGTCTAATATGGTGGGGGGAGCATCATGCTATGGGGCTGCTTTTCCTCAGCAGGGATTGGGAAGATAGTAAGAATAGTTGGGAAGATGGATGGAGCCAAATACAGAGACATTTTGGAGGAAAACCTGCTGGAGTCAGCAAGAGAATTGAGGCTGGGGCGGAGATTCACCTTCCAGCAGGACAATGACCCTAAACACAAAGCTAAATCTACAATGGAATGGTTTAAAAACAAACATATTAATGTGTCAGAATGGCCCAGTCAAAGTCCTGACCTGAATCCTATTGAAAATCTGTGGAAAGACCTGAAAACTGCTGTTCACAAACGCTCTCCTTCTAATTTGACAGAGCTTGAGTTGTTTTGTAAAGAGGAATGGGCTAAAATGTCAGTCTCTGGTAGTAGTCTCTTGTAGAGTCATATCCCAAAAGATTTGCTGCTGTTATTGCAGCAAAAGGGGGTTCCACAAAGTATTATTTCATGCTGTATGAATACTTATGCACACCCCACTTTTTACATTTCTATTTTTTGAAAAATAACAGAATCATGTTTCATTTTGTTTTCACTTCAGAGTTGTCTGTTACTTGTGTGTAAACTTTCAGTAAAAAAATTCTAAATAAAATCTTTATGTTTAAGGCTGTAAACATGACACAATGTGCAAAAGTTCAAGGTGTATTAGTACTTTCGCAAGGCACTGTATTTAGTTCATGTATTTTGTCGGGACTTAAAACTACAATTTGAATGTAATATTAAATTCAACATTTTAATTCGACAGTTTCTCTCTTTAGTGTGAAATGGACATGAGAATGTGTGTTCACGCACAACAAGACCACAGTGTATCTCAGTCTACAGAGGCCTAGGTGTTGACTTTATGATTTATAAACACCACACTTTGAAGACGACATAAAGAAAGCACTTGGCAGAGGTTGTTGTCTGAGGGGGAGATTAACTGTGTGCCGATGCAGCGCTGGCTTGTGTGGACTTTATCACTCGCTTTAGGCTTATATTTGAATAATCAGACCACCCACCCTTCCCAAAGAAACAAAACATGCCCAGATTAAGTTTACACGCAGAAGCTAACTGTCCATGACATTCATGAGGTTGCACGAGAAAACTGCTGATTTGACTTTCCACACCGCAAATCATGAATTTGGTTAACTCGTCCTCAATGACTTCAGGTTCAGTATTTCATCACCTGACTCTTTCTATAACCCGGACTTTATAAACAAACTCAGCAAAGGGTTACAACCCCAATTCTGAAAAAGCATTCAATCTTTTTCCAGTTCTAAAAATAGAGGAGGTAATATACTCACATATCCTGATTGTTCATTAAATGTGTGTTTTGGGTATGTGTACAACATGGTTTGAAATAAATTGGTATGGGACGTTTCGCTTCTCATCCAAGATGCTTCGTCTGAAATGACTGTTACAAATTAATTTGATAAAAATGCCCCCCCCCACATACACACACACACACACACACACACACACACACACACATACTGTGTTAAAATACAGGGTTGGAGATAAAATAACTTTACTGTACTGCAATAATGTAAAAGCCAGGCACCCTTGCTTTGAGAAAGTGAGGGATTACTTTTATGGATAGAAACTGCATTAATAAAGCATTAGAGTGGAAACTTTGTGAGGGATTGGTATGTTTGCCTTCTCTTTCTTCTCGAGTGCAGACAACAGAGGCAAGCGTGGATCATATGCGCTGCACACTTCCTGGTCTGGTCACCCAAGGGGCCGAGGCATGATGGAGGAGACACAAGAGGTTTTTAGATCAAAGGCTCTTCATCAAAGTCTGAGCTGTGCCCACTTCAGCTGAGCTTACAGGCCATAGTGGCTTTAGCTTGGAGGGAGGAGAGTGCAAGAGACTGACTAAGACATAAAAATATTGTCTGTCAGTGTTAGATCTGTAGGTAGAGGGAAGTGTGATTTTGAGAATGAATGCAGATAGGCCATAGAGGGTCAGGTTTATAACCACTTATGACGTTTAAAGCAATAAAACTAAAAGAAAGGAGGGGAGAGAGAAATACACCATAGATACCCTCAGACTTGTATCTTTTGTGTTTTTGGTACGTTTTTTTTTTTATCACCTTTTCTTTTCAGAGGGACAAGTGAATGAATATGAATGCTAATACACTATTATCTTGAATATTGAGCCACACATTTAGGCCCATATGCAAAAACAATTTAACTTGCATTTGCCCTTTAACTCCCACAGCCACAAAACACAACCTGCTGCCTCTTGCACGTGCCAGGGGCTGTATTGGCACTTAGTCCAGCCACTCTCTATTCCCTGAGGCCAACTCTAGTAAAATGGTCTCCATAAATACAGCCAACTGTTCCCCTTGAACTCATAAATCTCCAAAAAGCTGGACCCCCCCCCCCCCCCCCCTGGCATCTGGCGTCATTTGTCACATATGTGGTGAGCAATTAGGTATAAAAGAAAACCAGGAAACCATGCAGAGGCCACATCGGCTGGTGCCAGCGTTCAAGGCCATATTAAACACGGCCACAGAAAGGGTTTGGGATTTCAGGGGCTGTGAAAAATGAAATATACTGACTAGTAGCATGGACACAAGTGGATGACATCATTGTTTTCAAACAGTTTAATATACATTTTATACTTGCCCCAAAGCAGGCAAATAAGTTTTGATCAGATAATTCATACCCAATTGAAGTGGACCACACAAACCAACTGTCTCTCAACTCCAGCGATCGTGATGATGTCACACAATGGGCTCCTCCCCCTTCAGGAGGCAAAAAAAGACAAAGC
The DNA here is from genome assembly GCA_021464625.1 of Proterorhinus semilunaris. Lineage (NCBI taxonomy): Eukaryota > Metazoa > Chordata > Actinopteri > Gobiiformes > Gobiidae > Proterorhinus > Proterorhinus semilunaris. Next base: position 20,947,676 of record CM038347.1, read on the forward strand.
AAAAACGTGGGCCTTTTCAAACTGAGTTTGAAAAAAAAATCCCATAGACATAACAATGTGTTCAGAATTCTGGAGCTGCATTTTATCCTGGTAGCAGTAAGCTTCAGCCTCAAACTTGCTGTCAGCCCATCGACTCAATCATGTTAAAGCCTGGTTATTATTATTAGGTTTATTTGGGCTACAAAAGTCACAGGTAGATGATTCATGAAAGCATAGACCTCTTGACCTTTTAGGTTATATTGCACGTTGCAGGTAAAATGAAATATTGGATCAATATGAAGAAAAGAAAAAGACGAAACAGTAATAAAATATGAATAAAACAATAAAGTGATTTGATATTAACTGATATTAACGGCACACATCAGATAAAACACACATCAGTGCTACCTGAAGACATTTGAGACCCTCTTCTTCTGAAACACTGAAGAGAAACCAGGAGCTCCCCACACCTGTGGCACAGTGGAGACGTCACAAGAGGCGCAAAAAGGAGGTACCCGGACAAGACTCACAGCTAAGCCACACATGCCTTCTATTGTTCTGGGTAATGGACGTTCACTGGAGAATAAAAACAGATTAACTTCTAAGCTCTTCCCAGAAGATGGTGAAAGACTGTAGTGGGTGGAGTGGAGGGAGCTGCACAATAGGAAGGAGGGGTGGAGGAGCTGACCAGTGCAGGACAACACGCTCTGAAACAGGTACAAACCCAGGAGGCGCTGCACAGTTTCAGAGGATCACAGGAGCACTGAAGTCAGCCAGCCAGGTTTCTTCTACAGTTTCCCCGACCTCCAAAAACATGCCGTCAGGTTGGCCTACAGTGGTGGCATGGCTCAGTCGCAGCGGCTCAGGACTAACACCTGAACACAATTTTGTTGTACAGTTGTACAATGACAAATAAAGCACTGACTTGGAGGTTATTGTATAACAATAACCTGCATCTGTACTTTATAATAGACCAGGAACAACCTACAAGTGCTGCAGTTGTGGATACATGCTCTGACTCAGTTGTTAAGATCAATCAAACTCCTGGACAACATTTTTTCTTCTCCTAAATATATTGTTCAACATGGGACATCATGAAAAGATTGCCTTCATTGTTCACTTCACCTATATAGTAATAATGTTTTGTCAAATAGTGTAACCATATAGAGACATATTTGACATTCTTGTACAGCGTAATAAATGATTTGTTTTTATATTTTCAAATTAGACTTTTATATCACAGTGCCCTGTCATAACTGGGGACTCTGATATAAAAGTCTAATTTATGGTGTCATTGTGCACCACTTCCTGACCCAGACCTTTTTTTGTCTCAGTTTTCAAACGATAGAAGCCAAGAGCTAAAATAGATCTTCCTGTGTTACGCCCTATAACTTCCTGGTGCCAGTCGCTGCTCTGTGTGGAACCAACCTAAATGTGAACCATAATTTTGGATTTGTGAATGGACGATGTAATACACCCACATGAAATTGCTATGAGTTCAAGATCAAGAATATACAGTTGAAAGTGCCACTTTGACTACTGCTACTTCATCTGCTGCTCTTTTCAAAGCTTTTGTTCATTTGGCTCAAGTCCATGTAATAGCTGTTCATTATGGCTCAAAACTGCCTTACTTTATTGTTTATTTGTAATTTTCTTTTTACAGTTTTACAGCTTTGTATATAAACAAAATTAAACCAGATGCTGATTTTTTTTTTATCCTTCACTTTCCTCCTCACAAACCTGTACTAAAAAGCCAAAGCTATTGTTACTTAACCAAATGGCTATAACCTAAATTAAAGAGAGCTGGAATTTCACTTGCTGCCGCTGGGTTCTGTTTTAAAGCTTGTCCAGCTCTTCCTCTGAGGTAAACCCCAACAGGAGAATAATTGGTGCAGCTGTTTCCTCCTACGGTTTAACTACAATTAGGTGCGCTAACAAAGTGGTCACACGGCGATACGGTCCCGATCGAAACATCATTTTACCCACTAATGGCACAGGTGATCAAGACACAGCTCTGGTCTGCTGTAAAGAAACTGCTTTAACTGCATACATGTTATTTGAAATGTCTCATGGTTAAAACAGAGTGCCGTCCTAATGGTTTAAATACCGCTACTTTCACTCTTTCATTAGTGACTTCTTAGGAGTTCCTGGTCTGGAGTCTTCAAAGTCATCGTCCGTGGAACCTGCTGAGGCAACGGCATCAGTAAAGATTAAACAACATGTTGTTAGAATCAGCTCCGCTTCATTGGGTGTTGGAGCTCCTGTTGCTTTTGCCCCCCCAAGTGCAAGTTTTTGCAGGATCAGAAATTCCTTCAAAGAAAGTTTGATTCAATTCAAAGTTTCTTCTTCAATGAAGTTTGAGTGATAATGATTTTTACATTTTGAGAACGCCCATCAAAAAAAAGGAGAGAAACAATAAAAGAAGGTTGTTTTTTTCTGGCTAATTGTATTTCACTATGTCAGCCCTAACAGCTGCTCCAAGAGTGTTCTTCACCTGTCAATGGCCATTATGTGATGCTGCATTTGAGAGCGATTGCAAGGTTGGAAGGTTATAATGTTGAAGTAGGTTAGTTTGAGCTTACAAGTTTGTCCTTGGGGCTTAGCCACTATTTCCACAGAAAATACAGGACAATACCACCATACTTTCCTAATGGGGCTCTGACCTTCACAGAGGGATAGTCCGTGAATGGCTCTAAAACATGGTTCAGTGATCACTGCAGGCATCCAACTATCAGACCCAAAGCCATCAGCCTTGTACAGCAATTAACACGTTGCTGTCCACGCTTTGTTTAAAACTTGAGAGCCCTGTGTTTGGTCACCTAGAGTGTTGTAAAGGGCTTTATAAATATATGTTGATTGATTGATTGATTGTTAGGCATGGGCCGAGATCAAATTGCCACGAGATTTCTCGTCACAGTGTAAAATGATGCTTTTTTTTTTTTTTATAGGTTGAAATTTAAATATAGACCTTCTTCCTGTAGACTGCTTATAGGACTCATGGGGATATTTAGGCAATAGTTCTCTAATAATGTGTACTATATAGTGATTGGAACTTCAAAAAGACGTTTTTAAGGTCAGTCGCTTGGAACCACGGCCTCGGTGTTCGAACCTGCAGACTGGAGCCGCTGCAGATTCACGCCTGCAGATCCACACTCGCACCTTGTTACTTTCTCTTTCATTTACGAACTAAAGGCTCTGCTGTTGGAAGCTACGTTTTACCGCTGCACGCCGCGGCAAGTCCGGGTGGATCCGTCGTCTATTTTGTGATTGTACACGCGCATCTCCCGCGCACGGAAAAGCAAAACAACGCGGATGTGACATGTGCGGGCAGGCCAGCGTGCAGAATATGAAGGGAGGATTACAGCGGGCCATTTAAGGAAGAAAGAGGTCAGTCTAACTACAGTCTCTCTGTTTAATGTTTAAAACCTCCTGTGCGTCAGTGTCTGGCACGGACTGTTTAGATACTAAATCTTAACCTGTCTCCTCCTCTTCCACCTGAAATCAACTTTTAAGCTTCAAATTATTATTTATAATTTGGAAATGTAATCAGAATACACATGTCAAAAGAGCCAAATGTATTAGCCTTGTTCTAATATTAAACTGTATGCACAAAAATAGAGCCTGATGATATTGGTAAAATCTGATTAATTCCCATCCTTATTAGTTTGTTTATTTTATTACAAACAATACAATTCAATGGCTCCATACAAAGGAAACATAATTGCACATTTATTATTGCAAATTATGTAAAAATCTCGTCTCGCCTCGTTCTCGTGGACTCAATCTCGTGTCTCGTCTCGTCTCGTGGGATATGTATCTTGACCCACCACTATTGATTGTGTGAATCTTGTGGGCATGAGCTCATGTCTTACTGAAACGTTGAGGATTGACTGTGTGGTTCCCAGATCTTGCTGTGGCCAGTTCAAACTTCGGACTCAAATGTCATATCCTCTTGTTAACTGCCTTTAGCTTTGACCTTTGACCTCCAGCTATTAGTAGAAAACTGCCACGGCGAGCTCAAAGGGTTAGCGTTAGCATACCTTCAACATGACTGCAACATGAAGGATTACATTTCTGTTTAGAGTTTCCTGCAGCACTTTCATTGTAGTTACATCTTGACTCTCAATGCTAGTGGTAATAAAGCAAGGGCTGTTGACGTTTCTGGTTAAGAGAAGGAATATAATGCAGAGAAATTAGCCAAAGCACAAAATGTGGCTTCTGTTGTTACAGTCAAACTCAGCCCTCGATGTCCCCAATGTGCATGGTCAAAATCATTAACAGATGTCTAAAGAGGCTCCTTTGACCGGCAATATCACAAACACTCTCGCTCTCAACTTCCCAATATTATTCGGTCTCCTCAGTCACCACGTCTGGCCCTGATCCCTTGCATTTCCTCTCTCCCATCTGCAGGGCTCACATGCACTTTCACTTTGGCCACAAACACATTCCCTGAGAAAAAGGGGGAAAAAATTCAATATTCAGTATTATAAATAACTAAAGGTCAACTCGGTGCTCAAAGGGCCGCCTCAATGACCAGGAATGAAACCACTACAGCACCACTGTAGCAACACATTTAGTATTTTCTTACAGGAAAAGTCCCAGCATTGTAAACAACAACTACTACTCTACTAGTTCAGGAAGTAAAATATCAGAAATGGGTCCTGAACTAATCTTCATCTAACCGTTCACTATATGCACAAATGTTTTGCTTTAATTCAGTATGTAATTATAGAAGAGCATGGAGTTTGAGGTCATGTCAAGTCTGAGCACTGTAGAATATTCATATTATTAAAGGTATGGAATGTAATTTTTTAGTTTTTTTTTACTAGACTTAGACAAACTTTATTGATCCAAGTGATCAAGTTCAGGGGGGGTTGGTCACACGCTCTAATAGTTTGTTTTACCACCTTTAGCTTTGATTACAGCACCCATTTACTTACTGTGGCATTGTTTCAATACGCTTCTGCAATGTCAGGAGAGCCAGTGTTGCATTGATTTTTTTTTTTCCACCAAGAGCTTGTATTGATGATGGGAGAGTGTGACCACTATGCAAAGCCTTCTCCAGCACAACCCACAGATTCAATGGAGTTAAGATCTGGACTCTGTGGTGGCCAATCCATGTGTGAAAATGATGTCTCATGCTCCCTGAACCACTCTTTTACAATGCGAGGCTCATATTGTGAAAGAGTGGTGCAATAGTGCTCCATTGCACGATGTCCACACTCATATTTGCTGATAACACTCAATGCCCCTGTACATCTGTTTACACTCACACTGTTGTTCTATGTCAAATTGTTGTTGTCTTTATCATAGTTTAAATGTAATCCTCTTAGGCATACCCTAATAGTCTTATAGTTTAAAGTTTTTATAGTTTATTATTAATCTAAAGTTATGTTTTATGTTTCATGTTGCACGATCGAACAAACACAATTCCTAGTTGTGAACCTGTTTATATTCTGATTCTGATCAATCCTGGCATTGTCATCTTGGAATACGCCTGTGCCACTGAATAACCATGTCATTTGGGATGTTCAGGTCGTCAGCTGAGCTCATTCTTTGGGCCCACGGTGTTGCTGAACCTAGACCTGACCAACTGCAGCAGCCCCAGATCATAACAGTTAGTCAAATCCAGGTGGGACTTTTATTTCCTGGTCAGGCAGCGTGTCTTATTTGATATTATTGTACTACACCCAACAGCTTGTCTGCTCCTCATAATGACACATTTTGGGGAAATTTATTGTAATGCCTACACAACACAACTACTGCAGCCTCCTTCAATTGTAGCCATGTAATTATCACCTCATAATTAGTTGTCCGTGTTCCACAAGCCAAATGCACTTTTAAAGGTGCTCTGGGCCAAATCCCTGCCAGCCAGTAATGTGAGAGCAGGCAGACCATGAGGTTCAGTCGAGTGAAGGGAAAACTGGACCGGGTCCCGCAGTGAGACACAACGCACTCAGGAATTTGCACATGGTCTCATAAAGCCAATGAAAAGCAAAGGTTCAGAACAGCAGGAACAGGCAGCGGAATGGAGACACACACGATCAACTTGAACTGGATGTGAATGGACCACAAAAAACAAACAACTGAGACACTTTTTTATACACATTTTATACCATTCCGTTATACTGACTATTCATTCCACTCGAGTTATTTGAAAACAGTTTCAACATTAGATATATCAACTTTGCACATACTGAAATAACAGAATGTAAGCATTGTTGCATCATTGTCTATATGTCATATTTTCTTTTTTGTTGCTGTGAAAAGTACTCTAATTGGGTGAGGAGATAGCCAAGTATACATATAAATGCAGCAGTGTTTGAAATCTCAATTTGACCAAATAATTACTCATAAAGCAATGATGCTGCAATAGGTCGATGTGAATAGTACCTCAGGAAAGTTGTCCCGCCACCAGAAGGTTAGTTGTTTTGAGTCCACACCACCGTGTTCTCTCTTGTGTGATGAGAGCAGCTGGCTTTGATTAAATGCCCTGTGGTTTCCTGAGTAAAGTGATAATATCTATTAGGATTTACAGGATTAGTGTCCGTTACAGGGGGAAAGTGGAATGTCGGAAGACTGTGGTTATTCTCCTCAATCAGTGCAAATCCTGTGGGCATCAGCCAGGACCATAGAGCCACAACGTCTGAGGAATGGGTCCAGTGAAGATCACATGAGCCTCTTCTGAGGCAAGTTCTGCCATGGATCAGGAGTTCCCAAAAATGGAACAGGGGAAATCAGCAGTACATTACTTTTGCCATTTGCCATCAATGCCACCTAGCAAAAGGACTAGGACCCAAATAAAACACAGGTTTGGGTGAGCAGTAAATTAAAACCAGCTCCTCAGGGAGCACATTTATTAGGCAGCCCGTTCAGTGCAACAATTAAAATGTTAACTTTTGCGCCTCCTTTAAATTATTTGCTTCTAAAATACCTTGCATTTGCTTCTTCCATTGCAAATATATTTTAAAACACCATCTTGACCTTCAAATTTAGGCACCCATAGGGTTAAAACACTGCCCAAAATCCTGTGATCCTCAGGCCCCAGAACTATTACTATTACTCATAAACATGACTTGTTGACATGAGTCAAGTTGAAACAGTGATTTCAATATAAACCAATATAACGTTTTTTTTTTCTGATTTCAGTTATGTTAGTCTTTGAATTTTATTCTCTCCGGATTAGTCATGCTTTGTGGTTGTTTTTTCCTGTTTTAGACACTAGATTTGGTTTAGCTGCTATGCCCATGCTCTTGTGAAGCCACATTTGAGATAGCATAAAAGGTTTTGAAAACCACTGCCTCATAACCCGGTTCTGGCTTGGTTAACTGGCATGTACTAAAAATGTTTGTATGGGAGAGTGCTCATGCAGACGAAGCTATGGGCTATTAACCATCATGGCAGTTGTGATGGTGCTAGAGGAACCCCACATTCATCACATGTGCACTGGAGTCCTTGGAGACTTTATGGCAGAAATTTGAGTTCAAGCCCAAATCTAAGGAGTAAATGTATAGGGGGAAAGGAAGAAAACCTACATCACAACAGAAGTGCAAATCCTGGTCCACTAAGAATATGGTGGCAGGTTTTCCATGAGGCATCGAAATGAACTGCAAATGCTTGCCTTGCATATCTGTATGTCCAAGTGTACAATTATCACTAACCACAGTGGTTTCCAGATCCACCAGGGCTTTGAGCAGCAAAGGCCCATTTACGACACTACTGCAGTAAACTTTGAGATGTATCTTCTGGAGTTATAAGGAGTCTCATATATGAGAAGCTGTATATCAAAGTGACAGCTGGTTTATACTATTTCACAGCAAAGGTGACTAACTGATATGGCAAATATTGAGCAGTCTGGCGTCAACCAGAGAAGGAAAGATCTGCAGAACCTCTCCTTCACAGTGAGGATGGATCAGACTCTCATTGAAGCATTGTGGCTTAGCCTAATTTTGGCATACATGTCACGTTGCATTTTTACTGGTCAAAAGCGTTAATAATGCTGATACAAACTATGCATTTATCCCTTCTCCGACCCCGTTTCCATCCCACTAAAAGTCCCAATTGTATCTAATGGTCTAAGCAGGGCTTCAGTAGAACACATGAATGAACTAAGGCTAACCTCCAATGCTAGCGTTGCACTTCTTCATAACCAAATGTACAATTATCAATAACCACACTGGTTTCAAGATCCCTTAGGAGGATGAGGGATAAGAGGAGGCGGCCCATGGTGAGCTCTACTGTAGCTACTTTTCCACTTCGTCTTCCATTGTTTGTTAAGCATTTAGCTGCTGTTTACCATTAGCGCATGGGGGCAACATTTGGACCATGGATGCCAGACTTTCTCACAGGGTTAGAGTCGACCTTAACAAAAGCAGGAGTCAGTCAGTCTGCACAGAGACAAGCCCTAAGCAATGCCCAAACAGGGGCCCAGGGTCACAGCATTTATGATGTGTGACCACCAAGGCCAAACAAGGGCATGGCAGACAGCACTCTACAAATTGTATGGCAGAAAATCCTTCCTACAACTACTACCAACTAACTAGGCTGCTGAGTACACATCAAACAGCAAGATACATCTACTTTCCAACCAAGAAAGAACTCAGAAGTGGTGTTTCATATTTTGACCTTCTTGAAATGGTTATCTCACAAAAAGAAAATGCACCATTGGAAGTTTCTACTCCGTTTACCATTCATTTAAACATAATTTAACTTCTACAACAAGGCAAAGTTCAAAGACAGATGGTGAGCTGGCAGCGTTGCATCCTGTCTGCAAGCCAAAGTTATCATGATCCATAAATGCCATTTTCTCATGCAGAGAGCTTCTCCGATTTGGATGGGTGTTTAGATGATGAAAGCCTTTTCCTGTTCCTGCTTTGCCGAGATCAACACTGCTTAAAACCATATCAAGCAAGGATATAGATGCCAGAATCTCCTCATTGCCTCAACATTGGATACCAACTAGGGACTCATAATGGCAGGTATATACAGGAGGTTCAAATCAGCAACATATCCAAACCACTTAGTTGCACAAGAAAGTGGTTAGGAAAAGTCAGGGATTTGGGAAGTGGCCTCGGAAAACTTCTGTTTTATGTCCAAATATTAAACAATTTGGAGGCTATGTTGGTGGAGAGATTTCCTCCAAATTTTTAGATCGTCTTCTTCTTGATGGGCTGCTGATGAAAGTGTGTGGGTAGTTGTATAATGCGGGTGGCCAAGGTTTCTCCAGCTGTCCCGTTTTAGACCATGCCAGCTGGACACACCAGACCCTACGAGCCACTGGGACCATGGCGACTTGAGCTAAACACTGAGAACTGATTCACTGGCAAAGCCTAAACATTAGCCGCAGGAAAAGAAGAGTGGATTAGTTGTATCTTTGATAAAGTGCATTGAAATTAAAGTGATTGAATGCTGTGGTGCTGGCTTAGTAACATGTGGACAAACAATGTTCCAGGATTAAGTCACACAAGGAGTCATCATTGGTTCCCATAAGAAAAAGAGCTTTGGTACTAAATGTATTATGTCTTCATATATCCTTCATTTTTCAAGGATACCATGTTTGTACAAGCAAGATAACGCCACAAGTCTACAGATAAATGAGTAATGAGGCGGGGGGCAATGCTGTTGACTCCCTGAGCTGCTGCCCTCGCCCGTTATTGGCGTTTGTACGTTTTTTTGATAGTTACAATAGCACAAGTAATGTATAATTTTAGGTGTGAGCATTGTCTGATTGTCTAAATCATTTGTGCTAAAGGTGTTCCAAGGGCGTTGATCGCCTGTTTGTGGTGTAATGCTGAGACTCCAAAGTAAACGCATTGTTATTGATGCTGTGCAGTTACTTAATGAGTAGCAGTCAATGTCTTAACTGTCTTGTGTTTATTTTTGCAGTTGACCACTGCTAGCTGTTATGCTCTTAATTGTTTTCCTCTCTTGCCTGATCATGTGCAACATTTGGCTTATTTTGGAAGCACTTTAGGCTTGTCTTTGTTTACAAATGTAGTGAGTTGGGGTTTAGCCTTCCTGCAGTTAACCAACCCAACGTAGGGGGCGCGCTATAAAAGGAGCCCTTTCATCCGTACCTGACCTCTCCTCTCTCCGACGTCACATCCGCCATGCAGCACTCGGGCTAGGCGTGCAGTGTGAGTTGTTGTGAAAGTTGTGAAGTCGTGTCGGAGCGTCAAGCCGGCGGCTGGAGGCGTAAAGCCAGCAACCGTAGTCAACTTCCATGGTGCATCGCGGTTTGCAAGCGCTGGTCCGGAGGCTTCCGCGTAGCTGGGCAGTGTCGGATGCTCGGGGTCCGGGAATGGCTCGTCCGGAGAGCGCAGTGCAACGCAAGTGCAACATTGATCTGGGTCCTGATGGCGTGCCCACCCCTCCTTTTTGTTCCTTTTTAATAACTACTGTGATAACTCCGCTTCAGTGTTCGTTGATACCAGACTGTCCTCTGGGTCGATGTTGGACCGTCGAACAGTAACTGAACTGAACTTGTCAAAAGAATTTTTACTAAACTAATCTCATCTGAAGGAGAATAAATCCATGCTTTTGTAACTTTCCTTTGTCCTGCCAATTTTAACGAACCTTCGCTGCCTTTTGTTAATTTTTATCTTTTATTTTGGGGCGCAATGCCCCTGGCGTTGTCTAAGGGATGTTTTTAACGTACATTTAGTGGCGGGTCCACACAGCCACCTAGCTCACCCACTCCTCTGGCCACATTTGGTTCTTCCCCACCATTTGAATCGTCGTCCCGACGATTTACCACGACGACCCCAAAAACCAGTACGACCAGCGCACAATATAAAGGGGCGTAACAGTCTAATTTAAAACAAAGCGCCATGACCACCTTCTACTGGGGCCGAAGAGTCCAACCAAGGTGCTTTGGGTGCGGTCCCCTCTCAGACGTCACGCCACTTTTAACTCACCCCCCCCTTTTGTTGATGCACCAGACGCTCCTGTACTCACGTAGGTTTATCCATTACCCCGCGTCTGCACTTGCAATACTCGATTCCGTACTACAAAACATAAAATAAAAAGATTGCTGCTGTGATAACTCCTTATTCTCACACACAATACGTATTCAGTGCATTCACAATTACATGGTGTTTGCGAGTAGCTCAGTCACAATACAGGAGCGAGCCTTTTGTGGCATAACAGATGTCAAGCTGGTCACACTTTAACCATAGTTTCACATGACTTAATAAAATAAAACATGCAAATGAAAAAACACAGCAAATATATGCAAAATGTTCACAAAATATACATAACACAGTCTGCAGAAACAGGTTTTAGCATGACACTTTTGTTCTGAAGCAACATTTAACTCGCACTGTAGGCTACTGACAACTACACGGGCACACAAACAAATCCCTTTCAAATTTTAAACATAACATTTTCCAAAGTCCTAAAAATCAATTTTTCCTGTCGACGAAACGCCAAATGTGGCCAGAGGAGTGGGTGAGCTAGGTGGCTGTGTGGACCCGCCACTAAATGTACGTTAAAAACATCCCTTAGACAACGCCAGGGGCATTGCGCCCCAAAATAAAAGATAAAAATTAACAAAAGGCAGCGAAGGTTCGTTAAAATTGACAGGACAAAGGAAAGTTACAAAAGCATGGATTTATTCTCCTTCAGATGAGATTAGTTTAGTAAAAATTCTTTTGACAAGTTCAGTTCAGTTACTGTTCGACGGTCCAACATCGACCCAGAGGACAGTCTGGTATCAACGAACACTGAAGCGGAGTTATCACAGTAGTTATTAAAAAGGAACAAAAAGGAGGGGTGGGCACGCCATCAGGACCCAGATCAATGTTGCACTTGCGTTGCACTGCGCTCTCCGGACGAGCCATTCCCGGACCCCGAGCATCCGACACTGCCCAGCTACGCGGAAGCCTCCGGACCAGCGCTTGCAAACTACAAATAATGACCAACCATTAACCACCCAGTCACTTTAGTACACACGCCATCGCACTAGCTTACCCGCGATGCACCATGGAAGTTGACTACGGTTGCTGGCTTTACGCCTCCAGCCGCCGGCTTGACGCTCCGACACGACTTCACAACTTTCACAACAACTCACACTGCACGCCTAGCCCGAGTGCTGCATGGCGGATGTGACGTCGGAGAGAGGAGAGGTCAGGTACGGATGAAAGGGCTCCTTTTATAGCGCGCCCCCTACGTTGGGTTGGTTAACTGCAGGAAGGCTAAACCCCAACTCACTACACAAGAATCCTCTTATCACTTTAAACCAGCAACTTAAAAAACTAGCCTGGGAACCAGACTCACCGCTATACCTGCGGTGAGTCTGGTCACCGCGGCGTCGATTCCATTTCCCACAGCGGTACATACGCAAGCAAACAGGAAGCGGAGTAAACCAATTAGCATTGATGTGGTGTTTTTAGCGGTTTTAGGTTAATATTTGCACAGGATTATGAATCACGAAACTTACCTACTGTCAATGTGTTTTTGGTCATTTACTGTCGATTGGAGACACGCTCTTTCTCTCTCTCGGGCGCCGTTCGTAGATGGTTATTGAGGGACTTCCGTGTCCCGTGAGTGACGCTGCTCGTGAACAACACGTCCCGCAAATAAATGAATCTGATTGCACGGGATCAGTTTGATTTTGCGGATACAGCCAACAGGGGCGGGGTGTCCAGACTGATCCCCCTATGCATAAAAAAAAAATAGAGGGGAATCATTCTGGTCTCACCAGGCTACTAAAAAAAACTATTGTGCATTGCTATGAACTAAACTGTGCCTGTCAGCTTTTAAATAATTGCTAAACAAATGTGTTATATTTTTATACTATCCCTGTCTATGCATTATTCATCCAGACTAACCTGTTGCTCAAATTAAAGGGGAGCCTTAGCCTCTTGGTTACACACTATTGAAATAAAACATATTTTACCTTAATTCGAGGAGATTGTCTTACTGGCTACAGACCCCAAGGCACAGTACTCGTCGTAGTGTCTTTTTTACAGCATTAAGGTTTGGTGCCGTTATTTACAGTATGAAGAGAGAGCTACGTGGCTGTTCTGCATTTGTTTTCCCTGTCATTTGTTCTCAACATGTGCAGTGTGGTCACATGTGCGTATGACTAATGTTTTAGATCGATGATTTACGATTTAGACGGATTTTATCATAATGAAGTGGATCGAAGCGAATATTGCCTGATTCCATATCTTTAATCTCATTAAGACTCTGTGAAGTGACTGACCAGTGCTTTCAATATAAGGCTATGGATTTTGACTGGAAAAGGGGCTTTCCTTTCCCAGGTTGATGGAAAGTCCTCTCCTCTATTGGAGTGGCCGAAGATTTCCTCATGAATCTCCCACAAAGGACCTGGTAGAGGTCCCTATTCAAACCAGCCCTGGATTAGCAGAAGACACTGTAGATGGATGGATGTTCCTTCGCAAAGACAAGAATCCATTGTACAAATACCCACATATGCGTACCAGATATGCGTATACAAGCAAACATACAGTGAGTATCATGAATGGAGGCAGCTGACAGGTTTACATTTCCTAATGCGGTAACAGGCAGAAAGTGAGAGTCAGGGCAGGTTCTCATTACACTTCGTGACATCAGATACTGTAAATAAACATCACAACATGTGAACTCCAGAGACACAGAGAAATTGGAAACAGGGATTCAACGCAAGAACACATTCTCGTTATAATGCATCCTTTACTTCTCTATGGACTCAAATCAAACTTTATTGACAGTTTGATTTTGAGAAGCGTCTACAGATTCTTCTTGCTCTCCTGCTTCTCAGTTGCTACAACAGTAACCAAATGCACGCTAATCCTGAAGTACATGTGTTAGGAATAAAGTTAATTTTCCCTTCTTTGACTGTCCCCCGAGCTTCCAGATTTCATCACTTCCAGTAAAAATCCAGTTCATTTTTGTTCAGTGTGTCTTGCAGTTCATTCCTGATCATAAAAGCAGTAAGGTCAGGTTAGTGGGAACAGGAATAAGTGAAAGGCACGCTCCCTGAATCGATGGCTAAAAAACAACAGTGGAGCATAATCCAACAAAAAGAGCCAAACAGTATTTGACCTTTTCTTCTCTTAAGAAAACACTCAGTGGAAAGTCGGTGGAAAGAAAACACAAAACACACTCATATGTGCAGAGGGAGCTGTGTGGAAAGTGTATAGTGTGTCTCTCTTTGGTTCAGGTCTCTGTGTAATCAAGCTTTAGGATCTGGAGTCTGCATCCGCGCTGATAACACTGACATTTCATCATCATAATGTTAAAGTTAAAGTGGAATAATTTCTTTATAGTTAAATGAAGAAGTAGGTCTATGCACAGTCTATACGCTTGGAGATTGTTTGTGTTAAAGTACAGCGAAAGTACGGCAGTGAATCCCAAGACATTCTGTGTTGGACTCATGCTAGTACTGGCTAGAAGATCTTTAAATCACACTTTATAACGCAATTGACGTGCATAGCAACTCGTCAGGAGCAGTGCCGTTTTTAGAATCCCTTCTTCAGAGTTGAGGTTTGTGACTTTATTGTACTACATGTTAACAGATGGTGGATTAACATATTCAAGATGTTTGAGGTCAATGAATATTAGGGCTGGGACAAAACATCAAATCGGATCGCAAAACTTTGTGCTGCAATACCAAGTATTGATACTTTATCAAGTATCACAATACTTTCAATGCTTGTTTTTGGAGGCATTTTTATCATCACTCCGGTGTTTACCAGTAAAAGTTACACAGCACTTTGTTACATTTTGTGTTCAAGCAATTTTCAATCTTAACACTTCAATGAATGTCAAATGGCCTTTGAACACCTACATACTTACATTTTAAGGTAAACATATGATCATAATTACTTACTGTATCGCAATATATTACGTATCGGATCGGCTCCTTAGTATCATGATACGTATCAGATCATGACAAAAGTGAATCATCCCAGCCTTTATGAATATACTGTGCATTTTTGTTAGATAACTTTCTAATTTTGCACACAATTTTGTCAGATTTTCAAAACTCTGATAGTGGAAGTAAGTTCAATTTAAATGAGTGAAGCTAAATATCATTCATAATATGGCACACACAGATGTCTTTTTTTAAACATAAGTCTGCAAGGTGTAAACTGGATTTCACTGTGGAAAAAATGCAGGGTACAGCGTCTTCAGCAAATTAACACATTTGTTCCATTGTTTTTATGAATTAAGCCTGTGCTAATGACCCTCTCTCTGCAGTGTCGACATGTGACCCTCCTGCCTCCCTTTATAGCTCTCACATGCACGCCACAGTCCAATCCTCTGGTATGTAGACACGCAAATACAAACACCTAAGTGAAAGTGGGCGTCCGCATACAGCCACTCTCGCCTGTTTGTTTTTTTGAGTATGGCCCGAGTCCAATGGGTGGACTTTCAAAGCCGTCTCTAATCCATTTGATTAGCTGAACTCAAGAACGTGGGCCTCGGACAAAGAGCTCTTTCACACATGCAGTCGCTGCTTACAGCTACATGTGATCTCAGGAATCCGTCCATCACAAAACATTCCCGCTGCATTCCTCCTCCACCTCCCCCTTTCTCTCTCTCTGCTCTGTTTGTGTTCCTCGCTCGCCCCTCAGCTGATAACAAAGACTGATATGTTTACGTTGATGTAATGTATTGTGTGGTAGCACTGTTTTTATTTCAGTGAAGTGTAGCATCAACAATAATGGGGGCTTTAAAGCAACAATCATTACAAACCCTCTGTATAATGCTACTGATTTAGTAACAGAATCTCTCCGAAAACGTTCTTTCAATTTATACATGTGTTTAATTCTTCCCCTTCTGGAACCGCCACCTTAACCTGGTGGAGGGGTTTGAGCGCCCGAATGATCCTGGGAGCTCTGTTGTCGGGGGCTTTGTGCCCCTGGTAGGGTCTTCCATGGCAAACAGGTCCTAGGTGACGGGTCAGACAAAGGGCGGTTCAGAAGCCCCTTATGAGAGACCAACAGGCCCGGTTTGAATCGTGAGGCTGTCCTTCTGTGGACCCACCACCTGCAGAGGGAGATATTGGGGGCCGGTGCAATGTGATCTGGGCAGCTCCAAAAGCTGCCCCCACGACCCGGCAAACGAACAAGTGGAAGAAAATGGATGGATGGATGGATGTTTAATTCTTCTGATTATTAAAAGATAGAAAGAAATACATCTATAATTTTATATTTTTACAGTATTTTGACTTGGAAAGTGTCTGGAACATTGTACATGCATGTACACATACCAGATGTTGTCCTGTAATGCACTCATAAACTCAATTCATACTTTAGCTCAAGATTAATATGCATTGCCTAATAAGGGGGAAATGCACCAATGTTTTCATTGACATATCTGCTTTAGACTCTGGATGCAAGACTGGTGATGTGTCTTGAAGACGGACACAATGGAAGCACAAAGTGGTCAGTGCTGGAATTGAATAACAGCATAATTAGTTTTCATATGGAGGAAATTATAGATTGCTGTTTGAGGGCAAATTTCTATTGTCCAGCATCTGGAGAGTCAGAACACAGATGTATTTTATATGTTTTTAGTTACAGCATTCTTGGACACCAGCAAGTTTCCCAAAATGTAATTGAATTTGCCCGTAATATACAAATCTGCTCCCGATATGAAACAGAGGCAGTGGATGCATTCCTCCTCATTACACTCCACGTCAACATTTCATTAGCAAAACCGCACATGCTCCTGGTCCAGTGTCCTGAGTGGGTCCAAATTTTGGCAAAGTAATGGACGGACCATCTGGTTATACAGGGCCCTATTGACTTGATGTCTAGTGTAAAAGAACGCACGAGATCCCAGGGAGGAGCAAGAGATCGGACTCACACGCACGTCTCGGACCAGTCAAAGCCCAAACATATGACCCAACGTGGCAAGAACGCACTGCGGTAAAATCGTGGCGATCAGAGCGACCCCAAAGGAGCCTTAAACGTGCAGTGTGAATAAGTGGAAGCAAGTGCGCCCCATTCAGTGAATCTAGATCAAAGTTCAGGGAGGTCCCTTAAGATTACAGCTCGGCAATTTGGCGCCCTAGGCAAGATTGAACTTTGGTGCCCCCCAAACACCCGCAAAATTTAATTTCTTTAATTTATATTTCTGCGTATTTCTTGATCCAAATAGCATGCCATAGTTGTTTGGCAATCCTCTTTGACACTTTTTGGATATGGTTAAGGCTTGTTTTTATATTATTATGATTATCATTGTTATATTATATTATGATTCAACAAAACAAAAACAAAAATCAGAGCATGTGCATCATAAAACGCACAACAGTTCTTTTGGCGGAGGAACCTCCACTTCTGAAGTAAATTTCAGAATTTTCATTGCGATGTTACACGGCTCCCCAAGAGCAAATATGGCAACTGAGGGGTTAACAGACTATAAATTATAGTTATAATCTTAAGAATTTGTATAGACTTTCCAACAACGCCACCCAAGACTTCCTGGGGAAATAAAGTATTACAGCTTAGAGGCACGCAAGTAAGTATATTGAGAGTTCAAGGCACCGGTTCCATTTAGTTTCCAAAACCTTTATTTTGCATTTGTGGAAAACATTTAATGTATTTCAACACATTTCATTGTTAATTTCATTTACAATTGTTGAGTCCTAAAATCTATTTTTGTTTAAAAAGTGCTGTTAACAGTTGTTAAAATGAAGTTGTTATTTACAACCAACTGCCTGCCTGGAAAACAAAGCCCAGGGCACGTGGCGGGCGCACAAGCGACCTGGACCGCGGCGCTAACCTCCAGGCACTCAGGCCCAGAGAAACCACAGGACAAAGTGTCCGCTTCGGAGACACACGTGCGCGGAGCGCAAACAAGCACAGAGCAAAACAGGACAAAACAGCAGAGGCAACGTGCCAGTGCCACTGAGGACACAGCTGAAAGTGCTTGACTGCGCAGAGTGCAAAGAAGTCGGCCAGGCTGTAACTTTACGAAGGCGTCACGCTGCGTGCAAAGAGAAGGTGCCGAGCAATAGCGTGCGGCAGTGCGGAGCTCACGGCCAACAGCGGCACTGGAGTTGGAGGACAAGGTGGCCAACACAGAAGACCCGGAAGAGCATATGGGGCTAAGAGGAGCGAACGAGAATGGGAATGCATCCAACACAGACCTCCAAAGCCCGTCTTACCACATTCTACCCCCCCGGTTTGCATCGTCGCCCCGATGATGCAAACCGGCGCTGGACGAAGAGGAAGCAGAATGTCCTCCCCTGGCCGGATGGCATGAAGACCTTGGGAGATGATGAACGTTAGCATACTGTCCGGCCGTTGAGCGAGCGGATCTACGCGGGGTCACCTCATTATTGCTAAGAGCGGCAGCCCATGCCACTGGTGCAAGTTGCCGATTTGTCGCTCCAGAAGAAGCCAGAGAAGTTCCCGGAGCTGCTGGAACTGGGTGTGAGAGCTGCAAGGGCTGTGGAGTGGTCCGAGTCACAGCAACATGTTGATTTGACGGAGGGAGGTACCTGAGTAGGCTGTGGCCTTAGAAACAGGTCACCACCCAAGAACTCAAGAGAAGATTTGTCACCTGCTGGTGGCTGTTCACCAGAATCACCAGATGAAGTCTCAACCACAAGGTAAGGTGTGTCAAACCTGACCAAGGCCTTAAGCAAAGAATGATGTACCCGCTTAACCTTACTGTGGTCCTCGACAGGGGCCACAGTATACACAGAACCTTGTTCCTTCGGGGCCTGCACCGAACTCCACATGTCCTGGCAACCTCGGAAATCACAGTTGCGCAAAAGTACAAGCTGACCCTCCTGAAGGGGTGCGTCCCGCACATGTTTGTCTTAGTTGATCTTGTGACGATGGGCCGAAGCCCTCAAGCGCTCACAAGCCCCTTCAAAAGCGACTTCTAGCCGTGCTTGATGTTCTTGAACCCACTCGTTGACACTCCCTGCCACCAGTTCCCGCACCTGACCCAGAAAGAAATCAACTGGGAGCCGAGGTTCTTGCCCGAATATCAAGAAATAAGGCGATTCCTCAGTTGACTGGTGAGGGGTTGTGTTGTAAGCGAACAGAACCTCCGGTAAGCAGGAGCTCCAATCTCGTTTTTGCCGAGTGGGCAAAGCACGCAACAAATTATGAAGCGTCCTGTTGAAGCGCTCACACTGCCCGTTACCAGCCGGGTGATAGGGCGTAGTGCGAGACTTCGTGACCCCATACAGACTGCACAACTGTTGAATCAAGGCAATTTTGAAGTTGCGGCCCTGGTCCAAGTGGATACGAGCGGGGACACAAAGCTTTGTAAACCACTCGGATACCAGAACCTGAGCTACGGTAGAAGCACGTTGGTCTCTGGTGGGGATGGCCAAGGTATACTTACTAAAAACATTGGTCATCACCAGGACGTTTTCCAAGCCAGTTGGAGTAGGCACAAGCAGGGTGAAATCGATGACAACGATTTCATTCGGCTGAGAGGCCAACAAGTGACCTAAGTAACTGTGAGTAGCAGGTTGATTGTTCTTGGTGAACTGGCAACGCTCACAGGCATGGCACCAACGAGCTACCTCTCGTGACATCCCAGGCCAGTAGCAGCGAGCGTGCAACAAGGCCAGGGTTCTGTCCACTCCTTGATGCCCGTGTTCTTGGTGCACTTGTTTTAGGACATCCTGGATCAAGACCCTTGGCAAACAACTTGACAGACGGCCCCACCACCACCCAAACGGAACACCTGTCGGTACAGAAGCCCGTCCAGTTCCACCAGGCGGTCCCACTGTCCGAGTAGGGTAAGGGCAGGTTGGAAAAGGCCTTTCCGCTCGTCAGGAGTGGGCCGTCGTTTCTGCCGCCAAAATACCATGACTTCCTGGATGACCGGGTCTCCCTGTTGGAGAAGATGGAGGTCGGCAGGGGCACAGCGCAGAAAGACCGATACCACGGTGCCTGCTGGGCGTTTTGAAGTGGAGATGGTAGGCAAGTACCTGGTGCCAAGGGTGTCAGTGCCTGCGAGGACCAGGGTTGCCGAGAGAGGGCATCAGCATTCTTATTGCTCTTCCTCGACCGATACCTAAGCTCAAAGTCGTAGGAGGCAAGGTGAGCAGCCCAGCGCTGTTCTATAGCCCCTAGCTTTGCAGACAACAGGTGGCTCAATGGGTTGTTGTCTGTGTAGACAACACACTTTTGCCCCAACAGGTACTCCCTGAATTTCTCAGTGAGAGCCCACTTGAGACCCAACAGCTCCAACTTCATCGAACTGTAATTCGACATGTTCCGCTTAGTCGGTCTTAACCTACGACTGGCATAAGATATTGGTCTTAATCTACCCTCGTACTCCTGTGAAACCACAGCACCCAATCCGCTGTGGCTGAAATCGGCGTATGCCAAGACTGGAGTGGAGGTGAGCTTGGCCTTAAGGGCTTCAGAGCTTTGTTGGCACTCCTTGGTCCAATCTGCAGCAGTGATTGGGACTGTCTTCTTTCCTTTGGAGGGCTTACCAGTGAGCTCTGCCACCCTGTGGTGCAGAGGAGCAGCCAACTTTGCAAACCCCTCCACAAATCGATGGTTGTAAATAGCGAATACAAACAATTATCGCAGCTCCGTGGCTGTGGTGGGCGTGGGCCAATCAGCTACTACCTCGATTATGCTTGGGTCAGTGGCTACTCCTCGATCAGAGATGACATGCCCATGGTAGTTCACCTCTGTCCGAAAAAAGCTGCACTTACTCACCTTT
Source organism: Proterorhinus semilunaris (assembly GCA_021464625.1). Classification (NCBI taxonomy): domain Eukaryota; kingdom Metazoa; phylum Chordata; class Actinopteri; order Gobiiformes; family Gobiidae; genus Proterorhinus; species Proterorhinus semilunaris. Next base: position 20,968,319 of record CM038347.1, read on the forward strand.
GCCTCTCCAAATGTTGCTGGACCGTGGATGAATACACCACAATGTCGTCCAGGTACAAGAGGAGAGACCGGCACTGTTGGTCCCCAAAGATGCGTTGCATCAGACGTTGGAAGGTGCTGGGGGCATTGCATAGCCTGAAAGGCATGCGATTCCACTCAAATAGCCCGAACGGCGTACAAAACACAGTTTTGTGCCGATCCATAGTGGAAAACTAGCGGGCACCCGAGCTTTCAGGGATTCCTCTATGCGGAGTAGTGGAAATGCATCCTTTCGGGTTTTGTTGTTTAGTTGGCGGTAGTCAACACACAGTCTGAGGCTTCCGTCCTTTTTCTGGACGAGAACGATGGGGGAGGCGTAGGGACTGGAACTTTCTGTAATCACATGTGCCTCCAAGAGCTGATGGATGTGCTCTTTAACAACCCTATACTCAGAGTATAGGGTTGTTATACTCAGAGTATAGGGTTGTTAAAGAGCACATCCATCAGCTCTTGGAGGCACATGTGATTACAGAAAGATCCAGTCCCTACGCCTCCCCCATCGTTCTCGTCCAGAAAAAGGACGGTCGGAGGTATCCGACGATACCGCTGCCGGACTGGCACATCATCCGTGAGAGGGATGTCATGTGTGACCAAGTTGGTGCAGCCCAAGTCCTGGTCATGGGCAGCAAACACAGACGTATACCTCCTTAAGAGAGATTGCACCTGGTCCTGCTCCTCACTGGACAAAAGAGACAGATCTAATCCCTCAAAAACGTCCAACACACAGGTGGTGGCAGTCTGCGATGAGACGGACGCGGCTGCAGCTGACACCTCCGTCACACCCGCAGGCAAGCTCACTACGTTTACTAGGTCCAGTGTACCTACAACAGTGCAAGGATGCAGCAGGACTTCGGTGGTCCCTGCAGCTCAGTGGGCGCTAGTTTCCCGACTGCTGTTCCAAACAGGTGTGATCCAAGGGCTGTTGGTGAGCAGGACCACGAGACCCTCGGCAGTTCCCGGCATTATGTCCAGGTCGGTGGCATCGGTTACAGATAACAGGCGCTGAGCGACAAGGGGAGTGACTAGGTAGTGAGAAAACCTTTTTAGCACTATGTAGCTTTCATAGCTAGACATTCATTGCATTTTCACAAAACTTAAATGGAAACCGGGCCTCTTTTCACTTCAATAATCCTGCCAGCATCGCCAGAATGTGGCAACTGAGGGGTTAACAGACTATAAATTATAATTATAATCTTGAGAATTTGTATAGACTTTCCAACAATGCCACCCCAGACATCCTGGGGAAATAAAGTATTACAGCTTAGAATGACCAAAGAAGGCTCGTTTGAAAGCTTGAAATTTCTAGTTTCCAACACAAAAGACCACAAGTCTCTATCACTTTCTGTTCCAAAGTTATGTCCGAAAAGCGGCAATGTTGTAGATGGCAGGAGTATGGGGTTCAAAATTCAGGCGCGATTAGGCGCCCCCTCCAGCAGATGGCGCCCTAGGCAGCCGCCTGGGTCACCTATGCCTCACCATCTCTGGAAGATTGAAAGACCATAGTGTCTCAGAACTTCTTTTGGCCGGGTTTTCCCACTTTTGTTGTCTCTGTAGTTGACATATGTCATACATGTTCACTACAGAGGACATTTTTTAAATACTACGGTAAAATAGAATTAAAATAAGTCATACTCCATCCATCCATCCATCTTGTTCCACTTTTACGATGCCGGGTCGTGGGGGCAGCAGTTGGAGCTACCCAAATCACATTGCACCAGCCCCCATGGCTCCTCCTGCAGGTGGTGGGTCCACGGGAGGATGGCCTCACGATTGACCGGGCCTGTTGGTCTCTCATAAGGGGCTTCTGAACCGCTCTTTGTCTTGACGGGTCCGTAAACTAGGACCTGTTTGGCATGGGAGACATTACCAGGGTGGCACAAAGCCCCCGAGAGCATAGCCCCCAGGATCATTCGGATTCAGGTGCTCAAACCCATCCACTTATCATTGAAAAGCTCTAAATGTTCTCTGTAGATGCCAAAAGGAGTTAATTCAGTGTAGTGGGAGATATTCAGGTTTAGAAATGTCCTCGGACAAATTTGCATTGCTGGTGGTCAGGAGGCTATGATGGTAAATTCATGGTCAAATGAAAGTGTACACACTGTTGAAGAACATGTTTGTTTCTATATGCAATGGTAAAAAATCAACTCATGATTCATATTTACTCTTATAAATGACTCATTCTGAAATAGAGATTAATGGAAAAAAGTTCTACCACCTTTGAGAGGATCATAGATTAGATCAGTTACTATAGTATAACAAGTAGCAACTCTCAAATACCACTTTCTTTTACTTTCACTTGAACAGTTGAATAAGTCATACCAGTGCTTGAATTTAAGGTGAAGTTTTGAATCCTTCTTACACACATAGAGGCACCCTTAGTCTCAAACATCTGTAACTCAATACACACAGGACCAATATAAAGTGGGTGATTCTGAATTTTTAAAGTAATTGGACCTGACACCGAAGCCTCCACAATGCATTGCACATGCAGACATCTGCCCAGTCCAATGGAAGAAGATGTCAAATGAACACTTACACATGACAGCGGCCATAAATAAAACAACAGCTTGTAAAAACAGTTAATGAAATATGCATTAGGAATCATCCCCAAAGCCCTGTTGCTGATCTTTTATAGGTTGTTCCAAACCAAAGCACATGGGACCGGCCCAGGCTCAGCTGAACCTGACTAAAGATGGTATGTCTGCATAGTTTTAGTGAGATGAGTTAAAGTTGGGGGGACTGTAAATCTGTAAGTGCAGATCTGCTGGACATGAGTGTAAGCATGTTATGCCCTCAAATATTTTGGATGTTTCAACTTGGACAATGGTCATCCTGTATTATTACAATGTCAGTATGGTGAGTACCATCCAGAGGTAGACAAAGCAAGATTATTGGTCGTCTATTGGTCATGTAGTTTCACTCATTGAAAAGGGCTTGTAAACATTTTCTTAAAAATCAGACCAGTGTGGTCTGATTTATAATGTTTACAAGTTGACACAAGAAGACCAAATTAAGTTTTTTGGAATATCTACTATCTACTAATATCTAAAATGGCATTGGCCTTGATGATGTTTCACAATGCTGTTTCCATTGAATGACTGATACTTATATATACTGTGTATGTATATATATTGTGTTCACGATTGAGGGACGGATGGAGCGTGAGATCGATAGACGGATCGGTCTATCGCTCCGCAGTGATGCGGTTGCTGTATCGGATTGTTGTGGTGAAGAGGAAGCTAAGTCATGGGGCAAAGTTCTCGCTTTACCTATTGATCTAACCTAATGGTTCACCTATGGTCATGAGATGACCGAAAGGACGAGATCGCGGATACAAGCGGCCGAAAGGAGTTTTCTTCGCAGGGTGGCTGGGCGCACCCTTCAAGATAGGAGTGAGGAGCTCAGTTATCCGGGAGGAGCTCGGAGTAGAGTCGCTGCTCCTTCACGTTGAAAGAAGCCAGCTAGGCTAGGGCATCTGTTTCAGATGCCTCCTGGCCATCTTTCTCGGGAGGTGTTCCAGGCATCTCCTATTGGGAAGAGGCCTCGCGGTAGACCCAGGACACGCTGGTGGCACTATGTCTCCGAGCTGTCCTGGTGTCGCCTCGGGGTCCCCCCAGAACAGCTGGAGGAGGTGTGCGTGGATCGGGAAGTCTGGGCATCTCTGCTGAGACTGCTGCCACCGCGACCCGGCCCCAGATAAAGCGGAAGACAATGGATGGATGTATATATATATATATATAATATATAGACCCTGCAGGAATAATAGGCAGGCCAAAGGATGAGATACAGGCCACAGATGTTAAGACACGAAAGCTCCTAACCATGCATGGAGGGTTCCACCCCAAATCCAGCACCTTGAGACTGTACACTATATCCGTAAGGAAGGAGGCTGAGGACTAGTGAGCATGAGAGCCACTATCCAGGATGAAACATCCAAGATCCATAAGTACTGTAGCCTGGTGGGACCAGAAAGATTCCCCTCTGTATTTTTTATCCAGCGGGGGATCAGTCTGGTCACCCAGTCCTCGTTCGCGGCTTCCGCAAAATCAATCCGTTCACGTGCAATCAGATTCGTTTATTTGCCGTGACGTGTTGTTAGCGAGCAACGTCACTCACTCAGGCTAATCTGTTGGAGCCTTGTACTTCATGTACAGTACTTATAGCCTGGAAAAATCCAGACTCACCGCTGTACCAGCCGGTGAGTCTGGTCACCGCTGCGTCGAATCCATTTCCCACAGCGGTAGATACGCAAGGAAACAGGAAGCGGAGTAAACCAATCAGCGAAGGGCGGGCGTCTGCTGTTGATGTGGTGTTATTAGCGGTTTTGCGTTAATATTTGCGCAGGATTATGAATAACGAAACTCACCTATACTGTCGATGTGTTTTTTGGTCATTTACCGCCGACTGGAGACACGCTTTCTCTCTTTCGTGCATCGTTCGTAGATTGTTATTGAGGGACTTCCACGTCCCGTGAGTGACGTTGCTCGCTAACAACACGTCACGGCAAATAAACGAATCTGATTGCACGTGAACGGATTGATTTTGCGGAAGCCGCGAACGAGGACTGGGTGACCAGACTGATCCCCCGCTGGATAAAAAATACAGAGGGGAATCACCAGTGAATGTCTCAGACAATGGGGAACAGAGGATGAGGCACTGGAGGACAAGCCCCTACACGGGATGTACCACCGAAACATAACTGAAGTGGCGGATATCAAGAAATTCTACCAATGGCTAGACAGAGCTGGCCTGAAGGACAGCACAGAGGCACTCATCATGGCTGCACAGGAGCAGGCCTTGTGCACCCTAGCAATAGAGGACCAGATTTATCACACCAGACAAGATCCCAGGTATAGACTGTGCAAAGAGGCCAATGAGACACTCCAGCACATAACTGCAGGGTGTAAGATGCTGCAGGGAACGCTCACATGGAGGGCCATAACCAAGTGGTTGGCATAGTGTACAGGAACATCTGTGCAGAGTATGGGCTGGAAAACCCGAGGTCAAAGTGGAAAACACCTCCAAAGGTGGTATAGAATGACCGAGCTAAGATCCTGTGGGACTTCCAGATACAGACGGACAGATGGCAAACCAACCGGACATTGTGGTGGTGGACAAAGAGCAGAGGAAAGCCGCAGTGGTCGACATAGCAATACCAAGCGACTTCAACATCAGGAAAAAGGAACATGAAAAACTAGAGAAATACCAGGGGCTCAGAGAAGAGCTGGAGAAGCCTTGGAGAGTGAAGGCATCAGTGATGCCCGTGGTCATTGGGGCACTCGGCGCAGAGACCCCCACATTGGAGGAGTGCCTACAGCAGATACCAGGAAATACATCAGACGTCTCGGTCCAGAAAAGTGCAGTTCTAGGAACTGCAAAGATACTGCGCAGAACCCTCAAGCTCCCAGGACCCGAGCTTGGAGGAAAAAGAGACCGCCCGCGGAGGGTGAGGAAGAGTTTTATATATATACCATATAGTTATATACCATAGAGTTTTATATATATACCATCATCATATATATATGGAATGATGATGGTTCATGTTCACCGCGTAACATTTCAGCCAATGAATAGAATAAATGTTTTATCATAAAAAAAAATACGAACGTGTGTTTGCAGAGGTCTTTGGTCTAAAGCCTTAATGCATATTTTACATTTCATGCTATCAGTGAGGATATTGTGCAACTATTCTTACTATTGGTTCGGAGTCTGATTGAATCATATCTGCTTAACTTTCACTACAATCATGTAAATATACATAGCAGGTTACATGAGACGGCATGGCGAGCAAGGGAGTAGCCGAGATGTCGTTGGCCTTTCTCCTGGTTGCATCTTTGTTATGTTTTAGAGACACTGTGGCAGCTCATATACAGTATGAAATGTTTGCCCGAGCACCAGGAAGGCCCGCCTTAAAATTCTATTAGCGTCATTTTGTGTAAAGGAAGATCTGACGCAGAGCACAAAAGCAACTGATTAATGAAGACCAGAAGACAATGGCGATTGGAAATGAAATTCGATTTGTTTTTTGTTCTTGAACATGCAAAGCTTCCTGCGCAGTAACAAGCATGACCGATCACATCTCAGTCAAATACCATAAGGGCACATTGCAATTGCTTTCGTGAAAGATTTTTGGCATTTGTTGTAACCTCACCAGAAACTCAAACACAGTGGGCAATGACAGACATATGCACCCCTGGCAGGTACAGTATCTCTTCGCTGGCCAGATGGGAGTGTGTCCAGCATGGCAGCGCACACATCTGGATTCCATTTGACCCATAAGAGACGAGAGGAGGAGGAGGCAGCTGAATCACATTAGAAGACAGGACATCAGCCAGTTTGCTGTTTGTAAGAGCATTGGACCTGTCCTCAGCACTAATCTCCGTCACAGTGCAAGAGTCGGGGGATGACACAAAGATGGTATGGTAGCCATAATGGTAATATGTGACAATAAATACAAATGGCATTCAAAGCTAAACAAGTCAGTGATTGTTTTTCAAGAGAAGAGATATTTTGATTGACGGAAGCAAATGCCACGCATGGATGGAAGGACAGACAAACAGAGAGAGAGAGAGACGGATCGATGACTGAAAGAAAGGTAGGTACAGCCTATTGTCGGCAGTTCAATGTAAAGTACTGTAAAAGCATCAGTTCGTGGAAAAGACTCATAGCTGCCGCCCATATATCAGGCCTGTAACAGCACAACTGTGAGGTTAATCAGTATTTTCTTCTTGTGGGCCAAAGTGCTCTGGCTCCCTATTACCCAGCATGCCATTTTCATGGGGATATATAACTGGTTGAAAGGTCGGCAATGTTGTTTATACTTACTGGGCCACTAAACTGCTTCTGAAGGTCCAAGTTCAGGTCGTTGTCATTTCCATCTCCTGTAGCTTAAGGGTAATAAAATTAACCTTTTTCCCAATATATGATTTTTGGGCTACAATTAGAGCCAACATCATTGGACAGGTTAACCAGGTATGAGTTTGTAGGCCTCGTGCCTGGGGTTAGATTTGGATTTTAATGCAGGGGGACAGTTGGGTTCAGTGGGAGGTGATGACTCTAAGCCGCCCTGACACATACAGCCTGCAGTGTTGATGGGGATATTTGGACGTGCCAGTAGCCTGAAATCCCCCGGTGTATCTTGATTTTTTGCAGAGTGTTCGCCAGTGGGAAAATGTCTGATTAGGAAATACACACACACCTGGCTCTAGCACCTGCCGGGCTTGGGCTGAACACTGACATTAACTGTCAAGTGGACCAGTCAAAAACAAAGTACTGAACCGTGCCAAATGTGACTTTCCAGGCCACATCAGTGAAAGATATCAGAAGCAATTATAGCTCCACACTTATTTTTGGTTAGCGTTGATGTTGTTGTTTAAAACATATGTGGAGAAAGAAATGATTTTGCTATAGACTTGCTATCTTTTGGGGGGTCAGAATTCCAAATATTGTTAAAGAATATAGAGCAGCAAACACAATGCAGATCAGAAAGAAACAACTTATTTTGCACTATAGCATTCACTGACCAAGAAAAATAGGCCAAATTACAACCCAAACCACAGGATTCAAAAGGAAGTTTAGGTTTGTGCATGATTTTGAATTGCAAGAGATGGTCAAAGGGTGTTTTCTGACTTTTGAAACGGTGTAGGTTTAATTTGGAAGTTTGGAGTATCATGTTTGCACCAAAGGCCTAAATCGTGTGGACTGTGGACACCAAAAGAAAGCAGATGATTTGTGGACAACGCCGCGTTCTGGTGTTGTATTACAGTCTGTAGAGAGAACAATATTCATCATTGCTGCCAGAAATTAGGATCCACCCAAAACAGACAACACGAAGGACTCAAGAACATACTTTTCCACACATTTTCCCTGAGGAGGCCTCACTACTCGTCTCGGGTGTTGGAAATGGTGTGTGGTTTTTAGGACTACACATTTCCAAAACCATTGTTCCACTGTCCAATATTTAAGACACGGGTGAAATATGAGAGCATAATCCCACACTAAAGTGTATGAGCAAATAAAAATTTAAACCCATCTGTCCCCAAAATTTACAGCCGAGGTTTGAACATTTCATTCCTTACATGCTTTTTTCCCTCTTAAGTCCAGCCAACAGATTTTGTGTCACATACCGACTCCATATGCTTGATAAGTGTCCAGGGCAATTGGTAACATTTCTAAATGAACTACAGGTATTGGGAGCTTGAAATAACAACATTGTTAAAGTTCATATCCAATGTCTTTTTTCTCATTTCCCAGCAAAGTTAAAGCAGAACTAACTCTTTATATGTTTATTGTTGGGTTAAAATACTGTATATTGTGGACCACCCAAATGTCCCTGCATCTGACAAACTGTGAAATACAATTTAGTCATGGAACATTTGAGGTTGCTGTTTGATGTGGTTCTGATGGCGTCAGAATCAAAGGTGATGGGCAGAATTGAAATTTGGGCAACATGAAAATGCACAACCCCTGTCCAATTTTGGGGCAGTTTTAACGCAGCAACACAAAAAGTATGATCTGTGGTCAGAATTTTGGGCATCTCACAAAGGGTACAATTGTTAATCTGGGTATTATATACATAACCGAAGTCATTTCTAACCCACATCAAAAAGGTACAACATATACGACATATTTGCAAATGGGACCATAGAGCATAACACAACAGTATTATTTTCAGATCTAAGGTTATTATCTTGTGCTCTGTTCCCTGCATGTGTAGCAGGATGGGCCTCCCCTCATTACCTGCCTGTCAACTAGGAGTGTGACAATATATACATTTTTTGATATACCGCAATATTTTGCTGGACGACACAATACTTTTTATTCCGATATCTATTCTTTTGATGACATCATGCATATTGATGAGGTAGCAGTGCTCCATAGTTTTCACGGTGAAATAATGACCATGAATTCAGTCTGACCAGCAGAGAGCAGCACTACAATTTTAGGCTGTAACACAGATATATTACTTTAAATTATAATTTTTATAATTGAAAATAAGATTAATTTGTGGATGATCTATTCCTTTTGAAATAGGACTGTGGTTTATTCTTTATGTAAATGTAGATGAAGTCACTGACAGATCTATAAATCAATTTTCAGTCAGGGATCCTTTATTCATTTATTTACTGCAGAAAAAGGGGGACAAAGCACATGGAAACAAATGTATATGATGAATAATATGTGTTTGATAAAATTAAGGTTAACAATGTCATGTTAACAAATCGTAATGTATCATAGATTATTTTTGTGCAACGTATCGGGTGCACGGTAGTGCAGCAGTAAGCGCTCGTGCTTCACAGCTAGAAGGTCCGAGTTTGATTCCCACCAGGGACGGGGCCTTTCTGTGTGGAATTTGCATGTTCTCCCTGTGTCTGCGTAGGTTTCCTCCAGGTACTCCGGTTTCCGCTACCACTAAAAACATGTACAATAGGCCAGGATGAATTTAAGAGTACGCATGGGGGATGACGGATGGAAATTAGCCCAAGACTAAAATCCGGTGTGGCTTGTTTACATGCATGAGACTCATGTATGTTCGTTAACATGCACTGTCCTGACCAAATAAACCAATAAATAAAGATTATCGGTGTATCGTGACATTATCGTTATCATTAGCTGTGTATCATATTGAATCGTGAGCTTGCCACCCCTACTGTCAACACGCGTGTGACTGCTCCCCAAGTAATGGTGTTTTGGACCACGTGCGAGTGGACAGGGGTCCAGTGGCCAGTACACCGGAGCCCCGGTTCTGTCTGCTGGGCCTGAGTCCACAGTGGGCTGCCACCTGTCTGTCTACGGGCTTATGTTTTTGGTAAAGTTGTTGGGACTCAAAACATGGACAATTGGTACAAGATGTGTGGTCACAGTTTCGAATGTAATAAAATCAAAGTATTTTCTTAAAGCTGGTCTCATGTCCGATTCAGTTCAACTAACCTGTGTCCGTAATATTTATTGTTTTTGGTGTTAAATCCCCCGTGGCGTTGTCGGAGGTAAATAATTTCCGTTGAATTTTGTATTTTATCATTTTACAACTCCTACTCGGTTAAACATGCGATTCCCATAGCTTCGTGGGAGGCCTCAATAATGCAATTGTAAATACTTTCCTGTCTCTGTGACAAGTAACACCAGTCCTTCCTTCCTCTATGTCTCCTCTTTCTTTAAGGAAAATATATGGTGTGTTTTTCCTTGCTATCTCTCCCTCTCCATCTCTGCTGCACTCCTGAACAATGCTCGTGTTATGTGGATCCACGTCCTGCTGGGGGGCTGTTAGACTCACTGTCTCACAGCTCATTCACTCATAAACATCTCGTGACCCGACCGGCGGTCTAATTTTCACCTGACACGCTTGTCTTTCCTCCTCAAGGCAACATGTATGGAGCTTGATTTTCCTAATTATTCACTAATGAGGTCCAAAAATTGAGATTACTTCACGGGAACAGGGCCCCTTAAGTCCCACTATGACCCTGGATATGAACTTTGACCTATGGATTGACTGTTAGTTTAACTGTTACTCTAGTAACTACAGCTCTGGAAAAGTGACAGGCCACTGTATAATGTTTCTCAATGTTACAGTGCCTCTCGAAAGTACTAATACACCTTGAACTTTTGCACATTTTGTCATGTTTACAACCATTAACATAAAGATTTTATTTTGAATGTTTCACTGAGTAACAGACAACTCTGAAGTGAAAGCAAAATGATACATGATTCTGTTATTTTTCAAAAAATAGAAAACCGAAAAGTGGGGCGTGCACAAGTATTCATACAGCATGACTTAATACTTTGTGGAACCCCCTTTTGCTGCAATAACAGCAGCAAGTCTTTTGGGGTATGACTACAAGGTTTGCACATCTAGAGACTGACATTTTAGCCCATTCCTCTTTACAAAACAACTCAAGCTCTGTCAAATTAGAAGGAGAGCGTTTGTGAACAGCAGTTTTCAGGTCTTTCCACAGATTTTCAATAGGATTTAGGTCAGGACTTTGACTGGGCCATTCTAACACATTCATATGTTTGTTTTTAAACCATTCCATAGTAGATTTAGCTTTGTGTTTAGGGTCATTGTCCTGCTGGAAGGTGAATCTCTGCCCCAGCCTCAATTCTCCTGCTGACTCCAGCAGGTTTTCCTCCAAAATGTCTCTGTATTTGGCTCCATCCATCTTCCCAACTATTCTTACGATCTTCCCAGTCCCGCTGAGGAAAAGCAGCCGCATAGCCTGATACTCCCCCCACCATATTTGACCCAGGGGATGGTGCACTCAGGACGATGAGCAGTGTTAGGTTTGTGCCATACATAACGTTTTGCATTTGGCCCAAAAAGTTCAATTTTTGTCTCATCTGACCAAAGCACCTTCTTCCACATGGTAGCTGTGTCCTCCATATGACTTCTAGCAAACTTCAAACGGGATTTCTTATGGCCTCATTTCAATAATGGCTTTTTTTCTTGCCACTCGTCCATGAGGGCCAGATAAACTTAAGCTGCCAACCAGGATGCTGGTGCAGTTCTACACGGCCATCATCGAGTCCATCCTCACCTCCTCCTCCCCGGTGCTACAGAACGGGACAAGCACCGACTGCAGCGCATTGTGCGTGCTGCAGAGAAGGTGATTGGCTGTGAGCTCCTATCTCTCCAGGACCTGTTCACCTCCAGGACCCGGAGGCGTGTGGGTCGGATCACAGCTGACCCTTCTCACCCTGGACACGGACTATTCACCCCTCTCCCCTCAGGCAGGACTCATCAAGAAAAATTCCTAGCGTGTGAACCTGTTCTCAAACAATGGCAAATAAAATCTATTCTGATTCTGATTCTGATTCTGATTTGTGTAGAGTACGACTTATAGTTGTCCCATGTACATTCCCCCAGCTCAGCGGCAGGACGTCGCAGCTCCTCCAGAGTTATCTTGGGGCACTTGGTTGCATTTCTGACCAGTGCTCTCCTTGTTCGGTCTGTTAGTTTAGGTGGACGCCCGTGTCTTGGTAAGTTTGCAGTGGTGCTATACTCTTTCCATTTCCGAATGATGGATTGAACAGTGCTCCGTGAGATGTTCAAATCTTGGGAAATCTTTGTATAACTTAACACGGCTTTAAACTTCTCCACAGCTTTATCCCTGACCTCTCTGGTGAGCTCCTTGGCCATCATGATGTTGTTTAGTGACCAATACACTCTGACCATAGCTCTGGGGCCCTCACAGAACAGCTGGAATTATACTGAGAGTAGATTATGTACAGGTGGCCTCTATTTAATGGTTAGGGCAAGGTGTGAACATTCTGCAGTCATTAGGAATGTTATAAAGGCAATTTAATGCACTCAGAAAAATGCTGTATGAATACTTAAGCACGGCCCCCTTTTCACTTTTCACTACAGAATTATGTATAATTTTGCTTTCACTTCACAGTTGTCTGTTACTTGTGAGTGAACTTTCAGGAAAAAATAAAAAATAAAATGTTTATGGTTGTAAACGTGACAAAATGTGCAAAAGTTTAAGGTGTATTAGTACTCTCGAGACGCATTTATATATTTTTCACAAACTGTAGTGCTTAATATTATTTTATCGTTACAGCCTTTTAAATTCCTCATGTCCTTTGTCGATGCACAATTGCGTGCCACTCCTCTGTTATGCTCTCAACAGCTCCTGCAGTTGCTATGATGTTGCATTGAGCAGCTGGGTCAGCGTGGCCGGCTGCCATTGCTTATTAGAGGTTATAGGGATCCTAAAAGGTGGGGTCTGAGAAATGACACAATAACATTGCACTTCAGTCAGCTTAGCCTCTCACAGTGGGAAAGTTCTAAATATCGTACAGGTATTCCTTTTGTCTCCATGTGTAGGTGCATCAAGGATGGAGTTGGATGACCGAGTTCTTATGAAGCTAACACATTGTAAAGTGACACTAAGCTCAAAGCAGCATAAAGACTGGATTGTTTGCATGAAAATTAACGCCTACCTTTGTTGTTGTCATAACTTCAAGTCCAACCAGATAAGAAAGGCCAAAGGAGTAACATGTGAGAATGTCTCTGGGACTGTAAAAGGGGAGTGTAATCAAATCCAGGCAAGAGGAACTAATTGAATGATTGATTTATCTATTTATTTATTATGTTTCTTTCACAGATTTTTGTAATTTTAAGGTAATCAGAACTAAACATCTTTTCATGTGATTCTGTGATATCAAATTCCATTGAAACCAATATTGAAAGACACAAATACACACACAAAAATTGCGCAAGAAGACAACTGAAACTCCTCTGCCCTTTGCGTGCATGGGATGTCAACATTTTCAATATTGTTGCTTGTTTACACGGTATGTTTTTCATCTGGTTTGGACTGATACATTTTGCATAATACTTATTGATATAGCTGCTTGTTTATTGAGACAGGGGAGATTCAGAGATGCACACTGGCTCCAAAGTCTGCTGGTCAAACAATATCCAGATGCAAGCCCTATTTCCCATCGGCTCACATTATTTATTAACCTCGCTCAGGGACAGTGCCAAGGGTTTCCAGAAACGTTTTACTTCCCACTCGTGTGTTCTCCAAAGTTCGATTTTCTTGCCAAGTCGTCGTTTGAAGCGTAGACCTATCTTTCGTAGATAAAAGCTTGCTAAAATAAATCTTACCTATGAATGACAAGTCCAAATGGTGTTATAGTCAGGCCCCATTTAGCCTCAACACGTGCGGCGCAGAGTCAGTGACCGCTCCAAGGACGCTGTTGATTCTGCTGATGTGAACCATTGGCCGCAAGGTTACATAAGCGCTGGATCAAGATGAAAAACACAAATGGGAAATGAAAATCCTCACGTTTTTTTTGGTCAGCAATCTACACTCGCCTAGAAGCACTGCCGTACCTTGCTGCCTTCATCATAAGACTTCCATCAGCCGCTCGTGAAATGTGTGGTGTCAGTACCAGAGGGTTTATGTAAAGGCAGATGGGCCACAAAATGTATAAGATTAAAATAGAAAAATGTTCAAGTTCACTTCATCACTTCATTGAGGTTCAGAACGATTGTTAGTTTTGATGGAGACCGGTGCGTTGCCTAGTGCAAGGGAAGTAGAACAATCTTCACTCTGCCAGGAACTAATCAAGCTCTATGAAATGTGCAAAACATTGCTTGTCAGTATAACACAAGCACCTTGATCTTTGCTGTTTTGTTTTGTTTTGTTTGAATGATGCTTCACATTCAGTCTGTCTCTCTCTTCAGCATGGTCACATTGTCTTTGGCTTGGACATTTGACTGTTTTGCATCGTTTGAGTCCAGTGGCAGTCTCTATATTTTGCTAAACAAACAGCCTATTCCTACCATATCTGAATTCATTCAACATCGGACACAGTGTTCACTAGCTCACAATAAATGCAAATCATTAATTCTGCACTTTTCTCTGCCAAACAGCTCCTCATTAACAGTGTTTAACATTAATACCCATGATTTACAAGCTGGTTTGTACGCAGCATTCCTGACCAAACCAAAACCACACTGTTGCATTGTATGAAAGCCAAAGTCCAATACCATAGTGCTTTTGGACACAAGTATCAGAGTAATTTATAGTATGTAGCCTATAAGCTACTTGCTGCTGTTTTATTTTGTGCAATTTAAATATAAAAAAATTAAAACCCCCACGTACAACCCCCACTTGCACGTTCATGTTCAGGCCCTAATGAATAATACAGCGTGGGATATGTATTTTAAAGCCAAAACTCTTTAACTACAAACAGATGGATCTTGATTTGCTGGACTTAATTGATGAAGGAATGGAAATCATTTTAGCTGCGCCAATCAGAGTTAATGGTGCCTATTCCTCCCCTGACACCATGTACTAATGACACTGCTCATAAAGGGCGGTGCAAGACCCGGCTCGAGAAGTTATGGACATTATCAACACTTCTGCATGGGTATTTTACATTTTATAACACTATCATGATTCAAGTCCTGATGGTTTGCGTTTTGTATAACTGTTTCTTAGATATCTTGCTTTGTCATGTTAAAGCAGGATTACCAAAAGATAAGGCAAAAAGGTGTTGATAAATCTCACAAGGATGCTCTTTATTTTTCTGTCCAATGGTGAAATCGTAATATCTCCAGCTTATATGTAAATCAGCAAGGGAATGATTTGTTTTTGCGCATTTAGATTCTCTGTGTGTGCATTTCATGTGGTAGAATTTACAATAAAGCTACCTAATTTGTGGGTTTACCATATGTGAACTATATTACAACATTAAAATCATGGAGGAGATCCTTGTAACCACTCTGTGTTTTTAAGTGAATGGGGGGAAGTTGGAGTCGGTTTCCTGCTGATGCGAAGAAAAGACAGGAACAAATGGCTCTCTGGTTAGAGCTGGGGTCGGTTCTGTTAATAACAATGGACTCCACAACAGTAAACAGCAGAAGGCTGCAATCAATCAACGCTCCAAGGGCTAAACACACCAAATTGCCACTGGAGTTTTGGTGAGCGTGTGCTTTAAAAGTAATCACCTTATCATTTGTTCCATGCAAAGAATAAAATACACTGACATGAAATGGTCTGATGTTGAAGGGGTAATTTTAAATTATAGCCATGACCATGCAACGTTGTGGCAGAATAAAATATGGAACTGCTTTTAATATTGCATTCCCATAAAGAGATTTCATTGAGATTTGGGCATGTCTCTTAAAAGAATAAGGTAGTTATTATTCTATTCCCTTGGCCATTGAGGTCTGGGGGTTGAAAGGAATGGTGAAGTTTGGGGGGGATTGAGACCACTGCAGAGTCTTGGGATCAGACCAGGCCAGGATAGTCTGTGGCTAATGTGTCCCAGTCGTTTTCTCCAGCTGCTCTAGCCGGAGGAGGTGGTATGGTTTTGGTGGGTGTTAGCAATTATTATTGCATATATGAAGAAGGAAATTCTCAAGGTTGTATCAAAGGGGTTATAATATTTACTTATATTAACCTTATTTACCGGTTTTAGTTCTATTATTTCTTTATTTTCCCTCTTTTATCCTGTGCTATTTCACGCACAGTTTTAGCTGTTTTTAATGTATCTCTTATTAAATATTTATTTATTTATTTTTTATTTATTTTATTCATTTATTTTTTATGTTCTCCTAGTGGTTCCTCTGAGGGAGCCCTCTGCCCCGGGAGTGCTGGTTGGCTGTGGCCGTGCGGGCGCTCTCCTGGGGGTGCCTGGATGGAGGTAGGACGTCTCTCCTACACCTACTCCGGGCCCCCTGGGTTGGCGCTCTGTGGCTGTGGCCGATGGGCTGCTCCTGGTGCAGACGGCTCCTTGGATGATGTTTCCTCTTTCGGTCCATCTGTACCCAGCCTTACATACTCAACTCTATGTCCATTTTTATTTAAGACTTTTAACTGCTGGGCTGTCTGTACGTATATGTGTCTGTGTGTGCGGGTGGGGTTGTAGTTATTTATGTATATTTACTGGTGGGGACGATTTTTATTATTTTTAATGATTTTTAAGCACTGTAAAGCACTTTGTGTTACATTTTGTATGAAAAGCGCTCTATAAATAAAGTTTGATTTGATTTGATTTGATAAGACGTATGCAGATTCAGGCAGGAAAATGTAATTTGTGCAAATGTCCAAAAGTACATCACAAGCCGAGGCCTTGTCTGTGTTTTGTTCTTTTTTTTTCAATGGATGGTGTGTGTGCATATAATGAGAAGGCAAAGTAATGTATGCTGCATGCTTTATTGTTCATATACAAGATATACACAGCATGACCCCCCCCCCCCACACACACACACACACACACACACACACACACATACACCCAGGTGCCGGAAAAAAAGTCAGCACCTGGATTTAACTAACTGTTATGTTGGTCTACGTTCAGCAACACTATGTGCCCAAAGAATGAGACCACCCAAATATCCCAACTGACCAGGTTATTCCATCAATGGATTTCTTTTTTCCTTATGACATATTCTGAGATGACAATGGATTTCTTAGGCTCAAATTGTGAAAGAGTGGTGATGAGACAAAAACAACTGTAGTGGGAACCCTATTCTGTACTGGCCAGGTAGAGTAGATACATGACAAGGCGAGTACTTAGAGAGAGGCATGCGGGATACAACCATGTTATGTGGATCCACAGATTTTCTTTTTGGTCAGGCAGTGTTGTATTTTGTGATCTGTGACAACTGGAAGCACTGTTCCCTAAGTATCAAAATGGCTGGGATAGACTCCGGTTATACAGTAAGAGTCCTTCGTCGATCAATCTTTTTTTAAACTACAATGATACGTTTACTTATTTTTTTCCCATGCTATGCAACCAGACGTCACAAAAAGAAACGTTTTCACTTGAACACACTGCACAGATGCCCTCCCACAGTGCCCAGTCATCTCTCTCCTCTTGACCCCAAACGTTTGCATCCTGGGTAAATGTGCCTCAGCCAAAATGTGAGCATGTTCTTGTCAGTGGAGATCAAGTTTAACGCACATATATCCGCTCTTGTGACCTGTGGATGTGCCCCTGTCAGATGAGGCGCAGGTATGTGGGGAATGTCATTACCGCCATAGACAGAAATGAGAAAAATCAGAATATTTGTACAACCTGGTTTCATTTAACATTCAGGCCAGTCTGCAAGAGAGTATTTTTACCACTAGGGCTGGGACAAAATATTGTATCGGATCGCAATACTTTTTGCTGTAATAAGCACTAAAGTTAGCCAGGTATTTTGTCCAATCTAAAATCTGTGTTTAACCCTCATTTGTCATCCTTAGATTAGGCACAACAGCGACAGTAAGCACCTCATTTGAACATAAGCAGCTTCAGCGCGTCCAGCTCTGGGTCAGAGCAAAAATGCAACAATCGCAAAGGTTAGTGTCACAAAGGCTTAGTCATAGTGTCCACCCACCATTTCAAGGTTGGCGGTTCTATCCGAGCTCTTGATAGTACATACTGCTGTTGTGTCCTTGGGCAAGGAACTTCTCCTGCCTTGCCTCCCACTGGTGTTTGAATGAGCGAGTGCGTGAGTGTGAATTAAACAACAACAGACGCTACTTTACTCGTGTGTTCTACATGCAGTGGTACGCGCATGCCCGCTGGAACAGCCAATTGTGCCACGGTAGAGCTTTGATTGGGGTATCTCGCTTCACCTGTCGCCTCTCTCTCCTCACCTCTGGCGTCCGCACGCAGTGTAGCTGCAGGCCGCCCTTGTACTGTTTGGCTCTTGTGTAAAACACGTTCTCAGCTTCTGTGTCAGATCTAGAGCGCCTCCTCGGCTGTTGTTGGCATGGGGCTGTGCCTATTTCCTAGCCTGGAAAACTCCAGACTCACCGCTGTAGCACCGTGTCAGTGTCTGGTCACCGCTGCGTCGGATCCATTTCCCACAGCGGTAGATACGCAAGCAAACAGGAAGCAGAATAAACCAATCAGCGAAGGGCGGGCGTCTGCCGTTGATGCGGTATCATTAGCGGTTTTGCTGTAATATTTGCGCGGAATTGTGAATCACGAAACTTACCTACTGTCGATGTGTTTTTGGTCATTTACCGGCGATTGAAGACATGCTCTTTCTCTCTCGTGCACCGCTCGTAGATTATTATTGAGGGAACTTCCGCGTCCCGTGAGTGACGCTGCTCGCTAACAACACGTCGGCTGATTCCGAAACCGTTAAATTGTAGCCTCTAAGTACTAACACTAGCAACTAATCCTTAACCTTTCATGGGGTCAACTGTTAGATCCCTATGCAGTTAGTGAACTAGAGCTTCAGCAGCATTTGCCCAATTCGACCGTCCTTATCCAGGGGAAGGGGATGTGACATCACCAACAGCTGCTGTTCTTTTTCTTTAAGGTTATTGGCAACATAGTGTTCCAATAAAGACATTTAAGGAAAAAAAAAAAAAAAGAAGAAAAATCCCAACGATTCCTTCACATTTTCCTTTAGCATTATTTTATCTCAACAACTGTTTCATAAAGCTACACTATGCAAATTAGCCATGTGACTTAAGTTTCTATTAAATTAAAACAAAAGCACAAGCTGCCTTTATTTAGACCATTTACTGAGGCAGCTCTTTAAAACACTGACATGTGACTGTGCTGTGGTGACTCTATGTATTTTTTCACTTTTATAAAGTTTGGCTTGTGCAGAATCTTTTATATATATTTTTTGTATTAATTGTGCACCTGTCAATCAACAGTGGTTACGCATGAAGAATCCCTCCAGGGTGGCTTATGGGATGGCACATAGCTTCTAATCGCCAGTGAGGTAGCATCAGAGATCCCTATGCTAAAGTGGCTATGATAGTTAGCATTGAAGCTCCTTTTCCTAACTCATTCCTAACCGACAGCCCAATTCAGACGCTTCTTATCATGGCTGACGCTGACGCACATCCGGTTTGGCGTTAGACCTCTTACCACTTACCAATAAACTTTACTGATCTGTCTGCTAGGACCAGTGATGCCAGTAACTAATTACTTAGTAACGGATTACTGTAATCGGATTACTTTTTTCAGTAACTAGTAATCTAACGCGTTACTATTTCCAATCAAGTAATCAGATTTAAGTTACTTTTCCAAATCACTGTGAGTTACTATTTTGTAATTTTTCTTTGGAAAAATACATTTATTTTTGCATCTCAACGAGTGACGTAACATAATGTCAAGTTTTCAGCCTAAAACACTCACACTGGTCGGGGAGAGAGATGGAAATGCGTCAGCTTTGTTGATGTTACTGTTAAAATGTTCTTCCAAGAAAGTGAGTGTTGGTAAAAAGGTTTGTCATTAGTGTGTTGAGGCAGTGGAGATGTTGTCTCAGCTGAATGTAACTAATAAAGTAACTTGTAATGTAACTTAGTTACTTGTAAAATTAAGTAATCAGTAAAGTAACTTAGTTACTTTTCAAAGGAGTAATCAGTAATCAGTAATATATTACTTTTTCAAGTAATCTGTGGCAACACTGGCTAGGACCTGTTTACCATGTGAGACACTAACAGGTGCATGAAGCCTACCTCTGTTATTGAATGGGATGGGTGCAGCAGTAATAGTATCTTGTCTAAAAAACATTACACATTTGATTAACTGTAGAACTCATTTAACTAAAGGGAAACAATCCCATAATTCCACAGATGGTGTCTTTATTAGTCCTTTCTTTCACCCATTCTGGTTCTACAGCGGCTCCACATGCTCGTCTGTACCTCTGAAATATCTGAAGCATGCTAACGTACACACAGATGAGTTAGAGGGAGCTTGACGGTCTGACACCTGATTACTCTCAGCACTGGAGGGCTGCGGTCAAAATGCAATGTAATCACACATGCACGGTGGATTACTGTCAGTAAATTAGTACTGAGGCGTCCACGATGTAAAAGAAAGCAGAAGACCAGAGAGCCAAGAACAGCTTCTTTTGTGTGTAGTATGTGTCATACTTCATACAATTTAACAAGAGTTAAACGAATCTTACTTTTTAATAAAGACAGGAATTCTGCAGCAATCAGACCTGGGCAAGTGCGAGCCTCCAGAGACAACAGAAAAAATATGTGTTCAGGGAGTTTTCTATTGTCCCTAGCATTAGTATATTGGACACAGTCATTATACTTTATGTAGGCTCAACACAAAAATCACCCACAAATATTTGTAGGCAACAGTTGCCAAGGAGCAGGTTGTCCATCTGAATTGAAGGTTTAGGCACACCCGCAGGATCCCTTACAGCTCCTGTGCAGTTTAAAATCATATAATTGAACCCTGCGTGGATCACATGATCCTCATTTCCCTGTCCACCTCACTGAGCCAATTAATTATAGCACATACTTCACAGCTACAGAGAAACAGACTTCATCATCTTTTATTAATCTCAACTGAATTGCTTCCCATGAAACTGGGCGTTTTGACAATTTGCTATCTTGTATCAGTGAATATGCAAATACAGTATTAGTATTATTAAATACCAAGGCACTGATCTGATCTCCCATGATGAAACTGCTGTATGGTGCTTGCCTAGATTTTTTTGTGTCAGCCGCTAGCTCTACAGACTTGGGCAACAAGAGGTTTATTGGCCAGGTTGGTCCGGTTTCTGTCAGACTTAGGAGCTTACCTTTATGTGCCTAAGGGGTGAGTTTTGTTTCATAAAGTGAAAAATCATTACAGTACTGAGCGGTGACAGGGCAGATTTGAACCGCTCTGGGTATCTTTAAACTAACAAGTCTGTGTTCTTTACCCAGCAGGATATGAAGGATATCTACTGCAGTCTCCGGCCAACATGTGCCATACAGGCCACGTGGGCCTGCATGTGTGGGAAAATAACCACATGCAATTTTCCTGTAATTGCCTAAAGACTTTAATATGCTGTGTATTAGTTTGTTGAGAGGTATTGCTGAGATTGGGCTTGGCCCACTCAACAAAGCACCACAAACATAATGCACAAATAATAAACGTTGTTTTCAACTAGCCGTGACAGGAAAGAGTTTGATTGGCTCCAAATAATCACTGCATTAATCTAATACAATTGGAAAACACAGAAAGTATGAAAATAAAAAATAATTACCAAGCCTAATCAGAAGGGATGTTAAGTCTGGGCCCCCTTTTGAAAGTTGGCAAACGGACTGGATTGTTTTGAGTTGAGGCATTTTGCCTCGTGTCCGAGAAGCATCTTCAAAGTCAACCATGGTTTTAGTTTTGAGAAATCAATAATTATTATGTTGGCTCCAAATCCCTATAAAGCAGTGCCTCAAACATTATGGGTCAGGGGTGAGATTCCACTATAGAGTCGGTTCATGGGCTGAACATATCAAAACATTATAATAATAAAGCAATTTAAGAAGAATTTAATCTGATATAATAGTAATTTATGGCCACTGTGCGTTGTTTATTTTTTGTCAATTTCAACATTACATTACAAATGTTTAAATTGTAATGTTTCCCCGCAAGTGGTGGCTCCAGGGATGGACAGCCCTACGTCACTCCTTCAGGTAACCGGAAATTTATTGTCATCATACCATTGTACAACCAAATTGCTTAGATCAGATGTTGCCCCCTCTCTCACTTTGCACTTTGTCACAGTAGTAGCATCCATAGATGGACACCATCAACAATTCAACCTCATTTTTAACAAGAGAACCATTCTGCCTTCATTTCAACATGCTTCTTAAAAAACATTTAATCTTCATCCAGTTATTGATTTAAGATTAGTTTCCCACATGATCACTTTCTATTGGCAGTTTCCCCCTAACATACACTGCCCTTTACAAGCCCAGGGTGTCCTCTCAGCAGATTAAGCACTGACAGCCAAAACAATCCTAGCGTATGAAAACACCCTTAGGCTTTCCCAACCTGCCCATTAAACATGACCAGTGCACGGCATGGGTTTCCATCTCAGCGCAGGGCTCTGTTTGCCTACCCACAAATCCAGGCCCCTTTAGCACTGGGGGTTGCAGGAAGGGAGCCAGACTGGAAGCTGTGAGAATGGAATATGATTAGTCAAAGGCGGATCTTCCCTCCACGTGTCTGTGTATAAACTCAGCTGCGTATGACTGAAGGAGCTCTCATCACATGTTTGTTTTGGACCCGTCGCCTCCACTTTAGGCACCACGGATTAGGACACAGAGGTGAATACTCCTGTCAGTTTTAACACCCCACCTGGCAAAACACAGGACACCACTCATCTGTGTTTCCTCCAGGCTCAGGACATATTCATTTGGCAGAATCATTCGCTCAGCATAACACGGCTAAAGTATAATGATTTTTATTTGTGTTTGCAAAACGGTTTAGATATTAAAGAAAGAAGTTTTCAAAGAGCTCCTCAAGCATCATATAGTGATGCAGTAGTCTCTAAGAAAACACAGCAATCCTGCCAGCTCTGATCTTCTTTCACACAAAAAATTATAAAAATGTTTAGCAAACGATGCTGTGCATCTTGCTTTTGTTTTGACTTAGATCCTATGCTGTGATTAAACAAAGGAAGACAGTCTAGCCCACTTTCAACTTTGTGACAACTTTTGGATGTTGTGGCTTACAGAGGCAACTTTAGGGCATTCAAAAGTAAAACCAAGTCGTTATAAATAGTTTATAGATTGTTATTTGACTAACTATAAATGTATGAAGCCTGCAAATCTCCTATTTTGCAATCATGATGGGCGGTACAGCGGTTAGCGCTCGTGCTTCACAGGTAGAAGGTTTGGGTTCGATTCCCACCTGGATGGGGCCTTTCTGTGTGGAGTTTGCATGTTCTCCCTGTGTCTGAGTAGGTTTACCCTACCACTAAAAACATGTACAAGAGGCCTAGGCCAGGATGAGTGCGTTTGAAAGTGCGCATGGGGGACGACGGATGGAAATTAGCCCGAGGCTACAATTTGGTGTGGCTTGTTCATTAACATGCACTGACCCCATCAAATAAACCAATAAACTAAAGGATTTTTTGAGTTCAGCACATGGGACGTGATCGAGTCCCATCCAGTTGACATGAAGCAAAAAACACAGAACGGTATAGTCACCTAGGCCTCGGCCCAGGCCCCTGAACATTGTTTTTAATTTGGAGAAAGGGGCGCCTATGCCAAGATTTGTCTGCTTTGTGCTCCTTTTCAATCATATTCCTGAAACGACATGAAAAAGTAGATGACATAACTGAAATAAATAAAAAATGAAATTAAACAATTGCATTTTTAAACCACTCATGTGGATGCAATGAGATAAACTCTTGAGGAAATGTGACAAAGAATCCCTTTTAGCTGTAGTTTTCTTCTTTTTATGAAAAAACTTCATATTGTCTTCATTTTTGTTTATTCATTAATTATTAATTTATCTCCATTTTTTTATTCAACAGGATTGGCTCTGTGAATTACGGTCAATAGTGGAGGTGGCATTTAGCAAATTTTTGCCAGTGGACAGAAATATAATAACATTGTAGCATTTCTTTACAAATCATGTTTCTCTTAA
Organism: Proterorhinus semilunaris; assembly: GCA_021464625.1. NCBI lineage: Eukaryota > Metazoa > Chordata > Actinopteri > Gobiiformes > Gobiidae > Proterorhinus > Proterorhinus semilunaris. Next base: position 20,992,207 of record CM038347.1, read on the forward strand.
AATATGCACTGGTCCACAAACCCTATGACTACTTTGCACATCACAGAGTGGTTCCAAGTTTACCCAATTTGTGGTTCAGTTACACAATAGTCGGCTCTGATTCCATGGCTTGTGGCAATGTCAGATTAGCTTCCTCATGACAATAAATTCAATGCCAAGTACATTCTGCCTTTTGTCACACGCGAATGAAGAATGACTCAAATAAACAGTGGACAATTGAAAAGATATTTGATGTGCCGTGGACAATTACATCCAAATGTTAATGCATGCTATTCTGCTCCTAGTGTTTATGTTGTAATCTGAAAGGTTCCAAACATGTCCACTTCTGTCATCATCACACATTGTACTGGACATAGTATCCGAAGGCATAACTCAGCAGTAGGTCAAAAAAAAAAGAAACTGACATGCTACACAGTTGTACCACACCTAAAAAAACGGTTGAAACCAGGATTTACGACACGTTTTAAAGATGTCTTGTAATGGGCCACACAACACAGGAGTGAGTAATGTCAAATCTAAATAATTTCCACTCATTTTTGTTGATGAGAATAGTAACAAATTTATCAAAACATCATTCAGAAGATTTTCAGATGTGAGCCAACTGGGACAGAGCATCAAGCGAAAACATATTGTTGGCAACATCCATGCATTTAACCCCAGAACCTTCAAACAGTGTTGCTCTTCAATATAATAGGCACACACATTTCCAAGTTCAATTCATAGAATTTGGTTTGTGGTTTAGAATACAGAGAGTTTAGAGTGCACCGCTTATCTGTACATAGTGTTTGCTTCCAAACTACAGCCACTCCCAAAAGGTCAATGATGACAGTGGATCTATCAAGCCACAAATCTGCTCAGAGACAGTCTGTGAACCTACAGTCCCTGTGTGTTCCACCTCATGTCTCTTGTTAATATGCACAATCTTCACATTGCCGTTATTTATTTCATGTTGTCAAACATTGGCAAGCTCTCCATATAACCACATTGTAGAGATTATGGTCACTTTTTGACCTGCATTGTCTTCATTGCCTTGGTAATGGCATACCAAGGGACAGAGAACAGAGAAGAAGAAAAAATCCAGTCCAACACTCACTTTCAAACGTCATAAATATTACAGAACTTTCTCACTTTCTCAGTAAGAGAAACAGTGGTATATGAATAACTCATTAAATTCAGATTTAACAACACACAGCTAAGGACAATTAAAACTGTCTTTTGACACAAGATCTCACCAGAAGTGTTGACTCCTCGGCCCATCAAAATCTTTAATGACCATTGAATTGGACTTACTTTCACTCAGGCCTGTCACGATAACCTTTTTTAATACTCGATATATAATCTCTAAAAATACCCTGATACACGGTAACATCGATATTTCATCTAGTGAAATCTTTCCTGACAGAAGTGAGTGATTTAACTCACTTCTGTGTTAAATTAAACCAGGTTAGAATTATTAAATGTATGGATTCAGATAAAACCGTATTACTGTACATTAATGCAAAAATAGAGTAGCCTGTATATGTTTTGTTTTTCCTTCTCTTTTCAAAATAACCTCCTCTGCAGCATTTCTCTGGCTTTTGAACAGTGCAGAACGGTAACATGTAGGCCTAAGCACGGTTTACAAAAGTACACAAAGCTCACAAAACTTAGACACCAATTTTTTTGTAATCCAGTGCTATCAAAACAGATACACATAGGAGTGGACTGTGCCAAACACGTGGCCTCCTCGCTCCATTGTGCTTCCACTGACAGAACCTTCAGACAGATATAATTGCTGTGGTGAGAGGAGCAGGGTTGAAATGAAGACAGCAATGGGGTCTGTGATCAGCAGAGACCAAGTCCTGGAGAATGGCCAGCAACAAGCAGGCTTTAAAGAGAACAATTAAGAGTTTTTTCTTCACTTATTATCTACTTTAAACATGCCCCAGATGATAAAGCCATTGTTTTTAGGTGCATTTACTATTTTATAACCAGAAATGTTCTTATTTTTCATCAAATATTTTTCATCACTGCATACAAGATAATGTTTTCTGTTCTAAACACAATCAATTATTTGTCACTTTAATACTATTTGTGTAAATGGTTGCATTCGTTTTACACGGGATGCCATTCCTTATACAGTCCTGACCATTTTTCCAGACTATCCAGGCTTGAACTAGGGGCTCACAGTATCCAAACTAAATCTGGCAAAAAGTGCAGAAAATAAAATGTAGTATTATTGTCTGGTTATTGTGCATTACAATGTTGCCAACCCTTGAAGAAAGTTGCCAAGTCATATTTGGCGAATAGAAGTTCAGTTTCTTTTAGCCAAGTATGACTGAGAATTAACTTCTCTCTATGTATTGAACAGCGGTCACCCGTCTAAGGCAAACAAGCAGTGATATCAGATCAGCACGGCTTTTCCCTGCTTCTCCAGACCACAACTCCATAACTCGGCTCCTGCAGGGACAGGCAAAGGTGATGGGATAAGTCCAGTGGAATATATACATAGGGACAGTGAAAAATGTCCACTCTGGGGACAGAAAGCGAAAATTTATTTCACATGTAATAAAGAGATGTGGGAATTGCTGGAGGAGGGGGGCGGCTTCCATTGTCTTTAAAAATCTCCCTGTCACACAAAACAAATCCTGAGCTTTTAGGAAAGAGCTGCCGATGATTAATGATGTACAACCAGAACACCTGCATGAGGCTCAGAGACAGAGGACGAAGAGAGAGAAAACAATGGCAGTATGCTCGTTTCCTTATGACACAAATAATACAAGATGATTTCTGTCATGGAAACGTTTAACAGATGTGTGTGTTTTACAGCAGTTTCACTAAAAGTGCTCATGTAGAATTTGGATTTATTTAATACATAAAGCACTTTACATTTCACACTCTATGACCCAAGTTAGCCCCTGACAAATATATCATCTTAGGCAAATACAAATCTACATTGGGTACTCAATGCTTGCGTGCCACATGATCAGTTCTGACCCTAGCGTGGGGATAACATTGTTGAATTTGCTGTGAAATGGCTGAGAGATGCTTTTGTTAAATACAGTAAGCATGAGGATTTTCCTGTTGGATTGTGCAGATAAGGACAGCCAAACATGGGATCATCAATTCACACTGCAGTGCACAGAAATCCCATGCTGGAGTGTCAGTTGAAGTATAGTGTTAGAGTTAGTATAGTACTTTCAGTGGAAAATCCATTAAGAGGTTGCCTCAGTACAGCGGTTTTCCTAATGATACGTTTTATGTTCTTTTGCTGCACAGTGGAAACACCTGTCACCTGCGCACAATAGTATCCCCAGTGTCTGACGGTTTGTTGGCTGCAGAAGCTAAACGCAGAATTACACTGATGACAAGAAGGCGGCATTATTTTCACACACGCAAATATCAGTAAATCAAAAAGTAGAAAATAGCAGCCAGTTTATGACACAAACCAGAAAACTTAAGCGGCTCTGTAACCTACATTAAGCTGAATTTGTTTTAGATCTTTTACATTTTCAAATAAATACTAGTAAAACTCAATTCATAATTTTCACTGCCCACCATTGCCCCTTTTCCCTGTTCTGGTCACAATTAGCAAAAGTAATTCATGGCTCTAACAGCTGTACCCACGACTCGGCAACGGAAAAATGGAAGAAAATGGATGGATGGATGGATGGATGGAATTTATGGTCTGAACATTAAAGAGATATTTCAGGATTTTTGACATAGGGCTTAATTATTTTTTTATTCATGCAGTCCTTATATTTGAAGAGTTTAGTGGTGCTAGGCTAGTGCATGTATAAGGTAACTAGTAGCTTGCCTTAAAAACCTCTTCAAAATCATCGGATAGTCCTTCAAATGTTACCACGTGAATTCCACGTGTAGTAATACCGGCAGCAGGTAAACCTAGCAGATCACGCCGCCGCTGCATAGCTTACATCCAAGAAGCCGATGCTTCTCAAATATAAGTTATTTTAAATTCAAAAAGGTTATATTAAAATAATTATTCAGTCAACACAGACATTTATAGCCCTAGTCTGGTGTTAAGTGATTTGCATCAGGTGCACTGTGCTTGGGTCAGACTGTTTTTAATGCAGGCTACTAGTTACCATAGACATGCACTAGCCTAGCACTACTAAACTCTTTTTTTAGACCATGTTGGTTTGCATTTGTAGGATTTATTGTTTAGTCAGTGCAGCAACCAGCAATGACCCCTTTCCAGATCTTGAGCCAGGATCTTGCGGAGTACCCAGCTGAACGTTTGGTCGACTGAGCATTTTGGAGGGATGATAGGGGAAGTGGAAATGCCCAGAGGAAACTCACCCAGACCTTGCAAAGCCCCAGCCGGCTCAGGAGTCAAACCTGGGACTTTTTTTTCAGATGAGACAAGAGTCTCTAGCTATGAGCCATCAGGGCACCTTTAGTCCTCAATGATTTAATACCGACAAAAGCAGTAGGTTTGTGAGAAATGCCAGAATAATAAATCGTGAATTGCTGAATTATTCAAACATTGGACAGTCTTTGTGTGAGTCGTGGGAAGTAAAGTTGGCACAAATAAAAATAGGGACAATTGATGGTGAGCCGGAAAGCTGTTATCACAAACAGCCTCAATACCCGATAGAATAAATGGACAGATGAGAGTTTATTATAAAACCCCTCAATCAGACCCCTCTTCTCCCTTTCCTCCTCATTCAGCCCGAGAGGTCCCCTGGGAGTGAGACAACCACGAGGGCCCTGCTTTCAGAAAACTTCACTCACTCTTGATCAAGGCACCAGATTAGGATCATTTTCAGGCCGTGTGTATTCAGGGTACAGGGATATTCAAATCTGTTCTGCCGCTACAAGGTCTGCCAGAGTTCACAAGCTCTATAGCTGTAGCCAAAGTCAACACGCACACTCACTAAAAATGGAAGTTGCAGATCAGTCATCCGATGGGCAGGTGGGGGGATTGAGAGCGGAGGCCTAGGGGTTCAATGGCAATGGGTCTTTGCTGCGGTTTATCTAAGCCAAAATGAAATATTAAATGTTAGTTTAGCTTTCAAGGAAGAGCTACAGCTGAGGTGTGGATACTTTTATTACCTCTGTGATAAGACAAGTGGACATGTCTTTCCTTCACTGTTGTGTTGCTAACAATAGCAATATAAATACTCTCTCGGGCTACAGAGGGAACATTTATTGCCCATCTGTTTTGGGGTCTCGAGTTTTACATGATTTAGCAGACACTTTGCCACTGACAGAAACATGCCTCAAAGCTCTGCCGCCTTGTTTTAGCTCCTGCACTAAGCGCCTGAGCAGTAACAGAAAGTTCTGTTCGCACTTGCTCACTCATCGCAGCTTGGGATGGAGTTTCCAAAAGAGGTTTTAATCTCATCCATCCAGGCTTTAAATACCCGTCGCTCGGCCCGGTCAGCACTCAAATGTGTGCACAACTATATATTGACACGCTGTAGGGCTCAAGCTGAGCTCCGTGGGTCATGTGAATTTAGGAGTCCTGCATTTACATAGCAACACTATGGCTTATTGAAAACAATGAAAGTACTGTTTGCTGGGGCACAACATGCATGGCCTCACAGCATCAATTATGTTTTCAAGACGAGGGGCTGTATGGTGCTTTTAAATTGTTTCTCTGTAAATAAATAAGCTCATGTAAGCTGGTTTTCAGCCCATCTATAAAATAATTATGAGAGATGTTTAACTGATAGACATTGACTGGTTAAACAATAATTGCCCCTTGCAGAATCACTGAGCAGATTTTCTCAGTCAGCAATATTTAATATAAGCCAGTCAGTGCTGGGTCAAGATGTCTGCTTCCCTCTGCATGTGCACACAGCCGTCAGCGCTCTGGCCCTACGGAGGAGGAGAGTGGGCCACTGACTGGGGCAGAACAGAGAGCCCTGTGTTAGCACTGGCAGCTCTGCGCTAGCTCTAAGCCACACCATGACTGACGGGGTGACAGCAAGGCCTCGGGTGCTGCACAATTGATGTGGTTAGCAGCTGTGGGAACAAATAGAGGGTAGAAAGGAGAAGAGGTGGCTATACCAGAATCATGGCAAGAGAGTAAGCAGTGTAAAAAGTACAGAAAAATATAAATGGACTTCCGCTAAGATCACGCTCTTCCCTGTGTGAGCAGCGGACATGGAGGTTGGCAGTTAAACATTTTCAGGAACCGGCCACAATATGTTCTCCGCATTTGAGGTACTCCCTTCAGGACGTCGTCTTCCTTGCCTTTTACCAGCACTTTCACCTGTCCACAAAGACTCGCACGAATTTGATTCTGGATTCAAAATTGCCCTTCGGGGACAAATAAAGTATGTTGATTGATAAAGAGGAGTAGTTATATATTAATAACAGAACAGGTACAAGACAAGTACAGGTGGAAAGAACTCAGTCAAGGCAATTCAGACAAAGATATTGCCTTCAGAGCTGAATTCGAACCAGGGATAATCTGGATGATAAACTTTAGGAAAGCAAGAAGCATTAGAGGAATGCTCTTACGGTTTGATTTTGTCTGGTCTGGTTATGCAGCTTGACACCCTATTGGGCTGTATGGTTTAATGTGTGTGTTTTGAGCAAGTGTTTATTTAAAGGCCCTATACCTAATTTTTCGCATTTCGCGAGAATTATGACAAAATTTGTATTTTTACTGTCACGGTCGTAGTTAAAATGTGACAGAAAAGAGATCGCCCTTTTCGTCACATATTGACTATTTGAGTTGATAATATGTTACATCAACAAATTGTTATACAATGCAAACTTCACGCATCAGGCTTATTTGTTCTGAAATTATACTTTTACAACATACTGTAGGCTACTTTTATGGGGCTAAAAGAATGTTACCCTACAAATCGAAAAGAAATGTCAGGTATAGAACCATTATGTTCATAACACGTGATTACTGCAAACAAGGTCTTGTTTTACTTCTACCTCTGTTCTAGCCTGGCTAACACCAGACTGCTGTGTGCGCTCGATTCATTTCAAAATGCACAGCAAATATCACGTGCGATTTTAGTCTGGTGTTAGCCAGGCTACCTGTTCTAGAATGAAATGCAATTTTCACAGAAAGTCAACAGGTGGCTCGCAATAATCTATTTAAACAGGCTGGACATTGAGACCTGATTATGTGGTGACATAACCTTTTAATGAACCTCATTCTGAATAATATCTGTTAGAGTGCCATGTTTGGCAGTTGGCATTGCTATATTATTTTGGTTTGACACCGCTTTGGTGAGCGTCAAGTTACGCGCTGTTTGAAAATCATAAAAGGCGGAGCCAGTGTGGGGCATTTGAGGGTACCAGAAACGCGTCTCCTGTCTTGTTTGTACTTGGTCTTGGGATTTATCCAGTATTGAAGTGTTAGCTGCTAATTTATGCTACTGTAGTTTTATTGCCAATTACAGGGTTCAAAACCAAGCATTCGTATGAAACGTAATAACATAAAATGTTTTACCAATTTCAAAATGTAACAGGCTAATAACGTAATACCAGGCCAATAAGGAAATAAGTAATTACATTATTGGCGTCTCAAATAGAAAATCCTTTGATAATGTAATAACTGCCGCCGATAATGCAATAGGCTAGTCAAAACCAAATCGGAAATAATATTGTTTGGGCAGTTTTTAGCAGTTTGCTCCTTTTGTCTGGAAGTACATTTCAACTTGATCCTTCAATAACTTATTGATTTATATTTGTGTGAGTAGCCTATATTTTCCTCCTTTAAATGTTGTTGTTTACTTCCTTCACCATTACTATTGGAACTTCTCAATCATTCTGAAATTTCTATTACTACATTAGAATTATTTCTTTTCACATACACTTCAGCCTCCAAAGCTGCAGTCAAAAAGGAGAAGTTGAGCTGGAAAGATGAATGCTTCAAAAATAAATGAACAATTAGATGGAACAGATAATAACACGACCTGGTCCATCATTCACTGGCAAAGTCATTACGCACACACTCAGCTCAAAATCCATGTGACTTTGTTATGCTTTCGTGTGCTTCCTGTCCCTGTACTTACTAGCTACTTACATACCCAATAGCTGTGTTTTTGTTGGAGGAAGGGGCTTGTACATTTCCACAGTATACCTGGATACAGATTCTTAAAAGTATATTATTGCATTTTAAAAACAGCAAAATGCTGTATTATAGCTCATTGTCTCCATCTAGTGGGGTTGAAATGAAAATACAAGCACATAATAATCTCCAGAACGGTAGTGAATCAAAATAATACCCCCATTTATAACCAAAAAATAATAAGTGGGTTTAAACTACTATATCAATTTAATATCTTCAAAGAGTGCAAGTGTGTTTACATCAAATACATTGTAAACATAAAGTGACACACTTTTACAGTATTAACACAATCCATTTCCCATAATGACAAATGCATATCTTCACCACTAGATGGTACCAGAGTTTAGTGGATTTTAAAATACAAATGTTAGCAAATTCAACAAGAGGTCCACCCTCAGTTATATTCAATAATCTTCAGAATAAAAACTAACCTAATCCATCAGTTGACAGTAAAACCTTCCGGAAGCTCCACCACAACAGGAGCACAGTCATCCAGGTCGGCGTCAAAGTCCCACCTAAACTTTTTGGTCAAATGAACTTTAAATTTTTCTGCTCTTTTACGTAGTGTGCCATCTACTCCCGGCCCAGCAGCAAACTGGAAGAAGTCCTGTTTGAGAAGACAGACACAAAATACTTTAGTAAAACAAATACAATATTGTGCTGCATACTATATAGGGTTTCTGTATGTGGCAAAAACAAGCAAGAATGAATATCTTATGCAGAGCTCCAAACCCTTTAACAATTTTGCTTTTCTTTTGTTACCCATAACTAAAGTGTAGTGTGGCTCTTATCCCTAGCTGATCTATAAAATACAGTAAATAAAGATTGTATTTTGAATTTTTTACTGAAAGTTCACACACAAGTAACAGAAGAAAAATGATACATGATTCTGTTATTTTTCAAAAAATAGAAAAGTGAAAAGTGGGGCGTGCATAAGTATTCATACAGCATTTTCTGAGTGCATTAAATTGCCTTTATAACATTCCTAATGACTGCAGAAAGTTCACACCTTGCCCTAACCATTAAATAGAGGCCACCTGTGTGTAATCTACTCTCAGTATAATTCCAGCTGTTCTGTGAGGGCCTCAGAGCTATGGTCAGAGTGTATTGGTCACTAAACAACATCATGAAGGCCAAGGAGCTCACCAGAGAGGTCAGGGATAAAGCTGTGGAGAAGTTTAAAGCAGCGTTAAGTTATACAAAGATTTCCCAAGATTTGAACATCTCACGGAGCACCACTGCGAACTTACCAAGACACAGCCGTCCACCTAAATTAACAGACTGAACAAGGAGAGCACTGGTCAGAAATGCAACCAAGTGCCCCAAGATAACTCTGGAGGAGCTGCGACGTACTGCCACTGAGCTGGGGGAATCTGTACATGGGACAACTATAAGTCGTACTCTACACAAATCTGGCCTTCATGGACGAGTGGCAAGAAGAAAGCCATTATTGAAAGGAGGCCAGAAAAAAACCCGTTTGAAGTTTGCTAGAAGTCATATGGAGGACACCGCTACCATGTGGAAGAAGGTGCTTTGGTCAGATGAGACAAAAATGTAACATTTTGTCCCAAATGCAAAACGTTATGTATGGAGCAAACCTAACACTGCTCATCGTCCTGAGTGCACCATCCCCAGTGTCAAATATGGTGGGGGGAGCATCATGCTATGGGGCTGCTTTTCCTCAGCGGGACTGGGAAGATTGTAAGAATAGTTGGGAAGATGGATGGAGCCAAATACAGAGACATTTTGGAGGAAAACCTGCTGGAGTCAGCAAGAGAATTGAGGCTGGAGCGGAAATTCAGCTTCCAGCAGGACAATGACCCTAAACACAAAACTAAATCTACAACGGAATGGTTTAAAAACAAACATATTAATGTGTTAGAATGGCCCAGTCAAAGTCCTGACCTAAATCCTATTGAAAATCTGTAGAAAGACCTGAAAACTGCTGTTCACAAACGCTCCCCTTCTAATTTGACAGAGCTCGAGTTGTTTTGTAAAGAGGAATGGGCTAAAATGTCAGTCTGTAGATGTGCAAATCTTGTAGAGTCAAACCCCAGAAGACTTGCTGCTGTTATTGCAGCAAAAGGGGGTTCCACAAAGTATTAAGTCATGCTGTATGAATACTTGTGCACGCCCCACTTTTAACTTTTCTATTTTTTGAAAAATAACAGAATCATGTATAATTTTGCTTTCACTTCACAGTTGTTTGTTACTTGTGTGTGAACTTTCAGTAAAAAATTCAAAATGAAATCTTTATGTTTATGGTTGTAAACATGACAAAATGTGCAAACGTTCAAGGTGTATTAGTACTGTCGAGAGGCACTGTATGTATGTATGTATGTATATATATAATATGCATTCTTCTGTAAATGTAAGTAGACATATCCAATATTACAGCAACAGTTCCATTGAATGTTATCTCTAAATAAATTTGTGAATATTATTTATCACTTTTTTATTTGTTTATGGATCTACTAAAGTTCCATGGCCACTTTTTTATTATCTGATACCTGCAGCGTTGAGGTGAGGAAGTTATTTTGTGACACAATGTCGACGAAGAAGTCTGGTGGGATTTCTCCGAGTTGGTGGTACAGCACTGCGATGAGTCCCAGGTACAAGTCTTTGTGCTTTCTCATGGCCTCCTCTGAGCGACACAGCAGAGTCAGTAGACTCTTCCAGTGTTCAAATCCTTCATAGACATTGCCGATCAAGAAACACACAAAGGCAAACTGTAGCTCCCCTAAAAGAAAAAGTATGCATGGTGAATACATTCTTCTGACAAGTTGCAACATTGAAAATAGTGAAAGACAGATAGGGAGGATCGCTGTTATTGTTTATTTCTGCGATTTTCACATGCTTTGGTGACTGGTGGGCAAACAGCTAATTTTTTCCAAGCTTGAAGAGATGTTTATTTAAATCACAGATCTTTTACAGTGCCAATCTTTTCACATAAGCAGTGCTCTGTGAACGATGTTTTGACCCACCGTAGAACTTTTATTATCTATTTAATACATTTGCGTTGCCCACCAGTGCCTCGGACGTGACCACACAGCGATCCCCCTAATTTGAGTGCCAGTGTGCCACTGTACAAATGATTTGCCATGACAAACACAGCTTGGAAAATGGTGAAAACACAATGATCGTCAAACTGTGATACTACAAAATGTGGTAAGTTCTGTACAATTGAGGTGAAATACCAAAGACCTAGTTTCCTTGGATTATTATTAGTACCAGTGGTTCTGGACAGCACCATGTCATTCCGATTTCTGCTGCTTGGTGTAAAATAAAATAGTGTAAATTAAATTTACCCAATAAGTCGAGAGGTTGTGCCTGATAGTACTTCTCCAGCACAGTCTCCAGGGCATAGCTGAGGTCCATGCTGCACTGTGTAATCTCTGCTGGTGAGGCTCCGAGAGGGTAGGTCTTATTGGGAATAATGGAGAAGCGCAACTCTGTCCCTTCTCTATGCCTCATTTTGGGGAGCCTGTCCAGTCCCTCTCTCATGCTCTGGCAGGCCGTGTCATTCCTCGGCTGCTCTGCTCTGTCCTTAGTGTGTGTCAACTGGAGTTCAGGCACCACGTCACTGAAGGCACAAATCCGACCTGACAGAGGCTGCAGCTTGGTGGCGACCTCTTCATTCAGACGGTCAGTGAATGAAACCCATTTTCTCCTCACCTCATAAGGATAGGGGCCAAGAAAGGGGTCCAGCTCTTGTAGACTGTCCCTAATTTTGGTGACTTCTTCCTCATTCTTGGAAGGTGAAAAATCCAAATCTTCCTCTTTCGCATCCCATTTGGCCAGTATGATCTCCTTTGGTTTTAACGCAATAAACAGGCCAGTCTTTGGCCCTATCTCAGTGCCACAGCTGGGTGAGTTAACAGAGGAGTAATGGAGAAAGTGTAGGCCAGGAGGGATCATCTTTACACCGCGGAATTTCGGGCCAACCTGCCAACTCTTGCAGTCAATGCCCAGCTCCGTGCCGCGCGGGACCCCGAGCAGCACCAGGGTAGCGCCTTCTTCAAACAGCCTTCGGGCCACGTCTGGATCCATGTCCACGCTGCTACTAGCCATTTCCGAGCAATCACGACCACAATATTGTCCCCTAAAACTATTAAGCACACAGGCTAAACGTCGAGAATCAAACACGCAGTTCTTCCAATTTCAGAACACGTGCAAACTCTACACCCAAGAAACCTGTTTTTAGTCCCTTTTTTTCCCCATATATAGCAAAAGGTAAAATGTTAAATGTATTCACTTGGAAGTAAAACAATGTCTAGACCACTACCCATAGACTGTAGGACCGCACGGATGATTTGTTGACTCGTGGGGGAAGCGTTTGCATAGCGCACTTTAAAATCCCCGTAATGCTTTGCGGCAAAAGCAGTTTCCGGTGTTATAGATCGTGTGGTGTTAAGTTATCTGGTGACACCGCTGGATCGTCAGCTGTGTTGACAATGTTGGGCCACCACGCCACCTACCTACACCTACACTCAACAACGCGTATATTCCATCTCAAACAACATATCCGATTGTCTCTTCAGTGCTCACCACTCCAATGCACCATTACCTTGACATCGATTCAGCAAAATGGACGCTGACGCTCACAGAAAAGCCACGTGTTCGGTTGAAAGTAGACGAGCATGTCCCAGTTGATTCAGCCGAATGTAATGATGTAACCAGTCAATGAACGTGAACTGTCCGATAATTATTCCTCATTATGCCTGAGTGTAGCTGGTGGTGGCTGCTTCCTTTAGACCAGAGCAATTTCAATTATCATTTGCAAACACAAGAAATATGACGTGGAGAATACATGTAATTGACAAATATTGGTTTTGGCCAAACAATTTCTGTTGTTAGTTGGTGCGACAGCTAGGTCATGGACTTTAATGCCTAAGATTGCTGGTTCGAAGCCAGGAGAAGGACCACGTAGTAAAACATATGAAAAAGTCATACAGATTTATTGATTGCAGATACAGTTGTTCGACAATTGGTTCATTCTTGAATTGCAAGGATTTGTCTTTACTTATCCCACAGACGTCAGAGTGGAGGTCAGGAAACACTGCCACAGGTGCCTTGCTGTGGATGTTTGTAGAGCAATGAAAGAGAGCGCACAAACATCCACAGCAGGGCAATGTTTCTTGACCTCCACTCTGACGTCTGTGGGGGTGGAGGGTGTTCTTGGAAGAACTGAAAGTTATGGACAACCCGGCCCGATATTCTTTGAAGAAAGGACTCTTGATTTATTTATTTGGTTTTTATTTCTTCCAAATTTATTTTTTGTTCTGTTTGGTATTTAATGTATTTTCTCTTTTACTACTCGTACCTTTTGTACGTTTGTTGACACCCCCATTTTAATTTCAACAGTACTTATTTTAAGTTTTCTAATAAAAAAGAAAAAACATACAAAATATACTGTCCAGGTCGCTTTTTGAACCGGAGTGAAACATAGTCATATGAGAAAGGTTCCGCTATTTTATTTCCCCAAAATAATTAAATGTAAAAACTGTACGGATGCCAGGCTTTATTTGTTTAAAATATTGGCACTTCATAACAAAGCATTGTTTTACAGTTTTTATTGTATTCAGATTTTCTGTATTCTCTTATCAAACATATAACAAGATGAAAATACATGTTTTCTTTATCTATGCACTACAAACAAAACTGGACTAGTATAACATAAATTTTTACGCAGCAACTAAACGTTACACCATTCAGATATGGGAAATTGTACTTCAAGAGAAAAGCACTGAGACAGCCTATGTACATCTTCTTCTTTAGACTATTTCATTGTAAACAGACTCTGAAGTTTCTGCCAACATATTGTAAGTGCTTTTATCATTCTGATAAGACGCATCTTCTGTTTTTTCTTTCCTTTCATTTTCTTGACCTTTGCACACGATAGGGTTTCCACCTGATTACACATGAACATAAAAAAGTTTAAAACAATGCTTGAAAAGAATGATGATAAAGATACTTTGTTTGTTCTGACTGTGAACAGTATTGTTCTTTCACCAAATAATCAGGGCTGCAGTTGTGAATGATGACCTGCTCCATGCTTTCCAGGGGTTTGTTCAGGTCAGACTGTTTGTCTCCAATCTGACACCGCATCCACTGTGTTGTATCATATATTGAGTTTAAGATATGGTGTGCCTGTGAGATTCAGAGCCGGAATGATCACATTTAAGACAACATATTGGTAGGATTGTAAAAAATAAATATAAGATAGATTAATATATGAAATATATATTAATTAAAAATATATGTTTGAAATAGTCTATTAATTAAAGTCCCTGTCCATGGTGCTGAAAGTAATTAAGAGGACTAGTGGACTACTAACAGCAAAACATAATAATGATCAGATACCTTTACTGAGGGACAGAGGCTTTTTTCTTTAGAGTTGTTGTGGGAAGCATTTATGTTCTAAAATCAAGAAAAGAAAATTAATTAAATATTACAAAGATGTGAAAAGGCCAAACACTGGAGGGCACCAGAGCACCACAATAAGCTGGTAGGCAGCTGCAAGATCACAACATAGTTATTCATTGATTATAAAACTGTTCACGCACCAGACTTTGCAACTCAACGAAGATCAGTCTGTATGAACCCAAGATCTCCTTGTAATTACACCTACGTTTACCGCCAGAGTTCACCAGAAGGACCAACACCACAATACTGCGGAGTAGAGCTCTGGTCACACACTGAGGAAAAAAACGCATTCGTTAAAGCAAGTTTGAAACCACATAATACTCAGCAGAGTGTGGGGGAAAAAACGACTCATTAGCAAACAAAATTGTTTAAATTAAGTGCCCATATGCCCAACATTGTTACGATGCGCTGCGTAAAGGCGCACAATATCCAGATGCATTACCATTTATCATGTTCTTCTTCGAGATCTTCAAACGACTTAAGCCATCACTGGTACACGCTAACACATCCCACGTTACAACAGTTCCACAACGTTTAAGCTTTTCTTCAATTTTGACGCACTAGTGGAAGATTGGTTACCTTTGAGACGGTCTACTTCCGTTATGGTAGGGAGACTTTTCCAACCTCACCCAAGTGTCTGGGAGTCTCGTCACGGACTGTCGCCACTTGGCTTTAAATTTCACCAAACTCAAGTTTTATCAAGTCGATGGAAATTTCTGCAATTAATCATGTTGCTATGCAACGAGTGATGTACTGTACTCTTCAGCTCCAGGTCACGGATTCCCTTGAGTCAAAAAGAGCATGCTCACCCAACCACATTTTATAATAGAAGAAAAGCCAACGCCTGTGGTTGCTTTGACTGTTATTATTGTTGTTGGGCTTTCGCAATTTTTACAAGAGAATATGACATCAACTTTGTAGAGAAAAAGGCTGGTTCATTAATATACACAAAGAATTATAATTTTTTTTAAACATTTTTAATTATTTAAAAAGCAAACTCGAACATCATGAATTAAACATAGGGACCATGTACAGTATGTAATACAAATCTTCTCATCTTGTGGATACACTTTTTTGCGCTTTATCCAGGACACAAAACTGAATAAAAAATAATTGTGGTGGCGTGGTATTCATGATAACGTTATGAAGGTTGTCCAGCCAACAGTCCATGAGATCATTTTCTAAATTCATGTCAGGCCAAACTCAGAAAGTGTTCTTAATTTTGCTGGCGACTAGAGTGAGTATCTCTCCTATGTTTTTCTGCCAGTTCAAGACGTGTTTAGACTCTGCACACCACAGCTCCCCGTGACGAGGCTCTGCGTTTTCACAGCGCTTGCGCACCTCTTCCTGTTGCTCCTGAGGGACAAGAAGGGGGAAGACTTTATAAATGAATAAAATGAGAGAGATGAGAGAGTAGTAATAATTGACAGCATCTTCCTCCATTAAGACTCCTCTTTAGAATTTGACTAAATCTCTCAAGATGCACTTTTGGAAAACTATCCATAAGGGGTTGACAAAAATGCCTCTAATAATTTTTATTTAAAAATCAAATTCCTGAAAACGTGTCAGCAAGCCTTACCTCCGTGCCGTGTTGCATCTCAAACTTGTAAAAAAGAGCCCATGCGTCTCCCAGATCTGGCTCAATCTTCACCGTTCTAAGAAACCATTCTCTGGCTTTGGTGATTTTGCGCTCACTCCAGAACAATCTAAAACACATGTAACACAATTAATATTTGAGGAGCAAATAGGCAAGAAGTACTTAAATTACACAAGAAACATACTTGGCTACAGCAAGCAACACATGAGGATCGTGTTCGCACTTCTTCAAAGCATCCACACTCTTTGTTTTTCTCTGGGGTCTGGCCTCCAAAAATACTGCTTCAGCCCACAGGATTCCTATAGTCAAAAAGAGATGGGTATGAAAAGAGAGAATGTTTGATATACTCTACATATCAAAATAAAAAGGCAGTGGATATTTATCCAAGATCAGGGATTTATTCACTGAACCCTTCTTAATTGGTCATCCCGAATCATATGAGACGGGTGTGTGTCTTGACCTCTGCCAAACCCCTGAGACTGACTCACCGAACCCGTGGGGTTCGATCGAACCCAGGTTGAGAACCACTGTGCTTTGTTTGTCTTTATGAAAACATAAATAACCCTAAGGTTAACCATATCCCTGGACCCAACCCTAATTTGTGTCATGAAATTTTAAGTTATCACAGCAGACAAACCTCCTGAGCAGACTAGAACTAATAATATCAATACAAGAGGGGAAATGTAGTTACGTCAGAATAGCATAAACAAACGAAAAGCCAGTCTTGGCTAAAACTCCACTGCCTTGTAAAAATATTACAGACCTGAATTTGGGCACTCTTGCAAGGCTTTTGCCATCAGTGTGTTTGCTATGTTTTTCAATCCAGCCCGGAATTCGAGTCTTACAGACTCTAACCTTAAAAAAAAAGAAGACAAAATAAAGAAATCTTTCTCCTATTGACATATTGTGGTAAGTACATTAAGTATGTAGTAATTAAATGGTTCTCACCATAGTTCAGGGCTCTGAGGGTTTTTAAGACGAGCCTTTTCCAGAATTGCTCTGGCTCTGGTAAGCTGACCCACTCTTTCCTCAAGACGAGACAATAGCAACCACAGTGGTACCGAATGAGGACACTTTTTTAACTGTAAAGCAAAGCATTTCACACAGAGCATAACATAAATGGTTTTGAATAGAAAAACAATACCACTCCACCACCAGCTAAAGCTCACCCCCTGGTTGTAGGCCTCTCTGGCCTTGTCCATGTTTTCACACTGCTCTTCTATCTGGCCTCTCATCATCCACAGTTTGGGGAAGTCCTCATAGTGTTTGAGTGCTTCAGTGCACAAGTCATGCGCGGCTTCAATGTTTCCAAGAACCCACTCTAATTTTACTGACTTCATAAACACCTAAAACACAGTCAATAAAAATAAATAAAAATGACCATAAAACCAATGGATATTAGCAGGGAAGGGCCTGGTCGGTACTTGGATGGGAGACCGTTTGGTAACACTAGGAAGCCTAGCGAATGTAGTGAGTGAGTGGTTGGTGGTGGTCGGAGGGGCCGATGGCGCAGACTGGTTGCCTCGCTTCCGTCAGTCTACCCCAGGGCAGCTGTGACTACAGTAGTAGCTTACCACCACCAAGTATGAAGTGAATGAATGGTGCAATGTAAAGTCTTTGAGTGTCCAGAAAAGCGCTCTATAAAACCGAGGCATTATTATTATTATTACACATAACAAATATACAAAGGTAAATTTAAGATTAATCATCTGCTTTCAAAAGAACAAAATATCATAGGTAAAAGGTGTTTCTTCTTCTCAGCTGACAGCATCTTTCAGCTCCACAACTACCAGTTGCTGGTAGTTGGGGAGTGAGAAAATACGAGCAAGCCTGAACATGAGACAAGGCAACATGTCGACATCAAAAGCATTACAGTACAGTAATATGCCATCTTCA
This sequence comes from Proterorhinus semilunaris, assembly GCA_021464625.1. NCBI lineage: Eukaryota > Metazoa > Chordata > Actinopteri > Gobiiformes > Gobiidae > Proterorhinus > Proterorhinus semilunaris. The sequence continues at coordinate 21,010,170 of CM038347.1, forward strand.
ATTCAATGGGTAGACAACTAGGTACCAATTGGTTTAGCATCGTGAATGCCAGATGAAAGCAGCATAAACAGGCATAACATATAAAAACAAACAAAAAAGTCAGGTTCTTATTCATATAAAACTATTCACTTTACACATTCAAATTGCAGAGACTTACTCGGGCTGTAGGTGCACTGCTTCGGGCTTTGGCCAAAAGTCTACGTGCTCGCTCATACTCATTATTCTCAGACTCCAGTTTGACGGCAGCCAACCAGATTTCCTCGCTGTTGGGATTGGCCTAAAAAAGTAAAAATAAAAGATTAACCACAAGGCGCCAAACTATATATAATGTAAGACGTGTCTTTGAACTGTTTAACCTGGAACGCTAAAGCCAGAATACTTCTGGCAGCAGGCACATCTCCAGCCAGCCATTTGGATTTGGCTCCCATGAGCCATAGCACCTCAGCTTTGGGACAGTGAGCTACAGCCCTCTGCAGTAAGGCCTCCAAAGACTCCCTGAGAAAGGGAGGATCAATGTGAAACATGACATGTAAAAGTGTTAAGATATCCATTTATTCATCAGCCACAACCATTAGCCCATGAATAGGTGCAAATATGTCAGGCTTGATAGACATATTGATAAGAAAAAAACAAATACATTATCCCAATAGAAAAATGTTACCTAGTTCCATGGTTCTTCTCAAAGTATGCAGCTCTGAGCCACACACTTTTTTTACTGGGGAAAACTTGGAGAGCATGGGCATAGATGGCCCTGGCACACTCCAACGCTCCATGGGCAACGCACTGAAACATAAATGGCAACCATCTTGTTAAACTGCAATGATAGTTTTATGGGGACATAATTATAAAACCGTGGTTGTAAGGCTATAAAACATACACTGTCTGCATCCTCCATCCAGGTGTGTTTGCGATCTTCCTCTTCAATGCCAATGCCAATCACAGCCCTTATCACGGCCTGGCAAGTCGCCACACTGCCTGCTTTATCACACTCCTCTGCATCCTAGATAACAAAAAGTATCCGGGCTTATTTCTAAAAACTGGTCATAGCACAAGCATTTATAATATTCTGACTAATATGTCAAGTATGTTTTGCAAATAAAAGGTTTGGCAAAAGACACACCCTCTTGTATTTTGAAGCTGTTCCAAAACGAAAGCATCGGTTAAAACGGCGTGAAAGGAAAATTGGCAAAGATTGTACAGTTGCATTTTGCCTGAGGTGAAAAACTAAATTATATTGAAACAAATGCCAATGGCTGGTATTCCTTTTGATAACAAAGCAGAGTTGAAAAATACGAGTCAAGTCTTGACTTACAATTGATCATTTACACCCCAATTATCTTAACACACGCACACACCACACCAAACATTATAACCGATAATTTCTGTAATTGTTGTGTTAGAGTCCCAAACTCCGGTGACACAATTTACCTGAATCCATTGTTCTCTGTTGATCTCCACACCATTGGCTCGCAGAGAAGTGATAGCTCTGTCAATAATCTTCTCCACCATCTGAGTGTTGCTATTGGCCTCCTCCAGTTTGGCAGCAGTGATCCAGATGTGACGGTCAGTTGGGATGTTCTCACGAGCTTTGTTCAGAACACGTCGAGCGTTTTCATACGTCTCTAAGCGAGCAAGAGCGAGCCAGAGCTGGAGGTAGAACATATGACATACGTGAGGTGAGTTAAAAGGTATATAGTTATGCTACATGTAGGGCCGGGCGATATGGCCAAAAACGAAAATCTCGATTTTGTTACTCAGTTTGGACGATTATGATTTTAATAGACTTTTTTTTAAAGGTCTCCTGATCTTTCATAATAAGACACTGCTCAGAGTCCAGACCATTAATATTTAGATTCATAATATAGCCTACAGCCCATTACAAAATTGTATTTCTCTTTTAAATATTCCTTGTCTGCTCTCAAAAGTAAAACTTCTAAATAAGCCATGGAGTTTTCAGAAGCGTTTTAGTTTTCTCATCCTCATGCCTCTGTTGTGATTGACAACCGTCTCCATGGAGACTCAAGGGCAAAGGGGCGGAGTTAAGTTGCTGCTGTGCCTCCGCTCAGAGCATGGCTCAGGGTGAGAGAAGGAAGAGGATCAGATTGGGGAAAACTCAGTTTTAGTGCAAGAAAACTCTATTGCGTGGTCCGAAAACACAATGCCTTTGTAAAGCAGCAGCGATCGTCAGAAAGTCTCTGGGTTCTATTCGAGTGACATTTGCGAAAACAGTCGCTGCGGAGCGGTTGAACACGCTGCTAAATTGGCAACACGGCGCACGTGTGGGGGACATGGAGCGGCTGACACGATTTTACGATTTAGCCATTTTCCACATCGTCTGTTTTTAAAAGCATGAATTAATTTGATTAATCGCCCAGCCCTAGCTACATGTATTACATTGGAAAGAATTGTCTCGTCTAGTATCAGATTTCTAAGGCGAATCTATGTATTGTAATACCTCTACACTTGTAGGGCAGCACTCTACAGCTCGGCTGAGCATAATTCTGGCATCTTCTGGCTCCTCAAGCTCAACAGCTGTTTTCCACAGTCGAACTGATTTGGACACATTTTCCAGAGCTGAAACAAATACATAAACATACATAAACATTAACACAATAGCAAAATAAGATTAAACCATGTGAGAATGGCATAAAACACATATGGCAGCACGTGGATAGCAGTCTTGCCTCACAGCAAGAAGGTCCCGAGTTCAATTTGCAGTTAGCAATTGGAGTTTGCATATTTCCTCCGTGTCTGACTCACAAGGGAGCACCAAGGGGATGGAATTCCAATTTCCCCAACCCAACCCTAACCTAAAATAGGTTAAACCTCCAGCCAGGAAATTCTGACCATTTGCCCGCTTCCATATTTGGGTCTTTGGGCAACATGCAGCAGACTACTGCTCCTGCCCCTGAAGCATCAAAAGATGGGTCAAATGCAGAGGACAAATTCTCCAACAATGATCAATAAAGTACACCTCCCCTTAAATAAAAATACAATGCAACTACTTATGAAACAAAGTAGTTTTGTTCAAATTGATACATTCAGTGCAAAGGTGAAGAGGCTACAGAACATGTAGAGACGAGAGATCCTCCGCAGAAGCTGCCCATCCATCTCTGTCAGTGGAGTATGTGGCTGTACGTGTGTATGTGTATGTGCCGGAGTGATAATACAAAGGTTCAAATGACTTGTCGAGCCTTGAATAACAGCCACGTAACGTGATCTTTGTTTATAAGATGACTTGTGCGTGTTTTCAGAAAACATATTGCATGAGATTGACATACAGAGAGTGGGTGCTACCAAAAATCTGTCTGACATGGTTTATTTACTCACTGCATCTCTTTATACGTCTTTAATATATTGTTTTTTACCTTTTCGAAGGACTCTTTTCTTGGCTCTGACGTCAGTTTCCAGTTCAGCAGCTCTGATGTAGATTCGAACAGACTGTGGGAGGTGACGCACAGCTTGGGCCACCACAGCTTTGGCTGTGTCACCTGGTTGAAGTCTGGCTGCCTCAAGCCACACATCTTCACTCTAGAAAATAGTAAAAGGAAAAGTCAGAAGCTCCATTCAAATACAGCATTACCCACATTATGAAATGTCTTACCTTAGGACACATCTCAGTGCCCTTCATGATCAGGTTTCTGGCCACCTGAAGTTTACCAGTTACTTCCTCGAGCCTTGCAGATGCAATCCAAGCAGGTGGGTGATGAGGATTGGTCTCCCTCACAGATTTAAGAAGAAGTCTGGCTTTTTTTATATCACTAAATACACAGCATAATACAATCAGAGGGTGCACTCACATATTACATAGATATACTGTATCTTTAAGACTGTATCAACCTGATGTCTCCTCCGTGTGTTGGGATCATAGAGTTCAGGTCTGTCAGGTAGCCCTTTGGGTCCACAACAGTCTGTCCGCTGACAGAGTCAGACACCTGGCTGAGCCTCATGTCCATCAGAGTATTTCTGGCCTGACCAATTTTCCTCATGTCTAGATCTCCTGTGCCAGGGGTCATCAGACCAGGAGTCATACTGCCCGGATATGGTGTGTTTAGACCTCCCAGCTAGAAAAACAAATATTTGTTGATATGTGGAACAAAAGTTGTAATTGTTTATAAACAAATATAACTTATCACCAGTAATAGATAATCAGTATCATAGTTTCATAATCTTCTGGTAAAATGTTGAAATAATTCTGAAATAAGGCCCCATATTCTACTGACTCCTACTGGCAAAGAGTGTTATTACAGTCTGTCTTAACGGTCTTGAGAATAAAACATGCAATCATTTTCATTTCCATTTCAGTATTTAACTAATGTTTCAGCACTCTGGGGTCATTTATCAAAACAGGTGAAAAATAACGACTGCAAGCTGGAAAATAGCAAATAGCGTTTTGTGGGGATAATTTACCATTTGAAATTGCGTGTATCTAGGGATGGGCAAATTGAAGCTTCTTGAAACTCCAAAGCAGTTGAAGCGATTGTGCCGGAGCCTCGAATCACAGTTCGAAACAATCACTCCACAATGACATCAAGTAATGTGGTTGTAATGATCGTGTCATTACAACCACATTTACAGTGTTTCAAGATTCAACCATATGTTATTGATTTGTCTGTGAGTGAAATAAAACCAAATTTTGTTTGATTTTATTTGCCATTAAAACACGGACTCTTCCTGAATGTGTCATTGTTCACAGTGGTACTAGAAGAATAAATCAATGAAGCAATTGTCATAAATCTTCCACATTTTTCCTCCAACTCAATGCTTCTTTTTGCTAATCGATTTTTATAAAAGACATGGTAGCATTAACAATAATTTTAACATAAAAGCGTAGAGGCCTGTAATTCATATTGACTGAGATTGACATGTAGCAATCTGTCAGAGCTGGGATTCGTACTCACGCTACTCAGATGAGCAGTACTTACAAACTACCAACTATGCCATCTGAGGACACTCACGTGTGCCACTAAAACACTACACAAACATGGAGAAAGGTCTGCAAAGCCCTGTGGTTTGACCAAGGTTTGACACAGACACCCTCTAGTGCAGTGTTTTGAAACTGTCCCGTTTCATGAAACACATACGCGCTTTGAAACGCAAGAGACTTCGACACGGTGTCAAATCCCGTGCTTCAAGACGGTCATCCCTACATATTTCACAGTATTAGGACTCCGAATCTGAGATATGTATGAGAGAATGCTGTGTGACTAAAAAAAAAACTCAAATGACTCCTATTCCACTTTAGCATGTGCGACCCATTTTGCAAATGAGCAAACGCTTGGTAAAAGACCCCCCAAAGTGTATCGTGACACTCACCCCCTGCAGAGGATCCACACTTGTGTGGTTCTCTCCAGTTTGCAGGTGTTTGGAAAAGAAACTGTCCGGGACAGGGGTGAGTTTCTCATGGCGAGGGTTTCTCTGCCGCTTGTTTCTGGCATCTCCTACTTCAGGGATACTCAACCACTCCTCCTCTGATACCTCTGACAACTTTCTCTGTCATTTTAAAATAACAAAAGAAAAAAGTTAATTGACCTGTGAAATTTTCCAAGGTTTATGAGTTATTTTATATAGATGCTAAAGATCGATGCAACCGACCTTCAAATCAGAAAACTGCTGTTGGATTTTGGGTCGCTCCATACGATATTTCTCGATTTCTTCCTTTTCTCTCAATTCCCTATAAATTGTCAAGTTGAATTAGTACATGACGACTTCCCCACTGCATACAAAATAGTGAAACTGCCAGTCATCTCTGACCTTCTCTCTTTCCGTCTTTCATCCATTCTTTTATCGAGGGCGGCATATATTGCATCTGCTTCTTCATCATCTTTCTCATATGGCCCACTGGAGAACAAGCTGCCTGCATATCCATTGAACTGAAGAAGACATTTGTTAAGATTGTGATTAAATAGGAAGTGGATATTTAGCCGGACCAGCTTTTCGTTCGTTTACACTATTGTGCCGTAACTTGCTCCTAATTGTCATCTTCCAGTTTTTGACATGGTCAGTGCTACATCGTCTGTTCAGGAGGGACGGTCTGCCTGATTTCATGACATAGATAGAGTTAGGATTAGAGTTATTTTCATGTTCAGACAACTACCTCTAACCATTGCGTATGACTTAACGCTCCCGGGCAGTAATGTGAATGTTACGTGATAAGAATCGACGAATTAGGAGCAACTTACGGCATTTCTGAATGATATTATAGCTACCTCATCATAGTTTGTGTCATTGAGATCTTCTTCATCCTCCTCTTGGCTTTTTTTCATTTGGTCCCCCACGGTCCTTTTCCCCGGAGGAGCGTGTCGATCATCAACGGGATCGTTGGCATCACGAGCAGGGCCGATATCAGATCGAGTAGTAAAGCCAGTGGCACTGAAACAGATATTACAGTGGGTTCATCTTGCAAACTGCTATTATTTTACATGCATCAAACTGCTACTGCTATACTGCTACTATTGTATGTGCACAATGCTTTTGCTGTTAGCCATATATGCTAATGAATTACCCTCTGCCCAGACCGGGGACGTATCCGAGGGGTGCAGGCATCCCGAGGAAAGGTTTCTTTTTCTTCCCCATGAGAGGCGAAGCCAGGGGTATCGCCGGGAGGGCACCGGGTGCACTGGCCGCCCCCGTGCCCCCCGTAGGTGGTTTGGAGACGGTTTTAGATCCTTGTTTTGCAGTAGCCATCGTTGTTCCCACGACGAAATTCACACTGCCGGATAAACAGTCGCACTTCCGCTGGTAAACGGAAGTGGGCAGAAAAAAAATATATATTTTGTAACAGCGCCCCCATTAGGCTGTTTGTGCTCCCTCTTTCTTAACATTTTGTTTCTTCAGAAATTCACAGTCTAAACTCCAAATTTGCGTTTTACACATTATTATTCATTAACAAAACACGAAAAATGCCGTTGGAGAACTGAAAAATTACAAAACTGTTGTTGCAATTTTAAAAATTACCACATGAGGTCGCAGGGGTTAAACCTTTGTACAATGTAGCAATAATGTAGCAATTATTTTGCCTAATTCTATATAAAAAAAACAACAACAACATGTAAGCAGCCTAATAATCGACATAATGTAGGCTATAGTCTACATATTTTGATATATCATCATATTTTAGTAATATGTCAATTGTTAACTGTATACTAACATTAACCTATATCAAACATTTCTTTGAATAAAATAGCCTACAATGTCTTCCGCACTTATAATTAAACTAGTAGGGATGTCTTATAGCCAATAATATATGACAGTGTTGTTGTAGATTGCCTTGGTTTAATATACATTCTTTGTCATACAGACATTTAAACCATGTTACTGGAAAAGTATTACAAGTTATTACATTGACATTTCTGGGTTTCATTTCAGAAGATGGGCTGGAGCCATTTATCAATTACTTCCAATAATTTTTAACTCCAGCCATTTGCTTCCCAGACGGATTCAGGTCTTTACATCTTTCTTCATTTACTTCGCCTGGAGGGCAGACATCACTTCTCGCCGAGGAGAATAGGATGTCAAACACATTAAAAACACACCGCTCATAACGGGAAGGGTGATGTACCTTTCATGTTAACATATCTTCAATGTTAAGTGTATAGGCTTATACTTTTCATATTATGTCGTTCTCATACTGAGCACAATTATTTAAAGAAGACCTTTTTGTGATTGTCAAGAATTATTCAGGGTGAGGTGCAAAATATGACAAAACCCATTATTTGACCATTAATCTATGTTTCAAAATATACATACAGTTGGCTATATCAAACTGTGTGTTGTGGGAATCAATAATGTAAGATTATGATGATCAGTGGTGCCTCTAATCAAATTCTAAACCAGTAGAAGAATGCATATTCCATAAGATTTCCAAACACTGAGGGTCACAACAATCTGCAGATTAATGAGTCATCTATTTGAATGTTTTTGTATTGACAGGTGACCGATTAACATGGAAAATGTGAACAACAAGGATCACAATCACTATTGTTTTATTTGTTACTATTGTAATATTAACACTGCCGCCACATGGTAGTTGAGATTTAAAAATAATAAAAGATTTACTTGAAGTGTGCATGACAATTTCTTTCATGTAAGCATGGTTTTATATGTATCCATGTGTCTCCAATTGCATGACTGTGTGACCCTCTGATGTGTATTCAGAGCGCTATCACACCAGATGTCCATGAGGTCTTTCATTGGGCAGGACATTATAATCACAGAAAATGATGAGGTTATTTTGTTTGGGATGATGGTGGCTATCACTGCAAAATCACAATTATTTTAATTGAGGTTTGGGATAGACATAGCCTGGCCTTTGCCATCCGTAAACTCCGGTCAAATATAAAACCAGGCTAGGATAGACACCTTACTGAAGGCAGTGTTGAAAGCATAAAATGCAGAGAATGAATTAATGGAGCTATGTTATGGCCTCCTAAACATAATTTTCTTGCATTGCTTATAAGTACACATAAAAAAAAGATAGGTCAATTCCATATTCACAGTTGGACAACATGACATGCTAGAACCAATTTTTTTTTTTTTTTTTTTTTTTTACTGATTGTTTATTGAGTGACATCATGACAACAATGCAGTATGCAACGCCACACACGCACACACAAATCCTCTCTTAATCAGAGACACTCATTGTGCATAAAGCCTAACTCCATGGGAGAAGTATAATGATTATGTATTAAATGGTCTCAACTTATATAGCGCTATTCCAATAGGCACTCGAAGCCCCTTACAGCAAGGAACCACTCACACGCTCATTCATCCACTAATGTACTCAGACACTGGAGGCAAGGTTGGTGAAGTGTCTTGCCCAAGGACACATACAACTGTGTGCACCTTCAGGAGGCTCTACCATCTGCGCCACTGTCGCTATTCATCTGTGTTTATTTTAATTTTGGTATTGTTGATAACGATTTATTTAGCTGTGACCAAATAAGGACATAAGGAACAAGGCATCCAGACTATTCCTTTGTAGTTTCATCACTTGCGGGACATATAAGACCAGGGGATGTTTAAAATAGGTGATGTTTGGAATGATTTGACCTAATATTTGTACAGGTCCTCGTCATATAATTTGAATATCATGAAAAAGTGCATTCACTTCTGTTATTCAACTTGAACTGTGAAACTAATATATGATAGACTCATTACATGCAAAGTAAGATATGTATAGCCTTTATTTGTTAAAATTTTTATTATTATGGCTCAGCTTGTAAAAAACCCAAATTAAAAAAAATTATTTAAAAAATGGACTGTAAGCCAGCATCAAAATTAAAACAAATGAAGGCTTGACATGTGTCACTGTGCATGTAATGAGTCTATATCATATATTAGTTTCACATTTTAAGTTGAATTACAGAAATAAATGAACTTTTTCATGATATTCTAAGATGAGCACCTGCACACTGCGTGTTTTTTATTTTTTATTAATTGGTGAATGCCTCTATATCTTATGGCCACATTGACTGAGAAGCATTGAGAATATGATTTTAATTCATATTAGGTTAATAAACCATGTTCTTTCTCCGCAAGTTGAGAAGAGCCAAAGTCCCAGCCTCCATTATGTGCAACTTCTACAAAGGGACTATAGAGATAATCCTGACCAGCTCCATCACTGTGTCACGGCGCCAGCACTGGCTCCTGCCGTTGGAGCCTCCATCGCATTGTAAGAGCAGCGGAGAAGATCTATGGAGCTCCTCTCCCCTCCATTAAGGACATGTACTCCACCCGTCTCACCCGCAAAGCCCTCAGAATCACCAGGGACCCTACGCACCCATCACACAGTCTCTTCAAGGTAATTGATGCCTTCACGGAGGAGACTGCGGAATCCACGGACCAGTTCCAGTTGACTGAAGAACAGTTTCATACACCAGGCTATCAGGAAGCTGAACTCCCTCCCTTCCCTGCCCTCTCTGTGCTCTCAACCCTCACTCTTCACCACCCGCTCCACAACAAGGACGAGAGAATGAACTGAACAATTTAGATTAATTGTGAAATGAATTGCCAAAAAAAACACTTTGAATTGAATTTGAATTGAATTCTTTGCAAAAGGTTGGCAGATGACTTGTTATATATCTCTTAGTTTTTAGATGATTTGACAGCCAGCATACAATTAAATTTAAATTTAATTTAATTATTTGTATCTGAGTTGACCAATAATTAATAGTGAATGCTTTGACAGGACAGAGACAGGACAGCAAAAGCAAAAGTATGGAAATTACAACAGGAAGCAGCAGAATGACAATTTTGCAAACAGGGAATATGGGCTTCCCAATGCAGGCTAAAATTAATCTAATCAGAAAGTCGATACCTAGACTGGAATTACAAGCTATGACCAAAAAAAGAAGCTGAAAACAAAGTGTTTTCCAAGCTCAAAGATCCTATTGGGATAAGTGAAGCCAATATTATCATGTCTGTATTCATTCTTTCATCAAAGGGTAGTTTTATCATTGGAGATGTGATGCACAACAACTCTTTAGAATAAATGCTCCCCCGTCGTAGGGGAATGTAGCTTTTTTTAAATATCACTTTATCATCACATTTCTATTCTTCACAAGATGACAGCATTTGCGCTTTGCATTTTGACATGAATTTAAGAGAAATGTTTTTAATTTAAAAAAAGGACTTTCCTATACAGTTAAATCAATGTGAGAAAGATGAATAAAGACTAGATGACAATGGTAAATCACTAAGGCTATTCCCTGGAGACACACATTAACACACAAAAGCGCAGACAAGTAGCTGTGGGAGCATGTGCGAGGGATGATCACGGAGTGGCAGGGAAATATATCTCCTAAATGGGTTCTGTCATATTTTGCACCTCACCCTGAATAATTCTTGAGAGGGGACACCGGCTTTGCACTGACGCACAGAAAACTCCCCCAGGTTGGTGATTAGGAAAACAGCTCAGGGCCACAACTTAACATCATAAAGTGGATCCTTCTCTATCATCTGCTCTCATCTCAACAGAGTAAACAGCTTCCTGTGGGAATTCATTAGATTGCTTTCACTTTAACCTGAAAGAGCTGCAGCATTCAGATCACACCACATACAGGCAGACGAGAGCCTCTTAAGTTCCATTGAAATCCATCCTCTTTGAATCCGCTGTTTTACGCATTTAGAAGCACCAGGGTTAGTCCAAGTCTTTTATAAAGCGTTTTTTCCCTTTCCTTGGCTGCCATAATCTTCAAGAGCAAACTTTGCCAATGTGACACTCATGTTCCGAAAGCTCTTCTCTGTCTCTTAAAGAAGCCCGATAACTTTTCAACGAGCACTGTTATGTACTACAAACACTGTGTGGTAACTTCAGTTTAGAGCACCTACTTTTAGTTAAAGATTAACTTTCAAGGAGCTAAACTGCCTACTGCTTTACTTTTTCATCTTTATCAGGTCACTTAAGATCCAAAGTTACTATACGACCGTAAAGTGAAATATATGTATGTATGTGAACGTGCGTGTATTATGTGTGTATGTACAGTGTACAGTATGGATATATTAGAATAGGAGAAAAAAGTGTAATTATGGTGCATCAAATCCCTTTAGGGCTTTAAATTCCACCTACCTTTTTTCTGGGGGTGTGGTTCATGCTAAATGGCAGCTATGCAAAATTTGAAACCAATCGGAGTTCATCAAAGGATCCCACACTGACACCAAGATGTGTTTATCAGCATTTTTATGGGGTGGGGTGAGAAAAAAATTCAAAATATAAAAACTGTGGTTTTGTTTTATTTTAAAGTTATATATTTTGTTACTGTATGCTTTCAAGATATTGTATGCAACATTTCATTTCATTTGCTCAAAAATGTTAAAACTTACTGACATTTTAGTGCAAAAATAAGCTTAAAACTGGAGAATCTCTCGTGTAATGAGAGATAATTGTATTGTATTTTCTTTTAGACATATTTATACAAAACTTTAACTACCTCCCTTGTAGTTGTCCTGCACCTTTACTACTTCCTTGACCTTTAGTCCAGTTCCATTTCTGTCTTTTCTGGTCCTTTACTTAATTCAACCTGAATAAACTCACACAGACGAAAACAGAGATTAGGGAGATTTATTGACTAATGTGTATTAGTTTTTGGCGATCAGACCCCGGAGGTAGACATCGATGTACAAGTCAGTGTAGGTAAACAGCTTGGAGTTAGGGATGTCTTCCCCCGGAGCCTGGACACTGGTGGTGGCATAGAAGATTGTCGGGAAAGCTCGTGTAGAGTCGAGGATGAACGAGGCGGAGATGGGGTGGAGGCGGGTCGCAGCGCAGCTGGGAAGCAAACAGGTCTTGATTGCTGGAGCTTAAAAGCGGGACCGATGGCGATGATTGGCTGCTACGGAGGTGCGGCTCTGACGCTGATGTGGAGGTGTGGACCTTTCAGGAGCGATCATTGGCTGGAGGTTGATGATGCTGCGTTCGTCTACCAGGCTGAATTAACGCCTAGGCTTCATAACATCGATATAATTCAGATGGCCTCCAGTGTCCCAAGCAAAAGCCAACAGTATCAGTCGCTGGGCACAACACCTACGGATGCAGCCAAAGTTATCAATACAAGCAGGCTCCCAACTAATCCGCCCTCCTTTGTTTTCTAGCACATTTCCAATCCATGACAAAACATGAAGCAGCTAAGGCAAAAGCTGGTATACTTTCTTTGTAAGGTCATAAAATGGAGAGGAAATTGAAAAATTGCATGCCACTATGAATGGCATTTTCAAGATACCAACAGAATGTTGGGACGGTCCAGGAAAGTCGAAAGATAGAGTGGCTGACTTCAAGAGACAACTTGAGTGCACGTTCAAACTCTGGCCTAGAGATGTGATGCAGCTTATTCCAAATGATGAGGACAAGAAGTTCCTAGAGTCAATGATGAGTGATAAAGGCGTCAATGGCTGGTGTTGATGCAAAGACTGCAAAAACCAAAGGCAAAAATCATAGAAAGAAAAGTATCGAAGTTTAAAATAATTGAGAAAGCACAGAAAGAAAAGATGCAGGCTTCTGTGTCATCTGAGACAATTCGTGTCGAGGTTGGTAAAACAGAGTGATTCTAGTGGATCTGATGTAGCGGATATGGAGCCAAGATCACGTGAAAACAAGAAATCTCATAAACGAACCGTCAAAACAGGTGTGAACATATTCATTCCTCATAACATTCCAAAGGTTGTTCAGTCTATGGTGAGGAGCAACATTTCTTCGTCTGCCATGTCCTCAGTCATGCATGAAATTATAGAAGCTGTCAATCAGTTACAGCAGTGTAGAACGCCACAGAGTAGAAACTGTCAAAGCTACGTATCGATGAACAAATAAAGGAAAACTGGTCTCCACCAGAATTTGCCAATATTCACTGGGATGGTAAACTGATTAACACGTTGGATGGGATGAGCAAAATGGAGAGTTTGCCTGTCCTTGTCTCAGGAATCGGAGGCATAAAACTCTTAGGTGTCCCTGAAATATCTGGTTTCTGGGGCATTATGATCCTGGTAGGGTCTCCCATGGCAAACAGGTACTAGGTGACGGGTCAGACCAAGAGCGGTTCAGAAGCCCCTTATGATGGGAGACCATCAAGGACTGTTACATCACCCAGAGATGACGGAGCGTCGTGGGGCCGTCCTCCTGTGGACCCACCACCTGCAGGAGGAGCCATAAGGGACTGGTGCGTGATATGGGCAGCTTGGACTTGGCAACGGAAAAGCGGAAGAAGATTGATGGATGCTCTAAAAAACATTCACACTGATTTGAGGACTTAAAATATTATATCTTTTCACAATTATTGTCTTTTTTTTTCATACATTCAAGCTTTTGAAAACCATGCGAACTCATTGTGAAAATAAATCGTTTTTGCACTTTGTATTCTCGCAATATGCAGATGTCATGTGGGAGACCTAAAATTAGTGTAATCAGGCCCAAATTTCACAGAAGTGTTGTTTTCAATTAACCTCACCACCACAAAAAGGTAGAGTTGATACAATAACATTTTGAAAATCATGGGGGGTTTGGCCAAAATGTTAAACCTATCTGAAAAAAAATCACTTTTTCAGGAAACGAATAAAACGTTTATTTCTATTATAGTATGGTCTTTTTTAAAGATATTCAAGCATAATATGCTTGCAGAAATAGTGTCTAAGAACAGTAGATTATTCTACTGTTCTTAGACACTATTTCTGCAATATGTGTCAACAATACAAGGTATTTTTGCCTCCCAAAGTGCAGATAAGTGTTTTCTTTCCCCCCTACGTTTCGTGCAGCATTGTGCACATAGGAGGTTTTGAGATTGATAGATAGATAGATAGATAGATAGATACACTTTTTTTCTATATCTATACTGTACACTGTACTTCTCTCCTTTCTTCTTTCTCTCCTACTTTTCTACTTGATTCTTGTACGTTTGTCTGTATGTCCCTGCAATTCCTTAAAACCAATTTCTTTATTATCCTGTCCCACACACAGCGCACATACACACATCTACACACTCCACTACACACACACTTGCATTTTTTGTTTTAGTTGTAGTTGCCTTTAGTATGTTTATGTCTATTTTGTGTTGCTCTATTTTGTTTGATCCAACATTGATAAAGAATAAAGGATTTAAAAAAAAAGACCCAAAACTGCTGCATATACCCAACTTAGCTATAGCTTTTTACAGCAATGGGAAAAGTAATTAAAATATTTCTCACATTTTAAAATAAAAACAGATTCAGACACACCTGAACACAATCATCCACCATTTACTGTAAATAAGCCGAGAGGCTTAAGCTTTGTCTGCATGTAATGCATAATTCACCAACAATAATAATAATTGCTTACACTTGTACACTTTTCAAGCCTGTGTTATCAAGTTTCTCAAAGCGCCACACAGTCATTATTCATTCACACCATACTCAGTGGTGGTAAGCTACTATTGTAGCCACAGCCGCACTGGGTAGACTGAAGGAAGCGAGGCTGCAAATCTGCGCCGTCGGCCCCTCCGACCACCAACAACCACTCACTCACAGTCTCATTCATTATGACCTATGTTTTAGTGGTAATTCACGAATGACCTGCGTAAAGGTACAAACATGCCTTCCAAAGAGGGCTTAAAGGTGTCTATCAAATAGACTTACATTTCGGATTGTCCTCTGCTCTCACCAAGTCCCTTTGTCCTTCCCTGCCTGTTTGTTCACACTTCGATGATCCTGCACATTCATATTCTCAGACTCACTCTCAAGTCTTTTGGGAACATATATATCTTACTTGCTGTTGGAAAAGTGGAGCGCAAACGCTGAGTATAGTCTGCTGAGTCTGGTAGAATCAATTAGAGGTAGTTATGTGTTGAGATTATGCCGCGCAAAAGATACACTTAAAACTCAGAAATACTGGGCTTTGAAGTTCTGCCATGGAAGTATGTGACAGACAAGCGGTGCAGAGCCAAAAAAAAAAAGAAAAGCCGTTTTAGGATTGTGAGCGTGAAGAGAATTTCTCCTTAGTTCTTAGAGTGTGCAAGTGGCATTTTTATACATGCTCTTCCTCTTACAATTATTATACTGAGTCTTCTTAGGAGAATAACTCTCTGTATTAATGTTCATAGGGCTCTTCTGACAAGACATAGGGTATAACAAAATGGTTTCTTTATGTAACTGTTCATGCTGTATCTTCATACACTGGAGGAGGACGTAAAAATACTGCCGTCTTGTTTGTTATTGCAACAAGACGATGTACTGAATGTGAAAAAATAACTCTGCATTAGTCACTGGAATATCCTTTACCAGTGGTTCTCAGTTGATTTGAGGATTTGGGAGCCACAAGACAAAAGTGATTTGACAGTTGTATATATTTTTAATTAGCCGATAGCCTGTGTAGTCTGCTGCTACTACATTCTGTATGTGTATATCTGAGGTTGTAGACCCCTAGGCTCTGCTTAGAGGGGTAAAATATACAGGTGCTCGTCATATAATTAGAATATCATGAAAAAGTGCATTCACTTCTGTAAATCAACTTAAACTGTGAAACTAATATATGATCTAGACTCATTCCATGCAAAGTGAGATATGTATAGCCTTTATTTGTTATCATTTTGATTATTATGGCTCAGCTTGTAAAAACCCCAAATTAAAAATCTCATAAAATTAGAATATTTTGAAAATGGAATGTAAGCCACATCATCAACATTATAGCAAATAAAGGCTTGACATACAGTGGGGGAAAAAGTATTTGGCTAAAATCCAATAGGAAGACTATGGGGAACTGACCAAATATTTGTTTTCCCCCACTGTATGTCACGTTGCATGTAATGAGTCTATATCATATATTAGTTTCACATTTTAAGTTGAATTACAGAAATAAATGAACTTTTTCATGATATTGTATATGACGAGTACCTGTAGGCTATTGGCCCTATTTACCCTCATGAGAAATGTTTTTCAACTTGAACTTGAGCTGCAAGTTTGGGGCAGAGGGGACTGTTGTACTGACGAGACAAGTTGAACGGCATGGTAGTACAGGGGTTAGCGCTCGTGCGTCACAGCTAGAAGGTCTCGGGTTTGATTCCCACCTGGACGGGGCCTTTCTGTGTGAAGTTTGCATGTTATCTCCATGTCTGCGTAGGTTTCCTCTACCGCTAAAAACATGTACAATACGTTCCCCTCTGGGGCCAGGACTCCCCTGAAAAAGAGATTATTAATCTAAATGGGACTATCCTGGTTAAATAAAGATCAATAAATAAATAAATTAACCTAAGGTTCCTATTCTGTAAAGGATTTTGTTGTACGTAGCTTATTTCACTCCTCACTCAAACCATCTTTTTTCACAATATTTCTAACATCACTGTCATCAAAGGAGTGGTTAATGGCTTTAAAATGGAGATGAACAGGTGACTGAGGGCCACACGAGCTGTCTCTGTGGTGTCGGTAGAGCCTCTTATGTAATTGTTGCTTATGTGACCTATGTGATATGGACCCTGCGTTGTGTAGTGCTCAGTATCACACGATGAGAGACTTGGCTGAATTTGGGGACAAGGCAACGCCCGGAACCCATTTATTTCCTGGCGAAGGAGAATAAATAAAACGGCGTTAGCCTTTCACACATGTGCCCAACACGGCCTTTCTCTACGGTCGTAGGAAACAGAGCGACCATAAATGTACATCACATACCTGGCGAAGGAGAATAAATAAAACGGCGTTAGCCTTTCACACATGTGCCCAACACGGCCTAAGAACATAAAAGGAGGAACAGAAAACACGTAAGTACTAAATAACAACAGGGATGACGATAAAACAACATAATAACATAAAAGACAAGATGAAACTAAATAGATGTAAATGATATTAACACGATGTCTTAAGATGTAAAGCTAGCCAACCTTTCTCTACGGTCGTAGGAAACAGAGAAAGGAGGAAGAGGCGGAGCCTAGCTTATATACCGGCAAACCGGAAGTGCCAAGTGTTGGGACAGACGAACAAAATAAAAGACATACACGGCTAACATACACTGCCAGGTACGTACTAACACTACCTATTAATCAGGATTTTAAACAACCTTTTTCAACCTGTTACTTTATCGGGCCCAAAGTGCTTCATAGCAAGGAACTATTCACCCATTTACGCTCTCATTCATACACCAATGTACGCAGAGGCAAGGTGGGTAAAGTGTCTTGCGCAAGGACACAATGACAGTCATGACCTTTCGATCATGAGACGACCCGCTCTACTATCTGCGCCTCTGTCGCCCCAATAAATGCAATCTTCTCAATGAGGAACCCTTTTCTTCTTGCGAAAGTGTTTTTGTCCCAAACGTACATTGATCAAAACGGCCAATCATGTTGAATTCTCCAACATTTAAATCGTTCACATTTTCTCTCTCTGAACGGAAATCTCCCCTGAACCCCTGTTCTGACTGGTCAGGCTATAATACACCCCCCTAAAATTCTGCATAATAGGGGGCGTAAACCAAAAAAAAACAGAAAGAAGAGAAAAAAAACGAACAAGAGTAACTCAAAAACCGGAATAAACCACCCCAAGGGATCACCCGGAGTAGAGCCCTACCCCGCGCGGGTTATGAAGAGTGCCGTTTACACCCCTCGTACTGCAGTGATACTCCTGAAATTTTTTTTTCTGTATTTACACTTCTTTCTCTCAATTACAGTCTTCGCAAAAGACCTTTAACAAAAAAACAACGGGGACCAAAGAAACGTACCCTCTGGAACAAAACATCTCAAAAGAGCGAACACAGGACCCACAAGCTGCGAAGAATCCCCTTCTATTACATTTTGCTCCTTCATCTCACAGATCAAACGAGCAGGGGGGTTAATCAATCGGCCCGCTCTAGTACGCATTGGCAACAGCTGTGCGTCCGCTACAGCGTCATGCGTCATCGCATCCGCAGGAGCTAGTTCTGAATGGCCTTCCAGAGGGGCGTGGTCACTACCACTCAGTGACAGTTGAGAAAGCGCGCCACTAGATTCTAAGCGGACAGAAGCGCTACCACACGGACCCAACGCCATGGAATCCCCGTCAGACTCAGCAAACGGATCGGACACAGTTTCCTCATCGACTAAACCTGCCACTACACTCTGGTAAGAACCATTTTCAGTGTTCAAAAGCCAGTTAATCGTCCTAGTCTCACTGTCCTGTGTTTCAACAGGCATTCCCGGTTCATCACCTGCTAATGAGGGGCAATTAGACGCGCACGGGCTCTCCACGTGGGATGAAAGGAAACTGACGGGGAGTAAAAGATTTCTATGTACTGTTTTGACTTTCTTAGTGTCAGGGTCTCTGATGGAATAGACATTCACGTCTGGCCTCACTGAAATGACTTCAAACACCGTCGAGACCCATTTGTCCGCAACTTTCCGCTTTCCTCTCTCTCCACGGTTTGCAAGTAAAACCTGATCACCCACGACGAGGGGCGCGCCTTTAATCTTACGATTGTAGTTTTCTGTCTGACGGGCCTGGGCTACCCTACTGTTCTGAAGGGCTATGCGCGACGCTTCAGCTAAATCACGCCTCAAAGCCGCAATAAACTCGTGGTGGTCGACGACAGGGGTACCCTCCAGCACGTGCTGAAAAACTATATCGACCGGCAGACGGGGAACTCGCCCAAACATGAGGTAGAAAGGCGCAAATCCCGTGGTCTCATGCTCCGTGCAATTGTAACAAAAAGTCAGCATCTGCAACATCTGAGGCCACCTCGCTTTCGACTGGGGGGGCAAGGCACGAATCATATTCCCCAGAGTCCTGTTGAAACGTTCCGTAATGCCATTCCCCATAGGATGGTACGGCGTCGTGTGCGATTTCTGGACCCCAGACAGCGTTAAAAGTTCTTTCATGAGACTACTTTCGAAATTTGCACCTTGGTCCGAATGTATGCGCTTTGGGAAGCCATACACACAGAAAAAGTCGTTCCACAATCGGCGGGCAACTTGTTTAGCCGACTGGTTCCTGCAGGGGAATGCATGTGCCATTTTCGAAAAGTGGTCAGTGACTACCAGAACATCGACGCATTTCTTGTCCGTTTGCTCAGCAGTCCAGAAATCGATGCAAACCAACTCCATCGGCTCGGAGGTTTGGATACTTTCCAAGGGCGCACGACCATGTGGTTCAGGGGTTTTACCTACGACGCATCTGAAACATTTCCTGACGTGGTTGATGACGTCTTTTTCCATCCCTATCCAGAAGAACCTTTGCCTGGCCAGAGATAGCGTCCGCGCTTGGCCCTGGTGACCCGCTGAGTCGTGGAGACCGGTGAGGACTTGTTGTTTCAACGCGCCCGGCACCACGAACTGATGGAGCATCACATTCATTTTGTTGTCCCTCTTTGACCGGAACAACAATCCGTCTCTAACAGACAACTTCGGCCAATGTTTAAGCAGATTCTTCACCCCACCTGGCTCACGTGCGCGCTCACGATTGGAGGGTCTTTTTCGTCTTTGTACGTAATAAAAGACTCTACTCAGGGTATTGTCCTGTTCCTGCATGGACACAAGCTGGCTCAATGGAAGTGAAGCACTGTCGGTGATACACGCTAGCTGCGGGACATCAGCACATGTGACATACAATGGGCTGGCACTTCCTACACTATGGACGCTTAATACCGCTTGTACTTCGTCGAGAGACAAAGAGGGCTGTGGGGAAAGCGAATTGGCGGAGTCCCCAGACTGGTCTACACGTTGGCAGTTGTTAGTGCACCTAAACGCGTCTTGGACTCGCTGGTCCGCTAACTCACTAACTTGGGCGAGCAGGTGAGAGTATGGTTCAGACACGAGACGGTGAGCCACGCAAGACTTAACAAAAGGCTCCCTACTAAGTGCGTCAGCAACTACGTTCTTAGGGCCCGGGACATAGTTAAGATCAAAGTTGTACGCCGCTAACTTCGCCACCCACCTCTGTTCGCAAGCGTCTAGTTTGGGCTTAGTCAAAATATAAGTCAGTGGATTATTGTCAGTCCAAACAGAAAAAGTCCTTCCCTTTAACCAATGGCCAAATTTGTCGCATACAGCCCACTTAAGAGCTAAAAACTCCAAGCGGTGAGCTGGATAATTCAACTGTGCTTGGGACAAAGTTTTGCTGGCAAAAGCCACAGGTCTGGCGATCTTACTGCCAGGTGGCAATTGCGAAAGAACAGCGCCTATCCCGTCGAAAGAAGCGTCAACAGCCAGGATAAAAGGGGCATCAAAATCTGGATGAGCCAACGTCACACTGTGTATCAAATCGTATTTGAGGGTCTCGAACGCTTCCCTACAGTCGTCAGTCCAGTCAGTGGGGGTCAATCTCACTAAACCTTTCTTGAACTTAGCTTTGGGAGGTCTACCCTTTTTCTCGGGAGTGGAAGGTTCTGACACGAGACTAAACAGGGGCCTAGCCTTGGCCGAACAGCCCTCAATAAAGTGGTGGTAATACAAGGCCATGCCTAAAAAGGACCTAATCTTTTTAGCACTGGGGGTTTTACCGTCTGCCTCCATGAGGTCCGTCTCTCTAATATCCCCAATGGCCTGGACTTTACTGGGGTCGGTTTTCATGCCCTCTTCGCAGACGATGTGGCCCAAAAAACTTTACAGAGCGCCGGAGGAAATGACATTTCTTGGGAGAAAGCTTAAGGTTGTTAGCAGCTAACCGCGAAAATACCATCTCTAACCGCTCTAGCGCAATCTGTTCGGACGGCGCAAACACCATTAAATCGTCCAGGTAACACAACAGACTGGTAAAGTTTTTGTCACCGAAGATCGACATCATCATGCGCATGAACGTCGCGGGGCTATTGGTTAGTCCTTGAGGCATTCTGTTATACTCGTGCAGCCCGAACGGGGAAGAGAAGGCGGTGTACCTCTTGTCGTCCTCGTGTAGCGGGACGTTGTAAAACCCCGAGGTGAGATCCATGGTGGAGAAGAACACATTGCCTCCAAGCGCCGCGAGCGCATCAGTCTGGTGGGGCAAGGGGTGTGCATCCTTAATCGTTCTCGCATTAAGCCACCGAAAGTCATTACAGATGCGTAAATCACCATTGGGTTTCACGACGAGGACGAGAGGAGACGCATACTCGCTCTGTGACTTCTTGATTATCCCGACTTCCTCCATCTCATTCAACGCTGTTCTCAATGTTTCGTAATGGCAAGGAGGGACACGCCTGTACGGAAGTCTGAACGGCTTGTCATCCATCAACCGGATTCTGTGTACAAAGTCTTTCGCCTCTCCACAATCCATCTTGTGCCTTGAGAATGTGGAGTCGTATTGTCCAATCAGATTGAGTAGCTTGTTCTTCCACTCCAATGATACTTCACAAGACGTGATGTCAACTTCTGAGAGTCCCATGTCCATGAGGGTCTTATTTATCTCTTCCTCAGTTTTCAAAACTGGAGTCTCCGTCGTGCGCTGGGTGTTTGACTGAACTCGTTGTGGCTCCGGTAGATCCTGTACTGACAAACTGGGCGAAACGTCCACGAGTTTGGCGTTTTTCTTCAGTACCAGTGTTTTTTTCCGTGGGATTAACTATTTTAACGGGAACCCACCCATCCCCATACAGAGTGGTGACAACCCTCCCCACCAAAATCTGCGCTGGTCTCGTTTTGGATCGAGTAGGTTCTACGATAACAGAGCTCCCTACCGCCGAAGCGTCTACAGATGGTAATTTAGCCCACACTAAATGTTCAGTCAAAGGCTGCAGTGTGACACACCTTTTTAATTTTGCAGTTCCGAAATCCAAAGGCAAGGTGTCCGGACGGTGCACTGTATGGGACAATAGCGACAGCAGCTTGGGTAGCTCTTCGCCAAAAGCCCCCATCTTACTCGAGTCTATTGCTCCATTTTCGATCCGCATCATGAGCCATTTCAGGACGTTGCTCCCCAGGATCATACTGTCGGACTGGCCTGGTACTACTAGGACTGGGACAATGACTTTGATACCGTACACCAAAACAGAGAGGTCGTACAGAGCAGTAGGCATTACCGGTTGACCTCCGCAGCCCACGATGACATACTCATCCGCTCGCTTCCTGTCCATCTCCGGATAATCCTTCCTCAGCATAGAGTCAGTCTGTTCGCTAATAGTGCACGCCATAGACCCACTGTCCACTAAGGCCTTGATGACATGACCGTTGTCCAGGATAACGTCCGTGTGAAACAACGAGTCCGTTTCTGAAAGTCTTTGCAGAACTTGTACAATCGGTGTCTTGCCCAATGGCACCTTGTCACTATACTGTACACGGGCAGGCTCGAACTGTACTGCACTGTCCATTGTGGGAGGTGAAGAATTCCCATCTGCGCTGTCCTCCCTTGCACGCAGACTGGCTAGTTTCCCTGAGGCCCGGAGGGAGAAGTATTAACGCCCCGGGGACATGCGCGGCTGGAGTGGCCCTGCGCGTGGCATCGAAAACACAGTTTATGCTTCATGCAATGCGTATACGCGGAGTGAGACACATCTTTGCAGACCGCGCATGGCATGCTGTTCAAACCGTCCGTCTTGGGATACCGTGTGTCTCGACGCGGTCTCCTAGCAACCTGGGCGCCATCTTGAGTTTGCGACAGAACCCGTTCCAACATGGCGGCGAGTTTCTCAAACATCGAGTGGTCGGTTACGTTGGCAGCGGGGGGTACCTCAGCGGCAACGTCACTTTTATTCACAATAACTGTGTTCATTACACCGTCTTTTCGGGAGCTATGTTCTAAATGGTACTCGTCCAGCACCTCCTGGACATCGCGAGCCGACCACTTATCTATAGTCTTAGACCGGAATGTGTAAGAAAGTTCTTTGTTCGGACAGTGTCTTATGAATAAACGGGTGACGTCCCCCCCAGGAATATCGGAGGATTTCCCGAGCCCTGCAAGGCAGCTAGCGGCAGTGTCCGCAGCATTGTTTAACCGTAACCAAAAATCATACGGGCCCTCGTTAGCTGTGGGGCGAATGGAGTAAAAATCAGCGAGGGGGACCGAGGAGTACAGACCGGCGCCAAAATGTTTGCGCAAAAGACCGTAAATAGCTTCGGGTCCTTGTGTGGAATCCAGACCCCCATTTTTAAGTCCTAATTTTACGACATTTCTAGCCTTGCCCTTTAAATAGACAAGGACTTCCTCCGTACTGCACTCGACGGGGACATTACTTTTGCGGAGATAAACCTTCATTAAGTCCTCCCATTCATCGACGGCCAACACATCTGAACCATCCCCTCTAAACACCGGGGGCTCTTTGGCACCCTTTTCGACAAATGTGACATTTGACAGGTTTAAATTACGACTGTTCATGGAACCATAGGCCTGTGGAGGCGAATCAGGAGCCCCGGGAGACTCAGTGGGAGAACCGGACGAGTTCAACCTAGACACAATATTATCCGCCAACATATGACCCATCTGTTGCATCATGTCGCTCATCTGGTTCCCTCCCCCCACAGTTTCATCATCACCCACATGTCCCGTGCTGCACTTAGGCAGACCAAAACACATATTATTCACAACACGAGGCGTAGCTCTGCCTCGGGCAATACTACTGCCCACACCACTTAAAGGAAACGGGAGAGGGGACACCAGAGCCCCGCGCCCCCTGCCGACCCTGGCAGGCGTGTGCTGCTCCTCCGATTCCATCTCGCGGCGTGAAGTAGACGCTGGCGTAGATGATGTAATTTACAGCCCCGTTGGTACGAGCGCCGAAAGCCCCACGTGTGGCGATGGCGACTCCCAGTGGCGAGGCGACGGTGGTACAATGCACCGCGGATCCAACGTCGTCTGGACCGGTCCTAAACGGATGTCACGGCACCAATGTGACCTATGTGATATGGACCCTGCATTGTGTAGTGCTCAGTATCACACGATGAGAGACTTGGCTGAATTTGGGGACAAGGCAACGCCCGGAACCCATTTATTTCCTGGCGAAGGAGAATAAATAAAACGGCGTTAGCCTTTCACACATGTGCCCAACACGGCCTTTCTCTACGGTCGTAGGAAACAGAGCGACCATAAATGTACATCACATACCTGGCGAAGGAGAATAAATAAAACGGCGTTAGCCTTTCACACATGTGCCCAACACGGCCTAAGAACATAAAAGGAGGAACAGAAAACACGTAAGTACTAAATAACAACAGGGATGACGATAAAACAACATAATAACATAAAAGACAAGATGAAACTAAATAGATGTAAATGATATTAACACGATGTCTTAAGATGTAAAGCTAGCCAACCTTTCTCTACGGTCGTAGGAAACAGAGAAAGGAGGAAGAGGCGGAGCCTAGCTTATATACCGGCAAACCGGAAGTGCCAAGTGTTGGGACAGACGAACAAAATAAAAGACATACACGGCTAACATACACTGCCAGGTACGTACTAACGCTGCGCCACGCAGTGGCGCACTACCTATTAATCAGGATTTTAAACAACCTTTTTCAACCTGTTACACTTAGTTTATCCAGTATAATGCTCTTTGCTCTCTTCTTTGCAAATGAATAAACCACATTGCTCTGTCTGTGGCAGTGGGCTTTTGGGTCATTCCATCTGGTTTCCCCCAAAGCCTCCCAGGTGACCCTCTCAGATTTGAATTAAACCTTTTTTCTAACACGTGCAAAGTGATTTGCTCTAACTCCCAATAGTTTTTAAGACAATTTACAAAGCAGGGAGTTGCTAACACCTTTTCTGCTCCCAGGTGCTTTTTGCGTTTGTGAGCACCTTTAAAGAGCGGTAGCTCAGTAATGGAATCATGTATTGTACGTGGTTACAATTCCTAATGTGCCATGTCTACTAAACAGTTAGTAGGAGTTCTAGGAACAATCATCCAAAAAATGTTCTAGATTGTACAGTTTTGGGCTGCTAAAAATGTCAATTTTTGAATTACAGATTTTACCCCCAAAATGATCAGGGGCTGTACAAAAGAAGAGTATTGAGTGATCAAATTCATATTATTGGTTTTAGTTTATTAGGATATAACCTTGCTGCAGTAGAAGCAGCTTGTCGATCGGATAAAAGGTCTTTGAGTTATAGCTTCACAAAGATGGGTTCTATTCAGAAAAGCTCAAAACTGGCCCTCTAGTCTATGCAGCAATTAACCACGTAGTCAACTACTGAGGCACTTCACATTTTTGTCACAGATAGAAGGCCTATGGAGGTCTGTAGCCATTTTTCAGTCTGTAGCCATTTTTTTTTATCTATCTCCAATGGCTCTATGGTTAAAACATATTTTGAATGATACTCGTTTTTTGCCACAAATAAAAAACAAGTGCATTTCTAAACATCTATTCATTGTTAAAATAAAAATTCTCACTAGCTTTAATATACTATCTAAAAGGAATATTCAATGCATACATATTTCTTGAGATTACACATTTGTGAACATTTCTGTTATTTGTTTCAACTCCTCCTTTTGCAGCCTGTACAGTCTGCCAGTATGGTGGGTCATCATAGGTACGTCCACAGCACACAAAGGTGAAATGGCACCACTAATGGTCTTGGTGGTTTTCTGGGGGCCGGGATATTTTTTTCTTTTTTTTCTTTCTTGTTTTATTAAGTTTACAAAGACATCCCTTTCTTCATCATTTCTTTGCATTATGTTGCTAATGTACCAGTGAGCGTCATAAACACAGGCAACACATTTTCCAGGCTGGTACTGCTCATGGTCAGCTTCACGTTCTGATTGAGGAAGTGCATAGTTCGCTCCAAGCCAAATGAAGAGGACTTCTGTTGCATATGGTCTTTGGTGAGATAGAAGAAATGTACTCCTTAGATATTTGCACTTGTCCATTTGTACGTTAGCAGACTAGTAAATCACATGAGGCAAGCAAAGCCTCCGATTTAAAAAATGTCTACTTTAGTGAAGGTGTTGTTTGCCAATATAAAACTACAAACACTGTGCCAATTTGTGCAACCATCAGCAGGACTATGGACTTGCCTCAGAATGGCACTTCTTTGCCTCTAACCATGGTGAGAGTCCCTGTGATGGGACTGGTGGAACTGTGAAACGTCTTGTAGCCAGAGCAAGTCTGAAGGCGAATATTGAGAATCCGATTCTCACTGCAGAGGACATGTAGAAATGAAGACCCACCATACTGGCAGACTGTACAGGCTGCAAAAGGAGGAGTTGAAACAAATAACAGAAATGTTCAAAAATGTTTAATCTCAAGAAATATGCATTGAATATTCCTTTTAGATAGTATAATGAAGCTGGTAAGAATTCAAACTGAAAGACGTATCTGCAGTGTTTTTGAGGTAAACAAATGTATCTACATACATGTAAAACTAAAATGTTATGTTCATATTTGTCTGTGTACATAAATATGCATTTCTGTCATTATACACCTTGTCTTTTTATTTTAACAATAACAGATGGTTAGAAATGCACTTGTTTTTTGTGGGCAAAAAATGAGTTGCATTCAAAATATTTTGAATATGAAGCCATTGGAGATAGAGAAAAAAAAAATGGCTACAGACTGACTGATAGGCCTTCTATCTGTGACAACAATGTGAAGTGCCTCAGTAGTTGACTACGTGGTTAATTGCTGCATAGACTAGAGGGCCAGTTTTGAGCTTTTCTGAATAGAATCCATCTTTGTGAAGCTATAACTCAAAGACCTTTTATCCGATCGACAAGCTGCTTCTACTGCAGCAAGGTTATATCCTAATAAACTAAAACCGATAATATGAATCTGATCACTCAATACACTTCTTTTGTAGAGCCCCTGACACTTTGGAGAAAGAAATCTGAAATTCAAAAATTGCCATTTTTAGCAGCCTATAAATCCAAATCTGTACAATCTAGAACATTTCTGTGATCGTTCCTGGATCTATGTTTAGTAGACATGGCACATGCCGAATTGTAGCCCTGTACATGATTCCATTACTGAGCTACAGCTCTTTAAAGGTTACGTAAAAACAAACGCAAAAAGCACCCGGGAGCAGAAAAGGTGGTTGCAACTCTCTGTTTTATAAATTGTCTTAAACAAAAAAAAACTATTGGGAGTTCGAGCAAATCACTTTGCATGTGTTCATTACACATGTGGAGGAAAAAAAAAAAAAGAAGTTTCATCCAAATCTGAGAGGGTCACCTGGGAAGATTCTGTGAATTTGGGTGTTTTGGCATGGAATGACCCTTTTGTCTTTTGGATGATCTAATTTGGTCTCAAAGTGTTAAGAGGTTAGAAATACACAGGGATGATGACTCAATTAGACGACTCCTGTACAACTTTGAGCTTACACTTTTGAATATATTTGCATAGCTATTATTTTTATTTGATTAATAAGCTTTGATTTAACTTAATAAGCTAAGTAGATATTCTATGTAGGCTACTTACGTTTTCTTTACCGTTATTCTATTTTTCATTTTTCTTTGATTGCACATTATCTTTTTGTGTGTGTGACTGCACACATTTTTGTGTGCTGAGCCGAGTTTCTCCACTGAAAGATCAATGAAGTCTTAATGCCTTGCTGTGATGACATAAGGACAACATTTGTGTGAGACTCGGCAGACGTGAAGCTACGGGAGCAGCTGATCTAAAAGCCTAATGACCTTTTGTCTGGCGGCGGGTCAGGTACGCGCTCGGGAAAAGGGGGGCGGAGCCTGGATAGAAGCCTTTTCATCCCGGACCCCTTCACAGCGTCCGGGACAACAACTGGCGGCGCGCGAGAGAAAGAGGACTCTGTTACATCCATTCGCTGACTACACTACACATTTGCATGCAGTGAAGAAAGCGAAGGAGGACGCACAATTGTGTCTGTACCCAGGACGTTTTCTCCGGTTTTCTATGAGGATGATAGAGTACTGCTGACACCACGGAGAGGTACACGCTCAGACCGGGGATGGCTGTGGACGGTAAGAGCGTGTTTATCCTTTCCTATGAGCCCGTTGTAAACGTGTGGCATATACCCTCCTTGCGTCTTGATCCTACCTACTTCAAATGTTATTTCATCTAATTTGATAGACATAGTTAGTTTCAACAGTTTGATTAATGGGTCCACTTCAGTTAGATTTTCAGATTAGAAGTTTCATAGAGCACATCTTGTGTAAAGCGTATAAAGACTTTGAAGTTTGGTCCTTGGTTACCTGCCATAATAAGACTGCCTTCTTTGTTCCCCTTATCCTCATAGTAATAGCTACAAAACAGAGCACATGACTTGGTGACCAGGAGGTTAATATATATGTAAATGAAATCAAAGGATTGTCCCTCTTGCACTATTAATTTTAAATTTTAATGTATTTATATTTTATTCAAATATATATATATTTGAATAATAATACACATGCCACCACCATGGCATTTCCTTCAAAAGACAAAGACCCACTTTCCTACATTGCTTGCTTACATTTCTGGGACATATATTAAAAGGTCTTTGCTAATTGGAAGTTACTATACCATGCTATTGCAGGAGTGTATCAATCAGGGTATCGTTGATGTTTTTCCCTTTAATTTGGCGATGTTGTACTGTAGCTTCGGGCAGACAAACCTACCCAAATAATCAGGGCTAGTTTCTCCTCAAGAGACATACTATTATGTGTGAGTGCTTTGTGGGTTTGTTTTTTCCAAGGCACATGATGACTGCAGGTTGGACACTCCATGCACATGAGCCCATAGTAACACACTGGCTTATCTATAATTAATCTATAGTTTACTTAAGTATCATTAATTCACTCTCTGCCTTGAGGTTGTGCACTCTGCTGCTTTAAGTATGCTGCTGAAGCTACTTTTCAAACTGTGCACACACAAAGTGAAGCACATTTTTGAACATAGCGTATGAATGACAATTATTCCTTGATTAGGTATCCTGCCAACGTAATTAAAAATAATGACAGTAACAATTGAATGACATATGCCGGGCGAACACAGTGAGTAATACTTCCCAATAAGCTTCCAGAATACAGTGTGCAAAAGTCTTGGACAGGATGAACAACAATAACAAACAAAAAAGACTTGAGAACACCTCGCTCATTTTAATTTTTAAGCTATTTAAGCATTTCATCCAATAACATACACGCATTTATTTCATTATGGGTGGAGAAAGTTCAACAACCTTTACTCTGAGAGGGCTTGTCAGTCACACCTCAGACCAGATCCATTCCTCGACTGGAAGAGGGACATCACGTCTCCATAGAGATGTTGCTGCTTTGCTTTGATGACAGTTAGCTGAACGTGAGGTCTGATAACATTATGTCTTATCCTGCAGCTGTTTTTTTAACAACCCACTGCAAAAATAGCACTGTCGATGTCTATCTGATCATTAGGAGCATGGTTAGTTAGTGTTGCTTGTAGGTTTTTAGTTGCTCTAGTGACATAACTACATGACCTGGAACGTTCCGCAGTGTATGACCAAGTCAAACCTGTTCACATAAATAATATGCATTTAACAATTGCCCTGCATATCAACATAGATGTATGGATGTCGATTCTAATAGCCTTGTTGACTATGCATTGATTTTGAGTGAATTCCCAGAGAGTTATGCAGTGAGCTGGTGCTTTCAGCCCAGTGACACT
Organism: Proterorhinus semilunaris; assembly: GCA_021464625.1. NCBI lineage: Eukaryota > Metazoa > Chordata > Actinopteri > Gobiiformes > Gobiidae > Proterorhinus > Proterorhinus semilunaris. The sequence goes on from CM038347.1 coordinate 21,040,076, forward strand.
CGATTACAAAGGGTGAATTTTAAACACTGTCGAAAACCTTGTCTCATCTTCATGTAAATTGGTCGAAGAAATACAATTTCCCTCCCTTTGGACAACTACATAGCAGCTTTGCTTGATAATTATGCTCTGCTCATGCTTGACTATTCACTGTGGCTGAAATTCATCAAATGTTTACTTTAATCGGACTGGACATCTGGCTGCATTGTTGTATGAGAGATAAGCAGCCGCACAATAACTGATGCTACAGAGGCTCCAGCAGGAGGAGCCTGCTTTTAGATAGTATAATGCAGCTAGTGAGAATTCAAACTGAAAGACGAATCTGCAGCATTTTTGAGGTAAACAAATGTATCTATGTTATGTTTCTGTTGTTATAAACCGTGTCTTTTTTTATTTTAACAATGAATAGATGTTTAGAAATGTACTTGTTTTTTTTGCAAAAAACGAGTATCATTCAAAATATGTTTTAACCATAGAGCCATTGGAGATAGATAAAAAAAAAACTGGGCTACAGACTGACTGATAGGCCTTCTATCTGTGAAAAAAATGTGAAGTGCCTCAGTAGTGAGCTACAGCTCTTTAAAGGTGCTCACAAATGCAAAAAGCACCAAGGAGCTGTGACTTTTATTTAAATGCAGTAATGTAGGATTATTATCAAATGTGCTAGAAAATAATGTTCAAGTGTCTAAATGAAAAAAAAAAAAACAACGCAAAAGGCATTGCAATTTTTTATTTTTACATTTTTGTTTTCATTTTGCTGTGATGCTCTTTGGTTTTCTTTGTGTTGTTGTTAAGTGCTCCACACTTTGGTCGATTGATTAATTGATGGTTGTGAATAATATAATATTCATAAAATAATATATATATATATATATACTAGTGGTTCCCAAAGTGGGGTCCGGGGCCCCCTGGGGGGCCTCAGAGGCACTACAGGGGGCCCCCAGAGCTTGTCTGCAAAACAAGTAAAATGAAAAAAGTTCATTTTGAAAGGAAAAATACATTTATCTGGACCAATGCACCAGTTTAAACCAGAATTTAACCTACTGTCATAGCTAGATGTTACTTTTAATGTCATTTTAGCTGTAAAATTATTATTATGATTTGGGCCCCAGAGAGATTTTCTGATCAATAAGGGGGAATGGCTGATATATACAATGTATATGTTTGTAAGAACAGTAAGCCTATAATTAAATGCTACAAAATAAGATATTTTTCAATCAAGCCAGGGTTTTGCATAATCGGGCCTTGGGAAAAACACTACCAGAAAATTTTGTTGTTGTTGTAAATGGACACTTTATCAATCATCCATCATTCATAAAGATCACCCTTTCTGGTCCTGATTGTACAGCCTGACCACTGTTGGCTGCGCAGATTGTCCAAATCTTCCAGTGCGGTAATTACTCTTATTACAGCTTTTATTGCGTTTGACATAAGATTTGCTTTCTTTATCAGCTCATACAGAAATACAGGAATAACAGTCAATAGGATGGATTTGAGTAATGTCAACTTGTGTAGTTTAATCCCCACATGTTTTTTGTTTTGTTTTATTTTTTGCACATTTTTACAGCATAGCTTATTTTTTGCAATAATACACCTTTCAACAATAAACATGGGCAATTTGTTGAAAACAATAATAGTTTCTCCAGCAGTACTTACATGTTTGCTTGAAAACAGGGTAATAGCAACTGGGCCATTGGGAGCAGCATGGCTCATCCTGTATTCACTCCAGGAGCCTGCATGGGGTCGAGCTGGAGCAGAGACAGGCCTGGCTGCACTCAGCATGTAACCAATCCAGTGGTGCTACACAGAGCGCAAGGGTGGCTTTCATCCATCCATAAAGCACCGAGGCCACTGGACACTATTCACATCTACACACAGGCGCGCACCCATAAAACATACAGCATCTGAAAGCAGAAAGAAGCACCCAGCCAAGTCAACAATCGACCTGCCATGACTTCTCTAAGTCTAATACAACTTACAAGGCTGTACAAAACAGACACATATTTACATTGGTCAGCCCTGTGTTTTAGCACTTCATTTTCATGCCTTGTGGGCACTGATGTCTATTGTGCGTCGTGTGAGGCGGGTCTTCTCCAAGCTATTACATCTGCCAAGGAGGTAATGTTCTTGCCATTGGCTGGTTGATTGGCATACAATAAATTAAACTTGTATTGTATTGTTGGATTTAAATTATTCAGGAAATAATAATAATAATAATAATAATACAAAAAAAGCATTAGCAGAGGGGGTAATTTTTTAATTAAAAATAAAGAAACTAAAATCAGATCTGTTCAGCCAGTGCAATTTGAAAAGATTTGCTGGTTGCTGGACAATGTTTACCGAAGTCATCTGAATTACCATGAATGCACAACCTCTGCTTGTCAAAACTTACCCGTGAGTCTGGAATAACTAAAACCTTCGACTCTGAACTCCGAACCTTTCCTTTAAACTCTTGAACATGAAGTGCTGTTTTCTTTGCCTGAATGCTAAACCTAATCCAAACAAGGCAGTCTGTGCTATTGTAATAATCGCAATAAGTCGTCATCTTAAAGTTTGGTTAGAACTGTTGTGTTTATGTCCCCACTGCAGTGCAGTATAGCCTATGCTATAGGCTTGTATGCCTTGGCGGCACGGTAGCACAGTGGATTGCGCTCTCGCTTCACAGCAAGAGGGTCCCGGGTTTGATTCCCACCTGGATGGAGCCTTCCTTTGTGGAGTTTGCATGTTCTCTCTGTTTCTGCATAGGTTTCCCCTACCACTAAAAACATATACAATAGGCCAGGATGAAGGATGTGTGTGGATGCATGGAGGTTGTCAGAGGGACCGTTGGCACAGATGTGTGCAGTCGTGACAGCGCTTCTGTCAGTCTCCCCCAGGGGAAACTGAAGCTACTAACGTAGTTTACCACCACTGAGTGAGGAGTGAATGTAAAATGCTCTCATGTAAAGCGCTTTGTGACCATGTCTGTGAAAGGCGCTATATAAATAAAGTTCTTCTTCTATGCCTTCTGTACATTGAGTGGTTGACCCAGTGGTGGAAGCGTCTTTTTGTTCTGTGTGGCAGAGTGGTTAGCACAAGGTTTTGTGTTTGGCATATAGGGAAGTCTTTTTATTTAGTTTTTAGTTTGGGATTTTCGTTTCCTCACTGTCCACACACAGCATAATACATAAAAAACATTTTACTGACCTATATACACAAAGTCAAAGTGCTCGATTGTGTGTCATTAAAATGGATTCTCATTCAGTGTCCTATTGTGTTCCCACTTCTGTTGTATATTATTTATAATTTGGTTAAAAATAAAATGTGTAATTCTGTACTGTATGTAAATATGTATGTGAACATTATGAACAATGTGATGTTGTGTACCTCTGTGCGTCTCCTATTGAGAATGGAGGAGTTGTCGTTACAGCACAGAGCCCCTCCCCGCCAATTCCCTCCCTCGCCGCCATGATGGCAGCAGTCCGGCGGCAATACACGTCGTTTACGTGTGTTGTTAATGCGGTAGTAGTGGAGGTTCTTGCTATTCCGCACTGTTTTACCGCCTGGAAGTCACTGCTGCGTTAAAAACTGCTCCAATACCTCACACGATAGATATGGAAAACGTAGAAACAATGGGACACAGTTTTTTAGGTTACAGAAATGGACACAGCATCAAGGAGCGCAACTCTGACCTGTCAAAACATGTTGGAAACGTTTGTGTACATTGAACATCTCGTAACAATGTAGTGTTTACGAAACACGCACTTTATTACTTTGTCATTTTGGTCAAGAAGTGTCCGCTAAATGCAATATAAATACAACACACTAAAACGCATGTGAAGAAAGTTAGTTTTGCCAGTACAACGCTGTTTTCACCAGCTGGAGGCTTGTAGAGCCAAGTCCAGGACCCAGTCACAGCAGAGAGTCTCGTAACTTTCCAAAGACTTGTGGCTTTTAAACTCCTGCATCGTGTAGTAACTTACACCAAATACAAGGTAGTTTACTATGTCCATGTATGTGCACGGAGGTAAATGGTCCAGGTCTCTGTGCCATTCCGCTGCAGGGAGCTCGTATGGGTCGATGTCTTGGATGTCCGCAAGCTTCTCCAAATACCGCTGTCTGTCGCTTGTTCCTGTAAGGTCCCTTTTCTTTCGCCTTATCTCTTTGCATTCCTTTACTTTCTTCCTTTTCGTTGTCGTATTCGTAGATCCGTCTCTGTCTCGTAAATGCGCAAAATTTAAAGTGCTCTGGAATATGAAGAATGTGTGAAATTCTGGGGGTGTGCCCTCAATCGGCTACCAACATGGCCGACAGGCTCAGAGCCCCCCCCCCCCCCCCCCCCCCCAAATCACCCCAACTCGGCACGTGACTCCTCATTCTAAATAGGGATCACAACCCCCTTGTTGAAGATGCCTGCATCAGATACATGAATGCTTTGTAGTCTCTCGCATAGTTTCGTGAAACAGGGTCAGTAGTCCGGCTAACGTGACCCACTTTAGCCTTGAGTGTAATTAGTGCTTGTGTGCTAAAGTGTGAAGAGAGAGTGGGGTGTTATCTTTTCACACACCTTTGGTTTGCTGTGACCGTCACTTAAACTCTGCCCATTTGTCTCATTTGGTCTCACAGCCAAAGGTGTGTTGTTGTTGTTGTGTTTTTTTTTTGTTTTTTTCGTTTTGTGGCCACTGAAATTTGGATGGTAAGAGCAAGGCCCATGCTTTAGTTTATCACTGTGGGGGGCATGTTATTTTATTTGCTGGGCAGGAACTCAGGCCTGCAGTTAAAGCTCTTTGGCGTGTCCATCATCATCTACTTTGCCCACAGCAGGGAGCACAGTGGGGATAATTCAGAGAGAATCCCCCTGAATGACCATAAGACCCTCTAGGCGGCCATTACAGCCTATGTGATCCCTCTCCACAGCTGCACCTGGTCTAAGCCCGGATTTACACACTCAAAGAGACGGATAAAAGCAGAGTGGACCAAAGCAGCTAAATGGGATGTGTGGACTTTAGATTGAGGTCTTGATCTGGTCTGGTCTGGAATCTTATTTATATGGCGCTTATTTTTACACATCACACAAGTCACCCAAAGCACTTCCCACAGAGGTACTTTTTTCTATTCATTCACTCCACATACAGTAGTTGTAAGCTATGTAGCTACGGCTGCCCTTTAGGGTAAAACATACAAATAAACAGACAGTTAGACAGTTACTTGTCTAATGTGCATATTCAAGTGGTCCTCTCCCATTGAATCGAATCCAACCACTTTGACCTTTGAACCTGGCCTGTCAGAGATTCTCTGGATAAATGCTATTCTCCACGTTTCAGTTATAAGTGCTTAAACAGACTGGACATCCTGGATGAATCTGCAGTAGATTAGCAAGAGCAAAGCGTGCATTTCATGTTGTGAGCTTTACCAGCGTCACACTCTGGCGACCCCATCCCATTTGCCCTCGGCGCTAACCTTGCATCCCGATAATATTTCTGGGATCCAGCGCCCTTGTCCCGGGTCGGCCTTCTCCTCCCCCCCCTCCTCTTTTTTTGAATTAAGAGTGTGCACAAAACCATATCCAATTTTGTTCCTTAATTAGGCCTCCGCATAGGGAGAGGGATCAAGGCGAAACGGTTGGAAGACTTTAGAGATGGATGGAACGGGATGTACATTTTTTCTTAGGTTTGCGCTAATTAGGCATAATTTCATACCGAGGTCACATCCCTCGTGCATCACAGCATTGTTAGTTACAGATTAATCCTCATATATTCAATCACTGTCTCTGCTTGTACCCGCTTCACACGCAATTCAATCAATTATTATGTATCAGTTCTGCAACATTTTTTGACACTCTAATAACCCTTCAATAAAAGTGTAATTAAGGCAATTCAGCATTGTGATAATTGTCAATTACGCAGATCAGGCATTACATTATTGTCGCAGAAAGGTGAACCGAATAATTATGTCTTCCTCGTTGCATTTGTAAGTGGGTGCAATAGGCAGACAGTGAACAGTTGTTGGTATGTTAGAAACAAGAAAACTCCTTTTTGAGTTAAAGTGAGAGTAAGATTTCCGAATGTATCACGCTGTGTTGCATGGGGGCGCATAACGCAAGGAATTGCTGCAAATAGCAAAAGATGCAGTTTTTTTAGACCCCTTTGAAAACAAGGATAATATTTCTGTCTCTGAGTTTTATAAAACCAGATTACCCTGTAGTTATACCTGTTCACAAATGTTCTGCATGTCATTCTCGCATTTTGCTCAGCAGATTGTATTTCATTTGTTTTTTCATTTTCATTTGTTTTCTCAAATGTTGGTGGTGTTTCTATGTGTTTAAAACGTAACTTGCAAAGCTTCACAGAAAAGTTGCAATTATATATTTCTCAATGTGCATTCCCAGCGCAGTATGCGTTATGTCTTATGTCATATTTGTTATTGACCTGTTCTGTATGTCTTCCGAATCATCTTTGCCAAATGTCTTTGAACCTACTTTTCAAGGAGACCTTTTAACTTCTCGATCCCCTTGGACTTAGCTAAACAAACAGTCTAATTAAGAGCAGCCTTGTGCAATAGCTAAGCCTGTTTTTTTCTGTTAATAAGCTGAACAGCCCCTCCCCTTACGGGGTCACAGAAGCCCGGGCAACAGATTGCCCATTAAACCAAATGGCTAATGGCTTTTTCGGCACCCGCAACAAGGCAAACATCCTCTCACATTGGAGAGCGTGGTTATGTCTGTCCACTAGAAGCAATTATCACTGCAGCCAGCGGTCTTAGACGTGCTCCAGAGATTTAAATGTTGCTCAAACTTCCAGAGCACATCACAAAGCATGTTTCTTCTTCAAAAATCTATTTCAGGTTCAGTTCAGGTGTTTCTGTTTTCCCGCTCTGAGCAACTTCCACTTCACGCCTTTCTCCATTGATTTTTTTAGAACAAAGTATAACATAATATTAGAAGGGCATTTTGAACATACCTTTATTTTGATTCAGAATTTGTATCAATACAAGAGTTTATTCAACATTTTTACAATTAACTTTTACTTTAAAAAACTATTTATATACAAAACACATTCTTCTTTCACCCCCACGTGATACTGTCCTCAAAGTGTGACCTCCTACGGCTCTCACTGTTCTGCACCTCGGAGACCTCGATTTCACGGTGTCAGTAGGAAGCCGAGTCACAGTCCGAAAAACAGGACGGCTGTTCAAATAGAAGTGTAACTACTTAAAGCTAGCATGCTTTCCTTTCTGGGATATTTGACTAAGTCGTCCTGTGTTGGAATATAGAGGAATAGAGGAATATTGTACTTGTAATTCCACCCTCGAGTATCTATAAGTGAAGCCTCTGAAATGTCTGATGTAACTGACAGTCTTACCTTTGTCTGGCCTCATTCAAAAATGTGCAGTGAAGGGAAACATTAAAAGAGGCAGATCCAAGGCTGAAGGATTTAACAGATGAGATCATGATGGAATTGTAAGGCACAGTACAATGTTTCAGGGATGATCAGTTTGGCTATGCTCTACAAAGACAAGTATGTACGTACTCTAGCTTAGTTTTTGTTTTTAGGGCCTTGTTTGTTTTTGTGTTTCTCAAACAGAATGCAAAAGAATGGGGCAGCTGGGAGTAACATGACGTTGTCAAACGGGTATACTTTGTGCCAGAGCAAATCATTATCCCGGTGATTTTTCTTAGCGCGACACAAAGTTTGCAGTCCAATTGCACTTCATGTAATTACATTTCCTGGCCCTCAGACACAAATGGGAGCAAATTTGATTTGGGTTTATGTCACGACAACAGCTACAGGCTGCAGTGAGAGTGGCATTTTAACCTAAATGTACCACAACCTCATCTTTTTCTTACGTTTAATATTTCATTCTGACTGAGTTGGGTCAAACCATCAGATACATCGGCATGCTTGTTTTACTTTGATGGAATGTAACCTTAATGTACTTAATACTGTCTAATTATGACATTTTAGATTTTAGATTTGAGAGACTTTAATTTTTTTTTAAAGGTCACTATAAATGTGTTTTTTTAAATTCAGTAATAAGGGGCTTTTAGCTCCTCTATGGAAGATGTTGATTATCTTTTGTGCCAAAAGTCTTGCTGTAGTTCACTTCCAGTTTCTCTCTTGTTGAGAATTTACCACACTTGGGATTGAGAATACCCAGGATCCTGCAGATGTTTGTCACAACCTCTGTAATGTCAACCCTGACAGCTACTTTGATGCTATTTTTTCAATGTATGACTTACATTTGTTCTGTTGTGACATATGTGTTGTGAGTGAAAGCAAGAGGAAAGTGTTGTCGTTGAGGCAGATGAGGTTGGTGGGCTGTCGCTCAGCGTTAGCCGGGGGTGGACTGGAGCTACACTCACCCCTCACACACCGGGTCAGTGGTCCCGCAGCTGGAGCTGGGGCTTGGCAGCTAACAACATTCACAGACACTGACTTTTGATACAGATTCACGGGCTACATGTGTGTGCAACTACATGCGCTGCCTATGTCTGTTTCAGAAATGATATTTCAGTGAATTGTATTCAATGATTATTGCTGATATATCATACATTTGTTTAATTGGGGCATAACATTTTTTGTTGTATTTATTTTGATAGCTGTAACGTACAGCTACTCTGAAAGTACAATTTATGAAGAAAAACATTGAGAGACTTTCTAAGATTATTGCAGTTTGTAAGACGTGAGGACAGTTCACAAACAACCACTGCCAATAGTTTCAATAGAAAAGTATACAAACTGAATATTGACTGAATATTTCAATTAAGCAGAAACTAGAACTTACTGCAATTTGATGGACCTTTACACTTGACCTCTGTATTTGACTGTGTCATATAAGACAGCACAGTGAAGTAAACTGAATGTGAAAGTGACAGCCCACAGGATCAGCTCAAATGTGGATGATCCGCCTCAAGCCGTCTCTACTTCATTGTGTCCAAATATCTGCCACCAACAGGAGTTCAAAATCAAGATATTTGATATTTTGATGTTTAAAAACATGATAAAAGTGGGTAAATAATTTAATCTGATACTGTGTGAGGGAAAAGAGCAAAGTAAGTTATCCAACAAGGCTGGATTGATTGAACAGGAAAACAGAGACTGAGGGTGATTTTACCAATAGACTTATGTAATATGTGTTTTTTAATTAACTTAAACATACAAATGGGTTACTAATGATTCTAGCTTTTTGTTCTAACCTTATAACAACTTACTGTTCGTTATCAAAAATGAGGAAACATTTACATTGGTAAAATAACAACGAAAGATGAAGTAGTGCCGCTGCTCTTTACGAATCAATTGTGGCCGGAGTCGATGTGTGTCTAATGGAAATACAGTGCCTCTCGAAGGACTAATACAACTTGAACCTTTGCACATTTTGTCATAACAACATAAAGATTTTTTACTGAAAATTCACACACAAGTAACAAACAACTGTGAAGTGAAAGCAAAATCATACATGATTCTGTTATTTTTCAAAAAATAGAAAAGTGAAATGTGGGACATGCACAAGTATTCATACAGCATTTTTCTGAGTGCATTAAATTGCCTTTATAACATTCCTAATGACTGCAGAATGTTCACACCTTGCCCTAACCATTAAATAGAGGCCCCCTGTGTGTAATCTACTCTCAGTATAATTCCAGCTGTTCTGTGAGGGCCTCAGAGCTATGGTCAGAGTGTATTGGTCACTAAGCAACATCATGAAGGCCAAGGAGCACACCAGAGAGGTCAGGGATAAAGCTGTGGATTTTAACATCTCACGGAGCACTGTTCAATCATTCGGAAATGGAAAGACTATAGCACCACTGCGAACTTACCAAGACACGGCCGTCCACCTAAACTAACAGACCGAACAAGGAGAGCACTGGTCAGAAATGCAACCAAGTGCCCCAAGATAACTCTGGAGGAGCTGCGACGTACTGCCGCTGAGCCGGGGGAATCTGTACATGGGACAACTATAAGTCGTACTCTACACAAATCTGGCCTTCATGGATGAGTGGCAAGAAGAAAGCCATTATTGAAAGGAGGCCATAAGAAATCCCGTTTGAAGTTTGCTAGAAGTCATATGGAGGACACAGCTACCATGTGGAAGAAGGTGCTTTGGTCAGATGAGACAAAAATTTAACTTTTTGACCCAAATGCAAAACGTCATGTGTGGCACAAACCTAACACTGCTCATCGTCCTGAGTGCACCATCCCCAGTGTCAAATATGGTGGGGGGAGCATCATGCTATGGGGCTGCTTTTCCTCAGCGGGGACTGGGAAGATTGTAAGAATAGTTGGGAAGATGGATGGAGCCAAATACAGGGAAATTTTGGAGGAAAACCTGCTGGAGTCAGCAAGAGAATTGAGGCTGGGGCGGAGATTCACCTTCCAGCAGGACAATGACCCTAACCACAAAGCTAAATCTACAATGGAATGGTTTAAAAACAAACATATTAATGTGTTAGAATGGCCCAGTCAAAGTCCTGACCTAAATCCTATTGAAAATCTGTAGAAAGACCTGAAAACTGCTGTTCACAAACGCTCTCCTTCTAATTTGACAGAGCTTGAGTTGTTTTGTAAAGAGGAATGGGCTAAAATGTCAGTCTCTAGATGTGCAAACCTTGTAGTCATACCCCAGAAGACTTGCTGCTGTTATTGCAGCAAAAGGGGGTTCCACAAAGTATTAAGTCATGCTGTATGAATACTTGTGCACGTCCCACTTTTCGGTTTTCTATTTTTTTAAAAATAACAGAATCATGTATCATTTTGCTTTCACTCCACAATTGTCTGGTACTTGTGTGTGAACTTTCAGTAAAAAATTCAAAATAAAATCTTTATGTTTAGGGTTGTAAACATGACAAAATGTGCAAAAGTTCAAGGTTTTGAGAGGCACTATAGGTTATTCCTGAATGAAATAGACCAAAACATGAAGAAGTCCACATTTCTGTGGGATGTTGTGGCATGAACAAAAAGGTCCTTGTGGGAGTAGTATTCCCACATGTTTACACCTCAATTAGTAATTGCCGTGTCCATTTAGACTGTACTATCCGGACTAAAGAGTCAGGACAGGAGTTGAGCGTATAATAGAAACCCCTACACTAGAGAAACCTTTTTTTTTTCCATCAGCAATAGGACAGATGAGACAGAGTGGAGAGGAAAGAGGATGGAGAGGCCCCAGGTGTATGTTATAATTTGACCCGCTGTTGGATTGAGAAATAAGGGATAGCGTTTCATCATAGCTCATAAACATATTAACTAAACTCTGGATGTTTTACTCGTAACAATATGTCCTCTTGGGTTCTATAAGTTAATACCATTAATTGTATGATTGTGGTTGGGATGCATGTATAAGCAGAATATGAGTAAATGTATTTTGTTGTAAGAGACAATATCAACAAGGGTTCGAGTGAGTTTGACAAAGGGCCAATTTGTGATGGGTAGACAAATTGATGTATTATTATTGAGTATTGTTAAAACTGCTTTTAAGTTGAGTTCTATCTTGTCAAAATACTGAAATAATGCTTGTTGTGCATCATTGTATTGGATTATGGAGTTAACCGAAAGACACTCAACAGAAAGGTATCGGAAATATGTTTTTTCTCTTGCCCCAGTGCTCATCTCCTTTCTCCTCTCACCTGTTTCAGAAGTTTTGCACATCCATAATCTCACCTCTTGCCCGGGCCTTCATAACTCTCTTTTCTCAGTTCACAGTCACACTAAGGCAAGATTCAACACAATATTTCGGATCACAATGTATGCTCAAGAAATTAATTATCTATACACTATTGTGAAATGCCTTAGTTTTACGTAGAATTTTTCGATGCACTGCAGTTTTTGCTACATCCAGAACTGCTGTTGAATCTTCATGGAGTTGGCATTTGTTAAAGGTGTCCGCAAAGGGAAAGACAGTATGTTTAATGTGTAACAGACTGGACCATTATTTTACTATAATTCAGACAGATAGGCACATATAGACATTTTGTGGTTATGCTTTACTATTCCAAACCACATTTATGTCTGTCATAGTCATTATCCTTCCTGCTGCTTTTTCCTAATCACTAATGCTGCTTACAAATCCGCAGTCCATTTTCCAGATTGGAAAATTCATATTCACTGACACATTTCCCTTGTCCGTCTGTTTACCTCTTTAGTGGTATTAACTTTATTATCCCCCCACTGCTTCTCCCTTTTATAGGCTTATTTCTGCCTTCTTTCTCACACCCTCATCCTGTTTTCTGTTCCGGATATACAACTCTCAGCAATACTTATAAGGCATCCCCGCAATTTATGTTTGTAAATGCTTATGGGCCATTCACATTTACAAACATGTTAATTATGAACTAATGCAAATCTGATCATGAGTTGATTAGAATGAGCTCATTATAATGAATTCATTGTTCAATATTAATCAAGTCCAATATTATTTCATGATTGACTTGTGTTTGTAAATGCCTTATTGTTAAGTATTACCAAGTGTTATCTCAATGGCCCTCATTTATCGAACTTGCGTACGGTGAAATCAGAGCGTATGTGGGGTGTACGAAATGCTTATGGTGTTTTTATATTTATGTTTTGTTTTTAACAAAAGACCGCTGCATGCGCAAACTTTGTGTGGATTCCCCGCCACTGCCGTGTACCGGGACACCGGGCCTCACCTGGGTCTGCGCGAGGTCATGCTCCGTGTTCTGGTTGGTTTGAACGCCGAGTCCGTGGACCGTATTCCGTGCTCGCGAGTGGATTGGCTATAAGGTTATTGTGGGTTCTTCCTCATGCGCAACATTTGTTAAAACTATTCATCATTTCCTGGTTGGAGAAATTTTCTTTTTTGCCACGTTTTGTGCGTGGGTGGAACGAGGAAAATAAAACCCAAAATGCAGGACTGCAACAAAACTGGTGATGTTTAATGAATGACGAAAACCAAAATAAAATCCAGAGATGACAAAAAAACTAAAACAAACCGGGGCTGACATAGACAATGACACGACCAAGGACAAGGGGAACACAGGGGTATAAATACATGAGGAAACTGAACAGGTGAGACACATCAGGGCGGGGCAGGAAATCAACACAAGGGAAGTAAAGCAAAATCACACAGACCAAAAAGACATGTCAAAATAAAACACCAAGAACAGATAAACACAAAGCAAACCAAAGCCGAATCGTGACATGAATATTTTGGGGCGTTTCATTCAAATGACGCTAGGATTTCTCCGTGGCATTTACCATCAGCTGCTCTTGCGTACGATAAGATCTGAGCGGAAAGCACAGGTTCATAAATGTCACGCGCCCTCTGGCGTATATCGCAAATACACCTACGCATAAAAAAATTTTTACGCAATGTTGATAAATGAGGGCCAATCTGTTCATTTTTCACTTGACTGTCTCTGGACCTCTTGGTGCTGAATAACCTTTTTGTTTATGCCATGTTTGTCCCAGGCTGTAAGCGTTATTTGCAGCACGCCACATTGGTCAGACAGTTATTCTCTATCAACCATGTCTGTAAATGTGTCATGTGTGTTAGCGGGAGCTTAAGGACACTCAATAATGTATCGGGCGGCTTAGAGAGCCGAACTCCACAGTGCCCAGTGCAGCTAATTGATTTATGCGCCACATGTGACAATTGCAATGAACTGCAGCTCGATACTGTCACTGTAGGTTTTGTATCGGGGTGCATAGCCGCTTATCCTTGTTGTAAGCAATATTTTCAACTGAGTGTAGTTCTTGCCATGTTTTAATAGCATTATGACCGAATGTCTTATCTAATATTCCAATTCTTTTGAACTGTGACAGTATTTAAAACTTGCAGGTGAGGGCAAATCTGTCATAGTGGTTAATCTACAGAGAGCTTTTAGAGCCTTTCACAGACATGGTCACAAAGCACTTTACATGAGACTTATTTTACATTAAATCACTCCACACTCGATGGTGGTAAGCTACAGTAGCTTCAGTTTCCCCTGGGGGAGACTGACGGAAGCGCTGTAACGACTCCACACATCTGCGCCAAGTGACCGCCAACCATGCATTCACACACACACGTCAGTCATCCTGGCCTATTATACATGTTTTTAGTGGTAGGGGAAACCGGAGTACCCAGAGGAAACCTATGCAGACACGGGGAGAACATGCAAACTCCACACAGAAAGGCCCCGTCCAGGTGGGACTCAAAACTGGGACCTTCTTGCTGTGAAGCGAGAGCACTAACCGCTGCGCTACCCTGCAGGGTCTCCTTTTATTAAACCACAAAGTCCTTTACACAATGGGAAAGAGTTTACATAAAACATGTTCTAGTGTTGCAATGATTCATTATACATATACACATTAGTTACCTACAAATTATGTGTATGGACATGTGACTATTGATGTAAATTGTTCAACCCAAGTTTACATATGTAAGTTCATACTGGAGTGACCAAACTTTGGTTTGTTTTCTCAGGAATGAGGACGGATTGTCGTAAGAAAAATTATAATGGAGGGAATGTTTGTGATTACTGAATTCACTGTAGACTTCATTAGTGGACCATCTGGCACATCGTGTCTATTTCTAAAGGAACAGCGTAAAGCATCTGCAAAAGGATTCAAATGGTTTTATTTGATATTTTCTTGATGATTTGATGGTTTTTGTCTTTGGTTTTGTCATAGTGACAAAGATCTAAGTCGGGACCATTTCCAGTTTTTGGTATTTTGCAGCCAAATCTCTGTTAATTCAGTCAGAGAGAACATTTTGCTACTCGAGGGAGCTGCTCTTGTAAACAAACACTAAATATTTAAAAGGACTCGTTTGAGATTGAGACAAACACGACTCGCTGCTGTCTACGTTCAGCATAAAGATGCATACTCTTTAGGGCATGTGACACATTTTACCAGTATTTAACATATTTAAATACTATGGTTGATCCAGGCCATTGAAACCCAGCAAAATATGTTCTCCTCTTAGTGGAATTAGGATGCAAAAATATGTTTAAAGAGGTTTGTAGCTGTTGGAAAGGAAATGCATGTCTCTGTCAACCTGTATCCTGCCTAAGGCCCATAGACAATGCTTATTCCAAATCTCCTGAATTTGACCTTTACCAAACGAAATAATCCGTCAACCTAAGCGTTAACAATTGTGCCCTAACCTACTGGTGGAATTCTGCTGCTAAATGTGGTATTGCAATTTGGCCCAAGCTCTGCTCTCCTGACCTTTTAATCTAATGTTGCTGTTTTGTGATCTTGCCAGTCGGTATATTTATGAATCTGCCGAAGAGACTGTAAGCATTTGCCTTCTCCTATAGATTATGTATACAATATGTTCTCGGGTGCGGGGCAGGGGCTTTTGTTCAGGGGTGCTGGGTTTTACTCCTTTGTCTTCAATGCTGCAACAAAGGGTACAGTAAAACTATAACATTTTTTTTTTACATCTAAAATTGCCATACCACTTTCCAATCTCCTCCTTTTGTGACACTGCCTCTAGTGAAGCGTTCATCGACTGAGCCCTCCAGCGGGATTTATTTGTGACAAGTGCAGTATAGCGTAAACTGTTTTTTAATTTTTTGTATCCTTTTCCTTTTTGTGATGCATAAAGGTATACATATGAATGCATTTCCTCTGATTGGCCAAGTTGTCTTCACTCCGGCATTGGTTCCATCATGCTTTACCGAGGTCATAGCCATGCCTGACCCCTGTACTGCAGCTCCTCTTTCTGTTTGAGAGACGCTACAGGGAGACACTCTTGAGGAGAAGTGGTTATGACAAGAGTTGGCCCGGGGTGAGGGACATAGCTGCACTGTATCCGAGTGTGTGTTTTATCTAAAGTGAAGTGTAATTGTATGTTTTCTGACGCAGTGGTGGATAATCGAGAGCAAACTGCAGCCTGTGGGAAAGAGGTTACTGTGTCCACTGTCACAGTACAGTGTGAAGAAACATGATCTGAACTGTACTGTTTTGGATTTTTGGTAACATACCAGGGAATTAACGACTACTGATTTTTTTAAGGTTGACTTATTTGTCAAAACAGTAAAAAAGTGAATTTGAAGCTTCTTTTTTTTTTTGTTAAACATACTTATTCCCATTTCTTAGGGTTTTAACTACATTTTTTGGCAATGCTCAGTGTTTACCTTGCCCCTCCAGAAACATCTCCCCTGTCTCCTCCTCGGTTTGTCTCGTTCTCCTCCTGGACTCATGTGTATCCCTTGTACTGTTTGGTTCATCCTTGTTGTATATCCAAGATCTGAAGTAAAGATCGTAGTTGAGAGAAGAGTTAAAAGCCGTGCCGCGCGATGGGCTGTGGTGGCACGGTGACGGTGGAGAGACAGTCCCGGCTTTAGCTCGCTCATATCGGCTAAATATGTCTAGAAGAGACATGAATAGAACTGTATGTGGAGTACTACAAGTTAATGGCAATCGGCGAAAACAACTAGCAGCGAGTTGCCGGTGTAAGGGGTTACGCCTTGACATTTATGTTAAAACTAGGCAGGGAGGGAGGGAGAGACAGAGAGATTAACTCACGTCTAGTCGACTCGTCTAAAATGATGTAGACTAGTGCCTTAGTAGTAATTGCCCTATAAATGCCCTATAACATATATAAGGCAGCACAATAATATATCACAGAATTTCAATTATTGCAATATTAGCTGATGCAAGGAAAAAAGAGGGGTGAGCCACTTTTACTTACTTTTTACTTAACGACTAGAATTTGACCTTTGCTAAAAACTAAATAATCAGCATTGACAATCCTGCTCTAACCTTTATGGCGGCGACTGGTGGATTTCCACTGCTAAATGTATTATTGCCATTTGGCCAAAGCTAAGCTCTGCCTGCTTGACCTTTTAATCTAATTTTGCTTTTTGGAGATTTTGCCAGTTAGTACATTTACAAATCTGCCGAAGAGACTGTAAGCATTTGTCATCTTGTTACCTCACATGGATTATAAAAATGTTAATAAAAAGCCCAAAATAACAAAGACATAATTACATTAACATACATGTTAAGTTAACATATATCAAAGGTCTTCCTCAAGTGCCCTGACAAAGACTCCTTTTGAGTTGAAACAAGTTGGTGTAAACAAAGGTTGACCTACCGGTGTGGCTCAATCCTTTTGTATTTTTCAGTTAGCCGGCAAGGCAAGTTTATTTGTAGAGCACAAATCATACACAAGGCAATTCAAAGTGCTTCACAGTTACATAAAATTACACACACAAAAATCAATAAGGCAAGAGTGCAGATAAAATAATTTTCAGCCTGGATTTGAACATTGCAAAAAGAAATTTCCGCACCTCTTGAGAGATTGTGCACTGCCGCTTTCACCAATCTTGATCTTGTCCTAAATACTGTGAAAACAAGAGCACTTTGATTCACAGTAAGTTCAATAAAATAGACACAGAATGTCAATTGTAAATCAGTCTGTAATAAAACATCTTCACAAGAACAGAACTGTATTCGGACTAAAGGAAAAATCACGATTGTGTATTTTTATCTGTAAGCCACCTCGTTTAGCGACCCGCCCGCTTTCTTTCGGCTGATTTTTTTCCACTTTCACACAACAGCAATCCCAGTGTTTGCAGCACAAACAGCAAATATATTTTTGGCCTTAAAGACGGACATGGGATAATTATAGCAAACGTCCACCTGATCCTCATTGTGCTCACAGAGCCCTCAGCCTCTTTCCCTCCACTTGAATGCACTCCCACTCTCCAGCTACACTCACATCCTCTGTCCCAAATCAGAGCAGACAGCCTGATGCACAAGTGTAGATAAAGAGTCCTTGCCGTGGCAGGTCAAAAGTAGACTATACGTGGATTTGGTCAACTTAATCCAAGCTCCTTTATCATCTCAAGGTGGAGTGAGAAAGAGCATATTTCTAAATTGTATTAGGTGGGGATTAGAGTTGTGTTTAATTGTTTTTGCCATTCTGTCCAGCCCGATATATTTATAATTTACTTCCTCTCCTATAGTGGTAATAATGTAAGGGAAGTAAACTTCACTCCGAGAGGTTTTTGCAGCCATGTCAGAGTGGATAATAGACTGCTCTGCATCCCTGGAAAAAAAAATCCTGGGGTCCTTCCTGAGTTTTGTATCTTTATTTTTAATGCTGCACTCCTACCAGATCCGAGCCTCTACCCCCCACGCGCTCTCTCAAAATGGAGTAATTTCATGGCTCATTCCTGGGGTTAGCGCTGCCTCTGGTGGAGTGGAAGTCTCCCAAATGGCCCCATGCTTCACGCGAGGTTCAACAAGTCTGGATCACTGCCATGTATAAAGGTAGTTGGCAGCACATGCTTGGCCAAAGCCATATTTAGGACTTAAGGTTTAATATGGATCAAATCACCGCGCTATGAAGTGCAGCGCTCAAAGATTACAGCGAACCAGGGTGACAGTGGCTTTTTCCTTTCCTCTCATATACTGTATAAAACTTGAACTGAAACTAGATATTTGATCTTCCAGTGAACTGTGAAAAAGAGGACTGTGCCGGAACTGGAGTGTGTCGCCTGCGCTCTGATGTCTAAAAAGAGGAGGCAGGATGCCTGCATTTCCAAAGAACACACAAATACTCAAGAGTTTAAGCTAAGGTCACAGAAACATATCAAAAGAAAAAAAGTACCAAAAAGAAACCAAAAGAGTTGAACAAATATAGCTGAAAGAGTGGTTGACCTAGTTGTTTTACTAGTGATAATAACGTTTCACTGCAAGCAGTAATAATAAGAGCTTTATTAATAATGCTCAAACATCCAGGCAGACAAACATTATCTGTTTGTCAAGATTTTCAATTAAGGTTCTTGAGTCATCTTCAGTACTCAGTAGTTGAAGTCTCAAACGTTTCGCCTCTCATCCAAAAGGCTTTGTCATCGAACTAAGGTTCAGCTCAGCCCGCAGCTTAGATAAAGACCACAGGGAGGAGTTGGGCTTGGCAAGCCGTAGACCAGTGGTCACCAATCAGTAGACTTTTTCTCTTATAGATATTAATTGGACAGCTTTAAGGTAGTTAATTTCCATTAATGCTAGTGATAGTACTAGTACTTTAACACTAATGCTATGTTAAGCACCAATATTATTCTGAAAGAAAAATATATAAATATATGTAAGGGATAATGTATAGAACGCTGGTCATTAGGGCGAACTGGACCCCGACGCGAAGTACCATTATTGGGTACTTATTTTCCTGATAATGATCAGCGTTCTATACATTATCCCGCTTATTATACGGCTATTTGCCAACTGAACACACACAATAATCTTCATACACTTTTATGAAGGTCGAAAGGTTTATTTAATGATTTCTGCGGCGAATAGTTTTCAAAAGTTTGCGCGTTTCTTTGCAATGTTTGTTGTGATAAACATGAACAAACTAGTGATAACGCTAACACAGGGTAACCTAAGCTAGAATGTGAGAGATGGAACGGGGACCCTGGAGGAGCAGTGGCCAGCTGCTGGATGGATGGCCAACAGGAGCCCGGCGGAGGAGGAAGCAAGAGACCGGAGCGTGCACGTGGCCCGGCTTTTATCAGGTGGAGGTGACAGGTAGGGCCGCAGCACAGACCGGAGGGAAGGAGGAGAACAGGAGGCCAAAACCTGGGCAGAGGGAGGAGAAACCACAGGGCAATAAAACACAGAACACAGGCCAGGGCCGTGATAATAATTCATTAAAATATTAATATTCTATGCTGTCAATCGTTGCCTTTCCTTTCAGAATCAGTTGATCTTTAAGTGAAAAAGGGTGCTAAGTGACCACTGCCACACCCCTGAAGAAGCAGTAACTGTTGTAATAATACTGGCAAGTATAGTAGCTATAATATTTGTAGTTTGGAGTGTTGTTAGCTGAACTCACACACACACTCCCATATCATTAAAGCCAAGGTTATTAGAGAAGTTTAACAAAAAAGCAGACACAGCAAAAATCCACATCCTCTAATTTAGATGTTCCCTTCTGGAGACAAATGAGCAATGTCCAGTGACGCCATGTTAATGTACTGTAGGATTTGGACTGGAACAACCTTCCAGGGTGCTGGACCTGACGTTTTAATTATCTTTTCAAAGGGAAAACCCCTGAGACCAGCCCCTCCCTCCAAACACACACGGGTAGCTGCGCAACGAAGAGGAGGTGATCTGTCGCTACTCTTCACTTCACTCTTATTGACCCGACACATTTCTCATTCCTTTACCAAGCTGAAGGAATAGTTTTAGGACTCTTACTCTTAATAACCTTTTGGTAACACTTCATAAGTGACTAAGAATGTGTGTAAACCATTGGTAAATACTTCATTCACAATTTATAAAACGTTTTTCAAAGCATTTCTATTTTATTTCCGCTTGTAACCTACCTCGGTCTCAGAGCAGAGCTTGAACTGACCACTTAACACCAGTTAGTGACACAATTTGACATATGATACGGGCAATTCAAATGGCAAGGAGCTCCATTACGACACACAGTACTGAAACTCTAGGCTTCTCATAAATTCCAGAATATGCAGATTTAATGAACAGAAGCTGAGCCATGCACTCGGATGTAAGATTAAGAGAGATTTCAGGGGGAAGTTAGGGATAGTTAATGCCTTTTGGCTCACATTGAATTCCTGCTTGTGTCTGCAGCCAAGAGGTGAAACGGTGCAAGTCTATTACGGCGTGCCGAACAAGCGCTTTGCCTTTTTACAACAGCTGTGTGTTGCAAGGTGTGAAGAGATGGTGAGATGATTGAAACTAAAGAGGAATTGGCCATAAAAGCCAAGTGTTAGCAGGTATATAAATGGTACGAGGCTCATGAAGTCAAGCGATGTAATGGTCTTTTAATGTCAACCAGATTTCATCAGTACTTGTACATTTACTTTAGAGTTTGGGTTATGGGGTAAACGTCTTACACCAATGTCTAGACTGAGCAGAAGGAAATGTGTGCCGCTCTCTTATTACATGTTCCTTTTTTATTTATTTGTTTCTTTTTACTCTCTTCTTACATGTATAGCTACAGGTGAAACTTAGAATATCGTTTAAAAAGTGCATTCATTTCTGTTATTCAACTTAAACTGTGAAACTAATATTTGATAGACTTATTACATGCAAAGTGAGATATGTATAGCCTTTATTTGTTAAAATCTCATCAAATTACAATATTTGGAAAATGGACTGTAGACCATAATCATCAAAATTCGAATAAAGGCTTGACATAGGTCACTTTGCATGTAATGATTGCATGCCTATATCATAAATTAGTTTCACATTTTAAGTTGAAATACAGAAATAAATGAACTTTTGAACGATATTCTAATTTTCCGAGTTTCACCTACTCCAAGTACGATACTGCATGAAATCATCAGGAGATTATTTGACTTATTTGTTAATACTTTACACCATTGCATTTGTCATTAACGTATATATTATTAAATCTGTACACTTATACACAACCAAATCACAATTTTTACTATTAACAAAACAATCAAATACAATATCCAGCTAAAACAGAAACACAGAATGAAACACAGACTACTTGAGCTCCAAACTATTTAAACGGCTCTTCAGTGGTGCTTATTACTTGGACAGTGGCATGTCTTGAGACAGACTAACAAAGTAACATGTCTCCTTGTTGCCATGTTCGTATGGGTCATTGGCAGGCTGTCTTCCTCCCATCATGACAGTCTTTGCTATGACCAAAGACCCAGAGTTTTTTTTCCGGCTCCAGGAGAGCATTCACTGTACGCCATGTAAACATTCTGTCTGTCAGCTCTTTCCTTTCCTCGTGCTTTCTCGAGTCCTGCTGTGTTCAGATTGGCAGGTCTTTAGAGTTTGAGCAGCATTTTAGCTTCCCACGATGCTTCCTCCTGTCTCCGTCTCCACCCTCCCCCTCTGCTCCAACTGGCAGTAATTACAATGAGCCTGAGCTCCGTTTGTCCACCACGACCTCAAAGACCTGACAGGCAACGGGAGCAGACGGCAGCCAAGGAGACAAGGAGACGGCAAGGAGAAAGGAAAGATGCTGCCGCTGCATAAGAATACACCAAGTGGATGGAAAACAGTCCAATAATGGAAAGGACAGACTTCAGTGGTTTTTGAAGGGCTTTATACTTGATCATTCACCCTCCAAAATTCTGCAAACTGTATTTAAAGCTATATTTGCAAACAGTTTGTATCTTAAATTTCAAAGTATTTCAGGGCACTAATCTTTCTCCTTAAATATATTCAAAAGGATAAACCCAGACACTTGACCAGAACAATGAAAACGAAGAGTATTTTCATACTTCTATTTGATATTATCTACAAATCCAACTAACTATAATGTTAAACCTCACTGTCATCAAAAGAGTGGCTTTCTCTGCGATGTTGGTAGAGCCTTTTCTGTAGCTGTTGCTGTTTTTGGGTGAGCGCTTTGTCATAAGGATGCACCATTTTTTTGCCTCATTGTGTTAACTGGTTTGAAATGGACTGGGATTCAATGTTCCTCTAAAGTTTTTCAGAAACACCGGCTACATAGGGCAGTGAGACCCCTTTCTTTCTTGGCTCTGTAGCTTTTCTGCCCTGTTCCTTAGTTCTTCTTGTCCTTTGAGCTTTGGTAAATAATCCTTTTGGATAGCCCCAGAACAAGAGGACACTGTGGACATGTTCTTCTTCTATTTAGGCAGTACTCTTGAAGACACAAAAATACCCTCTTTCTATGGGTTTTCCTGAGTGCTGACATGTAGTTTAGACCTCAACAAATACAGTATATTCTGAAATTCAGTTGCGTCATACATTGCCCCACATGCTTCTGGTTTCTTTGCTAATTTGAGGTTGCCATCCCAGAATACATCTTGTAGTTTGATGTAAAATTACACGGTATAGAAAAGATTAACATCCAGAACTTCAAATCTCACAATTCTTTTGTCGCTACTCCCCGAGGCAACAAGGGAGAGAAAGAACGACAATTAACAAGATGAAATATGGTATTACACAGTGAGTGTTCAGTCTTTTGAGATGAAACAGCTTTTGAAAATTTACATCACGGACTGCTCTGTTTTCAGGAGTTGCTAATGAAGCTGAGGTGCTGTAAGGTACAGTGTTCATTGAGTTATTGTTTGGAATGGTGTCTGCGTGCTCTGTGGGCTGTGATTGGGTTAACAATACAGTTTGTTCAAGAGCATCACTAAAGCATCACTATTTGTAATACATGACTATATCTGACACGGTGTAACATCTTCTCAAATGTCAAATAAGGCCGCGCTGTTGAAGCAGAACAAGAAGTGATAGTGTGATATGACACGGAACACCGGCTGTGAAGTAGAAAGCACACAAAGTAGGCATCTTATTTTTAGAAGAAAACATCACATTTGCACTCAATTTGAAGCTATACGTCTCAAGTTGATTGGCAAAATCTGTAAACTGACTGACATTGAAACTGTGATGGCCCCTGTGTGGGGATCTAAGGAGTGTGTGTCTGTGTGCGGGGACGTGACAAAAGAACACGGAGATCCCTTGAAAAGTCTCTGGGTAGTCACTACTGAAATCGAACCTCGAGTCAGGTTTGCTAGGTTGTCAACTATAGTCTCCAGTCTCTCAATATATGAGAGCAATATTTTCGTCACCAACTTAAGTTCCTTGGGCTGGGCGATCTAGTTGAAATAAAGAAATCTGTCGATGTATGTAAGACATGGCCTCATATTGAATGCCCAGTCATATTTGAAAGCCTTTGTCTGTCTTCCTATATGTCCAACATGATCTTAAGTGCTGTTATGCAACTGTCCTCTGACCCAGCCCTGATACATTTTAGCTCGAGTAGAATACCTGGTCCTGCAAGGGTGAACAGACAGAGACATGGAGAGAGTAGTGGTAGCAGCAAAGAACAAAAATCAAATATTCATGATACTGGATTTAAATAATCAAGGACTTACATCTGTGGAGGCACTTTTTCCAAATCGCTCCCTATCTTATTCAATGTGCACTTAGTCTAATTGTAGATTATAGCATCACCATCTGTTTCCAGCTGTGTTTGAATCAGAGTATAAAGTATGAAATCTGAAGATGTTTCAGAATTATTAAACATTCATTTTGTTGATTTTCGGAGCGTAATCATTGTGTAAAAACAAAAGAATACTTACCATTGTTTATCTTCTCTGCAGCGGCGTCCAGCTTCAGTTTTTGCCGAGCATCCCTGGAGCACACGGTGTCTGCGGAGGAGCTGAGTTACCAACTGCCACGCCGCAACGGAGGAAGTAACCTGACCTGGCATGATGGGCGTGGCCAGAAGATGGCGCACGCGCGTACCGTCAAATTGCTGCAACAGCCCGGAACAGAGGGCATCCAGGTAACTATGGAGCGCATTGCGATTGTCTTTTTGTTTTTAGAACAGGCTAGATATTTTGGAGATAATGTTGGATTTCAATAGCGCAGCAGTTAGAGCTCGTGCTTCACAGCTAGAAGGTCCCGGGTTCGATTCCCACCTGGACGGGGTATTTCTGTGTGGAGTTGGCATGTTCTTCCCTTGTCTGAGTAGGTTTCCTCCAGGTACTCCGGTTTCCCCTACCACTAAAAACATGTACAATAGGATGAATAGAGAGAATGTGTTTAAGAGTGCGCATCGGGGACAACGGATGAAAATTAGCCCAAGGCTACAATCTGGTGTGGCTTGTTTACATGCATGAGACCAGTGTATGTTCATTAACATGCACTGTCCCGACCAAAATAAACCAATAAAAAATTACCAGAGTATGGACAGTCTGCGAGAACATATGACCTTTAGGGTTAGGACTTTAGGTTAGGTTTAGAGTTAGGGTCTTATGTCTTATTATATTATGTACCTGCAAAGTACTAATACGCATTATTCCATTGTGTATCTAATCCATAGGTACAAGTTATTACACATTGTTACAAAGCACATTACATTGTACTAAATTTTGGCAAGTACAATGTATCAAGGGTAGTGTAAAATAAAGTGTTACCTTATCTTCTCTTGTATGTACAGGACGCTGGTCCCGTCTAGAGGAAAATTTAATTTATGCATTAGGGATTTAATGATATGTATACCCATGTAACAAGTGAAACATCCAATGTACTAGGAGTCCCTTTCTGCACAAAATGACTAGACTTTGTTAAACGTCTAGTCAAAAAATGTAGTGCTTTCCAATGTTGTCTTATCCACATGGTATTGACTTGATAGAAACCTTTAACCTCCTCTATGACATATTTCTGGAGGCAATTTGATGTTAACCATGCAAGGTAAAACACCTTGATGGAGCTCTTAACCAAATTTACCTCAAAGCATAACATTTGTGTCAGCCTTTGTCCTATTTGAGGTAAAACAGATCTTTGAAGTTATGTGAACATCAGGCAGTGAGCTGTCAGTCATGATGTCAGTTTACCCCCTCTAATTTGGTGTATCAGGATATCTGAAAATGCTCTATGCCAGTTTTAGGTTTGCCTCATGAGTAACACACTGGAGTGCAGTCATACTGGCATTGAGCAAAGCGGATTTCAGAGAAAGAGAGAAAAAATAAATCATCTTCCTTTGCAAAAGCTTGCATGTTCCACACTCCTGTCCCCTCGGCCCTTAACATGAAAGAAGCCGTGGAGTGCAGAGTGGGTAATTTCTTCCATTTCTTCCGGTTTTAGACAACACTGTAACCGTAAGGCTTTAAGATGTACATGTGCAGTGCGAGATTGCTCAATAATTCATAAAAGAGTGGCCCCCACAGCATTAGCAGCTATAAAAGGCGTAATGAAGATGGGTACGGAGCTGTTTCCTTGTGATTACACTGAGACTAGATAATTACAGCTCTCCATAGCATCAGAAGCAAGCATTATTATTCCTCACAGCTACAAAACCTAATACATTATTCAACAAATGGAAGAAGTCCAGTTTTGTTGTTGGCCCAATTTCATATGTTGCCATCATTCACAAAATACTCTGTTAAGCATTATGTCAAGGTGTTGCAATTGTAGCGGTATCATTCAGATCAGGTTAACAACGCTGCCAAACATGCAGCCCCATGCCACCAAATATATTGCAGATTCACTGGCTATTTTGACACAATTCCTCCCTTAGGGAGAGCATGGAACTCCTTATGGATTAGAAAATGCTTGAAGCTTGTCTAAATTTTCTCTCGTCAGTGATAAAAAATGGCCTGTGATCTTCTCTTATAAGGTTGTCATAATGTTATGGCTAATCAGTGCGTTGTGTAAAATTATATTTGACTTTGAATTTCTCCCAGGAATGCTCATTATATTGATTACATTACATGACTTGGCTTGTGCACACTTGAGCAGTAATGCGAGGGTTGCTTCAACCATATCCTGCTACCTGGGGAACTACTGTAATCTATACTGTAATATCAATATAATGCTTAGCTGTTCAGTCCCATTAAAAAAGGCTTATGAAGTCAAGTAAACACATTTGCACTAATGTGCAATTTGTCCGCGGTATATTGTTGGGCTTTATAGCAAACCTTGAGCATTAGGTTTAGTTGTTGAGCATTAGTTGTTGTTGACTCTCTGTGTCCTAATGTGAGTGAGGGGACTGTGGTCCCTCATTTTGCTGCCTCAAACAGCTTGTGCTCTACCTTTGAGGTGAGAACAGGGAATGGGATGAATATCAGGGGGATAATTTAAGAGGCAGAAGCCAGAGTGTGTCGTCTTTCTTCTGAACTCATCACTGAGTGTTACAGACGGTGCGGCCACATTTGTCATGCTGGAGGTGAGCGCACCAGAGCAGGAGGCAATTATACTAGTGTCCCCAATAAAGGACATAGAAACTGACCTTTTAAAAATACAATGTACCAAAGTGACAGAACAAATACATACGATACAAACTTGTATCGTGTTCAGCAGAAGGAGACAGTTGTGAAGTGAATTTTAGAAAAGATAGGCATCTTTTTGTGGTTGTATTTCAGTTTCTGTTGCACATAATATCTCTTTCTCTTTGAATTTATCTTCGGCTGATAAATGCCCACACATTACTAAGGCAAAGTTGTACATGGCAAATGCAGGTGGGTCAACATATACAATTGTTTAGGGAGCCCCACTCTAAAGGCCCACATCTAGACTTTTAGATTTTCTCAGATACTCTGTTCTAAATATGCGCAAAGCTAGAATGACACAAGCAGAGTTGTTTGCTATAAATATGAAAGTCAGATCTCAGCCTGAATTCATACATTGTGACTGCAAAGTAAATGCCGACATGTTTTGGCCTTTTCCTCCAATAAATATTAATTGTCAAGCTTTTAGCCATATCATAAGAGGACTTTGGGCTGTGAGTTCCATCTGGCAACATAGATTAGGACTTGAACTTGCCCTTTCCTCAGACAGAGCTTGGTGATCTTTGGCTAGAAAAGGTTTGTGACTACTGGTAAAAAGTTGTAGTTAAATGTTCTACTCCTCTACTACTGTGCAATACTATATAAAATAATTAATCTGATAAAAAAAAAACGTATTAAATTAATTAAAAAGGTTCCTAGTTACTTTGAACCTGTGGGGATTGAGAATAAGGCATCGTGACAGGAGGGATATGAAGAATGAGATAAAAGGAGAAAAAGGAAATGGAGAGGTGTCAGCCGAGATGAGGGATCATGTGCTGCAGGTTTCAGAGAGTAATAGGTTTGAAACCTGTTACTACACACAGTGTATAGATGATGGACTTAGGTCAGACAATGCGGCATATGGAGGAGGCAGGACAAGCCGTTTAGTGTCCCGTAGAGAGACCCGAGTGACAGCAAAGGGGCAGACAGAACAGGTGGGAGCTACATGAGGTGCATAATATTATTTAGATTTGACCGCTATGGATCATTTCTCTACATACTTATTTCTACAATGGTGGGACGCTTTGGGAGTGCAACAAATAGAAAATACTATCCATCCATCCATCCATTTTCTTCCGCTTTATCCGGGGCCGGGTCGCGGGGGCAGCAGTCTCAGCAGAGCTGCCCAGACTTCCCGATCCACGCACACCACCTCCAGCTGTTCTGGGGGGACCCCGAGGCGAAACCAGGCCAGCTCGGAGACATAGTCCCACCAGCGTGTCCTGGGCCTTCCACGAGGCCTCCTTCCAATAGGACATGCCTGGAGCACCTCCCGAGGGAGGCGACCAGGAGGCATCCGGAACAGATGCCCTAGCCACCTCCGCTGGCTCCTTTCGACGTGGAGGAGTAGCGACTCGAGTCTGAGCTCCTCACCCGAACTCGAAGAAAATACTACACAAAACATAATTTGGTAACGCTTTATATTAAGGGGCACTCATTAAGTATTAATAAGGTATTAAGAATTAGTAATGAACAATATGCTTGTAAAGATATAAATTTTTAAGTTTTATTATTCTATTATCAACTACCATGCTAATAGGTCATGAATAATGTGCTTATGAATGGCCTACCTAATCCTTGAATGTGATGGAAGCAAGAAGTTTGATAAGCTCAACAAATGGCTGTTTTAGTTTTCAGATCAAATCATTTATTGTTTGGGACCAAATGCAGATTTGACAAGAATATAATTTTAGGGAGGGGAAAAATCAGTTGTTGTTGGTAGGAGAAATTTCAGCTCTACTTCTCGCTCTCATGACTTTAACCAAATCCCTGAATCAGCACTTTACTATACTTGGATTAACACAAAGTATTACTCTTCCTATCAGTTTTATAATTGAACCTGAGAGGAGTTCAGAGCACAAACATCAAGGAGAGATTTGGATGAGGTGGGGAAGACGGCGATTAGATTTACCAGTAGAGAAGGACTCAGGTTTCAGGAGACATGAGGGAGCAAAAGGGAAAAGGAAGGACAAATCAGCCAGATCAGGGTACAAACTACAGCATGATCAATGGAGAGGTGCAGGGAAGAGAGTGTGAGTGCCGGTCTGGGAAACAACAACGTGGATGATTGAGGTCTGTGTTGTAAATGGGGTCTGTGTCTATTATTGATGTTAAAACATTTGAGGTTTTGTGATACAGAACACTGAAAGGCATGTTTATCATAAAGTTAAATTCTTTTCAGTTCTTTCCCCAATGTTTTGGATATAGTTATTTTGTGTCTTAAAGTTGATTCTGAAATGAAATGCTTCTGGTCCGTAGCCTTAGCAAAACACTGTGAAGTGTGATAGGAAACGTTTATAATGATTGTTGCGGCATAGTTGCCAAAATGTAAATAATACAAAGACAAGACAGTGTTCCAAAATAGATAGTTATTCCATTGGTTTATATTGCCCAAAAAAGTTCTTTGGGGCGATCTGGAACAATGAACAATGAACAACATAAAGAACAATAAACGAAACACCCTTTGCCAGTATGACACCAATCTATAGATGTATTTATTTATCTATTTTTATTTTTTTGCTTTAATTGAAGTAAAAGTAACTTCTTTATTTTTATTTTTTTAAGTTATGCTCACTCCTGTATACCTATAGTCTTTCTTCTCTCTGCCCTCTCTTAATACAATCCATACAGCACCTCTCCCCTGCGGCGCTCTCCCTGTCGTGTCGTCCTTCCTGTCCCGTCCATAATGGATGAGAGCAGCACTCCCTGGACAGAAGTAGGCCTCAGAAGGGGGTTTTGGGGGGTAGAGGTAGTAAAGGGTGCGAGCGGGACAGTGGCTGCGGGAGATACCAGTTGATGAATGGTCCAGAGAGGGGGGGCAGGAGCGGGACGAGGGGAGATGGAGGTGATGAGGACGATCATTCTGGTTCCTCTGTTTCTTTATTGATTGAGAAGGTCGTAACACAAGGGACTGTATAGCATTACTTTTATTGTATACTCCCTTGCAGTATAAAATCACTCGAAAAGACCAAAAGTATTGCGACACAACGCAACGAGAAAGATATCCAATAGGTAGCGTTCACGTGACATCACAACATTCTAAAGAGCCTATAGTTTAACATTGAGGTGGAGGGCAACTGAAAATTCCACGGCCGTAACCATAGTAACGCTCAAAATGCAGATTTATAGTCTTAAATCATTGCTAATTTCTCTGTAATTCCTGAGGCCAATTCACATGAAACAAAAACTGACACAAAGTTCAAAGTCACATCTTCCAGCAGATATGAACATATGTCTAATTATTTCTTCACAAAGGCGTCCAGAAGTGGAGACAATATTCAAAAACATGTGCTTGATGTAGGCCAGTAGAAAGGACTTTCAGCCATAACATTCACATGTCAGGTTTGTGAATCCAATCACTGTCACATGATGATCAGAGAAAACATTTGCACATTTTCTTTTTGGAAATTTATTTCAAAAACTGTTTCTCTCCCATAGAGTTGTATTGACACCTGCCCTCCAACTGAAATGGAATTCTAAATCGTGAACGCAACCTATTGGGGCTTTTCTAGTTGGAAAATAAAGTTTTTTGATCCGGCAAAATGATTTTCTTTACCAACAACTGATCAGACCCAAAGTGTATTACAGTGTTTCGAAAGTTATGAAAATCCTTTAGGAAACATACCTCTCCAAGCGCACAGTACTAGTGCAACTATTTGCTGCCTGAGTCTCTCCCGTCATTAACAACAACACTTGGCAAACACTCGTTGAGCTACAGGCCCCAGCTCCATTAGACATTTCACCATACATAATCCCATTAAAAGCGCTCGATTGTGGAGTGGAGCTTTTGGCAGACTGCAGCATTTCTCTGTTGAAAATCAGCCAAAGTCATTGTCGTGGCGTGGGCTCCTCTGTGAGAGAGAATGAATAGACCTGATATGAGACTATGGGCCTTGAGAGGGGCTCAGAGATGAGGGGACTGGGGCAGCATTGTGGGTTTTTGTCCATGTGTGAACTGTGTGACTTTATTAATGTCCACTTCATTCTCCACACATGGATTTGATGCACTGGATTAATGGGTCAGTGGAAGTGCAAAGGAAAATAGGACATGCTTTTAACTAATCCAGAGAATGAAATATATAACTCAGACTAATATGAAAAAAGGGATTCACTTTGCTTTCTCCTGTTATGGTCGCCATTTTGAGGACTATTTACTTTTGTTATTGATAGCGTTAACAGTCTACAGTTTATCCATCCATCCATCCATCTTCTTCCACTTGTCCGTTGCCGGGTCGTGGCGGCAGCTGTTGGAGCTGCCCAAATCACATTGCACCAGCCCCTATGGCTCCTCCTGCAGGTGGTGGGTCCACAGAAGGACGGCCTCATGATTAAATGGGCCTGTTGGTCTCTCATAAGGGGCTTCTGAACCGCTCTTTGTCTGACCCAGGACCTGTTTGCCATGGGAGACCCTACCAGGGGCACGAAGCCCCCGACAACAGAGCTCCCAGGATCATTCGGGCGCTCAAACCCTCCACCACGTTAAGGTGGCGGTTCCAGGAGGGGAGTCTACAGTTTACTTATTCATATTTAGTGCATGCAGATGGAATCAGACTCTTACTGATTCCACTAAAAGGCTTTTTTTTTAAATTAGTATTATTATGTCTGGGCTCTGGGACAGTCAGAATTGGATTGCCCAGAATGGAATCCATTATTTTTAAGAAATTGTTTGAAATAAATGAACAAAGTTTGATGTATCCGTATGACATTGCAGTGGTGTACCCTTTGCAACTGTTAGCCTGGGTAATGTAAGAGGACTGTGTCAGGGCGTTCACTGCAGGTAAAGTTAAAATGATTCCCAGTGATACTTATAGAATGAAACATACAACGCTGACCTGTGTGTATCCATGGGTAAAACTGTCAGAAATAATCAGTGCTGTCGTGGTTAAAGGCTGAAGACGCCTCTCAACTTTGAAATGCCAATGCCCTTGTTCACACTGACTGTATAAGCAGCAATTACTGCATGGAGATGAAGCCCGCTTTAGACAGAGAGGTGAAATCTGCCATTCATGATGATAGGAGGAAGTGTGTCAGCGGCAGTAGCAATGGCTGATTTGCATGATTCTTTTAACCGAGGGTTCAAAAGTGAAAGCAGGGCCATTATTACAGAGGGGAAAGCATCTGTTTGTAATTAGGCCCTAAGCCCTTAAAGCTGTCTGCTCATTCCTCATTAAAGCCGCATGATCATGTTTTTACAATAATACAAGGATGTGTTTACACGAGGCTCGCTGCTGCAGATACACTGTAAGCCGCTTTGACGTTATGGGCCTTCATGAGCACATTTCCTGTATGGTACATTAAATGCTGCCTAACGTTGTGCATAAAATGTCATCCTTAATTTTATTCAGATAGGAAGGACAACTGGCAGCGTTCTAGATTTAGTCATAGTCTGAGATTTTGCCTTTAGATCAAAAATCTAAAAGCAAAAATAACTGAGGAGAAGCAGAAACAATATTGAAATCTGTGTTCACCTTAATTATAGTCCTTTTCAGACATTTATTATACTCAGGTCTGTGTCTTGACAGTATGAAGAGATTAAACGCATTTCTGAAAAGGACTTGAGTTGGATGTCCATCTTCATTCCCCGTTTTTGATTTGCTTTTTGCTTCTCTTTTTTCCATCTTGGTTTGGTTTAGAACTGACGCAAAAAGTAAACTAGTTAACAACGGCTGAGGATTGCGTTTCTTTTTGACGGGGTGCTGCCATTGCTGCGTTATCACCTCTCACACTCTAGGAAGAAGTCTATAACATGAAATCCTAATTTGAGATTTAACACCTGCTGAATGCAACTTAAAAGCCTGGCTCCAAAGAATAGTATTGTTTCTAAAGATAGTTCCTCCCGCGACAACACTGATGGTATCAAAGTATCATAAACCACGCTGGGTTGTGATCTGTAGATTTTTTACATTTGAGCGTTGGCCTTTGATTGACAAGTCCTGGAGAACTGAGGAAGCCAGTTGCCGCTCTGCCCGTAATGTTGGGGGAGGAGTGAGGAATGGCCATCTGTTTTGAATATGTCTATGTTAAATGACCCACCTTCTATTTATTTAGTTATCGGTATATCATAATTTCCTCTGCTTTTCTTCCAGCTGCGTCCAGGTGAGGCCTTTGCTGTATACCACACCAGTCCCACGCTGTCCTCCCTGTCCAAACCAGTGGTGCTGTGGACACAACAAGACGTCTGCAAATGGCTCAAGAAACACTGTCCCCACAACTACCTGACATACGTAGAGGCATTCTCTCATCATGCCATCACAGGTACAACACAATCCACTGTGTCTACTACAAGATTATAATAATACTTTCTAATAACAACAACAACAACAACAACAGGTGAAAGAAAGAAAGAGAGAGTGAGGGCAAAGTGTTTGTGTTTGAGCATAGTGACTGTCATAGGAATCAGATCCCAATTAGATGTTGTTGTCTTATTACACAGCCCTACCTGTACGTGTTTAAATCTTTACAAGGCCTGAATCTTTTTTTGCAATTAGATAATTTCCCAAAAGTTTTCAACCCTAGAATCACCAAGGAATTGCTTCCTGAATGCTATTGTTTGTGGATTAAGGTCTCGCAAACTGACGCTACAAAAGCCACACATCTTGCTGACTTTATTTTTAGGTTTACAGTCACAAAGATTAGCCTTTTCAGCTGGAAACAGGTTTACACTCAAATCTCCAAAGAAGATTCAAAAGGCATTCATGTGCGCTAGCTCAAGCAGCGCGGCTTATTTTCGGAGAAGAAAAGAAACGTCCGCGCCATGTTAATAGTTCAGTCTCTCTCACAGCCACCAAATGGTGCTTATGCTCTACCTCCACAAACAGATGAAGGGAAACTGAGCTATTATACAAATGGCGAAATCTGCAGCCTTGACCAAACAGACGAGACAGCAGCATCTTTTTATTTGCGACTTGTAGAGAACAGATTGTCGCTCAGAGCAAAAGGGTCAGTCAACGTGCACAAACACACAGATGCACAACCCACTCAACCGCTACGCTGTATCTCCTCTCATACATCAGAAAACGTATGACTTTTTTTTTCTAACCTAATTGCTAAACCGTTATTTAGTAACAACAATCACGTGACACATAGCTGTGCGGCAAAGAACAGATTCATTATTTGATTCTTTAAGGCCAGTTATGGTATGGGGCGCTTACATAGATCACCAGGACATGCAAACAAGAAACACTAAAAAAAGACACCCCTTGGACCATTCAGTGGTAGTACCTGTGTGCCCCCTACCTCATGCTGCAGTTTATTTACAAAGCAATTAAAACCGCTATTTGTAAGTAAAAAAGACAATGTTCCGTTCAATATAAACCTACAATTTTCACAAAACTATACACATTTGACTGCAAAATATAGCTTTTCCTATCAAAATAATGCTCAGTTTCCCCTTTTTTTCCCCAACATGAAATAGTTCCTAGTACCCTCTACTAGGTGCTCGAGCTGATCATTTACAAACCAAATTTTGTGTGTTTCCTTTGGTAAAACCTACGGTACATTACTCAATATTAGGGCAGGGCGATATGGCTTATGTCACGATATAAAAACTAAATATCATAATAACAATACATTTGACGATAATACTTGACAGCGGACAAAATACAGGTGAAACTCGGAAAATTAGAATATCATTCAAAAGTTTATTTTTGTAATTCAACTTAAAGGAACAGGCCACTGTTTTTACATACTGAGATATGTTCTTACCTGAGCTTAGACAGGTTGTTGCGTACCTGTCTGGTCTTTGTACATGCACTCAGTCACGAAAAAAGACCAAAGATGTTGTTAGCATTTGGCCTCTCTCAGCATATTCCTATAGCTTCAAACGGGGGTGAAGCTCTTCCATGGGCACACACAAAGACCAGAGAGGTACCGTGCCTTGCGAAAGTACTAATACAATTGAACTTTTGTCATGTTTACAACCATAAACATAAACACAAATTTGATTTAGAATTTTTTACTGAAAGTTCACACACAAGTAACAAACAACTGTGAAGTGAAAGCAAAATGATACATGATTCTGTTGTTTTACAAAAAATAGAAAAGTTAAAAGTGGGGCGTGCATAAGTATTCATACAGCATTTTCTGAGTGCATTAATTGCCTTTATAACATTCCTAATGACTACAGAATGTTCACACCTTGTCCTAACCATAGGAGAGGCCCCCTGTGCGTAATTTACTCTCAGTATATTTACAGCTGTTCTGTGAGGGCCTCAGCGCTGTGGTCGGAGTGTATTGGTCACTAAACAACATCATGAAGGCCAAGGAGCTCACCAGAGAGGTCAGGGGTAAGGTTGTGGAGAATTTTAAAGCAGCGTTAAGTTTTACAAAGATTTCCCAAGACTTGAACATCTCACGGAGCACTGTTCAATCCATCATTTGGAAATGGAAAGAGTATAGCACCACTGCAAACTTACCAAGACACGGGTGTCCACCTAAACTAACAGACCGAACAAGGAGAGCACTGGTAAGAAATGCAACCAAGTGCCCCAAGATAACTCTGGAGGAGCTGCGACGTACTGCCGCTGAGCTGGGGGAATCTGTACATGGGACAACTATAAGTCGTACTCTACACAAATCTGGCCTTCATGGACGAGTGGCAAGAAGAAAACATTATTGAAAGGAGGCCATAAGAAATCCCGTTTGAAGTTTGCTAGAAGTCATATGGAGGACACAGCTACCATGTGGAAGAAGGAGCTTTGGTCAGATGAGACAAAAATTGAACTTTTCGGCCCAAATGCAAAACGTTATGTATGGCACAAACCTAACACTGCTCATCGTCCTGAGTGCACCATCCCCAGTGTCAAATATGGTGGGGGGAGCATCATGCTATGGGGCTGCTTTTCCTCAGCGGGGACTGGGAAGATTGTAAGAATAGTTGGGAAGATGGATGGAGCCAAATACAGAGACATTGTGGTGGAGACTTCTTCACTAATGTGGTTCAATAGTGGTGTGATCGCGGAGTGTGCATCTGTTAGAATGCAAAGGAGTAGGCTGGATGTATCTTTGTGGTTTTTTATTCACAGGTGGGAGAACATAGTATAGGTAGGTATATGTGGGTGTGTGTGTGTGGTTCTGTAACAAACAGACAATAAAAATAATATTAATTACCATTTACATGAAATTACTTTGATCACACAAATAATGATAAGGAAATAATAATGCAAATACAACATGGGGAAATATGAATTTAACCCAAAATAATAAAGGTGTAATTCACCATATTCACTGTAATATTTCAGTCACGTGCTCTCACGTAGGCCCCAAAGCCTTCACTATTACACCGAACTACTGCTACTACATTTAAATGGATACACCTCTTACTGTATCCACAGAACTGGCATATAGGTGACTGCTCTACCATAACAGGATTCTATCAGTCAAATAAACATAAAATAAGATGAACATAAAGTGCGCAAGAATAACGTGACTTGTCTTAGCATCTTAGCTCAAGTGCTAACTACGACTAACAAGTAAAGAATAATGTCCAAACACAATCTACAGTAGCACTCTCATATACTTTGACATTACAGACATTGCACAGCCAAAGACCCACCTGTCTCATGGACGCACACTCTATAATGAAAAGAGGATGAGGGAAACATGCAACTATTGCCGATGCTCAGGGCCAACTAACTAAACACATAAAAACTGGGAGAACGGGGGAAAATGTTCGCTGATAAAGTCTGTGTACAGTATACAGTATCACAGTAGATTGATTTGGGTAAAATGTCTAATGTTCACTTGCAATAAGTCAACTCTGCACGGCATAAAAACGGCTGTGTGTCCGTGTAGAACTGATTAATCTTGACTTCTCCAGTCTTATGTAAACTAATACGAGCAAAAGGACGGGCACAATTCATGGCGGCTCCCACTCCAACTTCCGGAATGAGAGGAGCGACGTCTGTGGTGTACCGCTGTGAGGAGAAGCAGACGCAGAAGCCCTACGCCGTCAAAGTGCTCAAGAAAACGATCGACAAGAAAATCGTGCGCACGGAGATCGGCGTCCTGCTGCGCCTCTCCCACCCCAACATCATCGAGCTGAAGGAGATCTTTGAGACGGACACGGACATCTCCCTGGTGCTGGAGCTGGTCACTGGAGGAGAGCTTTTCGACCGGATCGTGGATCGCGGGTACTACAGCGAGCGGGATGCGGCTCATGTCATCAAACAGATCCTGGAGGCCGTGGCGTATCTGCATGAAAATGGCGTTGTGCACCGCGACCTTAAACCGGAGAACCTGCTGTACGCCGACCTGTCGCTGGACGCCCCTCTCAAGATCGCTGACTTTGGCCTGTCCAAAATCATCGATGACCAGGTGACCATGAAGACGGTCTGTGGGACTCCGGGATACTGCGCTCCAGAGATCCTGAGGGGGAACGCCTATGGGCCCGAGGTGGACATGTGGTCAGTGGGAGTCATCCTGTACATCCTCCTGTGCGGGTTCGAGCCGTTCTTCGACCCTCGCGGGGACCAGTACATGTACAGCCGCATCCTCAACTGCGACTACGAGTTTGTCTCCCCCTGGTGGGACGAGGTGTCTCTCAACGCCAAAGACCTGGTGAGTAAGCTGATTGTGCTGGACCCCCACAAGCGCCTGAATGTGCACGAGGCCCTGCAGCACCCATGGGTCCTGGGCAAGGCAGCTCGCTTCTCCCACATGGACAGCACCCAGAGGAAGCTGCAGGAGTTCAACGCCCGACGCAAACTCAAGGCTGCCATGAAAGCAGTGGTTGCTACCAGTCGAATGCATGAGGGGTCCAAACGCCGCACCGACAGCTGTGAGATCTCCACGTCCGGGACGTCCCGCCAGAGCAGCATGCAACAGGATCCGCCGCCTGAGTCTACAGATCCCACCCCTGAAACGTCAGGCCCCGCCCAGGGCGCACAACAGGCCGCACCTACACAACCCCCGCCATCGGACAAGAACACGACCCAACCTTGCAGCCCAGAACCTCTGCTCGGAAACAGCGACATCGTCTGCCAGAGCCCTGCCTCCAACCCCGCCCCCACCCGGCCCCCGCTCAGAGCTGACGG
This sequence comes from Proterorhinus semilunaris, assembly GCA_021464625.1. Taxonomy (NCBI): domain Eukaryota; kingdom Metazoa; phylum Chordata; class Actinopteri; order Gobiiformes; family Gobiidae; genus Proterorhinus; species Proterorhinus semilunaris. The sequence goes on from CM038347.1 coordinate 21,077,792, forward strand.
CGTACGGCCGGCCTCCATCATCCCCAAAGACATTCTGGTCCAATCACAGAGGAGCCACTCTGCCACAGACCCCGCCCAAATAGCACAGGCTACGCCTCCTGCGGGCACACCGCCCGTGGCCACAACCCCCAGTCCCAACGCTCTCAGTAACGGCTTCAACTCGGACACGGAGGACGGCAGGCAGTGAGCCCCGAGCCGACCGGTACAGTACGGTTCCGTTTAGGAGCTCCATCCATGTACAGTGTCACGCATTATATTATTATATTTGTATATACAATAGAATATGTTTGAGAACCTCTGGTGGCCTGTTTGACCACTGCCAATCACACAACAGTACATTTGTACAGAGAGAGTGAGGAAGACACGGGGCTGATGAGGTAACGTGACCAGAAACATGTACACATTACAGAGAACATGATGCTGTCGTAACACAAGCGTGAGGCCTGTCGAGTCTGTTTACATTTGTACTTTTTATTCAACAGCAATGGGAATGTTTACTTTAGAGCTGTCATTCCCAAAGTCTCGAGCGCTGCGCCTGTGGTACTTAACTCGACACATAGCTTTGACTTTATTCGCCGTCCATAAAGACCTGCCAAAGTTTGCATGGAGGACCGCCGGGGGCGAGTGGTATCGTTTGAGAACCACTTTTACGGGGACAGTGTTGAGCCTGTTCAGAAGCCCAACTAAACCCTGCTGTACCAAGGACGCATTTATGATCCACTATTTTAGATTGTAGGTATTAATATAAGTTACTGAAACATAAGAAAAAAATAATAATCATAGCATTACTCCAAGACATGCAAACCCCTTTTTCAGTTAATTTAATTATTTGTCTTGATTAGTATTGAGTTCTGGGGTGTCCAAAAATTTCAGCTTGGCAAATGAGTCTCACTGCCACAGAATATAAGCACATGTACATTACAGACTTTGCTAAATAGTTTTTGACTAATATTATGTACTGATGAAGGAGCTGCTGATTTATAACGAGTAAAAAAAAAAAAGTCCCAATTTTCTAAAATTGGTGTAAGCATTTTTTTGGTTCTTCAGTTGAATGTATCGTCCCATATTCAAAATGTTCTTTTGTTTTTTCATGTTTTAATCCCTTGAAACACTGTGTCTGATCATAGAAACTATTTACACCAGCCCACAAACAAAGTATTTTTGTCCATGCTTTTTAAATTTTTGATTGGATTAAATTTTGCCATTAAAAGAAAGGGGGGGAAAAGTCAGACACATTCATGTTTCTTCTCTCAGATCACTTTCTGATCAAGAAAGAAATGTTCCATTTAACTTTGACTTTATTACAGTGGAGTAAGGCACACTTTTGGGTACACCTCTTCTAAGGCTTCAAACTTTAGAGCAAGAGAGATTCCTCTTTTAACAGAACGCAGTAGGTTATAAATCGTAATTTACTTATATCCTTGGAAGACACCGGAAAAAGATCTTACCAAATCTGTGACACCCTTCTATTCTTTTTGCAGTTATTATTTCAAGCGCAGTTCTGCGGATTTTGAAACCTTCTAAGATCATGTTTGTCAATAAAGAACGCACATTCTGAAAAAAAAAAAAAAAAAAAAAAAAAAAAAAAAAAAAAAAAAAAAACACATAAAAACTTCCCTGCTCACCACACGGCCGCGCCTCTAGTGGTCGGCCTGGGAACTGCACGCAAACTAAAATCCTGTATATAAACAGTCTTGTCTTCTTAACACAGCCGCCCCCAAACTTGCTCCGACAAGTTTGAAGACTAGATTTACTGTCCATCTCTGTCCGGCACAGCAGGCAGCCGAATGAGGCGACTTACAGGTCTCACATAGGTGCGGTCCTTCACCTTTACCTCGGCTGAGCGGATTAAGCCATCAGCTTTACTTATCTCTCCAACCGGCCAGGACGCTCTCGGTAGTCGGGGGTCCACTATTAGCACAACGGTGCCAACTTGAATGGGGGATGTGTCTTTCTGCCACTTGTACCTGGTCTGCAGGGTTGGCAGGTAGTGGCGCAAAAACTGTGTCCAGAAGCGGTCACTTAGTACTTGACAAGTCCTCCAGTGTCGGCGTCCAATCAGCTCAGAGTCGTGGTACATCACCTGGGGAAGTGAGGGATCCAGCCGCCCCATCAGCAACAAGTTGGGGGTTACGGGGTCTGGATCAGCCAGGTCTGACGAGACGTATCCCAACGGCTTTGAGTTGAGGATTCCTTCTATCTCGATCAGCACTGTCTGGAGTACTTCAGCGCTTACAACCTGAGAGCCCAGAGTAGATGTTAAAGCGGCTTTGATGGATCTTATCTCTCGCTCCCAGGACCCGCCGAATTGAGGAGCGCTGGGAGGATTGTAGCGGAACTTCAGCTGGTACTCTGCGAGCTGGGCCTGCAGAGATGGATGCAAGGTGTTGAAAGCTTCCTGCAATTCACCGTCCCCACCTCGGAAGTTAGTGCCTTGGTCGCAAAGTATCTCAGCTGGTTTCCCACGACGAGCGATAAACCTTCTTAGTGCCATAAGGAAGGAGTCGGTATTGATGCTGGACAACACTTCAATATGGACAGCTCGAGTTGTCAAACATTTGAAGAGCAGGCCCCAGCGCTTTTCATTACGGCGGCCAAGTTTCACCAGCATGGGCCCGAAGCAATCTATGCCAGTAGAGAAAAAGGCTGGTTGCTGTAACCGGAGGCGGGACACAGGAAGGTCGGACATCTTTGGATTGATTGGTTGGGCTCTCCACCTTTGGCATTCTGAACAGGAACGCTGCTCCCGTCTTACGGCTTCACGGCCTCGCAGAATCCAGAATTTTCTTCTCAGCTCCGCAAACAATCTCTCAGCTCCTGGGTGCTTCAGCTCACTGTCCGTCTGCTTGATGATTAATCTGGTGACAGGATGCTTGGGTTCCAAGACAACAGGATGTTTGACATCAGGTTCCAGATCATGGCAGCGTCTGAGCCTCCCGCCAACTCGGATGAGCTGGAGTGTGTGGTCAAGTTCTGGGGCCAATGTATAGAGGCGACTTGAGGTGGATATTGGTTTCCCAGCTGAAAGGCACAGGAATTCATCATGAAAACTGTCTCTTTGGGTAGATCGTAGGATGCAGAGCTCGGCCTCCTTGAAGTCATCTGCTGAAAGGGTTCCTTCAGGATCACTGGCCGCCCCATGAAGGCACTTGGCAGTTTCCTTAATCAGGTCACTGAAGTGGTCGAATCTCTCTGCATCCGGCACAGGCTCATTGCTCACAGATGTAGCTAGACATGTCGTAAGTCTGCGCTGTTCCTCTGTGAAGTCCTCGCATGGGGGTAGTGGATGCTCTGGCCATTGTCGTGGTGGGAGCGACAGGAAGGGAGGTCCACAACCCCAGCGAGACTTGCCTGTAAGCTCCTGTAGTCTTTTACCTCTGGTGAGGTCATCTGCGGGGTTGTCTGCTGACGTCACGTAACGCCAGGCCTGGTTGTCTGTTAGCTCTTGGATCTCTGCAATCCGTGTGCCCACAAATACCTTAAAGTGGCAGGAATCAGACTTAATCCAGGTCAGGACAGTCGTGGAGTCTGTCCACAGTACAACTCTGGACAGGGGTTGGGTCAGCTCTCTAGTCAATAAACTAGCAAGTTGTGCTCCTGTGAGAGCTGCACATAACTCAAGGCGTGGCATAGAAAGCTGACGTTTGGGAGCTACTCTGGATCGTGCTGTCAAGAATGCAACTTCCACATGTCCTTCTGTGTCTTCTGTGCGAAGATATGCTACACTGCCATATGCCTGCTGAGACGCATCACCGAAGACGTGCAACTCTCTGCTGCAATCAGTTTTGTCAAGGGCTGGGCTGACGTAGCAACGACGTAGACAGACGTTATTCAGCTGTGGAAGTTCAGCTTCCCATTCTTGCCATGCAGTGAGAAGTTCACTGGGAAGTAGAGGGTCATCCCACTCACGTTTCTTGTTCCACAGCTGCTGGACAAGTACTTTGGCCCTTGTGGTGAATGGGATGAGGAACCCTAAAGGGTCATATTGACTGGCCAACACTCTGTAAATGTTCCTCATTGTGGGAGGGCTACTCTCATGGTGCTTGGACTTGTAGTGAAGCGTATCAGAGTGGCACAGCCAATGCAGACCTAAAGGTGGCTCTTGAGGGTCCATGTCCGTGTGGTTCAGCCATTGTTCACTGCTCTCTGATCTCAGTTCCTTGGGAAGGTGGCTGACAAGCTCTGGCTTGCTGCTGGCCCACTGCCGGAGCTCAAATCCCCCTTCCTTTAGTAGCGTGCTCAGTTTGTCCATAGTATATTTGGCTGTGTCCATGGAGGAGAAGCTCTGCAACCAATTATCCACGTAGAAATGCTTCTCAATGGAGTTGCGCAGCTCATCTCCCTGATCGCTGTGATCATGGACGTGTCTTTGGAGAGCATAGATTGCGCAACAGGGGGAACATGTGGTCCCGAATGGAAGGACCTGCCATTCATACACTTTAGGAGGAGCGTCTCTCTGCAAGTCACGCCAGAGAAAGCGCAACAGAGGGCGGTCTTCGGGCAGCAGTCTCACCTGGTGGAACATCCCTTTGATGTCACTGCTTATGGCGATGGAGTGTTCTCTAAAGCGTACCAGGACACCAAGGAGAGAGGCGCCCAGGTTAGGACCGGGCAACAGCAGCTCATTCAGACTCTGGTCTTTGTAGGTGAAAGAGCAATTAAACACAACGCGATTCTTGTTGTTGTGTGTCACCATATGGTGCGGGATGAACCATGATTCACTTGAGGTCCTCACCTGCTCGTAACTTACTTCTGTGGCGTAGCCTGCTTTCGCCAACCTTGTGATTTCTGCTTGGTATGCTGTGGCCTTCTCCGGGTCTCGACTGAGGCGTTTTTCTGTACCTCGCAGGCTGGGAAGGGCTACTTCAGGTGGTACAGAGAGTGTGGGCATATTGTTGACCCGCAAAAGGGGAGTGGCATATCTTTGAATACCTTCCACATTCACTCTTGTAGTCTTCGCTTCCAGAAGATCCATAGCTTGTCGCTCTCTCAGAGACCGTGTGACCAGCTTCTCACTTCTGTACGGCAGAACATCAAGTTGCCATAGCTTCTCTATGTGACTGAAGAGCTCTGCTGCAGGTGAGGTAGTGGACACGAAAAGACATTGCTGGGGCTGACTATTCTGACGGCAAGAGGGCACATGTCCCTGTAGTGTCCAACCCAACCTGGTCTTGACTGCAGCGGGACCTCCGGGTGGACCCAAACGTACAGGTTGGATGGGAGTAATCAGGTGGGGACAGTCGGAGCCAATTAGTAGCAGCGGCTGGCCACTTGTGAACGGCTGCAGTGGTAGCTTTCTCAGATGCCTGTACTTCTGTTGAAGAGCTTTCAATGGGTATGAATGCTCAGCCAGTCCTAGACCGTCCGCTGTGAAGGCCCTTGCAATCGTGAAGGTCTTCGATGGCTGGCCTACTGGTGAGACTTTAAATGTCACTGATGCCCCGTGTAGTGTTCTCAGTCCTTGTCTCACCGTTCGCAGTGAGAGACTCTCTGGGGTCCCCCTTAACTGCAGTCTCTGGGTGGCCTCTTGAAGGAGGATTGTCCTCTCAGATCCGTCGTCAAGTATAGCCAATGTCTCAAGTGTGTGCTCACCATTTTGCAGCAGGACTTTACTGATCTTCAGGAGGACCTTATTGCATCCTGCTCGCCGGTCTAGATAGAGAACATCTGCAGAAGATCTATTCTCTGGTTCAGAAGTTGGCGCGTTTACTGGTCTGGATGCAGCCGCACGCAGATTTACGTCATGCAGGGCCTCAAGATGCTTTCCTTTGCATGTCTTGCACTGTACGTTAAGTCGACACTGAGCCGCTTGATGGCGCCGCCCACAACGCCAGCAGCCGTTGTTTGACTTAATCCAGTTGGTCTTCTGCTCCTTTGTCAGAAGCTTAAAGTTGGCACACTGGTCTAGAAAATGCATAGTGTTGCAGCAGTATGGGCAGTATGCTTTGGGCTTTTCTTGAGTACCTGGAGTTGAATGGGTTTCAACCGGGGTTTCTCTAGATGTACCATCTTGAGTCGCGCCGAGCAGGACTGTTGTAGACCTCTTCGCAGCTCTTTTGTCTCTCTTTGTACTGCTTCTGTCTCTCTGATTATCCTCTCCTTTGTCCACTCTATCTCCGCCCTCTTGAATGACCAGCTCATATTCCAGCCACTCTGCAAAGTCCCTCAGTGATGGCACTCCGCTGTTTCGTGGGTAGAGGTAGCGGCGGAAGGCAGCTCGTAGGTCCTGAGGTAGCTTCTGTGAGAGTCTCACCACATGGGATCCACACTGTAGCTCTACCCGGCCGTCGTCTCCAAGCTGTTCCAGCATGCCAACCAATGCTCGGACTCTGAGTGCAAACTTTCTGAAGCCTGACGTGTCACTGGAACGGATATTGGGCTCATCCATCAGCTCTGCTATCCTTTGTAGAGACAAGTGATGAGGCTGACCATATTGCTTGATAAGTGAAGCCATAGTGTCCGTGTATGGGCGAAGAGAGTTACTGTACGAGTCAGCAATCAGAAGAGCTTCTTCAAATCTGAGGTGGTCGCATAGGACCTGATACTTGAATCTCTCTGTTGCGTCGGTTGGAAGAATGTTGTCCAAAGCTAGTCTTAACCGAGCGAACTGCCTGGGGTCAGCCCGAGTGAACTCTGGAATTGATGGCTTTGGGCCTCTGTAAAACTTCTCCCTAGTGGCTATAGGCTGAGTGGGAGTAGACACGCGCTCTGGAGACAGGATGTTGCCCTCTAACATAGTACCAAGAGTTGGTGATGCTTGGACAGGCTGCGACGCACGGCTCTGGGTGTCTGTATTAGTTACTGCAGCTGCGGCCTGTTGCACTTGTAACTCCTGCAGGCGCTGGCTGAGCTCTTGCACAATGCCTGGTGGTTGCGAGGGTGGAGCAAAATGCACATGTGGTGGATCAGGATGGTCTCTGGGAAAGGAGACTGGAGGTGGTGGTAGTGGCCACTCATCTTGCAATTCAGCACCTCCTTGGGCACCAGGTATAGCATCCTGATGCAGAAAGGTCTGAGTGAGGGGATGTGTGGAGAGCCACGAGTCACTGGCTGAAATGCCTCCTGGCGGCGCGGACTGCAAACTTGTAGAAGCCAATGTAGCAGTGCCACGATCCATCTGTCTCCACATATCTGTAAACATCATCTGAAGACGCCTGTTGTCTTCCTGCAACTGCTGTACAATGTTCATAAACTCGGGGGGAGCACTGGATAATGCTGGTCCAGTGATGGGAGTTCCCATATAGCCAGGAGATGTTTCACTTATCTGTCCTGGGTGTTGATGGAGGGGCGTCATCCTGGCATATCCCTCTCTGGCCCTGTACTGCTCCGGTGGGGCAGGTGGAAGTGTATATCCCTCATATTCGCTCATCCATCCTGGTGGTCGCACTGTCCTCCGTGGACGGGCACCACCTCTCTGCGGATCAAATTCCATCTTCACTCCGTAATCACCGGCTCCCGGGTTTCGGCACCAAATTTGTTGTGGAGACTTCTTCACTAATGTGGTTCAATAGTGGTGTGATCGCGGAGTGTGCATCTGTTAGAATGCAAAGGAGTAGGCTGGATGTATCTTTGTGGTTTTTTATTCACAGGTGGGAGAGCATAGTATAGGTAGGTATATGTGGGTGTGTGTGTGTGGTTCTGTAACAAACAGACAATAAAAATAATATTAATTACCATTTACATGAAATTACTTTGATTACACAAATAATGATAAGGAAATAATAATGCAAATACAACATGGGGAAATATGAATTTAACCGAAAATTTTTAAAGGTGTAATTCACCATATTCACTGTAATATTTCAGTCACATGCTCTCACGTAGGCTCCAAAGCCTTCACTATTACACCGAACTACTGCTACTACATTTAAATGGATACACCTCTTACTGTATCCACAGAACTGGCATATAGGTGACAGCTCTACCATAACAGGATTCTATCAGTCAAATAAACATAAAATAAGATGAACATAAAGTGCGCAAGAATAACGTGACTTGTCTTAGCATCTTAGCTCAAGTGCTAACTACGACTAACAAGTAAAGAATAATGTCCAAACACAATCTACAGTAGCACTCTCATATACTTTGACATTACAGACATTGCACAGCCAAAGACCCACCTGTCTCATGGACGCACACTCTATGATGAAAAGAGGATGAGGGAAACATGCAACTATTGCCGATGCTCAGGGCCAACTAACTAAACACATAAAAACTTCCCTGCTCACCACACGGCCGCGCCTCTAGTGGTCGGCCTGGGAACTGCACGCAAACTAAAATCCTGTATATAAACAGTCTTGTCTTCTTAACAGACATTTTGGAGGAAAACCTGCTGGAGTCAGCAAGAGAATTGAGGCTGGGGCGGAGATTCCCCTTCCAGCAGGACAATGACCCTAAACACAAAGCTAAATCTACAATGGAATGGTTTAAAAACAAACATATTAATGTGTTAGAATGGCCCAGTCAAAGTCCTGACCTAAATCCTATTGAAAATCTGTGGAAAGACCTGAAAACTGCTGTTCACAAACGCTCTCCTTCTAATTTGACAGAGCTTGAGTTGTTTTGTAAAGAGGAATGGGCTAAAATGTCAGTCTCTAGATGTGCAAACCTTGTAGAGTCAAACCCCAAAAGACTTGCTGCTGTTAGTGCAGAATAAGGGGGTTCCACAAAGTATTATTCCATCGTGTATGAATACTTGTGCACGCCGACTTTTCGGTTTTCTAATTTTTGAAAAATAACAGAATCATTTATCATTTTGCTTTCACTTCACAGTTGTCTATTACTTGTGTGTGGACTTTCAGTAAAACAATAAAAATAAAATCTTTATGTTTAGGGTTGTAAACATGACAAAATGTGCAAAAGTTCAAGGCGTATTAGTACTTTCGCACGCTCTTCCACGGGCACGCACAAAGACCAGACTGGTACGTATCAACTTGTCTAAGCTCAGGTAAGAACATATCTCAGTATCGTAAAATGGTGGCTTGTTTCTTTAAAAAGTTAAACTAATACTGTATGATATAGACTCATTACACGCAAAGTGACATATGTCAAGCCTTTATTTGTTATAATTTTTATGATTATGGCTTATAGTCTATTTTCAAAATATTCAGTTTTATGAGATTTTTAATTTGGGGTTTTTATAAGCTGTGAGCTTAATCATCATAATTATTACAAATAAAAGCCACACATATCTCACTTTGCATGTAATGAGTCTATCAAATATTAGTTTCACATGTTAAGTTGAATTACAGAAGTGAATGAACTTTTGAACGATAATTTTCCGAGTTTCACTTGTACTTCAAAATCCCAGCCTACTGGGAAGATGAATTCAAATATATTGTATTATTTATTTTTAACGCTATGCTAATTTCCTCAGAAAGGTGAGGAAATTGCATTCTTTATTTCATTTTACTTTTTAAATACCTGCCCCTGTGCCAGACGATTTACATTGCATTGATCATTCACACTCGGTCGTGATGAGCTGCCACTGTAACCACAGCTGCCCTGAGGTAGACTGATGAAAGCGAGGCTGCTAATCTGCACCATCAGCCTCTCCAACCAACACTAACCACACTCGCTCACACACACACACACAACATTCATCCACGGGCGAGGTGGTTGAAGTGACTAGCCCATGGACACAGCGACAGTCTGCACCTGCGGGAGCCAAGATGTCAGTCATTGATGTGGTAATCATTTTCTACATCTTGCTTATCGTTCCTCTGTTGTTTATTACCTGTGGATTACATTGAACCAAAATGTGTTATTCTACACATCACAAAACAGCATTGTCTTTTTATCAGCCGCCAGAATCTCATACAGTGTCTTGCTGATGTCAGATGGCTTTCTGTTTAGCCGCTGTAATTAGCTTTGGTGTTTCTATTGCACATGTTAGATGAGAGTGCTTTTGTCCCGATTCATTTCAAAGGAACTATTCAAAAGCCCCACCTTTATTAATACAGAGAGACAGGCGCAGTTCTTCATCTTGGCCAAGTGACCCAGACGTAATAGTAGCTTTCAAACAGTGTCCCAATAAATGCACCATAATAGCGGCAGCACACTCACTGCCCTGGGATATTAATCTATGCGCTGATGGGTGTCTCTTTAGTGGCATTTTGAGGGCAGCCTAATTACACTAGCAGCCTATTTCTGTTATAATGGGACAAAATACTTAGTGGTGATTCAATAATTCATCATGTCTTTTGTGCTTGTTCCATGTGTTTATTGTTGATGAATGTATATATGTAGGGCATTGGTTAGCAAATGATGGAGGTCCGTAAACTCGGTCCTGGGAGGTTGATGGAAGACTCAGTAGACTCTTTGTTTGAGGTTGAATTGGGATTTAAGAAAAACATTTGATATTTGATTGCTGTCTTGAGTATTGAGATAAAAACACGTATTATATTTTACTAAGCCATATCGACACCGTATGTTAAATTACATTTTAATCTAAATGTGTCAAAACAAAAATATAAATTGGAGAGTTACCATGCCTTTTTGTGTAGGCTTTGTTTGCTAAAAAAAAATTCTAAATCTTAGTCAAAGGGATCAAAATTGTGGCTTCTTGCAAAGGGATTAGGTCACCTAATAAGATTACAATAATTTGGTAATATAGTGTGTAGCAGCAGCCCCAAGACTGAATGTTATCTTATTATCACACCCCACAAATAATTTATCTGCAACAATATTGTCCTTCAATCAATACACTGAATACACTGAACCTGCAGTTTAACGAGCAAACAAACAAATAAACAGCAACTGTTTCTATAATCTGTCTACCATCTATCTTGTGTTGATAATGTCACTATTTGTTGGCGGATCAAGATAACAATTTTAAAATCCACAAGTACATACTGTATACATGGCAGTCTGTATATATGTATGTATATATATATATATATATATATATATATATATATAGCCATAAATTTACATTAGCCATCAGTTGCGGGACTTTAGCCGTCATGGTCAAAACTGTGCTCAGCAAGATCCAAACTGCTGGGAGCTGTCTAGATTATGAATATGAAATTTAACGTAGAGCTATCAGTGCCTGCTCCAGATGTTGTCTCACAGATTGTGTCCGCTGCTGCATGCATTTACACACTTTAAATCATGTTCCCTTTTTGGTGTAGGTCTTCTAAGGAGATGATAGGAGACATAAGAAGGAAAAACATGCAGGCAGTAGAATGAGAATGATGGGTGGGCAAATAATGCAGTCAGTGACTTGGGCATTTAATCTTGACTCTTTACGCAAAGCGGGGGAAAAGAAAATCATGTTTGACAAATAAAACAACGCAAACAACCATAACCAAAGGACTAGTAGCCGACTCTTTGTAACAGACAAAAACAAAAAGATAAACAACAACTATAGTTTCATATGAAATGTAATAAACCAGGAAATCAAGATTCAAGGTTACTTTCAAACTGATTAAATATGTTATGCTTAATACAAACCAACAATGGGTTCCCAACCGCAAGGCGACCCCTCGTGGTACAGGAACATTTAGCACTGGGTACTTGGAATTATTTCAGATTATTTTCGTTTGAGTTTGGGAGTTGTAGCGGCCAGGATGGACATTTGCGTAGGGCAATCCTAAAAATACAGGAGTATTTTACCTTTTTAGACTTTAGTTACTAAATAACAATACATTTAACTTAACCTGATCACTTTCTAAAAACTCAGCAGCACCTTTGAGGTAGAGAATAAATGAAGGAGTCAAGGGCAGTACATAAAGAAGAGGGTTGGTGACAACTAACACAAACAAAGCTGAATAAAACAAAGCCTAGTGAAATCAAAACACATACAAAACCAAAAACGTAATATGGCTCTAAATAAATTTGTGAAAGATTTCTGACTACCACCAAAACTCATAGCGCGTTACAACAGCGTGAGAAACACTTGAAGGAGCAATGTCTTAATTGTTCTCATCTACATGTTGTTCTTTATAGGGAGTCCATCCCCTTCCCTTTCCTTGAATAGCTTTTTACACTATTTTACTTGTCATTACGGGGTGAGCCCGAACAAAAAAGGTTCCCATTTGCCTGGAGACATGGCTAATAAGCAATTTATTTGGAGTCTAAATTGAGTGAAGCAGTCCTCTTTGTTTTCAGTGTCTTTTCTCTCCCTTTGACATAACTGCCTTGCCTACTATCTGCAGGCAATTATGAAGAGCCGTATTAAAGTCGGTCTATGGGGAATTGATTTGAGCTCTATTCATCTGCTTTGTCTCAGTTGTACGGACACACACCAACCAAGGACAATGTTTCTAGGCCGTAATGGTCGAGCCGTTGTATAGACAGCAAATGGTGGGAAAATTGAGCAACTGAATGTCAGAAAAAAAAAAAAAGATTGCTGATTTATCCCAGCAACTATAGGTAAAGAAAGGATACTATTGGCAATGGAAAGTTAGTGTACTGATGGAGAAAAGTAGACAACTATTTCTACTAAAGTTTAGAATCACATGAATGCACCCCGATAGTTGGTAAGGCTGCACATGTACACGCTGGACACTTCCAGGCTCAGAGCTGTGGGTTTGACTCCGGGCTCCAACAATTTGCTGTGTGTCAGTTCTTACCCCATTTCACGCGGCTCTGACCTATCCAATAAAGCCTACGGGCCAAAAATACTTCAAATATAATAACAAACAAATAAAACGCAGCATTCACATTCAAAATGGGATTCTGTGGTCTCTGTCACTGTCCCAGAAACAAAAGTCTTAAAATGTCACACGTTTGTTTCTGTTAATATAGTGGATAGAATAATAGCTTTGTCTTATTTTGAAAATTATTGATACATGTTTGTGATGTTATTCCCAGTCTGTTCATCTGTCCACTGAACACGAAGCGTCAATCATTTACAAATAACTTCTTTGAATAAAAGTAAAAAAATGTTAACCTATTATTTGTGCCTTGAGTACAATTCAAACAGATTGCTATCCATAATGTTTGATCAGTCACAGCTCGAAAAGTCAGCTGTGTGTGTGCTATTAGTCAATTTTAAAAGATTTTCCTCTGCGCATACAGAATCCATCGGCGCCCACGTTTATGCAGCGCTGCATTATTTGTGAATGGCGGCATTCAAAGGTTTTAGCAGTAATACATTGGTACTTTACTTGCCATTACTAAAAGTAAGGTACAATAATGCATAATGAGGCCCAATATGCATATTTGCAGTAGGGATTTCTCCTGTTTCGTAATTACATCTATTTCACCCATCATTCAGCGCTGATGGAACAATCCGACGGGGGAAGTGGGTGACCAAAGTGCATCATCCAGGTGCCCTTCTCTTGGTCAGGATAATTCTTATGTGGAGGTTTGCATGAGTGAATTTGGTGAACCCAGACAAAAAACACCCAAGAAAAACCCATACTAAACCCGGTGCCGTCATGTAGGTTAATATTATGATAATGCATGTGTTTGTGATTTGCATTTTTGAGTCTAAAATACCTGTAACAGTCTTCTCATTGCACACAGACCACTGAATAATAAAATGAGGGAGGAAATGTAGACTGAAGAAAATAATATGGACTTGTATGAGTAATGAGTATAATTATGAGACGGGCGGCACTGCGCAGGTATGATGGATTCTTCTCGTGCCTGCCCCGGTGAAGGACACAGGTCTATCGCCTGTGGTAATGCGTGTCTGTTGAGCTTTCCCTGGATATTAATGCTGTTTTCTGTGGGTAATGGCATGTTAAATGTAAGAGTCCCCAGGGTTAACTGCTAAAATCTGTAGTAAAATGCACCCATAGAAAAAATAGACCGTATCGGACCAATACAAATGAGGCAGTGAGACGAGGGATCCTTGTGCTGTGTTTTGCTGAGAGGCCGAGGACGTTAGAAAATGTTTTGGCTCGCAGAACGTGAGCATTACATGACCTTAACGGGTGCGTTGGTTTGGAGAACGAATGGAAAACGCAATCAACTGGATGTTGACCCATTTGTATATTGTATTCTGTTTTGTAGATATAAATTGTAAATCAAGTCAATCTTCATCTTGCAAATGTATAGGGCCATCCTAACTGACGCTGACAGTTCAACATAGTTATTGAGTTGTTCTCTTTAAGAAACACCACGGTGTATAGCTGCCTGATATCCAATCCTTTATCCAAACCCTATCTATTTGTGTTCACTGCATCTTATTTCTTTTCCTCAAACACGACCAATAACGTCCTCATTTTTTACGTTGAATTCCAAACAGCTCCTATCCTTCAGTGCCACTGAATCTTCTGAAGCAGCATTGCAGCTTAACAGATTTTGTCTTTTGCAGGGCGGGCGTTGCTTCGATTAAATGGAGAGAAGTTGGAAAGAATGGGGATTGTTCAGGAGACCCTCAGACAGGAAGTTCTACAGCAAGTCCTACAGCTGCAAGTCCAAGAAGAAGTCCGCAACCTCCAGCTTCTTAGCAGAAGTAAGTAACTAAGTCCGGGGTGTGGTAACCAATACGGATTTTTAAATATAAATTATGATATTATGATATCAATAATAGTATATATATACTATACATAGTTTTCTTAAGCTGAGGACACACTAGAAATTGTATTATTATGCAAAATAGAGATCTAATACCGTCAGTGAACTGCAAAAAGTAATTAACTAGATTTGTTTAAAATCCTCAATTTGAGCATAATAATATAAACGTGAGTTGTTATGACAAGTTAAGATGTAATTGGGCTTTTGACCCAGATCATTGAGATTATTGATCATTGACTCTTCACTTGTTTGTTGTTATTTTCTTTGCCAATGGGGTAAGAACATTGGTCGTAGTCCATTGGCATTTTTACTATAGCCTGAAATGTCGTCAAATGAGCAAAGCAAACTTGGTCCAATCAGGAAAAAAGTGACTAAAAAACGCTCAAAACAAGATACATTTTCTCTACTGCTTTTTGCAGTGTAGTTTTTAAATCTCCTGTCTGGACATCCCACTTGGTCATATTTTATGTAATGTATTGGAATTTGCAGAAAATGGTTGTTTACTTTGGGCTTCAATGGTGAGGTTTGGCACTTGGTGTTTTGGCAATGATAAAAATCGGCCCTCCACAACGCAAACTTGCCTACCCCTGCGCTAAGGGATCAGATATTTTTAGGGTTTTTCTGGGTGGAATGTATGCGTTACCATGGAGATGGTTGCATTTAGGTTAGCAGTGAAACACAAAAAACAATTGAACCTGGAGAGTCTAAGACGCCACCGGGATGGGAAGCAAAAGCGCCATGCGAACCACATACAGCTGCTGGGCCGCAAATACGCACTAATATCAACTTTTTTTTCCACATAAAAAGTTAAATAACGCAACGTGTTGGAATTGTGTAATGTGGGCGGCAGAAAGATGCAACTAGACCCAAGTCGCAGTAAATCAAACATAAGGCAGCAGTGTGGCGTCAGCTGTTTGACAGACTGTCCTCTCTTACCATTCTCACTCATTATGTGTCTGTCTATAATCATGCTAAATCGTGTAACGTGGACCCCCTCACTATTTACAAAATCTCTTAGGACTGAAAGAAATTCATAGTCTGTGCTCAGCTTTAAGTGCAAAAAACATAGCTCTCAGACAGAAAAGCGAGGTCTAAATTGTTCTGAATGTGTCTGGGACCACGCTGCCTGCTGGGCCAGACATGGGCAGGTACTCTGTTTGTGTGGAGTTGTATAGGGCTGTATTGATGTGAACTGTTGATTTGTGGCCCCTGCTTCTTTTTATTGTCAACCATCAACTGAGCAAAATAACATTTAGTACTCAAGCACAAAGTAAGATAAATGACTCAAAATATTTGAAGCGTTCCCTAAAATAAAACAACTTTCACTTTTTTTTTTTATTAAACTAAATTTACTGGAAACACTAATTTATCCATGTATTCATTATCTTGTTTTGATTCAGTTTTGCAAATGTCCTCTTTTTTGCTAGTGTCTTTTGAAATACATATTATTCATATGATACACTTGTCAAAAACAAAAGCATAAACAGTATCTTCGTTATTATCTGAGTGATTCTCAAACATGAGGGCCCTGCAGATGATTGTGTGCTCGGCCCGAGGCTGTTGTTCGTGTTTCTTGATGGACAGAGATTGCTCTTGTTCAATCACTGCTCACATTCACACAGAAAATGAAGTGATTTTCTCTGGCAGACAGACTGATTAATGCTTCAAGAAATGTGATTGATAGAAATTGCACAAATAGGTTTTTCATCTGTTCTTACCCATCTTTGGAGTATCTGCCTTGGTTTTCGGATTTTGGAAATAAAGGGGTTTTGAACTGTGAACATCAGAGGTGGCAAAATAGTATTATCTACCTTGGCATTTTCTGTGCAGGAAATACATTGGGTTTCCAAGTCAGTCCAAAGTCACTTAGTTTTCTAGTGAACATAATTTTCTCTTGAATGCTATATGATAACATGTTTGTTTGCCGTCAATTTACCGAACTCTTTTTAAAATTTCCAACACAATAATTTCATGATATGTGATTTTGTCCCCCCACTCACTTCATGAACCAATCTGTTTTGCATGTTTATTTATTAGCCTATTTATAGAACAATTCCATTATCTCGCGCTCACCTTGAGCAATAACAGTAACATTCTGCAAAGCTGGTGTTTTGTGTGTAATACACTTGGAACGAACCACAAGTTGGAACACAATTGAGCGGTGAGATATAAATATTTAATTGCTGTAGGACATGTCTATTATTTTTGTTAAAAGCGCCATGCAAATGTAATTTAGCAGTTGAGTGGGCGCTGACTGGGTGCTGAGAGGCAGGTTAATTGGCTGTCTCTCACCTTAAGTTCAGAGGGTTTTAGGGCATTGGGAGGTGAGGGGAGAAGGCTGATTTAACACTGACAATGAAATGTGAAGTGAAGGCTCGAGGTCAAAGCAGAGCTTGGTACACAGTAAAAAAAATAAAAGTTTAAATCGACATAACTCCAATTAATATCATGATAAATCAATCTATGCAATACCCAAGTCTTTTGTTGTGTATATCATGGTGTAACATTGTCTGCAGTACTTATGGTTATTGAAATGTTGTGTTTATCTGTTTATATGTTTATTTCAAAAGTAACCTGTAAGTATCATGAGCTCGTGTCACATACTAGACATCTGAGCCAAAGCTTACATTAAATCCATCCCTAAATAGGCTTCTACACAAAACATACTGAACTCCATATACTGCACAGTAAAACCATACACACTACACAGTAGGAGGACAGTGATGGCCACACGTCTGACCTCTACTCTCTACTCCGATTTATAAATGTCTTTGAGAGTTTATGCTTGAAAAAAGGACCCAGTTGGATTTCCCTTCAGCTCTGAGTAAAGAGGTCCAGGCTTTAGTGCTTAACTTGCATGCATCTACACTTCTGCCCTTATAAGCTCTGCGGTACTTTCTGTTCTTTCGATTCTCCTGATACGTGTGCAATTTAAGTGCCTCGCCTCAGACTCCACGTTGGTTGTTAAAGATGATTCATCTACCAAAGATCTGACAAAAATTAAATATTGATTTCACAATAACTTTTTAGAAGAGGCTGAAAGAATTCTGATCTTGGAGATCCCGACACAATGTGACAAGTCAGGCTTCGTTTATTCATTTGAAACTCAAGTGAGATGATTGTACTTTTCACACCCTCGCACAGAAGTGAATAATGTAATGGAGAATTGTGTTGGGCTTATCAAAACACATTCATTCACTCTTTTATTTCACCCTTGGACAACCACCATTCCCACAATCACCGAGAGGCATTGTGGGCGAAGCATCTTTATAATGAATACAACGTTATGCATTGCCAGTCGCAGCTTCTGAGATACATAGATTAGGTTATTACCAAAGTGCACACATTAAAATCTAAACTAAGCCCATCCTGAATAGGGACTAACCAGAAGAAAATTAGTAAACAAAAATAAATAAATAAAAGCCATACTGCTGTGACAAAGGCGTGAAAAAGAGTTTAACACGGGACTGTGTGTGTTAGGACTTTTTATTGTAATCTATTTGAACTTACTTACCAATGTGGCTATTGTCGTCATCTTTTTTTAATTTTTATGTGTGAATATCTCACAGTGCACTTTGAGCTACTTGCACCTCTTTTCCAATGTGTTTTTTGTAATAAACTGAATCTGTAAATCTGGTTGGTTGTCTGTGGGGCAGTATGCTGTGTTGGCGCTGTAAGACTACTCTTTGTTGATCTGTTTCTCTGCGTTTCATAATAACATTTCACACTCGGCACAGTATCACATTAGTTTTGTTTCAGCCAGATTGTGTAAAATTGTATTCTTCACACATTAATTTCGAATACACTTCGGTTCGCGAATAATACTGCTTTTACTTTGTCAACGCCTTTTGAGAAATCATTTCTTCAGGTGAACCATGAAAGTGCACGCATACGAGCTGGAACAAGAGATGCAACCGCACTGTTGAAATAATTGGACTCATTTATCATTGGCACTGATTTACAGGTTGGGTTTGACCACTTGTGTTAATTGAGGTAGCAGCACAAGGAGATGAAGTAAGCTTTGCCGCTAATTTTTCAAGCTTTTCTTTCAATTTTCATCTACAATCAACAACAGCATATGGTGGGTAGGAATAAAACAGGCTTCACAGACACCCGAACTATATCTATATATTTCTCAAACATTCATATGTCAGCTAATTACATTGAAAAACACAAGCAAACTATATGTCAGGCCTGCCTCTTCATCTCTTGATCTCTCTTTGAAAAACAAATACGAGCAGGTGGATTCCCTTAAACAGTCATCAGGCATACCCATAAATGAGGCCCACCTATACCAGGTTGTTGGCATTTTAGTTTTAAACCCACGTCTCCCGGTAAAAGATGCTCCAGCTGTCTCTAACCAAAGACGGATTTCAAATGACAATGGACAACCTGCACTACACATAGGCTATTGATATGAGGCTTGCACACTCATGTGATTCCCGCTTGTGTTATCCCGAGTGGAGGGGCCTCTATGCAGTGTACAGACAGGAATGAGAATGAGGCATCTCATCTTAGCATGCTTCCCTATTGTTCACCCTCTGTCATGCTTAGAGTGTTATTCCCTTTGTACTTCAGGGTACAGTGAATTTGAGAGCCAAAAGAGACAGCCCCAAGTGCCACTGTGCAAAGTACGCACGCATTTCAGGGCCTAAACCAAGAAGTCCAGTCCCCAAAGCAGCCGCTCTTTTTTTTTTTTTTTTTTTTTTTTACGCTTTACACTACAGGTTTAAAGTCATGCACCGTGTCGCCTAGTCACTGTTAATTAGCACCAAGAGCAGATGGGAGCATCTTTTGATGAAAAATGTATGTGTTCAGAAGGAAGAAAAGGGAGAGTTTGTAAAAATATACAAAACATCCACAGGCAGGAGAAGTACATATCTCCCACTGGGTCCTCGCGCTCTCTCTCAAAGCTGTCCAGATGTTGCTGCTTCACTCACTGTACGCTTTGGGCAAACGATGACAGAATCCTTTCATTCAATTCAGCCTGCTGCATGTGTGACATCTTACACTTAAATACTGTGAAATACAAAAATCTGTGAATTGAATCCTTATTTTAAATTATGAAATATACATTGAATAACAATAAGTGTGGTCAGAAAAAATAAAAAAACGTACAATTTTATATCTTGATTTATATCTGGTGGTTAGATATGCATTTTATACTTATCACTCATGTGTCCTTTCTATTCCCCCCCCCCCCCCCCCCCCCCTCCCGCTCTCTTACTGCAGCCTCTTTTGGAAACTTCTCATAGCTGTGCTTGGTCATCTTGTCCCATTCACATCTCGACTGAGGAGCTCTGAGACACTGCTAGTCCAAAACAGGAGGAGGAGAGAACTGACAGCTCACAGAGGATCGGACGAGAGTTTGGACTCCAACACATCCAGTCTGCAGGATCCTCATCCACCTCAGACAAGACTGTTTATACAGGCTCACTGTAGCTCATTGTATTAGGTAAAGACAAAGGATTCATAATATTAATAACCTCAATATGTCTTTTAATATATTTTTCATGTTTGTTATGTTTTGTTTTTGTTTGTGACATCTGCACAATATACTTCATCCAGTTTCACATCGAAAACTGTGATACAAGTTGAGAAAAAATACTTCTTTCCCATGTTTTTGTTCCTACAAAGTAAATTTACTCATGTATGTAAAAAAATATAATTGGTCACAAACTGAAATTTCCTCTCAGAAGTTTGATTTTTTACATATGAACGCCTGTAGAACTGTAGTTACAGTGATTCTCAAGTGTTTCATTAATGGTCTTACCATACTCATTAAGAACAAATAATTCAGTAAACACTGTACATCTGTAATTAAGACCCGACCAGTAGCTTTTAGGGAAACATTTAAGAAATGATTATACTTGATGTAGCAATAGTTCTTAATGACTAAACTTGATATTTTATACTGTATTCTATGGTATAAAGTATAAAAGAGTAAACAAAAGCACAGTGACACTATTCAATCTTATTTTTCACAAACACTTTCAGCGATGACATGATACATATATTCTTTACATATTTCTAGCTTATATGCTAAAAGAAATGCTCATTACTTTATTCCAATAAAGCCACTAAACCTGCTGTATTATTTTTCTCCCCCTTCTTTCTGTCTCTTGTGACATGCTGTGATTTTAAAATGTGTGGATCCACCAAGCGTGACAGCTCCAGAGACAAGAGTCTGGCACACAGGCCTGTCTGAAGTAACTGTAGGCTGCAGACATCTCTGACAGCGTTTTACGCAAAAAAAAGATAAATGACCAACAAATGACCAATTACCCTGATGAAGACTCTCATGAGTCAAAACGCAGTGGTGACGTTCCTACAATAATCTATTTTTGCAAATTCTCTCTCGTTTTCATGTTATGTTGCCTTGCCCCTCAAGCCTGAAGAGCGCCTGTTTTTGTAAGTCTATATGCCTCCCTAGTGTTCATTGCTTCTACTGTGGTGATCCAGCAAACACACTCTTCCCTTACAGTATGTCATCATTCTTTTAAAATCGTGCGAGCAAAGACTATTGCATGGGAGAAAAGTCCCATACTGTTTTGTATATACTAGACTCTGGTTGTCAGATCATTGACTATATAAGAAAGGACCATGTGAATTAATAATTTTTTCTTTGTACTTATTAAAATGTATGAAAAGTGTGGAATTTGTCTTTTTTTTTCCAAATACAATTAATTTAACTTGTGTTTTGGACCTATTCTCATGTATTTATTGTTTTGTTTACAGTAGTGACGGTGGGATCTTACAAGATGGGTACCGTGGCTGCTTCAGTCGCAGAAACAAACACGGTTTTATTTATTTAAATAGTTGTTCAGTGTGAAAATTCACATCAAGGTCACTAAACAATACAGGATCCAGGACATCAATTTCACACGTAAGAAATTGGGATCACAAGAAACTATTAACAAGAGACTAGTTAATACTTCAGATGAAACTTTGCAAGAATACATTTATTACCACTCCAGACATGGGAGTACTGTTTACCCAGGGTCCAGTGAGGGACCCACGACAAGCCGGCAAGTAGAACAGGTGGTATAGGATTTTACATTATTATCATTTTATATAACTGAGTCTTGCAACTGGAAAAGGAAAGGTAGTACTTTTCAATAATATACAAACACAAAGTACTTCTTTAAATCTGATTTGTGCATTTTATAGAAAGTCCTATTGATCAGTACTCAAAAAGTTGAAAATACATTTTGTCATTTCTCTGGATACTTGACAAAACAATACACTTTTGACAAGAAATAAAATACAGGAGAAGAAACAGTCTATTCATGGAAATCTCGAAAGCAGTTCTTCCTTTTGTTGAAGCACAAGTGAACATTGCACTTTGTGCATTTATTTGGAGTTAGACCTTTGCAGGTTGGATGTTTGCAGCGTTGTCGTACACTCTCCATCTTAGGCCAGTGTCCTACAGAGTCTGAGCGCACCTCCTGTGTCGGGATAGCCTTAGCTGGACCTCGATGTTTCTTCTTTTTAAACTCCATCTCTATATCAGTGGAAGGCTGACCACTCCTCTTCCTCGACACATCCTTTCCTTGCAGGCAGAGTGTATGTGCTATTGAGGCTCTAAACGCAATGAAATCTTTTCGCATCTTTTTTGGAATATAAAGAGAATCACAGTCACGCTGATATAACAACCAGCTGTTCACAATGACCATATCAAGGAAGTAATAGAAGAACTTATGATAGAACTTTGATGACCTGAGCTGGATGGGGCAGGTTGAAATGAGAGCACCAAGAGCATCAACACCCCCCTTAAATGTGTTGTACTGGCTGATGATGCTTGGGCATTTAATAGAGATGTGCTTCATCAACTTTCTGTCCCAAATGTTTTCTTTACCAACTGGCTGAGCACTGGCAAATGTGCTGGCAACTATCAGTCCTCTGCAGTTCATCCATTTGACTGCTCTTATTTCCACACTTTCAATGACAGCCTTTTTCTCCTCAAATTCCCCTCTTCCTTTCTTCTTCATGATGCTGTCAGAGCTGAAACTGCACCCTGGCAGGTGACTTTGCTTCACTGCCCCAAGGGCAAGTATCCCCCAGTTTGCAAGAGCAACAAGCAAATCTAAGGAGGAAAAACAGGTGTCAAAATAAAGTAAATGATTGGCAGCACTTGGGATAAATTGTGCAAGCTTGAGCACAATGTTTGCACCCGGACCTCGGTCTGGTTCCCCAGGTAGAGGATCAGTGTCACCTGTGTATACGTCAAAGGAATGCACCAGGCCTTTAGTGTCACAAAGCACAAAGATTTTTAATCCCCTTTTACATGACTTATCGGAGACATGTTTCTTTAGATTAGTTTTACCTTTGAAAGATAAAATGTGCTCATGAATGGACAACATTTGATCTTGAGGAAGCATATTAAATTTTGGGCAAAGTAAATTTATAAGTGGCCTGATTTTAAAAAGCTTATCACTGTTGCCAGCCATGTTGCTATTGTCATTGAAATGTAAAGAGCGTTTGATTACTTCCCATCTATTTCTGTTCATTATATCAGCCACTTGTGCCACTCGGCATTCCCTGGACCAGTACAGTCGTGGCCGTGGTAACTGTATGACACTCATGTACACTACGGTCCCAAGAAACTGCTCCAGTTCGTTTTGATCCAAATTCAAGTCACAATGTCTTTGCTGAAAGTAAAAAAGATTACTCTGCCGTACAATAAGCTCCAGGAGAATATTGTCAAAGAAGTCTCTGAAGTACTGAATGGGCTCTCTAATTTCAGAAGCACAAGGCAGAGCTCCAGCCCAAATGGGAACGTCTTTGGCAGAGTTTTGTTGTCGAACAGTTTCCCAATTAATCTCTTTAATTCCAGGGGTGGCACATGGACTAGCAGGCGCAGCGCAGTCTTCATCACTGCTTTCATCTTCATAAACATGACCAGGCCCATCATCTCCATCACTGTCCTCACTGTCACTGAGACCGCTGTCATCACTCGCCACTGGTGGGATCCAGGATGATCCATCAAAGACAGGAGATCGGTCCATTTATTTTGCCTAAAAACAAATAATACTCTTAAAGAGGAAAACAAAGTAGGCTACACACAGGGAACCAAGAGTAAATAAGTAACCAAGCGGTAAAATAAATAGACAGCAAAGGCTTGAGACCCAGAAACCTGTGCTTTTTTCCCCAAACATTGATGTTGTACAATGCTGGACTTACCTCAGTTGTCAACCTCAGTGTCCATGCGTGTTTGTCGTTCAGTGTTGTGCACTGTGTGGTCCAGCGAACGCTTCCGCTTCCATCAGGCGGAAGTACTTTTCTTTTGAACCACTAGATGGCGTTACAATATTAAACAGCTAGGTGTAAAAAGATAAGTGACCCCTTCCATTTCTCAAACAAAAAAATAGCTGCATTACTTGTGTACAAGTTACTGAATAGTCAACTCGTGTTTCTGTTTACATTTCCACCCTAGTCAACAAAGACTATGCGGTGCAAGTCAATATCTATACAAGAGCATGTGGCTTAAGAGAAGACACACTTGCCAATCTACCTGTGGCCTACATTATATTGTATTTTGTAATCTGAAATGGACAACATTTTACAATTAATTATATTTTGTAAACAATGTATTTAAGCGACCAACGTGACAGTGGAAAAACAAAACATAGGCATATACTTCCCTCTAGTGGTGAATAGGACAAAGTGCCAGGGCCCTTGCAGTTTGTGCTTAACGCCAGATGACATCATGCCTTTACATGGTTGCACAAATAGAAAATATTAGGTCATGACTGGCACCAATCAAATGCTGCGTATCTATTTGTATTTTATTTGGTAGGGATGGGTAGGAATTTTACTACTTTTCAGTAGCCTGAAATGTCAAACAAGGAACATGGAGAGTCAATTATACTCTTATAAATATATATATATATATTGAATAGCAGCAGGCAGCAGATTCGGAATGTTATATTTTATCTAATTTGTCTGTTTTAAATGAAAGATGATAATATGTTAAAAAAATCTCACAGATGTTATAATTTATAATTATGACCTTGGATTAATTAAACATTATTTGCATCTAACTATTAAAATGATGGCCGGAGAGTGAAAAAGCCTAAACACCTTTTACGCACAGCAAGACTATGCAGTTTTACCAGTTGCCCACTGGATTGCACATTGTTGATGTAGCCATGAAGACGCGGGGGGACTCGTTTATCAGCAGTTACGGCGAAAATACTTAGTGTGTTGATTTAGGGAATTGAACTCTGACCAATTTCGTCAGGGGCGCGAGAGGCGTAACGTCGTGGCGCCGGAGCAGCCTCAAACAACCCGGTATGTAGCGGATTTATTTATGGAAATATGTGTCTTTAATGCGATCCATAAAGAAAATAATAACGCGAGAGTTTGCAAGTTGCTTCAAGACAGTAGTTGGAACTGTCAAAGGTAGAGTGGATACGCGCATGAGCCACATTACTGTACCACTGTACGCGGCCACTGGGATAATATCCGTAGAAAAAACTCAATAATCCCGAGGTAAGGAACCGAGAAATGATTGCCTCTGATCGTGAATTAACCGCTTTATCTCCTTTTCCATCGCTTAGGTCTCTTTTACTCTAACCAGTCGTGCTGTTGTCGTCGATATTATTGCACTAAACATATTTTTGTGCCTCCCTTCAGCTCCAGCCAGCGCAAGGATTTTTTTCTACTCCTCCTTCGTAATAAAGTCGCCATTTTGCTTCACTGCCTTTATAAACCATTTCGTATTCTAATATCTTTTCCCGAAGGAGCCGGGGACGTGTCTGTGTTTGTGGTTATTTCTGACATATGTGGGGGGGGGGGGCAAACGAGAAGACAGAGGTTGGAGAAGTGCCTCGTGGTTGACATATTAATGCTTGAAAGGAGAAGGGGGGCGAGACTATTAGCAACTGGGATTACGGGCAAAGTATCCGCGGCTGCTTTTGCAGTGTGCACATTGTGATTTGCCTCGGCTCTCTCTTTTCTTCCGCCCCGTCGTGGTCCTGCAGAGTGGCGAGCGGGAGTCACGAGTGTCAGCTGCCTCTCTAAACACCCTTAAAGCGCTGTGACCGCTCCTTGACGCACAGCAGGTGTGTGTGAGTTCCATGTAACAACATAACATTGGTGGAAGGGGGAAAAACGCCCACTTAGTCCGGTGCCGTTTACGTGACCCTTTGCTCCCCCACACGTGCGTGACCCGAGGACACCAACTGACCCACGAGGGGTGACTGAGCGACAAACAAACTAGTGCATTATTTTCTCATGATGAAGATTGAATGGCTAAACTTGGGGTTGAAGAAGTCAGCTGTGCCACGTGGTGAAAAGTGAAAGTCTTGGGAGATCTGTTTGAGTGTTTATGATGGCCAGGTCACTGGTTTACTGTACTGAAACATCCCAATGCTTAATGCATGGGTGTAATACTCATCTATAGCTACATTGTTCACATTGTATTAAGCCTTTCTTCCTAATCGATTTCACCCAAGGCTTGACTCTGGAGCCCAGTCAACTCTGAAATCATTTGTGTTAAAACTAACATATGAGATGACTACTCTATCACTATGACAAATGAGCCAGTGTACAGAGAATAGCGTGGCGTGTAAACGGATAGTGTGACTCCCCGCTGCGTGGCCCTCTGTGTGTGGGTTTAATTCATTATGAGAATGAATGCTGGATCCCAGTTTGCATCACTCAACAGTTTACAGTTATCACCTTTTAAGGGGGTGGGGGGTTCGCGGGTTCATGCAAATGTTCAGCGCTGAGATGTACTTGAGTAGAGATATATGTCTATTAAAAAAAAGTTTGGTGTCTGTCCTAGTGACACTTGTGCAGCCTCGGCTTTATTACAAACAGTGAGACTATGAAAACCGCTTGCAGGCCTTTTTACTCTTCTGTGTAATGGGCAGAGCATGGAGTTAGTGTAAGAGTGAGTATTGATTTTGAACTGAAACATAGAAGGTCATAGCCTCATTACAACTACAGATGATTTGTGTGACTTAGCTCAACTAACCTTCAGACTAATAGTCCTAATGGCTAACAAGCACAAACTACATTTTAAGAAACATTACCATGGTCTACTTCTGCTGTAAACTTGACTGTTTTGACAATCAGTGAACACATTTTTCTATATCTGGTCTCCAATTGCAGCCATGGAAAGCCCAAGTGGCCCGAGGTTTGGGAAGCTGTCCTCCCCGGGGCTGCCAAGAGCTCGGCCCTTCAAGCTTGGACCTCAGCAGGAGACAGTTAGAGCCACGACAGCCCCCGAAACTAACAACAAACACAGTGAGTGGCATGTGTCCTTATGTCAACTTATCAACATGCTGTTCAATAGTTTGGTGTTCATTGATTACCGGCTAAATGTTATTTAAAAAAAGATGTACTTTCACTTTACTGTTTCTTAGTTGTAAAGGTAAATTGACTTGATTAATATTGTGTATCTGTTTAATCAGACTCATTTGATCAATCACGATTAACTGCAGTTAATTAGAATGTAATTATTATTCAATTCATATATACTACACCTACATAGAATACTCTAATCTAAAGCATTTGTAAATCTATGTAAAAACTGCTTTCAATTTGTAATATGAGATACAGGAGTACTTTAGGTCAAAACATAATAAATATCTTTAGATCAGTAATGAGTTAAAGCGTTAAGTTTGACAGCCCCTAATCAATACATAATTTGTTGCTCTTGTGTCGGTGTAGCAGAAGCTTTGGAGGAGCTCAGCAGGTAGAGCGCTTGTCCTCTGATTCATAGGTTGACCATTCGCGTACAGTTGTTGTGTCCTTGGTAGTGTCTACTACTATGGTTCCTTGATGTAAAGCTATTTGGGTGCACTATGGAGGCCGAGAAGTAAAATGACCATCATCATTTTTAGATCAGACTGAGCATTAGTCTTAAATGAATATAAATGTGGGACAGGTTGAGACACATGTTTTTAGGGGTTTGAAGTGTTGAATGTAACTATACAACAAACACTAGTTTGGGAATCAGAGGTTGTTTGGACCCATGGTCATTTTTCATATTAATTCCTGACTCAACCGTTTGGCTTACATTAAGAAACTATATGGGCTGAGCCAGATTGAACTTCATTGATTGATAAGTGGGCATTTTTGGATATATAATCCTACAAAAAGACTGAATATATCTTCAATAAGTCTTTCCCCCCCCATTAAAAGTCAGGCCATTGGTTTAAGATTTGCATATGTTTGTGTGTGTTTGCATGGACTTGTCAGTGAAATACAACTTTCTTTTGCAAAACAAAACAGTCAACTTTATTGGTCATCCTTATTCATCATTCTCCCTCATTTTGGGCATATTGGGGTCAAACCTGTTTATTCTCACTTAGAGCGGTTTGTTAGGTTTAACTGCACACTTACCCAGACTGCTAGCATAAAAAATATGAACGTTAGTCAAGTGAACAAATCAAAGTAAGAAGTAGAAGTGATGGTTGTTTCTCTTTGTCAGAAAAGCTCATAATGGCCAGTTTGTATTGTATCAACTGCCAGATGCTTTACATTGATACTAGCCTAGTGTGGTAAGATCTGAAGATAAAAGATAAAAGCTGATTTGAAAACTATTGCTTTGTACATTTGTTTACTGAACTGTGGTATAAATTATGATTGAGGTATTACTCAGGCATTTAAACCCAATACATGACACTTTCTGATGCATACAGAAGCCCTGTCATGATATTACTCAATATTCTACGTGCATTATCACATCAAACATTAATTACATTTGCCATGGTTTGTGTTAAGTTGTGAGGTAATTCTTGAAAAACCTGTATTTCTGGACTTTAGATTTTTTTTTTTATCTGCTACGTCATTTGAGTATTTCCTTTCACTTGCTCTAACTGTCATCCATCCCATAATCCCTTGCACTAGCTTTGTGCTTCCTCCTCTGAGTGTATGAAGTTCATTATGCCTGTGCTAAAGACAGCTCCCAGCACCATTTGATTGCTCACAATAAGGATCTACATTCCTCTACAAAATATCTGCAAAATTCTCCCATTTGGCTGGAAACTGGCTCTCATCTGGCGCTGTGCCAGGGGTTTTCCTTGCTTTAGTGGCGGCTTAGCTGGTCTCTTTGCCAGGAGGACTGGGTTGTGTCTTTGTCAAAATTCTCATTACCAACTAACCACCATTCAATCCTCTTTTCAGTACATCGTTTCATCTCTACGTTATATAATAAAAAAAATTGAAGTTACAAACCAGTGTGTTCTTTCAGCTACTTCCAAGCTCTAATGAAGAAAAAGAAATACAGTGCCTTGCGAAAGTATTCGGCCCCCTTGAACTTTTCGACCTTTTGCCACATTTCAGGCTTCAAACATAAAGATATAAAACTTTAATTTTTTGTGAAGAACCAACAACAAGTGGGACACAATCATAAAGTGAAACGAAATTTATTGGATATTTCAAACAATTTTAACAAATAATAAACTGAAAAATTGGGCGTGCAAAATTATTCAGTCCCCTTAAGTTAATACTTTGTAGCGCCACCTTTTGCTGCGATTACTGCTGTAAGTCGCTTGGGGTATGTCTCTATCAGTTTTGCACATTGAGAGACTGAAATATTTGTGAACCACTCTATTGTAGATTTTGCTTTATGTTTTGGATCATTGGCTTGTTGGAAGACAAATCTCCGTCCCAGTCTCAGGTCTTTTGCAGACTCCATCAGGTTTTCTTCCAGAATGGTCCTGTATTTGGCTCCATCCATCTTCCCATCAATTTTAACCATCTTCCCTGTCCCTGCTGAAGAAAAGCAGGCCCAAACCATGATGCTGCCACCACCATGTTTGACAGTGGGGATGGTGTGTTCAGGGTGATGAGCTGTGTTGCTTTTACGCCAAACATAACGTTTTGCATTGTTGCCAAAAAGTTCGATTTTGGTTTCATCTGACCAGAGCACCTTCTTCCACATGTTTGGTGTGTCTCCCAGGTGGCTTGTGGCAAACTTTAAACAACACTTTTTATGGATATCTTTAAGAAATGGCTTTCTTCTTGTCACTCTTCCAAAAAGGCCAGAGTTGTGCAGTATACGACTGATTGTTGTCCTATGGACAGAGTCTCCCACCTCAGCTGTACATTTCTGCAGTTCATCCAGAGTGATCATGGGCCTCTTGGCAGCATCTCTGATCAGTTTTCTCCTTGTATGAGCTGAAAGTTTAGAGGGACGGTCGGGTCTTTGTAGATTTGCAGTGGTCTGATACTCCTTCCATTTCAATATTATCGCTTGCACAGTGCTCCTTGGGATGTTTAAAGCTTGGGAAATCTTTTTGTATCCAAATCCGGCTTTAAACTTCTCCACAACAGTATCTCGGACCTGCCTGGTGTGTTCCTTGTTCTTCATGATGCTCTCTGCGCTTTAAACTGACCTCTGAGACTATCACAGAGCAGGTGCATTTATACGGAGACTTGTTTACACAAAGGTGGATTCTATTTATCATCATTAGTCATTTAGGTCAACATTGGATCATTCAGAGATCCTCACTGAACTTCTGGAGAGAGTTTGCTGCACTGAAAGTAAAGGGGCTGAATAATTTTGCACGCCCAATTTTTCAGTTTTTTATTTGTTAAAAATGTTTGAAATATCCAATAAATTTCTTTTCACTTCATGATTGTGTCCCACTTGTTGTTGGTTCTTCACAAAAAATTACAGTTTTATATCTTTATGTTTGAAGCCTGAAATGTGGCAAAAGGTCGAAAAGTTCAAGGGGGCCGAATACTTTCGCAAGGCACTGTATATACTACAATAAATAAATGTTAAGTACTGGCGCTTGGCAGATCATTTGTGGTGATCCTGGATGAAATATTATTTAGATTCTAATCAAGATGTTTAAATGCCTACCGGTGTCAAATCTGCCTGTCTAAAACAAAAACAAAAACATCAGTTATTCAGTGTGTTGATGTGCATAACACCCTCCATAACAACCCTTCTCCTCAATATCAAAACCTGTATGTGGTTACCTTTCCTCATCGTACCAGAATTGAGGAATGTTTGACCTGGAGTTAGTAATGCAGCAGAGAAAATCCTGTCTGCCCAGACTGGAGTTAGTTCTTGAAATTCCTCTCTTTTATTGGTGGAAACCGAGACACTGACTACAAATGAGGTCTGTGGTTTATCCTTGAGTGTAATTGGTGTGGGTTGTCAACTTGCCACACCAGAGAAGCAGGAGAGGATTTGGTGTCGCTGCTCATTCACATTCTCTTGTTAAAATCTCACCAACCAAACCAACGGACAATAACTGACATTTCAGACTTTGCTTTTTAACTGCAGGTTATTTAAATGTACAACAAAACCTTTATTGTCAAAGTCAGTTTGTTTACTTATCACTTTTTTAATGATGTAATATCTTCCCTCTTTTTAAGTCTTGGGTTGATAATCAAATTGTTTTCTCTTTATATGTATTATTCAAATACATATTCTTGATTTTTAAATTGA
Organism: Proterorhinus semilunaris; assembly: GCA_021464625.1. Taxonomy (NCBI): domain Eukaryota; kingdom Metazoa; phylum Chordata; class Actinopteri; order Gobiiformes; family Gobiidae; genus Proterorhinus; species Proterorhinus semilunaris. The sequence continues at coordinate 21,108,684 of CM038347.1, forward strand.
AAAAGAAAAGGAAACATAAACAAACAACAATCCATTTCAAACAAACAATAAGTTTTACATATTTTAAATTTTCCCCACGTGCTCTGGCTTGGGACTGGTTCAATTAATCATATTTTGTAACAACTTGTTGCTGGATATTCAAATGATTACGTTAAATTGGCACAAATATGTATTTTATTGATTATTTTATAAACTAAACTACTAATAATATGTCCTGTTGAAAATGGCTGTCAAAAAAACACATAATATAGTTTCATTCTAAGCAGTGATTGTTTACGTGCCCTACTGTCCGTTCACCTGTCATGGTCCTCCCTACAGGAGTGCACTGACCACATATGTGCCCAGTCATCCGAGGCTGTTGTTATTGTTGTTTGTGGGCCAAATGGGCATAAGGCAATAGATTAGGTTTCCAATAATAAGAGGCCAGCAGCTGGCAGTAAAATCGATGCAGGTCGGAGGAGGAATTGAGGTACTGAGTCACTATATTATGTAGCAGGAGTTTCCAGCCTAAACTATGTGTTTAATTCCTTAACTTAAAAATGTGGTTTAGTGCAGAAAACTGACTGTGAGAGGCGAGTTCAAACATAACTTTATTTAACTTTAGACATTTAGTTAACCAAATTGAATTAATGTACATACAGAATCTTTGGCTGGTTCAGCTCATATGAAATTGTAACTTCTGAAATAAAACTTTGTTCAGGGTAACTGATATTGAACCATGGACATTATTTTACTTCTGTTTGTATCTTATTTGGAAGTTTTGATTAGAGTACTCTACAGGATGTGCAGTGTTTGCCATTGCTGTCATGTGCAGTATTATTGCTCAGACCACATGTTAAGACTTCCTAAGACAAGTAGCTCAAACCCAACCTTGCTTTAGTATATTACACATAGTCAGGCTCAAAGATCCACAAAGTTATTTCTTTGGGTCCCTGAAATACAGTATACAGTATGTTTTTTATTGTTACATAAAGATGGGAAAGTTTAGAATAAAGACTTATTCTATAGTAACAAACTTTGCATGTCAGTGTGTGTGTTGTAATTACGACATTTGAGTTTTTAACCAACAGAGTGAGGACATTTTTGTAAAGTGAAGACATTTTGGGTGGTCCTCACTTATTTTAAGGACTGTTTGAGGGTCAAGATGTGGTTTTAGGGTTAGAATTGGGTTTGGGTTTATTGGTTTATTTGGTAGGTAGGGACAGTGCAAGTTAATGAACAAGCCACACCGGATTGTAGCCTTGGGCTAATTTCCATCCGTCGTCCCCCATGCGCACTCTCAAACACACTCTCATTTATCCTGGCCTATTGTACATGTTTTTAGTGGTAGGGGAAACCGGAGTACCCGGGGAAACCTATGCAGATACGGGGAGAACATGCAAACTCTACACAGAAAGGCCCTGACCTTGGTGGGGCCTTCTAGCTGTGAAACACAAGCGCTAACCGCTGTACTACCGTGCCGCCCTTAACCTTAGGATTAAGGTTAGGGTTAGGGTCTTAGGGTTCAGGGTTAGGGTCTGGGTAATACATTATGTCTATGAGTGTCTCACTAGGATGGAATTACAGGAATGTGTGTGTGTGTGTGCGCGTGTGTTTGTGTGACGTCTTTAAATGTAAAGTCTACTTGACAAAAGCGCATTTTCATTTATTTTAAGGGTAATATTGTGACAAAGTTCAGTTTTAGATTATAAAGATCACTTTAAGATTTAAATGGCTGCAATCATGCATCTTTTTCACTTTGAAGAGTGATTTGCATGGACTGATAGAGAAATGGAGAGAGAGAGAGAGAGAGAGTGAGAAGCACTGAATGAGAACTAGACTTGCTGAGAGAGCATGGCTTTCTTTCACTTCATTTGTGTCTGGGAGGAAGACTGTTGTGTGGTGGCTTTAGTCTGAAACCAGGCCTGACTCACAGAGAAATATGGGGACGTCTTCAAAAAGAGGTGTGTTCACTTGCAGTTCTGTGATGTTTGTTAAGAGTGTGTACGTGTGGGTGTAGGTGTGTGTATGAGACAGAGGAGGAAAAGGACTGGATCCAGTATAATGTGGAAAATAGAAAGCAGTAGTGGTATAACGAGGAGAAAATTGCTGACATGCTGCTCAGCAGAAAAAGAGAAAGTGACGGTGAAGTTTCTATGTCTTTTTTTTCTTACCGCTGTGCAGTTTTTTTGTTTGTGATGTGTGAATTCCTGTTAAATATGCGTGTTTTGGCTTTGGTTTTCAACATATAGTGAAATGTCCTCTGCGTACAACAAACTATCCGATAATAACCGTGGGGTCTGATTAAGACCTGCTAATTCTGGCATGTGGTTTAGACCTTTAAAGGGCATTTATTTAAACTACTACTACTGTCTAAATTTCAGTGCTCTGTGATAGAGACCAAGGCTCCTTTGAGAGTGTTTGTGGTGGAAAACAAATGCCTGCTTTGTGTCACTCTCTAGTAAATATGACTTGGGCAGATTGTTTATGTTTTGAGAAAAAAAGTATTGGAGGTGTTTATGACTGAATGAAAATGGCATTTGCCCCTGAACTGTGCATTTGACCTCAGTCACAACAAGTTGGTACTTGTACTTTGGCAGAGCTTGATTCTTTTGCCACTTTGTTATTTTTACACATTACAGTCTGCCGCAGCCTTTCTTGAAAACCTGTCCAAGTTATGACTGTATGTCACAAATATACAAGTCTTTTTCCATTGTGTTGTGTCAGGGACCTGTGTATGGAATTGTCTGTCTGAGAGGCAATATGTCTAAACTCTTCTGTGTTCTGGTGCAGACAAAGGAGTGTTTGTGGGGGAAAACAAGTGGCTGTTTTGTATGTTACAGTGTGTGCGTCTGTGTTGTATTATAATGTGTGGTGGTGCGTGCATGTGTAATGTGTGGTGGTGCGTGCATGTGTAATGTGTTGTATTATAATGTGTGGTGGTGCGTGTTGTATTATAATGTGTGGTGGTGCGTGCATGTGTAATGTTCACCCTTTGCACTCGAGGGGAACAGTTGCAGGCGTCGCCAGGAGAAACTCAGAGGTTATTTGAGATCATTAGGCAGCTGCCAGCTCTCCTGGGTCTTCTTGACTACTCTCTCTTCTCTCCTTCTCCTCACTTGTTCTCCTCTTCTATCGGCGGTTAATCAGTTTAGAGCAACAGTTGCAGACAGCTGGGAGCATGGCATAGCTCTCCTACATTAGCCCAACAGCTGTTTTACTCCCCTTAGCTGCTGTCGGGGAAGCAAGCTTTAGACCGGACACAATGGGGTTATTTTGTTCACAGACAATGGCCGTGACTACAGCACAATGTCCAACTCAAGCAAAACAAAAGTGACGGATACTGCCGCTTTTCAGTTGTGCCTAACCTCACATCACCTCATCACCAGTTATTGAATGTTTCCCCTGAGCCATTTCACTTGTCAGCCTTTGACTTTTGTCGGGAGACATGGTGGGTAATAAGTTACTCTAATGCATTTCCTTAGAAAATGTTATACTTGAATTAGTGAGAGATAAAACTCTTTAAATATTATTTAATGTCAATTATAACATGATGATTCAATGATTAAAAATGTTGTTTCTACTTTTACATGAGTTTGGGTATAACTGAAATGCACATTACACAGGAACCAAGCTGTAATATGTTTTCGGTTTCACATTATGATACAATCACACAACTGCATTATGAAAATGTTATAACACCCTTTAGTTCATTTCTCTTGCTGTATATTTGTTCAGTAAAATAGTGTTTATACAGCATGTAACATTGTCTTATCCCCCACTCAGTACAGAAATTATTTGAGTCTATTTGTTCTACTTGCCTAAACAGAGCCTCTCATATTATAGTGGTAACTGAGACAAGTGTATCCCCATGGCAACAATAGCATATCTTTCCCCGGAGCAGTTTTCATTAATTATGCCTTTCTTTTACAAGGCCTTTATTTTCTCAGACAGGAATTAGAATGCATGCTCAATTTCCTCCTCAGCACAAGAGCTGCACCGTAGACTGCATCACCTCTCCAGCTGCTACCCAGACAGCTAATAGAGACACACGCTCGTGCCTAGAGAATATTAATGCTCTCATATCAATGCATACATTTCATTTTAACTAGCTGGTAATGGTTTAGAGCTGGCTTGTGTTGGCCCTTGTATGGATGTGCGGTGCTGCTTGGAATTCAGTCTCGTCCTGCCCGGCCTATTTGGTGCCTACATTATTTCTAATTCGTAAGTGAAAGATTGCATGATAATATGTCTTGTTTCTGTATTTGCACTCGTAGGGCAGGGATGAAAGAGAGACAGATGAGTGCGTGTTGAAGGTTGAGATTCTAAAATAGTTTATCGAGTAAAAAAATAAAAGGACAGAATACAGGTGACACGCTTTTATATGTGTTGTTTTTGCATCGAGGGTAACAGTGAAGTGAGAGGTACAGCATAGAGGGGAAGGCGGTAATAATGTTTATGGTTGCACAGTTGAGAATTAGAATTGCACTTTTAGGTGGCCTGTCTTCTGTGGAGTTTGTATTTTGTGACTGTGTCTTGGTTGCTTTCCTTCAGGTGCTCCGGTTCATGTTCCTGTCAACCCTGAACAATTTATAAAATAAGCTAATCCTGGTGCAAGGTACCCCCTCATGAACCTGGCTCAAGATTAGGGATGGGTACCGTTCGTTTTTTTTTCGATACCACTACTTTTTTCGATACCAATGTTATTTTAATTAAATTAAATTGTATAACATAAATAAAACATTTATATATTATTCCAACATTCATTTCAAGTCATTTTTAAAAAACACCAAAGCAGTAGCAAATTAATACAATATAAATATAATAATAATAAACTAGTATGTTTGCATCCTCATTTATTCAGCTTCAGCCACTCTATTACCTGTTAACTCCTACCATTGCAAAGAAAGCATCTCCTCTGCACTTGTACCTTTCCCACAAATGCGGATCGAATGAAGTCAAGGGAGAAAGGAAGCAAAAAATTAGCCTGGAAAAATCCAGACTCACCGCTGTACCAGCGAGTGAGTCTGGTCACCGCTGCGTCGAATCCATTTCCCACAGCGGTAGATACGCAAGCAAACAGGAAGCGAAGTAAACCAATCAGCGAAGGGCGGGCGTCTGCTGTTGATGTGGTGTTATTAGCGGTTTTACGTTAATATTTGCGCAGGATTATGAATAATGAAACTCACCTACTGTCGATGTGTTTTTTGGTCATTTACCGCCGACTGGAGACACGCTTTCTCTCTTTCGTGCATCGTTTGTAGATTGTTATTGAGGGGGCTTCCCCACAAAGTCCTGCAAGTTTCCTTGTTAGTGGTTATGGTCACATGCCTTTTTACATGACATTACTTGACAATTTTTTTAATTATTGCATTGTTGTTTAACAGGTCCCATGTTTGACGACTTGGCAGAGGGGAAGAAAAAAGGCGGACGTCCTAAAACAGAAGTGCAGGAACTAAGAAGCATTCCTGTAGGTATCATATGGAGCATTGCAACTTTTTAATCTACTCTACCTAACTTTTAATATACATTTTGTCTTGATGTTTCAAACTAAAAATAAGTACCATATTTTCCGGACTATACGTCGCTCCGGAGTATAAGACGCACTAGTCAAACATTGCCAAATGAAAAAGCAACAGGCTGAATAGGCGTACGGTTTGCTAACGTAACACATTGATGGCTATCTACATGAAGCATAAACAACGAACTAAATGGGTGTCTCAGATCAGATAAAGCATAAAGAACATACTCTCGATCTCACTCCAAATCACTAAACCCATTGAAATCTTCATTCTCTGTGTCACTTCTGAACAATCGCCTTGACACGGAGGCGTAACTGCACCGTTGACATGCCTCTCCCAACAGCACGTTGTTCAAGCACCCATTTGTAAACTCGTTCCTCTAGCTGTGGCCATGTAGCCCGTGATTAGCTTTTTTTTGGTTTACTTCAAGTAACCTCCGCTTCTTACTTACTCCAAACTTTCTTTCTGCTGCGCGATTAGCCTGCAGTGCCCTCTAGTGGCATGTGAAATTATATATTAGGATTTAAAGAGCTACTAAACACCCCTTCCAGAGCTTACTCCACCCACTCCCAAAATTCAAAAAACTCAGAGAAAGAGGCGTGGCGGGAGGCTTTGGGGGGACGCGGGGAGGGGGAGTGTGTGGGCGGTCTCTGCTCCGTTGACAGTCTCAGACCAAGGGCCAGAGTGACTCCCGTTATGCCGCATTTAGACGATGTGGCGTCACTTTCCCGGACTCTCGAGCCTGTCGTACCGGCTACAGGCCGAGCACACGCGGCGGACATTTGGCGCTCGTATCTCCCCGTTCCCCCTCCTGGCTTTAGCGGACACTCAGTCACACACTGCCCCGCTCTGAGCCTCGAAGGCAGGGGATGGCTATCCGCTGCCCCCGGTGTCTGTGAGCTCTCCCTGGGGGAGACTACAGTAAAAAGCCCTCAGCCCCGTCTCATAAACACAGACAGCCCTGATTATCTCTGTCTGCCCGATACAGCTTTATCGTGTCTGTAGTTTCAACGTGAAAACATCCAGCCATGTCACTAAATAAGTGAATCTGGGTATTTTGGGGAAACATTTGTCTTTTTTAAGGAGGAGAAGTCGGGGATGTGAGTGCTGTGGTTCACACACGGAGCGGAGCGGAGTCCGTGGAGCGGAGCCCGTAGATCAAATCCCCGTCTCGGGTCTTCTCTCCTCATCCTCCCGCTCCCTGGCCGCTCTGTGACCGGCATGTTGTGCTCACGTCACAAAACAGTTACTGAACTACCTGACTAAAGTAACTACACTAGAAACGCTGCGCTAAAGAACTAACTAAATACTATGCTAATAAATTGCTAACTTGAAAATCGATGTAAAACGCTCGCTCGCTATTCCAACTCCAACTCGCTACGGGGGCATGTGCGAGGCTTGGCTGCTTTTATACCCCGAGCAGCAGAGCGACGGACGTCACACACACAAAGTGACGTCACACAGCTGGTAGAGCGAATGGGGAGGACAGGCACGAAATTCAAATGTAGTGCAGCCGAAAATGTAGAGAGGGCGCTACACAGACGGTTTTAGGCACAAAAGTGAGATTTTATCTAATTTGCACTAAAATGTCAAAACATTGACCAGGACATGTAGAGAGCACTATAAGAAACATGTTTATGCAGTTTATAAGCTCAAAAAAGTTGATTTGGTGCTTAGTTGTCCTTTAAAAAAGGGGGTAAAAAAGACACATAAGTCGCTCCGGAGTATAAGACACACCCCATGCCAAGCTACAAAAAAAGTGCGACTTATGGTCCAGAAAAAAACTGTAGTTTGAAGAAAAAAAAATGCATTGTGTGTTTTCATTCCTGTGCAGGCTCATTTGATAGCCCAGTGGAAGGAGGAGTTTAAGCGGCGCTCCAGGGTGAGGTGTCCGTGTGCAGGATGCTGGATGGAGTTTCCCAGCATCTACGGGGTCAAGTACCACTATCAGCGCTGCCAGGGGGTGAGTCTGCCCCCCCGACCCTTATCGCTGTGCACATGTATTTGCAGGAAAATAAAATATAAGCGATGGTGTGCGATGTAGGACAGATAATGGTGATAACGACTGACTAATAATATTTTTTTATTTTTAATTAGTCATGTGTATAATTTTTACATCAATGCCAACAAAATAGTGTTTAAATGCAGTTTATTCTTTTAACTCACGTGAATGTGCATTTTGCATTAAATAAAGCACTTCTAGCATGTATTTGAATTATTTTTGATCAATTAAAAATCAAGGGACAAAGCGTCCGCTGACATAATAATCTTGACCTTAATTTAACTTTGTGTAACGGTAAGCAGATATCGTCAAATTCTGGCTGTGTTTTGTGTCCAGACTGTAGCAGAGAAGCTGAGTCATGGTTGTCCCTACTGTGAGGCCGTGTTCGCCACAAAGATCCGTCTGGAGAAGCACAAACTGTGGAACCACCCGGAGCGCACCGCCATGGAGCCGAAGGACGAGGAGCAGAGAATACACAACAGCCATGTGAAGTCCAGCACCAAGAAAAGGTGACAGGGTTACTCTGTTGCATTATGGGGGACAGGATTCAATAGTGAAATCATGCAACTTAGTTTACTGTATATCTATGGCGTTATGGTGTGTGTGTAATTTAATCTCATATTAGTGCAAAGATCTTTGATAGTATTTAGCTGGTCACTCTGCCATGACCACAACAATACTTGCACAGGTTATTTTGAAAACCATACAAATTAAATATTTATTTCATCACTTTTTTATGATTATACAGTATAATGCTATTCTATTCTTTGCTATGCTATGCTATTAATTATATCATACAATAATAATTACAATTTAAATAATATTTAATTTTAATAATATTGGACTTAACATTTCATGGACGTTCCAATTTTGCTCCGGGACTGTATTACTGTATTTATTTCCAAGAGTGACCTATACTTATTTGTGTGATTTGTCTGTGATGCTAAACTCTATTTATGGCTTGTATCCAGGCCTATGGAGAACAGTCCCCCGTCTCCTGTGTTCTTTAAAGTTAAAAAGATCCACGAGGTGTCCATGCCATCACAAAACGGAGAGCTGTCCCATCACAGGACTGAGCGGAAAACACACATTAAGAGTCAGACCTCACCTCACCTCCATCAGCCTGAGCCGGTCCAGTCCCAGAGCACATCGTCAGACGCAGGGGGCAGTGAGAGTGAAGGAGGGAGCCTCCCTCCATCCTACCTGGATGAAGACCCAGAAAGAATGAAACACAGTAAGACAGTAGAACACAATGACAAATATGTCAAGACATTTGTTTGTAAAAAAGAAAATTATTATGATTATTAACTTAATGGGTAACGTTGATTTTGTGGTTTCATTGTAAACATTTAATATAGCATCATATTGGATATTGTCACTAATTTATGTTTATTGTGGATATTTCAAATGAAATTGTCATTAAATATACAGAAATATACCAGTCCGAGGATAATGTATTTTGAGAGCACAATTCATACATTTATCAAAATGCTTCACAGATAAAAAGAACCAACCACTATTAAAAACAATAATGAATCTAACATAACTAATAGGAATCAGTGTAAAATGAAATGAAAAGCAAAGAGTGAAGATAAAGGACTTTCATTTGTCAAATGTATATCTAAAATGTTTCAGATTTTAGCTGCATAAAACTGAATCACAGTAAGGCAAGGCAAGGCAACTTTATTTATACCACGCATTTCGTACACAAGGCAACTCAATGCGCCTACTTACTTAGTCTTGTATCTGAGCTTTCCCTAAGGTTCTCAGAACCCAACTTTCATGTCAGAGATGTACTTTGGAGACATTTGCACTATACAAATAAAATGAAACTTGCACTATATACAGTATTGTAAATTCTGCGCACACACACACACAAGTAACTTTAGGAAAACATAACTTCCACACCACATTTTAAATATAGACATGCATCTTGGTATGACACTTTCCGAAGGATGTGTAATTGTACATTAATTAGGACCATGATTTCTTTTGATTAATTCCGTTTAATTAATTATATATGCTTTAGTGCGATGAAAAATATTAATAAAAATTAATCACACTTTACTTTAGCGGCACAGACACTTTTTTTTCTTTTTTCCTGCAAGACTTTGCTCAGAGATGAAAGCCAAAAACTATTTTAATGCCAAACCTGTTTATTCACATCAACTTTATTCTCCAATATCTTTGGACAGGACAAACTGCGATTGTCTTTGAAGTGTTTGAAATGATCACACAGGCCTCACATCTCCACTTAAAATAAGTTCAAATGAAGTATTTAAAATATACTTTTAAAAATAAATGCAACCGTAAATTAAATTATGCTTAAATGCGATTAATTAATGACAAAGGACATAATTAACTCAATTAAACATTTTAATTAAGTCCCACCGCTGGTATTAATTGATGTTTTGTATTTTTTGTATTTTTTATTTTTACTTCAAGGAAGAAAACAGAAAACTCCAAAGAAATTCACTGGAGAACAACCATCAATATCTGGTACTTTTGGATTGAAAGGTGGGTTCATTAATTTGTAAATAATGTAAAAAGAGCTCAAAATAGCTTAGCATCACTGAAAAGTCTCTTAAGACTTAATACTATTTTTAAGAATGTTAAAGGCACTATACCTGAGTTTTTTTTTTATTTCAAACAATGAAAGAGGAAGCAGGTAAATTATATTATATAAAATGTTAGTTGTGCACTAAACTCATTCCGAACTTTTCTAATATATTTGTAATATCATGATTCTTCACAGGGATGAGTTTATAGGCACATTTCACAACTTGCAGGGTCACTTTTCAGGGTCATTGTCACAGAAATGCTAGAAAACTAGCCTAAGAGTTCATGAAATAGATACAAATGCTTTGTAATTAGATGGACAGAGTTTTTCCCACAAACGTCTGAGTTTACAATATACTAAAGGAGGACAAAGCAAAATGTGTTCCACTGCTAGAAAAAACAAACAGGTACAGTGCCTTGAGGTTATCTAGTACCAGACAGCCACCATTACCATCTTGAGGCAGTGCCACAAACAATTCAGGTCTAAGGCTGAATTAAACTACCACAGCTTGACTGAGCACACCACAAGTGTGCGAATTGCCTGTATTAAATGGGAAACTGAATGGTTGTGGCCTGTTTTATATACAGCTAAATCAGGGGTTCACACATTTAGCACCCATTACTTGCACTCATATTTTAATTTGGATTTTTGGCACAGACAGGCATGTCAACACAGAAAGATCCCGAGAGCACTTTAGCAATAATACAGCAACATATTTTTATTTTTGTTTGAACAGTTAGTTTGTACCTGCTTTTAATAATATTGAAGAGATTGAAAGACATGCTGTGTCAAATCAAGGCCCATATATATTTATTTTTTGTTGGCAGGAATGAACAAGGTGGAGGAGAAGCTCAAAGCTGGTCGGGTTAAGAGACCAGAGGGAGGTTCGGTCAATGAGGAACCTCAGAAAAGAGCAACCTCAGTTTCATCCAAGAAAGATTCTGCCCCAACCAGCTCAGGTAATTTATTAGAGGACTGTCTGAGTGGCAGTAGCTCAGCTGAGAGACTAGATACCTGCAGTACTTTGTCTGTATTAACACATCCATGTGGCCGTAGGGCTGTAGGGCAGTGCTGACTCTGTTTTTGATGCCCTGGAGCAGCTAGTGGCACTACAAGTAGCTTACTTCAAAAGTATGTGTGGCGTGAATTAATCATATATAGAATTATAAAGTGAAAGCTTCTGAAATTAACTAGTTGGCAAACAGAAAGTTTAAAACCTGAAAAAAAACATATACAGAAGACGACGTGAAACAATTGCTTGTTGTTTTGCAAGTAGTCTTTTTGTCTCCTCTTTTTACTTTGTACCACTAAACCTTACTGCAAAAACATTTGACTTCTTAAAGTACATTTAATTGATTGTAATTTCCCTACTCTGTGCTCCAAGGTGTGGTCCCGGATACTCAGTGGCAGCGATCCATTTCTGAGCGAGGAGAAGTTGTGTGTCCCACCTGCTCCATTGTCACCAGAAAAACTGTCCAAGGATTGAAAAAACACATGGAGATCTGCCAGAAGGTCAGTGGAACAAACTGCTGAATATATTACAGTTAGCTTTACACCTGATATGCTGTGAGAATATGCTGTTCAGGGTGTTCGATTTAAGCAAGTCGGCTCAGGTGTTGCATGAATGTATGGTAGCCAGAGTAAAAAGCTGCATTGAACGCACATGTACATGGAAAACGATTGATAAAAAATAGATTAACAATGTTATAGTTTTGGTTTCACTCTATGAAGGAGAGCCCGGAAGTGTCCACACAGTCACACAGCCACACAGTTACAATCTTAATCTGCAATGTGAGTTTATTAAAGTGACAGAGCAGTAATGAGTAGTGACAGAATCATCATATTTCCTTTTGCTCATTGAACACAGAAACCAAATCAATGCTTGTGGAAGGTCAAAATCCTGTTCAAGAAACAATTAATTGAAATAAATTATAATTTTTCCAACATACAGGTTTGATTCAAAGAGACGCTTATTTCTCCCCTTGTTTCATGATGATATTCTTTGGTTTGTGTTTTTTATTGCCTTCAGCTCCAAGACGCTCTCAAATGCCAGCAGTGCCACAAACAATTCAGGTCTAAGGCTGGATTAAACTACCACAGCTTGGCTGAGCACACCACAAAGGTACACCCATCTATTTAATACATTTTTACTGATACATTGTTTTCCTAAAGAGACAGTTTGTTTTTTGTGCAGAATGGCTTGTCACTAGGGATGCAACGATTCACTTGAATCACAATTCGATACGTATTTTGACAGAAGTCAAGATTTGCTCCATAAAAAGCACTACGAATAATAGCAACATGTCAGCATCTTACATATAACTGACATTTGATACAGCTTATTCCTTCCTGAGTTTACCAGATAAAGTGCTCATCTTTTTTTTTATGTGATCTATTGTTTACTGCGAAAGCAGTCATTCACAATCACAGAATAAGGCTGCAACGCTTTGGTAACAAATGTGATTTTCTTGTGTTTATCGGAAGGTATAGATGATGGAAATGGCCGGTCGTGTTGGTCGTGTTTCCAGATTTATATGGTGCACTTGTGAGGCAATACTAACTTAACCTGGTCATTATAATCGATATCGCCCCTAAAATCCTGTCACAGTTGATCCGTGCGAAGGTGGATGTTCAAACTTTGGTCTCTCTGGTTTGTTGTTTTCGCCATGGCCATGGCTCATCTGCTAGTGCTACAAACAGCAGCAGGTAACACATGTTGCCCTCGCTGTTTTCCAGACAGATTGTAAGTAAGTAAGTGCTTTATTGTCATTGTACAAGTGTACAACGAAATAGTGTTCAGGTGTTAGTCCTGAGCTGCTGCGGCTGAGCCGCGCTGCCACTGTGGGTCAACCTGAATCCCGTAACCTTTGAGGTCGGGGGAACTGTAGCACTCGGAAGAATCCTGGATGGCTGCTCTGATCCTCTGAAACAGTGCACCGCCCCCTGGGTTTGTCCCTGTTTCAGAGCGTGGTGTCCTGCACTGGTCAGCTCCTCCTTCCTATTCCTCCTGCAGCTCCCTTCTTCAATCTTTCACCATCTCCTCGTTTATCCCTTACTTGTTTCCTGTAGCTCCTCTTGTGACGCCTCCACTGTGCTGCAGCTGTGGGGGCTGTTGGTGCCTCTTCAGTGTCTCAGAAGCAGAAACTTGTAGGTCTCAAATGGGTTTAGCTGATAAGCTAGCATTTTGTTTATGCTGCGTTTACACATAAGCACGATGCGTTACGAATGTCATTTTTCCGTCATTCGTGACGTTCGTGACGTGACTTAACGCATCTCAATGGGACTCTTAACAGAACGCATCAGTTCGTGACGTTCGTGGAGAAAGTTTTTGTCTGTCAAAAAATCTTCCACGAATGTCACGAATCACCCTCTGTTCGTGGAGTTCGCAACGGAGCGTGTCCTTTCATGAGGAGTAGTAGCGCTTCGTAATTCAGCGTGAGAGCATTCGTGGAGCAGAATCACTGTTTTCACGCTCAAAATTGACAGAAACACACGCTACGCCCAAAGTAAATGTTCGTACCTGCAGTAGCTATGCCAAGGAAAAGTGTCACAAAGTCGGCCAATCCGCGCTCCAAGCCACGGACAGCACCTGCCGCTGCCGCTCCGCGGGGTGCTGAAAGTGTTCCTCCGACCTTTCTTCCTCCTGCGGTCGTACCTGATGTTCGGGAGTTGGAGCCAGACGAGCCCAATGACTCAGGGGAGAGCACGGCCTCTGCTCCGCCTCCAACCCGGTGGAAGAAGATCACTCCACTTTCGCCCAATTCTTGACAGATTTCGGACAGAAGGCGAATATTCCTAGTGACCCGTAACAGCCCGTGGCAGCGCGGGACGCCACGCAGCAGCACGGGACACATATTCGTGACCGTGCGTAAGAATTCGTGCCATTAATCGTAACGCGTAGTAACAGGTCGCAACAGTTAGTGGCGGCGCGTGAAACCTCTACCCCGAATCATCAAATTCGTGATCCTTGGCCACAAATGTGGATTTGTGGCATTAGTAACGCATCGTGCTTATGTGTAAACGCAGCATTACCTTTAAAAAGCTGGTTTCTTCAGGACCATTTTAGACTCTCAAAGTAAACAAATCCACCAAACCTCTATAAAAACTCGGCATAGACGTACAAAAGTATCCAGAAAAACAATGTGGAACACAGAAACCACAAATGCAGGTCGCAGAAAAAGGTGAATAATTAAGTTGTACCAGGAGGGAGGGAGGCTTCTTCCTGTTTTCACATTGCCATGACATCGCCATTTAGCACATGTAGCACATCTACAATCTTTCATCGATTCATATCAAACATATTTGTGTATTGAATTGAAGAGGGAGTATCAAACAATTCAATATAATATCGGGAATTGTTGCATCCCCACTTGTCACTAACTTAAAATTGCCTATATTATTATTATAAAACGAGTGCTTTGTTATGTACAGTACTAAGTCTCACTTATGCTGTTAATGCTCATGGCAACTGCAACTGGACTGCAGATGGAAATTAGCTCCAAGAGCTAAAGTCTGGTACAAAGCATCTTTTTATATGCTAATTAATGCTCCTGTACATGTCCCTGTCAAATAAATAAATATACTGAGAAAGTCAAGTCAAATTTAACGGTGACCAGTCCATGATCTTTGACCCCAGAGTCGTTTGTTGGTGTTTTGTGACTTGAGAATCACTGACTGTGTGTTGTATTACACCACAGTGACACTGACCTACAAACCAGAAGCTGCTGGTTAGAAACTGGACACCACGTCAAAACTTCTCTCATTGAGCGGTTAGACTTGCACTTGTGGCTATGTAACTCAAGGCATGTTAATACACCCACAAGGAACATAATATGTACACTATATTATAGTGTTTAATGTTGCACAGGAGGTCCCCTTTTCCAGATAAACTACAACAAAAAACAATGTGTGTTAAATCCATATAATATACTGTATATGTTTTTTTATAATTGCATGTGAGCAGATATGTTGCTTACATGGGGTCAATCTTCTTTTTGGAAAGTTTTTTCCGAAAGGGCCTGCAGAGGAATAAACTGTTACAAAAAATCAGTATGTAAGAGTTAGTTACAAATGTGATTTTCCACACCTTCGTAGGCTGTTTATGTATCACCTGAACCAATAATCCACTTGACATATTTTTCTTGATTGGCAGCTTGATGCTATTACACGTCTCTGATTTGTTATGCCGCTTTAGCCGCCATGTAAACCTTTATCCTAGTGATGATAATCATCATAAACATAAACGTTCTTGTTTGAATTCTCTGCAGGACAAAACCTCATGAAGACATTATCATTGTATTGTATTAGAGAGCAGTGGTATTTTTATAAAAGGTCTTCAATAATTCAACACTCGCTGTTTGAAAGGACTGAAACATTAATGACTGTGGTATACTGTCTATTTTTGTGCAGCTCCAGTGCTCAATTTAATAGCATAACTCGCTATTTAACTTTAGTACTGTACATTGTGAAAATGTTTAAATCACAAAGTTTTCTTTTAGAGTTTGTATTCATTAGTACTTTGTTTTGTAGACCTACTGGTGCAAATTATTCATTTTATCCATGCAAGGGATATACCTGGCTATTTGTTTTAATGTCTGTTGTGGCTCATTTAAACAGCCACAGTGAGCTAGATGTGAAAGATTTCTTACACTGAAGACCAGGGAGACGTAATTCAGTGAACTCCATGTATTAGACAAAACAAAAAATTAACATTACAGTCTATTTCAGTAGCAGCAGGTAGAAAATCTGTATGCTCCCACACCTGAACTCAACTCAAAACCTGATGACATCAGAGGTGTCTAAATAATGGGAGTGTCTTAGATTTTAGAGCGTATTTACCTGTTTTTACATATAATTGCACATCTTGAATGCATTGGATTTTCACCTTCTTTTATCTTATTAAATCTACAGTGACATTTTAGAATTACTCTTTTAAATTGGAGATTTTTAACCTTAGCTTTTTAACTGTTTAACCTTTGCTAACACATGGTCTGTTTGACCTTTTAACCAAAGACAACTATTTAATATATTTAACTTAAACTTAAAACACTTTTTAGCATTTTAACTGCATTGGCTCTCACAGTGTCTATGTGTTATAATGCATCAGTTCTATATGCACTTTTTTGGACTCTCCAATCTGCTTTCATTACACTATTTATTCATGTACAGTGCACTCAGTTCATCTGCCTTCTTTAAAGCTGTCATTTTCATAATAATTAATAGTAATCTCTTTTTTTGCCAACACCTCTCCATTCATCCATGCGTTAGACACATGGATGAATGGCAGGATTGTATGGTATAAGATGCATATAGTGTGGACAGCAGAGTAGGCCGACAGAAGGACAGGGGCTGCCTACTGAGTTTGACCTTGCTATGCGTGTATCCACTGCTTGCTCACTCTCTTCCGATCATGCTTCCTCTCATGTCAAAAGGCCATTAAGAATACATGCTGATGTAGTTCCTTGGTTCAGCTCCTGCCAGTGTAAATCAAAGGCTGAACGAGTGTCTTTTCTTTTGCCCGCAGGCCTCTGTGTGATTTATGCACATAACACTAGTTCTGGTCTGGCTCTATCTAGTCCATCTCGGTAGATTTATTCACTCCTTTCTGATGTACTTTGGCATCAATAAACACTTGAAAATGGCTTAGATTCATGTTAAACTTTGACAAAAAGAAACATAACAAACAGCACGGCATATACTGATAACTACCTAGATTAAAGACACACTCATTTTTTAGGCATGATGTTTTTAGTTTTTATTAGTATTTTGATTGTTGTTGATCACTATGGGGGAGCATTCATTCAAGATTCAAGATTTTTTATTTGTCAAACCATGTGAATGGTTTGAAATTATATTTCTCTCATCCTTGATTGTGGAGCGGGGGGCGGGGGAAGAGGGGTGGGAGGGAGGGCAGGGAGTTCAGCTTCCCAATGGCCTTTTGTATGAAACTGTTTTTAAGTCGACTCGACCTGTCCCGTAGATTCCGAAGTCTCCTCCCTTAAGGCATTACCTTGAAGAGACTGTGTGATGGGTGCGTAGGGTCCCTGGTGATTCTGACGGCTTTGCGGGTCAGATGGGTGGAGTCACATGTTCTTAATGGAGGGGAGAGGAGCTCCACAGATCTTCTCCGCTGCTCTCACGATGCGCTGGAGGCTCCTTCGGCAGGAGGCAGTGCTGGCGCTGTGCCACACAGTGATGGAGCTGGTCAGGATGCTCTCTATAGTCCTTATGTAGAAGTTGCATATAACAGAGGCTGGGACTCTAGCTCTTCTTAACTTGCGGAGAAAGTAGAGACGCTGATTACTTTTCTTGACCAGTGATGTAGTGTGCATGGTCCAGGAAAGGTTCTCTGTGATGTGCACACCCAGGAATTTAGTGCTGGTCACCCTCTCCACTGCAGCACCATTGATTGTTAGAGGAGCATGCTGGACCCGTGCTCTTCGAAAGTCCACAACAATCTCTCTTGTCTTCTCCACATTTAGAGAGAGATTGTTCTGTGTGCACCACATGGCCAGACTGCTCACCTCACTCCTGTAGTTTGACTCGTCTCTGTTGTTGATGAGACCCACCACTGTTGTGTCGTCTGCAAACTTGGTGAAGAGGTTTGAGCCGTACTTTGGAGTACAGTCATGGGTCAGCAGAGTGAACAGGAGGGGGCTCAGCACACAGCCTTGGGGAGCTCCCGTGTTCAGTGTGGTGGTTCTGGAGGACTTTCCGCCGACACGTACAGCCTGTGGTCTCCCCGTCAGAAAGTCCAGCAGCCAGTTGCACAGTGATGTGTTGATCCCCAGGTGGAGCAGTTTGTGTATTAGCTGCTGTAGGATTATAGTGTTGAATGCTGAGATAAAGTCTAAAAACAGCATTCTAACGTAAGAGTCCTTTGTTTCAAGGTGAGTGGGGGCTGAATGAAGCGCAGTGGAGATGGCATCTTCAGTTGAGCGATTGGACCGGTAAGCAAACTGGTATGGGTCCAGAGTGGGAGGGAGAACAGACTTGATGTGTTCCATGACGAGCCGCTCGAAGCACTTCATAAGAATTGGAGTAAGTGCTACTGGGCGGTAGTCATTAAAGCAGGAGGTTGGTGACTTCTTTGGCACCGGAATGATGGTGGTTGCTTTGAGGCACTTTGGGACCACAGCCTGCTGCAGAGATGTGTTAAAAATGTCTGTGAAGACTTCAGTGAGTTCATCAGCGCATCACTTCATCATTGTTCCATATTCTGATTTATTGACATGCACAAGTACACAGCTCTCCTCCCTGGCATCTGAATACCATCTGTTTGTGTCCTCAGTTTATAACACCAGTCAATACGGGAGTGAAAACATGGAATTGACAGTTGTCATAAACATGCTTTGAGTAACTGCCTCATCATGAAAGCATTTGATGGTCCTGGCACAGCGAGAGCAGCTGAGATGGAAAACACATTTGCACTGATTGTTTCTATACTTTAGTGGTGTTTGCCAAACTTTACTCTTTCTAATGCTATCTCCAGAAATGTATTTGCATTTTGGATTTACCCAAAATAAGACGCAAGGCAAGGCAACTTTATTTATACTGCGCATTTCGTACACAAGGCAACTCAATGCAAATAAGAGATAGTTAAGTTAATGCAAGAATAAAAAAGGATGCAACTTGGCCAGAACTAAGACCAGATTTAACACACTCAGACAAGGCCAATGATAAAAGCTAAATCCCCGCTTAAACTGCAAATTACTGGAAGAATAATGTGTTCCACCCGTGGCACCCATACCACAGTTTGAGAACCTGCTATAACGGGAGGAGTGCTGCGTTTGTTGTATGTGACATTGTGTTTGGTTTCCCCACAGTCCTCAGGGAATGACGACCAAGCAGCAGACGAGCACGAGGAGAGAGAGAGGCTGCGCAGAGTGCTCAAACAGATGGGACGAATCAAGTGTCCTAGCGAGGTGTGTGTGCGCTCACTTCCAGCATTCAAGTTTACCCTTTAATTATCACTGGTCCTTGCCTACTCTCTAGTGTTTAGACTTCTTTCCAAGTGTCTTTTTTCTTCAAATCCTTCTCCTCCTTTAGTGTTTGCATATTGTTGTTCCGCTGCTTAGCTTTAAAGCAGAACGAAGTAACTCATGCCCCTAGAGGCCATAAGTGCCACTGCAGGTGTCGTAGCGTGTTGCGTTTTTTACTCATTAATTGTCCGTGAGAGTAAATACTACACTGACAGAAAAGACAAGGAGAGAGAGGGATATTGTACATCCAATTACACGATGGAGATTTTTTTTTTTACTCAAACTTGGCTGTAAATACTGTTTAAGTGGCGCTAGCCCTAAGTTAGCTTTGCCCGTTAGCTTGTTAGCTTCATCTTCGTGAGTCCAATAGTGTGTATTGCGCCTCCGGGTCGGAGCAGGGAAAGTTGCAATTGTGGTTTTCTGGCCCGAGACACCAGGGGAGATGAAAGACCCATTAACACTTGTCTTACCCTCAGAGGGACTACGAAAAGGATTTATTACTTCGTTCTTCTTTAAGGATCCACTGATAGTGTTGCCACCTGTCCCGGTTTTACCTGATTGTCCTTCTGTCTCCCGGGACACAACTACAGCGCAGTCCTACACAGGTTTTTTGTCAGACATTGGTGGCAAACCTTTCTACTGACTGAATCTCTTCTGCTGTTTTCAAGTCCATCTTCATTTTCTTTATCTACTTTAACCATAAAACAACACTGTTTACGTGTGTGCGAGATGCTGCTCTTACTAAAATAGTTAAAGCAGCAGGAGTTCATTGGCTGTGTCTATTCTATAATTAGTGCTGTTCTGATTCAATTTTTTCCCGATCTGATACCAATTGCTGGGTTGCAGGTTCTAGAATGTGATAATGTCACCGGACATGGGGGGCAGGAGCCAGTTTTTCCCATTAACAGCATTACACTTTCACAAGTCGTAGCTCAAAAGAAAATGTATGAGTTACAAAAATGATCATTAATATCAGTCACTGGGTCCATGATCTCTCTGTACAGGACTACAAATTTCCTCAAAAACAAAATAATTTTTCCTCCATATAATAGTATTGGCCTTTAGAATGCTGTGATGTCACCTGCAACCCAGCAATACTTGGGTTCAGAGTAGTCGCCGATACGGAGTACCAGTCTGATACCACAGCAAGTGAATAAAACAATAACGAAGCCTGTAAAATATGCCAAAACCTACAGCACACGTCTCATTAAGCATATTAAACAAAACAAAAACACTGCTTGATACGTAGGCAAAATAAAAGATAACACAAATGTGATTATTAATTAGGGCTTTTATGGTCTGCATAGCCCAAAAAACACTATTTGGTGTTGGATAGGTTTGGGTTTTGGTACTCATCCGGTATCGGAACAACCGTATCTATAATGGTTATTAATCTGTAACAACATCAACAAAACTGTCTCCGGGCATTTAGCCAGATGCCTTTGGTGAAAGCCTTGTCATTTATGTGGCCTTTTGACTGAAGAAAATGCTTGCTGTTACCACTGGTGACTGAGATCTTTCTATCTGATATTTTTACTTATACAATGCTATCTGTCATGTCTGATTTCTCTTCCTGCCACTACCAAGTCTGTATCCCCCACTCCTCAGGCTTTTGCTATTTCAGTCTGTTTTCCTCCTCATATATTGTTATTGAAAGGTTGGCCCACAACACTGCATCAACATGACGATATTTGCCATAAAAAGGTCTTATTTATAAATTCTCTCATGTTTTCATATCACTACAATTTCTATACTATTTTATTTATATTTAATAGAGCTAGTGTGATTTGTGTTGAAATATGGGCAAACTCTCAGCAAACTACACAGTGTTAGTATATACAGTACATTACCTAACTTTGCGGATGTATTGCTACTTGCCCAAAAGTATTCCAAACCAATTTGATTTTCACAGTGTGCACAATTTGATGCCGTAAGGTAAACTCCCTTTTTCAGAAGATGCTGTTAATTAATACAACTTCTTCTTCTCTCATTTAACGTCTACTGTCACAGGGATGCTCAGCACACTTCTCCAGCCTGATGGGATATCAGTACCACCAAAAGCGGTGTGGTAGAGATTCTTCTGAAGATGACAAGCCTCTGTTTATATGCCAGCACTGTGGGAAATCCTACCGTTCAAAGGCTGGAAAAGACTACCACATTCGCACAGAGCACTCAAGCCTCGCCACTAACATCACAGATTCCAACAACACGGGCAAAGAGCGGGTAGGACACACCACTTTGTACGGGATTAATCCAGAAGTGAATGTAGTATGTATGAAAGGCAGTTTGTAAAGGCAACAGTACAATGACAACTCATAAGTTGTCACGTGTCTTGTTCCCCTTCAGCCAACATTTAAGTTTTGTTTAAATACTGTGAATGTGGTTCAGTCTCTTATGTCAGCTGGGATGTTGTTCCACACCTCAGTCCCTTTCACTGATTGCACCTGGGCGTCTATAATAGGGATGGGACGATACACTTAAACTCACGATACGATGCACCTCGATATGTCAGAGTCACGAAACGATACGTCATGATACGATATCAAAAAAGAAAATAATATTACTGTATAATAACAACTTGTTTATTTTTGTTTCAGTTGAACACAGGGAAACACAAGGCCTAACAGGCCAAACACAACAAGAACACCCCCTTAGCGCTGCTCTAACCCGAGGTTAATGTATCTCAGGACTGGTTCTTCTTCAGAAAAACTAACATATCATTCCTGTGACTTGACATGACGACGCACTGCACCATTCCCCGGATATATATATATTTTTTTCATTTAATAATAATAATAATAATACATCAAACTTGTATAGCGCTTTTTGGACACTCAAAGACGCTTTACATGAAAAAAATAAAATAAAATAAATAAATAATAAAAAATTAAATTAAATTGCGATCAATTTTTTTTTTACTCGATGCGTTTCGTCACGTTTTGTATCGCGATATTTCGCCAAATGATATTTCGTCCCATCCCTAGTCTATAAGGTGCCACCATAGATATAATGATTAGAGATAGATGATTACCTATTCAGCCCCATTAATAGTAAAGGTCCCGAGTCATCTGTGAAACTTACATGACTGCTGAGTCTCCGCAGAGCTCCAGAGCTTAATTGACAGGCTATGGGCCAGTCAATGCACTGAAAATGCTTCCACTATTATGGGCTGATATACAAAAACCAGTGTGGTTAAAAAATGTTCACCTGGCCTAGCATTGTCACATGGGTCATAGCATTTTTTAGAAAAAGAAAAACTCTTTAGAGCCAGGCTTCTAGGTAGGTCTGAAGTCCCATTAGAATCCTGTATACCAAGTGTCTTTTGGAGTCGCCCCTGGCCACCATGGGATGGTACTATAGCAATGTCCCTACCATGAGGGTCATAGAAAGCACGTTCCTTGCCCATTGGATACCACACAGTTGCCTTCAGTGGAGGCTCTGGTCACTCTACCACTTGTACTGGATTTAAACTTAATGAATTCATTCAGGGATGGTGGGGGGAGTCCATGCATATTTATATATTTTTTATAAATATGGCTAAAAAGGATTTTAACCATCGGATCTTGCATAAGTTTAGGGCTCACTCTGTTTTCTTACTCCATAATCGTCTCAATAGCGAAAACAAAAAAAGTAAACAGAAATATTGTTTCATGTTCAGACATGTTTACCTCATATCTATGAACACAGTTAACTCATGTTTATAAAATATTAAAAAAATACACAAAGTTCTATATACAACCTTTTTAAGAGGCTTTTTAATGAATTGTGATACATATGATTAATGTTACATTGTATTCTTCTATTAGGAGTCTGAGAAACCACCATCTGCACACAAGAAGGAGCACAGTGGCTTACCTGAGAAGAGGGACTGGACAATCAATTCTGTGAGTCCAGTCAAGGAGAGAGAGAAGGAGCCTGCAGTGAAGGACAGAGATAAAGAAAAGGAAAGAGTCACAGTTCAGCCCTCACAGAACAACTCTAGTTTGGTGGAAGACTTTGATCGCACCCCCAGTGGCAGAGTGAGACGCCGGTCAGCCCAAGTTGCTGTCTTCCATTTACAAGAGATTGCTGAGGATGAACTAGCAAAAGACTGGGGCACAAAGAGGCGCATTAAGGATGACCTAGTACCTGACAGCAAAAGAGTAAGGAGAATATTCAACTTAAATGTAAATAGACATTGAAATGATCATATATGTAAACTGATTTTTTTGTTTGATGCTTTTTGTGGATTAGTTAAACTACACCCGACCTGGCCTTCCTCACTTTAGTCCTGAGCTACTCGAGTCATGGAAGAACCAAGTGAAAGAGAAGGGCTTTATCTGTTGCATAAATGAAGTAAGACAAACGCTTACATTTTTACTTTGTTTTACTATAAATGAAATCATTCAAATTAACATGCTTATTAAATTAAAGTTAATGCTGATACGTTATGTATTTCAAGATATTGTACTAAATTGTACTAAACTGAATAAGGGAGCTATTTGAAAATGTTAGTTGTCGTCCAAATTCCTTTCCAACTTTTTCCAACGCACCCCTATCATCTTTGTTGAGTTGAGTTTATAAGCACTTTTACAAAGATTGCCTGGAATAATCCAGACTCACCGGCACTGCACATATGAGTTTGGTGTCCGCAGCATCAACTACATTTCTAGGGAGGAGGAAATGCGAGAAAACAGGGGCGGAGTAAACCAATCAGTGATGGGTGGACGTCTTGTTGTTGCAGTGTTATTAGCGGTTCTACGTTAATATTATACACAAGGTTATATATCACGAAGCTCACCTACTGTCAATGTGTTTTTGAAAATGTATTGCCAGTTGGAATAAACTCTCCGCACATGTACTCTATTCATGGATTGTTATTGAGAGAATGTCCTCTGACACCTAAACAAATCTTATTGCGCGGTTCTGTTTGAGTTTGGCTCCAGCAGTGCACCACAGTGTGGTGACCAGACAGATGTCCCTGTGAGTAAACAATACAGAGGGTTATCATTATGGACTTGCCAGGTGTAGATCTAGCTTTTTGATATTGTGTTCAATCTCTTGGGTTGTGCAATGATGTTTTTATGGCGAAATGGAATTCACTCTATTATATATATATATATATATATATATATATAGATATATATATATATATATATGCACAGGAAGAAATTTGACAGTTGGCAGATATGAGTCACTAGATGCCTGTGAAATGACACTTGTGGATGTAAGCAGTAATTGGTTTAGTATTATCAAACCATTATGAAACCAAACCATGTTACTCCCTTTTCACAGAGCTGTGAAGCCGTCTATTCAAGTGTATCAGGATTGAAGGCCCACCTCGCCAACTGCAGCCAGGTACACCTGATTTCAGCTACTACAACAAGTAAACAATCTTGACATTTAGAATATGAGTTAGCCTCTTAGAGAAATATAAAGTAAAATTGAAATAAAGTATTAGCCAAATAAATACCATACAGTACCATAATAATGTCTGTGTGTATTCTGTAGGGTGGAGGAGAGCTGGGGAAGTACACATGCCTCATTTGCCAGAAGGAGTTCAGCTCAGAGAGTGGTGTCAAGTATCACATCAACAAGACACATTCACAGGTGAGGTATTTAGCAATAATAAAATACACAGATTATGCATATAATTTTGACGCTTTGCTCTTTATCATAGTCAGATGATAATGTGGCCATTTTAGGGGCACGGTTGTATACATTAATAATTATAACCATTAATAATGTTTTTGTCTTTTATTGACACATTCTGAATTTATGTAAATTGATTGTACTGTCATGTTTTGGATATATGGTCCTAACCATTTTGCCTTGTTAAATATACATATTTTCCGGTATATAATTGAGAAGAAATTCTACTTTCCTAACCTATGTGCACCTACGTTTCCGATAAAAAATGTCCAGTTCACCTCATTACCACTCACTTGGGTTTAATCATGAATCAGTACACGCTTAAAATTCCCCAATTTAGACTCTTACCTCAAATAATGTTTTTTATGTTTTTTTTTTTTTTTGATAGATCTTGCAAGCAGAAAGAAAACCCTCGAGTGTTTACCAATTTATAATCAAGCAATGAGACGGGTATGCAATGTTCGGGCAGAGTCAGCCTTGTCTCTCTTCAGAGCGAGCGGCAGGCGCGTAGACCCCTGAAAACTGAATTGTTGTCTCATGCTTTATCGAGTGTTCCATAAACGAGGGGAGTCTGATCACTATAAAGCGTTGATCAGGGAGATAGGAAAGATTCAAACAATTACAGCGATGCGTTGTGCTCAATTCGAACCTTTTTCGAGCCGTTGGCAGTTTCATGTTCCTCTTTTTTCTTGAGCTTTCCGGCCTCTGTTAGCCCTTCAGCCGTTTTTACCCCTCATAACACCTCTCAGTCCATCTCCACATTTAGATTGCCGTCATGACACCCAGTCTCTGTCCACAGTTGCATTACACAAGGTCACAGGTCAACTATTCTATTATAGCACATTGTTGCTGGGGAGATTTCGCATAGCCCAGGTTTCTTGACAATAATGTAAATGGATTTGTTCTTTATTAAGGTTTTTGACTTATCTTTGCTGTGCCTTAGAACTGGTTCCGGGCTTCAGATACTCAAGTTGTTTCCAGCAGCTGTAGCACCAAGAGCAAGCCATCAGTGGAGAACAATTTGATCAAAGCAGAAGTAAGAAACGGAGCCACAGCTGGTAAGAAACGAGGCAGGAAGCCCAAAGAGCGTCCCTCTGTGGCATCATCTCCCTTAACAACAAACACTGAAGCTTCAACCACTACACAAAGCTCTTCATCCGACGAGAGTCTCTGCTCCACACCACCTCAGTCTCCAGCAGAAGCCTCAGAGCCTACGAACATTTCAGCAACTACAGGCCAAGACAAAATGCCTGACAATTCAGCCAGCAGACGAATCAAACCGAAGAAATTGTCATTATCAGAGTAAACTTCCCTTTGCTTGATCTAGGGGCCACCAGAAATGCTTTTTATTAATGCTATGTCAGGAAATTAAAAGACACTTCTATCTCCACAACTTAGCTATGTGGAGAAAGCCACAGAATTATGGACTAGTGAGTACACAAAATGTTATTTTAAGACCCAATGGATGACATGTCGACGGTTACATAATGGATATTATCTTTGTTTTATTTCTTCATTCCACTTTTGTCTCTGCTTTAGGTCATACATTTCTCTATCAGAAGTGTGAGTAGTAATCTAACATGTACACTGGTAAACAAATTTTCAATTCAGAAATTTCAAAGTATTTCAAATGTGAAGTTAACAAAAGAGGAGTATCTTTTAGACAACTAGCATTTCTCAACACAGGACTGTTCTGTGTTAAATAGTAGATATATATATTTTAATCTACTTAGTTTATTAGTTTATTTGAGCAGTAAACCTTCTGCTCAAAAGGAGTGGGCTGAAACAAGAGCTTATAAGCGCCCACCCCCAAAATCAATACAACATTTACAATATAGCATCTACATAAAGACATTACATGACAGAACTATAATAATAACTTTATGCTATTGCGATTACATTATCAATCATACAATTAGCAGCATCATATTTTGATTTTCATCAATGTCAAAGGAGAACCAGTTACACTTCAAAGCGGCTTTATAAAACACAGACCAAATTACAAAGCCTTGTTTGGAATGTTCATATAGACTTACTAGAGTGCCATGGGCCTGACATACTACATTTAGTATGTCAACATACATGTGCTTTGCTGTGAGTGTTAAATGTAATGTTGCTTATTCTTTTCTCTGTAATATTTGATCTTGATCCTTTGCCTTGGTTATACATTTTACATAAGCTAAAATGTTGATTAGACATCCACCATATTCCACCCACAAAATCTTCCCTGTAGCAAAAAAAAATTATAATTAGTAGCAATCTCTTTGACAACTACTATGTCAAAACATGTACACAGACCTTTTACACTGAAATGACTTATCCGTATATTAGCGTTGACAAATGTATATGTTTGAATAGTATATTACGCTATAGTGATATTTAATATAAGCCTTCGTTCTGTCTGAGAGGGTCTGGAAGAGGAGTGTTGGGACAGAACCAAATGTTTTATATGAAGCATGTTGCACCATTGGAGCACAATCAGATGAGGTGATGATGATACCGTATTTATTAAAGCCACAATACCTGGCCACTGCTTGAGCTTGAATGAAAGAGAAAGAAAAAAGTCTATTTTATAAAGATATTGATAAAGTTTTATTAATCATGAAATCCGCAAATGAAGATGGAAATGTAATATGGATAATAGGGTTATTCCTGGAAAGCTATGACCTTGCACTTTAACCCGTGACCCCTTCCCTAACAGCCCTCTTGTACATTTGCACTCCAGGAGTATTCAACCTACCCTATAGGCTGTCCAGCACTGGAGTTGGGATAACCGACATTGTTCAAAAATTCAACCACAAAATATCCACATGTGACAATAGTGGTTAGTGTATGAGCATGATAACCTCACACTTATTTAAAGAGTATAGTCTAAAATTACCAAAAAATAATAATGACATAAATAGTAAGCCATAACTGGTGTCATTTAAGAGCTGTTTCGCTGTTTTTTGGCTATGTTGGTAACATGTGTTGATGAAATGATATCTTAACGTTATAAAATGTTAAGTAGTTACTTGAATCAGTAGCATTATTGATTATTTGGACACAAAAACCTAAATGTATTTGTTATATATTTGCGGTTTATCCCAAGAATGCATTTTGTATGTTTGTTGACACTTGATAGCTTTGATGGGAGAGTACCGGTGAGTAAAATTGGGTGCTTTTCTTGCCACTTTACCTTAAGGACAAGTCAAGTCCGATAATCCATCTTGCCATATTTCTTCATCCTGGCAAGTCTTAAATTTTGCACCAACCATCTTCAATATTGTCATTAAAAAAGTTAAGTACTGATGTCAAATAGAGACAGAGACAAGCCCCAGATTGATTCACCTTTTTATAGTTCAGAGTAAAGCTAAGTTTGTACAGGTGAGGCTGATTATGCATGTGCACCCGTCTCTTGTTGTGAGATGGTGCTTTTTCATCTATCCAGGTTCAGCCATCAAAAGAGGGACTAGAAAAGCACTGATGGGTCCCAAGAAGACCTTTTTTAATATCCAGACCTTGTGTATGTGTTTATTGAGCTGTTAGCACCTTTGTAATGAATGGATGTCAGAAATGGTAACACGTTGTGGCACAGAATCAGTTCATCTGCTGCTTGTTACTTGTCTTATTAATAATGCTACATTGACTGTGTTTACCCAGCAAGCTTTGTTGTTGCAATATGCTAGTTTAGCACTGCTTTTTACCAGTGGGTATTTTATATTTTATCTCACCCTTTACTATCTGTCTTCCTAGTGTGTGGATAAGACACATATCTATCCCAGAGTGTAGGCAAACTGCTTAGAGAGTACAGCAATATACCATTATTAGCTGGTTTTGTTGGCTTGCTCGTTTTTATATCAATGTGTATTCTGAAAAAATATATTTCCTTTTCTCTTCTTTGATTTTTTTTTCTACACATAAAATTGAAAAAATATATGTGAATTGTAGACCACAAATACCTTAGCTTTTCTTTTGGCATACCCTGATGTATTCATTTGGACGATGCACATAAATTAAGATTTTTAGTGACAAACACAATGAAAGAGATATTATAATCTTCTCAATATGGGACAAGAAATATGTATGTGTGATTGTGTTTTTAGTGCACTTATTATAACACAAGCTAGGCTTGATATAGGAGTGTTGTTGGAGCTTTCTAGTTACCCAGACTTTGTGTGGTGTGACTTTTTGTACCTGGGCAAACGGCAGGCTCAAGTGTCTTCCCATTGTCAGAATATTATTTCACAAAACCAATCTTATTTGGGCAACAGACAGTGGGTTATTTTGTATTTTAAACGCTTATACAGATCTGTTGTCAGGGCTTTTGCAAAGAATGAAGACATTATGTTGTAGCCTCTAAATGATTGCAGTATAACAAGTAAAATGAGAGTGAGAACCAAGAAGTCCTTATCTTAATTTATATTGTATAATAACTAACAATTTAAGGTAATCTCTGACAATTTTCCCAAACATGTTGTATTACCTGTGCACTAGTATCTCTTGACTAATTAATAAAAGTTTCTTGACTAATTTGTCTTCTGTTTATGATGACATAACATCAATGATATATATATATTATATATTCTGTAAACAAAATTATATAGTTAATAGAAAACATCCCTGTCTCAAGCCCAGCGACATGTGTCAACCACAAGCCCTGCTTATGAATTATGAAAAAACTACAGAAAGAACAGCCCGGATGCGTTTTGGGAATTGGAGTTATTTGGACGGGGCGCAGAACTAAACCCCTCTCGCAGCGAATGGGAAACGCCATCAACCCCCATAATGCCACGGGGCAGCTAAAGCTAACTGTACACACACCTGATTGTCTATAGAGTGGCAATGTCTGCTGTTAGCATAGGAGAAAGACGCTCAAATATGGATAATGAAGATAAAACTGCATGTGTGTCCAGCAGGTAAGATGGTTGGATATTGTACGATTGATTCTACGACTGTTTAAACCTGAAATAACATAAGTGGTGAAGGCTCGAGCATCTTGTACGGAAGCACAACATGTCACAAAGTGTGCCTTTACGTATTCTGCCAAAATAATTACATCAACTTATTCATTGATTATTTGTGACAACGTGGGCGTTTTTTTTTTTTTTTTACTTGTAGACATGGTCGTCTGTTACTCTGTTATAACAATCGTTATAACCACACTAGTACCACGAGGCGCCCTCCTATATCGAAAGTAAAGATAGCAAGTTGTTATTTTGCAGTGGAACTCATACTTATTTTTAAAGTTGAGGCCTACTTACCAAACTTGGTGTATTTTGCCTCGCAATGATGGGCCAGATAAAGTCAAAGCAGCAACATTAGCTAAGGACAAACGCATGGCATGGTCGAGCTTCACGCCAATTCAGTTGTGTTATCGTTATTTTCTTTCATGTGCACAGTTACTTAGGGTTACAAAATAAAGGGTTTATTGACATGACATTCATCAAGACAGTTAGGACTGAGCTGGTCTATAATCCATAATGACTTTTTGTCACATTGATAGCTGCCATAATGGAGCAAACTACCCTTTACCAAGCCACAAGAGGGTGTTGCTGTATCAGTGACACTCAGCTGTGCCTGTCAGCTGTGAGCATGCCCGTGTGATATGCCCGTATGGGTATTACACGTTATTAAGACCATACGTGGTCCTGGTTTGCACACAGTGATTCCACCTCTCAATATATTATAACTTATTCATCCCACAGCACATTCAGCACTTTAACTATAGGCTCCAAGCATATACACAGTGTTGACCTAGTTTCAAAGATAGGAATTTGAAATGTGTATCATACCATCATACTTATTACCTTATTATTTTGAGACTTACAATTGTTTTCTTCTGAAACACTGAAGAGGCACCCCCCACACCTGCAGCACAGTGGAGGCGTCACAAGAGGCGCTACAGGAAACAAGTAAGGGACAAAGGAGGAGGTATCCGGGCAAGACTCAAAGCTAAGCC
Source organism: Proterorhinus semilunaris (assembly GCA_021464625.1). Classification (NCBI taxonomy): domain Eukaryota; kingdom Metazoa; phylum Chordata; class Actinopteri; order Gobiiformes; family Gobiidae; genus Proterorhinus; species Proterorhinus semilunaris. The sequence continues at coordinate 21,139,300 of CM038347.1, forward strand.
ACACACACTAGGGCTGAAACAACTAATCGATAAATCGACAGTTAATCGATTATTGAAATAGTTGTCAACTACTTTAGTCATCGATTAATCGTTTTCTAGTAAACACAGACTTAAATAGAGCAAAAATGACATTAATATTTGTTTTATTTTTGATGGAAACCTACTTTGTTTTTCCAGTTAGGCTATGTAGTGTTTTATACTTTGAACATTTTATAAATATCTGTCCGTGTCTCGTCCAATCAGAAATCAGAATTGGCACTAGGAGCCTCCAAAAACACTCACTTTATCCATCACTATGTCCTCAAGTGGCACCACCACTTTAGATTTATGTGAAAAAATAAAATGTTCATACACCATTCACAGCCAAGCAATTAATCGATTAATTGTAAAAATAATCGGTAGACTAATTGGTTACTAAAATAGTCATTTGCACTATTTCTATCCCTACTATTGTTCCTGCTAATCAATGTTCACTATAGAATAAAACAGATTAGCTGCTATGCTGTACCCAGAAAGACTGTTGTGGAGCGGAGGGAGGAAGAGGAAGGAGCTGACCAGTGCAGGACACCATGCTCTGAAATAAGGACAAACCCAGGAGGCGGTGCACCATTTCAGAGGAACAGAGGAGCACTGAAGGCAGGCAGCCAGGTTTCTTTCGGGTGCTCCGGTTTCCTCTATAAAAACATGCTGGTCAGGTTGGCTCACAGTGGCAGGACTAACACCTGAACACAATTTCATTGTACAAATAAAGCACTTACTTACTTAAGTAGTGTTGTTATACAAAGTTCTTCTTTGTATTTTAGGATAGAATGTGGATTTTCATTATTAGACATATCTGTTAAGTCCATGATAATTGAACTTGGACACGGCTGGCATTTATTTAAGCAAGTTGTCAAGCGGTATGTCATAGCACCCGCTCCTGGCTTCTTATTTCTGTGGTTGATTTCTTGCTATGCAGCTGTCTGCTGCACTTAAACAGACAGAACAAAAACGAGTACCTTCCCCAAGTAGTTTATTTTAAGGTTGTATCAAAACAACCACTACATTTGGTGCTTTGGTTCTTGATTACTGTATACATCGTGTTTGTTTTGCTGCAAAGGAAAACAATAACCCTGTATTGTGAAGAGGTGGAATACCGATTTGTTTGTCTGTTGCGGTGGTGACCCAGGAGGCGTGCCCTGGTGTGTGTGCGTGTGTGTGTGTGTGTGTGTGCGTGTGTGTGTGTGTATGTTTTCCCCAGTTGTTGTCTCAGCAGTCCTGTGTACCTTGCCTAGGGCTGTTCAGGCTGTCAGCTGATCAAGCACTGGATTAGTGTTGGGTTTCATCATGCTGTTTATTCCCTGCTCTTCACGGCGACTCCGGCTCGGTTAGGGATTTCTCCCCGTGTTTGTGGTGGGTGTGTTCGCTGTGACATCTCTAAAGTCTGTTGCAAAAGAGAAACAGTGTATCCCTGCAGAGCAAATGTCAAATTATCTCCTCTTTGCTCTTTTCTTTTCTCTTTCAACAAACACTAATGTCTTAAAGGCAAATTCAAAGTTTATTCAGCCACAGTGGAGCAGAGTACATTTGTACCTGCCCGAGCCTTGATAAAGAAAAAACTGTGTTTTTATCAGATCATTGTGCAAATCACAGTGCATTACGCTTTCTTATTTACTGTACTCCTTTTAGCATTTGTGATGTGTTGGTGAGCTATTAGTTGACAAATCCTTATACTGTGGTAGTGGCCCCAGACTGTGGTAGTGGTATCCAGTAATAGTGTAACATATTTGAAATACTTCAGTGCAAGTCATTTGTTGTAGTAGTTGTAGTAGTTGTAGTAGTAGTGACATGGCTACTTTCAAATGACTGAGTTTCCCCTGTTTCCTGGCTGTAGCTCTTCCTCTAGGTTACCTCCTGTGACATATTATTGCAACACTCAGCCATCAGAAACAGACGACCCCAGCCCCTGGCATGTGCATGTCGTATGTGTGTGTTTATGAATGTGTTTGGGCCAGGAGTGGGAAGGTCTACTCTAACCTGCTGCTATTAATACCAGCTAATGAACATAATCTGCAGGCTAAGGCGATCCTCTTACATTTGTTGGCTGGACGACTGAAGGGGAGGAGTAAATGAACGCGGAGAGTGAAGGAAAGAGGAAGGAAAAGCTGAGCCCTTAGTTAGACTGAGTGTACAAGTTGCTGTGCTGCCTTCTGCTCCGCTCAGTGGAAAACAAAACAAAACTGATGTTCAAAGTTTCGTTTCTCACCCATGCCGATCCCTCTTTACACTGTCCATAGTGTGTCTAGATATCTGTGGATGTGTTGCTCCAAAAGGCATTGCTGCTAAATCATTTACGACCGTACACATTATATTTTTCTTATTGGGGGAAATATAAGATTACAATACAACTTGCAAGTGCACATTCTTTTTCTTCAGTCATGAACTCTCTACCAGCGTACTCCGGCGCTAGAATATCTGGCTGCTGGACACTAAGATCTGATGGCAGGTAAGTGCCCTTTTTGTATTTATTTATTTTTACCTGGGCGTCTTATGCTGTGCTTGTGAAATTGTTTTAAGGTAGGAGAGTTGACTGCCTGTCTGTACTCTGTACGTCTAGATGTTTCTAATAGATTGTCACTAGGGAGCCACTGTCTGCGTCTTTGTGGAACTTGTTACTCAACAGCAGACACCAACCATAGTGGTATCTGCACTGTCATGGTGCTTTACTGAACTAGTTATAGCATGTTTCTGATTCTTATGGTGGGACAGAATGGACTTTTAATATAACACTTTGATATCCAAGAGATGTAACTACTGCCTTTTTAAGCTATGTTACTATGTTTCACTGTGACGCCTATCCTTGCATTTGGATGGTGTGAGATCGTTACCATTGTGCTTTGGACTAGACCAATGTTGTCCAAAACAAACAAACAAAAACCTGTTGCATTATTGAAAACCTAAAACTGTGCTCAGTGCATTTCCAGCTTGACAATTCTGAATGTCTTGCTGATAGAAAGTTTTCATCTTCACAGTGTTACATCAATTTGTGCTACGGACAAGTGTATGATTCAGCGCTGTCAACTTAAGCTTATCTTTTATGGCCCACTGGTTTGGCTTTTACTGATAAGTCATCTCCAGCCTGCTGTACCTCATGCGTGTTTTCCCCAGCACTAGCCTCTAACCAGGCTCTGGTGGTTCTCTGATAAGATAAAAAGCACATACTCTTTTTGTTTGCTTCAGTTTTGACCCTTCACCGGGGCAGGTTTATAGGTCTGTACATAAAGATGTGCAAGGCAAAGGGGATAGACAAAGAAGCAGTGTTTTACAATAGATCCAATGGCCAAAGTCATCTTTGGGTAAAGTGTCAATTTCTCACTCCAGTAAGTTTTTTTTTTTTATATATAGTTTGATTTCTTTCATGCCTTATATTTTTCAAATGACGTAAACCTGGATGCACTGTATTTGTAAAAAGGACACGTTATTTAGACCGGTTTGGCGGTCTTGACATTCTTTTCCAAATATTGGTCTGAACCACTTCTTTGGGGCGTTCTTGCTTCTCTTTTGTAATGTCTTAAACCAATGTGTGTTAGTAACGAAAAGTTTTCAGAGTTGTGTATTATTTGTCTCTCTTTTATTGTCTTTTAAAGATTTGAATCAGTTCTACTGATTGTGTCGTGTCACTTAACTTAAACAGATGCATGAACCCAGCGAAGGTCCCAGCACTTTGGCACTTGTTGCCAATTGTAACCTATTAGTATCACTTCTGACTTCACATTCATGAACTGCATAAGGTTACTCAACAAAACCTTTCTGTAGCTTTTGTGATGCTACTTGTAACACACCCAAAGCATAGTTTGTTTTTAAGCGTGATCTTTGTTAGTACAAACACGAGCACCAGAGCCACAATGACAGTGTGAATATTTAACATTATGTTGTGAACATACTGTAGATAGAATTCATCCTACTGGTCACATACAGAGGAAATCCACCCAGCAAAGGTGATGTCGCAAGCTGTTTGTTTTTGTCTGTCCCAAGCCTGGATAAATAGAGGGAAATCAGGAAAGACCTCTGACATTAGCCAAATGATTTGTTGTGGCACCTCGGCCATGGTCCAGGGCAGTTCTGGGTCTTCTGAATGAAACCTCATTAAGTAAAGTGGCGTCTTGTATTTTTCTGTGTCCACAGTGGAAGTGGCGAGGGCTCTCTCGACAGACTGCTCCCCTCTATGAGCTCGGGGCTATCCCCCAGGAAAAGGACCACGAGCCAGTGCAAGTCTGAACCGCCACTGCTGCGCACCTCCAAAAGGACCATCTACACAGCAGGACGCCCGCCCTGGTACAATGAACATGGGGCACAGTCCAAAGAGGCCTTTGTCATCGGTAATATTGAATGATTGTTTTAAAATTCTTAGACTTTGTCAGTTGCAAATATAATGTTGTTGTCAAAACAGCCTCATGTTTTCTCGTGCCTCAGAGTAAGATGTCAGTGTTAAAAATATATAGATATACTTTGCATAATGTAATGCGCACTGTACAGATATTGGCACTGTCACTGACTTTGTCACTGAGCCGGCTGGTACAAACTAGTGTTTCTCTGTTTTTGATTATATGTTAAACATACTACACAGTGAGTTACATAAAAAAAAATCTTTGTTACATTAAAGGGCTGTTAGTCTCCAGACCAAACAGGTCTGTCTGTAGCTGCCTGCTCAGTCCTCACTTGTAAATAGACGCTCTGAGCATTTTTGGCTGCACTTAACACTGTTTTTCTCCATTTAATGTCCTAGGTTTGTTCTCATTAAGAAAAGGTAATTTGAGGTTGTCTTTATATCCCCGTTTGTCTCAGGTCTGTGCGGTGGTAGTGCCTCGGGAAAGACCACAGTTGCCAGGAAAATTATTGAAGCACTTGATGTTCCCTGGGTTGTATTACTTTCAATGGATTCATTTTACAAGGTTTGTGCACCAATACCATCATACACGTCTCTAGAAAATGCTCTACAGAAGTGAAGAAATGTAGTTTGTGAAAACCAAACTTGCTCACATACTGTCCACTCGACCCTGACAATCTGTTTATGTTGCACTAGAAGTCCAGCAGAATTTGCATTAATTATATAATCATCAGTAAGTTCACAAATCAAAATTATTCTTCATACATTTACTTAGCAAGTAGTTGATATAAAAACAAATATACAACTATAGATGCAGAGAGTGCAAAGCCACATCTTTTTTTGCAAATCCCAAGCCTTGATCAAGGAAAGACCAAATATGCAACACACATGTCACAGAGAGATATAATTTACTTTGGCTCAGAAAGCAAGTTCTGAAAGATGTCAGTCACAAAAATTCATATTAATACTGTGTATGTAATTACATAATGTGAGGTACAGCGGGTCACCCCTGTTGCCCATTTTACACGCACATATTTATGTTATGTAATCCTGTCACCGTCTGACAGCAGTGGCGCAGACAGAGGGGGGCGGGCTTTCTCAGTGACCGATGATATTACCACCTTTAGCAAGTAGGGGTGTCACGATTTCAATTTTTTGAGTCACGATTATTGTGAAAGAAAATATTGCAATTTTACGATTATTCACGATTATCGACCGAAGGAAAGGAAAGAACTGATATTTTTATTTTTTGTCTTTAGCTTAAGCTTAATACTTGAACTTCTAAAAATTTAAAGTGCTTTAAATAAGCCTACATTGAATAATACAAAACAATGTCAACTTTACTGCTTTATAATGACCATATTATTTTACTATATGTAAATGGGTGACAGAGCGTTCCAGGCAGCTGCTCCTAAACTGTGGAACGCCCTACCACTGCACCTGAGGGCCCCACAGTCCCTGGAGACTTTTAGAAAAGGACTAAAGACTTTTCTGTTCCCTTTTTAAATGTTTATGTGCTTTTATTGTTGTTATTTTCCACTTGTGTTGTAGCACTTTGAGATTTTCATGTAAAGTGCATTACAAATTAAAGATATTATTATTATTATTATATGTTATTAGGCCAAGCTAGACTAGGTTTCCTGTTCTCAAAAGTTATGCTGTTGCTTAATTATTTGTCAGATGTTTTGATGAACAGAGAATGAAACGTGTTTACAAAGTGACTAAGGAGACTCTTTTGAACAGCTCATTTCCACATGTGCGGTTTCACTTTCCTTTCTGCTGAAGCGGAGCGGAGCGTTAGCCTTTTGTTTACATCCTGAGCCGGTTGTGGCGGCTATTTCCGAACATTTGGACAACATTTTGGGGAATTATGCAGTTCGTTTCCTTGACCTGGACATTCACAGCGAAGGAATATCTCCAAGATGTTGTTTATATTCGACGTTGCCGATATCAGCGCCTTTTGCTGAAACTTTCTGACGACAGGGTTTGCATAACGGATGCCCATCGTTATTTATATAGCGCCTTTCACTTTAGCCTGTTAGAAGCTATGCTACGCTAACAAATTGAAAGTTATAAATCTGGCGTCAGGACGGAGAAACTTTTGCAACACTCACCACTCAGATGTAGCGACCATCCATCAGAAAAAGATTCATGTTAATCCTGACTCAAAATAATGTCCATTGAGGCAGTTTTAGTCCAGTTTGTAACAGCAGCAACTTGTGACTCTGTGGTGTCCAAGTGTCCGCTTTTGTTTAAACTGAGTAAAAACATACTTTCTTTTGGAAACGTGTGAATTTATGCAGGAGTTTTTTATTTTTAGGAGCCACTTTTTTTGTTCAGTTAAATAAACTTGCCCAAGTCAGGTCAATATAGCCTGTCTACGCTGCTGCATGCATTCAAGTGCGCTAAATAATTAGAAGAAATAAAAGAAGAAAACAAATATCGGCCGATATTTTCCCATATCGGACCGATACCAATATGTGAAAAAAATGACAAACATCGGCCGATAATATCGGCGGCGCTGATATATCGGCTCTCCCTAATTGTCATGTTTGCAGGTTTTATCCAAAGAAGAGCAGAATCTTGCAGCCAGCAACGACTACAACTTTGACCACCCGGATGCCTTTGACTTTTCCCTGCTCACACACACGCTGCGCAAGCTCAAGAAGGGAAAGAGTGTGAAGATTCCCGTGTATGACTTCAACACACACGGGAGGCAAAAGGACTGGGTAAGGAGGACTGCACAACGAGTGCTATTGCGGTTGCTGAAATGTAAACTGACTTTCTCTATTCTATTATTTTAAGAGCATTTTAATCTCAGTCTCTCGGGATTTAGAGGCACACTGCTGCAAATCTCCCTCTCTCAGTGGCAGCCTTTTAACATGTGAAAACATAATATGTTTATTAGACAGTAAACAACCACACATTGGGCGGTCATTTATCAAGACAGTTGCTGATGTGCATTACAGTATCAAGGCCCCAAATCTGTGAATGAGAGAATACTGCGTGAGGAAAAAACGCCCAAATGACTCGGCTGCTAATCTATTTTGGCATGTGCTACTTGTTTTGTACATAAACTCACGCTGGGCAAATGAGCCCCCTGGAACAATGTAACAATATGTATAAATAAAAAGGCAGACTTTTTCTTTCTGCTCATTGCTATATCAAACAATCTGACACTGACAATGATATAAAGTAGTTTGTCACAATGACTGAAATTATGTCTTGTGTAGTTTATGGCATAACTTTGTGATATTTTGTGTACAAAGATTAAAATGAGTTACAGCTGTAATTCTTAAACTGTGGGCTTCTTCGGGTGGTGCTCAATCTCAGCTGAACCTTTCGAGATTATTTCATTTATGCTTTATGGAGTTAATGTTTGTTGACTACATTCAGGAGCAGGACCACGCCTCAATCAATCAACCTCTGCATACCAACCAAACCTGCATTCACCCCACCACGCCTAATTAACCACAAGCCTATATAAACTCACCGGGCCAAGCCTTCATTCCTGTCAGTTTGAAACTGTCGACTTCACCCTCCCTCCCTCCACATCTGTTTTATTTTTCAGCACTGATTCTCCTGCTTCAAGGGGGGTCCTGAAGAGCTGGGTTCAATCAAGAGGGAGCCCCCACCCACAGTCTCGCCCAGTTCACTCTACAATCTTAAACTCTTTGTTGTGGCGTGGTCCTTGCTAGTGAAATACTTCTGGTTTAGACATAATTTAGCCATGGTGGTACATGTTGTGAAACATTTAGGGAGCAATGACCTAGAGTAAATGATAATGCACTGTATGTAAACACCATTGTAACACCATGTAATTTGTGTTGACAACAGAAAATTGTATATGGAGCCAGTGTTATCATCTTCGAGGGGATTATGGCCTTTACAGATAAAGAGCTCCTGCAGGTAAGGTTAATAGCCAAGAGAAACCGGTGATCACTTGATATTTTTAAATGTGAAAATCATTTGTTTGCACGGTGAATACGACATTCACTCTTGCTGAACTAAAATACTCAAACTTCATAATTTGCTCAATATTTTTTTTTTTTTTTTAAACCTGTTCATGACATTTAAAACTATCTTTTATAGCTTTTGGACATGAAGATCTTCGTGGACACAGACTCGGACATACGGCTGGTGCGGCGCCTCAGAAGGGACATCACAGAAAGAGGCCGAGACATCGAAGGAGTTATTAAACAATACAACAAGTTTGTGAAGCCGGCCTTTGAACAGTACATCGAACCGACCATGAGACTGGCTGACATCGTGGTCCCTCGAGGTGCGCTTTCGTTTATTTTCTTATCTCTTTTATCAATTAGATGTCAATATCAAGCAGATGATTTTTGACCATATGACCATTTACTCAAGTGAAAACAGTTCTTGATTTTGTGATAATTCAAATGTATAACCAGACCTAAAAACTCACGACAGTAACTTGTTTAGTAAAATAAGGTGTGCTGAAATCCAAACTCGAAAAGGATAAAGGAGCTAGCATAGAATGAATAGCGTTGTTTTAATGAATACTTGAGTGTTTGTTATTGTGTATTTAAGAACTTATGAATGGTGACACAAAGCACATAAGACCTATTATTAACCCTTAACAAGCAAATAATTATATAGCAGCCTGCAATATTCACTTGATACAGAGACGAAAGCTTAAGACCGTGACTCAATTAATTGCACAGAATCTACTACAGCTTGTGTAATGACATGTTCACATTCATTAAGCTTAAGTACTCATTCATGAATACTTAACAAGTGTACTTGGTTTAAAATCTGAAACACTTATAATGGTTTACTGTCTGTTTCAACAGGTGGTGGCAATATGGTGGCAATTGATTTAATTGTGCAGCATGTTCATAGTCAGCTTGAAGAGGTAAGAGCCACACGTGCACACACAAGTTAATTATCAATATTTACAGGCGTATGAGCAACACCACTCTGTACCTTACACAGTTTTTTCAGCACTCATAACTGGGCCAGACATTTACACCCATCAATAATTCCGAGAGTTTATAATTGACAGGATTCTTGTCCCTTGTACAACATTATACGCTCCAATACGCCCTCCAGTGGACATCAAAAACACGTCATGCTGTATTGAAAATGACAGAAAAGCTGTTCTGTTATCCATTGTTTTTGATTGGTTCCATCACCAAAATTAAGTCCAGCACGTTTTAACTTTTACTTATAATAACTAATATAATCCTACAAAGTATTAGTCTAGTCCTGTATACTCCAGCCATCCCCAATGTCCAGAGCGTTGCGTCCTCCCGTAGATCTTAACATACCACGGCTCCCAGCTATTAGAATTCACTTTCAAAACAATGTGTAATGTTTGTAGGCCTTAATGTAGAAAAAAAATGGAGACTCGATATTTTAAAGTAGTATTTTACATAAATACATCATTCCAAAATCCGTACATGTTTAAGTGCTATGTGTAGAAGGCCTTTGGGGTTCCCCTGCAGTGCCTCTAAGGACCCCCAGGGGGCCCCAAACCCCACTGTGGGAACCAGGTGGATTATTCTATCCTGTAAAAGCTAATGCTGTGGAGAATATCTTTATTTCATAGTGGTTGCAGTTTAGTCTGACGCAAATTCACGTACACGTACACATCGATCACTTATGAATGCTGTCTCACTGTCTGTCACTCTCCCTTACCCACTGCCCGCCCACGGCCCACAGCGTGAGCTCAGCGTCAGGTAGAGTGGCCTTTATCCTGTCTGTTGTTCTCTGTTCACCATCTGAACCGCTCACTCTCCTTTCCAATGTCTTCCTGGCCTTGGGCAAAACTAAGTCTGGGGGGGAAAAAATCAGAAAAGCTGACTCTCTCTCTGTCTGGTGCAAATTCAGATAAATGGACCGAATTTGAAGCTAAACTAGAGCTCTGTGCAACTGTTGTAGTGTTGGTGTCATAATTATTTCAACTAACAGTAAATACCACTCAATTTTATCTTATTGAAGATGATGATTATAAAGATGTTGTACTGTTTTAAGACATGGAATAAAGATCCTTGTCTTTGCTTCACCCACAAATAGAACAAGTGCAGTGTTGATTCTTAGGTTTATTACATTATTAACTATCGACAGTGTGGCACCTTGAGTATGACCAGAAATAAAAACAAATTCATATTACAAGATAGGACCTGTCCCTTTTAAAGACAAACGGTTAACTGAACATGAAATGGAAACTATTTAGGTTTATCTGCAAACTCGAAACAAATGCTATTATTTAGATGTACAGCATCCTTTGAAAACAATAAAACAATTGGGTTCTTTCAATGGTAAAACCTGCAAATTCTGTAATTTAGAGATCTCTAAACATGTACTGAAATGGATGGGAATCTTGTATTAAATTAGCAGTTTGTATTTCAGTCTTCTCTTAATGCTCTCTTTAAAATGTGAACTGTGAGATACTTTTCCATAATCGTGCAGTCAAACTTCAAACAATCAAACTGCAGCCAGAATTCAACGCACAGCTCTCCCTCCCTGATGATGTAAATGATCAATCACTCTTCCTATGTCTTAAAATACACCGAGTGACCTCTTCCGCTTACATTTAACCAGAGGAAGCCGTAGTTGACTATTGCATATCTCAGCCACAGAGAAAGTTTCCAATATGCTACAACAAAAGATTTTCCATTGAATGTTGGCCACAGCGTGTCAGACAGAGAGAGAGGAAGTGTTGTTGGGTGTCTGTCTTTAGATACAGGATGTGAGCTCAAATACTGGCTTTTTACACACAGTGTAAGAGTGACAGCCACGTTCACCATCCTGCACCGCCCACACATTCACACGGCACACGAGCGGCAGTCACTGATCAATTACTATGTGCATCTATTGATAGCTGAGCCTAAAAACGTGGCTTATGGTATATGTGGGCATTCTCAACCTTACTTCTATTTGCTATTATAAAAAGCTGCTTAAAACTTTGCCCAGTACTATACTTACATGTTTGCCATTCATCATCACAATTAAAAAGGTATATATTTTTTTTGGCTGTCACATTTTCACTGTGTCTGATAATTTCCTTCATCCCAATGTTCATTTCCCATCTCTTTTCTGTTCTCCTCTGTCATGTCACTCGTCTTATTTGTGTCGTCGATATACTCTCCCATAGAGGAAACTTCGCTGGGATATGTGAGCGGATTTGATATGGTTTTCTTTTCTTTGCATCTGGCTGATGGGTATCTCAGTGACATGCCGTGTGGATATGTGAATTATTACATTTTAACTTTATAATGTAACCAACGAACGTCAGGCCCCCGAGAAGTGCTAAGGAAACACTGTTGCATTTACTATTTGAAGGACGAGCATGTGTTTGTTTTACACAGCACACAAAACTACTATAGAGGGTATGCACATGTGTTCTTTTCATTCTAAACAGAGCCCTCAATGTTCCGATGTGTCAAATCAATTAAAAATGCAGACTTGCCCCTCATTTGGCTTGTCGCTATGCTGTTGCCATGATGGAATGCTATCTGCATACCCTCCTTGAACTACTGTGAAAAAGCAATAATATGATAATGTAGATTCAGTACATTTACAATCATTTGTTAAATATGAATTACTGAATTTAAATGAAGTCTCTAGTGTTGTGCCTTTTTCAGGAATTAAATATGTGCACCGAATCTACATTATGTCAATCTTCTACACCAACAAAGTCACATTGTCCTCAAAGTGCAATCAATTAATCAATCAAATGTTATATTTAAAGCTCCTTAACAACCATCCCAGTTGATCAAATGACCGGTCAAAGCATATCAGTTTATTTCATAAGTGTGACAAATCTAAAATGGCAGCAGCGGTTAGCGCTCGTGCTTCATGGGTTCAATCCTCAGTCGGGGCCTTTCTGTGTGGAGTTTGCATGTTCTCCCCGTGTCTGCCTAGGTTTCCTCCGGGTACTCTGGTTTCCCCAACCACTAAAAACATGCACAATAGGTGAATCCTCCATCCAGGTGATTGTGACCATCAGCCTGGCTCCACATCTGGAGACCCACTGTTCTCACCGCCTCCAGTAACATCTGCTGGAGGTGCAAAGGTCACGCTGCGAAAAGTGGAGCTGCTTTTTCCTATGTCCTAAACTCTGGAACACTTAGTCCCCCGTCTGTTATGTGCCACAGACCTGCCCCTGTTCAAACATTCACCTGTTTAAAGGGCCTTTGACACATACAGTAGTTTTGTGGCACTGTGTTGTCAATATAATGATGTCATTTTATTTGTATATTATTTATATTTTTGTAATCCTACTTTTATTGTGTTCGGCACTTTGGTCAACTTTGGTTGTTGTTAAGCGCTTTAAATTAAACTTGAATTTGTAACATATTTTCATTGAGGAAACCTACAATTTGCTCACTGAAATACTCAACACAGTTGTGTTGGCTCTTGCAAGATCACTCTTCTATTTCAAATATTACTTTGTCAAGTACTAATGTGTATTTCTGCATGAGTTTTCTCACACCTGTCTCTGCATTTGTTTGTGTAATTGACCTAGTGCTGTAAAAATGAATGCTATTTACCTTTCTCACTATTATTGGATATTCAAAGTCTTTTCTCTCTCTCACCCCATCTGTCCCGCTGTTGCTGTGGTTACAGGGCGGCACTAGCTTCTGCACACCAAGCCCAGCCCCTCCCCCAGACCCTCAGCGTGTTGGAGAGTACCCCTCAAGTCAGGGGCATGCACACTATCATCAGGTAACAATAATCTTTTAAACACTGAACCGGGCAACAGAAACACTGATTAGGCCTGACACGGCACAATCACGTCAAAAATGAAGTCCCACTACTTGTTCTGTCTGGATTACCAAACACTTGATCTAAAGTAGCTGCTTTTAGAGGGTAGAGTAGAGAGTAGTGTCCAGTGGTGAGTTTTAGTACTGAATCACCTGATCCTTCCTTTGGCCACTTTTGCACTGTATTGTTGTTTCATGGTCATTACGTCTCATTAGAAAACAAGTCACAGTAGTCCACATGTATTAGTCGCATAATGATCTGATACAATTAATGCCATATTCAGTACTAGTCAGTTCTATATGTATGTTTTTTAATATATTTTGAGTTTTAACATTTGAATGGGACAGGCTATATAATGGTTATGGTACATTTAGGAACAAGGAAACCAGTCGGGATGAGTTCATCTTCTACTCCAAGAGACTGATGCGACTGCTGATAGAGCGAGCGTTGTCCTTCCTTCCCTCGCAGGTGCGTGCATCAGTTTTTGTGGATGTGTGCATGTCCATCCATCCATCCATTTTCTTCCACTTGTCCGTTGCCGGGTCGTGGGGGCAGCTGTTGGAGCTGCCCAAATCACATTGCACCAGCCCCTATGGCTCCTCCTGCAGGTGGTGGGTCCACAGAAGGACGGCCTCATGGTTCGGGCCTGTTGGTCTCTCATTAGGGGATTCTGAACCGCTCTTTGTCTGACCCGTCACCTAGGACCTGTTTGCCATGTGAGACCCTACCAGGGGCACGAAGCCCCCGACAACAGAGCTTCCAGAATCATTCGGACGCTCAAACCCCTCCACCGCGTTAAGGTGGCGGTTCCAGGAGGGGGATGTGTGCATGTGATATAATAAATATATATCTTGAATAATAAAAAATAATTAACTATTTACAATTCCAGGGATGACTTTAAAACAACTGATTAATATAAATTGATTTTTTTCATATTTTTTTATTGCAAACTACAGTGTTAGAAGTATGAAATGGAGAAGTAGCAAAATATAATTAATAGTTTTCACAGTTCGCAGCTCTTGTAATGGCCGGATAGAAAAAACACGTGGGACACAATTCAAAATGTAACTGCACAGATGTGAAATATTTCGATCTTATGGTTCGCGCTCAGTTTGTCTTTAGGTATTCTATTGGCATTGTTGTGTGGAAACTTGTCAAACTACTGCAATGGAAAGTTCAAACCGCATTACCTGAGACATGAAGCAATGCATTTTTATCATCTTGAGAGATTGTTCACTCTTCTCTCAAAGAGCCTGCAAGGCAATCATTGATCACAACAACATATGCACATCAGCATAAGGTAACGCTAATGCAATATGGCTAATGTGCCCTTCAGGTTCACATAGTCCAGACGCCGCAGGGAGAAGATTATGAAGGCCGGTCGTTCACTGGGAAAGGGGTAAAAAAAACATATTTTTTCTCTTCATCCTCTAACCTGTGTGTGTTTTTAATTATATTCAAATCTGACATAATTAACCTTTGTTTAACTTGTTTGGCAACAGATCACAGGGGTGTCCATTCTGCGGGCCGGGGAGACCATGGAGCCAGCGCTAAGGGCTGTTTGTAAAGACGTTCGCATTGGCAAAATCCTCATTCAGACCAACCAGGACACGGGAGAGCCAGAGGTAGGGATTTAGCACGCAATTTAATCTTGAAGACCTTTTTTGTTTGCTTCTGAATGTCAGATTTAGGAGACACAAAAATGTATTTGAAGCCATCATTAATTAAAAAAAATATATTAAAAAAATACACTATTAATTTTGAGTAGTGCAAAAACTAGGCTGGTAATATTTTGTTAAAGTTGTATTATGAATTATTGCCAATTATACAGTATCTGTTTTTTTTTATTTTCCGAACCAGAGTGAATTACTAAACAGCAAGGAAAAAAATGAGTTGCTTGTCACATCATTTTGCTAAATTCATGTCAGATTTGACATGGTGGATCATAATACTACTTATACTACTAATTAAATCAGTTGGATATATATATATATATGTTATGCTCATGATGAGAGAACAATAGATATTTAATTAAACATAGTCGAAGAAGAAGTTAAACTTTAAGAAAATTTAAGACAAATGTATTTTGTACATGGTCCCTGTCAAATAAACTAAACTAGTTTCTGTCAAATTGTTCTTTCTGAGACTCTTTTAATGCTACAGGTCAAATATATGTTATTTTTGTCTTTAGCCACATCCTGTCCTGATTTATGTTAACCTCAGTCTAACGGTTTCAGCTGCACTACCTGCGCCTCCCCAAAGACATCAGTGAGGACCATGTGATCCTGATGGACTGCACGGTGTCCACGGGGGCCGCCGCCATGATGGCAGTACGGGTGCTTTTGGTGGGTCAAAGTCAATCTACACAGAAGCAGTGTGTTACTGAAGTTCTCAAAATGTTGAAAAGGTTCAAATCACGGCCCTGTACTTAAAAACATGGCTTTTTTGTTTGTTTTAATTTACCAATCTAAAGTTATCTTGTGATCTAGAAAAATAAATACATACATTAGTTTCCAGGGATACCTGGTCAGACCAGTGGCCTGTAATGTCTAATGTTTCCTGTTTGTGTTTAGGACCATGATGTTCAGGAGGACAAAATCCTGCTGGTGTCTTTGCTGATGGCCGAGATGGGAGTGCACTCCGTGGCCTACGCTTTTCCACAGGTCAAAATTATCACAACAGCTGTGGACAAGAAAGTCAATGACCTGTTCCACATTATACCGGGCATAGGTGAGTCACAGGCAAATGTGCCGATCACGGTCGGGAAGATTATTACTCACGCAGTTCATTTAGTTAATTGTTTCTCTATTATTGATTGGTAGTAATAGCAGTAACCTTGAAGAAAAAGGAGACATGATCATAGTGACAGCGTTTGTGTATTCACTTTGATTTGTCTTTTTTTTTTTTTAAATAGACTCCAGCAATGAGTATGTTATTTTGGCCTTGGTTACAAGCCGTTTGTACTGATAGATGCCAGATTGTGTTTATAATAATAATTTGTAGAGATAATAGTGGTGGTAGTATTCATATCCAAGTCCTATTTTTTGATGTGTACTTTGACATACTTTACAGGAAACTTTGGGGACCGTTACTTCGGCACAGATGCACCTCCAGACTGGAGTGACGAGGACATGGATGAGCCCAGTTACTGAACAAAACACAGACTTTTCCTGAAACTTGACAAAATTCAGAAGACCCTTACGGAAAAGAAAAGGACATTCATTGGGATACAAAATGTGCCCTTTTAAGGTTGCTGCTTTGATTGTAACAGTTAACGTGCATTTAATTAATTTAAATATAATATATTCTCGTTTACAGTATGTGGATGTACAGATGTTTTATTTCTAAGTTTATACATGTACAGTATTATTGTTCTGTTTTGCTTTTGGAACAGTGACAGTTTTTGTTTTTGAATTTGCCAATGTTTTATAGACCTATCTTGCCTTAAGCCATGTACTGTGGATGACGATGCTGAATGTAAAAGTCCATGCACCGCTAGTGTAAAAGAAAGATTATTTTGTACTTTTTTTTTTTTGCACCTGCCTCTAAACTTTCATAAAATCAGTTTATTTTGCTCAACTTCCATTGCCACAAGCATTTTCTGAAGGAATCAATGGGAAAATGCGTAGGCTTATTTGCTTTTGTTGACTGTCTGTTCCTCCTCTGTGGATGCTGACCTTACTGTAGCATTTTTTTCATTATTGAGTCTAAGTATGCACTTAGTATGCAGCGTGAGTCACATTTGCATATTTTTACTATGGATATACAGTACCTAGGCACATGACCAGTCGGCAGGCAAATTTGCTGCTGGGAAAATGGGTCAGCTACATTTAACAAACAATGGAGACTACTGTCTTGACATTTGGCTCTGTATGTCTAATTGTAGTGCTTATTTTGAGTACAAAATGCAGGCAAAAGTTAAAGGTTCCACCCATAGCAACGATTTTTCTAGTCACTCCAGTCAAATGTTTTTTGTGCGTGTGTGTATTTGACAAAGAAAGAACTGTCGAATGGTTTAAAAATTTGATAGCAGTAGTTGCATACACATTGTATATTTGGTTTTGTTTTTTTTCTTTAAGAATTGCTCATAATCTGCAATGCACTGTTAAATAAAAATGCCGTTAAGCAAAAGTCATGATTTTTTCCCCCACTAATTAAATTGAAGTTAAAGTGGCAGAGCTCGATCAAAAAGTGAAAATGCACTCAAGTTGGTTTAGTTAATGATTCTGTACTGCAGTATAATCTTCACTGCTGCTGTTGCATCTTCAGATGGGTTTTGTAAACAATAAATTAAAGTGCAATATTGGGATTGACCATGATTAATTTCAACACAGCCTTTATATGGTGGTGCCCATAAATCTTCAGTAATTGTCACAGTGTTATGACTCCAGATATGAAGTTTGATGAGCCATTATAACACAAGTACTAACAGGTATTGCTTTGAAGAAAAAGTAGAACAGAATTCCACATAAATAGCCTCATCAATGCAACAACTCAAAGTAACATTTAGCAATATCACCACAAATAAACTAGATCACTTTCACTTGTGCTTCAATCTTATCTGCAGGGAGTTTCTAGATTCTTTTTTACAAATAGCATTGTCTCGCGCTTCATGACATTGTTCAATTCAAAATCAATGACTGAGCAATAGTCACAGTGGTCATGTAGAACAGAGTTGTCAGTGGAAACTTTACCCTGAGCATTGACAAACAGGAAGGCAGAGTGAGAAAGGCAGCATCGTGCATCCCTATTGGCAGCACAGTGCACAATGAAGCTGCTCGAGGTTTGAAGCCGGGAGTGCAACTATGTCTTTAGTGTCTTTCTTACCAGGTCATATCACCAGGTTGGATCCAGATGAAGACGTTTGGCGACACAGGTACGCTTGTCCACATGGGTAAGATTCACTTTCTGACTCGCTTTTACACAATTTTGTCTTCTTTTTTTTCTTTAGCTGGCACTAAACATTCATCATTTTGAGACATGAAGCTGTGTATATACATTACATGTGATTGTACATTAGGAATAGTTCAATCAATTTAGATTTAGATGCATCGGACACTTTAGTATCCAGAATCACATTTTCAAACAATATGAAATGTTAGAAACTATTTTTTTTTAAGGAATTTAAGGCTTATTTTAATATATATTTATGAAGATACAGTCAGTGAATTTGACCTGTTTCTGGAAATAAAATAACCATCCAAATTTTTTTCACAACTCTGTGGTAGAAGTTGCCATAAATATGTGCAGTGTTAGTTAGTTGGTTTATTTGAGCAATTTTCAAACATAGATTGCAAGGTTACCTCATTGTTCTAAATACATGTATTTATAATACGTAGTTATAATACTTATTCTGAGTGACTGTATTCTGGTAAAATTACATTTCTATTTGAGGGTATTTAGAATAGTTACTATCTAAAAAAGGAAAAGAAAAGGAAAGCATCCCAGTACTTAATCATTAAATGTTAGCCCCATATTACACAACTTTATTCAGAAAGAACTTTTAATGTTGACTAGAATACAATAAAGATTTAAAACGCCTTATGCCACAGTTCATACAAACACTGCACATGTGCGTCACATGATGCTGTATCTGCTGCTCCATTTGCCAAGAGAGTTTTTTCAAATTAATTGTAAGTTTGTTTATAACAGGTGTTCCAACAATTGAGTCTTCATTTTTGTAATTACACGCAATATTTATACATACATATAATGACAATCAATGTGAAAGTATTCTAAAAGTATTCAATGTATTCAGAATACAGTACTCTGATTAGACAAAGCAACTAATACGTTACAAAATACTTTTCCGTTACTAAATACAGTTTCAAAGTATTCCCCCAACACTGAATGTGTGGCACTTGCAGGTTGCTTTGCCTTCACTCTGCTTATCCCAAACCATGTTCGATGGTTTCTGGAGACTGGGCTTGCCTCTCCTTGTTTTCAACCTCGCCATCTTTTCTGAAGATTGTTCTGGCACCACTTGGACTTGTGTTTTGGGAGCTCATCCTGCTGTTGGCCGAAACTCGGACCAATTAGGTGTATACCGGGGCGCCGCAAAATGCTGCAGTTGCCAATTTGGGTCAGGCGGTTAGTCGACAAAAGGTCACTGACCCTGTATCCAGCAAAAGAGTCCCAAACCATCACGCTTTCTCCTCACTGTATGCCTCAATATGGCATTAAACTCTATCATTTATATAAAAGGAAATTGGAATTATTATTATTACTATTATTATTCTTCTTCTTATTATAATCCCTACACGCGGGCTCCCAAACTTTTCAGATTGCTGCGACCCTCAAATTACAGAATGAACACCTGGATGAACACAGTAAAAAGTAATTATCGCACTCGTTTCAAGCGTCAAAACATTTTTAGTTTTAGATAAAAAATAGATAGCTTAGATAGATAATAATTATATCTTGAAGTGACCTCCAACTTAGTGTCCCACGATCTGCCAGGGTGTCCCAACACTCACTTTGGAAACCTTTTCATTGAGGGCCGCATATTGAAGTGTATACGGTGTGTCAACTGAATGTGTTTGGCAAAGTTATAACCAATGGCTCACACATTTATTCACGCTTGGAACCTTAAAACCACTTGTTTCCCTCAATAAAAAGTTTGTTTTAGAGGTATAATTGTGTAGAATTATGAAACTTGACATGAAAAGTTCCATCTCACACAATGTGTGACAATTCAACAAGAAGCCCGAGGACCACCTCAAATGAGTCCGAGGCCGCATTTGGCCTCCGGGCCGCACTTTGGTAACCCCTGTGCTTCAGTATTCTCCTGAGTGAGTTCCACTGCTATCCCTACTTTAACTATCTCTGTTCCTATTCCGCTGTGGCTACGTTTTACTTCTAAATCCAAGCCTTCAACCCACTCTGAAATCAAGGAGGCTAAACACGTTTAAATTATTTAGTATTTCTTGACAAGAGGCTCTACAGTGAAGTATTAAAGCTTTTATAGAACATGTGCGTATGTATTGGTGTCTGTACTCTGCTTTATCGATAGATTTACAGCAGCAGTGTAAGATCATTAAGTCCACAGTGATTCAGCTGTTTGGAAGGATGTTCTGTACATTACTTCTGCTGAAATGGAAGCTATTAATGTGGTCATTCTTATTTTCTATAGTGCACATTATAGAATTAATAAATTAGTATAAAACAAAACTCATAAAGACTATGTTAATGAAATGTTGTACAAGCTCCAAGCAATACTTGTCTTTGTAACAAAACAAAGAAAATTACTATGAAGGCATTGATAACTAGTTTTCAATAATAGGGTAATTATTCAGAACCAGATCTGTTTTGGTTGTGGCAGTTTCAGAGATTAACTACTTTGCAAAATTTAAATTTCTTGTTAATTCAAGAAAATTACAGGATCGTTCTATATTTTCTGTTTTGGCCGTTAGTTCTCTCCAATCTAGGTCTGGATTGGTTTTCACTAATACAGTGATAACAGTGACTTCATATTTGCATATTAGCCGTACTTTGTGTCAGTTTTTGTTTCATGACGTCGATATGGTCTGACATAATGAAAATACTTGCATGTAGCCAATTCTACACCTTTCCCTAAGCCTCGTGTTTAACAAGGGCCCTTACGATGTTAAGCATATCAGCACGACCCATTTGCTCATCAGTTTTGTATAGGTTTTGTGTGTGTGATTACAGAAGACCAGCCTTGAGCCTGGGACAGTAGACATCCATGCCCTTGAGTGGTTCTTCCAGGACTGTCCAACCTGAGAATGGTGATTTGGGCTCAATCTCAGGTTCGTCAGCCCATGAAACGCACACTCACCTCTGCGACCCCCTTAGAGGAGAAGAAAACATGTTACACAAAAACGTATTTTTTGTGATGTGACTAATTCCTTAGTATGGTGAAAGGGCTGACTATTGTTGTCCGTGTAGCCTAAATTGTAAAACTTCCATGTTTGATCATACAGTTGCTGTTCTCCTCTCAGCCTACCTGAATATGCCTAAGAAAGAAACCATAATCTCATCATCAAAATGTATTGGATTCACCACTAGAGGGAGCAATGCGCACAGATATTACGTTACAAACTCTGCATTCCGAAGTGATGAAGTGAATTTGAAAGACTTTAATTATATTTTTATATAATTAAAGTAAGTGAACGTAATTCACTTACGTATTGTGGTCATCCTTGAAAACGTGTATTGAGAATTGTGAAGACAGCAACACAAATGAAGAGGGAATTTTTTAAAGGAGAGGAATGCATTTTGTTCGTGGTCATTTTGTTTCAGTTATTGTGTTGGAAAAATGTAAAAGTGCAAATTAAAATTGTCAATGTTGTACGTTATTGACTTTTTTTTTCTTTTCTTCTTCCTCCACCGTACAAATCTATCTCGGCCTTGTATTACAGAGCTCTGTCTCACACACACACACACACACACACACACGCACACACACACACACACACACACACACACACACACACACACACACACACACACACACACACGGCGTTCACACAGATTCAAGACAGGACAAAAAGAGATTTTCCTACTCGACCTAATTAAGTAATTTGTTTTGATAAAATGCTACAATTTTAGAATGACATTTGTTAGCTATGTATTTTTCTTTTTTTACTTGTAACCTCGGGCTGCATCTACAAAAAAGACTGCAGCAATAGAACTGATTAAGGATAAAAAGTCTCCATCAAAATCCAATATAACAGTGTAGCTTCACTGCCCTTTGTTTGGCATGATCGTCATTACATCGATGTGAGGGAAACCACATTTCACTGAACTATATTCACGCTATTTCTTCAGTTTATTCATTTGTGTAGCCTACATATTGTTTTTTTATTTTAAGGGGAGACTCACCACCATGTTTTACTGTGGCTAGGAAGTCAATCTGTTTTTGAGCTCAGACCACTGACTGAGATCAATATGTAATTCAATCTCAAAGTCACACTTAAAATGAGGAGGTAGCAAAATGAAAAGCAGAGCCCACACTTCACCCGAGTCTGTCTCAAAGCTTTAATATCTATATTCTTGCAAGAGCAATGTTTTTTGTGACATGGAATTAATTACTGAAACAAATCACTGTGCCTTTAATGATTACCCTATTATTGGTATAATGTTGCAATATTTCACTCATCCTCCTTCTGTAAGACCTATGGGAACTACATTCACATATCAAGGCATGAATTAAATGTGTGCTTTTAAGATTATTTTACAGTATCCTCAGATTTACGTAACAGACTCTGTTGGACAGAGCTCCAAAAAGTGGATGATTTATCAAGGAGGTTGCCACTTTGGTATTTATATTGTATTTTTATTTTTTTATGAGTTTGAAGTGTCTTTAGGTTAGTGAGTAAGTACAACAGTAATCTGTCTCAGGATATGCTCTTCCTTCTCTTATCCACAAACAGAACAAACATGTAACTTTATTTATAAATTATGTAAACATAAAGATTAGGTGCAGATTTGGGTTCGTTTTGCGTTATTTGTTTGGTGGCAGTATTTGAAATTGCCCTGCCACAGACCAAACACTGGATATTTAGAGTCCCTTTAAGCAATACCCCTTTAGAAGAAAATGGCCGTACACAAAAAGGAACGAGTAGAGTGTGTGACCCTGTGACCTTTGTTACAGAAGGGTCAGAGGTCAGAGTGGACGAGGCTCCCCGAGGGGGGATTAAAACAGTTACCATGGCAACCAGATGACCTGGTCAAAATGGTCAGCAGTGCATTCAGAAACATTGAGATTATTGCCCCTTGTGTTCTTTTTTGATGGTTTATGTGCCACCACTCGGCACCATGTTTGTTGATGAACTCATAATAATATCAATTACCTCTGTGTCCACCTGTGAGCTGGAGGTGGTAAACACAGAGGAAGTGACCATCGACTTTAGCACACTGAGGTAAAGGTAGTAAGAAACAAGTACACACACAGGAATATTTGTTCAGTTAAAACAGAACAAAAAAAGGGTGCAGCAGTTGCATAGTAACTACAGTTAGGCCTACAGAGCTTTTTAAATGACAAAGATGGCTTCCACTAGGATAACAAAACACTTTTTTACAACAATTGTATTCATTCGGTGACACACACACACACAATTCATTATGAGCATCAACAAAAAGTCGATGTAGGGCATTTGTCAATCTTTCTCTTGGTTTCGCCCTTGTTCAGACCCACACATGCTACCGTATCAAAAGGTGTGGTATCAGTTGGCAGAATTATATGGGGTCAGTCAGTTCCACTCTCAGCAGCAGCAGCACCGTGGCCTTGGAGCCGAGCGGGGGTGGCTCACTTCCCCTTTCCCTGCCTTCGAGCTTCCTGTGAGGGCTACAGCCGTTAACCACACCCTCCTCCTCCCCCTGGTCTACGCCCCCACACCACCAGCACCACCAGGCCCGAGAAAATACTGCTCTACTCCCCTTTATGTGCGGCCAACTAACACACGCATGCAAACTGTATGAACGCACTGCACAGCAACAATGGGCTCTTTCCGTTTCTTCAGTTACGTCTCTCACTGCTCTGATTAGCTCCACAACCTCCGCCATTATAATCACTATTTGCTTTGGAAATAATTTATTTTAAATGTGACTATAGCTATAGAGAATATCACATAATGTCAGAGCAACAGGGCTACAACATATAAGAGGCGACACACACTATAAGAACAACTTCAGAATAAAAACAAGTTCAAATGCGGAAACAGTCAGGTAATTCAGTTAGAAACATGTACGGGAGTGACTTTTTAAAGTAACTACAGTCGTTTTATCAAACAGTACGTTTTACTTTTACTTGAGTAATGTTATAATTAAGTATCTGTTCTGTAAGTGGCAAAAGCTACTTGTCTTTATACTTCAGAAGTCTTATTGTAATGGCGTTTTTGTTAGAAATATTATAATTTTCACATGTTTTTCATTTTGTTCCCCCTCATAATTTATGTCAGTACTCACAGGACTCAAATGTTTCCAAGTACTTTGTTAAACTTACTTGAGTAATTATTTGGGCCACTACTTACTTACTTCTACTTGAGTTATAGTTATTGTAACATCTCTTATACTTGAGTAAAGATGTTGGCTTTACACACCTCTGTTCCAATGTGGCCATTGTTGTCGTCCAAGTGAACAACACTTTATATCCTGTATGCATTTTGGTTTTGCTAATGTGATTGTCAGACATGAATAAACTCAAATACCAACATGGACATTTAGTGTATGGTAAAGATATGTTTTTTTTCCATATTACAATGCCTTTAGCAAAGGTCTGTAGATTATAGTTCTGTTGAAATGTCAAATCTTTTTTTGGAACGGTTGACACACTTTGATATAAAAGGAAACAGACTGGAGAAACCAATACCAACAGTATAGTATATCTATAGCTAACGGACCACACGTTTCACTCCATACTAATGTGTAAACAAAACCACTTTTAAATATTGTTTTATATATCCGAGCAAAAGTGAAACTGCTATAAGAGCAGAGCTGATCTGCCTCTTGTGTGGCTTCCACAGTTTCTGGTGCGAGTGGAAAATATAACACTGAATTAATGGGACTTAAAGTGGCACGATGATACATTACAGAGCTGTGTTTTGCATTCATTAATCAGAGAAGTGTTTAACTGTTTAAACCTACAGGTACTGGAGCCATAACACCTTTAAGAGTTATATGCGGTTGCTACTGGCTGTTTAAAATAACAACAATTTAACAATTAAATGTGTAACCATGATTTTTGTTTTTGCAGCTTAGACCCGATTATAGCACCTCCAGAGGTGATTATGAAGTTGACTTTTGGAATAAACTCTTCTCTGTATATATACGTCCAAAAAGCATAACGCTGACATTGTATTTGATTTGACAAGAAATGACATAAAGCAGTGGTTCTCAGACTGTGGTTAGTGTACTACAGATTTTCTTGGTATTAATATTATAATACAATTTACATTTTCTTGGTTTAACTTAGTATTTTACCCAATTTAGTTTGGAACACGGTCCATCCTGTTTTTTATTAATAATACAACAAAATAAAGATAGAAAAGAAGATAAAAAAGAGAGGGAAAAAGCAGAGCGAAACCCACCACTCTCTACAAACCTAACAAGAAACAACAAAAAGATGATCAAAAATAGTCACTCAAACTCAGTCCAGATCAGGGGAGTCTTAGTGGTACTTGAAAATCCAAATACTTTCTAATGCTCCTTTCTCTTTCAATTTGGCCAAATGTTTAATAAGCTGCATTCATCGCATTGTAGATGGAGGACAATTTTTGACGAGAAATCTCCCACTTGAAAAGCACGTACTTGAGGAGTTGTTTGCAAGACGGCTTTTATTCATATCGGAAATATTTTTTTTTTGAGGTAACAATACTTACTTGAGTTCAATATTTGGCTTGCCAACCCATCTTTGCTGTCGGGCTAGATAGAAGAAATGCATGGTGGTGTTTCTTGTGGGGGAGTGATTGTGGGGGTAGCTATGGGCCATCTGGACTGTGAGAAGGCTGGAGGAATGGGCAAGTGTATATCTATGTGAGAGAGACACAGGCACGCTACAAGGAGGACGAGCGAAAGAAGAGGACAAAAAGAGGAGAGGAGCAAGGGAGCAAGATTTGAGGGAGTGGGAGCGTGCTGGTATAGTGCACGAGCCCACGGAGGAGTGTTGCTTGTGGTCATTGCGGCAACAGTGTTTAAAAATCAAAATCAACTCTTTTCTTGCAGAACTGTAGGCACTGGCACAAGATACGCAAAAAAAGAACATTTGTGCATTTCGCGCTGTCCAAACTTACACTTTCAACTGAATATTGAGTACATAATGAGATGCAGTGGAACATTTTAGTGGTAGGTGTTAAGCAAACCTACACACGACTTAAAAATCTCTGCAAGTGTTACTGTATAACACTGCGCTGTACAGGGACAGTGGCTGATTCAGATTCACTGTGATTGCATATCATTAGGAAAGACTTTGCATCCTGAAGTTTGTCACATTCCTTCACTACATAGTTTGACACCTTCTCCATCGCATGGTGAAACATGTAGATTTAAAGCAGTTCATTAACCAGGCGACTGTACGCAAATGTTATGCTTTTGTATTTTAAGATTGTTACACCTGACAAAAGGGTTGGTTATAGGAATTGAAATGTTATCATCATATTGTAATTTGCTAAGACAAAGTTACATAATGTATATACCCAGCGTGACAGACTTGTAACCTGGGGAATCAGGGATAGGGACAAAAGTGTAGTGGGAGGAGAATGTATGAGAACGCTTTGTAATTTCTCCCATTTCTGCCAAAATTGGTCATAAAATGTGGTCTGATCTTCATCAAAAACATACGAATGAATAAACAGTGTCTGCTTAAACTATTACCATCCAAACAATTACAAGAGAAAAAGGTAAGTGAACCCAGGAATCTCGCTGAACTGCAGCAGTTTTGTAAAGAGGAATGGTCTTAAGATTCATCCTGATCGTTGTGCACGTCCAGGGACTGCAGATGGAAAATAGCTACTTCGCTAAATCTGGTACAATCATCTCTTCTTTTGTAAAGACTAATGGTTTTGTACACTGTCCCTGTTTCAATAAACAATAAACGGTAACACTTTACATGACAACCCGGACACAGTGGTAATAACTAGTAATAAATATCAATAAAAGTGGTAGTTCTTGTGTAATTA
Organism: Proterorhinus semilunaris; assembly: GCA_021464625.1. Taxonomy (NCBI): domain Eukaryota; kingdom Metazoa; phylum Chordata; class Actinopteri; order Gobiiformes; family Gobiidae; genus Proterorhinus; species Proterorhinus semilunaris. The sequence goes on from CM038347.1 coordinate 21,166,039, forward strand.
AAGTAGTTGTTAATAGTAACTCTGCCCAATAACACTAAGTAATAATCTAGTAATTACTAGTAATAAATATAAATGCAAGGTTGTAGTTCTATGGTAGTTGAAATAACTCTGCCCAATAACTGCTAAGTAATTGCTTAATAATAACAGTACTAATAACTATTGGGTTATTAATGTGGTATATTTTTGGTGTCCATAGGGGTGAGCAATACATGCTCATCAGTAAGTCTTACATTGTCAGTGTTATTGGGCAGAGTAACTATTAACAACTACTTTAATTACCCAAGAACTACCACTTTTATTGATATTTATTACTAGTAATTACTAGGCAATTACCTAGCAGTTATTGAGCAGAGTTACGATTAACTAATACTTTAATTATACAAGAACTACCACTTTTATTGATATTTGTTACTAGTTATTACCACTATAATTACTACAGTTATTACTAGGTTGCCATGTAAAGTGTTACCCAATAAGCTAACTAACTAATCTGCAACTACAGTAAGCAGTTATTTCTGCAAAAGAAGAATCAGTCAGCTATTTAATACAAGGGTTCACTTACTTATTCCATGCTCTCTGTTGTTGGTGGTGGGTCTCATCAACAACAGAGACGAGTCACACTACAGGAGTGAGGTGAGCAGTCTGGCCATGTGGTGCACACAGAACAACCTCTCTCTAAATGTGGAGAAGACAAAAGAGATTGTTTTGGACTTTCGAAGAGCACGGGTCCAGCATGCTCCTCTAACAATCAACGGTGCTGCAGTGGAGAGGGTTAGCAGCACTAAGTTCCTGGGTGTGCACGTCACAGAGAACCTTTCCTGGACCATGCACACTACATCTCTGGTCAAGAAACGTAATCAGCGTCTTTACTTTCTCCGCAAGTAAAGAAGAGCTAGAGTCCCAGCCTCCGTTATGTGCAACTTCGATCGAGGGACTATAGAGAGCATCCTGACCAGCTCCATCACTGTGTGGTTCTTCTACAGAGGGACTATAGAGAGCATCCTGACCAGCTCCATCACTGTGTGACACGGCGCCAGCACTGCCTCCTGCCGAAGGAGCCTCCAGCGCATTGTGAGAGCAGGGGAGAAGATCTGTGGAGCTCCTCTCCCCTCCATTAAGGACATGTACTCCACCCGTCTCACCCGCAAAGCCGTCAGAATCACCAGGGACCCTACGCAGCCATCACACAGTCTCTTCAGAGTAATGTCTTCAGGGAGGAGACTGCGGAATCTACGGGCCAGGTCGAGTCGACTTAAGAACAGTTTCATACACAGGGCCATCGGGAAGCTGAACTCCCGGCCCTCCCTTCCGCCCCTCTTCCCCCCCCCCCCCCCCCCCCCGCTCCACAATCAAGGATGAGAGAAATATAATTTCAAATCAGTCACATGGTTTGACAAATAAAAAAATCTTGAATCTTGAATGCATGTTGTGAATGTCTCAGGTTTGTCTGCGAAATATCTTGATAAACTTGTGAATTCATTTTTCTTTTGATGATAGCACATTGTCCAGGCCCTGGGGCAACAAAACAGCCCCACACCATGATTCTCCCCGTACTATACCTCCCAGTGGGGATAGGGTTTTGATGTTGGTGTGCTGTTCCATTTTTCTTCCACACATGACGTTTGTTCCTCCTAAAATGTTCAACTTTGGTTTGCGAAAGAGCTCTTGGATGCTCCACTGCACCACTGACAAAATATACTGTGGACTGATTAACCCAAAGTTGAATAGTTTGAGAGGAACACACAACATCATGTGTGGAGGAAAAATGGAACAGCACATCAACATCAAAACCCTATCCCCACTGGGAGGTATAGTACGGGGAGAATCATGGTGTGGGGCTGTTTTGTTGCCTCAGGGCCTGGACAATGTGCTATCATCAAAAGAAAAATTAATTCACAAGTTTATCAAGATATTTTGCAGAAAAACTTGAAACAACAGCACAGAATAAATAAGTGAACCCCTGTATTAAATATCTGGCTGACCCTTCCTTTGCAGCAATAACTGCTTACTGTAGTTGCAGATTAGACGCTCACAATGATCAGGATGAATCTTGGACCATTCCTCTTAACAAAACTGCTGCAGTTCAGTGAGATTCCTGGGTTCACTTACTTTTTCCTCCCTGTCCTGTGAATGTTTACATGTTATGGCCAATAAAAATATGATAACATGTAAATGTTTGGGTGGGATAAATTCAAGCAGACACTGTTTATTCATTCTCACGATTTTGATGAAGATCAGACCACATGTTATGAACAATTTAGGCAGGAATGTGAGAAATTCCAAAGCGTGCATACATTTTCCTCCCACTGTATATAAGAACCAGGAAACAGTTTGCACATTTAAAAGCAACAAGATGACGTGAGGAGCATTTAGTCCATGTCAGGGCACCACATTTTAACCATTGCAAGAATAGGCTTTTGCCTTTGCTGAGATCTGGGAGTATCCATTCTGCCCCCGAAATGTAAAAATGTAAAAACAAAAATATGGCCACAATGAACCATGCGTGTGGCGTGTAGTTCGGTGGTTTCAGTAAATCCACGGTTCAAATTTTGCATTTTTCTTACGTGAGAAGAGACATATTTGATTAAAGCTAATTTGAATATGTTGCCGGACCTGTTTCCCCCAAGGATCTGAGTGGAACATGGCAGCTGCTCTGGAGTTGGCTGTAAACACTTTACTTTGTCTCAATGTCCCCCAAGGCTCCTGAGACCTAAGGCCACAGTGGATACAATTGGTAGTATTTCTCAGCTAAAAAATGCTAAATTGATAAGTTCAAATTCTGCATGTCCAATACTTTCTTGAATCGCTGAGTCTAAATTGGGCATGGGAAATGAATATGGGACTGAAAGGATGCGTGCGAGATGCCTCCAACTGTTCTCCAGTGAGACCCACGCCTCAGGCTCATACAAGAGGCCCAAATAATAATATATAATATAATAATAAATAATTCACAAACCAGATTACAGTACTTTTTTGCAACAGGTGGCAGCTCACAATAGATATAAATATGAACAAATTCTGGCTTTCAAATTAATACAACGCACTACTGCCACAACTACTACTTTTTGTTTTTCTTTTTATGGGGGGGGGATTCTAGCCCAGACTATCCCAGTGTGAAATAAAGCAATGGAACTATTTTGTCACTGGTGTCCTTCAAGAAGAATAAATAACAAACAAACAAACAAGCCATGTTAAACCTTCAGCAGGTGATGTGCATATGAGGACCAATTTGCTCATGCGATCCAGGGAAACAAATGTTGGCTCCAATGGAATTAAGTCCACATTTGTTACTAATAGGCAATAAGCAATCGACCTGTTACCTGCTTTTATCCTTGATTGGTGTGCATACACTTTTTCTGAATTTAGACACTCAGAATTACTTTACTTGATCCACAAAGGGAAATTATCTAAGAAAGAGAGAGATAATTTGAGTCAGTTTTGTACCTCAGTTTGCTTGTAACAGGTGGCGTTACTTTGTCCATGGCACGCCTTGAAAGAGGTACATAAATAGTCAAATACCCTGCAATAAAGACTATTGTGAGGTTGGGCTCAGTCTGCTCTTGTCTTATTGATTGAGGATTTCTCTTCACCTTCGCTCACTTCCTGCAGCCTCTGTATCTCCTGTCTGTGTTCCCCGTGTTCCCCAGTGCACCATAATGTTCAGCCCTCTTTGATCTGTGTGTTTGTGTCTGTCTGTCTGCTGCTTTTCTAAATGTCTCCATTTACCGTAAGCTGCGCCGCCTCACGCTGCGCTGCCTTTATGTCTCCGTGTCTCCCTGCTCCACTACAAGCCATGTTTCGAAAAGTCAAGTGTGCCAAACAGCACACACAGTCTAGACTTCAGGACTGAATGCATTGTTTAGGCTGACAGCTAAATTAGGCTTGCAGACGTGTGCATGTAAACAAATTGTATCCATTACAGGTGTATGCGATGCAACCACTGTGTCCAAAATGAATATAGCCAAAGTTATGAGTAGAGCGGTTATCGTGAGATGGGGCATTGGGTCTAAAATTTTTTTTAGTAGAAAGCAGATTATTTGCTACATGTCTTAAAAACGTTGAAACGGGGCAACAGATTTCTCTCTTATATTGCATAATGTTGTCTGACAAACATTAAATAAATATATAAATCCCCTAAAACATGATTGGCTGCAAAATGGTCTTGGTTATTATTTCTGTAATTTATTTCTGCTACTATAATTCCCTGTGTCCGAAAATGATAGAGATGTGTTGCTGCCTCGTACTGTAGTGGCACTTAATATCACTTTAAATATTACAATTGCTATTGTTATTGCATTTTCTTTTCAGCCTTCAAAACAATTGCATTCTATTATCTATACATCCTATCTCGTTTTCTTATAATTGAGTCCATACAATTGCCAACCATTTTGCTCCAGACACATCATATTTAAGCCTTGTTTTCCCATTAGCCCGACTAAATCATCATTTTTGAATAGGCACACTGAATGAAAGGGTAGTTTAGGGGATTTACATGGATACACAGCCAACAGGAGGGGCTGGACTTTACCCCCACATAGCTCAGAAGGGAGAGGAGATGAGGTTTAGGGAAAAAGAAAAAATACAAAACCAAATTAGAGAAGTCGGTCAGGCGCGGAGGAGAGGCAACAGAGGAGTGGAAGGAAAGGGGGTTAGTGAAGGAAAAAGGAGGCTAGGACAAACAGAGCCATGACCTGAGCCGGGAGGGGCCGAGGAGACACAGTAACAACATACGGCTGCTGGGAGGAGAGCTCTCAGGGATAAAAGCAAGGCGATATTAGAATGACTTTCATGAAGTTTTGGTTAAAGTCTATGTGTTAACATGTGACACAGTGTGCACATGCATCTATTTGAAACAGGGACAGTGCACGATAATCATTCACCTAAAGCAGAAGAGATGCAATACGTCAGGTACAAGCGCTCATTTCCTCCATGTGGTCTCTGCGCGAGATGATGTAAACATTTGTCAGGGAAATTGACGTCACCACCATTGCCAGACTGTTGGCAACAATGCATCTCAATAACATAACAGAGGTACCAAGTGCCTATAAGTAACATTAGAACCAACGCACTAACGTTGTTTACGGTTTCTGAATTATTCATCTTGGTTGGATTTTGGCTCAACGACAATGACTGGGACAGGGCCCGTTCGACCGGCCATACGCGCTCGTTTCAGAGGGTGACACCATAAACCCATATCACAACCTCTTCAGTCCTGCCTCAGGGAGAAGACTGCGGGGTCTCATTCCATGCCAAGTCCAACTGGCTGATGATCATCTTCATCCATGGGGCTGAACTCTTCCCTCCCACTACAAACCCAAAGGTTTGAGGGTAACATCATACGATTCACTGTATTCCCTTTATATGCGGCAGAATTGACAACAGATGTTTTTTTCTCACTTGAGACCTGTGGAACGGCAAAATAATGTATAAAAAACAACTCAATGTGATCTTGACCATTATGCTCACTTTGGTCAAGTTAAAAGTAGTTGCTTTGTCTATACAACCTTATGCCTTTTTCCTGTATCTGATGTGCATCAGTGAGTGCCTTGAAAGGAGGAGGTCTTCGATGGTTGACGGTGTTCAGTGTGAATCCTCCTTTGTCCAGCCGTTGCCCTCTGACCCTTCCCCTTGTGTGCGCGTGCGTGTCTCTTTGGCCCTAAACGAATGGAACAAAGGGCTTTTTTTCTGCGTCCAGTCTTATCATGCTCCCTTCCCCCTGCTCTCACCCTTTCCTCCCCTCACCACCACCCCCGCCCACCGGCACACGTCCCCCTTACCCCCCCTGCGAGGCATACATGGCGCTGGAGACGCGTGTTTCAGCCTGACAAGCAAGACAGGGTTTTTGAAACAGCCACGGCCTTCTCTTGCATTGACGGCAGCAGCCCACGCCTTTCTGCTCTTCTTTTCAGCGACTTCAAATGTTGGGATTTTTTTTGTCGCTCTGAAGAGATGAAGAGTCAAAAAGGGTGCAACAAGTGTAAGATCATTATGAATTTGCTTCTTTCAATCAGTGACATCAGCGAGCATGTCACATGAGTTTCAAACATTCAATAGTGGTCTGACACATCACACTCACCTGACCTTCACTCCATCTTCCTCCTGCTCTCCCGAACTCACCCGCTTTGTCTCTCTTCGAGGGTTTGCTAAGCTCCAACGTGCTTTATTCACAACTGAACATGAAGGTGTAGAGACAAAAGTATTGCTCTCCCAGAACTGGACCGACACATAAAAAAAAAAAAAAAAGAAAGCCAAACAAAAGGCAGGTCATTTGAAATTAACACTATAGCCTTGAAAAATCCCGGCTGGCCGTATATAATTGGTGCCATCTCTGCTTTGCCTACGGAAAGATAAGATAAGTACTATTATCTTTCCACGCCTTTCTTAACGTGAGTGTGACTGTGTGGTAGGTGGAGCGTGGAGGGCCTATAGGCGCAGATTGGCAGCGACAATGTCAACAGTCTGCTTTATGGCAACGGATGGTACAGTTAACCCATAATGCGCCAAATTGTATGAAGTGACTTTTTGTGCAGGGAGGTACACAATTATTATAAACTACGGGCAAAGGAACTGTACCAAACCAATGGGAATGATTTGTAAGAAAGTAACAGTACTTGGCACAACTCAATAAGGGACAAATGTAAGAAATACTGTTTTGATTTCACTCCATTCAGTTCTGTTGTCACACTTGTGATAACAAGTTTTGAATATCCCCGCAAACCCTGTTTCTCTGTGTACACTGTCAATACGGGGACGCTCACACATTACACTCTCCTACAAGCGTGACCTCCGCCCCCGTCTTCCTCCAGCTTTCCCCTATCACCCTCTGCCTTTTATTGCCTCATCTGCTTTTCTTGTCGGCGTACAAGTAAGCTGCTTAAACACCTACAGGGTGTGACATCGGCCCCACGCGTATCCCAATCCAGTCAGTGCGGGCGTTTGAGGGATTTTTTACTGAAAAGGAGAGCGTTTTATTCGTCTATTCTGTTGCTCCAGCTCCGGTTGGCATCAGCGGTGTGACTGTGGTTGTGGAGAAGCCAAGGCTGTCCCCTCACATTAGCCGGGGCTGAGCCAGACAAGCCGTCACCCCCTCCGCAACACACTGTCCTCCGCTGCTCAGACGCCCTCCTCCTAATATCAGCTTTTGCCTCTTTTCTCTCATGCACTCGCTCATCACCGCCATGGGCACCGGTCCCCAATCTCCGAGGTGATTATGACAAAAACGAACAACCCCCAAGAGACGGGGCCAGTCGAGATAAGGCAGAAGAGGGGGAGAGGAAAGCGTGAGGAGGAGGAGGATTTGAGATGGATGATGTAACAAGGAATTTTGCATGTGTATTGTGATTTACCTTACACTGGGCTTGGTGACTTTAGAGTATCTTGAGGTTTAGTCAAATCTGGAACCATTATCAAAACAGAACTGGGCCCAAATGGGTATCTTTGTTTCTGTAAACTCACACTTAAGTGAAAAGTCATAACTTGTTGATTGGCCGACTGAATGTAGTTCCCTTCTATTATCAAATACAGTATAGTAAATGTTTTGTAAACGTGGCAGCAGGTCAAAAGGTTAAGTTGATTGATTCCAACATTTCAGACTACCGTAAGCAGAACATGTTTCTTTTGTCTGTGTGATGGTGTGTATTTATGTGATTAGTTACAATCAGAAGAGGCCGACAGGCAATGTATGGCACATGACTTCCAATTGAACTTTAAAACCAAGGCCGGTCTTTCTCTCCGGTTATTTTCCGAGATTAGCAGTGTTTCATACAAATTAATGCATACAAAAGATTATGATGAGGGACTGATGAACAGTGTTAAACAGTATATTAGATATAACGACTTTACAGAAGGATACCTCTGTATTCATAATTTTTTTTATCTATTTGCAATGTGCATCCCCTCCTTTGAGGGGGTTTGAGCACCTGAATGATCCTGGGAGCTCTGTTGTCGGGGGCTTCGTGCCCCTGGTAGGGCCTCCCATGGCAAACAGGTCCTAGGTGACGGGTCAGACAAAGAGCCGTTCAGAAGCCCCTTATGAGAGACCAACAGGACCGGTTAGAACCATGAGGCTGTCCTATCATGGACCCAGCACCTGCAGGAGGAGCCATACAGTGCAATGTGATTTGGACAGCTCCAACGGCTGCCCCCACGACCCGTCAATGAACAAGTGGAAGAAGATGGATGGATGGCAATGTGCATCAAAGATGTGAGATAAAAACCCTTAATTTAACTAACACAGACATATCTCTGACATAGCTTATAGCATGGTCAGGTAGCCCTATCCAGGGGAGTCTGGACTGTAGTGGAGGATACTTCCTGATACATTGCACTCAGGGATCAACAGTGAATCCAGCCAAATAATCAAGCAATTACCAAAAAAAAGGACACCTTAAAGTGAGTGGTCCATACACAGGGTAGCTCATGAATATACATCTAGTCTTTTCATAATTTGTTGCCTCGCAGAATGGGGTCATGACCTCTTGTGGTCGTGGGGGTCAAACGAAGCAGCAGCATTACAGCCCGAGAAGGTCATTAGAGAGACACAGAGGGCTGATGGGGGAGAGCTGTTAGCCCTTTCCCGTGCCGTATGCACCACTGTGGAGTAGAGAGGAGAGGAAATGCAGGGGAGGATATGAGAGGAGAGGTCATATTATTGTAGCATAGCAACCCAGGTTTTAGTGTGGGTTGAGGCAAAGCAATAATATATAATATAGCTGAGAGGTTAGACAGCTTAGAAGAACCTTTCAAGATGGATGTGGAGAGAGAGGCGCACTTTCTGCTTGGAGAATGGGAGGCAAAGGTAGGAGGAGGTGGGGTGAATGACTGAAAAAAAAATAACCCACTCCTCCCCATCTCTCTCTCTCTCTCTCTCTCTCTCTCTCTCTCTCTCGCTGTTGCTCTTTCTCTCCCACTCTGTTGTCCATCTACGTCCCTCGCCCCCACCCCCTCCTCCTCAGAGCATCATTAAAACAAGCGGTGTAGTGTTCAGAGGTTGCACCAAAGACAGTGACCTCCACAATAAGGAGATGTTCTTGCTTCGGGGAAGAGAAGGTCGTTTCGTGTGCACTCCTCTCCTACGACTTCCAATGGAGTAAATGAGATTTAGAGGCAGAGAGGAGGACGGGATCAAGAGGGTAGACGTGCTGAAAGACAGAGAGTCAGATGCAACAAGAAGAGTCTGGTTTAGACTTCATCATAGCTGTATAATGAACAGTGAAACATCTCCATCTCCCTGACGTGAAACAAGAGGGTTTGAATGAAAATATTGAGTAAATATACCCAGTTGGAAAATTAATATATCTAACTTTAAAAAACAAACAAAAAAACAAACGGTTAGATACAGTAGAGATCATCAAAAGTTTATCAAAGCATTGGGCTATTTTCACCAATGGGTCAATTCAGTTTAGTTTGATTTGGAACAGAAACTATGGAATTGGCTGCTTTTCGGGGCTCGAAGCCAAGTGGTGATAGTATTAAAAGTGAGGAAAATATCCACATCCTCTCACTGGCACAAAGTCTTACGCATTTCGAAAGCCATGATTTCAGTTGAAGACAACAGCATAACATGGTACAGCATACCATTCAGTGCAAGGGGTAAAATATGTCAAAATGAAAATGGATTTGAAAAAAAAAATAAAAAAGATTTGAAAACAGGGGCAAAAATGTTGAGGCTAGACAACGGGGGCAGAGCAACCCAAACTGGTATGTCTCTATGTGCACCATCAAATATGGTCCAAGGGAGGAACAGTGAGCAGGCAACAGGTGATGCGTGGCAATAAAGCTCTGAGGTTCGCTTGTGTGTTCTGAGGTTCCCTTACTGTGTGAGACTACACAACATTTTTGAATCACATTTAAACAATTATAGGCAGATGGCTGTAAGGTTTGCTTGATCTATTTACTACTATGCTCAGAATTCTCATAACACCAAGATGTCTCCGAAGAGCAACAGAACTTTATATTGACAACCTATACTGTAAACATAAGACCTGCTCTTGAGAACAGCCCCCCCCCCCCTCTCTCTCTCTCGCTACTGCTGCATGTCGTTTCACACAAGAACAAAATGTGTGGGCAGCACAAACACAGACTCTATCCTCCACCGCCTTTAAATCCAATAACCCCGATTGTCTCTGCTTCTCCCACTGTCGTTCTCATTCATTCATTTTACCCTTTGAGAACATTTCTTGGCTGCCTTTCTTTCATTAACATCCTCAACTACATATCCTCTGTGCGTGTCTTCAGTGGACCCCTGTACCCATTCTACAAATTGCATTGCTTTGTTTAACAACTAGAACTGCTTGTCACTTACCTATACCTGATTTGAGTATCACTGAGCTGCACCTTCGCACGTATTGTTTCCTTACACCTTGTGCCAAATATCCTTTTGTGCTGTCTCCCCCTGTTCCCTGCCTGCACCTGGTGGAGATAGTGTTCTCGGAGCCGCGGGCTGCGCTTTCTTTACAAGCGAAGGGGCTACGGATGGCACCATGCAACACACAGCTGTTCCCCTTGGTAAATTGATAGTGAAAGGTAGTGGATGGAAAGGCCTGGTGCTGTGACAGTTTTAGTAGATTTTTTTCTTTTTTCTTGCTCTGTTTAACTCAATGAGTCCAATTATGTTGCAGGGTATCGCAGCAGAGGCGACTTCAGGAGAGTGCATTGAATACATGTTCAGAGGAGTTCATTCATTACATCTTCTTGAACTCAAATATAAGATGAGGCGATGGCGTGGTCCATGTCAATAAAGGACTTTTAGTCTACTTTTTGCACACAGTGTTGCCTTGGATCTCTTGCTTTCCTGCCGTCCACAGCCGTGGTATGGGTTTAGCAAACTTTTTTCTCTTTCAGCATAAGACGAGGAGACGTGGCTTCAATAGTGTGATGTTTATGTTGGTATGCCTTTCCACGTGTTTCTGTAAAACACGTTTGGGGTCTTTTGAAAAAGTAAAACCTAAAAACTGTACTCAAGTATTGTGATTAATATATTTTTCAAACACAAGTGAAATAGCTAACACAGTTACCAACGTAAGGATAAGATGTGTGGGATAATAGGCAACAAAGTCTTACAACTATTACATCTATTTCCATTACTGTATCGCTGACTCAATCTCCAAAATACTTACTATGGGCTCCTAATTTGTTGTTGTACAACTCTCGTTCTACAATTATATAATGATACTTTCAACTATACCTTCAACGCCAAAACCTGATTCTGCCTCCTGGCTCCTAAATTTTTTTAATGAATTGATCATTAATTTCCATGGTTTTGGCAGTCATAATCGTGCAACTGTTACTCTGTCTGCTTACTTCAGTGCAATGTCTATAACACATCATCTTATTTGAATTGAGTGCTGGATTAAAGTACCAGTATGCAATCCTCAGAGTTAGCTCCAGATATCCTCTGCACTTAAGCTCTCCTATAGTCTAGTCCTCCAAGTGAGTTTCCTCGAAGACTGATCACATTTGTAAGTGGCCAAATGATCCATAAACCTATCAACCACCAGAGAATGGTCAGCTGGACAGAAGAGAGCAAGCAGCATCAAGGGAGGCCAGGGTCCAGGGCTTTTCATGTCAGGCCAGAACGACTGGGAGCACCACCCTGAGAAAAGCAGCTTGGTGGGATTGAGTTTGTTGGGGAGAGAGAGAGAGAGAGAGAGAGAGAGAGAGAGAGAGAGAGAGAGAGAGAGAGAGAGAGAGAGAGAGAGAGAGAGAGAGAGAGAAAGAGAGAGAGAGCCCGAGTCTGGACTGACAGAGGCTACTGCTGTGTCATTCCACACTTCACTCTCACCTCTGACTTTTTTGACATCACTTTCACTATGTTTCTCTTACCCCTGAAAGAGCTCCGTGAAAGCACCCAGTGTCAAACACATATTAATGAACACATAATAACAATGTTCCCTGGGCAAATTTCAATCATCTCATTTCCTCTCCCGTTGCCTTAACATTCCTACTATTTTGTGTTTATTCCTCAACTCACAGCATGATACAGTCACACTGACAGTCTCCCTCTTGTTTTCCCCATGAAATCAGACAAATCCGTTTGTGGTTATGCTGCTGCGGTGGAATTACCCCCGGGATTTTGCAGAATTAACAAACTGTCCCACTTGATGCGCAGCACATGGTTTTATGGAGAGGTGTTTTCCAGTCAAACCGTGTCAAACTGTCCCGACTCACTCTTGGTTTCTTTACAGTTGGTGCAAGAGGGGGTAAGTCACAGTTCGCGCTGGTCAATCATTGATAAACAAGACAAGGCAAGAACTAAAGGCAACTCCTAGTAAACTAAATCGTTGTAAACATCGGTGATAGATTGTCAATGTTGCGTGTGCGTAAAATGCGTGATATGGCAACTGATGGGAGGAGGAGGGGGGATGGGGGGGGGGGATTGTCCCTGTTGAGCGTGAGATCAGGTAGATGTCTCATTTCCTGGCTGTGCCCGGAGAGACTGAGGGGAGATACGGGGACACGGCATGTTAAGGGAGGGTTGAGCGAGCACCGGCGAGAGAGGGGGGGGAGAGAGAGACGCAGAGACACGCGCGCGCGCAGGGGAGGAGGGGGATAGGCTCCTGATACCAAGACACGGAAAAGCAGGGGAGGGAAAGAGAGAAAGAAGAAGAGGAGAAAGGGGGAGGCTGGGGAGTGGGTGCAAACAGGGGAATAAGACTTGAAGAAAGCAAACGACACCGAGGAGAGCGCGGACACTTACCTTTTCAAGATTTCTGAGCGAGCCCTCGTCTCCCGTCGTCTGCTGTCACGGCACATTGGACTCTGCGCGTCCACCCCAGACCCCATGGGGTAACAGGTACGTCTCACTTCCTAGTATATAGGCTCATTATATGTTCCCACTTGTCGCTTCCTGCTGCCGGCAGGTTCATCCGCTCGTTCGCTGTAGCACTTTTTTTTTGTATTTCGCGTGGTGTCAACAATTAGTTTGGTCTTTGTGTGCACAGCTAATAGTTAGTGGGGGCGAAGGAGACATGACACAATGCAACTCTTGGCGTAACACTTGTACTGTAAAGACAGGCCTGTCTGGCTATCTGTCTGTGTGCCTGTGTGCTTGGGTCTTTTATTTGAAACTGCAGACCCGCTGACACCACCGCGATCGCCGCGGCGCGAATAGACAGTGACAGTTATCGAGGAGCGAGCGGCAGTCAGAAAGTCCGCCTACCTGTTCCATACGTGACAGGCAGCCGTCTGTTGCGCCTGTTGACACTTGGAAGGAGCTCTATTTGTTGACGGGATTCACTCTGTTTGACAACGTTATGTATCTGCAGATAGTGGAAAAATATAGCTACACAACGCGAGCATGTTCAAGCTTGTATGTAACCTAGAGAATGAATGAAATGTTTAGCTTTGAAACACATCCAATACCATATCATTTGGAGACTTTATGCGTGATCCCTTCAAACTTTAAAATGTTTGAAAGTTTTCGCTGTCAGTTGACTTTTTTTTTTTTTTTATCGAGAAAAAGCCCCGTAGTGACTGTGATGCAACCGTGTTGTGGGGGATCAAAATGAAAGACGCTAAACGCGGGGCTTATCCCGGTTCTCCCCCAGATTAACCTCCAAACCGGGGATTTCTCCAACTAGAAATTTCTGCTGCGTCAACACCCACCCCTAGAGTAAGACAAAAGACAAGGGGGGATTTCATTTGCGTATCACACGTATTTAAAATAGTAATCATTGCTGTTCCACTTTTGCTCATCTGACCACAAGTTAAAAAGGGGTTGTCCTCTTTGGCCATTGACTGTCTACACTGTTCTATAAATCTTGTCTCTCTATAACAAAGAACGTCATTCAACTATTTCACATTATATATGTGTTCAGGCTATTGAGGGATACTACATTTAGTTCATAGCAGTCTATTTGCCAGAGTCTTTGCACCTGGCAACAATTATTGTATGTGCCATGCCTCACCCGGATATGTCAACTTTTTAGTATTATTTATTTTTTATTTATTATTGTCAAACTTAGCTCTGCATTTTAGTGTCACATTTCCTGGTTGAGATGGATGCTCTGCTTTCAATAGTATTCTTCCTAATTGTTGAGTGATTTAATGAGGGTGAGCTATCTTACTTATACTTACCTGGATGTGTGGTATTAATGATCTCGTCTTGGTTTCCACTATTGCCAATTTAGGATTTTCGTCTAATCGGCCAATGTAAGTGTATTTAAAAGACAGATCTTGTCTATGTTCATGGAACATACTAACATATATATTCATGCATTTAAATTAGAAATCATTGAAAAAACTGAGATTGATGAATATGATTTGTTTTTGTAATTGTGTCCAATGTACAGCATATTTCTTTAAATTCTTTTCAAATGTATTTAATCTTTTAATTAAGTATAAATATGTGCGCCGGATCATTGGACACATCTGGATTTGGCACTATATTGCACCACAGTATTTCCATATCTCTGTTACTTTTACCATAATTGCATTGTGATTCAAATAGCATCACTTGGCCATTGATTTTTATTATGCTATCTGTTTCTAACCCCAATAGCCCAGGAGGCTGTATCCCCAGAGTGGTGGTGGGTTGTAGGGGGCTGTGTGTTTTAACTATAATTCTAACAACCGGCTCAATGGACACCAGCCTGTAGTGCTTATAGTGGGCCCCTCCATCTGTGAGGAGGAGAACAGAGCTGCTCCAAGGATGAGTGGAGGAGGCGTGTGGGCGAGAGATGGAAAAAATATTAGGTGTATACGCTTTGGCCCGATTGCAAAAACCAGGAGCGCTTCAAGCACTTTCCACTTGTGATATCTCATGAATGGGTCTTTTAACGTTGATTAAACACGAGCTACATGGAAGCAAGGGAAATTTGCCTTTTAAATTTTCAAAGTCCACGCTACGGATGAGAGCACTTCGATGAGTCAGACGAGATATTGTTTAATGTTGTCGCTTCTAATATTGTGAAACTGTAACATTGGTGTGATATTGCTGTCATTATACGGGAAATTTTAGGGTAAGTCCTGTGCTCACTATGAGTCTATCACAAACCACGCATCAAAGGCACCCATTTATTGTTGTCTATTTGTATTTATTTTTTGTGTGTGTTTGACTTTGAATCAAATGGAATAATTTTGTATCAGTGGCGCTGTGGCGGGGATATATTTTGTCCTCAAAGCTTTACATTATTTTGTGTGTTGTGGTTGTATGTTTCTTGTATTGTTTTATGCAACGACGTAACACTTTGCCTACTAGACAAATTTCCCATTTTCCTGTCAAATCTTAATTAAACTCGGGTACTAGCATATGTAAATGATCTGCTTGTGTAAATGATCCTTGTAATCTCACAAGTTAGGTTATAATCAAACGTAATCCCCCCAGACTCCGCGTCCATTGGAATAGACATGACTTTTATAGGGCTCTAAACCAACGAAAACAATATCAATGTACCAAATTACCATTACCATTATTAATTACAATACTGTTCAGTACTGAACAGTATTGTAATTAATAATGATAATAGTTTACATTTGTATTGCGCTTTACTAGCCTGAGCTGAGAAGCTTTTCAAAGTACGACCCTGTTGTCATTGTTCATTCACTCCACACTCAGTAGCAGCAGCCAGTCTGTGCCATCAAACCCTCCGACAACCACCAGCCACTCACTCACACATCACATTTACACATGCAGTGGGTGAAGTGCCTTGCCCAAGGGCCCAACAACCGTTTGTGTAAGTCAGAGCTGGGATCTGGGCCTCTATTGTCTCCTGAGACACCATTGTGTTGTTTGTTGAATATAACGCAGATCATTTGGTAAAACTGTGTATTTTATATAATGTTAACCACAATCATTAATAAAAAGATTCATGTTTAGACCTGACACAGACTCAGAAACATTCAACATGTCCAGCTGTTAAAGCTCACACTAGGTCAGTGTTATTATAGGAGTTTGTGTATGCCATTTAAGATGTCAAATTAAATTAAAAATAACATAAAAACATGTGTTGGCCAAAAAAAAAGAATCCCCCCTTTGCAGGTCTGAAAGGGGTTCAAATTTAAAACCATATAATGTTGCCTTGATAGAATGCTATATTTGAGCAGATGCTGGTACAAGTTTTGTAGTTAACTTTTCAGGTCAGTTAAAGTTGTGTCTAAACTAACCTCTCTAAAGTCCTGCTCTACTTTAGCCTGTTTGCGTGTAGGCGTTGTTAGCTGCTCCGGTGAAGGCTGTGGGCTGAACTGTGTGGTAGCAGCAGCAGGTTAGGGCTGCTATACACTTCTACCCCCTCACATGAGTTTGTTTATGCAAAACAACACAACTCCGCTTTCACAGTCTCTTTCTATGTGTAGACAAATAACCTAAAATATCCAGGGCAAAAGCACATTTTCCCAGTTAGTGACCTCCATTCATCCACCTCGCTCTCTCATTCCCCTTTGGAGCGTCACTTGCTAATGGGAACACCTGCTTGGTTAACACTCTGCAAAACGGACCGTTTACACTCGCTTCCGACACGGAACTTGTCTCGGGAGTTTTTGACAGTCTGTACCTGGATTATGCTGCGAATTTGATCATTTGCACATTAACACATCATCTCACAGTAAATATGGAATGCAAACACCACTCTGCAATTTTTTTTAAATCATTTTTTTTTATACCTTGGTTACCAATTACACTAATTATTATTGTCAACAATTATGTCGTGCATTGACATTACCTTATTAAATGTATTTATGTAGTTACATTTGTCTGGGATTCAAAAGGTTACCTGATTGAGCAGCGCCTGAGAACATACTGACGTTGGTTCCATTAGAGAGTGAGACGTAACCTTTGTTGCCTACCCCTATTAGTAACGTTGCTGGATGCAACTGGAACCTGGAAAGGCATCAGATGAAAACCTCTGCCAAATCACCCTATTTTGCGATCAAATATAAATATATTTTAAATAGTTTAATCAGGAAGCTTCAGTGTCATGAAACACGACAGACACAGTGCAGCCCATAGTCAAGTGGATATGGGCTGCTGCCACACACACAGAGCCCTGTTCTCATCCCAGCAACGTGTGTTGACTGGAAGTCGCTCCCTGCTCTTCGTCCCCTTTCACTTTTCACTCTTCTGTCTGGAAAGAGCCTACGGGCCGAAAACAAACAAAAAAACACTCCTGCATTTTGTACAGTAGGATAGGCTTCTATTCTTCAAACGTTTTCCAAAATTATTCTTTTATATAATACTATATTAAACTATGACTAGTTTCTTCCAAAACCACGTAGTTCCCATTTAACCCTAATCTGATCCTGAACCGTTTCCACCTCCCCCACTGCTTCCCCTTATGGCAGCCATGCTTTTTTAACTTGTACTATGTGTATTGTGCACCATGCTGCATACAGGTGTTCCCTAATCCCAATAGGGACTTTACAGGGGGGAGGGGGGGCACCAGCTGTGGTGCCAGTCCACTTATACGACACCTCCACCCCTCACCTCCTGCAGGTGAGTCTACGCTTCCTCTGTATTCGATTGTTAATATTTCATTTGATGTCCCCGCAGTAGCATGCCACGCTTTCTTCTTCAGTTCTTTTGTTTGGGAATATTTAATTGCAAGGTGAACTGTTAATCTATTGTTGCGAGTCACTGTGTGTGTGCGTGTGTGTGCGCGTGTGTGTGTGTGTAATTGTTAGAGGTAAATGTTCAAAATGGCAGAACAGTGGAAATTTGACAGTTTCCCTTTTTGATCGCAGAAGCTGTTTTTAGAAGGGTGTGTTTTAGTTGTAATATCTTGCTCAATGCGTCTGTTTTCGATCATTCCTTCGTGACCACACAAGCATATCAGTCATGAGTTTGTACCCGTCATGTATCACTATTCAAAGCTTATCAATTACATCCTTGTCATAAGTTGGATAAGGCTGAATTAGTTCATTTCTAGGATGGATGTATGCTCTAGTGTGGCTACAGCATGTGCTTTGGCTTTTGAAATAGTTTTCTTTGGGAACAACGTTTGCCAACTTCATTGTCCAAAGCAGTGTGTATATTTGTAAATGTTTAGAATTGTATTTATTTGATGAGGGCAATTCATAAAAGACATTAGTTGAAACACATAATAGGGTATGTGCCAGGTTACAGCAAAGGAAAATGCTAATTTTCACCCGCAGTCCATGGATTTGTTGGTGTTATACTTACACAAGTAAAAGTAATACAAAATGATGCACAGAGATGAAATCATTATTTCACTCACATCTTAAAACCAGTCCCACTTCAGGAAACTATCACTCGCTCACCGTACCATTCATATCACAATCATTTAAAGCGTGCAGGTTTGCTTTATCCCATTACATCCCGATATTCATTTTGTCAAATTAGACCTGACAATGTTGTCCCCCTTCCCCTTTGATAAAAAAGGGGTAATCTAAAAGTTATTTAGACATTTATTCTGTTAGTTCTGTCCTGTATTAAGACAAAATAAAAGTTTTCTGGGTATGTTCCCTCTATGAATGCAATCATCGTGTGTCATCAGTAAAACAAGCAATGATACAAACAGTTGCTAAAATTGTTGTTTTGAAGTTAAATGTAGTTTACATGAGATATTGGCTGAGATTGATAGGAATCAGGATCAAATGTTATAAACTGAACCTTTTTGTAGAAATTCACAGTTTTGTGAAGAACTGGCAGACATATATTTCATAGACTAAAGTTATAAACAATACGAAAGGAAGAGAGATTGATAGGTCAACTGCTAGGTCACTATACCCGTAAATATAACACACTGTAGAAACCTTAAGGTTTTAGATATAAATTATAAATCTAGTATGTATTTTTTTAAATTATTTTAATACTTGTAGAATGTACCCCTTTTCACAGAATACTAAGCTGTGTTGATGACATAATCCTGAGCTCTAAAGAAAATTTAAAAAAAGTAGTCCTCTACAATTATTTTCAAATACTAAAATCTGCACAGTTAGTATTCTCAACTTTTGCCTCAAAAGTCACCATCTTTTCCATGTGATGGGTTTAGATAGTTGGAGCTTAGAGAAACCTTCTTTTGTTGGTGCTCGCTGCTAAAAGCATACAGTAGCTAAGTATGTGCTTGTTAGTTATTTTCCCAGTGAAGGACTCTGTCTTTTATACATACACACACAGCGAGCATTTGATGAGAAATTGAGCGGCTTTGAGCAAATACATCTTTAGAAACAGTCAGCGTGCCCCAGGCGCTGGCTGGTGAGAGATTTCCATATCAAAGCTCAGGTAAGAGAGGAGACAGGGCCAGCAAAACGAAGGGAGAAGGATGTAAGGAAAGACGAGACCAGGAGGGAGCAAGAGGAACCAAAATGAAGAGAATGAGACAAAAGAGAGAAACGTGCAAAATGTGGCTTAGCGTTCTGGTCTCACAGCAAAAAGGTCCTGGGTTTGAGTACAAAGCAGTGTGGGCCTTTCTGTATAGTGTTGGTATGCTCTTAGTCTGTCTAGGTGGCCTTGCTTTGGGCACTCGGGTTTCCTCCAATCAACCTAAAGCATTTACAATGTGATCTCATCTAGGTTACTCCATCTGTACACCAGGGGCGTGCCTGGGGCAGGGCGTAGCGCGGACCACTAGGACCAGTCCTGGCACCACCAAGCATAAACAGGTGCCACCACCCCCAAAAGCAAAAGTCTGGTCACGCCCCTGACCGATCTGGAGACGGGTCCTTAATAGGTGCTCCTCTGCAGACCCGCGAGGTTATCCCAGCAGTATCTATATTCCCAGTTTTCCTGAAAGAGACAGGTAAGAAGACAGGAGACAGGGCACCGCAGAGGAAAGGGACAGGGAAAGGAGCGCGCATACAGTAAAGGGGAAGACAGTGATGGTAAGAGTTACAAAGGAATGTATGAGACGGAGAACAAGAATGAATAGGGAGTGAATACATGTGGAGTACGGGGGCTGACCAAGAAAAAGAGACTGGGCATGTTCTCCTGAAGGGTTTTACCCGTGTTATTGTGTGGCTTTTTCACGCGGCACAGTTTAGTCTGAGCGCTGTCTGTCTCCATCCGCACAGTAACAAACGGACAGGGAAAGGTTTTGTTCTCTCTGACCACACAGGACCTGCGTGGGGGACCGATCGTCTCTCTCCCACCACTCTCAACCGAACTTTCTGCATCTGCCAATATTTATATCCTTGTTTAACAGTATCATGAGCCACAAAACCACCATTTTCCCTGGAAACAAGTTTCCTTTAGCCACCTGACCCTGTGGAGCCGATGGCAACACTTTAATTAATGGAAAGTTTAGCTTCGCTGAGGTGTGCGTTTGCTGGCCTGTGTTTTAGAGTTTAGTAAACGGGCCGTGGACTGAGCTGGAGTGCTAAAGTGCTGCTAACAAGGCCTGTTTAATATTCTCTCCTCTGTTCAACATACAATTATTCCACTTCCCTGCCATTAACATGTACAGTAGGACTTGGCTTTTAATTGGCCTGATATGACTAATGCCAGATCAACTTGGATTTGCTAATTAGTTTTTGCTTTAAAAGTGCCATCAGGATATGAAATATTCATTGATGTGAGGTGGAGCGCGGACTGTGGGTGGTATTAGTGGGATATTAGTGGTATACAGGCAGCATGCTCATGTTCAGCAGAAGGAGAGAGAGAGAGAACCTACGGTGGCCCGTTGTGGACACTTATTCATACTGAGGTGGTGCGAGTTTTTTGTCGTGATTTGGAGGCGCCCACACGAGCATGAAGACACACTCATGCACACACCACCTCCGTCCTCCGCTCTAATTTATCAAGAGCAATGACATAGCGCATCAACTCAGTATTAGGGTACCAAATATGAAAGGTATATTTTTCATGTATTACAAGGAATTGTAAATTGTTTTCAGTGAAGCTAACATGACTAGACTAGAAAACGATTTTAGAAAGATCAATAACATTTTCACTATATATATATATATATAAAGGTGCTTGTCATATAATTACAATATCATTAAAAAGTGCATTCACTTCTGTTATTTAACTTAAACTGTGAAACTAATATGATAGACTGATTAATATTTGTTATAAATGGATGATTATGGCTCAGCTTGTAAAAACCCCAAATTAAAAATTTGAATATTTTGAAAATAGACTGTAAGCTATAATCATCAAAATTATAACAAATAAAGGCTTGACATATGTCACTTTGCATGTCATGAGTCTATATCATGTATTAGTTTTACATTTTAAGTTGAATTACATAAAAAAAATTCTAATTATATGACGAGCACCTGTCTCCTGGCAACAGCTGGTCTAAAATTACATTGATTAGCAAGTATAAATCATTATTTGTTAGTTTATTGTTATGATTAAGTTGAATAAGGAATTATTATGCAACCCCAGCACCATGGTCATGTTTTGGTTATGGTAACAAAGAAAGAACAATAAATTAAAGGAAACACCGGTATATCTACACCTATTTTCTTCTCGTTGTGGCTGTACCTACTGTACTGCGAGGAGCTTGTTGCTGACCTACAAATTAGTCCACAGTATCTTCTTAGTGGGGCAAAGGTGGCTGGGCAAAGGTGACTGGGCATCGGCTTGGGAACTTTCTTGGGTGCCCTTTTGGGAGCTAACCTAGGCTTGTCCCTCTGAGAAAGAGTCCATAGCAATCCCAGCAATCACACTGAACACAGATCACTGAAGGACACCTGTCCAAGGCCTCATTAATGCTGCTTTGAAGACATTGATTAGATTCAAAAAGACATTTTTTGGCAGTATTTACGTTTACATTATTTACTGCGCGTTATATTGCCAAAGTATCGTCATGACGGTATAAGGTGATGCAATATCCCCATATATATTCAAATGGTTTTCATCAATAAGCAAAAACGCAAGAGTTCAGAATTTCTTCAATTTCAAGCTAGTTTTAGTATTTTTTGTAAAGTCATGTTGTTGACACATCATGCAATGTTTTCTCATGTCGTGACCATAAAACACACAACATTAACACATTCACCCCAGTGAGCAAAACTTTCCCAAGATGCACTAATGGGGTCTACTTAACGCCATGCCACTTAAAGTCATCGTCCCAAAAGAAGAAGAAGCAGAAGAATATTATCTATAGACATGATCGCCCCTTTCCCCTCTCTAGTTGAGTCCACTGTTCCTCACTGTGTCCGTTGACCTTTGCCCCTTCCCTCCGCCCTCTGCGTCCTCCTGATCTGGCTCATCCTCTCCTCCTCCACTCCCTTGTCGTCTCCTGCCTCCTTAATCCTCCCCCCTCGGCCCCCCCCTCCCTTTGTAAGTGGGCCAGGTGCCTCCTGTGGCCTCCCCTACTCCATTTCTCATTTTTACCCTTCCTCTCTCTCATCCTTCCCCTGTTCTCTTTCTCTCTTTCATCCTTCCTTCTGACCCTAACTCATATTTATACATTCCCCATTATCCGACGTTCCCAATCCGGCTTTTCCCAGATCGGTCATTGTGCACTTTCGCAATTTCGCCGCCAAGTGAGGGGAATCGGAGTTGTCGTGATTTATAAGGGACTTTTGAGCTCTTAAAACAGTAAATTGTAATGTGTTTTGGGAGATAATTGCAGTTGTGGAACATGTATATGCTTCTTATATGAGCAAGGCTAGAAGTGAGCAGGTTCACATCCTCTTTTCAGATCTTACTCCCGTGACAAAATGAATATTTGATGTGAAAGTGTTTTTCCCTCACACGTACCGAGGCACGCACTTGTGTTCTTTGGTTTGTGTTTCATAATTGTTGGGGCGGCTCACAAATTACATCGATTAAACTTTTACCAGCTTTTATCAGTATGGTTGGTGACCTGTCAGTTAAAAAGCCCCATGCAGAGATTTCCGATTGACCACATGTGGTTTGCTAATCCATTAAAGTTTGACTAATTGCACGGGCCAAGATTGAGTCACGCCTGGTTAAGGGTTTAATCTTAGCCGGACAAGCGGGCCACTGTAACTTAAGAGTTTCGCTGTTGGTCTGTTGATGTGGCAGAAGATGTTTTAACCTGCTCTTATCGACTTAACAACTACAGTTAATCCTATTGTTATTGCATCTTTTATTGTTGCTAATGGCTCTTCTCTTCAAGCTCTTCTCGAGTCGTCATTGGCGCCGCATTTGCCTTGGCTTTCCCCTCATCCTCTCTCTTCCTTCTCACCCCTCGCGTTCCTCGATCTCACCTCGCCTGTGCCGATTGGTGTGTGCGTTCACGTAAGGGGGCGGCGGTTGATTGGTGCTCGGCCACTTTGGACGGACACCTGATACATGGCACGGTCTCGTAATGTGGGTATGTGTGACTTGGACAAAATGAGGTTTTCCCGGGGTGCGAGCTCTGCCTTTACAATGGTGACCACACATAGTCCACGCCTTCAGCTGTGCCTCTCTTTGTCTTTGTCGTGTTTTGCTCTGTTTGTTTTCTATAGCGTTTGCACAGATTCGGTTTAACAGCAGGATGTTTGTGTAGGCTCTCGGAAGTGCAGATGGTTGTTCAAGTTCTCATCTATACCAGATTGTAAGAGTAAAGGACGTTCTCCCTGTCACCTCAACGGCTATTCGTAAAACAGAAGTACCATTCTAGCTAAAGCATTAGTTGGGGAAGTGAGAGCAATTATGTTATACTGTTAATAGTACAGATACATACAGAAACAGAAGTAAGAGCAGAAGTGGTGGTGGGTTGCAGTAACGGTGACAGTAACGGTTGTAGAAATTACGAGTGGGTTATGTTTATGTCATCCCTATCAGCACTTTACTTTCTCTAACTCAACTCTAAAGTTTAAAAAAAGGTGCCAAAACAGTGCTGCCCCCTTAAATGTCTGTGGGCGCTGTTCGTGAACAGGTGACAGTCAGACGTCAATCCGCCCCAGAGGCTGTGAGTGGTGAGGACAGGTCCGGCAGCGAGATAAGGAGGAGTGGACAGAGGGACAGGTGAGTGACCCTGGTCTGGTCACTCACTGTGGATGTTTTGCCCGGAGCCGTGTACATTTGCATATCGTCTCAACATAAGAGAAGAAACTTTGACAATCCTTCTTTGCGTCAGAGTAAATTTAAAGTTGTAGCAAAAAAAGAAAAGAAATCTTGCTTAGGTCTCTCTGGTGACATGGACTAATGTAGACACGGTATTGATTTTTAGTACTTTTTTTTTGGTTCATTTGCTTGTGCCGATGTGGGACATGACCATTCTTAGTGACTGAACCATTTCTCGGCAAATCAGCCAGACATTGTGCTCCATGGCAAGAACAACAAAATGTGCTATTTGATTGATGTGGCTATCCCAGATGACAAAACCATCTTAAAGAATGAGGTGGAGAAAATCACAAAGTATCGAGACCGAGATTGAAATCAAGTGAATGTGGAACATCAAAACTCGAGTTACGCAAATAGTATTCAGAGCTTTAGGAGCTGTCAAGAAATGGATCCAAGAGCAGCTGGATAAACTCCCTTGCAGAGTCAGTGCCAAATAACACTAATAGTAGTAGTAGTAGTAGTAGTAGTAGTAGTAGTAGTAGTAGTAGTAGTAGTAGTGTATTTTTCGGCCAAGAGGGCAGCACAATTTGGGGACATGGGAAGAACATGGAAACTCTACACAGAAAGACCCGTTCAGCCCAGGGATCGAACCCAGGACCTAGCTGTGAAGCGCTAACTGCTACGCCAAGTGTCAGCCTCTTTACTCGTTTGTATTGATGCTACATATTGACAGCGCCAGACGGTGTACAGCTTGCCTATCGAACAGGACAACCGTGCTATAGTCACTAATCCCAGAGACAAACCATTGATTCTTACTTAACAAAGATTTATTTTTCTCCCAAACTTTCCCCTCCTTCCTCCACCCTTCACTGTCTCCTCACTGACTCCGTTTCTCTATATTTAGATGATCTTCCCTTGATTTCTCTCGCCTTGATATCTCTGTCTTGGTTTAAAAAGAGTCTGTGTTGTAGCGTTGTTTTGATCAAGTTGATGAGTGACAAAGCTGCCACAGGGGTAATATATATTTTCCTCTTTCTAAACATGCCCCATGAAAGCAACTGTGTTGCAGGTACAAGTGGTGGTGTGTGAGTGTGTTTATTATTGTTATATGTTGATAGCTCTCTATGTGTGGTCTGATGTCATGACAGTGTATTTTAACACTATACTTAACCGATTTAGTCTTTTAAAAAAAATAGACATTCCTGATCAAACTGGTTAGAGTAGACTCAAGTAGCAGTAAAAAGGTTATACTGAATTTAGGGTAAAAAAAAAAAGGACTTGGGAAAATGGCCAATTGAGAAGGTTTTATTGTTGATGTTACAAGACCAACTAAACGTAAATTAACAAAATCCTTCCAAATGATAAAATTAGATAAAAGTAATAATTCTTAGAACAAGAAAATTAGGTGTGATAACATTTCATGTGTCACATACAGATTTGCTCGCAGTTTCACTCAAGTAAGAGCACTGTTACTACAAAATATTACTCAAGTACAAATGTAAATGTACCCGAGTACCCCCCGCCTCTGAGAATCCTTAGTCCTGTTTAATGTTTTACTTCTTACGTTTGTTTTATTTTTTGTCATATAACTTGCAACATAACATTGTCTTTATTTTAAGACTTGGGTAACATGTCGTATGCTTGTGCCCTTTTGTGTGTTTGTGCCTCCGATTACGAGGGAGCGAAGTGGTGTTTGATATTTGTGTCGGGGAGGCAGTGAGGGCGCGCCTGTTGGACTTGGGTGGACACTTCTAAGCCTTTCATGCTCCCCTCTTTGCATGAGCTTATTGTAAGCTCCGGTCTGGGGAGGATTTTCAAATAGATGCCTCTGTTTGCAGTTTGACTGAGACAGCATACACATGGACATGCACAGAGCAGTACACAGTGGACGCCCGCCTCTGCATCATAGAGAGCAACTGGCCACTGACTCACCTCGTTCAGTCATTCAACCACACATGGGGACAAACAACAATTATCTCCCACTACTTTACTGGGGCTGCGCAATATATTGCACTGTGAGCAACTGCAATATATCTATTCAGCAAGATGCTCTATGTGCAGAAATAATGTTATGGTTGTCCATCTTACAGCAATATACAATACGGCATTGGGCTTTAAATATATGTTGTCAGGAAAGTCCATATTCAGTCCAACTAAAGTAGAATTATCTTTGGTATGTTATAATACAGAACCTGTTTGACGTCCCTATATTTGGATAATGCGAGATGAGTGCACTTAAACATTTCAGAATGGCTTTGTATTGGACAGTAGCCTATACTTATTGAATTCAATGCTGAATATCAAAGGTTTGTGAAAGATCATGTAGCAGTTTTGTTTTTGAATTTTTTTTACTTTTGTACCATTGATATGTGAACATACCTCTTAGACATATATAATAATAGTAATAATAACGGCTTACGTTTGTATTGCGCTTTACAAGCCTGTATTACCAAGTTTCTCAAAGCACCACAAGTCATAGTCATTATTCATTCACGCCAAACTCGGTGGTGGTATGCTACAATTGTAGCCACAGCTGCCCGGGGTAGAATGACGGAAGCGATGCTGCCAGTCTGTGCCATCGGCCCCTCCGACCTCCACCAACCACTCGCACGCTACATTCATTCTGGCCTACTGTACATGTTTTTAGTGGTAGGGGAAACAGGAGTACCCGGAGAAAACCTATGCAGACACGAGGAGAACATGCAAACTCCACATAGAAAGGCTTTTTTTTTAAATCATTTATTTGAACTGGAACAACCAAGTTACTTTCTTAGAACTATCTCAGGACCCACAAAGCATTTGTTCCTGTACCACTTTGTTTTTTGATACTATGCTGGTAGCCATAATAAGCAATAAGAAATGCTAGAAATACATTATTTTCCACAATAATCACCAACCACAAAAATAACCCAAAAGTCCACTTCTCAACAATAGAAAATGTTTTAAATCCTGATTTTAACAGAGCTCCTTTAAACCCCACAGACACTCTCTGTGAGGCGTTTGCAGACCACTTCAGGGGAAAGAGACACTATCAGATGTAATATTTTATCTACCCAAAGTAACACAGCTTTAAATACATCTGATTGTCTATTTGCTCCAGAGGAAACACTGCACAGTTTTGTCCAGGTTAATGCTGAGATGCTTGATACAGTTTTCTCCTCAGTGAGGCCCACCACATGTCTTTTAGACCCGGTCTCAACCCCGTTTTTTAAAGCATTGTATGAATCTTTTAAAGACGAACTTTTACACATGATGAATTGCTCTCTTCAGACGGGGGTCTTCCCTGCGTCCTTTAAGGGGGCGGTGGTGAGGCCCCTACTGAAGAAAAGCAAAAACTTTAGACCGGTATCCAACTTACCATTTTTAAGCAAAATCTTAGAAAAACTTGTCTTTATCCAACTTAATGATTTTATTACTGCACATAATGTCCTTGAGAAATTCCAGTCTGGCTTTAGGGTAAACCACAGCACCCAGACAGCCCTTTTAAAGATCTTAAATGATCTTAGATTAAATTATGACTCACAGAAGGTCACAGTGTTGGTTCTACTGGATCTGAGCGCCGCTTTTGATACAGTCGACCATACTATTCTTTGAACTCGTTTAAAACACATTGGCCTCTCTGGTGCTGTCCACAAATGGTTTACATCCTACCTCACAGACAGGACATTCATGGTAAGTGTGGATACTTGCTCCTCTAAGGTCCATAAAATTACATGTGGTGTGCCCCAGGGTTCGATTTTAGGCCCAGTGCTTTTTAACCTGTCTATGCTCCCTCTTGGTGATGTCATCAGGAGACATGGAGTCAACTTTCATAGTTACGCTGATGATACACAGTTGTACATCTCCATGTCTCCTGATGACACCAGGCCAATGGATGCAATTTTTAACTGCATTTTAGATATCAAATCCTGGATGGCAGAAAACTTTTCTCTCTCGGGCCAACACGGAGACGCTAATGCATGCTTTTATCACCAATTGTATTGACTCCTGTAATGCCCTGCTTTCTGGTCTTCCCAAAAAGAGTATCTCAGGTTTACAACTTTTACAAAATTCAGCAGCTCGTGTCCTGACGAAGACCAGGAGGCGGGACCACATTACACCGGTTTTAGAGTCGCTGCATTGGCTCCCTGTGTGTTTCAGGATCGATTTTAAAGTTCTTTTAATGGTTTTTAAATGTCTTAATGGTCTTGGTCCTTCTTATCTTTCAGAACTGCTTTTACCTTATGAACCTTCACGGTCCCTGCGCTCCTCCGACAGGGGTCTCCTAGTTATTCCTAAAGTCAACAGAAAGACTCACGGCGAGGCGTCTTTCCAATATTACGGCCCTCGTCTCTGGAACGACCTGCCGGAGGAGCTCAGGACCGCAGAGAACGTTCAGTTATTTAAGAGCAGGCTCAAGACCCACCTTTTTAGTTTAGCTTTTAACTGACATCTATTTATTTAGTCTAATGATATATTGTGTGTGTGTGTGTGTGTGTGTGTGTGTGTGTGTGTGTGTGTGCGTGCGCATGCACCTGTTTGTCTGTTTGTTATCTGTAAAGCACTTTGTGATACCTTTCGGTATGAAAAGCGCTTTATAAATAAAGTTTGATTTGATAATAACCACATGGGATTCCACTATTTCATATTCCTTCATTCATATGTGTGAGTGTTTGGGTGTCTCTTTAATAACAGCTCGGGCACATGCAGGCGGCCGCTCTCATGTACAGTTGTGTCTGGCCTGGTCGTGACAGGTTGCTTTTTGCACTAACAGGTTTTGTGTTGTGGTCTATGAAAGGACCAGGGTCTATCTCTGCTCACGGGCGGCAGAGCAGGGCTGCAGTAGGCGGCTGGAGTTAAGTGTGAGTTTGAGCCAGGCCAAAGCTCTATATTGTCATCATCACTGGAACCATTTGCTGCTTTTAAAAACATATAACTGCAAGAGGTTGGCCAAGTGACAGGAGCGGCAAAGGCAAGTCTAGGAATGAAGACGGTATTAAAGGATTTTTTTTAATTTCTGTCTATACCCAGTAAATAATCACAAAGCCTGGAAATTCTCCACAATTTTACAAATGCAGTTTCTCCCCCTTCAATCAACATAACCGGTCACTTGAACAGTAGCATTTTTTAATTTTTTTTTTTTTTGGGTCAGTTTACTCTCTTAATATTTAAAGTTTCTCCAGGACAAACAAACAAAACAAAAAACTTTCATAAGGGGATTGGAAAAAATGTTGAAAGCTTTCTCAGAGGTATTTTCTATTGTGTAATTCCTAGACTGATTCTTTCACTAAAATCTACTTCATTTGTCAGATTTCGATACACACTTATATTTGAATGTAATCTACGGCAAAAGTCGCAGCCCTAAATGTCTTATCTTTTCTATTTCACCTGCAGTGTCTGGCGTTAAGTCAAAGGCCGTAATAGACATGGAATCAAAGTTTCTAATATTGTTTTGAACGCAACAGCTCACACATGCGGATGGGAGAAAATCTTAAGGCTTATCAGGTGTTACAATACACACCCACAAACTCCCTTCAAGCAAATTACAGTAACGTTTTGCATTGCGTTCATCGAATGACTTTGTTACTTTTCACCACTGCAGTATGTTTCATTTAAATGTTGAACTGCATCCAAATAATAATCATAAGTAATTTATGCTCTCATTTTCAACATGTTCAGGGGTGTGTTAACGTCTAAGAGTAGATATGATATAAACTCATATAATAATCTTAGTTGTGCTTTTTTATTGATTGCGAAGGAAATTGCACTGCCTAATTCATTTCGGTCTCTGTGATTTAATTGTCAGTCGTGAGGTGATCAATATCATCTTAGTCATCCATCACTTCGTCTCCTACATGCAGCTCGCACATCCTCTCACATTTTTCTGCCTACGATGGCTTGCGCTGGCCCTCCTCTTTCTCTCACTCCTCCCTTTCATTTCGATGTCTCCGACAGTGGTAATGAGATGTTTCATTATTTGCATTTCACAGCTTTTAATAGAGAGAATTTAGGCTAAGCCCCGGGTCGTCAGTCGGGGAGTTACCACGGGAACTGTGCGTATCTGGCTTTGGGGGCCTTCGAGAGAAAAGATAGCCCAGAAATATGTAGTTGTATTATAATGTCAGACCAGACCACAATTGTTTTTTTTATTTTTTTATTTGTGGATTTACTATGTTTACTATTTGGGATTTTACTGTAGTGTGAAAGTATTTTCTCCTCACTACTAATTCTAGTGCAGGTTAGATACTTAACTTAAGTAGTTGGAAAGGCTCAAGGTCATGTTCACCAAACTACGGTGTCACACCTTATTCTGGTCGCTTTGGGATGATCCTCCTTACTGTACCCAGATTTCACATTGGGGCTTAACACTTGCTGGTCTGTGAAGGAAGACTTGGCCTTTGTTGCCATTACAGTATGTGTTTTAGTGTTTAAGTGACCAATAAAGTCAAAAGTAAATATTTTATAATGTATAGATGATAGATGATGTGTGTAAGGTATTTTAGAAGGCATTGAAGTAAAAAAAAAAAAAAAAAAAAGCCTGGTTGCAAGCAGCACTAAGTCTCTCTAAGCCTCCTAGATCTGCTTTGGCCTCTCTCCATATGAGATTGCTCTTGCCTTAAGTCAATCCTTCCCACTCCACCTTGGGCACAGGTTGGGAAGCAGCCAGTCAGAAAGTGGACAGAAGGAGTGGGGAAAGAGGGATGGAAATCAAAGTGTCACCATTAGCTTGCATACCAGGAAATGGCCTCGATCTTCCGCCTGGCGCAACATCAGCATTGCTCCAGACTAAGTTGGTATCTTGCGTACAAACAACGGTGCGCAAGTGCTGTTGCCGGTTGCCTGAGGGTGTTTCTTATGTTAAAAAAGGGGGAAGACTGAGGCGTGTGCTTCCTCTTCACTCTCTTCTCTACATTAACATCGTGCACAGCTTCACGCATTTTAGTAAGGACAAACTGCAAATGATTTCTCCCACTGTGAGTTAAACACTGTCATGTCCTGAGAGAGATTGATGGTCCCATAGTGCTTGAGCGTGGGGCTCTCTCCACAGCGCAGAAACGGGATCAAAACCTCAGCAGGTGCGCGCCCCCAGACCCACCACCACCTACAGTAGCGGAAAATAGTCTGTTGGTAAAGCGGTAAGTCTTGGGGAGGCACTGCTGCTGTGCAAAACATCCGCATGGGTGTCGGTCCAGCCCACTTACTGCACCCGGTCTGAAGCCGCGCCACCTGTCTGTGCAACAGTCTCGGTTATAAAGACAAGATTGGGCCCCATGTGTTTGATACAAAATAAGTGAACAATTATAAAGGAACAGTGATCACGATCCACTCGACTTGATTAATATTATTTCTATGTCAAGAATGTTGAAATCCTTTGTCAAACTGTTTGGTCAGTACATGTCCGGTGCTTGACTTCCTCCTTCCCTTCTTGGCCTGGAAGACAACCAGCTCCGGCTGATGGAGGATTAACCCAATTATTAATGCCCTTGATGCCCAGTTTAGTGTTTAGCAAAGCAGTTTATTCGTGAACTCTCTCCATCCCTGTCCTCTCCTCAGTCACTTGTCTCAGTCCAATCTCAAAGTTTATTTTCAAACTAATAAAAACGAATTTAGTATGCATAAAGCTGTTTGATTGGTTTAAGAGGGTAATGTGTTTATTTTCATAACGAGTATTTTTATATCTATGCTGCAAGTTTCACAAAATTCTTCACTTCTGAATCCCCGAAAAAGCAATAGATTCTGCCTCTGTCTTAATTTTTCTTCTGTATTAGCATAAAACACCACCATTTCGCTTAATATCCTTTTCTTGGGGCTAGCATCATTTATTTCACTTTGTTTTGAGTACTTAACATAATACATAATTCATTTAGTGTAGCCCTGCCAACCTGCTTCTAGAAGTATGATTTGTTATTGCGACACTACAAGTTGCTACTGAAAATTATGCAAAAAGAAGATTTTTAACAGATAAGGATTTAGAGGAGGCATTAAACTGGGACGCGTGACAACAAAAATGCCAAGTCTGGGCGAATAAGACTTTATGTCCCCTCCTCCTTTCTCCACACGTTCATTCAGTCTCTGGCCAGTTTGCACTGAATCCACCCCGCTGCTTTATAACTGAGATGCCAGGATGAAAGCTGAAATGTGCAAAAGAGAAACCTCTCAACTAATAAGCGACCTTTACAAGTTTGAAGAAGATAATGGTGGTATGGTAAGATATGGGTCTGTGCAGTTAAATTCACTAATGCACATCCATTATTTTTCTTCATTTACTTTTAATTTATTTTTTGTATAATGTTGAAAACTTTAATAATAATAATAATAATAATA
Source organism: Proterorhinus semilunaris (assembly GCA_021464625.1). Taxonomy (NCBI): domain Eukaryota; kingdom Metazoa; phylum Chordata; class Actinopteri; order Gobiiformes; family Gobiidae; genus Proterorhinus; species Proterorhinus semilunaris. The sequence continues at coordinate 21,198,206 of CM038347.1, forward strand.
ATAATAAAAAAAAGAAAAAGAAATATCCAGTATTACCCTTATCTTTCTAATGTTTCTTAATGTATGATACACCACTAAACCATTACATTAAGAATTATATATTTTACTTCTTATTCAAAATAAATAATTAATTGAATATAATAAAACGACATTCAAATCAGTTTATTGTTTGGCTACAGATGAATCAATCCATCTTTAGATTTAAAATAAAAACGTTCTTTATCTGCAACAAACCAAAGAATCGGTGTGTTTGAGAACAAAACGCCTATGAAAATAAACCACGGTGTCACCATGGCAACACCGTACAAAATACGATATGGGTCTCATTGGTTTTTTTGATTGGGATGCCATCAACAATTTTTGTGCCGAATTTTATCAATTTCCGAGAAACTATTTTTTTTCCCATAATGCATTTTTTCTTCTCAGCCTAGAGGGGGCGTTGTCGCGCCCAATGTCACTTTTTTACACGTGTTGTGTCCGGGGGTGAAAGGCCAATGAAATGTATATTTCCCATTTTTAATCGGAGTTTGTTTGTGCGAATGGGAGCATTTTGTTGTTTACGATAAGTCGCAAAATTCTTCGTAAAGATTGCGGCTTCGCCGCAAACAAACCGTAAAACTTTTCATAACTTTTTATGTCCCGCATCTCGAGATGAGCTGGAGCGATTTGGAGCTCATTTGGTGAAACGCCCTAGGGTGGAGTTTGTTAAAATGCGACGTCAGCGAAAAACGCTTTTTTTTTAAATTTCCCCAATATGAAACCTATATTAAAATACATTTTTCACCGGACCTGAATTTTGGCCAAAGTTTGGTGAGTTTTCGATTAGGTTCAGGGGGTCAAATTCCTGCTCAAAGAGCAGAAGAAAGAAAAAATATCGTCACTTTCGTAGCGACAACATATTATACATTTTTGGAAATCTCTCAACGACCCCTGTGACAGTTGGCCATATACCCCATTCATTTTGCTGCAATAATAAGTAAGTTTTACAGTCACTGTTTTACACGGTGAGTTTACGGTTGACTGGGGGACAGCGCTTCGCGCTCCGCGCACTGCGTTGCGATTACAAGAGGCCCTTGCGACGGCAGGCCCCTCGGGCCTAATAATGTCAGTGTTTGCTTTTGCTTTCATCTGTCTAACTGTAAACACAATACATACATTTTTAGCATTGTATTCTCTTTTTCATGCAATTGTATTGACAACGAGGGGAGCACTTAGCCCTGTCTGAAAGCCCCTATCCAAACAAAACATTGGCTTGTCTTTGATCCAGAAGGACCTCGGGGTTTTTTTCAGAAAACCACATTTGCAACTTGACTGTCACCGGACCAGAGCAACCAATACACACTAATGGAACCACGAAGAAGAAGCTAACAGGCTTACGGGCAAAGCTAACTTTAAACAGTATTTACAGCCAGGTTTGAGTGAAAAAAATCATTTCTATTGTGTAATTGGATGTACAATATCCCGCTCTCACGTCTCCTTTTCTGTCAGCGTAGTATTTACTCTCACGGACAATTAATAAGTAAAAAAATTGCAACTTGCTACGACATCTGCAGTTACGCTTATGGCCTCTAGGGGCAAGAGTTATTTAGTACTGCTTTAATAATAATATTAGCAATAATAATGTACTATTTATTTGTATCATTCATTTGTGGTCAAACAACCAAGTAACTCCATTTAAGGCTGTCCCTGGACCAACAGCATCAAAGCCTGGTCTCTAAAGGTATTATATTTTCTCTGTACCTGCTTTCGATACTTTTAGCATCACTTTTCTATACCAGTAGTATATCAACTTTTTTTTTTTATTATTCAATACCCTACTGGTATCGTTAAACGGTACCCAGCCCTATATATCGGACTGTATGAGACTATTCCACTTATGTTCCACTGATGCAAACATTTTCTGAAGAATTAGCCAGTACAAATCCTCTCTAAAGTCTAGAAGACATTAAACTTCTGAAGTAATAAATCCCTTTGTCATTTAAAGCAAAGTTGTGTGTGTGATGGAAGTATTTAGATTCGAGCATTGTAAATAATAAACATATACAGACAGTCAGCCAAACGCTCCTGATGACTTTTTCCTACAGTTTTTTTCCCCTCCGAGATTTCATCGCAGTTTGAAAGGTTTTCTGGTTTTTTTTTTCTCTCTCACCACTGTGACACTCTGAAAGCAGTTTCTGTAGCCTTGGTGAGCTGCTAATGCTTCCGACGATAGACAAAAGTCCTCTGGCTCTTTCTCTCTGGTTGATTGTGTGACAAGTTCATTTTACCTTTACTTTTCCATCAAGTGCACATTTGAACAAAAACGTGCGCGCCAGGAATCAAGGCTAGCTCGCTGCGCTCACGTGCTCGGGCAGACTTTGGGGTTTTAGATGATGATTCTCGTGAAAAGAAAATGAAAGTTTAAATCGTTCTTGTCCCGGTTTGTCCTCAGATGTGTAGCAATGCCAGTAAGTTTGTTCATAGCAAAATTGTTGCGCCTGGTTCCTGTGATCTACAGTCAGTGTATGTATCAAGGGTGTTTATTTTGTATGGAATTTTATCTTTGTCAGGTGGCCATAATGTTTTGTCTAATTCGTGTATGCACAACGAAGAGGGTGGTTTTAGAACGGCATCTTGTGTAAAAAGTAACTTTCTGTGGAGTAAATTGGATACGGTGAAATTAAACAAGCCAATTAGGCGAGCCGAGAGTCTGCGTGTCAAAGTTCACCCCGTTAATGGCCGTCCTCTCCAGCTCCATATGCGTTTGTCCAGGCTTGAATTTTTTTTCTTTGTCGTTTCCTCTTAATTTGTACGTGTTTTTGCACAGTTAAGGAATCATTGGACACGCTTCGAGTCAACATCCCATAACACACAGTTACAATTTTAGCAAAATAACAGATACCATAAAAGTGAAGCCGTTATGCGCCTCATCAACATAATATTATTGCCTTAGACACTGCCACACAGCGGCACTTAATGTGTCTCGGGTTCAGTTCAGGTCAACATCAAATATTCTATTGTTCCATATAAAGTTGAACAGTCTCGATGGCTACACTAACTGGGTTTTAAACTCTGCCAAGAGTGGTGGTAAAATGACTGTGTATTGTTTGATGACAAGGGTGACCGAATCTTCGTTGGACCTTATGTGTGGTGCACACTGTACAATGACAGGCTTTCGTAGTTCAATACAGTCTCTAGATTTTTAGTCAGTCAACCTGAAATCATGCAGGTATTCCGTTTTGATGATGAGGCACTAACCACACAACGCACACTCCACTCTCACACTCTCCATTGCCATTTGTCATTATTGCTCTTGCTTCATTTCTGTCAAAAAATTAATTAGTCTCAGAGGTGGCGAGGTCTGCCTATGTCCACATTGCGCACTATAGCTGCTTTGAATTCTCTCTTTATAATTCACTTGGTTGCCGGCACAGACCCTGTGTCTCTCTCACTTTTCACATTTCAAAAAATAAATAAAAAAGCCTTGAAAAAAAAAAAACGGTAGTACTGAGGTATTTTTTTGGTGAATAACTGACTTTTTCTATCATTTCTGTGACTTGGGGAAGAGGCCTATCTTATAGACAAGGCTATACAACGGCAGTGGCCCTGAGAGAAGAGAGGCGGAGGAGGCGCTGTCTTCAAAGCACCTCGGTTTGTCTCCAAAGGTCAAAGGGGAACACTCTCAATACCTCCATCAGGGCAAAACAGAGAGCAAAGAATAACTCAAGGTTAGAGCGCCAATAGATTTTTCACAGAAACGTGTTTGCTGAGCTGCAGAATAAAACGTCAGAGTTACTTTTGAAAGTACAGCGATAGCTTCATGCCATTTCTCTATCTGTGTGCCTAATGCCACACAAAGTAACTTTTTAAAAACCTGTTTTCTTGTGGAACACTACATGTGTCGATCAATATGAACAACTAATACTTATTTTCTCTCTGTCACCATCAAAAGAAATGCAATGCAGGTGAATTAGTGACTCTGTGTATCTTTGTCTATCTAAGTAAATAACTTGCCACTGTTTACCCCAGTTTGAGACTAAATCCTTTAAATGCTACACAGTGTTGTATTAAACAACATTCAGTGTGAGCGCATTGACCAGATGCAGATTTATCTTCAAGTTGTCACGAGTCCGTCCCCTCTCTGTTGGTCTGGTTGGACGTGGAGGAGACACAGTGGATTTATCTGATCTTACAAGCCATCAGGGTGAGCAGAGCGGGGCTAAACATGACCTGAAGTGTGCCGGCCCCCCAGCAAACGCCGCTGTCACCTTAGTCAATGCGAGCTGTCGTCCAGGCGAACAACCCACAAGATCTGACAGCTGTGGTGTTCCCAAAACAAATCACTGCTGCGTTTGGTAACACTTCGCATCCCAGAGACTCGGAGACTCAGGCAGGGAGCAGGAACAGCATTGGTGGCAAATGCTCAAGCTAATGCACTATGTTTGCATAACCAACTGGCTACTATTATTTGGCCTTCCACCTTCCACTTGCTGTTATGCCGTGTTGTTTACAAATGCCTTTACAAGTTGAATTGACGTTTAAGGGCAATGTGGATAACTATTCTCTTGTTAGTAGAATAGTTAGCAGTAGTTTTGCTAAGTTAATGGTCTTGTTATATGGAGTAGTATATAGTAAGGTAAGGTATACTTCATTGTTTCCTTCAGCAAAATTAGCCCTTTACATTTGACCCCTCTTCTTTGCCACACGGGTAATTTGTCAGTTGCTTAATTTTTTTCTTTGAGTGTTTTTCTCCACTTTTGGACGCCTTTGGGAGGAGAAGATTTGACCGTGGTTCATGTGTGCAGGAGGAGAGGGCTTTGAGCTTTGTGACAGTCTTTGGTTCGTGTGGATAGACCTGGGAAGTGCGGAGAGTTGGGCAGTAGACTGGGACTGGAGATCTGCATTTTGACAATTGCCGTGGCTGCCACCATGGAACTTTCAGATCTTAATGTATGTTGTGGCGTCACGTGAACACAACCTATTGATAAACACCCCTTCTCTCTCTTTTTTCTCTCGCTTCTCTATCTGCTTTTTTTGTTTTCTCTTTTTTGTTTTGTTTTTGTTTTTGTTTTATTTTATTCAAGGAAAAAAAACTGTCTGTTGAAGTGTATTTTGTGTGTGTATGGCTGTACTGATGTTGTGCTGGGCAACCTAGTGGGGGAAAAAAGTATTTAGTCAGCCAACAATTGTGCAAGTTCTCCCACTTAAAAAGACCTGTAACTTCTTCTTTAAGAGGCTCCTCTGTCCTCCACTCGTTACCTGTATTAATGGCCCCTGTTTGAACTTGTTATCAGTATAAAAGACACCTGTCCACAACCTCAAACAGTCGCACTCCAAACTCCACTATGGCCAAGACCAAAGAGCTGTCGAAAGACACCAGAAACTAAATTGTAGCCCTGCACCAGGCTGGGAGGACTGAATCTGCAATTGGTAAGAAGCTTGGTGTGAAGAAATCAACTGTGGAAGCAATTATTAGAACATGGAAGACATACAAGACCACTGATAATCTCCCTCGATCTGGGGCGCCACGCAAGATCTCACCCCGTGGGGTCAAAATGATCACAAGAACGGTGAGCAAAAATCCCAGAACCACACGGGGGGACCTAGTGAATGACCTGCAGAGCTGGGAACAAAGTAACAAAGGCTACCGTCAGTAACACACTACGCCGCTGGGACTCAATTCCTGCAGTGCCAGACGTGTCCCCCTGCTTAAGCCAGTACATGTCCCGGCCCGTCTGAAGTTTGCTAGAGAGCATCTGGATGATCCAGAAGAGGACTGGGAGAATGTCATACGGTCAGATGAAACCAAAAGGGAACTTTTTGGTAAAAACTCAACTCGTCGTGTTTGGAGGAGAAAGAATGCTGAGTTGCATCAAAAGAACACCATACCTACTGTGAGGCATGGGGGTTGAAACATCACGCTTTGGGGCTGTTTTTCTGCAAAGGGACCAGGACGACTGATCCGTGTAAAGGATAGAAGGAATGGGGCCATGTATCGGGAGATTTTGAGTCAAAACCTCCTTCCATCAGCAAAGGCATTGAAAATTAAACGTGGCTGGGTCTTTCAGCATGACAATGATCCCAAACACATCACCCGGGAAACGAGGGAGTCCTGGAGTGGCCTAGCCAGTCTCCAGATCTCAACCCCATAGAAAATCTTAGGAGGGAGTTGAAAGTCTGTGTTGCCCAGCGCCTGCCACAAAACATCACTGCTCTAGAGGAGATCTGCATGGAGGAATGGGCCAAAATACCAGCAACAGTGTGTGAAAACCTTGTGAAGACTTACAGAAAACGTTTGACCTCTGTCATTGCCAACAAAGGGTATATAACAAAGTATTGAGATTAACTTTTGTTATTGACCAAATACTTATTTTCTACCATAAATTGCAATTAAATTAATTATTATTTTTTTTTCTAATTTTGTCTCTCATAGTTGAGATGATGAAAATTGCAGGCCTCTCTCATCTTTTTAAGTGGGAGAACTTGCACAATTGGTGGCTGACTAAATAAATGTTTTCCCCACTGTGTATGTATATATATGTATATATATATATATATATATATATATATATATATATATATATATATATATACACATATATCAGTTGCGGAGGGCGTCCGCTGTGCAATGCCTTGAGTTATTGCCTATTATACATGTTTTGGTTTAAAGTCGGAAACAGGAGTACCTGGATGAAACCCACCAAGACGTAGAAAACATACAAACTCCGCACAGAAAGGTCCACATAGAGGCAAATTTGCAGTGGCAGTACATCTAACTTTTACAACACATTGAATGTTAATTGAATAGTATTCTTTCTTTCTGCTATGAATCAAGTGACTGTTTTGTTCAGTTAAATCTTACTTGACTAGTGTTATTTTGAAGTAACAGTACGTTTGCCATGAGAGTTTTGTGCCAAATAGATACATTCACATTTTTCCTTTGTTTTGAGATCAGAATAATGGCTTGGAGCTTCGAATGTCATTATGAATACTGTATAAAAGTACTTTTTGTTCCAAAGTGCTACTCACAAATTGTCATTAACATCCTTCATTTCTTCCTTTCTCCTCTCAACTACTGCAGATCAGAAACGTAAGGGTGAAAGTTCGTGAGAGACAGTTTTAACTAGAGATCTGATTGAAAGTCCCCAGCCAGAAGACAGGGTGGTGGGGAAAAAAAAAAGAACAAGACATTTAGTCCGTATTTATTGATAAATTTAATCGTAAAGTGCTTGACTAAATTATGTGTTTTTCTGGAGCTGTTTCGATGTTTTGTCGAGAGTGTTCTTCTTCGTAAATGATGTTTTTAATGAGGACACGCGCGCACCGAGCTGCCACACGCAAATGGACCTGTCAGACAGAGTTTAAATACAGATTTTTGACTATTTGTTCCTGAGCTGTTTTTAGACATCAAACCGCGAGCGAGTGAGATGTGGTGTTCATTGATGTATTGTTTTCATGTCACCGTTGCTACCGAAATGTCCACAGCCTTTTTAAAGCATTAGTTCATCTGAATTCACTTCTCCTCCTTTACATTGGAATGACTTTCAAAGGACTCTGTTTCTAATAATCACCTATACTTTTGGTTAATTGATATTAAAGCCGGCAATAGTTGAAAAATAAAATAAAACAAACATTTGTAATTACTGGTGTGTATGTTGGTAGCAGTAGCCAATGTTGCAGATGGAGACTTTGGAGAAATCAATCTTATAAAAACGATTATTAGTATCATATTGTCTCGTCAATATAGTATGTATGACGGTATGACTGTCACGATAACAAGTTTGAAGTTTGATATATTGAGGCAGGAAAGTATCGCGATAAACGATATTATTGACTCTAACGATACTAGAAACTAGAACAATTTTAAATGACAGTAAACCTTTGTTCTTAAAGTTGCGTAATCATATAAAATACCACACAAGCTGCAATAAACATGAAATATAATCTCAACTTGCTTCAGTTAGAAATCAAAGTTTCACAAAGACAGACGATAAATATCGAGCCCAAAAATGTATTGTTTATATGTTATTTATTGAACGGTAGGTCGATATTGTAATTATCGTGATTTTTTTTTTTTTATCAATCTCTTAATTGCCAATATAGAATATGAAGAGTTTTTCTTTTTAATAAGCTGTTGTGCTGTGAGATGAGGAAAAAGAGCTCTACTAGAAAGAGGCTTCTATGATATCTTGTTTTCTGCTAGTTTTCCTTTGCAGAGATCCCCATAAGCTGATATGGTGTTGTGTGCTTGTTGTGTCCCGCAGCAGCCGGTTTGGAGGAGAGGCTTCTGTTCCACTACACAGATGAACAACAGAAAGGAGGACATGGAGATCTCGTCTCACTACCGGCAGCTCCTGCGTGAGCTGAATGAACAGCGGCAGCACGGCATCCTGTGTGACGCGTGTGTCATCGTGGACGGCAAGATCTTCAAGGCCCATAAGAACGTCCTGCTGGGCTCCTCGCGCTACTTCAAGACCCTCTACTGCCAGGTATACCGCACACGGGACAGGCAGCAGACTTGGAAAAACTTTACTTTTGCCACAAATGACTTGGCACTTTACAATGAAAAGGAAAAACGGAGAAAAGAAAATAGAACAATTGATTGATTGAAAATGTATAATATTTTGAATAAGTTTAAGGAAGTGCCATTGTAGATCAGAGCATTAGCATATAGCCTCTTAACACCCGCCTTAACCGAGGGCATTTTCTCCAGTTCAGCTTTACCCAAATCCATAAGGTCCATATTGTCCATTAGCTTATCGGGCAGTGTAGCGCCTCATTTGACAAAACTGAGTTTACCAAACTCATATAAATGCATCGTTTCCTCGTGTTGTCTTTTTTTACCTTTTTTTTCCTTCACTCTTGTTGGGTTTTCATCACATTTTTTGCCCCATTTTCATCGCTTTTTCTCACTTTTTTGTAGCTTTTTGTCACTTTTTCTTTTGCTCTTTTGTTGCATTTTTGTCACACATTTTTGTCAATTTTTCACAGCTTTTTTTTTTTTGTCACGTTCTTGTCGCTCTTTTGTTGCTATTTTGACACTTTTTGACATTTTGAACAAGAAGTGTTTAGATTTGGGTAAAGCCAAACTTGGTTCAAGCGGGGGATAAGAGGTTAATCTTGAGCTGCTGTGCCTGTGGGCTAACCTGACCCATGAGGAAATATAATTTTCGAATAGGCTTCTTTCTTTAGGTACATTTTCTATTCACAATTATGAATCATATAATTGCTACGCACATCTGCTGGTGATTTCCCACATCCTTATTTGAACTTACTTAAAGGTACACTGCATAACTTTTTGGACTATACTGTTGCCATAAGTACAAAATATGCTCCTAATGACCGGCTCAACACAGAACATGCAGTGGGTAATCAAAGAATTGATTTGGATGAGAACCAAACCTATTTAAATCTCAAATTCTGCATACTTTAGGCATCTCCATGGAAACGAGCTGGAGACGTACCCACACCCAGTAAAGTTATAGTCATGTCTGAGGAGAGCTGAGCCGCTCACAGCAAAGGCGCTTGTTTGTTTGTGCATTTATGAGGTATTTTTCAATTATGAAAATATCTGACATAAAATAAATGCTTGTAATTCAATCTTTTTTATTGGGGAAAATGTTACACAGTGTGTCTTTAATCTTAGTCTTTTTTTTTCTGTAAAATGTATATTGCATATTGAACATATTGTTTAAACGGTCGTCTTCTAAATTATGTTTGTAGTGTCTTATAAGCCCATGTGGGCTGGGCACATACGTGCATGACACTTAAATAAAATATTCATTCATTCATTCATTCTTAGTCTCATTTTAGTACTTTGACATATTTATTTGTGTATTTTATTTAGAGCTCCATTATCTCCCGATATATAATGAAGGCCAATGTTGAAGTACATTCATTTGAGTACACGTTTGTGCTGCACTCTAAAAATGACACTTTTATTTCAGGTTAAAAAAGGAGCCGAACCCCCACACCAGACGACTGTCACTCACCTGGACATCGTCACGGCAACAGGCTTCAAGGCCATTTTAGACTTCATGTACTCCGCACACCTCGCCCTCACCAGTAAAAACGTCATAGAGGTCATGTCAGCGGCCAGCTATCTGCAAATGACTGACATTGTCCAAGCCTGCCACAGTTTCATCAAAGCGGCTCTGGACATCAGCATACGCTCCGAAATGGCCGACGAGCTGGCAGACTTTGAGATGGGAGCTGTGGCAGCCGCTGGGATACCGGGGGCTGGCGGTGTGGTCGGGGCGGGGCTGGGGGGCACAGGCGGAGCAATAGTCGGCATGGCGTCTGAAGCGTTGGCGTCTATCATGTCGGGACGCAGCACCTCCCCTTGGCTGGCTCGCCGAACGAGCCCCGCAAATTCGTCAGGGGATTCGGCCATCGCTAGCTGTCACGAAGGAGGAAGCACGTACGGTAAAGAGGACCAAGAGGCGCCCAAAAGTCACGAGAGCCAGGACGAGACGTGCCACGACTCCCAGCCGGCCTGGCCACACGACTACCGACCCCTTTCCGTCAAAGAGGAGCAGGTATCCCCCGCGTCCTCTTCTCACCCCCGGGACTCGCAGAGGGGTGCAGCCCAGAGCCAGACGGAGCAAGGCGTGGGGCAAGTAGGAGACGGGCCTTGGCAACCGTTGGCGGGTTCAGGAAGGAGGAAGAACAGAAAAAACAAAGACACTGTCCGGCATATTACCCAGCAGGCTGAGCGAAACTGGGACAAAGAGCGGGATAGGGAGAGGGACAGCCGACCCGGATCTCCTCTGCCCTCCATGCTGGCAGTGACAGGGTGGAACTACAATGGACAGGACATCCCAGGTGAGGGGAACAAAAGCTATTTCCATTTACAGTCTTGATTACATGTTGTTGCTTACATATGCAAATGAATATGGCCAAACTTGAAATTATATGTTTCCGTAACACCCGGTTACAACAGTTCTGTCCTTCATTTTTTAAATCATATAGTAACCCAATACAAAAAAAAATATATATCTGTGTTTTAGCTCTTTGCCGTACAGAGGTTTCCATATTATCATCTGTACTGGGAATATTACATATGACGAGTTGGATACGACTTCAAAAGCATTGGTTTTGTGCTCAGACTCTTTCAGTCTCAGACAAATTAAATGTAATAAATGAAAATGCAACTATAGTGAAAGCTTTCCTGTACTTAAACCCACCCAAAGTTGTTTCTAGATCTAGAAAGCATTAGTTCTTCCGAGTTTTAAGCACTCTAAGTTATCTAATAACTCAGTGTGTCAGATCTCATTTATATCCAGTGAAAATTAATTAATTGGCTAGACTTCAAACACATCCAAATGTATTTTTGTCTTTTATTTTGTATGGATGGGAGGGTTATTTAAGGCATTTTAAAACGACCTTTCATACTCCTTGGGCAGAGAGATTATCGGGTCTCTTGTCGTGTTCGTCGTAAGATGATTATCGCTGTTGGTGGGCGAGATCTAGAGGTAGCCTCATCGCACGATCCTCCTCTCACAGCTCTTTATGTAACACGTGCTGATGATCCATGGATGCAGACATAATATAAAAAGGCAACATTCCTTTAGTCTTACAGGTATGTGGAAAAAGCATACCTGTCTGTGTGAATTGTTGTGCATGTGTGGGGCCCAAGGCGTCGATAGGTAGATCATTAAAAGTAAGAGAAGCTAATCCTGGGCGCATTAAGGGAGTTGGCTGTGAAATGGGCACACGCCTAGTGCAGCTAAAGAAAACAGGATAATTGAATTGACCTGGGTCACTGCGCGGATTACCAGTGAGTCCTTGCTATCCCAGACTCCGCCCATTCCCTGTCTCCGTCTCTCTCTCCCTCTCTCCATCTCTGGGGTTTAGAAAGGACCTCTAGAAGGGCACAGGCACGGGAATGGGAGAGAGGGGCAAAGTGAGACAGTGGAGCGCAGGAAAAGATGAAGATGTGCTAATCTTCTCTTAGTTTTGACAGACATTCTTTCAACAGACCACACATTTGCATCACCGTTACTAAGAAAGACTGAATAGGAAAAGCAACACCATATCTGTTGGGGTTAAAGCAGGAGTGTCCAACCACAGCTTAGGTGCTTGTTACTCACTGGCTTTTTTATTTTCTTAGAGGAACATCTGGATAGAAAAATTGGAGATCCCTAAATTAGAGTAGATATTGTATTTCCTTTGTGTTGACTGGCTCCATGTTAGGCCAACAGGTGCTAAACATTTTACTCCCGGCTCTAGCATTATTTGTTGTTTAAGTTGTTTTTATGGAGAAGAAGAAGTCCGTTTGATATCAGTCTGTAGTGATGTTTGAAGGCCACAGCACATGGCGTATGTGTTAAGGCCATTTGTAGGTGGTAAGTGGGCCTTATCTCGTTGAGTAAATGCAGGAAGAGTTTGCCGTATTAACTCCCTAAGATCTTTAACTGAGTGGATTTTCACACCTGTGGCAGGTAAATCCGAATCAGAGGCACGGACATGTTGAAGGGCAGGGTATTAGGCCTTTCTATTTAGAGTACTGCTAAAAGAACCAACAGGATGTTTTTTTTGCAACCAGCAATGCAATCTGCTCCTAATCCCGGACATGAATATGATGATCGAAGAGGCTTACAAATTAGCTGGCAGGACAGATACTTGATATATAGGCTACATTAGAAAGGCGGGCTAAAGATGCTAAGTAATCCATTTAGTTTAATAAAGAAGTGGAATGGATGAAATAGTTCATCGATTCATTGTTAGATATATAAAAATATACTCTCAGAAAAACTTCCTTTGGCACCCTGACTGCAGGCCATAAGCTATGTTTGATTAATATTGTAAGATTGTGTGTGCCATGTGGCCTTGTTTTGTTCACTTGGTCCCAATAGTGACATACAGCTAAAAAGTAGAGCGGGCACCTTCAGACTAAGATTAACCTAATTGTTTCATTTCTTATTGATGAGCGGTCTGTTTTCTATTAGAAGAAAAAGGCGGAGTGAGTGTACACTATAAGCTATAAGGGAATTACAGAATTAAACATTAAACTTTTTTTTTTTTTGTACTTATGGCATTATTAAAACTACGTTATCTTTCTTTTTTTTTCTTGTTTTGCATATTCAAGTGCTTAAAGGTGCATTAGGCAACTTTTTATGTGGACAAATATACTTTACTTTCCATCACAGTGGCCTCTATGACGCCCCAAGATCAATTGTTTTTAGAGTTTCTAGTTGGTTTTCACTGCGGCCGGACCTCGAAACCCTAAAAAGCAATTGATCCTGGAGTGTTGAAGAGGCCACCGTGATTGAAAGTAATGGCACCATGCTCAACAACCATAAAGGCATTAGTTCACATTAGTTTTTGCTTTTGTTTTGCATTAAAAGTTCCATAATGCATCTTTAAACAAATGCTCTCCTTGCACTGCTCTATACACTGCAAAAAGCAATTAACTAGATTAGCTTAAATGTCTCAATTTGAGCCCAATGATCCAAATTTGAGTGGTTTTGACTAGTTAAGGTTTAGTTGCGCATTTGACCAAGATTATTTCACTTGTTCTGAGGAGATGCTTCTGACTTTGTGTGTCAATACAGTTTGTCTTTATTTCAGGTAATTTTCATTGAAAATTTGTCTCATCCCATTGGCAGTTTTACTTTCTTATTTTAGGTACGATTTACCACAGAACTAGTCTGAAATGTCATCAAACAAGCACAGTAAACCTGGTCCGGTCAGGAAAAAAGTCTAAATGAGTAAAAACCGCTCAAAACAAGAAACATTTAAGCCAATGCTTGATATTTACTTTTTGCAGTGTATCAGCCCTGACAGTTTTTGGAGTGCAAGTTTTAAATAGTCTCGACTTACTTTTGCTTATGTCTTAAAGCTTTGAATTATTACTTACAATTATTTTTAGTGTGCACCCCACTGTGCAGTGCAGAGTCGGATTCAAAAGCATCTCCAAATCAAAGGCGCGACGTTCGGAGAAATGGCAGTACAAAAATTGCTCTTGATGCACCCCACTGTATATCTCATCTCCGAGTAGTTATTCTGTTGAATCTGAAAAATTAGTTTATTCAGTTTTGAAAAGCAAGACGTGGAATGTAGTTTTTTTGTGTGTGTGGCTTTGAATAACTTTGTCTTGAGCTCTGAAATTACAGATCAGAATTTTTACATTTTTTTTCCCGTCTGCTTGTTCGTTATTTTATAAGGGCTGACGTTGAGACAGAAAGGGCAACACGGGTTTCAGCTTTGCAACTGACAGCAGTCTTGTTCAGTTTGAAAAAGCTTTTCTCTCATAGCAATGAAAAAAGTGTGCTCTTTTGAATATGACGTGCAATGCATTTGAAAAGTACCACACGTATAAAATAGCATTTGACCTAGTTTAGTGGTCATTTTGTCCTAATTTATGGCTTACTTGAATTGATCTCTTACAGTAAGTCAAATTTAACCCTGACGTTTGATGCCAAAGTTTCAACAGAGCAGTTGCATGTTTTACTACCATCATACAGCCATACGTAGTTTGTGGATCAATTGATTTGTTGTTTCATGGGGCAAACACCAGCTAAATCCCACTTTTTATCACAAGTGGAAATTCTTCAGCGCGCGCACACACACACGCACACACACACACACACACACACACACACACACACACGTTTGGTGACCTTTTGTGGCAGCTCGGGGGAATTTTGGCAGCGTGTGCATGGACTCGCCACTCTCGCAGCTCAGAGCATCAGATTATGTTGACATGAACGCTTCAATCGCACGTGGGCTGTTCTTTCCATTTCCCTCTAGCTGTTGCACATTGATTACATCGAGAAGCGCTGTTTGAAATCCAACATCTTATCTTGCTCTCTTCCTGTGTGACGTAGCTTGGTTACACCACCACTTCTCACAGCAATATGATGATGTCCAGAAAGAGTCTATGAAGTTATAAGAGATTTTTTTTATGTCATTATCATAGTAAAGCGTTTTTTGTTTTGTTTTTTAAATGGGGGGCGTTTGGAGCAGATTCGTAGCCACAGGGAGTGAATGTATATTGCAAATAGTCTTTGAGTCTGACCCTGCATATTTGTCATTTGGTGCAGTGTTTTCCCTCCCTATTCCCTTCATTCACCTGCTCCCACTGACGCGAGCGTCTCTCCATCCTCTGTGTTGCACTGCTGCGTCCTCCGCATAAACTTTTCTCCCTCCTTGCTGTCTTCCTGCGCCGCCGCTCGCTCCCCAAGTCTCTGCCGTCCAAAGGTGAGCACTTGAAATAATGAATCGGATCCCCCCTTTTCACCCGCTGCCGCTCTGTATTCCCGTTAAGACTCTCCCCACAGTATTTGCACTTCATTAAACTTGGAATAGGTTTAATATTTAAAACACCGTGAACAGATCTCAAGCCCCTCGCCCTCGCACACGCACCTCCACCACTTTTTCCCGTTTAATAATCTACTTGCATATTTTTACAGCTCTTTCATTAAAAACCAAAATAGATTGAATATTTAAACTGTTCGGACTTAAATCTGAACCCGTTATCTATTGCAAGACCTTGAGAAACAGAAAACTCGGATGTTAACTGATGTTGTTCCTCATTTTACCTCTTCGTTCACTCTAAACCTGTACATCCTGTCTGCGTCTTTGTCTGTGACTGACTTGTGTGGCCTGTCCCCCACCTTCACTACTCCACTACTCTGTTGTCCCATCTCACTTGCTTGTGAATGTATTATGCCACAGTGGCCTGCAGTGTTTCTTGTAACTTGCTTCCCTCCTGGCATATGTACTGTATGTATATATTTAATTCATTATGTTTTGTTTTGTCAGTTTTATCTGAGAGTTTACTTTATGAGCCAACCTCACAAGGCCTTCGAGGTGTAAATCCTTTTGTACAAGTGATATAAAGAGGGCTAATCAAAAAACACTCAGATAAATGTGTTTTTTGTAAGTATATTTGTTGTAAAGGAAGGAAAAAACAACAACACGTACACACAAAAAAGGCCCTCAGTTTTCTTTGCTCCGCTGCGTTTCTAAATAAAATAAAACTTTTATATAAAAAACCACATTAAACTCACGTACTGCGGGAGAACCAAGGACGTCACGCATCAACCAAGGAACGTTAGGAACGCGGAAGTTACTTTTGCACTGAACGGAGATAGCTAAAATAAACAATGCAGTCGGTGCTTGATTGAGAGAACAGATGCACAGAACAACTTCTCACAACAAAAACAAAACTCACCGACAGTCCAGTCTCATGGAGCTTCTCCAACTGGGCATTGGATTAAAACTGGGCTCTTTCAAACTGTGCCACTGGAAGCTTAGTGGGTTTTAGCCCCTTCTTTTTATTTGTATTTCTTTTTCATTAGTCTATGAACAAATATGTTTACATTTTAATTGTAAATCTTATCATAATAACTATTTCGTTTTTATTTAGTTTTGGTGTAGTTTTCCCCAGAAAAAAAAAAAGACTTAGATTAAAACTATGACGAAACTAAACAATATTAACACTGCGGAAAGTGACATTGTTAAGTTCAAAGGTCTCTCCCAGTTACAGACATTCAGGTAAACTGATTGATGACAGTGAATATGGATGCTAAATATGTCTTGACCTATACCTATCCTGTTCATACCTATTGTTGCTGTAAAAGTCAGCAACCATTTTACTCACAATACAGTTTGACTGTAAGTGAAAAGGACTTCACTAGATGAATAGGTTGTCACTGTGCAATCTAATATGAATAATATGAACAAAAATCATATTTTAACTTTAATTATCATGATACACTTGTGAATGAATTTTTCTATTGATGATAGCACGTTGTCCAGGCCCTGAGGAAACATAACAGCCCCACACCATGATTTTCCCTGCAGTTTCCAGTTGAATAGTTTGAGCGGAACACACAACGTCATGTGTGGTGGACAAATGGAACAGCACACCAACATCAAAACCCGATGCCCACTGTGAAGTATAGTACGGGGAGAATCATGGTGTGGGGCGGTTTTGTTGCTGCAGTTCAGTGAGATTGAGGCGGTGTACTTACTTATTCCACGCTCTCCTGTGAATCTTTACACGTTATGGCCGATCAAAATATGATCAAATGTAAATGTTTGGGTGGTATTAGTTTAGGGAGACACTGTTTAATCATTCCGGTGATTTTGATGAAGATCAGACCACATTTTATGACAAATTTAGGCAGAAATGTGAGAAATTTTTCTTGCCACTGTATACAAGTATTCCACTATAGAAACCTTTCTCACCGCCCACCACCTCCATCTTTGTCACGTGACCTCACATCCTGCTGGACGTTATGGGCAGTCCACCAGCACAAAATCACCTTCTTCTCATCCTTCTCACAATTGCTCTTTTTTTCACACTTCTCTTGCTGTCTGCCTTTGGTTTCTCTCCCAATTCTGACACCTGTTCTATTTATATATATTTTTTATTTTTTTCCTTTTTGAGTGCCGTTTTGGACAGCGAGTTGCCCCCCTCCCCGCTTTTGACCGTGGCTTTGCTCCAAACCCTCGCTACCCCCTGCCTGTTCGCCTCCTGCCCATGGAGGGATTGAAGAACGCCTGTGCTTGTGTGTATTGGGTAAAGATTAGCAGTCCCACCTTGAGCGCACCTGGGAGAGACCACGGCAGACCATAGCCCACACACGTACCTAAACATTCGGTTTTGTGCACTACACCTGCGCTGAGAAATGTTGTTAGATTCTTTTGGGAACGCACACGTCTTGGCACTGGACAAATTGGACTACCCAGACAGCACCCCGGCAGGATGTCCTAACAGAGAAGGGAGAGGAGAGAGAGAGAGAGAGAGGGGAGTGGGTCAGTTGGTTTCTGTGGTTGAACAGTCAACAGCCGTTACCTCCACCTCTGTTTAGATCCACCTCCGTAACAGTAAAGTAAACACTTCAAACCTCATCATAAAACAGATGTCTGCACATGGATACTTGCAGAGATATCTGGAGCATGAAAAAACTTCTTTTATATCCTACTTTTGAACCTAAAAAAAAAACTTTTGTACGTAGTGGCTATACTCCCATATTTATACTTGCCTCTAAATCAAGCTTCGGTGATCATGAAAGTAGCAAGAAGAGCAGTAGGAGTAACATTACTGAGAGACACCACAATGTCAACATTCATTTAAAAGTTGTTTAATTTCAGTTTGTGTGAAAGCCAGTTATGAATCTTACACATATTGTTTATGTTTGGTGTGAAACGTTACTGGACTAGTCATTGTAAACATGACTCTGTATTAAATTATATGGAAATGTCCAGAATTTGAATAAAGATAGAAGTATTAGGATTTTATAGCGTTACCACTCAAAATTGCCTTTGTATTGAAAAGTGACTTTTGGTCCACTTAACTGTATACTATCACAAGTAGTGGTTGAGTGGCGAACAAGGATACCGTGACCAGCCCATGTAAAGAAGTGAAAACCTCACAAAATTAGGGGTTTATTAGGAGCCCTGAAAGGCCACCCTAACCGGATCCCTGCCCTTCTCCTCTCTCCAAGTTCCTCTTTCCTCGTGTTTATTTTAGAAAGGTGTCTTTGTTCTAGCAACCATGGCCCGTCCCGGCGTGGCCTATCCTATCAGACCAGTTGGGACATGGGGTAAAACAGAGGGAGAGGGAGTGGGGGGTGTTTGGACAAACGGACAGAGCAGAACAGGATACAGAGGTCTGCAGCAGGCTGTGGTGGGTGTGTCGCTTTGGCCCCAGCTCAGCACACAGACATGAACACACAATCGTGGGAGTGTCCCGCTGGAGGGCAAAGTCTCCTTTCCTCTAACATTCACTTATTCCCTCCTTCCTTACCTCCTTCCTCTGGGACCTCTCTGTCTCCTTCATCCCTCACTCCCACTACAGTGACCAGCCCCCTGCCATATATATTATGCACCCACCATATACATGATATGCCAGTATTTTGTGCTTTGGGCTTTAGTTTAGTTTAGTTTAGTTTAGTTTAGCTTTCATTAGATTATTTAGGCAAGGCAAAGCAACTTTATTTATGCCATGCATTTCGTGCACAAGGCAACTCAATGTGCCTAGGCAACTCAATTTATAAATATTTTAGAAGGTATGTAAAATGTACAGATGGGTGTTAGTGTAGCTGTGTGTGTGTGTGCGTGTTACAATCAATAGCAGTAGCAGTACCTGTAGTAACAATAAATATAGTCTCAGTTTGTATATTGTGTGTCCACCTTCAATGGGCACTTAAAGCCTTCCACAGCGTTTCCATTAAAGGCCCTATACCCTTTTGTGTGTGAAATGAAATGGGGAGATTATAACGACTTTATACGTATTACTGTTTTGGTAACATAAACAAGAACAACTAATCTGCTTTTTCAAAATAATTACAATGCCTTGTGCTGTAATTAAAAGTACACCGATAAAATAAGGCCTTTTTCCCCATATACTTTTACAATGTACTGAAGGGCAAAACAAATGTTTTTCCACCACCTAGAAACATAAGTGGTTTAAGGAATCACTGACCCATTCACCCCTCATACATCAGTCTATATAGACACTGGAGGCGACGTGGGTCAAGTGTCTTGCTTAAAGACACAACAGCGGTATACACTGATGATGGCGTCTGAGATCGAACTACTTGAGCACTTTTACTTCTGTTCGAATTGTAATCCACTCTCTCCCTGTCCTTGATCCAAAGGGGGTGAAAAGGAAAAGGCTAAAGATACAGCAGCAGGGAATGGGACGCACAGAGGGAGAGTCCAGAGTTACCACAGGGGGCAATTATGGCCAAGACTGTGTACATACAAGTGTTGCTTCGGGGTTGGACTCGTCTCAAGACTGCCCTTAAGCCACTCATTTCGTCCTTGTCCCCTGTCTCCCCTGTCCTATCCTTCCCTCGGTCTGTTTGGGACCTTCTCTCCTACCCCATCACTTCACACTGTCACTTCATCTTTGGCTCAGCCCTTGCACTCCAGCTATGACTGTGGTGACTTTGTAAAGTGTGTGGTTAAGTGTTGACACAATAGTTTAAACAGTCAAGTGAAATTAAAGGAGAGCTCTGGGCTCTTCGACACCTGTGGGAGTTTGGGTTATGCGCCGTTGGAGCACTTAGTCAATGTCAAAAACTCGACCGCTTTATTCAAGATGATGTTGCATAAGCACTGGATCCCAATTTAGCGAGCCATAATGGTACAATACCCACAATTGTATTTTGTTTTGGGGTGTATAACTGTATATGGCTTCATATCCTATCATACATATTAGAAAATGTGCACAATCAATCGTATGCTGTCAAGAAAGTACTCTTTACCTTATGCAGAATAGTTTCCCCATCCAATTTTCAAGGCCGTAATTATTCAGTTTGTTCACTCACTAAGGGTCAATAATCAAAGTGTCTACTGTATATTCCCAGCATGGCTTTGAAGTTCCACAGTAAGTATGAGAAAAGTGCATGAATGAAGTAGCCCCTTTGCTCCAATCACACATCCTTCTTCCCTCCATATCCACTATTACACAGGTTCCTTTTTGCCGTTCATTTGACCTCATACTCTGTCACGGCATCTTGTCTCTTTGTCTTCCTGTTCAACACCTGTCTCCCTTCATCTCAGCGTGTAGATCTAATTTTAAAATGGGTCATTCTAGTTTGGGATAGGGGTGCATGTTCTTCATTACCTCTGTCAATTCATTAAGAGGCTACAGTATTTTCAGATGCTGTGATGGAGTTTTACTTAGGGTTCACTTTCTTACGTTAGGACTTGGAGGACAAAGTGTCTTCTTTTCTGTGCAATTGTCTGTGACCCTGGCATTTTTTCCTCCCCCTTGGTTTCTGTGGTTAGACACTGTTTGGCCTTCCCATACTTCGCTTTGCCGCTTCAAGGCTTTCCCCTGTGTGAAACGGGAGCAACGGAGGTCAGAGTTGGCCACGATAGGAGCGGGACACCCAGATATGCCCCATGTACATGTCCCTGGGTCTTGATAAGAATGGAGCCTGCCTGTGGTGGGGGTTAGGGATTCCTGTCTGGCACAAACTCCATAGACTTACATGGGATACGCCCGCAGTGCATTCCATGGTAGGGCTAAAGGAAGCAGCCTCCACTCCCAAAATGATCCCTTTCTTTCCCCTGAACCGGCTTATCACACGCCTCTGTGCCACTTATGTCCCTGCTGGACTGGACTCCACTTGGCTATATCCCATCTATTGTATTCACTGTTATGTCTTACGCACACCTATGATCACGTTGTGAGTGCCATCTGAACAGAGAGGTCAGATAAGGTTGCATATTTTAAGCTAATTTTGAAACTGTCATGGAATATTTATTATATTTTATTTTGAAGTCCAGTGACACTTGCATAAACAGCAGACACATACAGTATGTTGCAAAGATTGTAAATTTGAACCTTAAATAACACCCAGTGCTGTTGCATTTAGCTTTGTGCGTGTGTGTTTTTTACATTAGTAATTTCACTGGTTTAATTGAGTAAAAAGCTGAAGTTTTTCTTCTGTGTTGGTCTTCCAAGTGATGTAATGACCTCTAGAAATAAACATTGATTGATTAATTGATTGATTTGTGTAAAGGACGAACTTTGCTGCTGATTGGATCAAGCCTTGTTTTGGCCAATCACAAAAAAGTCTCAAAACAACAAACCCCTACAAGAGCAAATCCATTCAATATTAGGGTTTGTAAAATGCCATGTGTTTGTAAGTATGCAGCTCACCTGTTTTCCGTGGTCGCCGTATTGTTAATTAAGTACTATCGATAAAACTGCCCGTTGTTGTCGACAAATGTTACACACACTCATGGCAATACTGCCACGTGATTGGCCTAAACTACTCATGGTTCAGATTCAATTAGCGCGGGCAGCACAAGGTGGCTTCTCATGTGTTGAACTTACAAATACTGTGAGAATGTATCTTGCAGGTAAGGTTATTATCACAGGTTTCTCCTTAGTCCAGATTAATCTTCTATTAAATAGCCATAAATCACATCAATATTTAGTGCTATAATCATTGTTTTGCTAATTTAGTGTCTTTTACAAACAAAATAATCTTTAATCTGTTCCCCATGTTTTGCTCAGCCACTCCAGTGCTCTCTTAATATCTAACTGTGTTTATATCGCCCTCTTACCCCCTCCCTTTGAGGGGTGTGTTGCAAAGGTCAAACTGGGGTCATGTGGGTCTCTCTCTACCTTGTTTCTAAAGACTCCTTAATGAGAGACTTTGTCTAGGAGATGTCACAAGTCCAGCTCAGCATGTGAGGGTCAACAGTTATTGGACGGCAAACTGTTATTTTAATGTTAGGAATGTATGAAAGTTCTGATAAGCTATTTAATGAACCTGTTGAAATGCCGTATGAGGCCTAAATAATATAAGACATGGCAGGACGGGATACATTTTTCAAATAAACGTGTAGTCATATCAAGCCTACATTCATCAGAATTAAATCACAATGGTCGCAATTTGCAAATCACAAGATTGCAGTTATTTTGGAAAAATAATGTTTACTGACCTAACACTTTCTGAAATGGATTTTATTCTTGTATCGTTTTGCAATTTTAATTTCTGTTCTCTGAAGTTTTAATGCAAGTTAATTATAAATATAAACAGAAATTGCTAATCTAATGACAATTGCAGTACTTAGAAAAAAAAAATCACATAATGGTCCAACATTTTTCACTTTAGTGATTTATTTTATTCATTGTTATATATTACATGTGACCAGACTTTTTTGAGTTGTGAAAAAGTGTCACATTATAACATTATAACATTATTACTGACTGTAAAAATCTAACTCTCTCCTTTTGCAAGTGAGTGACTGACCTCTTTCCCAAGCCTTTTCCGACTGCTGCCTTTCTCTTCAGGGAAAGGGGAAATTACACAGTGGTAGCCTTGAACACGCGTTGGTCCTCGTCACACGCACTGTCCAAAGAGGGGACTGACTCTGGGCTGGGGCGCGCTCATTAATTTACACAGCATCTCCTGATTTGTTCATAAGCAATTAATCTCAATGGCTTGGCACAACCGCAGTGGGGAAGAAGAAGAAGGCACTGGGATAAATGTCTCTGTTTCACTGTGTCCACTCACTGGGGTAGATATTACAGACTGTTCCATAGCTGAGGACAGAATATTTTAGTCTTCATGAGAAATGCGTTTACTTTTGATTTTAGAAACACATTAAAAATATATTGCAGAATTTATAAAATGCATGTCAGTAGCATCTTTTCTTTAATGTTAACTCTATACACATTTATTATTATTTCATGGTTAAATCAGTGGTGTCAGTCCTGCTGTTGTGATGTTGTGACACGTCTTTTTGCGTTTGGAGCAACTTTACTTTCTGCGATAATATCATTGAACTCACAATATACTGTATCTCAGCACTTCAGCAAGTGCTTTTTCCTATGTTATAGCAATTATGTATTTTGAGTACTGTAATAATGTATATCTTTCATGAGTTTTCACTGGGCACATGGTGTTAAAACACTGCTGATCACAGCATCTGCTACAAGTTATTGATGAACAGTAGAGACATGCTATAGAGACAAGTAAATGTTTGCTTTTTAAATTTTATTTTATTTATATAATTTATTAAACTAGATAATCTCCTATATCTCCTCCATATAAAAACATGTGAGAGAATGTGAGCTAAAAGCTCAAGGCTTAAACTAAATGAACTTGTAATATTGTATTCATGCATGCATGTTCAGCAGTTAAGGCCGATGTTTTACTTGTTTACACACTGTTTAAGTAGTAAGCTTTAACTCTGTGTTGATCCATCTAATCTAAACGCGTCTCCCATAAACACTCAGCGTGATTACACTGTAACACTTGACACTTTTAAATCAGCTAATCACATGTTGTTTGTGAGTCATATCAGGTGAATGCCAGTCGATATAGCTTAGTAGAGAGTTGACCGAGAGGCATTTGGTGAAGGGTTCACAGAGTGGTGAGAGCACCTAAAGTGAACTGATCTGGACAGAGTTGGCCCCAATTCCCTGGCCTTTGGTCTCGCCACAGTAGCTCATTCACCTTTTACCTCCTTTAACCCAGTACTTATACCAAGCTTATAGCACGCACTGTCTGTTGCCAATGCTGGGTAGATGACCCATGAATGTACAGTACATCGTTACTTCAACATAATGAAAATGGCATTTTTACAATTTAAAGAATAAATCATTCACTCCACAATCAGGCGTGACAATACGCAACTAACAATTATTTTGGCAATCAATTAATCTACCAATTTTTATTACGATTAATCAGTTCACTGCTTGGCTGTGAAAGGTGCATGATCATTTTATTTTTCTAAGCACATAAAGCTAAAGTGGCACCGCTTGAGGACATGTTGATGGAGTAAACTTAAAGTCAATGTTTGTAGGAGGCTCGTTGTGCTAAGTCTGCTTTCTGATTGGATGAGACACAGACAGATATGTATGAAATGTACAATGTACAAACACATACTACAAAGTAGGTTTTCATCAAAAATACAGAATTGTCATGTCATTTTTGCTCTAATTGAGTTTGTGTTGACTAGAAAACTGATTTATCGATTACTAAAATAGTTATAGCCACAGCTGTGGTGAGGCTGACAGATGGAGGCTTGCCGGCCTAACATGGACTAATCACTCTGAAGAAATCACTTGTTTGGTTGGGGGCACAAGCTACTAAGCCACTGGCACCCCTGAAATGTGTCTATTTAGTAGTTTTGTAAATGTGACAAAGATATGATAATCATCAAGTTATTACTCAAATAAAAGATAACCTTTTTAAGATAATTGGTCACATTTATGGAGCGCTTTTCTACCTGCTTTAGGCACTCGAAGCGCTTTACATCAAGGAACCACTCACCCATTCACATGCTCATTCATACACCAGTGTACGAGGACACTAGAGGCAAGGTGGGGAAAGTGTCTTGCCCAAGGACACAACGACAGTGTGTACCTGCGGGATTCGAACCGTCGACCCTCCTATCACAAGACTCTACTATCTGCGCCACATAATTAGACACGCAGAACATATAAATAGAACATGCAAATATCCATCATTTTTTGACAATATGGGGCACATTCTCAACATTATCTCGATAATAGACCCTAATTTTCATTCTCTGGGAGTCATCAGCATGCTATAGATTTACTGAGGAGTACTACAGAACTACAGAACATGCAGTATTACTTCTATCTGTTGCCTTCTTCTTGTCGTGCCACTGTGGACTCCCTGCACGCCGAGGCCTTTTCATTGTTGGAGGCAGGTTGCCAAGGATACAGGCACAGAGCATTGACAGTCTTAATGTTATGAGACTGTAGAACGAGAGGGAGAGAATGGCCTCTGTGGTCAGTGGGCAGCGACAACTCACTAATGATCACACTGAACAGAAATGGGCCGTGCTGGCTGCCTGGCGGAGTGTCCCCGGGTAGATGGTGGTGATATGGGGAGGACCTCTTGTGCTCCTCTGTTGTGTCTGTAGTACATGATTGCAGCTCCTTCAGCTTTTGCTCTCGTCTGAGGCTCTTGAGAGATCCATGCTTGTCTTTGGGAAAGTCAGTTAAAGTCACATCCAAGACTGAGTGGTATAATTTTTGAGTGCCTTTTTAAGCAAAGCTGTAGGTTTTTTTTTTACATCTTTTTTTCAGAGGTTTCCGAAATGTGCTCATCAAAGGAGGGTTGTAGGAAGGGGTAACTTTCTGAAGTCTTAACATTGTTGATGTGTTTTTCATTCCAAATCCATTAATGAAATATTATCAAATATTTCTATATTATTGTAATATTTTTGGAATTATTTGATTGAAATGACAAAATGGACTGTATGCAAACAAGTGACATGCTACTTCCAATTGTTCTGTCAAACCATCTTTTCATGGCTGTTATAGATTATTAGCTGTGGTTTTCACAAACTAATAAATAATGCCTTTTTTGTAGTGGGCAGCGGGTCACTGGTGACTCACTGACAACATATTTAAAACTTCATTTAGGATGAAAATGTTGTAGCAGAAGAAATTGTGTTCAATAAAGTATGCTTATGATTAGCATTAGATACAAGTTAAAAGCAAAGATTAAAATACCAGAATTTAAATGAAAGACAGGCCGATACGTCATGAGAATATTCTGGTGAAGTATTCAATGTTTTAACATGATGCCAGGGATTGTTCATCAATAACTCATCTGTAATCTTTGTAAATATTTAGACACATGCTACTTCCAATCAGAAGTATATGTCTCGCATGTGTACTGTAGACCATTGCATATTTTTCTAAATGAAGCTCATTACTTTGCTTCCACAGCCTCAGCGCTACCTCCTTGAAATATGTTTCCTTCCCAAGTCCTCCATCCATGTGCTTGGTGCACGTTTGTCATCAAGTGGACAAAGCAAATGCCAAGGGGAGTGAAGGTGCAAAAGTTGCTTCCTCAGCATGCCAAGAGTTTGAGAAAGTAAAAAAAAAAAGTAATTTCAGTGGAGCAAGGGGGAGTGCGGCACTAAAACAGCTCAAGAATTTGGAGGCAATTTAAAAAGCCGTGTGGGAGAGAGGGGAATGAGAGAAATGCTCCTAAGTCTCTATGTGTTGTTTTTAGGGACGAGCAAGGGCCACAACCTCGAGTGGAGACAGATAGGGAAAGTGGGTGGTGGATCGAGAGGGCGAGCATAAATCAAGCTTAGCCCCGAAGCGCTTCAGCAAAAAAGGGAGGGACAGAGGAGCGAGGAGAGGACAAGGGAGACAAGAGACGGAGGAGGAGGTGGTGGTGGAGGGATTGCTGGGGGGCTGGCGAAGAGTGCGTGGGTGGAGGAGAGAGAGGGGGAGAGCAGAGGGGCGAGAGGGGCACAGGGCGTGCTACAGTGTGGGTGGGTGAGAGGAGGAGAGGTGGTGCAGAGGATGTGGGCGGCACTGTGGGGTTAATAACACAAGCTCGGCCAACCAGTGCGTTTAAATTAAAAATGTTTACTTACTCGTTTTTGGTGCTCCTTGTTTTTGGAAAAAGGAGGGGAAAGGCATGCGTTACAAATCGATTCTGAACATGACTGATAATGGACATGTGCAGAAGTTGAAGAAAGTTTTTTGCAGACCAGACGTGTGTAGATGTCACTTTCAATGAACAATAAGACGCAAGGAGGGAGAGAGAGTGCACTTGTATGAAAAAACGCATATTAAATTCATGGAAACCTAAACCAGGGATGAGTCAGCCGTACACTGAAGTGCACGCGGCATGTAAAGCCAGTCGCTGTAATGGCTCGTGAACATAAAGAATAGCGTGCGGAGATGTCTGTATCGTGGGTGGTGAAAACTTGACAGTCACACTGATGAGGCGTAGACAGTGAATGGGGTTGTAAAAAAAAAAAAAAAAAAAAAAGTTCAGGAGATAACTATAAAACAAATTAGTTAAGCATATAAAGTGTGGGGTTGCTTTGAAAGCCATTATTGAAATTGGCAAAGGACGCAGTGTGAGTGGGCAAGTGAATGAGTGGCGGTTCGGGAGGGTGCGCGTGTGGGGGAGGGTGGATTGAAGGGCTCAAGGTAATCTGAAGTTAATGCAGTTTATAGTGGCGGCGGGAGGGGTGGACAGATAGGAGGCATGCAGGCAAGGGAATATAAAAATAATAGGGTCAGCAGGGAAAAGGGGGTATAAATGAAGATGTATCCGAAACAAAAGCAAATGGAAAGGGAGGGGGCTATGTGGGCCAGATAAAGAGCCGGCTAATGAAAGGTGGGTGAGGCTGCAGGAGGGGGGGGAGAGACAGGGGAAAGAATGCTATGGGTGGGAGAGGAAAGCCTTTTGTGCCCAGAGCAGAAGATGGAGAGATTGAGGGGAGTTCTTTTTTTAAGAGAGGAACAAACTAGTGGACGGGCAAAAGGGGGAAAATAAGTGGAGCAGGTTAGAAGGAGGAAGAGTTGGATGATGGAAAGTGGATGAGGAAACAGCAGGGAGGGGAGTGGGCTACAAAATGTTTGTTCTAATGACTGTGAACATAACAAGCAGCCATATTAAGGTTACGGTAGACTTCACATAATTGCACAAATTATGCAGGAACACCTAAACCCAAGTGTACTCCTGCATTTGACCATCCAGGGTCAAATCTGCACCGAAGTTTTGTTCGAGACTGGACCACATTGCAGCAGAAAGCTACATACTCAAATATATCAAATCAAGTATAACATGTGTTCCATAACAACATACTGAAAAGAGTCTCAGATTGTTAAAATCAAGGACTGTCAGTTAGGTAGTTCTAAAGAGCTCTAGCCAATAATATTCACGTAAGCCAAAAATTAAAGTTAACACTTTTATCCAAAAATAACACAAAATGTTAAAAAAAAACATCACAAATCTGTTATTGTCTTTATTTGACACATCATATATTAATTTGAGATATGGTGACAGTGACTTCTTTCTTCAGGTCAGAAAAGACGGAATGGTTTGTCCATTTGCTGCTGTTCGGCGTGTTTTTGAAGAGGTTCAAAAGAAGATGTTTGAAATCTTTACGTTTTCATTCAGATTGCCTCGAAAAATCTTGGTGTTTACAGTTAGCAATGCCACACCACATGCCCTCCCAGATGTAGCCCTCTTTATTTGACCAGGTTTTGGACCTTTCACAGGCTTGTGCTCTCTTGGGGCAGGAATAGGTATTACACACACATATACACATTTAGTTATAGTAGGATTTGAATTGCTTTTATTTTGGATGGTATTTGCATGGATAAATGCATTAAGTTGCCTTAAAGGATCTGTATCATGCTATTTTAGCCATTCCAAAGTAAACTATAGGCATTTATATGATATATTGAACCTCTATCACTATGGAGTACTCATTTTTGAGAGAAATATAAGTATTTTCTGGGTGTATTTTTCAAACCCGGAAGACAAGACGCTTCGATTCAATTAACTCCGCCCCTCTCTCCACTCATTCCAACTTTGGAGTATTATAAATATAAATATCGCTGCAAAAAGGGAAGTTACTTCACATAATGCAGTTATAAGGAGTTGACATGTGCAACACAGTTTCATAAATGGCTAACACACACGCTAACACGTGTTTTGATTGACTCACTGCTCAGCCTGGCCTCCCCATCACCGGGTGTTTACGTTATGGCACACGTTGGTTATAAAAGTTAATCCACTTTGATTCTGGCCAAGGTTCACCAAGCATCCATCAGGTTGGTTGATATAGTAGCTGAATCCCGGAAAGAAATTCCAACTTCTGGCGAGTGCACTCTTCTTTAGGAAGGTTGAATAGTCCTGGTCCTCTCGTAGCCAAACGCGCATCTGTGACATTATCGTTGGTTAAGAAAAAAGAACAGGCGGTGTCCAGAGTAGGTTAGAAAGAGCTCCGTCTTCACAAACATGACTTCTGTTCGGATCCTCCGGGGGTGCGTTTGTTTACCCTTCCGAGGACAGCACAGACGTAAATTCTTTTCCTTTCTTACAACAGAAATAATGAAAAAGTTGTTAAAATCAGGCCGTAAGGCATTACATTACAGAGGTCTGGCCCTTCCTGTTTGACACTATGACGTAAAATACGTCAGAGTGTCTTTTCCAGGAGAGGGCGGAGCAGCTGCTCAGAGAGCAGGATTCAGGAGGATTGCTTAGATCGTGAATGAAGCCAAAAAACACTCTGAGGGTGTTTTTGATAAGGAAATAGCATAACAACATAGTTAAAAGCTCCAAAAGTTGATTTTGTATGATAAAGGACCTTTTAAGTCTTATATCAATGCAATTGTGGAACCCTGAATGTCCACACAGGCATGCACATTGCAATTTTAATTCAAGTTGCCGTGCCTTTGTTTGAGCCATAAATGAATGCTAAACTCTGCTAACACACACTCCTCTTTTTTAAGTTCAAAGGTCATAGTGGGTCACATCACCTTTCCTTCCCTTTCCAGGCCTTCTCTCTCCTCCTCTTTACAGCGCCCTCTGTAACAACACGACTCCCTGTGAAGTGAAAACGCACGCACTCTTCCCCGCATGTTCATTACGCACTTTAGTCTTAGTGTCTTCTGTCCATTAGCTGTAACTCCTTCAATAGAAGATAAATGTGCTATCCTTCACATCACATTTCAAGAACACACAGCTTTTATTTCAAGGCATGTCACACATCAACACTGATGCACATGCACAGACACACAGGCAGACAAAGAGACCCACCATTTCCACATATTTGTCTTTTGCTTTAAAAGGGTTTTTATTTAGCATAAATGTTGAAGCCAAGGGTGCCGGGCTGCCATGGCAACCAAATTAAACGGAGGAGCTCTTCAGAAGGCCCAACTCTAAATTATTCGGACTCTTTTATGAAAGGGAAAAAAATAAATAAAAAACCCGCTCCACTGTACAGCGAAAGCGCCGCACTCGCAGTAAAGCCAGGCACAAAGAAGAAAGGCGGCAGAGAGAAACGCTTTTGTTTTGACAATCTGACCACACAGTTCAAAAAGACATTCAAATTTAAAGATCGCCCGGTGACATGTGTTAACAATGATGCACAAAGGAATGATGCAAGCAGGTCTAAGATTCAGCCTAAACCCATTGGCACGGCGATATGTGCGCGTGTGAATCCGATATGATGAAACGCATAAGCCGTGGTAATTTGGGATGACACTGCGGCTAGTGTGTGCTAAATGATGTTATCTGGACAGGATGGGGTTTAAGTAACACATCAACACACAGTGGCAGATAAGGCTTACATAAGTAAAGCTGGATTATGGGGCATATTCCGATTATATGGCAAAAAACACAAGCTGGTTTACTGTCTGATACGTTTTGGGTTCAGTTATGTTGTTAAAGGGGGGGAAACAGCAGCGTAGTGGCTTCCACTAATGTGATATGTATTTTAAGGTTACAAAATATCGTTTTGTGCATTTATACATAAAATACAAACACATACTACATAAAACTTACACAAAAATGATTGACCGACTTTGCCCACGTATTTTGCTGTGAGGAGGAGTCTTAACCACTGCGCCACCCAACAACAATGTTTGATCTTTCTCCATACATTCACCAGCCTCTTTCCACTGTCTTGAGACATCAATGTTATAGTCTTATTGAAATAGTGAATACTAGGCGGGAAGGTCCCAATTGCAAATTTACAGGTGTCACTACTGGTATACTACAAGGCTTTTTTGTTTAGTAATTGCGTACCCACTCTACCTCTATGTCAGTATAACCCTTCTATCTCCTGCGTCTGCATGCATTCAAGTCGACCCCCTTTTAAGTTACAGTATTAGAGCCAAGCAGACATGTTCCATCCGCACACGTCCAAGGGGATTCTGGGAAACGCGGTCCCGGGTCACTTCCTCATCCAGTGAACAGATGAGTGGAGGGAGATGGGGGTCAGAGGGCACTGGCTTTCTCCTTCGCCTCCTTCCATCGGTCTTCACTCTCTATTTTATATATTTCGATGTGTGTCTGTGTGTGTGTGCGCACGTGTTTGTTTGCTGGCCTGCGCAGATCTATGTTATTGATTGACTCCTGTGGCTGCCGGTGCTGCCCACTGAAGGAGGGGGCAGAGCTCTAATGAATTCCTGCACCTCATGCCCCTTTACGCCAACCCCAGCACCCCCTCCTTAATTAACTTTGTGTGTGTTTTTGTGTGTGTGTAGAGAGAGTGGGGTGTTTTGTATCTCTCCTCCACACCCCCGCATTCACACTCCCAAGCATTTTTTCTGCATTCTTTGTGCTGTGTTACCTTAGCTACTGTGTAACTCCAGCCTTTATCCAGACCAGTTATACATCATAAATACTGATCATGGTATATACTAGTTTGTAGAGTATACGCTATACAGTGCATCCGTAAAATAGTCACGCCCCTATTCCAAAATGGATACAAATATTATTATTTTTTTACATCAATGTACACACAATACCCCACAATGGCAAAGTGAAAAAAGATGTTTAGAATGTTTTGCTAATGTATTAAAAATTAAAAACTGTGGTCCTGATGGGGCGCAAATTTGATCACATCACACCCATGCTCCGCACCCTTCACTGGCTTCTCATCAATACAACATCTGTTTACCCATCAGTGCATCCACGGCAATGCGCCATAATATCTGAAAGAACTGGTTACCCCTCAGTCCACTACAAGATCGCTCTGCTCCACAACCACTCACCGTCTCTGTCCCACCAAGACCAACCTGTGCACCATGGGGGACAGAGCTTTCTCAGCTGCTGCGCCTCACCTCTGGAATGCGCTGCCTGAAGACCTGCAGGGGCCACAAACTGGATTCTTTCAAAAGGCGCTTGAAGACATTTTTGTTTAGGAAAGCTTATGATTGACACAGATTTAGACCCGTAATTATTATTTATTAAATCATTGAAATACCAATGCAACTTTCTGTTTGAGAGTATATTTGAAACTTCTGACTCCACAGTAGCACGTCTTGGCTTGTGCATACAGAATATGTTGCCAGGTGTCTGACCTGTGATAATTTTTCTATAGCAGTGTGAAGTGAGAGTGACAGTGTGAGAGAGTGGTCAGCTGTGAGCAGGCAGTATGTGTCCTATCTGTATTCAGGAGCAGCCCTCGCCCCGTCACCTTGACTCCCCCTCACATGCTCCCTGCTGCACAGGAAGCACTTAGCACTACGTATACCTGACTGTTGTCACAATGGACAATAGGCACAAGTTACATCACCTGGTCAATGCCAACTGGTTGGCTCTGACAGTTGCACCCATGCATCATTGGTCAGGCAAAATGTGTTCAGGTGAGGCCTTCACTGTGTGCTGCAACCGTCAACAAGTTTCATGCCTAAAAATGCCCAACATTTCCCATATTTTCTGCAACAAAATCTGAATAATGGATTGGGACAGATTCAAATTTAAGGTATTATTTTGTTGACATATCACTTACAAGACTTTTTCAGAGTTTTTTTTGGATATCTTGTTTAGTTTTATCTGTTTTTTGTTTTGTTTTTTGTGGAAACATCTATATATTTTACCTTGTTTTTTGACATTCAGAACCCAATAAACCAGGCTTTTTTTGAATTAGACATTAAAAAATCCCTCTGAAAAAAATATTGTTTAGTCCAAAGCTGGAAAATGTGAAATCTGTAGGTGTTACTGATGTGGAGATATTGTCGCACCAATGTGAGAAAAAGGCATTTTGAGAAAATGGCCCTCGAAATTATTTTCCGATATAAATCTATAGAGAAACATTGGATTGGTGCAATACGTGTTACTGTGATGATTAGGTATATTTTTTGTTTCCAAGTAAAAGCCTATATGTTCAGAGACCAATTTGGTCAACTCAGGTACACAAGTTTTGCCCGTAGTGTCTTCCCTAAGGATGAATTTGACTTTATAGCATCGTAAAAAAATGGAAATAGCATGGTAAAGAGGGCATTTGTTTCCATAAATAACCCTCAAAATTTGAACAATGTTGCCTGATAATAGACGGTCTTTTGATTGAGTGATTGATCAATTTTGCCAGTTCATCTGACTGAGAAAAGAGTAATATAAAATGAATCTCAATGTGTTCGGTTAGACAAACCCTGCAGCTTATTTAAATGCTGTATTTACCTTTGAAAGCTTTTAGTTAAAAATGCTCTCACGTGTTTTATGTGCAACTTAAAACTATATTTAGCAGTCTTCAGTTGAATGTTTGGGGAAAGTTAGGCATGCACTTTCAGATAGTGTGTCATCACCGCTCCTGTCTATAACACAGAACGTTTCACAGTGATCTCCTGTAACACACCATTGACTCGTTCATACCTCACTATTAAAATACTCAGTGTGATTGGAGCTGTCATTGGTTCCTGTTAAAACATCAGGACACCAGAAGGTTTCTGTCCAGGCAATCTCTCTTAATTGCACACACAGTAGACCCCTTTAAGGCATTTTTCAAGCAGGTTTCAGAATTGTATGTTAACGTGTCAAGCTGAGTATTAGCTAAGGCACCTGTCATCAGTAAAATGTCAATTAGGAGCCTCTCAAAGTGTGTCTCGTGTTGTCGTGTTTGTCCATGCATGAGAGTGTTGAGTGGGACTGTCAGCAGCCATGTTGCTAGATTATCTCCTATTTCTACACTATGTTTGTTAAGTTATTTTTTTCTTCCCTGTTTCTCTGGAGTTTCAGAGAGATACGAGTAAATTACAAAACGTTATGAGATTCTTCACAAAATTAGAAAGGGCGAGGTGTAAAAGTAGTTTAACAGTTCAAGCTCTCTGAGTATTTTAGTTCTTTTAATGGTCATTTAATTTCAAAATATTGGAAGGTAACTTATACTGATACTGTGGCAGTGATACAATGGAATGTGTGAATATTTTCTGATAACAGGTTAATGGTCATTCTGTTCAGGTGCAGATGTGATCGAGCCAAACAGCTCGGACAGCAGAGGGGAGCGACTAGACTTCTTCCTGAAGCAGGAGGAACCTCTGACCACAGAACCCGGTTTCCTTGGTGCCAGCGAATTAGACGAGGCCGGAGCAGGAGCCGGGGGCGGGACCATCTCCTCTGTGGCCAATCTGAAGGCAGCGCTGATGAGTAAGAACAGCCTGCTGTCGCTGCGAGCTGAGATGATGGGGGATGATAGTCCGCTGCTGTACGAGTACCTGCCCAAAGGAGGACACTCCCTCTCCTGTAAGTCATTATAATAATAATAATAATAATGCATCGGTTTTATATAACGCATTTAACATTATACACACTCTCATCACGGCAGACACAGCTTTGGTGGTTACATGGTTGATGAATAGAAGCGGCGCAATAATAACATTTAACACTAACAATATTTGTATCATAGTATAGTGTGACATACTTGTGCAAATACAGAGGTCGCTGTATCGCACATTTGGAATGGCTTACCTTGTTCTTAGGGCTTGACTTGTTGAGTCTTATTTAGCGTAATAAAGCAATACATTTTTTCACATTCCCTTTTCCTCTAGATGTATTGACATAAGTATTGTACCGTAACTTGGCCCTATTTCGTAAAGTCAGGATGTACATCGTGTGTCGTGAGTTAATCGTCCAGTTGGTAGTACGTTTCATTGTGTAGGTGTTTTCCTGGTGCTTCAGTTTCCCCTACCTCTAAAAATAACGCTTGGACGTAAGTTAGGATCCAGTTGGGATGTTTCACTTTTGTGGTGGATCTGCTCAAGTCTGTATATAGGTTTGTCTTTTACCCTGGCTCAGATTTAGCTTCATTGTCAAAGTCCACGTTTGATTCTGGTTCTGTTCATGTATCAATATTTTATCTGCATTTTACACATGTTTTAGCTTTGGGTGATTTTTCATTAAACTGATGCTTGAAAAATATTCCTGAGATTGTATTTGGTGTGAAGGTTCGCAAATGGCTGCTTTGGAGTTTATTATCCTTATCAAATCCACTGCTTTGCTTTGAACGTGCTTTGCCACTCTGTTGTGTTGTAGGAGCCACAACTCGTCAGCAGTGATTCAGTGAGAGAACATTTGACTGTGATCACTCGCACCGTTGTGAGAAAATTTGTCTGACAATTTCTTTGTGCTTATCTCAGGGATTGCAGTCGGCGGAAAAACAGCCACACGATTCGCTTTATTGAAACATGAAAACAATATTTTTTCTGAAACATTCTCGAGTTTTCATTTGATACCTGCACTATTTTAGAGTGTGATGAGTGCACGCCGTCTGTCAACTGCGGTCATGTTGATTTGAAGTCTTATTTTGACCTTCAGTAATGTCAATAGAGGAGAAGTAAATATGTGCTGGAGTGACTTTTTCGCCCACTTTGCCTTTCATTTGGAGTGTCAGTGTGTCCTTTTGTCGGTGTACATTAGCCCAGTCTATGTCCGCATGGGCACGTTTGTGTGTCTGTGTATCTTTGCTTTTACTCCCTCGTAATTGGATCTTTTGTCCTGAGTTGTGCCGTCTTTGTGCGCGGAAGAAAAGGGAGGAAGGGTACAACTCTGGTCTCGTCCTGTCTTTTGAGCTGAGCCCCACTCGCCTCAGAAATCAAACCTGAATGTTCGTCGTGCACCCGGCGTCAACTCTTTTGTGCTAGTGTTAAGTGTGTGGGATTGAGATGTTTCTGTCGGCTAAAGAAGAAAATCAAGACTGTCAAAGGCTTTTAGATACACAGTTTAGAAAACCTTGGCTTTGTATAAACAGGCAATTTTTGAGAATCCAGAGAATGTTAATCGTTCGCTTTCTCTGCTGAAAAAATATGACTTGTGCTTCAACAAAGCGTATAGGGAGGTTTATGGTTAGCCAAACCCCTATTTTAAATCTCCCTCACAATGGGGTTAGGGAAACGAGCTTGTCTGACCCCTCCCTTGTCTCCCCTCTGTGGTTTGTCCCGGCGTCTAAATGAGGACGGAGAATAAACAAACAGTGTACCTCAGATTACTGGGCGGAGGATCAGTCAGAGCGCAGTGACAGATCGCTGCTCCCTTCTCTCTCCTCCTCTCCTTCACCCCTGCATCCTCACATCCTTCCTGTCCTCCTCCCTGTGTCTCCTTCACCCCTCCTTAGCACTCATCGCTCACTCTCTTCCTCCCAGCGCTGTGCCTCCTTATTTGTCTTGTCTCCTCTCTTCTCTTTACCCCTGCTTTTACTGCAGACATGGAGCATCAAAGTATGTCGGATGTTGGAAATGCTGGGAAAGCATTGATTTGAGAGGAGGTAGAGTGAGGTCACCTGGCCTGATTCAAAAGACACCGCAGAATGTCTGCTAAAGGCCTTGACACGCCGTTCTGGTCTTTTTGCACTGTCTGTCCAAATAATAGTCTGTTTAATGAAACGTTTTCCAAAAGTTACATAGAAAACTGAAAATTAATGCTCCGCGGTTTAACACTATTCAGGTTTTGTGTTGTCAAGGTGCATACCCCAGCTATATGATTCATAACTGGCTTGCATAGACTTTTCAATGCCCTTCCCTTTCAAACACCAATAAAAGTAGAAGCCAGCCCTTATGCCAGAATCCAATAAGAATCATTGGGATTTGGCCCCTGTTGCTGTACCCATCTCGTGCGTCAGACAATCGATGGCAGACAATGGATTTGGCCGAATCGTCCCTGCACACCTGTCCACAGCCTCTGCGTCCCCCTCACTGTAAAGACACATCCCATTTACTATAGGATTATTTGTCAATTTTCCTCTTCTGGCACCAGTAAAATACCACTTAAAATAGTGCAAAAGTATACTTCATCATGTATTATTTTAGTTGAAACAAAATCTGCTTTTCTGTTAAAGGCAGCGCAATTGTGAGATGAGGACAAAGGCAATGATGAATTATTAGAAGATATGTCATTTCCCCCAGAACTCGTCAATTATATTTATCTCTGTTTTTACAATTTTCAATCAATACTTGATTTGCCGTTTATTGGGGTTCATGTTCTATTCCCTCAAGCTAATTCTACTTTTCCTACCATTCAGTGGCATCAGGTAAAGCTTATATACTACATACAGTGCCTTGCGAAAGTACTAATACACCTTGCACTTTTGAACATTTTGTCATGTTTAGAACCCTAAACATAAAGATTTTATTTAGAATTTTTTACTGAAAGTTCACACACAAGTAACAGACAACTGTGAAGTGAAAGTAAAATGATACAGGATTCTGTTATTTTTAAAAAAATAGAAAAGTGAAAAGTGGGGCGTGCATAAGTATTCATACAGCATTTTCTGAGTGCATTAAATTGCCTTTATAACATTCCTAATGACTGCAGAAAGTTCACACCTTGCCCTAACCATTAAATAGAGGCCACCTGTACATAATCTACTCTCAGTATAATTCCAGCTGTTCTGTGAGGGCCTCAGAGCTGTGGTCAGAGTGTATTGGTCACTAAACAACATCATGAAGGCCAAGGAGCTCACCAGAGAGGTCAGGGATAAAGCTGTGGAGAAGTTTAAAGCAGCGTTAAGTTATACAAAGATTTCCCAAGATTTGAACTTCTCACGGAGCACTGTTCAATCCATCATTCAGAAATGGAAAGAGTATAGCACCACTGAGAACTTACCAAGACACGGGCGTCCACCTAAACTAACAGACCGAACAAGGAGAGCACTGGTAAGAAATGCAACAGAGTGCCCTGAGATAACTCTGGAGGAGCTGCGACGTCCTGCCGCTGAGCTGGGGGAATCTGTACATGGGACAACTATAAGTCATACTCTACACAAATCTGGCCTTCATGGACGAGTGGCAAGAAGAAAGCCATTATTGAAAGGAGGCCATAAGAAATCCCGTTTGAAGTTTGCTAGAAGTCATATGGAGGACACAGCTACCATGTGGAAGAGGGTGCTTTGGTCAGATGAGACAAAAATTTGACTTTTTGGCCCAAATGCAAAATGTTATGTATGGAGCAAACCTAACACTGCTCATCGTCCTGAGTGCACCATCCCCAGTGTCAAATATGGTGGGGGAGCATCATGCTATGGGGCTGCTTTTCCTCAGCGAGGACTGGGAAGATTGTAAGAATAGTTGGGGAGATGGATGGAGCCAAATACAGAGACATTTTGGAGGAAAACCTGCTGGAGTCAGC
Organism: Proterorhinus semilunaris; assembly: GCA_021464625.1. Lineage (NCBI taxonomy): Eukaryota > Metazoa > Chordata > Actinopteri > Gobiiformes > Gobiidae > Proterorhinus > Proterorhinus semilunaris. The sequence continues at coordinate 21,236,536 of CM038347.1, forward strand.
AAGAGAATTGAGGCTGGGGCGGAGATTCACCTTCCAGCAGGACAATGACCCTAAACACAAAGCTAAATCTACAATGGAATGGTTTAAAAACAAACATATTAATGTGTTAGAATGGCCCAGTCAAAGTCCTGACCTAAATCCTATTGAAAATCTGTGGAAAGACGCTCTCCTTCTAATTTGACAGAGCTTGAGTTGTTTTGTAAAGAGGAATGGGCTAAAATGTCAGTCCTAGATGTGCAAACATTGTAGAGTCATACTCCAAAAGACTTGCTGCTGTTATTGCAGCCAAAGGGGGTTCCACAAAGTATTAAGTCATGCTGTATGAATACTTATGCACCACCCACTTTTCAGTTTTCTATTTTTTTTTTTTAAATAACAGAATTCTGTACCATTTTGCTTTCACTTTACAGTTGTCTGTTACTTGTGTGTGAACTTTCAGTAAGAAAAATTCGAAATAAAATCTTTATGTTTAGGGTTGTAAACATGACAAAATGTGCAAAAGTTCAAGGTGTATTAGTACTTTTGCAAGGCACTGTAGGTCCTATCTCACCAAGTCTGCTCCTGAAAAGGCATTTCGTGTGATTAGCTGTTGGCAATTATTCGGTCACCTCAGAGTAATTTCTTCAAGAACAAAGTTAATTGGTTATCATCCCCTTTTCATTCTCAAGTGGAAGGTGCAGGCACGGGTGTCTCTGTGCTTGGTTTTTCATTTTTATTTTTTTATTGTAACCTCTATCCTTCAATTTAAAACTATCAGTACATACATGTAACATGTGTGATAAACACAATATCCTGTATGTGTATTTTATATGTAAGGTGGACAATACCTATTATTTTATATGTAAGGTGGACAATACCTATTATTAAATGTAAGTATCTGAGGCTAAAGTGGTCTAATCTAGAGAAAAAAAAAATTACAATACAACTATGAAACTTGAGGAATTTATAGAGAAATCTGTTTTACAAATTCCATGCTATTTACAGATTATGGCCCTGTGCACCTTTACCTCCTCATGTTTTTCCCACATCGCATATCACAGTATTAGCAAATACAGTGTTTTGTTTTAATTTTTGTAATTAGCTATAGATTAGTCTTTTATATTGGAGCTTAAAAATTTACATTATGTTTCCCAATTTAGTATTTAGCACATAAAACAAAATTAAAATGTCCCTTTGTGTAATATTGACAATAAGTGGGTAGTTGTGAGGATTTGTGTGGGTTTTTGGTCAGTGGGAGTGAGGAGTGGGGAGCGGTGCCGGGCGCGGTGCTTCAACATTCCAGGAATCCGTCCACGGTCAGCCTCACGGTCGTGTGATTCTGAGTTTGTTGCAGAGGAGGCCAGTGAATGGATGACTCTGGCCCACACTACACAGAGTGTATTCCCAAAAACACTTCCCACAGACATTCTTGAATGCACAAGCTACGTTTTAATATAAAAAACATCCTTTTGGTAAAGTCATGTATTAATAAATGTCTTACTGTCTCAAAGATGCATTTATTTGTTGGTATATGCATTTGTGCTTTTAGAAATGTGTTTGTGTTATACAGTACTATTTATCCTTAGTCTTTCCATCCATCTCTCTTTTTTCATTGTATTTTAGTGGAACCGAAATTAAATAACCCCGCCCCTCCCAATATTCTGATGTGTCAATATACTACATTCAAGTATACATTGCTATCTGGATCTTGCCTAAATCTATGCTGCATTACACCACCGTATTTCAACCTAACATGGTCATTAACTGTCATTAACATCATTTGTTATTTGATGAATAAATTGCTGTAAGATTTCCACCAATTGCTTGAACAGTTGCTTGCTGTATATTTTGGCATGCAAACGACAAAGACAAATTATCAACAACAACTTGTGTTTTACACAATGAAGCCAATAAACGGTGTACCCCAGCTTTCACTTGTTGCTGCAGGTCGATAAGGTCTTCTACCCTATCTGTGCTCAAATCAAGTTTCAAGATGGCTTCACTCCAAGTTTCCCTCCGCGCTACGGGCCCTTTCTACCCTTATATGCATTTCACTCAATACTGAACACACACTTTCACACACACATACGCACAATAGGCCTGCTGTAGCATCCTCTGCACGCATGTGGGTGGTAGAAGGAGAGCAGAGGAGCCAAAGAAAAAGACAGGCCTAACCCTTTCCCCTCGGCTGCTGGAAAGTGAAACTTGTGAGTTCTCTTCTTCCTCCCCCTCCGTGCACTGTTTGATAGCGTAGCACTGGCAGCCTCTGTGTGTGCCCCCCTGCCCACTCGCTCCCGTTTGTGTAGTTTGTGGTGGCCAGCTGCTTGCAGAGTTGCAGTTGTACGTGAGTGGGTGGGTGAGACTGGTTTCCTGTGCTCCTCAGGGCTACGCTCCAACAACCACTGCAGCCGCAACACAGTCCGGCAAGGGGCAAGCGGGGCCAAAATTGAAAACAAAACTCCCTTTCCTACTACCACCACCACCGCTACTGCTGCTACTGCTACAACTCTTTCACCATCTCCACATCAGCCATCGCCATCTTCATCACCATCTTCACCCTCATCCGCTCCTCCCACGCCAGTCAACCCCTACGAGCAGCGCCCCCTAGAGGATTTCGATATGGAGGTGGAGGAGGTTCCAGAGGGCCCCGAGCTCTCCACTTTGCCCCAGGTAAGGACTCTCAGAGTGAGTTAGCTTCAGGCTTGTCTCTGGTTCCTATATCCCCAAGTTACGTTTGATCATACTAGAAAAAGCCAAAGCATCTTCTCAAAGTTACATGAACAATTCCATATGGTTTGATATTGTAAATCCATATTTTTATATGCTCAACACGTGACACAAAAATTAATTTGATCCTTGATCTCAATTTCAATTTGTTTTCAGCGTGTGACAAGACATGCTCTATTGGCTCCAGATATTCCTGAGCAACATTCCTGGCTCTAAAAAATATCGGACATAGGAGCGTCATATAATTAATATCTCTAAATAGGTATTCATTTGACATACTCAATAAACTTTATGCCCTATAGTATGCTATATACATTGATAACATGCCTTGTATGATGGTAATCAATGTTCAACTTTGATTTGACAGACACACATAAATAATTGCTACCTACCAATTATTGTATTAACCCAAAACATTGGAACGTCATTGGGTATGAAAACCAGTGTAAAGAATACTTAATATGGGGAAGAAAAGTGCATTGAGCTGAAATTTCTTTTCATTTTTGTTTATTTGTTTATTTTTTATTGTCATTTCTTTGATATCCGTTGGGTTTTGTTTGTATTTCTGTTACGTTTTTTCATCCTTTAAAAAATTCATTTTAAGCCTCTGCTCCTTTTTTTCATTTAACAGTGTAATAATAAAACTAACCGTCTCATTCAAATGAAGCACCGTGTCGAGGTATTAGGCAGTAATGTAGCTTATAGTGCAAACATTCACTATCGCACAGTCACAATGACAGAGATGGCAGATAGTGCATGAGATGGGGATGTGTAAAATCAATATGAGTAGACAATGAGAGGTTTGCACTCATAGCTCAGGAAATTGTGTTTTTTTTTTTTCTTGTGCATTTTAGTGTGGAGGTGGCAGACGGTGCATTGGAGTTTAGTGCCAGTTTATGTGTAATAGCAGTATTTGCCGTGCTTGTCAGGGTGTGTGTCTAGGTCCAACCTCTCCTATCTGTGTGGACAAGCCATCTGCCGTCCAGAGCATGGTGTCCTGTTCTGAGTGAGGAAAAGAAGGAGGGCAGAGGAAACTGGAGGGGTTGAAGGTATGACGGGATGGGCTTAAAGAGTAGTGTCAGATGGGATAGTCAGTATAGGATAAGGCAGGTCCACAGAAGGACGATTAAGTCTATAAGTCTATTCACTTACATGATATGCCGTTAACATCTTCTCATATTTCAGTATATCACTTTCAAATTTCTTTTCTTATCTGCCACCAACTATGGTTGTTATTTTCTACAGCTTTAATAAATATCCTGCTGCATGCCCATACAGTTTTATAAATACTTCCGATACTTGATGCATTTAATTTTGTGTTTGCAGAAACATGAAAAGCCCAGAGACAATGAGAAGGAGAGTAGCGCAGGTACAGTTTCAAAGATTGTGCATGAGAGACTTGTAATAGACTCGTCTTTGCACTGGTCCTTACACTGTTGCTTCTGTTGGTTTTTGTAGCTCTGGATTGTGACCAGTGTCTGTTGGAGAGAGATCAGATGGCAGAGGGAAGCACTGGCACTGGGACCAAAGCCTTGGAGCAGTTTGTGGAGGGTGCACCAGGGGGCGACAGAGTGCTGCCAGAGCTTGCTGTGTGGCCTGAGAAGGGCTTAGCCTGCACCCTGTGCAAACGGCTGTTCTTCAGCCTAGAGCAGCTGCGGGAGCACGAGTACCGCCACACCCTGTCCCTCATGGCCCTGTCTATGGATTGGTCCTCTCAACCCGTTCAGCCCACACAGCCCCTGAGTCTACAGTCGAGCCTATACCGTCCTGCATTCGCTGATTCTGCGCCAACACGGTACTTCTGCACCCAGTGTCCTGCCAGCTTCACCCTAAAGTCCAATGCAGACCGCCACGAGAAGACCATCCACATGAAGAAGAAGCTGATGCAGTGTGTGTACTGTCTCAAACACTTCCGTGACCGCACAGACCTGCATCGGCACCTGTCCTCTGTGCACTCCAGAGAGAGAGAGCACCCCTGTCGCACCTGCAACAAGGCCTTCAGCACCCTAAAGAACCTGGCCACACACGCCAAAGTGTGCTGCCAGATGGGAGCAGGGACAGGCATGCAGACTCTTTGGGGCGGGTCACCAGGGGAGTCAGCTGAAGCCGATTTGCAGCTGTTAAAAGCTTGTTTGCTTTAATGAAACTTTTTACTTCTAATCAGCTCTATTTTTTGTACCGGTCTTGTGAAACTGTATCTTAACTGTTACTATGCAAAACAGAACCTCAAAGTAAAGGCTGAAGTGAGACCACGTTATTGGCCAGGTGCTATGACTATTGGACGAGACTATACTGTAGATCGGCGGGTCCCATTCAGCCCCATTCATAGTAATGATCCCCAGTAGTCTGTGAATCTAACATGGCTGCTCACTCTGCTCCTACGAAGCCTTTTCCTAAAAAGGGCAAAAAGGCGGGCGGACTGGCTATGAGCATCCACAGAGCTCCAGAGCCTGTCAATCACAGACTTTTTATTTATAAGATACAAAAACCAGCGTGGTTAAAAAACACCTAAAACCTAAAAAAGAAAAATCTTTGGAGCCAGGCTTTTAAACAGTTTAAACAAGGCCCAAAGCTACATTAGAATCCTGTTTATCAAGTGTCTTTTGGAGACACCCCTGGCCACCAGGGGGTGGCTATTATAGCAATGTCAGCTCCCCGCCATGAGGACCAAAGAGAAACGCTTTCCTCGCCCATTGGACAAGACGCTGTGTGTTTTTCCTGCTGCCTCATCAACTCAAACCACTGACTGTGTGTCACCAGTCTGACTAACCCCTCCTTTTAAGGCAGGCAGATCTTTATCTCACAACCCCGCATTATGGGCACTTAAACCACTTTTGCACAGAACACGGAATTTACCGCTCACACAATCACTCCACCCCCAGGGTCCAAGTGGTATTGCAAGATGAAGAATCAGAAAACACAAACTGTTTAGTCTAACAAAAGCATTAGTTCTTCGTAAATGCTAAAAATATCTGGAAATTTAACAATAGTCTGTAGCATTTTGTAACGAGGACATGGACTCTCCCTGAGGGGTCAGTATGTCATGATTACACCTCTGTCAGATGAGTGCAGATGGAGGAACAATATGCCAGTGTCTGCTGCTGTTATAGGGGAGGGTGTCTCACTCTCTGCACATCTGTGCGTTTTGTAGTGTTTAGGAGTGACCACCCATTGGTCCTTCACGGCTCCGACATCTCTCTCTCCCTCTCTCTCGTATAATGTGTAGTTTCTTCTAGTTTTTTTTCCTTATGGCTTCCAAAAGGTTATGAAATATGTACAACCACAGTTGTATGAATGATTCAAATCAATGCAGCCACGTTGATTGGATGAAGCCTTGAGGATCCATTAGAGTGGGCATAAAAACTGGCTGTTAAATTGTTGCTAATGTAAATTCACACCAATCGCTGCCAAAACTCTCTCACTAAGTTTACGGCGGGCTCCGGTCTGCGACACTCTGAAACAATTTACCTTCTTCACTCACATTGTTCTTATTGTTTAGACTTAATGTGAAATCCCATGAGGTGCACAACATCCTTCATATCTCTCTCCATCCATCCATTTTCTTCCACTTTATCCGGGGCCGGGTCGCGGGGGCAGCAGTCTCAGCAGAGTGCTGTGTGTATCTTATATTTTTTTTATTTTTACATTAATAAAAGGGCTTATGTCTATTGGGAGTTTGTAACAAAGAGGTCTTGATGCCAAATCATTTGCGAAAGTATTCCTCAGGTAGCGCATTCAGTTCTGGGCAGCTCAAATGTAAAAGGGAAACAATTTCCCTTTTTCTATTGTTTTAATTAGATTTAATTGTTTTTCATTTTAACTACTGTAATTGTCTATATGTATTGTACATTGAATATAGCTAATATTAAATTAGATTGTTTTTAAATAAAAAATGTATTGTTGTCAATTATTTCTTATCATGTAGTTTTGAGTGAAATGTTTTGTTCAGTGTTGTGCTTAAGCATGCTTTCTGTTGCCGTCGAGTGTTTAATGGCAGTCGATTTGCAAATCGAGGTAATTATACTGTAGTACTTACAGCCCTGTATTGTGCCTGACCCTTGCTCACTGTAACTGTTTTGCGATTGTGTGTAAATCCAGATATTTCTCTACTTACTTTATTATATCCCTTTAGTGATTCTCCCACAACATTTGCCTGTTTTTTTCACAGTTTAAGTGCAATAATAGCATTAGAGCAGTGGTTCTCAAACTACAATAGGTCAGGGCAGGGCAATAGGACAAACATCACCACTAGTTCCCTCATGTTTAACATTGTCAATTGTATTATATTATATGAAAATAAAAAATAAAATAATAATAATAAGGACTAAATATAATAACAATAATAAATGAAAGACTCCTCTTCACGAGTCAAAAAAGCTTTTTAGGTTTGTTCATTAGACGTAAATTGGACTGTATAGTCCCTAATGTGATGGTAACAAGTTTAGTGTATAGTTTCAGCCCTGCCATGGCCTTATCCTGGTTTATACATGTTCAGTTAGTTGTGCTCTTGACTGATCTATTGGTCTATTGTTTTAGCTTTCTACTGGTTCAGCCTAACGTAAGTCTGTTGGAAAATGCCAAATATTTTCTGTTGTAGCCTATTACTTTACAAAAACTTTGAGAATAACTGCACTAGATACTGCTCTCAAGATCCTATTGTTTTGTACCTTGTCCCTCTGTTGTGCCTAGGTTCTTTCGCTTCTCTGTGTCCTTCCTGGTTGTTTTAGCACAGTGACTGTTGTATGGTGTTTATAGTATCTTTCTGCCATTATTGCTTTAGTATGAAAAGAGCGCGGTTGCCAGGGAAACTGTAGCTTCGGCGGGGATTGGTGTGGCCATGGGAATTGATGGTACATTTCTGAGACCATGGCTGACACTAATTAAAAGTAAAAGTAAAAACAAAAAGTGACATTGGTTATTTAATATATAAAAATAATATTTCTTATCTAGATTGATGTTTTCTACATAAAAATTAAATAAATTAAAGCCTTTCATTTGTCTGGAAAAAAAGAAGTGAATGACATTTCTGATGATGTAGGACAATTTTGCACTAACTCAATATCACAGATAGCACAGATACATTTACTCTAGTACATATACTTGAGTAACATTTTGAAGAATTGTATTGTACTACTCGAATTGTACTTTTTTGACTAGTTTTACTTGTACTTGAATAATATTATAATGAAGTATCTGTGCTCTTGAGTAAAAAAAATTGTTACTCATACCTCGTTTCCTGCCCTTTAGATAAAAAAAATATTGTTGTATATTTTCTGGCATTTCCTTTGTTTCTCATCATTTGTCACTCATCATTTGTCACTACGGAATCGTAAATCAGACCTTTACGTGCAAAGAGTTAATCTGCACATAATCTGCCCGCCTGATGATTTTGGAAGTACTCATATTCACTATCGATCTGAACACAACAAAGAAACGTTATTCTGATACACGTCTGGCTTTAGTATTGTATCAGTTATAATCAAAGCTAACCTTGCTCGTTTTTTCTCTCTTCTCTTCCCCACAGTGAATGACTTCACAGTGATCCGTAAAAAGTTCAAGTGTCCCTACTGCAGTTTCTCGGCTATGCACCAGTGCATCCTGAAGAGGCACATGCGCTCACACACCGGCGAGAGGCCCTACCCCTGTGAGATCTGTGGCAAGAAGTTCACCAGGAGAGAACACATGAAGAGACACACACTGGTGAGTCTGCCGCCACAAGGGGGCAGTAAAGAAATGGTACAGTAACCATTTAAGTAATGTACCGTCTCTGTAACAAATCCCCTATATCTAAAACCAGGCAATATATATTTATATGTATATATGTATACATATTTTTATATATTTTGGCTTCTAAATAACCCTTTGTCAATCTGACTTAACATTCCTCAAAAACTTCTTAAATGGTAATGTACTTACAAACCTTTTCTTAAGAAAGCCCTTATGAAAGAGGTTAATGACTTTTTGAATGTTGTTAGTTTGCTTCAATAACAAAACTCTCTCCGACCTTCTCTGATCATTGTGTTTACTCTGAATATTATTCATGTCCTCGTACAGGTCCACAGCAAAGACAAGAAGTACGTGTGCAAAGTGTGCAGCAGAGTTTTCATGTCAGCCGCCAGCGTCGGCATTAAACATGGGTCCCGTCGCCATGGCGTCTGTGCCGACTGCTCTGGGCGGGGTATGGCTGCTCTCCTGGACCACAATGGAGAGGTAGGTGGAGACATCTCCCCGGAGGAGGAGCTCTACCCCGGCGACCGCTTCCAGGATGACCAGGCAGAGTGTGATGGCGACGCGGAGGAAGAGATGATGGCTGATGGGGAGATTATTGGGGAGACAGAGGAGGAGAAATGGAAGGACTCAGGGATGAGCGACAAGGCACAACGCGTGCTGGACAATGACAAGGAGGAGAGTGATTCGTCAGCACAAGACGGGGAGCAGCAGAATGGGACAGACAGGGACTTTACCTGGATCTCTTAGGACCAGCCCACCTCCGCCTTAGCTCCTGATGAAGATGCTCTAAAGATCTCCAGCAATCTCTGAGGCAGAATCACAGCTGCTCTCCTTTTTACCCACCCGTCCCGCAGTGGATGGGCCTCCCACTGAATGGAAACGGTGTGGGGTTATGCGCGACAATGATCTCCAAACCTTTATGTGACATTATGATGCGACTTTCAAGACAACGGCGGCTCAAGCGGTGGCTTCTTCTGCTTACCTCCTTCACTTCTGATGCAGTGTTTAAGTGTTTTTGTTGCGGGTTCCAGCCACACACCAAGGTCCCGGACTTTGCTTGCCTGCTTTGCCGTTCACAATCATAGTGGACCCAGAGAGACTGCCATGACTGGATCACCGCCTATAATGTTTGGAAAAGTGAAGGGTCAAAATCTATTGCAAAGAGAAGTGTGTCTCTGTTGACGAGATTCCTACTGCCACAGACTTGTTGCACTTTAACTGACTCCACTTTTAACCCTGAACCATGGTTTACATTTTTGATCTTTTATCCAATTGGTGACCGCACCTACCTTTAAGGATATACCCATATCCTCCAGACTGTTAACACAGTGGAGAATCACTGAAGCTTTGTGGAGAACGCTGTCTGTGTACAGTTTAAGCCTTTCAGTGAGTTGCTCCTCAATCTTTTCTCTCTAAAGTTAAATTGATCCATTCCAAGAGATTCTGGAGCTGTATATACAGTTTATCCACAACGGGACTTAAGTGTGTGTGAGTCTGTCTGTGTGTGTTGGAGAGAGGTAGAGAGAATGTACCACACTTTTCCACATTACGTAGGAGTTATTAAGACGTTGCAGAGTCCTTAGTCCTGATTGGCACACACAGGATGAAGGCGTTTCTGTCTGACACTGGAGTTTGGACCTGAGAGCCTGGTCTCTCTCATGAAGGGGAGCTGCCTTCCATTTTTTCTTTGTTCCTCAGTCAATGTGATTTCTGATCAGAATATGCAGATCACATGTAATCATTTTAATCATTTTAAAATGTTAAAGTTAAAAATATATATGAAAAAAAATTCAAGAGTTTAATATACTTTGTTGAAGCTATTTATTGGAGACACTTGGCAAAGTCATTTGCTCCTCTCTCTGTCTGATGCAAGAATGTTGCGTGCGTGTTGTTAAAAGAGCTTATATTGTTTCCTTAAGAATATTTCCATGTTTTTGACAAAGGTTTTCACAATTCCATTGAGGCAGATGTCTTATATACAATTATGATTACTGTTGTTGATGTAACTAATTATTATTAATTATTATTAAGTGCTGGATGCTAAGCTTTATTGTGTGCTCTTTTTGATATTTTATATCTTGTATAAGAAAAAGCTTTTATACTTTGCCTTGTTGTGGACAGCAAGCCATGGGGCTTTTCTCAACCTTCTCTTGTGCCAGTTTACGCTTTTTTGTCGTATTTGCTTTTGAACCAAGGGAAACACACACTTCTCTGTTAGATATTGACGACACATGTATTTAGCACATGCTTTTGTCATCCGATATACACTAATTGATGAGTACCAAAAACAATCTTGTATACATGAAGTGCTTTCGTTGACAGTTTCTGTGTGTGTGCAGATGCTTCTTTATCGTACTTTTGTTGTTTCACTTTTGGTTTAACCTATTTGTCACATTTTGCAAAGTGCACATTTTATGGTATTATTGTGAATATGAAGGGCTGTTTAAGGGCCAACACTCTTTTTGAAGACTGCTTCAACTAATTAGACAGACACATTGTTTTCACTTTTTATCACGCACAATCACCTAAGTAACAAAGCAGCACATAGTCAGAGCCATTAGTCATGTTGTATCCTATGTTGTTTTTATAGCGCTCCACACAGGTAAAGGCCAGCTCTGCCGCACTGCACTGTGGGAAACATTTGAGTGCCTCTGTGCTTAAAGTGCCCTGGACTGCGCTTCATAGTGTCCCACCTTACGGTCCTTAAGGTCTATTTAATGTGATTATGCCCTCGTAATATCGTAATACAAAAAGAAGAAAAATTAATCAACGAATGTTTCTGGATGTGGAAAACCTCAACACACTTTTTTGTTGTGGCCTCTAGGGACTTTTGTATGTATGTGTGTGGCCTCACTCTTCACTCTGGACCCCTTCCTGTACACAGTGTGGATTTTATTCCCTCATAGAGGGTTGTGTTTCAGGAAAATGTCCTCCATCAACCCTTTCAATATGTGCCTCGATTGCTTTTCACCTGTGAGAGTAGTATCATTAATTTAAAAATAAGACAATTCAGATGTTTTGCCCATCTTCTATGTGAAGTTCTTGTAGTTCTATGTTCTTCATTTGAAATGCATGTTTGTATTGATTTTGTCATACCAAAGTGATGTCTTCTTTCGGGTATCTGCACACGACCCTCTCATTCCACTTGTTGCAAAACTGGAATCTCTGGCTCTATCTACTGCAGATGAATTATGGGTATTTTCTAGATGTGTACAAATGGCAATCCTCGTTTAGCCTGTATAGCTTGACTTTACACTTGCAAAATCATGAAGCCATAGATATGGGTATATTGATATTACGCTATAAATTGGCGCTTTTTACTTTTAATTTTGTAATACTAGAGTGATGTGTCTAGACCTTCATATATATGGATTTGTTATCACTATCTTATTATTTATTTCTTTTCTCAAGTTTCTGGGGATCTTTGATTTGTAAAAAGGTCGCACTTGGAGCTTGGTGTTTATTTTCATTGGGATTATTGTTCAATATTGACTTTATATTGATGATTACTTAAACCTGTGTTTGTAAAATGTGTTAAATAATCAAAAGACTGTCCTGTTTGACTTCTGTTTTGTTTTTGGGCAGATGAAGTGCTCTTGTGAAGATTTGTTTAGTTTTTTTCTTTGGTTGTTAGTACTGATCACAAAAAAGAGAAAAACATTTTTACAGTCAACTGCCTCCTGATGTTGGGGTCAGCCCAATCGCCATCAAAGCCTCTTTTGAAGTACACGTTTAGTGGGAAAATTAGCTTGACTATTATTTGCAAAATCCAATCAATCTCAATAAATTTTGAAATTGCTGCTGTAAAGAATTTACCTCTGTGTGCCTGCGTGTTATGTTTGGGGAATCGGGTTTTACAATTGTCCACCAGGGGGCACAACAAGTGCACAGAAGAGACGCTTGCCGTCAATTTAAAAGGAACTCAAAAGCCACGTCTGATTATCGACGGTATATTTGTCAATATTATGAACAGTTTCGAAACGTTTCTCACAACTTCTTCGCCTTGAGCCAAAAGGGAGCCTTGTCCGCGAACAGATCGTAAATAAATAAATATAAACAGATATTAACGTTATCACCGCTCCTCGCTCATGAGCACAAACACACGACACAAGCCAAATCTTCTTCCTTTCATGTTTATTTTCTGTCACATTACATCACATAGATCACATTATCGACATCACGGTCATCCATCTTTTCAAGCTCTATACGTAACCTTGGCATTCACACATATAACACTCAAAAAAGTGCTTTCTCTCCGCGTGACCGCCAACATGACTTCACACAAGAGAAACGGCGCCCTCTAGTGACCAGGCTGCATTCCTTAAAACCACTTCCCGCTTTTTCATTCAGCCTTAGGGGTTAAAAAGAGTACATTTAGGCCTAACACAAAAAGCCTTCAGTGTTCTGTCTCCTGCCATAAAAAAAAAAAAAACACACATGTAAAAGAAACAATGAGCAAATGCTATACATGCAAATCAACCTCAAAACTCAACTCAACGGACAATAAAATCATTCAGGGGACAAAAAACAAACAAATCATTGATAAAACAAGAAAGCATAAAGTCAGTTTTCACACCAGCCGATGTAAGGCTTGGTACAAAAACACACACACATACATACAGACACGTAAGACAAAGACAAAATACAACCCCAATTATGAAAACGTCGAGACACTGCGCAGAACGTTAATTAGTAAATGTTAGCATGATCAATTATTTATATTTTGAGTGGTGAAAAAATATAATTCTATCTAATTTGTCATTTTAAGCAGTATTGCAACTTTTCCATAAACTGGGGTCGTGGCGCTAAAGAAGAGAGAGATTTGCGGAGCTGCCATTACAATGCATGGTACAGTTGATGTCTGCTGCTGGTTTTGCTCACACATTCAGACATTCAACAAAAGTAAGCAGCTATCCTTTCAACTTTTTGGGGGAAATCGAAGGCGCTCTTTTTTTTATATAATGCACATTTGAAGGGCTTTACATAGCTTAATATACTGGGTAAAAGGCTTGGGTGGGACACAGTAAAGCTGGAAAAGGTCATTTCTAACTGAGTGGAAGACGAAGAAAGCGCTGCAGCCTGTTGGAATGTGTCGAACAGGAGAATTGTTTAGGTGAGTCTGTCTGTCTAACCTAAAAGATAAATAGAAATCACAAGAAGTCTACAAATATGACCAAGTGCTGCACAATGTTGTTATTATTATTTGTTTTGTTTTTTTTACAAAATCAGTCCCTTTTTTTTATACAAACTGCAAATTTGGCAAAAATGTTGCAGAGGATCTTTTAATATTTCCATGAAAAAAAACCATGAGCTTCCCAAAAAAATGAATACGGCGACTTTTTTTCTTGTAGATTTCCAGTGATACCTACACTAGTGTAAACACACTAGGTGTCAGACTCCTGATAATTATATTTTTGTTTTCTTGTATAATTTATTTATTTCTTTTTAAATTTCAGCATCATATGGAAAACTGACACACACATACTTGAAATGTGGTACAACATATAGATGAAGAAGATCATAATTAAGTAGCCTAATGGACAACAAAAAAGTAAAACATTACCATTGACAATTCGGTTTTTGAGCTTTTTCAGAAAAGAAAGCATTCCTGCCAAATTGGCTGCATGTATCACACAATGAATACTATTTTTGCCTAATCTGCCCCACTAATGAACAAACTATTTGTTAAACATAACAGTAATAGCAATGTTTTGCGTTAGCAAGTATAGCACAGGAATAAATTGCAGTAGTCTGTTTAAAAGAGCTGTCTACGTGAATAATTTGGTAAGAAGAAAGATAAGCAGTTAAAATTGAATTCCAAAAAAGCATTGCACAAGTCAGAAAATAAAGCAATACTGCATGGTTGGGAGATCCATATGACATGTGGCGTCTTGTAGACAAATCAGAATGAACTAAAGACAAAAAGCCTACAAACTAACCAGCAAAAACATCAACAACATGATTTTTTTTTTCATTTTGTAGATTTTACATTCAACTGGTTTTCTCCCCTTTGCCTCTAAGCTACATTATACATGTAATGTTCACTATAGCTTCTTGCTTAAAAAGAAAATATATTCTACACAACATTAATGTAAAAAAAAAAATCCTTTTCAAAATATAAGAAACCAACAATAAATGAAAGAAAAGACAAACTGTTCTATTTGTTGCATATTTACAAGAAAGCCCTGAAAATGCAAAACCAACCATCCATACAATGTCACCATTGCCTCTTTTTCGTCAAAGCCATTCATTTACCTCTTCTTTTTTTTTTTTTTTTGGCCAAAGCACACTGCATCAGTGTAAAAGAAAACACATTACACGCAAGATAACTTGATATACTAGCTTTAGTGCAACTTGTAAAAGGTGGAATAATGGCTAGCGATAGGACTTTTTCTCAACATGCTTACAATGAGCCAGTTGTCGTTTAGGGTTGTTTTGGCAAACTAAAGCAGAGATGCAAGTAGAATATAGTTTGGAAATCCTGCTCTGAACCACACAACTTCCCAGTACCACTGTTCAAATATACTGTCACTAGCACTGCCAAGGCAAAGGCCAGGCTTTGAATCCAATCAACAGCTAATGAGGGACCCTTGTAATTCTAGGTCAATGGTGTGTAATAAAAATGTATTCTCGCAAAGCAACACAGTGCAATTTTTATGAGTCAGTTGATAAGACTGTAGACTTGTGTTCTTATCATTGGCACTTTGTGAATTATGACCCAATGAGAATTGGGACCCACTCAGAGGAGTAGACATAGCTTATATGGGACACTTTACAGTCAGACATTTCAGCAACAACTTTGAACAAGCTATTACCTCATTAGTGTGTTTTTAAACTAAAAAAGGGAACTCCAGTGACTATGCTCCATCGCTGTTCAAAGAGATTGATATTTGCACCATCTGCTTTTACTCGAATAGACCTGTTCCAAACACAAATATTTTCTAGAACTATAACATATCCAGAATGTGGGCTAAATCAAGGCCCATTTCCAAATCTGTAATCTGGACCTCAGTAAGAACAAATGTCTTTCAAAGGCTCCATGCGCAAAGATCCCTGTGTGTGAAGGTAATGTGACTTGTATAAAAAGCTTAGGGCTGAATACTACTGAAGGAATATATATTTAAAAAAGGCTTTTTAATACTTTAATCAAGATAATTGCTTTGCTCAATTTATTCTTAAAACTGACCAATGTGAGAAAGGCCAAGTGTGCAAAACCATGAAAGTCTCAAAATGTTCTTGGGCCAGTAAAGACCTCAAGTAAAATTCTATCGGAAGTTTCTTGTTTGTTAAATGTTCTCTTGAGCGAGTCGATTTGGTCACATCACAGCTTTTCAACGTCACCTATCAGTGACGCAATTCACATGGCAGTTCTATATCAATATAAAAACTTTAAATTTAGTTGAATAGATGTTTTGAATACACACATTATTTGTAAAGGTAAAAACCTGTGGGTGATGATGACAATATAAAAGAGGAGCTTTTATCAAGGTGCTTATAACTAGAGTTCATGTGTAAAGAGGAAGAGAAGAAAACATATTGCCTCAAGGATCATGTTAGAGATTTGTGTACCACCATGTGCAGGGGATTGTAAAATGTAAAGTAAAAGCTGGCATATTTGGTTTGCTTAGCCCTCCCTTAAACAGTGACAATGAAAAACATAGGCTACAGAGTTCTAGACAAGAAGTCATTGCTGAAACCCTTATGAGAGTTTTGATCCATCACAAAACAGTAGCTTACATAATGCTTCTTTTGTGAACAACACATGCCAAAAGCTTATTTGCAGTCTTTAATGCTGCTGCCAGAAAAGGCAGTAAAATGGTTAAAACAAAACCATTAATCAGAAAATTTCTTACAAATCAAATTTTCAGTTTTCAAAATTATCAAAATGTCTCTGTCATAAAAAAATGTCTAGATCTGAAGAAGGTTTCTAATTATGTTAGATTTGTAATTACCAATCAATAACATTTTCTTTTGATGTTGAGAACGGTGAACCGGTTTGTCTCCCCTATGTTTGTGAATGGACACGCCCACCTCTGTGTGGCCTAGAATGAGGAAGAGCTCATGTCTCAGAAATGGGAGAGTTTAGTCGGTGAATCTCTGACAGGCTTTTTTCCAGCGACAGGCCGTGCACCACATATCCTTCTTCTCCATGCCGTACACCTTTCTGCACTTCTTTGCGTCGCCACGGGGTTTCCTGGGCGACGGATAAGAGGTCTATGTTAGCACATTCAGACCCTGATTGCCAAAAAACACAGAAGCAGACAAAGTGTTGAAATAAAATAAATTGCACCTCGTTCCTGGCGTGGCTTTAGTAGCTGGTGTGACCAATGCATGGCTCTTAGTAACAGCTGCGTGTGTGCTGGGGGCCGGCAGACGCCTCTCAACAGTGGTCACAGTTCGGACAGGGTTCACAGGGCCCTAATAAAGTTAAAATCCTTAATAAATCACTTTTCAGAAACAGTCTAGATCAGGGGAGCCAAAAGTGGGGCCCGCAGGCCAAAGTTGGCCCGCCAGGCAGTTTGATTTGGCCTGACAAAGGATTCTCTACCACATTTAACAAATTCTTATTTAATGAGTGGTTGAACAGCTTTATATATATGACTCTCACAACTGTCATGCAGAATTAAATAAAACAGGCTTATTTTCTAATTAGACTGTCATTTTTCTCCTCAATTATAGACAGTATAGTGCTTTTAATTTATTTGGCACCTGTTTACTGCAGGAGCTGTTGCTTGCGCTGTAAAGCCCCGTGGAAGGTGAGTTTCGCACAAGGACTGGAATTTTACCAACCGCGGACTGGATTAAGCAGACGACGTATGGGTGAAAACATGGAACAGGTTTTTACTAATACATAAGATGCTCATGGAATAATGCGATATGGATTTGGTAAAGTCTTTGCTGCTTTAACGGTCGGTAAGAGCAGCATAAATGGAAGCCTATCATCTTGGCATAAACAAAATAACAGTAGGAATTGCTGTAACTCACCCCCGGACCACATGTTGCATTTTTTTGGCTGCTGTTTTTTTAAATTCTACTTAAAAGGTTTATTATTATTTTGTCACTTTCAAATGTAGCATGTTATTGGCAGTGATAAAAAGATTGCAAAGGACACAATACCTTAACGATAACAAGACTTTACAGTACATTGTACATTTCATTAAGTTTCACGCTTAAATTGCTTCATTTGACCGGCTACTGGCCGTCGGGGCATAAAGGTTTGGGCACCCCTGGTCTACATGTTGAAGGTCCTGCACCATACATTATAACGATGTATGTAAAGGTGTAATAAGTATTGAATTGGTAAGTATAGAGAGAGTAAAATGTAGTTAATATATGATGTGAGAGAAAGCCTAACTCACCGGGACAGCTTTGAAAATGACCGGAGGGGACTGCCATGACACACTGATGCCATTGCTGCTTTCAGCTAAAGGGTCGGTGCAGTTAGTATTGCCTAACCCCGTCATCTCAGGAACCACTGGGATACTGACCGGAGCAGTGGCCTGGATCATGGAGAAGAACCCGAACAAAATCAGGAGAGAACAGAAAGAGAATATACAGGCATGTTAGTTGGAGATTTCCTTATTTTAGCACAAGCACCAGTTCTGCAGTGGAGAGAGAGACTTTATTTTAACAGAATGGTTTAATGGTGAGCCATGGACAGGGGGATTAATGAGGGGTTAAAAGCAATTCTAAATAAATCAGTGTTGAAGGAGCTTTCAGTTGAAATGTACACCATCGGCACACAGTCAAGAAAGTGACATTGGTGGTTCATCTGTTTATCCTGTTCTGAACAATGAGGTAGAGTAGACTAAACATTTACTCAAGCAACAGTAGCGTTACTTTGAAATTGTTTCACTCAAGTAGTGGTGAAAAGGAGTGATCCAAATGATTAAGTGAACATGTTGTTTTTCGTAGTGACAGACGAAACATGAAAATTATATGAATTTTCGGATATTTTCAAAGAATACACTTTAAAATAGATACAATAAATGTTTTTTAAGACAAAGTACAAAAAAAAGAGACATTTTCCATTTGTATATACAGCACAAAGCTTTTGTGACTTACAGTATAGTCGGATGAGTATCTGGTAAGTATAAGTAAAAAGTACAGTGTGTACAGTGTAACTGAATACTACCCCCCGCTGCAAGAAGGTACTTAACAACAGAGATAAATGTGTGCTTCTGTGCATGTTCAAAGGCAAAGAAAAAAGAAAACGGGACCAAAACGGGGGGCAAAGAAAATGTGTAGGTGATAAACTATGTCATAATTTGTTGAATATTTGCCTGAAAGCTGAAGAGATGACAGAAAACGTCAGGACCTCCAAAGAATTTAGACAGTGTTGGAGCTATATTCACTAATATTTGCAAAATGTTTCTTCCCCTGCCTTATTGCTATGCACTCCCACATCAGTGCAGGAGTTATTCTGGCTGACCTGCACTGCTTGTTACTGCATGAGATTTGAGAGACAAAGTTAAAAAATCCATATATTATGAAGATGGTGGGCTGGCTGCACCGAGGATAAAAGTTTAATTGCTCATCCAAAGTGGGCGCGATTCGATTTTTACAAGTTGTATTCATGCTGCTTAGTTAGGAGTCTTTTGGAGTGTAAGCCCTGGTGGTTCTTACCATTGTATTGCTCTGTCTGATTAAATACTCTTAAGTCATATCAGAAGTGGATAGTGTTCAGTTACATTTACTCAAGTACAGGTACTTAAGGACTTTTTGAAGTAACTTTACTTTAGCAAGTAAAAGTAAAAGGTTTTTTTCATACAGTACTTTTTTCTTTTCAAATCCAGGCTGAAAACAGATCTTTCTACCCGTGCACTCTTGCTTTTTACTGTTATTAATGACTTTTTATGTTGTCTGACCCTAACCCGTTTTATGGATTGATTTGATTTCTTTCTTTTAATTTTTTGCAATTGTGGAGAACATTGAATTGCTTTGTGTATGAATTGTTCTCTACAAAAAACTTGCCTTGCCTACTTCTACTTGAGTAATATCAATATGAAGTATATGTACTTAGATACAGATACTTACACTTGAGTAAATAAAAGTGTACTTAATTCTTCATAATGATTTCTTTTTATGTTTATATGGAATTTCATGTTTTGTTTCTCACAATTTATGCCACTACTAAATCATGAATCAAACCTTTACGCTTAAACAGTTACTCAGTACTCACACTACTTAAGTAAAATTTTCTCCAAGTACTTTTTTACTCTTACTTGAGTGAATATTTGGGCTACTTTACCCACCTCTGAGTAATAGTCAGTAACAGTGCTTATTCAATCTGTTTCATACCTGGTTTAGTTTTGCTCCATTGCAGTTTGAGAACTGGATTAGTTTTGGCTTAGCGTGGGTCTGGTCAAGTTGTAGCTGTAGTAATTGTTTAGTTCATGTTTATTTGATCCTGCTTTAGTCTCAATAGCAAAATAATTGAATGCAATTGAAGTTGGCTCTGGGAATATTCTCGGGCTGGTGTAGGCTCCTTTGGGTACCACCGGCCGATGTGACTTGAGTGCGTTACCTGGTAGGCGTGGTCAGTGCGGATGTGGCAGAGGGTGGAGGGAGCTGATTGGCTGAGCAGTGTGGGGGCGTGGCTCTGAGACCCGTTCACATTGATGTGTGCAGAGTGTGGGACATCAAAGAGCGGCGAGGGGAAGACCGGAGGAGGAGCGACCGTGGTGGGGGAGGTGGGCGTGAGGCTGGACATGCCCTCTGTCAGACTGTCCATGTTCACCTCGATCTCTGAGTAGTAGAAGTCCTCCTCTCCGTCGCTGTAGTCTGAGTCACTATTACGCCTGCAAAACAATCACTTGATTCAATGACTTCTTCCACACTAGAGAGGCGACTTTTCAATTGGTGGGACTAAGAGACACTGTAGTAGGGCTGGGAAAAAATAGATTTGATTTAAAAATCGAGTTGGTAGGTCAAATCGATTCATATTTTAATTGTTTTTATTGTTTTAGATTTAACATTGTTAGCTCTCTGCCCTCTGCTCAGAGGAAGAAGGTCCTGCTGTACAAATGTGCCAAGAAGAACAGAGCCTACTTCAGGAGTTTGTTTAGCTCAATCCAAATACATAGGCAATCTTTGTTGCACACTGTACAGTGACTTTTCAGTTAGAGAAATAAATTGTATTTATGATGATGCACTTTGATTAAATACAATAAATATATATTTTTAAAATATGTTTACAGTTCGCAGTTATTTTGTTTTAAATGTTGAAAATTTTTCTTACAGGTTGAAATTACTATAACTATTATCGTATGTTGTTTCAAAAATTGGGTCCTTAAGCCATTTGAGAACCACAAGGTCCATAGACATGCAGTGCCTTGAAATAAAAACTACAACCACAGTCTCGTCAACCTAGACACAGATGTTTGTTCGCCAGCAGAGGGCAGTAAGGTCCAGTGTGCTGCATCATCCCTTGGCAATCTCAGAGGGAACGGCTGTGTAACTTTGTCTAATAATGGACTCTCCCATGAAAGAACACCATGGCAACGGCTCCTCTCACAACGTAACGGGATTTTTTCTAACGTATGACAAAAGGGAGTGATAACAAAAGGTACACTGTATAATATTCTGTGGTTTCTACTGTCCGAAGCTGGCAAGTGGAACACAAATAGGACACAATGCATCGGTGACCAGGACTCCCCTGTAAAAGATTCTTAATCTCAGTGGGACTTAAATAAAGGGCATATAAAAAATAAAGCGGTATTGTACTTTTATTGAACTCATCATATGTGCTATGGGCAACAGTATTCAGTCGTATATAATAGATTAGTAATTTAAAACAGTCCAATTTCTCATTCATCAGCCAAACCCTCAATCTTGATGGTCGACAGAGTAGAGTGGTGACATACCCCAGGTGAACAGTGCGGATGTGTCTTTGGATCCCTGAGGAGGTGCTGAGGACCTTTTCACAGTTCTTCCACAAGCACTTGAACATCACCTTCATGGAGTTCTGCAACAAATAAATGAAAATATCTTCTTTAGGCCAACAACAAGGTTTTATTTAGCACTGCACATTGTTCTGAGCTCCTCGTCGTTACTCAAAGCTGAAACATGAAAAGGACAAGCTTCGTGTGGTGCAGACGGCCTCCTGCCAATGATACACCTCATTAGAGCAGCTAAGCAATAAAACTAGAAACTCAATATGTGACCAGTTCAAACAGTAGAATAGAAGGACAGGAGCTAGATAACGAAACTGTACGCTCATCTGTCTACTTGAGTACTTTCACATAAAGGCGACAGGTTGACGAGGTGGATGGACGCTGGGTCCTGACCTCTTGCCTGTATTCGGCATAAACGGTGGATATATATCACGGTGGGAAACATTTATTGGGATGGTGTGGCCTCGCAATCTCCTCAATGTCTAATACCAGAGACAAATCACATGTTTTCTGAGAATCTTAAGCATTTTGAGACGCGGACTGCACTGTATCATATGTGAGCATACGACAGTCTCCCAGTTTTTATGCAACTTTCTCCTAAATGAATAAAGAATGTTGCATGAGGAAGGGAACTACTGCTTCTGGTGCTGCATGTGTAATTGCAATTGAATCAAAGTTGCTAGTTGAATGCTGGCTATTTTCGCTAATTGCAAAATTGCATTCAATATCTTGCATTCTTCATTCACTCAAGTCGCACTTACAGCTATTCCGGTTGCCACACTGGAGCAGACTGGCCGTAGTGTGGCTGCAATCTGTGCCTATAGCCACCATTCACAAAGTCACACTAGCACAATTACATGTAAACGTTTATGACTTTTGCTCCTCGTTCAAACCTAGAGCCAAATTGTTAAAATAATGTTTGTGTAGAGTACTGTTGAGCAGAGGTGTTGGCGGCTGTCCCATAGGCAGGCACGGACCTGCATTGCTGATAATGAATGATAGTGGGTGTGGATACTAATCACCTTTCAACCAGCTCTGGTGACAGAAGGGCAAGAAGGGACGTGAGGGTGCAGGAAAACTATGGTTAAACAGAGTGAGGAGTAAGACAAGAAGGTAAACAGGTTTTCATCAATGACTAGGTTAACTGTCTGACACATTTCATATGACCTACTAACATACAGCGTGCAGCGCAGTATTAGGCATAATATGAATATTAAAAAAGGTATATTATTTCATACCTGCTTATTGCTTCTGCACCACATTGTAAATCAAGACACTACCGGAGTCAATTAAACCAACCACTAAACCATAGTAAGAGTTCTAACATTTTCTTTGGTAAGAAAAGTATATAAAGCAAGCAACGCTAATCTTAATCCCCCAATCGCGAAACACTTAATTCCCAAAGAGATTTGTCGACAACTCACCACTGTTACACTAACAGTGATTGTCGTGTTTAATAATCCTCTTACGATAATGCTTGTAGAAAATCAAACCGTCTCCTGCTAGCCACAGCAAATACGAGTTTCTTTGTTAAACATTGGCTTGCAATAAGTAATTAAGCACAATAATGTATTTTCATTCAGTGGACGTTACATCTGTTTCCTAAAGTGATGGCTTTTTATTTTCCTTAAATTAAAAGATGCACTTCCTGATGCAACCCTTCCCATTATCAAGAAATATTAAAATAATGCAAAAATACACATATTAAAATAATGCCCAGCGAATTATACTTTCTCTATAGATTTGATAGATTTTGGAAGGCTTAATTTAATTACATGTGCAATTTGTCCGACATGCAGATACAGCATTGTTTTATGGTTTCATGTATTTGGCAAATCAACACTTTCCACTGCTCCATGGAAGCTGAATTGCACACTCCCAAATATTGTATAGGAGCACTCCTCCTTTGTCATTTTGTAGCTGGAGGTAATATTGGCGCTCATTTAATCTGCTGTAGCTACCTTCAAAAATCACTTTTCTTTTCACTCAAATCCCTTGGTGAGTTATGCCTAACTCAAAAGCATTTTGACGTTTTTACGTTATGTAAAAACATATTCGCTGATGAACATAGCAAACTGCCTTCTCTCTGCTTTCTGGAGATGTCTCTATTTTGCATTGTAAGAGACAGCAGTCATTACAATAGTGGAGCTGTGTTTAAACAAATGTGGGCCACCGTGTCTGAAGTGTGACTCAGCTTGGCCTATGACTTGGGTTACATTGAAAGCTGAGTGGACAGCATTGAAACAGCTGTAGAAACCACAAGACCACAGTTGTGTCACTCTGTCAAAGCAATTTCATAGCCATTATGGGTTTACTGTAAATGTGAAACCATCCATTTAAAAAGGTGGAAACAGAGTATCCAAAATTATAATTTTTTTGTTTATCGTTAAGATGTTTGTTGTCATTAATACATTTTGTTAATTATTTTGATTATTGTATTGTGTTATTATTATAATTATTGTCATTATTAGGGCCAGGTTAATTTCATACCGTTCGTCAAATTATCTGTGTATTTTTGGGGGTGATAGAATTTAAAATGTCATGATTTCTTTCAATGCAAACTGCAGTTGATTTTGACCGGACTGTGTCGGACCTGTGTTGGACCTGGTTATTGAAGTCAACGTTTTTTCAGAAGATGTTCATGAATGATGCTCATTGTCCTCATTCATGAACATCTTATTAAAAATACGTCTTAAAATCTGTACATACAACTGCGCCAGATTCACGACACATTCTGAGGTAGGGAAAATCCTTCGCACAGGTGCTCTGAGGTTGGTGAACTTGGGAGTGTGTGAGGACTAATTAGCATATGTCACTGCCTATCTTCTGCCATAAGGACAAAAAGTGCAGCGCGCGACTGTCAGCCTGTGCAGCAATCAAATGGCAAAACCATAGGCACCTCGCGCTCAAGCACATTTTTTTCATCACAACCATTGCTGTTGAGCTCTGTCACCTTTCGTTTCCTGGGTATGGGGTCGTCAAACATGAAGTGCGTGCTCTCGTGGATGTCCTCGCTGATGTCATCACTGTTGGACGAGAGTAGGAAGTTCTTGTTGTTTTCGTTGGAGAGAGGTGGGGACGGTGTGGAGGGCACTGATTGGTCACTGTTGTCCCAGCTCCAGTTGCCGCTGGTGGAGCTGCTGTAGCTGGCAGAGAGCACCTCTTTCCATCCTCTGGCTGCTGGTTCTGGTACTGTTCAAAGCCAAAAAACACATTTCATCAAGGCCTCATTTTTTCATGTCAGGAAATGTACTTTTCTATGCAACATTATTTATATATCCACTATTTATAATAACAACAAACTTAGGCTGCATTAAATTAATCATTCTTATATTTAGAACAGCAATATCAACAGAGCAGCAATAATAGCCTCTCTATCACTTGGTAAAAATATACTGTGAGGAGTTAGACTGTTTGTTGAGCTTGGAATGGCAATGATGACCACAGCAATTCTGAAGTGACAGAAGGAGTGTCAAGGCTAAATATGTAAGGGTAAGTCTTCCGCGGAGTCCAGTTATTCCTGATAATGGACACCCTGCAGTGCATTATCCCGCTTATACCATGGTCCCACGAACTGAAACCTGTTTGCTTATTTTTTGAAGCCCTGGGCAGGAGTTATTTCACTTTTTAATCAGTTTTACCTGAAACTAGTTCCAGCTCAATTGTTTACCGTTACTATGGGAACAGCTGCAGTGGAGTGATATAGAACGTGATTTAACTGTTGCCGGACTAGGTGCACATTATCACTTTTTTAACGGACACCTTTCAGCCAATCAGAATCGAGTATTTACCCAGACCATGGTATAACTGGCAGTAAACATTGTATAGAATTTTACTGCTGGCATCCATATTGTTACGAGTCTAACAATTGATTTTAATTGAAACATGCACGCCGTTACCTGTGGGTGCAGAGGAAGGCTGGAGCACCATTGGTGAAGTGGATAAAGAGGTCAGGACGGTTGCTGCCATCACCTCCTTATCGGCATGGCCTGACGGCTTCCTACGAACACACAATAATAAGTCAATGTAATGATTTTTGATGGTCAAATAAGAACGATAATGGGATAATGGGATCATTATAAATATATAAGCACTGCTGTCCAATTACAATGTTCATTATCCAATACAAAACATGCACGACGATGGAAGTCCATGAGTGTATGTTTAAGGTTTTTTCACCAGCCCTGATGGCGTTCAGGCCTAATAACTTCACTCAGCTCTTACACACAACTGCCCAGTGAGCAACATAAAACTGGCCATACATTAGTCAAATAAAACACAAACTCAAGTACACTTTCAAATGAACACTTCACAAACTTACCTCCACCACAAATGAAAAAGAAGCACAAAAAAAAAACTCAAACTATATTTGTTAGCCTTTACAAATAAAAAATTCCCCATACCAAACCTGGCAAAAAGTAAAAGTATTATGAAAATGTTCTTAAAAGGTTAATGGCTGTTAATGGCTGTGTTAAAAGTACATGATTGTAAACTCTTGGCCCATAGTGATTCATAAGGCTTTAAATCACACACCTGGACTTTTACACAGTGTAAAGCAGACACACAATGGGACTCAGTATTCATAATGCTTGTACATGGTCTGCAGCTTTAAGAGGTCCTTGTCCCGCCTCCAGACTTCACAACCAGAGTGAACTGGTTTGAGGCATTCTCTGAGCCAAGCCCTAAGCCCTGGCACTCATCCACTCACAGTCTCCACTCCACACACACAGCAGTCGAAAACTTCACTCAAGAACCCACAAACATGCAGATACTTTTGTGCAAACACCACACAAAACATACATGTAGGCACTACGCATTTTCTATGAATTTAATTTGAAAGTGTTGCTCCCACGCTGATAAAAAACAAAACAAAAACGTGGTGGAAAGGGAAGTGCACAGAGGAATGCAGCAGATACGAAGGAGGGACAATGTTTCTTTGGCCCAATGCAGGCCAAAATGAGACCGATTTTGACTTCCAGAATGTAGTGCATGCATAAAACTACACAGAGGCTATACAAAAGCATCTCAGAAAAGAATATATGTAACTTACTACTGCACAATATGTATTAATGAAGTAGAAATCCAAAAGTTAACTCGAGTAGGAAGCAACTATGGCTAGTGTAAGTAGCCCGTATCAAAAAATAAATAAAAACAAGACTTGGATTTGCTCGTGTCATCACTATTAATAAAGTGCAATGTTGCAAAACAACCACCTGGCTACACACAGTAAAGTCAATAAAGTGCAAAGTAAAGTAGATGCTGAAAGAATCTGAAAATGTTTGATAATGCTTGATAAAGAAACCTGTAATTTTGCTCACATCTATGCATTAACCAACAGGAATATTGGTTGAACAAACATCACTTGCTTGTATGCAGTTCAAACAGTGTGTGATGCAGGGGACATAACATGATTAGCTGTGTCCTGTTTCACTCATTAGCCACAAACCTCCAGCAGTTTTGACTCTGTCTGGCTCTCATCTGGCGAGTCTGTTTTTACACAGGATTAACACGAGGCTGAGATTGGAATAGGAGGCAGTTGACAAATTAAACCCTAACCCGTATCATCTACTGTACGTTACTCAGTTAAACCGCACTGGCAGCTCTTACCGTCACGTGCACAAACTCAAAGCTCTAATAAAAAAGGCAGATTCCCAAAACATCTCTGGCTTCCTGACATTGAGCATTTTCCTTCCCGTTGCTTCCCGGCAGAGCACTGATACTCCATAACAGCTTTTTCACATCTGTGGTGTGAGTAGTGCGCTCGTGTGGTTCTGCAGGGCCATAAACACTAGGAGCGCATGCAGTATATGCACAGCTATCAAAGAGGACAGCAGAAATGTCACTGCCACTATCAGTCTAACTTTGATATTGTTACTTTTAAGCAGATGGCTGCCACTGGGGCATCGCATAACAGCCGGCTTTAATTACTGCATTAATGTTGTCAACTCCAGGTTACACATTGATATTCTTCACTACATACTATAGTAATTTCTGACATCTCTGAAAAAAGCATATTGTTTGTCAGGTTGAAAAATAGTGCCGGAGTCATCATTATTGTGTTCATCGATAAAACGGCTCACTGCGAGAAAACGTTTGGGGACCTCTGATTATTATAACTTGGAGTGGCGAAACCATTTAAAAGTGAACGGTTGAGACATATGGAAAAAAAGAAAAATTTCATTCACTGAAATTCTTTCTCCAGATCATTTGCTGCCAATTTGGAATATTAACTAAGCTGTAAGCTATAAATCACAGACTTAGAGAAAACATGTGAATGCCACACCACAATACATGGTACAGGAATAGAAATCTGGACTCTTTTATATTATGATGACTCTCCTGATGTTATTAGTTGTACATGAAGCTTTCAGAAACCAACCAAACGTGTTGGTGGCGGATTTTAATGACAAATTACTGATCAAGTTCACTGTACCTAAACATCTCCGGTTGACTGGAGCTCAAAAGTTGAAGTACAAACAACACTACGCTCACCCCACTCCCTGACTCTTACTTTCTTTCCTCCCTCGTATGCCTGTATCGGCCTTGGCCCGGCCAAGAACCCTCCCCTCTGGCAATGGGACAGCACATGGGCCAGCTAAAGTCAACAAGCTGCGTTCTGGCACAAAAGCGGAGAGAGAGAGGGGGAGAGAGAGAGGGAGAGAGAGGGAGAGAGAGAGGGAGAGAGAGAGAGAGAGATAGAGAGAGGGAGAGAGAGAGAGTAGGCGAGAATGAGTGGCGCTCAGAGGCGAGCCAGGGAACAAGTAGCAACAACACTCTGTAGGTTAAAAATGAGCAGAAGCATTGTGCACATGGAATCCTAAATGAAGCAGATGGTGAAACATGTGTGTATTATAACTGAAATGCTATTTATAGCTAATGTAACAGTAGCAGGGCACTTTTCCCTCAAAGTTATAGAATGTATAACTATGCAGTAAAGTACGTTATTGCGTCAATTCTGTCTTCAGACCTCGAGAAGACTTGAAATAATAAAACATCCCTAAATTAGGCCAGCTCTCCTCACATCCCATTTTCACCATGACAGCTTTATTACTGTTGTTGGGGAGACTTCCTGGTCTTCCCTCTATATTTATCAGTGTACCTCTGCTCCAGTTACCAACGCCCCCGACCCCCCCAGAATCCCCTTGATGCGCCTCATTAAAAAACTGCATGGCATAATAAAACCAAAAAGGATATTAAAAACTAAAGACTGTAAAATCTAAAATCTACGGCACTCAGTTCCGTCAGACAAACTCAAATCAGATCTGGAAGATAAAGATAACCGGAAGATCATTGATAAGTTCATTATGCACTAACTTCCTTTGAAACAGTTGCATTCGGAGCCACCACAACATGGCCTTGGAAAATGTACAGAATAACAGTAAATAAAACTGGGAAACCAACACTCTCTATTTCACAACTTTAACTGGTGCAAGAGATTTTTCTGTTATTTGTTACATCTCTCCAAACACAAACAGATGCAAATGCACAAATGGTTGAGATCTGCAAATAGGCCTTATGTTTTCAGTCATGAGGCAGACTTTTCCTAAGGCACATTTATTGGCATTAATTCCGAGCTAAAACATATGTGCCCATCACTCACAGCACACTATGTGATAAGAGGATGGCTGCCAAACAAAGCAACTTATAGAGAGCTGCTGTCATGTAGTGGTATGCCATTGTTCATATCATGTTAACAAATAATATGAATGTTGACCATCAATCAGTCAACCAAACTTTATTTATAAAGCGCTTTTCATAGCGAAAGGTATCAAAGTGCTTTACAGATTACAACTTTTAAAACAATATGCCCCACATCACATATATATATATATATATATATATATATATATATATATATATTTATATACAATATATAATTAGGACTAAATAAATGTCAGTTAAAAGCTAAGCTAAAAAGGTGGGTCTTGAGCCTGCTCTCAAAAACATGAACGTTCTCTGTGGTCCTGAGCTCCTCCGGCAGGTCGTTCCAGAGGCGAGGGCCATAATATTGAAAAGACGCCTCGCCATGAGTCTTTCTGTTGACTTTAGGAATAACTAGGAGACCCCTGCCAGAGGAGCGAAGGGGCCGTGAAGGTTCATAAGGTAAAAGCAGTTCTGAAAGATAAGAAGGACCAAGACCATTAAGACATTTAAAAACCATTAAAAGAACTTTGAAATCAATCCTGAAACACACGGGGAGCCAATACAGCGACTCTAAACCCGGTGTAATGTGGTCCCGCCTCCTGGTCTTCGTCAGGACACGAGCTGCTGAATTTTTTCTAAAAGTTGTAAACCTGAGATACTCTTTTTGGGAAGACCAGAAAGCAGGGCATTACAGTAGTCGATACGACTGGTGATAAAAGCATGCATTAGCGTCTCCGTGTTGGCCCGAGAGAGAATGGGGCGGACTCTGGCTATGTTCTTTATGGTAAAAACCTATTTTTGTGATATTCTTAATGTGTGGAATAAAAGTCAGCTCAGTGTCAAAAATCACACCCAGGTTCTATATACTCTACAGACTACACCTAAATCAAATTCTATGATAATATAGAGTTAGTGGGTTAACATTTGGAAATTCAGATGTCCTGGACAATTGTGACAGTGCCATTGAGTGTTTGTGGACAATGAATTTAAATTTGAGAAACATGTAAACCATGTTATCAAATCGAGCTTTTTCCACCTTAAAAATTCTAAGCAAGGTCAAAAATTATCTGCCTGCCTGTGACTCGGAGAAAGCCATTTACGTATAACTTTGTGACTTGATTATTGTAACTCTGTGTACATTGGTCTTGGTCAGCGTTCAATTCGTCGCCTCCAGGGGTTACAAAACGCAGCTGCCCGTCTCCTTACAGGGACCAAAAAGCGAAGCCTATCACTCCTGTGTTAGCTGCTCTACATTGGCTTCCTGTGTTTAACAGGTAAGGTTTGAACGTTTACTCATTGTCTTTAAATTTCATCAGACCATGGAAGCTCAGCAGGGAAGGGCCTGGTCGGTACTTGGATGAGAGACCGTTTGGCAACAACAGGAAGCCTGGCGAATGTAGTAGGTGAGTGAGTGGTTGGTGGTGGTCGTTTCCGTCAGTCTACCCCAGGGCAGCTATGGCTACAATAATAGCTTACCACCACCAAGTATGGAGTGAATGAATAATGTAATTTAAAGCGTAAACCAATGCATTATTATTATTATTATTAAATGTCTCCATGGCACTGCTCCTCTGTATTTGTCTGAGCTTCTTGTACATCATGCCCCTGCTAGGGCCCTGAGGTCTGCTGATGAGCTGATGCTGGAGATTCCTCACTCCAAGCGTGTGCGCTTTCTCTGTTGCAGCTCCTAAACTGTGGAATGAACTGCCTATCCACATAAGAGCTGCACAGACGCTTAACCATTTTAAAACCCTGCTTAAGACACATTTCTGCTCCAAAGCTTTTAACACTGTCTAGCACATATCATGGCCAGAGACTGAGCTGTTAGTGCTTTGCTGCCTGTATGTATTGTTTTATATTTTCGTACTGTAGACCATTTTGTGAAGCACTTTGGTCAACAACAGTTGTTTTTAAATGTGGGTCAGTTCCAAGCCAAGAAAAAAAAGGGCTAATCTTCCATCATAATCTTACAATTCATGATAGTGATAATGATACTTGGTCAATGAGTAGCTGAAAAAAAAAAAAAACTCCTTTTCATAAATGTGAGTGATTTTAAGTGATTCTATTTTTGTATCAACACGAACATTTGACACAAAGCCCATCATCGCTAGCCTGGAAAAATCCAGACTCACCGCTGTACTACCGAGTGTACTTGTCTACTTGTCACCTGTGGCTCACAGACTTCAGTGGAGCAAAGAGGAGCGCAGCAAAACCATCATAGATCCATGAGTAAAACTAATTATAAGGTCAGTAGATTATGGATAACAGACACCACTCTGGTGCTGTGATGTCATCGTTTTAGTAAAAGTTGCGGAGACGGCGCCACGTAAACAGCGTTTTGAGATCTTTCCAGTTTGGAAAATGTTCACTTACAGACCCCCAAAACCTGACAAAACCTGAGAAATCAGCATGCAACTAGCCAGGTCAGACAAGACTTTGGAGTCTTTTCCTATTCTATATGAACTTTGTTTCACGAATGGCAAATAACCATAGACCAGGGATCTTAAACCAGTAGCTCCAGACCTTTTTTGGTAGCTCGCCAAAGGCTTTCTACATTTCTACACGTGCTAGATAAATCACATTTTACATGTCTTTTCTTTTTGTTCTGAACATTTAGAACAGAATCTGCATTAATTAGGCAAATAAAGTAAAGAAAAGGGACAGAATTCAAATCGAAGTCTGTTGGTGCAATGGATAGAACTTGTGCCTTACAGCAAGAAGATCCCAGGTTTGATTCCCACCTGGACTGGGTTTTTCTGTGGCTTTTCAGGACTCCCCTGAAAAAGAGATTCCTAATCTCAGTGGGACTTTCCTGAATAAACAAAGGTCAAATAAAATTATTCTGTTGAACTATCTTGGATACAAACTCTCCAGGGTGAGCTCCTCATAAGTGTCATAGTTACACAAGTGTCTTCAAACGTAGCTCACTGATGTTTTGTTGTATGTTGAAGTAGCTCACCATGTAAACAAGGTTGGAGACCCCTGCCACAGACTATTTGAATAAACAGGCGAAGCACTAACCCCTCCTAATCAGGGGTGAGAGAGTAAAAAGGTTGAATCTGAGAGATACAGGGTTATTTGGATATGTCTTCAGTTTCTCTGAGGTACGTACTACAATAAACATAAAAGAAAACCGATGTTTCGCAGAGTTAATATGCGACTGGTATGCTGTGGCAAACTGTTACACTAATGATTAAAGTCACTGTAAATAAAGTACCAAACATTTTTTGAGTAGCAACTGGAAGAGATAAGATCATGTGATACTGACAAACACATTTTCTCAAGTTTACCATTATCCAAATCTAAAAGCTTATTTTTGCAATGTTTTTGTTGCCTTTTTATTGCTTTTAACAGTTGCTTTTCTAGCACATTTCTGTCCCGTTTTTTATGTTTTTTTGTCGTTTATGTATCGCTTCTTTTTGGTCACTTTTTCATGTTTCTTTGGCATGTTTTCGTGGATTTTTCATTGTGCTTTTGTTGTTTTTCTTGTTGTGTTTTTTGTTACGTTTCTGTCATATTTTCGTGGCTTTTTGTTGTTGTTTTGTAGGTCGGTGCAATGCCTCATTTGAAAGCTATGAACACAATGTAGTTTCTGAAAAGATCTGTGTGAGTGAAACACTGACGGGTGAATGGCAGGGAACTGGTTAAAGGTTGTTTGGACCCATTTTACCTGTTGATCTGCGGTGCAGCGCACACAACTGCACTTTAACCAGCCCTATTAATAGCTCCCCCGCTGGAGATCAGTTGTTCCTGGTCCTGCCCCTTACTGAGTTACGTAACTTCCCCTTCGCACCATCACATCTCACTGTTTGTAGACAGATGGTCACGGCTCGCAGTA
Source organism: Proterorhinus semilunaris (assembly GCA_021464625.1). Classification (NCBI taxonomy): domain Eukaryota; kingdom Metazoa; phylum Chordata; class Actinopteri; order Gobiiformes; family Gobiidae; genus Proterorhinus; species Proterorhinus semilunaris. The sequence continues at coordinate 21,269,350 of CM038347.1, forward strand.
AATAGTGAAACCACAGCTGTAAATTCTATTTTCATTGTGTAGTCAGTTAATTCGCATATTTATTAGGCATCGGATGCATCTGTTACAAATTCTGTCATTCATCTTCATCTATACCAGGTATAACTCACGCACTTGGACGTCGATAGTACGCTTTGTGTTCATCATTGATCACTATTTATTAAATATAAACAGGATCGTTTTAGCCTTAAACGTCACATTATGCAGATCTTTATGCCCATTCTGCCGTAACTGGTCCAATTACACTATTTAATTTGCCTGTTGTTGTACAATAATGTTCAACAGGCAGATTTTTAGAAATATATCAGGTGTAGGGACATCTTGCCACATTTGTATCTGCGTCTGCTGTGTTGCTTGCACACATGTTGGTCCCTCACCGCGGTCCCGGTGCACACTGCACACCGTCTGGAAAGGCAGAGGCTGTTAGGCCGGAGCCACGTCTCTTTTAATATGGGCTGTGAGTGTAATGGTCATTCAGCAGCAGTACAAAAAAAGCTCTCTTTCTCTTGATCCTCGAATGCGATCTGCAGCCTTTGGGCAAAGAACAAACAACTGTTGGCTTTGTCCAGCTGAAGTAATAGGACGGCCACAGAGCAAAAGGCATGATTCCCCTCTCCATATGACGACCTAATCTAATACTTTACAATATAAACCGCAACAGAGGCAGAAAGGTGCAATTCTTCCTAAAAAATGAATAAATAAATACAATAAATTAAATTCCTTTTTTTGATTAATGGCATTCAACTGTATAGGCAAATATTGATCAAGCAACATTAATGTGGTGCTGGAATACAGTAGGGTAGTTCATTTGACGCGTGATTTTGTAAACAACAAAAGGAAAAGAGATAGTGGCCTTCAAATGTAGGGCAAAATGTAGTGAGGAATCTACATAATTATGTAGATCCCTCACAGTCGCCACTGAATTTACAAAACAAATACTTTTTTTCCCACTTGAGTTAAAATACAGTAGTGTTCAAAATAATAGCAGTCCAACATGACTAACCAGATTATTCACAGTTTTTGGTATAAATCATAGAACTACATGAACAAGAATTTACCAGTAAGTGCAGTAGATTCTTAGAAACACAGACAGACCCAGCATTCATGGTATGCATGCTCTTACTTCTGTGTAGTTGAATATTCAATTGAAAGGGGTGTGTTCAAAATAATAGCAGTGGGGAGTTCAATTGAGGTATGGAAGCCCGTTTCCACCATGTTAAAAAATAAAAGCCCAACAGGAAGTCGAAATTACGAGATTTAAAGTCATAATTATGTGTCTAAAAAAATAAAATTCGAGGTTAAATCTCAAAATTACGACTTTCAAACTATTACTACGAGTTTAAATCTCAAAATTACGACTTTTAAAACTCGGAATTTCGAGAATTAGGAGTTTTTAAGATCAGTGATCATAGGCAGCGGAACCACCGGCACAGATGTAAACAGTCAGTCATGGAGGATTAGCTTCACGGTGTTGTGAACCGGAGCTACAGCAGCTCTGGGACTTTTACAAAGACACCCAGGAGTGTTTATTTTACCTTTAACACCCAGGATTAAAAGCGGCGACAAGAAAACGTATTCCAGTGGCTGTATCCGCGATAGGAATGTGTTTAGGCCTTGATGATGCACGAGCATTCCCAAAGCTAATGCTACAGGCTAAAGTTCCGATGATCATGTGAAAACGAGAAATATGCATGAATAAAGTCATTAAAACCACCATCTACATAAAGCACCCAATTAATAATGATTGATGGTTGATTTTGTTGTTTATTGCTTCATGTTGTTTCATGTACAACTTGCCGTAGCCGATTGCTTAGCGCCCGAAGCTAACTAGCTTCTTAGCAGCAGTCAATACCTCATAGTAGTATGACAAGGTATTTAAAAGTATTCCAGAACCAAGATTTTAGGACTGCTTGTTTGCACTTCTCTTAAATGGTCTCAACTTATATAGCGCTTTTCCACCTACATTAGGCACTCAAAGCGGTTTACAGCTAGGAACCTCATACACCAATGTACGCAGACACTGGAGGCAAGGTGGGTGAAGTGTCTTGCCCAAGGACACAATGACAGCATGCACCTTCAGGAGGCGGGATTTGAACCCCTGACCTTCCAATCATGAGACGACCCGCTCTACCATCTGCGCCACCGTCGCCCAATCGACAAATAATATAATAACGTCTATAAAGCCGGTGACTACATAAACTGTAGGAACTGTAGGCAATAGCACATGCTAACCGGGCTAACCTAGACTAGCCATTGTCCACCGGCATTGCCTTTTTTTCTGGCGTAGACCATGGGGGTATAGCTAAAGATCCATAGGACATGGCAGTGGCAAAGAGTTTGCCCCAAAATAGCAGTTGTTTTTCAGGCAAGATATGATTTCAAGATACGTTTTTGGCCCGATCAAGCTCCACAGTTCGGAGTCAGATCCCACCAGGCAGGAAAGAGAACGGCAACAACATCCGGATTTTCAAACTAAAGCAAGGCTGACATCTATGATCACGGATCTTAAATTTTTTCGAAATTATGTATTTTTATTATTATTATCACGTAATTTTGACTTCCTGTTGGGCTTTTAATTTTTAACAAAATGTTGCGGAAACAGGCTTCCATGGTGAGGTCAATTATTCTGTGGAAAAACAGGTTTGAATCAGGTTCAGAAGTACAGTGTTCTTTTGTTAAAAGGTTGACTTCTAAAATGATCTCCAACGCATTAAAGTGGAAAGCAAAAACACAGAGACCCAGAAGAAAAATTGAAGACTGCCATTCAAATGGATCGGACAATAGCCAGAACTCCAAAGGAAAAGCTCCAGGATGATCAAAGATAGTCTGAAGTTACCTGTGAAAGTTAGAAGACGCCTGTGTGAAGCTAATCTACATGCAAGAAGCCCCCGCAAAGTCAAATTTTTTCAAAAAAGACGTGCTGAAGAGGATACAATTTTCAAAAGAACACATCATCTGGCCGAAAGAGAAATGGAGAAACATTTTGTGGACTGATGAAAATAAGATTGCTCTTTTTGGGTCCAAGGGCTGCAGACAGTTTGTCAGATGACACCCAAACTCTGAATTCAAGCCATAGTCCACTCTGAAGACAGTGACGCACAGTGGGGCCAGCATCATGATATGGGCATGTTTCTCTAACTATGGTGTGGGGCCTATTTATCGAATACCAGGGATCATGGGTTAGTTTGGATATATCAAAATACTTGAAGAGGTCATGTTGCCTTATGCTGAAGAGGAAATGCCCTTGAAATGGCTGTTTCAACAAGACAATGACCCCAAACACACCAGTAAGTAAGCTAAATCTTTGTTCCAGACCAAGAACAATTAATTTTATGGAGTGGCCTGCCTAATTCCCGACCTTAATCCTATAGAAAACTTGTGGGGTGACATCAAAAATGCAGTTTCTGATGCAAAACCAAGGAATTGTGAAATGTTGTCAAAGCATCTTGGGCTGGAATACCTGTTGACAGGTGCCAGCAGTTGGTTGACTCTATGCAACACTGATGTGAAGCACTTCTAATAAACTGTGGTCATACAACTAACTATTAGTTTATTGATTCACAGGAAAGCTAAATCCTATGGGGAATTTCTTTTTTATGTAGTACATATTGAGCTTGTAAAGACATATTTAGACACTGCTATTTTTTTGAACTGCCCAATGTTCATTTTTTTAAATGTTCTACAAAGTACTTGACGAAATTATACATTTGATTTAGAAAACCATGGGCAATGCTTTCAATGCATCGAAATAAATCTATTATGAAGATTTTGTGCTTAACTAACATTTTTAAACACACTGCTATTATTTTGACCACAACTGTAACTATATGACACCGGGAGCAAAATCAAATGGAAAAGAGCCAGAAACAGAAGGTCTTCTCTAAAACCATTCAAAGGTGAGTGGTCAGTTGCAGTTGTCTCTCCGGTTCTTTCTCATTCCTCACGTCCCACTCACTGTGGTCCGTTCACAGATCTGCCCCTTGCCATCACAAGCCGGAGCAGGCCTTCGCTCGGCTTCCAGCGTTTTGTGAAAGCAAACCACTCTGCTCCACTGCCTTTCATATAGCCAAATATCTGCAGGGCAGCGTGGGGCAGACGGAGGCTTTGAGCCAGTAAAATAAGCTGCCGATGTGTATATTAAAAAAAGAAGAATATGCCGGGGCTCAGTGGGAGAAATGTAGGATTAAGAAAAGCCGCTAATACGATATGAATAAGGCTGCAGAAAAATGTAAATACAATTAACAAGTTACTGTTCAACTTCAATTAGCTTACTTGAAGAAGGAAACACAAACTTTTTGTTTGAACTGTGCAAGTTGAGGGAAATTTGGATTATACCAACAGGACAAAATTACAACATAATATTTGTGTGCCGAGTCTGCCGTTAAACTTTTCCATGGCATTACCAAAAAAGTATATCTCTTGTTGTCTTAGTGTGGATTTTGCAAGCTGCCATTTACCAGTGGGGTACTTGTCATCTCAGGTTTTATATTCTCATAAAACTAAATGTGCCCACGGGGACTACGCAGTGTTTCTTTTCTGAAACCAAACTTGATGTCGTGTTATTAACAGTTTGGATTAATGAGCATCATTAAATCTGTTCATGATCAGTTCGAATATTGTTGCAACATAAGAAGGTCCATGCAAGGTTTTAACACATTATCTCTGTTTGGGGTTTGGTCTGGTAGACGTATACAATTAAACATATATTTCAATCTGACAACCCATTTTTCCTTATGCCCAATGTAATGGTTTTGAAAGGGATTTGAACAAAGAGTCTTCTAGTTCAGGCACACATGCTTCATTCAGCCACAAACTCACATTTGTACAACACATTATACTAGATGCTTAAAACACAACACAATCAATATTTTGTGCAACCAAAGTGTTTGCAGCTCTCTTCAGCCTCATATCCATGGATACAAACAAACAGTTTACTGATGTGATAATGACTGCATTTACAAAATGATCAACTCTTGACAGGGCTCTTCAGATCTATGAGGGAGAACCTTGTTAAACTACTGCTAGACTGCAGGGGCTTATAATAACAAGCCCAACCTCAGAAATACCAACACCAATACTCTCCATGCATCCACACACACACACAGAGGACATGCAGACACGCACGTACTGGAGGCGCACTAACACAGGGACAGGACCGAATTCTGTAAGCAAGTCCAATGTTAGAAGAGGAACTAGAAACAAGGTTTTGTCTCATGAAATTAAAATTATGTATGTAGACGGGTGGTATGACAAAATAACATCTAATAATCAGCTGACCTTGTGATGAACAGGGTGGGATAAGTTATGATGTGTTTTCCTGTTAAATGCAGAAACACACAGACAATGCACTCCCCCAATTGTTTAGTCTCCGACTGTCAGAGGAGGCAATAGTTAAAGGACCTGTATCATGCTATTTTAGCCATTCCAAAGTAAAGTATAGGCCTTTATATGATATATTGTACCTCTACCACTACGGAGCACTCATTTTTGTGATAAATATTAGTATTTTCTGGAGGTATTTTTCCAACCCGGAAGACAAAAGGCTTGGATTCAGTTAACTCCGCCCCCTCTCGCCGCTCATACAACTTTAGCAGTAGTAGAAAATATATCACAGCAGAAAGTGAAGTTATTTCATGATGCTGTTATAAGGAGTTAACATGTGCAACACAGCTTCATGGCTAAATGGCTAACACACACGCTAACATGCAGTTTGATCGACTCACCACTCTGATGTTTCCAGTATGGGACTTGCGCTGGTTATAAAAGTTAATCCACTTTGATTCTGGCCAAGGTTCATTAGCATCCATCAGTACAGGCTCAGACAAACACTATTGTGGCTGATAGTCGCTGAATCCCGGAGGGAAAGTCCAACTTCTATGGCCTCTTCTTTGGGAAGGTTGAATAAAGTCCAGTCCTCGCAGCCAAACGCGGTTTTCTCCATGACATTATCGTGAGGTAAGAAAAAAAGAACAGGTGTCCAGACTCCAGAGTAGGTTAGAAAAAGCTCCCTCTTCACAACTTTCGGTGCAACATGACATGACCATCTGTTCAGACCGTTCGGACGCTCAGGAGGAGCGTTTGTTTTCGGTACAGGGGCAGCGCAGCGTCAGGCACTTCCTTTTTTTTTTTTTTCTTTTTTTTTTTTCTTACGACAGAAATCATGAAAAAAACTGTTTTACAGATAAAAATCATGCCGTAAGGCATTAGATTACAGACGTCGAGCACTTCCGTTCCGCTGTGACGACACAACTGAACATGCCAGTCGTTTACCAGGAGAGAGCGGAGCAGCTGCTCAGAGCGCAGGATTCAGGAGGATTACTGAGAACTGCGTGAATGAATCCAGAAACCACTCTGGGGGTGTTTTTGATAAGGAAATAGCATAACAACATGGTTAAAAGCTCCAAAAAGTCGATTTTGCATGATATAGGACCTTTAAAGCTACTCTAAGCAATCTCATTTTCTTGGACCGGCATGGTTGCACTCCCACATTGTATCACTAGATGTGCCACTGTCGCAAACACCTCCCTCATCCCGCAACACAACCCCCACCACATGCCTCACCATCACCTGCCCCTCACTATGTAAGCACAAACACGTGCAGAGATCGCAAATGTTTGAAGCAGCAGATGCTGCAACAGTTAGCGGCTAACACAGAGTTTAGCATTATGACAAACATCTGACCGATCTGCTCTGATGCAGCTGAAATCCTCATGAAATGTCCGTTTGTTTGATAATCCAATATCTACAGGGAGCTGTAGTCTTTTTTTCCTCTTATGATCACAAAGCAAAGCAGACACCGAAAGCTGAGGCATTCGAGGGTTGTGGGTAATAAAGCTCTGCGCTGTACACTTAGTTCTAAATGGAAGTATTATGTTATAAATGCACAAAAAAGAGACTTACATAAAGTTTAGCAAATAAATGTAAGTCTCAAAATGTTTACTTTGCTACGTTTCTTATTTATGCTGATGAATGTGTGTTTCACACAAGATGAATGAGATTTCTGTATCTCATTGAATGCAATCAGAGCAGTGTGGTCTATGGTGGAGGGGAGTGAGGGGCGTGGGTGAGGGGGGATAGCCAGGGGAGGGGAGGAGGAGAGCAGAGCAGGGTTCACTACTGACACTGACAAAAACAATTCTAAAAGATACAGCTTAGTGCAGCTTTAAGATATGTACTACTAAGAGTGAATGAAAACTTAAACATAAAAAAAAAAAAAAACATAGGACAAACAACTGGAGCTCATGAGTGCATATCAGTCGCCAAAATATTATTTAGAAAGTTATATTGTTTAGAAAGACCATTGACCAATACGTTTGTAGTAGAGTAGCATTAATGCATTAGTATTACAGTGTTTCTCCATTATTATTTATTATTAGTTTATTTGAGCAGTAAACATTCTGCTCAAAGGGTGGTTTGGCTCATTTCTTGAAACAGACCGGACGTTCTCAACACTCTTGGTGCTTTTGCCAAAATAACGTGGATTGTTCTGCACCATGGTTCACCCGCAAAAGCTCATACCTCTCCCAAAACAGTTCACTCATGTGTCACTAAATTTCCTTCTCATTTAAACAGTCAGTGCCCCCAAAATGCTTTTTCCCTTTGGCATTGTGTAAGCACTGCAAGTCTAAATGTTTAGATGTTTTGTCACTATGGCGATTATCGGCCTTTGCTGACTGCCCTGCCCAAAGCAAGGGGGCGCTTCGCGCCCTTTTGTCTCCCTCAATCTAAAATTACGGTATTGCTACTGCCTTTATGTTTGTTTGTTTTTAACTTTTTTCCCTAGGGTCTTAGTTTTAGGATTTTTGGAATGCGCTAACGCGCCCTCTCGGTATCTGACAAAGTTTTTCTCAGAAAAAAAAAAGGTTTTTGTGTTTTTTGACAATGCTGGGCACTCCGCGTTCAATTTTGACATTATACAGAGGAAAAATTAGTATGAATTTGTGTCAAACTATTTCTGCAAACCGAAGCATATTTTTACATTTTACTTAGGGTTGCGGCTGTGCCACAGAAAATCCACAAAGGTTATCCAAGTACTTTGGATAACATTTGGTTCCTCTCTTCTCGCTGAATTATGGAGTTTAACATTTTCCATCAGAATAAAATGGGACCTTGTGGCCATCGCTACGGCAACAACGTGAAAAATATGGCATGGGTGTGATTGACTTTTCTGATCGGAATGTCCAAATAGAATTTTGTGCCAAATTATTGTAATTTTTGTTAAAGTAAAATGTGAACTCTCCATATAATTCCTATAGGGGGCGCTATCCCGCCCAATTAGAATTTTGCCAAATTAAAGTGTTTAGGACTGTGACTTTAAAAACTGATAACAAAATGAGCAAAATCGGGCTTCATATGTGCGAATTGGAGCCATTTTTTGTTTGCGAAAAATTGCAAAATATTTAACATACATAAAATACATAAAAACAGTAAAACTTAGAAAAGTAATTTGGATAACTTTTAAAGTTCTATTTCTCAAGATTATTTTCCACCCAAAATTAGCTTGTTCCGATAAACGCTCTAGGAGGAGATAGATTTTGTTCGAAGTGCAAAATAAAGGCGGATTCCCGCTTTGCAGGCTGTCATCCAAAATGGCCGACACCCAATATTGCCGTCATAATATTTTTTGCTCAACATTTCATGATGCACGTCTGTACCGATGTTTATGATTCTATGACAAACTATATTTTTGGCCAAGTCCTATCTCGCAATGTTAAAAAAAAAAACTTTAGAAATTCAAAATGTGGAAATAGTCAAAAGTTGTGTCGGATCGGGTTTGAATTTTGTGTTAGTGTATGTTTGAGAGGAGGCGGAGGCGAGCGCTTTGCGCTCGTTTTGTGCTCCGCGCACTCTATGCGATTACACGAGCCCATCCTCACCCTCCTGGGCATCCACATGCTGCTGTCTGGCTGGCCAAAGATTCTCGTCCACATATTGTGTTCTTGACTAATTTTGACAATTGAACAGACTATTGTACATGTGACGACTTATACAATGAAATGACACTGACACGTTTTGGAGCGAACAACCATTAGACTGAGAATCAACAATCAGTTTAGATTAACAGGATCTATTCACTTGGAAATTGTGCTAATTGTAGGCTACATTTGCAACCATTTGCAAGATGCACTGAGACATTGAGACATGGACTTTTGCAATTTGCAATTTGATGAAATTAATGAGAAATTTTATTCTGTTGTGAACAATTGCCAAGTGGTTTTGAGATTTGTCCGTGTGTGTTGAGAATGTCATTTCTATTTCAAGAAATGAGCCAAACCAATGGAGAAAAACTGTAATATTTGCCTCCCAATCAGAGGATCTTGAAAGACACAAAGATGTTGAGAAAGCACTGTCAAAACTTTAGTCATTATTATGTTTTTGTACTTCCCTTTTTCCTTTCTTCCCTGCTCCTTCTGCTTCTGAGACTGGCCGCCTCGTATAATTATAGTGAACAAAACACTGTGTCAACACGAGCTTGTATATATACAGCCACCACAGAGTTGATTTCTGGTCCAAACCAGATTGAGGCAGATTGGACACCAGCGACAGGAGAAACCAAAGTATTTGTTTTTACCATCTACAGCACAGTTCAGGACATGTCTTAAAACCCGCATATTTATTCTATCAATGAAAAAAGGAGATGCCATGTTTTAGGATTTAGATTAGTGTTTGATCTGTTTAGTACAGGACTGACAGCATGAGTATGATCGAGAAAGTTCACTTCATGCACTTCCTCAGCACAATCCGAGAACCCCTGGTGTAAGTCATCACCATAAATAGTTAAAGGATGTTTTCTTACTTTCCCTACAAACCTCAGTTTTGGCAGACGTGGCCAAAGGCCAAGGTTGTTATTCTTGGCACTAGATTAAAATGTATCTTTCCTATACCAAAACACCCATCCATCATTCTTGCACAAGTATAAGCACAAGTTTAAGCAAAGCCGTGCAGTTAATTTGGATCGATCTTTTTAAAGCTTTGTGTATATCCCCTTCAGTGAATGGGGTATTTTAGATAGTGAGGTCTAACCAAGTGATAAAAACAGATAAATTCACCCTTGTCTAAAGATTCATTTTTAGCAGAAGGAAGGATACCACAGAACCATGTTATTGCTTGAAAAACAAACATTGTGGGAATAAAACAAGAAGTTGTCAGCCACGTCCCAGCCCTACTTTAACCAAACAGACACTTGAGTCTGAGTTGCGCAAACAGACGTAAAAGACGGACTTATAAATAATTTCAGTATTGTTAGTTCCATTAGGGTACAGTTAGTATAATGTAGTGTATTAATGTCAAAAATTAAAAGCAAACTCATGATTTTCTTTTCCATACGTTTTGCAGCATTTCTCTTTCTATACCAATAACTGTAATTCATCCTGCTAATTAAATCTTGCATGACTTTTTAAAATTGAAGTTTGCTTATGACCACATTATTAGCCGTTTGCTGAATATAATCTGCCTCAGTGTTATCTAAAAAGAAATCGATTAAGGCTTTTATGGCAGGCAAAGTAAAGGGGGATTATATAAGCTAAAGGTGGGAATTAAGTGCTTTATGCTGCAAGGGTGTGTTGTACTGTGTAGCGCAGGTTCTTATGTAATCTAAAAGCCTAATTAGTGTCAGTCCAGACTCACAGATACTGAAACAAAGTTGTATGGCTTATAGCAACACAATGACAATGTTCCTTTACTTACGAGGTTTATAAATGTAAACTGTCAACCTTGATGGTGAATGCTGATTTTGCTTAACATTGTGTTCAATAGAACTACAAGCACAATGTATAGCTTAAAGTTGAGACTTCAGTCTGGAATCGCATTTCAATTAAAAAAAAAAAAAATACTTGTAGAGAGAGTATAGTATTAAGCAATTCACAATGCAAACAGCCTGGTCCCAATTTGATTTCTTGACAGTGGTAGACACTTGGATGACTTACAATAAAGTTGAGAAAGATTCTGACGATGGGTTCGTGTGCAAGCAGCAACTTACAAGAAGGAAAAACTCCACAATACAACAACCAAGAGAAAGAGTACTGTGCAAACGTGTGAGAATGTCAGTGTTGTTAAAAATTCAGAGGTCACTATGGCTCAGGGTCTACATTATTTTGATGTGGAGGTGAATTAATGAAAATGAAATGAATGTACTAGTAAATTCCTACATCTGTACAACTAATTTCCATGCATTGGCAGAGGCGTACGTTCTTAGATTTTTTAATAATTCAAGTAGTTAATTTTTGCAAAAATTTTTGCATCAATGGCATGTAGTTATCATGCAGTCAAAAACATTATGCCGAATGACTAATATATTGTCTATATTATCTATTAACATTAAAGGCTAATGTTATATAAGGATAATATCATAGTCACGTGTTTGGATTCAATGTGCACATTTTCCCCAAACAGAGAAAGCATATGCAGCACTGACAGAGCATTTAATATTCTGAGCAGATAGACGGTCTATTGTCCTGAAGGCTTCATCTACTTTGGATTTGAGACAGATTTTTTACTTCAAGAAAAAAAGCAAAGAGCTAAAGGCCAGAAGCACAACAGAAAGGTTCATAAGATGAGGCAGGGTTTTTATGCTTTATGCAAAATTAACTCACCGGCATCATAATTTACAGCATTATTCTAATTAATTTTATTCTTAAGGTAATCCTGTTACTGAATCCACTGCCCTTTGACGTCCCTGTTTTAAAAGTGGCTACTTTGTTTATATTCAACCAAAAAACAAGAGTAGTTCATTTCAGGTTTTCTGTAATTATATAGGGGATTTTCAAAGTAAAGCTAAAGTTGCATGTGCAAATTCGAGAGGCTGAGCACAAAAGTGGAGTTAAAGAATGGAAAGATGAATCCCTAAATGCTACTGAGGCAGAACAAGGGCCTTATGTAATATATCAGTGTGGGTGAGCAGGAGATAAAAAATCCAGCCGCAGAGCCAAAAGCTGCACAACATGTTGTTTCCCACAACACAAGTATTTTTCTGGAGCCAAAGCAAAGCCATGTATCTGGAAATAATGAAAACAATGTAATTAGGCATATGCATATAGATTAATAGAGCAAGGATTGTAATTTGTTATGCTTTTCTCATAAATTACAAAATCAATATTTGGATTTTGTAAGCAATATTTTCAACATCATCTATAATCTAACATAGGGATACTAAGGTCACAGTACAATACAGATTGATTTAAAAAGCACTTTAAAAACAACACAGTTGTCCTAAGTGTGTACAGAAATAAGACTAAAAGGTTAAATAGTAGGTTTCGGCTCTAGAAGTTGACAAGGATTGAAATTATCACCAGACCAGGTCTATACATTTTTTTTCAAAAGACTCACAGCTAAAGCCAGAGATCAAAAGTGAACATGACTCATGACTGTAATAAGAATTAAATCAAAAGACAGCGAAGTAAAAAATACTCTTTTGCAGACCACCAGTCGCAACTTGGGTAATCTGGGAAAAACAAAACACTTATTGTATACGTGTAGTATCTTTATGTTGCTACAAACGTTATACAGAGAGTTCGCACAACACTGTCATTGGTTAAATCCGTAATGGAAGTCAACAAATAGGATCAGTGAGTAGAGAAAAGTAAACAGCATAAATTACGCATTAAAAACTAAAGCACTGAATTACGGCCTCACTGGATTGGCGGATCGCAATTCAATTGTGTTGTAATATCGCCCAAACCTACCCATATCACAGCGTCTGCAGACTATGTGCCGCTCCTACTTTTTCCTTTTCCAGCTTGGGAATACAGAAACATTGCTTCACGCCTCTCAGTATGCAGTTATGAAATTGATTTTGCGTCTCATCTGACTTGCATAACAACAGAAGATGAATGTCCCGTCGTTACAGTGCAGGATACAAACACAAGTCATGCGCCCCAGTTTCTTTCAGAGTCCCTCATTAGTGTTAAAGACTGAGCCGAATCAGCCCCCGAGCTCAGCAAACACACGTTAAAAGAAAGGAGTGTGTTCTGTCAGTTAAAGTTTTTGTTTCTGTTTATAATTTTTTACATGATTTCAACCAACCTGTTTTTTAGATCTTTTGACGTTCAGACCTCTTTGCACAGTCTGGGCTTTATTTACATTTGGGCAGACGTTAGTCCTATTCCTACTGACATCTGGTTTATACCTGATTTTTTTTGTATACGCACTAAAGTTGGCAACTAACAATAGTTGATTCATCCAAAGATTAAGAGGTGCTGGTTTTTAATTGCATTTAAGGTGTTGACATTTAATAAGGGAATAAAAAATAAGACTAAAAATCATTTTGATGCTTCATGGAGACAGAAAATAGATAAGGAGCCGTCTGACATGATCCGCTGCGTTTATAAATTGCCCACACAGCACATAACCTAGATCCGGACAGCCGACCTGGCGGACATGCCAGATGCCTGTGCGTGTCCTGTGTGACCCTCCCCACTCGCATGACTCCATTCATTCAGCATGACCTTTCACCCCCCACTTGTGTCAGAGCCGAATTAACCCTATTGCAGTCTGAAAGGAAGTTAAGAACTTAAGAGGACATCTTAGGAAAACACATTGGAGTTATGACAGATCAATTAAAACAGTGGATGGAGTTTCGGTCTAGTTGTAGATGGTTAAGCCTCTAGATTGAGTTTTTTTATTTGGTACTGATGCAAGCGTAATTCAAAGAAACGGAGAAAAAAACTAAATGTAACGGTGTTCTCATTGTATGATAGCACAGACTGCAGTTCTAATATTGTGCAGCCCTAAAAGTTGCTTTGTGATGGCATGTCTGTTGTAGTATGGGATTGGCTAATAAGACGACAAATGCTGGAGTTGGGGGTTAGCTCTTCCCCTGACTCTGACCTTCAAAGCGGCTGTAATGTCCTCCTCTGGGGGAGAGCTGGTGCTGGTGGTTGCAGGGGGTGGAGAGGTAATGGACTGTGCTTGCGCCTGTCCTCTTTACAACGCCTGTCTGCACTTTTAGCAGCGCATGTCCTACAGTGAGTAATAAGAGTTGAATTCAGCAACCATTTGTTGGGCTGCACAACTTTATATGATTTAGGTTTGGAGAGTTTTCACAGTGAGTACCACCTCATAAAATGTTTCACCTTCCAAGTTAGCTCAATTCAACTGGGTGTTAAATTATTACTATCCATGGTACCACAGTTTGACTTGTGATCTATTCCGTATATTTGGTCTGTATTTGGTCTTAGTGTAGCTATTATAAAAAGGAGAGGTTGTGTAATTCTTAGAGGACTATGTGTCCCCTGCAATAGTTTGTATTGTTGTAGTAGAGATACAGCAGAGACTATCTCTTGTTAAATTATATCTCTTGTAAATTAAGTTATCTAGTATGTTGAACACTGCTGCATAATTTGTTATAGGGTGTGGCCTGGATTCTGCTGGGTCACCCCAGGTGCCATCCCACTAAAAGAGGCAAAGGAAGTATATTATTTTTAGGGACAGTGTTTCCAGTACCATTAAGGGGCTGTTTACAGAAAAACCCAGCAGTCACATCCTCTGTCGATCTTGTACATGAAAATAATGAGGTATCAACAAGTGTTAGAACATAACTTGATCATGGCAAAGCTGGCACTCTAGTCTGTTGGATAAGGCTGCTGTCATGTACATGGAACATGTTCCAATCCCATCGTCGGTCTGTTCAGGGGTATCCAGCACTTTGACAATTTACTGGATACCCCTCCTTGTTCAATGCCCCATTCACAATATAACTTGTATTTTCATTGAAAGATTAGGCCTATTGGATAGGCCTGATTAAAATAGCTAACATGAAATTGCTAAGAACCACACCTGGGCTACCCCAGTAAAAAAAAAAGGCTGGACACGCACATTAATGTGTACTCCAAATGACTAAATTACTACTGTTACAAGGTTAATTTCAAGGTAAAACCTATTTATCTTTCTGCAACGATCAGTGAAAGAGCTGACAAAGTGTTTACATTGATGTAACCTGCCTGTAGTGACAGAACGTGCGCAAGGACAGATAAGAGTCAACACAAATTCTCCAAATGTCTTTTTTTCACTCAGATAGTTTTTGTTCTATTATCAGTGCAGAAAGAGTCAGTGCTCATGAGTATTGACAAGTAGAGAAGGCGCTGCTCTTAAAGACTGTGGAAAAAAGAAACTTTCAGCAAGGACAAATATGGTGGTTTTATGACACCGAATGAGGCAAAATTGGTTGATGTTTGAGATCAGCATTGGTAGTAATTTTTCTTTCTGGTCTTTGCCTTGACTTGCCCTGAACATGGTGACTGTGCAACAGAGAGGCTAGAAGTGTCAAAGGGAGCACTAAAATAACAATAAGTCAAATGGGAACATAAACAAGAACTGGCCATCATTACACACAACATGTAAAAAACATGCCATAGCAACAATACAGTACGCATATTATGTACATATTTGTATAATGTGTACAGTGTATGATCCATAAAAAGAATGCTTTGTCTCAGTCAAAGAAACCCCAAAAAAGGGACCAACTACAGCAAACAGAAAAGCTTGGCTGCGGTCGTAAAGACAGGGAGTTAATCTAAAGGTCACTGGAACAACAAAGAGGCTTGGCAACGATGGCCAAAGTGTTATAAGGTTATGCAATCTTTCGAGCAGCTGTGTAATGTCAATGCACAGTATGTGATGGTGGTGCTGTGGAAATAAAGAAGGTTTAATCCTGTATTCTGATTTAAAAGCAGCAGCAGACGACAAATATGTTTCTGTAGCACAAGCCCACGGCTTGAAAGCAAGTTCTGTTCTGTCTCATGTGGATCCCCCGATTTAGCTCGCATCATACATGACCAGTGGCACATGAAGTTAAATGAGTGACTTTAAAAAAACAGAAAGTTGTCAGATGGTATATCAAACCACAAAGACAACACCATAATTTGTGGGCATATGGAGCAAAAATTAGAGATTAGTGACTGAATTCATAATTTAATATTCATATAATAGTAAACACAAAGCTTTAAAACCATAGATGTATTCAAACATAGTTATTATACATAAGCTTGTGTAAGCCAATGATCATTGTGGTAGCTAGAAGCTAACGGTTATCTTAACAAATAGATACAAGCCAACTTAATCTTTGTGCTAGTTGCAAACCTCAAACAGTATAAAACCTATGTCAAACACAACATATAACTGCTTGTTAGAGATAAGGAAATGATTTAATGACTGTTTTATTACTTATTTATTATTTGTTCTATTAACCACTTAACCGCCACCCTAGGGTTAGGGTTAAGGATTAGGGTTAACAATTATTTACATCCGAGTCTCAAAGCGTATTGACTGGAGAGCTTACAGTCTATATGACAGTGTGATGCCTAATTTGAAAGCCAAGACCTTCTAGTTTCTAAAAATATGTGTGAGATATGTGTGAGTGAAACACAACTTTAGTTACATTTGCCGTTCTTAACCCTAATTATATCCTGATTAGGGTTAACTAACCCTAACCCTAGCCCCCTGATTAGGGGAGCAGTTAAGGAGTTTATGATGAATTCCCTGACCTCATGAAGATTGCCACGGTCGTTCCAATTTATAAAAGTGGGGATAATCATCAATATACAAATTATAGACCGATCTCTGTACTCCCTCAACTATCCAAGATTCTGGAAAAACGTTTTGCTGCCCGCCTGGACAGCTTCATGAATAAACATAACTTACTCAGTGACTGTCAGTTTGGGTTCAGAAACAACAGGTCAACTTAGGGCTGGGCGATAAATCAAATTAATTCAATTAATTCATGCTTTTAAAAACGGGCGATGTGGAAAATGGCTAAATCGTAAGATCGTGTCCGCCACTGCATGTCCGCCTGACGAGCGCCGTGCTGCCATTTAGCGGCGTTTCAGACGCTCCGTAGCGATTCTTTTAGAAAATGACACCAGCGGGACCCAGCCAGCGACTTTCTAGCGATCTCTGCTGCTTTATACAGGCCGCGCGTTGTGTTTTTGTTGTGCACGATGGAGTTTTCTTCGCTACAACAAGGTTTCCCCCCGGTCTGCTTCTCTCACCACGCTGTGGAGATGACGGGTTGCGGGTCTAGGACACACATAGTTTTTGGTGCAGAGAGCACGAACACTCTGCACAGACAGTGTGAATACTCCATGAGACTCCGCCCACACTCTCCCCTGCATTGACTGCGTGAGCTGACACCGCGGCGCTCATTCAGTCGAATTGTAATGTGTCACTTTGTTTACCCAGTAACGATAACGGCGTTGTAACAACTGGGAGAGTAATGAATTAGATTACTCCGTTACTAAAAAAATAACGTTGTTACCCAACGCCGTTCTTTCAAATGGTGTTATTCCAAACACTGTTCCCTATGCTGCCTGGTGACCGGAAAGAAGCCTCCGGAAATCCACAGGAGAGCGGCACGAGAAGGGCACCCACAGCGACTCTGTATTTGCATAACGTTTAAAAATGTTCAACGCTATGCAAATACAGAGCCATTTCCGGCGGCGACCACCAACCACAGAACATGATCTGACAGACACCTGTGCGTTATTGGCTCATGCACTTCAGCTGCATCTCCAACCCCACCTCCACGTGCTCCTGCACAAGGGGGGCTGGCGAAGGAAGTAGAGCAAGCTGAGCGACGGAAGGCGTTATTTTTCCCGCTTGGTGTGAGTGCGGCCTCATCCACTGCAAGCATTTAACTCCGCCACTTTCCCCTTGAGTCTCCATGGAGATGGATGTCAATCACAGCTGAGCTCGAGGATGATAAAACTAAAGGTTTATTAAGAAGTTTTACTTTTGAGAGCAGACAAAGAATATTTAAAACAGTAATAACAATTTTGAATGGGCCTAATTGTAGGCTATATTATAAATCTAAATATTAATTAGCAGGACCCTGTGCAGTGTTCTACATATGAAAGATCAGGAGACCTTTTTAAGTTTGTTTCCAATAAAATCGATTAAAATCGTAATCGTCCAACCTGAGTAGAAAAATCGAGATTTTATATTTTGGCCATATCACCCAGCCTAGGTCAACTGCACACATGCATTAATCAATCTAAGCGAAGAAGTCACCAACAATATTGACAATAATCTGTATTCTTTGGGTATATTCATAGACCTTCAGAAAGCCTTTGACACTATAGATCATGAAATACTCTTAAATAAACTAAATAATAATGGGTTGAAGTCATACTTGACTAAAAGAAAGCAGTACGTACAAATTAATGAACATGTATCAGGACGGAGGAACATAGTATGCGGAGTCCCCCAGGGGTCAATATTAGGACCTAAATTGTTTTTGTTGTACAAAAATGATCTGTGTGAAGTCTCAACAAAGTTAAAATGTATATTATTTGCGGACGACGCAACAATTCTGGGTTCCGGCAAAGATCTACAACAACTGCTTGTCTCAGAGGTCACAACAGAATTATACAAACTCAAAGAATGGTTTAATAGAAATAAACTATTGCTAAACATATTGAAAACTAAAATTATTTTATTTGGTAAACGGAATAGTGACGTTCAGATTCAAATCAATATTGACAATGCTCGAATAGAACAAGTAAAGGAATACATTTCTGGGTGTGATCTTCAGTCATAAGGTTAGCTGGAGACCACAAATAGAGAACATTCGTGGGAAAATGGCGAAAAATTTGGCCATAATGGGCAAGTGTAGATTTTTTTGGACCAAAAGGCTCTCTTCATCCTGTACGGTTCCTTAATCCTACCGTACATAAATTATTGCTCAGAGGTCTGTGGAAATACCTTTAATAGTAATTTACATGTTTTATATAGACTCCAAAAGAAGGCCATTAGAATTGTTCACAAAGTCGGGTATTGGGACAAATATATTGTTCTTAAAATCCAACACCATGAAACTTGATGACCACATAAAACATAATACTTTGTTACAGATATATAAAGCTGTAAATAACCAGCTCCCTAGCAATATACAACAAATGTTTGGTAAAAGAGAGGGAAGATACGATCTAAGGGGTACTCATAATCTGTAAGTACAATGTATTCATTCTACCCTAAAAAGTCATTGTATCACCCGGAGAGGTGTATATCTGTGGAATAATCTAGAGGAACCCTTACAAGGCGCTGATAGTCTACAACAATTCAAAAAACAGTATAAGAGAAGTGTGTTTGAGAAATATGCTAAAGACATGTGACCGTGTTCTTATTATCTACAAGTAATTTTGTATTACTGTGAATCTGTTTAACCACATCATTGCTGATAGAACCAATGTCACCAACCCCTAAGTTTAAGTTGTTATGAATTAGGAACTTGAGAGAAATGAACAAGCAAAAGTTAACAACAACACTGTAACAGCCTGTTTCCACTGGTCACTATTAAACAAAATAGAACGAGGGCAGGCAAGAAATGGACCTGTTGGAGGCCCCCCCCCCCCCCCCCCTTTTAACAGGTTAATAAATCTTGTCTTTTTAAAGCACCGCCCAGCATTGGTCTCAGAACTGTCTCACAACAACAACTAGTTAGGGTAGCAGGGTGAGGGCTAGCTGATGGGGGGGCTACTGCCCTCTGAGAAAAGAGAAGCAACGCACACCAGAAGTAGTCTCTGAGGTGCAAATGTAGGGAAAAATCTTCATAAATCAAAAAACAGCATTGCACACTCATAAGCCGATGTCCACATTTTAATGATAGTAATTACGTTTAGGCATTAGCCTTAATTAGCCTACTGCCCTCTACCAACTGGCCACATTACACCCTGGCTTTTTAAGGCACCTCACTAAATAAGGAAAATACAACAAAAATAATAAAACAATCACAACCAACATTTTTACAGTGGAAATGGGAATGACAGCAAGGGGACATATAATAATAATGTGTAGTGTTGATTATAAAAACTATGACAAACGTAATACTTAAATAATAACTAAATCAATGGTCAATCAATAGAAAGGTGACTTGTATTTATAAGTAATGATTGGATATGGTTATTATGTGAATGGGAAAGAGGAAAAATAATAATAATAATAATAATAATGATAATAATAATCATAATCATAAAAAAACAAATACATTTTATATATATTGGTAAACCGCATAAATTTATATTTTTGCGCTATGTCTTCTTACTTTGGAAGTCTTTTTTTTTTCTTTTCATGGACGCTTCTGATGTGCATGTGCCTGGGTAACTCAGGACGCTGCGCTGACGAAGCATGTTCCTAAAAGGGGCATAAGGGCAGGATCTTCACTGTAGACTCGGCCCCTGCGTGACGTGTAGCTCACGCAGTTCCAATGCTACAGTCCAACCCTCATTAAGTACAAGATTTCAAAAATGTTTCTTACGAAAACCAGCCTGGTTTCTTTAATTGTGACTAACCCAGCGCTATCTCAGGAGGAATATCTAGCCGTAGAAAGTGTTTAAAAATTAGAAACCAGGCGTTAAAGTTGTTTTTATCGTGTCTAAAGTCCGATTGCTTTTCAATGGGAGACTAGCGGCTATATGGAGGTACTACAGCAATGGCGGACCAATGGCGGTCACAGTTTACAATCGTTAGGATTAGGGATAGGTTAAGTTTAGGGTTACGGTTGGGTTAGGGTTGTTAGGTTTAGGATTAGGCTAGGGTGGTTAGGGTTAGGCTAAGATTACGGTTACGGTTAGGGTTGTTAGGATTAGGATTGCATTAAGATTAGGATCGTTTTGGAAAAAAAATAATAAGCAATTTGTATGCTGTTCAAAGTTATGTTATCTTTATTAATCAACAAAATCTTAGAATTTTGTTTTGTTTTCATGAAAAAAAAAAATAACTCAGCCTACTAACTCCTCACATGCGTGAAGTAGATCAACATATCAATCAACATCAACCTTCCTAAAAGCTGATCGGTCTAGATCCGCCTTATCTAGCAGACGGCGCACTATCACGGTAGATCGGTCTCGGTTCCGGGTCTGCAGCTACTCGCGGGCATTGTGTGACACACAGGCAGTAACTGATAAATATATAAAATCAAAAAAAGGTACCGCCGCCAGCCATTCATCTTCTCTGTTACGTAATCATGTATCAGAGCAATGGGCCTGGCTCTTAATGCTTGTGCCGTAGAACAACCAGTGCTTATGTGCTTGCTTAGTACATTGTGTTTTGTGTAATATGTGTTGTGGATATCTACTATATGTTTGCATGTTCACAGATACAAGGCTTTCAAACCAAGCTAATGGTTGTTATTTTTAAATAAACCAAATGGATTGCTTAAAACACAGCTTTATAAGTTTAGTTGAATATCAAACAGAGTTTGAAATATGTAGTATTTTATAGCATATAAGATTTGAGTATTTTCCACACAGTTACATTCAGATGCATTAATACCTGTTCCTGGGTACTGGGATGTGGCAGGAGTGCGGCTGTCTTTCTGTTGGGGGTGTATCATGCCCCTGTCCCAACTCGGCTTGATTCCTTGGGTTCCTGATGTCCAAGTCCATGAGTCCACCTGGTACCTGCCCATAGACCTCTGGGCAGTGAGGGGGGCTGGTCCCCTGCAGAACCCCAACGAAACCAGCACCATTATGGTCCCCACTGCCTGTCTAAAAAGTAATTACAATATAAATTCTTAGGCAAATAGTAATAATGTGTTACATTGTTACAATCAGACTATGATGACAACTCAGCCACCTTACAGCCTAATAGGCTTATTAGTTGTTATATTGATCACACCAATAAGTTAGTCAATACTACATGTAGTCTGTTCATATAAAGATTACAAGTAGCTGGAGAAAGTACCCTTGTGGGGATATGCAGAGGCTCAGCTCAGCTCTCGCCATAGCTCCACCCCGGCGTTATGGGGGAGGGGTATGGTTAATAGTTTGGAGTCCCTGCCCCACTTTACAGTAAACTTTGTACACACCGATTGAGCCGCCGCCATTTAAAGCGTTTGTTTTCAACGTAGTTCATTTCTATTTAACCAACGCTGACGGACATTTAATTTGTCAAAAAGCCAATCAAACGACCACATTCGCATTCAGACACTTTACGCACAAAAGCAGCGCAGAATCAAATGAAAGTTGTGTTTTAAAAGCGGCGTGGTCGCTAATGGCAAGTGTTAAAATGTAATAAATGTCTTTTAAGGCAGTGAAAGTGATTATTACGCAGCGTAATGACAGCGCTGTGTCCACGGCGGTAGATGATGAAGACTTTGGAAACAGCGCAAAAACATGAAATCAAACGGTAGTGACAGTTACCTTCTCCGCGTGCAATAAGCGTCCCACGTTCCGTTTTGATGAAGTTTTCTCTTCTTTGCCTTCCTCTGTCGAATCCACAACAAATGCGTAGAGGACGGAGGCGTGGGTGTACGCTGGCGCGGGACCGTGTTTCTCCGGGGTGATATGGAGCACAGATCGGCCTGTCCGGTAGCTGTGGTCTACGCCACCAACCCTTGACTTGTCCAAAACAAATCTTGAGTCCATGTTGAGTCGACGCAAGTGATTATAGAAATAAAACCAGCTTTCCCAAGGTTTTTGTGCAAAATGCAGTAATTACATACATTTATCAAGCTTGTCGAGAGAAGATGGGAATTGTCCAAGTCTTGACTTCTGAACTAATCTACATGTAAAGTTCTTTCAGCCGCCGCTGCCACCACCACCACCACCCAGGATATACAAAACGCCGCCCGGTCAGAAGGTGGATAAAAGATTGTTTTGCCTCTTTCCTCCAAAAGAATATCACGACCCCTTCAGAGCGCTCTCATTGGTCTCTTGCAAGCACAAACGCTTCAGTTTGGCACGCGTCCCCGGCGAGGCGGACCTTGATTGGAGGTTGCTGCTCTGCTTGTCAACCTTCCGGACCAATGCGAGTGTTTCGGGAGGAATGGAAGAGGAAGAAGGGCTTGTCCTAACTCACCGGCCGGTATTTGTGGCGGAGGAAGACGAGCCGGTCCATGGCCGCAGACACAGCTGAAAAGTGTACAGCTGCTGCCTGCGCGCGAGGTTTGACAGTTTTTGTTTTGTTGTTTATTGGATTAGTTTTGTATCGGGTTTCCCTTTCTTTCTTTTTGCGCTGCTTTGAATAGCATTCATGTACACAAACCATACACTACTCTTATCCTTTTACTTGGCTAAATACAATATTGAATGTTCCAAATTACACTGTAGAGTAGGCCTACCCTAAAATGACCTAAAATATCCCTTCTCCGATAAAACTGCTAAAAAAAAAAACAACTTAGCCATAATGTAACAAATCCAATACATTCCAAGTCTTCTGCTATTAAATGTTTACCTGTCTTCTGAACTCTGTGTTATACTTATTATTATTATTTGAAAATACTTTTGTGTAGGACTGCAGATTAACTTTAACTTTGGATAAACATGTTAATTTAAAAACAAGAAAGAAAAGCGTATGGCAGTTCATTAAAAAAGTAAAAACTCACTTTATTATTTTATGAAGATTAATATAAAACATTACAATCTTTGCATATTTGCACTGTCACACTATATGTTCATATATTTATTCTTTTGAAGTAAACCCTGTGCTTTAAACATACAACATTGGCTACAGCTGTCACAGCAGAACTGGCCCATAAGACTATGAACAGGCAGCATCAGTGTCTGCATGGAAAGCATGACCAAGTTTTGCATCCACAAAGTACAATGTGTCTGTGATAACCATCATTGTTGAACAAATATACTGTTTACTGCATGTTACATTGAACAACTTCAGAACAGCAAAATATTTTTTTACACATTTACATCTTCATATACTGCTTCATATTTGTGCAATCAACATTTTGTCTTCACCAGTGCTGAAAAAACATCCAAAACCATCTAGAATTATGTGGCACAAAGTGACAGGTATAGGTAAAAAGTATGATAAATATCTAGTCCCAAAATTAAGCCTCAGTAGAACTAAAGATGTGTTTATCGGGCAGTAGTTGAATGCTGTAAGTGAATATGGGACTGGCCTGACCCAGTGTATCTGCCCCCAGCATCAGCACCCAAATGAGACCCCAAAGTCCCACCAACTGGACATCAAAGGTCTCTTTGTACCAGAGGGGTGAAGTAGAGAAAAGAGGGTGGAAGATGAACACCAAAGAGAGTTACGCCTGCTTTTCCCTAAACTGACTAATGTTACTTGTAGCTAGTGCAGAAACAAATATCAGAGAAGAGGAATCTGATCTATGTAGTTATCACTCATATCCACCTATGGCCCATTTGTTGCAGGGAATTTTCTTGCATACAATCATACTTCATTTTCTTTGTATTACATGGTAATAGAGCACAACTGAAAAAAAGAAAAAATACATTATAACAGATCAGTAAATACAACATTGTTTTTTTCTCCATATATTAAAGCATGCACTTTTTGATCAAGCAAAATTGCACAAACAACATATTGTTTCTATGGCAGTGGCATGAGCTCTTTGACCAGAAATAATAAATAAATAAATCTGCAAACAAAGAAACAGTGCATTATACTACAGTGTCTTACATTAAATACTTTCAAACTGTTGGGCTTATACATAATGAGTGGCCAGTTCAAAATCTGTTTTATTTGTACATGGTTATTTGACTCACAGTACTCTTCAAGGTTTAATACAGTAAGCTGTCCGTTTGTTTATAAAAATCGATGCCTTCTTCCTGATACTAAGCCTTTATTATTTTCTCCATAAACTATACTTTAAATGTTCCCCAAACTGACATTTGGCTGAGAAGAAGGTGGGGTATCCAAAGGACACTTGCTGACAATTACTTTGTCTAATCTTTATTTTTCTTGGGCTAAACTTCATATTTCTATTTGAAGAACTGGAACACAAAAGGCTGTCTGGAGAGGGTCTAGGAAGGCCCTAAAAAGCCTGTAATTAAGCACAAGAGTAGTAGTTGACTGACATTTTTTGTATAGATATTGGTGATCTGCAAAGTATATACGTTAAAATGTCCTGTTTATCTTTCAGGATTTTATACTGCTTGTCTGTGGATAACAGACACATTTGTGTTGTTTTTATCATTATAAAATGAGGAAATGCCTCAACAAGCCCATGAGGCCCTAGCCATTTTTGAATTATTAAGTTTGTTATTGGATGTGCTTTTACATATAATTTATGGGCTATAGTTATTATGAAATCAAAACAGCTCAGTATTATTATGAAGGGATCCCATAGGGCTGAAAAATAGGCGCAATAAACTTTAATTTACCTCTATGTTTAACAGGCATTATAGACTTTAGTGTGAACAATGCACCTCAAAGATGGTCAATGACCAACAGGACAGTGCTCACAAAACGTTTGTTTAGTTAAAGTTAAGAACCACAAATCTGTGTGTCATCAGTTGGGTATATTACATAAGTCCCTACAAAAACAGGGATATGTGTGTGCTTGTTTGTGTGGATTACAAAGGTGTGCCTTATGCTGCTAACATAGCCAGTGTCTTTGCTACTTACATTTCATTCTGTGTTTTGCACATTGCATGCACATTTTTGATTGACTTCATATTTTTCTCAAGTTTACACTATATACCTTTTAAGAGCACAGTGTTTATATAAAAAATAAAAATAAAATATTATGGAAAATGGTGCACACACAGTTATCACACAGTAAGTTTGTAACATGTATATTTCCACTGTATTTTTTCCCCCATCCTTGTTTTGATATATCTTTTGTTAAAACATTTTTGGTCCACAGATGTGTTGGTCTAAGCTGACGCTGAAAAACAGACCGAAGAAGAGAAGCTCGAACCTGGATTAGACCCTGTTTGTACCTGATGTCCATGCAAATGGATCTTCTTATAGTTTATCTGGGTCTTAGATCTATGTACAGTGAACAACACAGATGTCCCACACTTGGACCTGTACTACGAACCCTTGGGTTTTTCTTCTTTTCTCTGTCCTCTACAGCCCAGTCACATACATCTCCATACCATCGTTAAAGGTGAAGATGGTTGTTGTGCTGGAACTGTTGGCCCCTGCTTTTACGTCACTGATACTCTCATAGAAGTGTTCCCCACCGGGCAGCCCTCTGACGGGCAGAGAGGCTGGCCCTGAGCCCTGAGCTGGGGCAGCTGCTGGTAGGGCTGCCTGTTGTTGTTGCTGCTGCTTCTTCCTCTTCAGAGTGGCACTACCTCCAGCTGAGCTATTGTTGTTGCCGGCCGGCTCGTGTTTCCGGTGGCTGTCGAGGTTGGCATATGAAGGGTCGGATTCAGCCACCGCACATGTTGACCAGGAGCCCACTGGTTCATAGCAGGGCTCCTCCTGGGACCGGGCCTGCACCTGCACTCCTCTGCCTCTCCCTCTGGCCCCGCCAAAGGAGCGCGGGAGTGTTTTAGCACCATTGTTTTCCATAGGAGGCTTCTTTCTCTGGTTCTTACACACAATGGAGTAGGTCTCTGCAATCTGAGAACGACACAGGAGGAAAATTAGGTGTCAAAAAGTGCACAAATTGAATTTAAAAATAATAATCCAATTATGTTATAGCCCAATATATAAACAGGACGCTACTGAAAAAGACAGTCTCATACTCTTACTGGGCCTTCCCTGTATATAACAGCAGTTGCCTCACAGGACTACACAAATGCTGCTAATGTAGGCAAAACACATTTTGGAAACCAGCAATGACATCAGCATTGAAACAGACAAAATGTAATGACAAAATGAACAGTCAGGAGTGAAGCAGCAGTTTGATAGTTGTTCCGGGCGTGCCACGTTCATAGACCCTCCATCAAGGAAAAAGCTCAAAAACCCAATTGGTGGAAAGAGAGACCTCAAGGAGAACCATATTGAAGGAGAGATTCAACTCTGCTATACAGATAGGACCAGGGCTTCATACATTCAGCTGCATTCTTGAAAGGGGCATGGGCAAATTCTGGTGATCTTTTAGCCCCGATGGGCCGTAGGTGAGGTATAAGCTAAACACGAGCTAGTCCAAGTGATCTACATTGGAAGACAGACACTGCCACATGCATTCACAAGGGGAATTTGGAATCACAATTTCGACACATATACAGTATGTCTATGGACCAAAGGGACAAGCAAACTCCACACAGACAGTTTACTAAGACTCAGGATTGTAACCTCCTTACAGAGAAGCATAAGGACAAAACATTCTTTGTCAACCTAATTAATAAAATAAAGAGTTATACAATAATTTAATACATTTTTTTGGGGTAGAACAACAGCTCCATTAAAAACATGCAATTTGTCTAAAATGAACAGCGCAGAAGAGTGTCTGTCTTGATAGTGAAGGCGTGTGCACATTAGTTTGCGTATGTGTTGACTGTGTGCTGTAACCTGACCTATTTTGACGGGAGAGCAAACTGTGTTATCACTCTGCTGAAGTCTAGGCTGCACACTCAGTGGATAGACCTGTTAAAATTTCACCAGTACTGCTCCAGTGTGAAGACCTGGACTCCAGCCAAAGCACTTACAAATACTGTTCACTTGTTTTTATTGGTGGACTTTACTCACCTCTGATTCACTTTGAATGAGTTTTGTGAATGCTATTTTATTTAGGGTGTGCTGCTTGCATTCATAACAAGTCAGAAGAATATTGGCTTTCAAATCATCATGGATAAATAAGACATTTAATTCACCTCCTATCTTTGAACCAAGAATCAAGACTGGAGTAAACCTTGACCTAATCCATAACATCAGCAACTGAGGGTAAACAAAGATTAAATAGACTAGTAAAAACTAAACTATATCTAAGCCAGGCTGGACTAAGTCATGTCTTAACAACGAACCAAGACAAACATGCCTGTTCTAACCTAGATTTAACTAGGAATAAACCAGTTTTGAACAAAAGCTGAACCGAGGCCATGTGTAAACCACTACTAAAACAGTGAAATAAACCAAACCAAAACTTGAATAAAGCAAACTCAAGTGAACTCCAGTGCCACTATGGGTATATGTACCGCAGTTTGAGAAAGATAGTTATCTTTTGACTTTGGCATCCTCAACTGTGAGGCATGGACAGAAGAAGATATATAGAGGTAGTGCCATGACCTCTGGCATTTCTGTGTCAAAATTCCACACACACAAAACAAGAGCAAAGGATTGTGGGATATGCCCATGTTTACCCTCAGTGTTCACACCCAGACCAGCTTTGACCCAGAAAAAAACAAGAAATACGGGCAATATTACTTTCTTTTTTTCTCTTTCTAGTATATCAAAGATTAGCTTTATCGATGTGCAGTGCAAGTTTTGAGTTAAAATTAAATAGAACATATCCAATGTCTTTAGAATAGTTGCAAACTTACATTTCATAAGCCAATCAATCAGTTTAAACAGTTTGGTTTCTTTGTTTGTAACGTGTGCATTGTATACACATATTATCACTTTTTACCTTTGTTTGTGTTGGGTAAACCATTACTATGCCAATTTTGTTCATATGTGTTTTCGTACATGCAGAGTTTGCAGCTCGCACACAGCACAGCAGAGGAAGGAAGTCACAAGATGACGGGGATTTCAAAACTGCAGGCTGCAGCTGTTGAGGAAGCCAGAGTTTTGTATGCTTTCTTTTCTCTTCCTTGACACTGCCTTTCTGATCAGCAGATCTGCTGTGGTTTTAGCTACATTTAATTCTGGTCAGCAATGATTATTATTCATGGAAACACGATCGCATGTATGACTAATGTATCCACTGCTGCCAACTTGATGAATAGTGAAAATGCTATAAGTTTCCTAAGAGTCTGGAAGCAGTTGATATTCATACGACAGGAGTGAATGTGATTGGTGGAAGAAGGCAGCGCCTCCTAATAGTCAGAAAGGGAGGGGTAAAGAAGGAGGAACAAGAGAGAGAGTGAAAGAGAGAGAGAGAGAGGTGGGGTTAGAGCATGGAAACTCCATATGACAAACTCCAGGAGTGAAAACCAAATGCACAAAAACAAATACTTGAATGGAAAATGCAAATAGTCAAAAAGAAAACATTGAGAAAATTGATCATTTCCGCAGGGAGATGCAATAAGTTATTTGGAAATAGATTAAACTTTAGGGCAGAAACATTCATCCTCAGGGTTAATGTGTACAACTCATTTGTCCATGTATTTTTGCTTATTCTAAGTATCCAATCAGGTGACCAGTAATAACTCATTTAGTTATCACTAACATGTCCCACAATAGCTTGAAATAGACACCACGTTTGTCACTCACCGACTCATCCTGTGTGTTCTGCTCTGCAAATATTTTCTGTCTACGATTGCTTAAAATACACACACATTTAGTCATTATGTTTTATCGAATCATCATCTGAGCAGTGCAATTATTTTCTGACCTAGTTAACATTCACAGGATGAGATTTGGCAGCAGACACGCCCACCTTTCTACAATGTCATTCCTACAACATGATCTTGTGTGTTCAATGGTATGGATGGAAAAAAAACATAGTAAGGTGGGGGTGGAGAGGTTGGGGGCACATGTGTCGGATTAAGCGACATGACTGGTGGATGTAGGCTTCCCCCCATCTCAACGCCAGACATACATACACTGTTTAGCTTGTGGCATCCGATTCGTTCGGAGCCAATCACAAGCGTCTGTATGGATTTCCTCTACAAAAAGCCTCTACACTATTATGCTACAGCAGGTGAGGATACATCGGGTCTGGATTGTGGCAGACAGCGACAGACTGGGGGCTGGGGTCAAAGTGCAGGTCGGGGGGGCTGGGGGGTCTCGCGTGCAGGCTCTATGTCACATGACCCCTGCAGAAAGAGGCCTCGTATGATAAGTGGGTCAGAGGCCAGAGCCGTTATGACTGCATGGGCCATAGCTTGTATCCACATGATGTCACAAGTTTCTCCATGGGTTTAAAACAATTTAAAATTCTGACTGTTGCAATAGAAATTATTGCTGTTCTATCTTTGGAACGGTGAAAAGTTGTCAAAATGACGTACAAAACACAAAAAAGATATCTGTGTCAGCTGGGTAGGACAGGCGTTTTCCATCGTAGTGAAGGTTTAAAAATAATAATAAATAAATAAAAAAGTAATATTAATAATAATCAACAATATCGATTGTTTGCCCCTCCTCAAACTGCCACCTTAACGTGGTGGAGGGGTTTGAGCGCCTGAATGATCCTGGAGCTCTGTTGTCGGGGGCTTCGTGCCCCTGGTAGGGTCTCCCATGGCTTACAGGTCCTAGGTGACGGGTCAGACAAAGAGCGGTTCAGAAGCCCCTTATGAGAGACCAACAGGCCCCGTTAGAACCATGAGGCCGTCCTTCTGTGGGCCCACCACCTGCAGGAGGAGCCATAGGGGCTGGTGCAATGTGATTTGGGCAGCTCCAACAGCTGCCCCCACGACCCGGCAACGGACAAGTGGAAGAAAATGGATGGACGGATGGATGGATTATAAAAGGTTCTCAAACGTTTAAAGCAATACTATATGTTAGCATAAAAACCCCCACATCTTTACAGCGGGTGACCAGAGGAGCAGCTCGAGGAGACTGCATATTCCCATTTAGGAAAATGCCTTTAGTCAGAGCGCCTTTTCTATAACTGCAGTCAAAGACTGGAACTCCATCCCAGCAAACATCAGAGAGCTGTCAACATACATAATGTTCAAAAAACATCTGAAGAACTGGTTCATTACACAACAGTCTTGCAGTCATTAACCCATGTCTGTATATGTATCATATGACTCTTTTATTGTTTGCACTGTTTTGTATTTGTATTTGACCTGTATAGTGTAGTGACTGTGTCCTACTTTGTATTTTATTGCACTGACCTTGAATGTTTTATTATCTTAAGAAGACTATTTACATCTGTCCAGGGACTACAGATGAAAAATAGCCTTTTGGCTAATTCCGGTGCTTTTACAGAATTGTTGATTAATGTACAGTGTCCCTGTCAAATAAATAAATAAATACTCACTCCTCTCTCCACTAAGACTGGTCTTTTTCCAAATATTTGTTGTGACTTAATGTTTATCGTTATTAATAAGATTAATTTATATTACGCAACAAAAACATGGTATAACATGGCATAGAACATGTTTGTAGCATGTATTTTTAGATCTTGGCAAAAAATTGTTACAAGTTAAAGTTAGAAACCAGTGTCGAGCCCCGATGATCAGAGCAGAGCTAGAGCTAGTCTCCCTATTCATCTTGCCTCCCGATGGCCTTGTCCCGTTAACATTGACCAAACAAAATCCATACTGACAGACAGACAAGGCAGTACCTCCTTCGCGGTGGGGGGTGACGGGTGTCCCTGTGGGTTGTCTCCACGAAGTGGAGGTGGGTGCAGGGTGATTATATCGTCTTCCTCAGGGGGCTTCCAGATGTACTGCTCCCCATTGCCCATGAATACAGCCTCCTAATAAACATATATAAAATCACAATAAACCATTAAACTAAAGTATATTGAATCATTTATGTAGATACACTTCTATTTGTTAGAATATAAGCTGTTCTGATTGGCTACTGCTCCTCAAACAATGCCATTACAGATTGTGGGTATGTGCATGTGTGTTATTTAGACATTGACAGGATCACATGGTTTGAGAGGTCTGAGGTTATCCATGAGCTGGGCCAGAGCAGCCCAGCTCTTTTATTTGAGATTTGAGCTTGACAGCGTTGTGGTTTGCGTAATTGAAAATCCCCCCAACAAGGTTATTCTGCCTACAAATCAATTATAGAAAGAGAAATAGACTGTCTGCCCCATTTCCAAATTCAATATTCTTGATAAAGAGTCCACTTCAGCATTTAGGAGTGTTACATTTTTCCCAACACTATGACTCAAAAAATGCTGGGACTGCATCTGTGTGTTTTTCTGTTAAATCTTTAACTTAAAGTTAATCATTTCCTTCCTCTTCACAGGGCTTCATGCAAATCCTTCAAGCCGAAATATACCAACAAACACACATAGTTTGCTCATATCTAAGCATGTTCTTTCCATATACAAGCCCTTATGTGACCTAGAAGGACTTGGGTAACAATGTTTAGTTAGCATTGAATTGGCTATACGTGTTCTCAGCCTTATTTCAACTTTGAAACCACACTACTGAGTTACAGGTAATGCTATAAACTAACATTAATTTAATAACAGGCAAAGATAAATCAATGCATTATCACCTGTGCAGATGTAGTACTTTAAATAATTCAAATATTTAGTAATATATCTACAGTCTTAACAATTCTTGGCTTTTTGTCGTTTGTCATTTTAATACTTATATTGCTTACAAATAATGATAAAGAATGTTTGCTGATACATAATTTATATGTTTTACTGCATGGAAGTTGTTCAATTACAATCCGAATTAATCTTGGGTTGACATTTGTATATGTTTATGTATTGTTTTAATACATTTATTTATAACAAAACGGATCAAACAAAGCAGCAATCAAAATCAAATGACCTTCTGAAAATCTTGCCCCGTGGTGATCCAATTATAAACCAATTACTTGTGTCATGCCCTAGTTTGTGCACATGCAAACAAGGATAATTAAACTTTTATATTTCTTCATCCTGTGCTCTCAGTGTGAGTGATAGGCGCTGGCTGAGGCGGGGAAAATGGTTTCAATATGTGGACATTATTTATCCGTTCAGCTGGCTGGCTGCTGGCTACCTGTTAGCTGTGCCTTGATAGACTCGCTGAAAGACTGAACACAAATACACACACAGACACACACCCACACACACAGAGGCAGTTGTTGGCAGCGGGCTAGGTTCTTACATAATCCATCCCTCCACTCTTTACGCTGCTGCTCCAATGCTGCACTTCAGGCAAATGTTAGGACACGCACACACCATACATGCACACTGCTAAGGATTAAGAATAGATGGGTCAACACTTCTCGAACTAAGCAGAATGAATCCACTCTTCATACATATCTCAATTTGGCTCGTTCCTTTCAAATCAGCTCTAATCTTTCCTGAAATACTCCTAAACTACATCATAAAAAACTTTGCACATCTTATTTGGACTGCATGTTGAACCAGAGTTTGATGAATCATTGCAGCTAGACATTCCATGATGTAGACAGCAAAGCAGGCAGTGAAACAGTTTGTGAAAAAGTCTGCCAAAATCATCAGACTATTTATCGGCCTGGATGTCTGAGCATTATTGTTTGAATTTGCATACTTCTCTTCTCCCTATGTTTTGTACCTAGGCAAACTAAGTTTTATTTGATCAACACACTGAATTGGCCAAAAGTGTTACCTACATTGTCAGTGTTGTTAACTAAAGATATGAAAGTAACAACAAGGGAATCACAAAAAGCCTGCAGAAACTAAAGCCAAGTTTTATTTGTGGACACTGCCCTCTGTTGGTCACTATCTAGACCTGCATAACTGTGCTCCTGTACAGAAAGAGCAGTGGGCTGAGAGAGTTATTGATTGGTTGCTGTACCTTGGGGAATGAGTGTATGTGAAATGGCTCGAGTGGTTTGCGTGGAAACTCCTGGCTGCGATGGAGCGGAGGAGCAGAGGGCGAGTCACTCACACTGGACTGGTCTGACTGGCTATCTCCGCCATTATTCTCCTTCCTGCTGGACTTCTCAACCTGAACGGTTTGTACATGAACAACAATAGAAAACATGCAAGCTTTTAGGGCACTAAAAATAGTGTGGTCAAATAATTATATTAGAATGTAATATGGAATAGACATTTAGATAAAGGATAAGGCACAGCACGAGATTAAGAGCTCTAAAACAGCGCACACAGCACAGACAGCCTCGGCCCTGCTATGTATTTCACAATGCTAATGGGTGGCTAAATTACTGAAGCTATAAAACACAAAAAGACAACATGACATAAGTGATGTGAAGTGATTGTGAAGTAACAAAAGGGGCAGATAAGATTTGATCTTCTCCTTTGCTCCGTTTCATTCAAACTGTGTTGGTTTGGCGCTTTTGTTGTGATTGTTTTAGATGTTTGAATTAAATAAATAAATGAAATATAACATAGAGCATAACTTTCCATGTTATAGAATGATGTTTCTTATATTCTAATATTCTATTATTCTGACCCACGTCTTGTATGTTGGGGTTGTTCATTACCTTTCTGAACTTGCGCACTGAAGCATACTCCACTCCTCCAGGCTCCTGGTTAGTCAGAGAGTTGACAGAGGACAGAGGAGACCTGTTCATCCCACTCAGGCTGTTGGCCCGTCCTGGGATTGTCCCATTCCCACCATTTGTTCTCCCATTCCCCCTGCCGTTCTGCCAAGTACAAAGCACAAGACTAAACAGCTCCTCCTAGTGGAAGATATTGGTTACATAATAAACGTCCCTAATTTTCTGGCTTTTCAAAAACATGTATGAGTCCCAATGCATTAAAATAATGAGTCAACAAAATGCCTGCGTGACAAGTCACCCAAAGACCTTTTTCATCCAATCTCATGACAACAGAAAAGTGTGTTTTTTTTGCTCTTGAGAAGAATCTCACAGAATATGCAGGATTACTTAACAGCTCCAGGTATGGGACATCATAACATATTAAACGCTCATTAAAAAGGTCAGTTAAGCAGAATACAAGCCCTTAAATCGATCACTTTAAATTCCCACAAACATTTTCTACCATAAAGGAGTGTATTGTTAAACTCACATTGGCAAAGCCATTCCCTCCTCTTGCGCCATTAGCCTGTGCAGGAGGGCTGTGTGCAGCTCTGACAGAAGCCGGGGAGTTGGACAGTATGGAGGGTGGTGCGGAGGGAATCTTGTGACCCGCCTCACCGTCCCGTACACCTACTGTCTCATACAGCCCATCGTCGAGAGGATGGGTCGGGGTGGGGTTGTTCCTTCCCACCTCGGTATAGGTATGGTCTCTCGCCTCTCCTCCAGCTACACCGCCCGCAAGCCCAGTCTCTGGATAGGCCGCCGTTTCTCCTCCGCTGTCCTGGCCACTTCCCTGGGGGCTGGTGGGGATCTGAGGGAGCTGGCGTCCGTGGGATGGCCTCAGGTCTGTCTGCGAGCGCCGGCTGTGGAGGAGCAGGAGGTCCATGCTGGCGGGACGACTTTTACTGACTGCTGCGGGAGAGATAGTGTTACTGGCGGGGCATTACGTCAGAGGGAGCTTGTTATGCCAAAGCTAATAGATACAAACGTGTCAACTTGTCACTTACAGTTTCCATTGCAGGGAAAGCGATTAATCTCATGCAGCCTGGTGTCGGATTTGCTCATCGAGTTCAGTTTGGGGTGCCGGAGTGTCCCTTGCTAAAACACACATACGCAGTCAAGTTAATGCAAGCAGAATATACAGAACACTGGACAAAAGAATAGTAGCCAAATTTTGTAATTTTGCCCAATTGTTATTGTGATTTAGATTGTGATCATTTAGACCTAATAGAAAATAGATCTGTACAAAACAATAGAATTCCATACAGTGCCTCTCGAAAGTACTACACCTTGAACCTTTGCACAGTTTGTCAACCATAAACATAAAGATTTTATTTTGAATTTCACACAGAAGTAACAGACAAACTGTGAAGTGAAAGCAAAATGATACATGATTCTGTTTTTCCCCCCAAAAAATAGAAAAGCATTTTTCTGAGTGCAGTAAATTGCCTTTATAAAATTCCTAATGACTGCAGAATGTTCACACCTTGCCATAACCATTAAATAGAGGCCACCTGTGTGTAATCTACTCTCAGTATAATTCCAGCTGTTCTGTGAGGGCATGAAGGCCAAGGAGCACACCAGAGAGGTCAGGGATAAAGTTGTGGAGAAGTTTAAAGCAGCGTTAAGTTATACAAATATTTTCCAAGATTTGAACCTCTCACGGAGCACTGTTCAAGCCATCATTCGGAAATGGAAAGTAGTATAGCACCACTGAGAACTTACCAAGACACGGCCGTCCACCTAAACTAACAGACCGAACAAGGAGAGCACTGGTCAGAAATGCAACCAAGTGCCCCAAGATAACTCTGGAGAAGCTGTGACGTACTGCCGCTGAGCTGGGGGAATCTGTACATGGGACAACTATAAGTCGTACTCTACACAATTCTGGCCTTCATGGACGAGTGGCAAGAAGAAAGCCATTATTGAAAGGAGGCCATAAGAAATCCTGTTTGAAGTTTTCTAGAAGTCATATGGAGGACACAGCTACCATGTGGAAGAAGGTGCTTTGGTCAGATGAGACAAAAATTGAACTTTTTGGCCCAAATGCAAAACGTTATGTATGGAGCAAACCTAACACTGCTCATCGTCCTGAGTGCACCATCCCCAGTGTCAAATATGGTGGGGGAGCATCATGCTATGGGGCTGCTTTTCCTCAGCGGGGACTGGGAAGATTGTAAGAATAGTTGGGAAGATGGATGGAGCCAAATACAGAGACATTTTGGAGGAAAACCTGCTGGAGTCAGCAAGAGAAATGAGGCTGGGGCGGCTAATTTGACAGAGCTTGAGTTGTTTTGTAAAGAGGAATGGGTTTAAATGTCAGTCTCTAGATGTGCAAACCTCGTAGAGTCATACCCCAAAAGACTTGCTGCTGTTATTGCAGCAAAAGGGGGTTCCACAAAGTATTTTTTCATGCTGTATGAATACTTATCCACGCCCGACTCCATGGTTTTCTATTTTTTGAAAAATAACAGAATCATGTATCATTTTGCTTTCACTTCACAGTTGTCTGTTACTTGTGTGTGAACTTTCAGTAAAACAATCAAAATAAAATCTTTATGTTTATGGTTGTAAACATAATAAAAAGTGCAAAAGTTCAAGGTGTATTAGTACTTTCGACATTGCTGCAACTAAATACATTTGTGATAAACAACACTTGACATCTCTGAATGGATTGTGGCAGTGACTGACAGAAGATAACTCACCATATTCACTGATGTCCCCTTCTCTCCAGCCGGGGGATGCTTGCTCTTGCTTTTCCTGAGAACACATCAGCAGCACAGAGCAAGGTCAGCAGAAGCCAGTGGACAGAGAGAGAGAGGACAAGCATAGACCCGGAGAGGGAGAGATAGTATCGCAATGAAACTTTGGTGAGGCCACTGAAGTCCTTAGTGATAAGAGGAGCCCAGTCAAACTGTGAAATTAATTGTAGCTTTTTCTTTGTATACACAAGCGTCCTTGACAAGAACTTTCTAGAATATATTATTGCTAAATACTGCAGAACAGGGTATTAGTAGTGTTATAACCGCGGGCCTCTCTTTTGTTTGTAACAAAATCACCCTTTATTATCTTCATTTTTCACTTATAAGCTTTGCATAATGACTGTAGCCTGGAGAGCAGTTGGTAAGACCCAAAAAGGGCATTGCTATGTGCTATCTAGCTTGTATTCGTTATATAATCATTTATTCCTATACACTGAACGTATTATAATCTTGTGAATTGTATTAACCTGTGTTTGGCTGTTAAAGGCATCTTAGCGTCTGGCTCGTGCTTTATATGGCGCTAACCAGCGCTGGAAGAGTGACAGGCTATACTTCTTCATACTGATGCCATTATGACAACGGGACAATGTCCGGCCGCGACCTCCGTCTGCGGCCGGACATTGGTTTCAGTCTGACTGCAGTTCCTGATCCAAGTTTAGTCAAACGGACACCCGTTCCTTATCTAAATATCCGCAGATGGCCCCAAGGGGCTTTACGTGTGTGACGTATATAGAAACTGTAATGGCGTCTGTAAATCGTATATAATGTGAGCGTTGTAAAGGCTGGTTGCTCGTCTCTTTGCCAGCGTGCGACTGCCTGAGTTTGGACAGCTCAGAGCGATCTGTCGTATACTGAAAACCTTTTTCTTCCTATCGGTCACGTATTCTCCATGTAGTGGCCACCTCCAAATCTTGAGCCGATCGAGAACCAATTGCCAGTCGTGCTTAGCAGCTGTGGCCTCTCAAGACCATACAGTATCTGAACCCGAGACCTAACACTCCTCTCCAAGATCAAGATGTAGATCGAGAGCCGCACGACCGTGACCTTTTGGTAAACTCACTATCCAGGCAATAGAGATTGATCAGGGGGCTCTTTTCCTTTCACAAATCTATCAATAAAGACCCACAAAAGACAACTTTTGGTGAGTAGGACTCTTCTTTGATTTAATTGAGTAGAAACTTGGTGGTGCATGCAGGCTCAACCGGTGGAACTGCCCCAGGGAGCGGGGCTGAACAGGGAACAGGTTTTTTCTAAGGTAATCATCCTAAGTAAGGAGGGAAATACTACATCAAATT
This sequence comes from Proterorhinus semilunaris, assembly GCA_021464625.1. Lineage (NCBI taxonomy): Eukaryota > Metazoa > Chordata > Actinopteri > Gobiiformes > Gobiidae > Proterorhinus > Proterorhinus semilunaris. Next base: position 21,307,343 of record CM038347.1, read on the forward strand.
TTGACGTAGTATTGTAATACATCTGTATCTTAACCAAACTTCATGGATGTTACATTATCTTGGCCATGTAGACACAGGTAGTCAGGACAGGGCTGACCGATACTGAGGTGAGCAGATCGTTAGAGACGCTCTACTTCAAAGGTGTTTACCCACAGGTGAGAGTAGCTGTGATTAGAGAGGAGGAGCCGGGCCAACCCTAACTCCTACCCGTTGGTCTATATTATATTCAGCTGCGTCCAGAGTGGGACCTTTGTCGCTGACGAAGCCTTTTGGATGAGAGGCGAAACGTTCGAAGACTTCAACTACTGAGTACAGAAGATGAATCAAGTACCTTCAATGAAGATGGACAACTCCTGTACGACTGAGAACTTACACAGATACATCAAATTTTGTAAATCAGGAACTAAAAAGCAGAAATCTTAGCAGTGCAGGAATCAAATTGGAGAAATATTAACAAGTAGTAAAGAAAACCACAGAGTAAACGAATTATTGCAATCTCTGAAATTAATGAGAAAAACGTTCTTGCTTTTGTGCTAAGTATGTGTCCAACTCCCCAGGGACCTGACTGTAGATATAAATTACTGTTTATGTGTTGAGGACGTGACACGGGCACGAGCGGACTAGTTTTAAGTTGGGTTTTGGTGTGTTTTAATCTGCATGTTTTTAAGGTTGATTTTATGCATGTTTGTAATTTTACTTTTAGTCCCTTTTAAACCCCCATGTTTTAGCCCTCTTTTAATCTGCGTTTTATCTGGACTTTTATACAGGCCTTTTAATGTGGTATCCGGCTGTTTTATTGCAGTTGTCCACCATATACATTAAATTGTATTTTTATCCTTTTAACTGTTGTTTTTTTTTATTATTGGCTACACCACATCACAACATCCTCCAAAGAACTCAAACCTGTGACAGACGCTATACAGATGATGCTCATAGGTTCATGTGACCTATATGGGCCTACCTTTTACAGAAGGTGTGTATTATTGCTACATACGGGATAATTCTGTGACAATAATTAGCAAAGAACAGGTGTTCGCAACACACACACACAAAACCCAATTTAACAAGTTGTATTCATAGCATGCACTTTCTCACAATCTGCGCAACAACTGTGAGCTATTGTCTCCTCTAGTGATCTGGAACGACATCCTATTTGTACAAGCATATGGGCATTGGACCCAGAGGGGATCATAAGAAGAAAAGGGCCCCTGAGGAGAAATTCATAATAATGTTGCACAGGGGGGACCCAGAGTGAAGGAGTATGAAAGCATACAAATAGGCCAGTCAAGGAGGGTGAATAGAGAAGTGAGACATGGAGTTTTCTTGGTCAAAAATCAATACTGGAGAAAGGTAGTTTTATAGTACAGAGATGCAGGGTGATGCAGGGCGGTTAGGGCCCTCTGCTTCCAAGATAGCAGATTGTATGAATTGCATATCCTATCGCTGGGCTTTCTGGGTTTGATTAGTTACTGTTTGTTTAATCACACACTGATCTGGGCACCTCTCCGGTATAATTGATAAAAAGATTAATAGAACCAAAGATGCAACAAATGTAATATATCTCTGCCATCAGTGTCCAAAGAGGATAACTTTTTATTTTTATTTTAGAGTTTAAAAATGTTAAAATTATGTATTTTCCTCCCCCTTCAAGTTCCAGCAATGTCCTAATGTGTAGAATGAGCCCAGACCTCTTAACCACAACTGTATCTAAAATCCTGCACAGTCACTCAAAAAGGTGGTAATTCGGGTCCGAAGTGCCGTCGTGCACGAGCTTAATATAGAGGCTGCAGTTACGCGTAAGACCTGAGGTGGCAGTAGTGAGTATTAAAATGACCAACTTGCATCTAGTCCCTTTAACATGAGAAGCTTGTAAAACTTTTCTCTCTATTGGTGTGACCCATGGCAACCAAGCCAAAGAACCCAAAGGGGCTTGTGATTGGTCCCTGAAGTCCCCCTGGTCCATGCTGGCTCAGAGTGTGATCCTCTTAAAAAAGTGCAGGGTCCTCTCTCACCGCGGGAATGACGTGATGGTGCTTAGGGCCAATCCTGTCTCCTCTGCACTGTAAACATCACGGTATCTGATCTGACATTAAGAGTCATTACAGGCTCGTAGCAGAGAGACGATGGAAAGAACAGGCGAAGACCTCACAAGAGATGGATGAAAGCGATGATTAGATGACGAGAACGACTCGCGATGGCAAAGTGGTTCATCGACAACTTTGAAGGAAAAAAAGAAAGACAGCAATTTATTCTGTTGTTCAGTAATTATAATTATTTGAAACCTCTAGGAAAGATGGCAGTAGATTAGAAGGTTTTGAGTTGCTAACTGGCCAGGGTATGAAAGTTTATTACCCAGTGTACAGTGGACAAAGCCTTAATATCCTATACTACTGTACAGTCATGGCCGACTGCTTCCAAAAAGGCATTAAGTAGGGCTGCATGATTTGGGAAAAACAATATCTAATACTATTTTTCTGACAAGCACTGTATGGTGATTGCAATTAGTTTTGCCTTTGGGATTTTGGAGGTCACCGCGCATATTTTAAACCTCCCATTTGAGAGAATAGTCAAATATGCACTCCTAACTGAATACGAGAATCACATGCATTTTAGAACATGTTTGCAGAAGTCTACACCACGGGATGAGCAGTTTTTAGACATAATCAATCAATCAATCAATCAATCAATCAATCTTTATTTATAGAGCGCTTTTCATACACAGGTGCAGCGCAAAGTGCTTGACATTTAAAAATACATTAAAAACATTCTCGCCCGTCAAACCCTCCCACCCTCCCAATATATACAGTTATCACAATACACCTACACCCCCTACTCTTTGCTCTACACTCACACTCACACACTGAAACAAAATCAAGTACATAAGGCTGGGTACAGATGACCAAGGTGAGGAAACCCCATCAGAGGAGCCGTCCTCCCCGGGAGCAGCAGACCAGCCGTGGCTGCCCGGGCACCGACACAAGGGTCCCCATAGGAGGCGCGGCAGAGACACCTCCACCTGGGCACCCACAGGACAGCGCCCACACAGCCACAGCCAGTCACCGCTCCCGAGGCAGAGGGCTCCTTCAGAGGAAACACTGGAGACTCTAAAACTATAAGAAGCAGTATAAAAACATTGATTAAAAAGCTTAAAAACAAAGTAAAAAACTGTAAGAACGAAATAAATATCAAAATATCAATAAATATCAAGTTATCAAGATTAATAAATAGATAAATAAATAAATTGGACTAAAATAGATATCAGCTAAAAGCTAAGCTAAAAAGATGGGTCTTGAGCCTGCTCTTAAAAATCTGAACGTTCTCTGCGGTCCTGAGCTCCTCCGGCAGGCTGTTCCAGAGGAAAGGGCCGTAATATTGGAGAGACGCCTCGCCGTGAGTCTTTCTAATGGGATCCTTTGAAGACAGGCTAGGGCAACGAATATCGTAGTGCACAAAAAAATCTCATCTTTGTGATTGTCTAATTTGATTCTGATTATGAGTACGTTGTGTGACTGCATTTCGATTTTGTTGCAATTAATGGAGCTGTAGCATCACTAGACAAAAATTGCCATATGAGTGGTATTCCCAACTTTCTTATATTGATGTATTGTAATTAACTTCATGAGTGTGCTCTGGGGAACTATATTTTGTTAGAAAATTAGGAAAGAGATAAAGCCAGCCCCCCCTGAGCTGTAGATAACAAAGTAACATTAATCCTTCTCACTCACCTCTGGCAGCCCACACAGACCAGAACGATGAGTATTGTGACCACGAAGGCAGAGGCAGCAGCGATGGCGCCCAAGAGCAGCAGGTTCTTGAAGGGAGAATCCCACTCGCTGTTGTCTTCATTTTCACCCATGTCATTGTCGCTCATTTTGCTTCTCGCACCTCAAACTCTCAGGTCTCAGCGTCTGAAAACCTGCAGAGATAAGGCGGAAGGAGAAAAGGCGACAAGACATGAATGACACAAGATAGGGAGAGGAATACTGCAGAGAAATGGTGCCATAAGATCTTAGATGATAATAATGTGTGCGCGTGTGTGTGTGCTTCGTTTGCCTTTGGCTTTTTGTCACTGTCGCTTTCTGACATACCGGGTGCTATTTTTGACTCAGAAACAGAAAAATGCAGAGAAATACAAAGCGGCAGGAATAAACAGAATTAAATAGGTGTTAGCGTGTTCAGGCGTTTTACGAACATAAATTGATGTTTGATTATAAAGGTTTTTACTGAGAGAGCTGATTTGTCCCTTTATGTTGAAGTGGTAAACAGTGTAGTAACAGTTCTGCAACACCTCAAAACCTTGGCCATATCTCACAATGGGACAGTAATAGGACTTAAGCCAGAGCTAAGGGTAAAAGTTGTATCTTTTTTTTAATACATGGTAGTTTAAATGTGAGTTATCTTGTGAAATTTATAGCAACCAAACAATTACATAACGCAGCACACTTACATGACAAACGTTCTTAGTCATCTGTACCCAAATGTATAGCAGAGATGAATGCTGTTGTAAAAGTTATCAGGGTAAAAATATATGCAGCACAGCTCCACACAAACTCAATTAATGTCCGACAGATCACCTCTGGGGAAATGTGCCTGATGTTCCTACATCACTGCACCAATTAAAAAGATTAGTTAAGACAGTGTTGTACTTGAAAGGGCATTCAAAAAACAATTTGGAGACTTTGGTGAAGCCCGGCCAACTCCTCTGAACAACATGCCACCACTGTGAATAGGACGTAGAATTAAAGTCATAAAGTCATTTTATCAGATAATGACAAAACATCCCTTTTTTCATTTGGTAATCTATAAAAAATAATAACAATTGAAAAAAACTATTTTGTCAACCACCAAATTGTAGCAGTTGAAGTAGGCACCAAATGTTTGATAGGCCATGGACCGATCCCGCGGCGATAGCAAGGCCATATAGAGATTGCTTGCTTAAGGGAAGGCACCTGATATAACGACCTACTGTTTCAGATTCTCTGTGTTTGAAACATCTTTTGAATCATATGTAAATGTATTAATTTACTCTATACATGTATCACCTTTAATGCTATACAGTACTGTATTCCAGTTACATAATGGAAGGGTCAAACAAGATACCATGTTAAAATATACATGCCAAGTGCATTCACTTAAAGCTTATACCTTGCTGTGTATGACCAACTGCACATTTACTATATTTTGATCTATGAACTTCAGCACTAATGCAAAATGCATTCACACTTAAGTTGTAATTCTTCTTCATTCTTCTTGGGGCACAAAACAAAGGCATTATATATGAAATCCGAGGACAGGTGTGTATATTAAGCATGGGGCTCTGTGTAATGCCATTATCAGTGCAGTAGCTCATACAAATCAATGGCCCAATGCTTCCCAACAGTCCAGGCAGACATTTAGAGACATCCTGGCATTTGCGTCTACACTACTGTGCCTGCTCTGTCCTGTCTCCATGCCACATAGTCCATTTAGTGAGCCGGCTGTCTGCAGCAAACAATAAACAAAGAAGAACTGCATTGTGTGGTATTTCAATTAAGGTCAGCTGTCAATAGCTGGTCTTGTCAGTGTAGTGAACAGTAAAGGTCTTAGCCGGCACATTCTGTAACCTTGTTAAACATCATTGTCCATGTCTAACAAACATAAGCAGCTTGGAGTCACAATGCAAAGTGTGCCCAGGGGTAAATGCTCCAATGCCATCATTCTCAAACTGGAGTATGTGTCATTTTTTAGGGGGTTCCATGGACAAAAAAAACAAAAAACACCCAGGACTAGAGACACAGCTCTCACTAACATTTTGAAGCCTAAATTCACTGTAATGTAAGGATTCCCCAATCCAAAAATGTTGGAGAACCCCTGCTCTAATGTAGTTTAAACTGTAAAAAATTGAATACAATCTATAGTTATGTGGTGTGTCCAGATCTGAATAGGAAATTGAGAACTAGCTCCATAAACAATCTAAAAAATCCCTTGATGTTGAACCTATCCTATTTTCATCTGGGAATATAATTTCCAATTGACTATTTTTCTTGAATTACAAGTAAAACAATTAACAAAGCAACTGACAAACAGCGTGAAAACTCCTAAATACCAAAAGGAAACATGAAGGACTATATGGCAAAGCACTGCATGGCATAAAATGGAATTGGAAATACCACCAGTGGCTCGCGCTAGACTGTTTCTCGGAGATAAAACTGCATCGTGTCCTCTTTTCCCCAGGCCCCTCCCCGCGCTCTCCCGCTCAAAGCACAGCGAATGAATTAGACCAACGCCTGAAACGTTAGCTTCATGGAGGAGACCGGCCAGGTAGAGAGGGGTGGAATGAACCTGTGGGATAAAGGACAGGCAGGTGGGAGAGAAGCAAGCGAGCACGGGGGTGAGGAGGAACCAGTGTGGGATAGAAAAGGGGGCGCGGGTAAGCGGTGGGGGAGGGAGTGTAAGGAGGCAAAGACGAGAAGGAGGTCATCAATGGTGTGTTCGGCTATGTGTCTGGTAAAATATTCAGAGAAGAAGAATCATACAAATGAGGCTAGCAATGCACAATGGGGAACCGTACAATGTAGAAGCATGCTTTAGCAGGAGTGATGTCAGTAAACAGAATACTGTAGAAGAGATAATGGATTACAGTCAATGAATTCAATGTAAATCTTATAGTTTAGATGGAAAAAAGATCACACTAATCTTGCAGGACACTTGCAGGAGCACCACAGACATCACACTACGTTTATTAAAATATAAAAAATAGGAAAAAATCTAATATTTCAACATAATAAACCCATTCGTTTAAAGTTGGCTCATTAGTCAGTTAATATCACTCAAAGTATAGTATATGTTTTAGCATTTGTAAATGAATAATTGTATGTATGTGCCAAATGTATACGCTATGATTAATTTCCTCGTGAGGAAAGAATAAAACAAAGCAAGTGCGGGCCGATTACTCTAAAACGGTTCTCAAAATGTCAAGTCTGAAAGGAACATGTTGTTTCGACATCTGTATTCCCTTCATAATAACACTGTGCGACTCTGGTGCTAATAGCAGCACATTGAAATGGCCCTATCAGTGCACGCGGCTGCTAATGATGATTATGAAAATGTCGTTGACGGAGGGGACATGGAGGAGAAAGACCGACAGCGAGGGAGGGAGAGATTGCACTTGTGCTGGTAACGAGGTTGCAGAGATGTGATGTTAGAGTTTGCTATGGGGGAAGCAGCAGCAGCAGCAGCATGAAGGAAGCAGTGCAGTGAGCACAATGCAGCCGTGCACGGCAGCCACAGACTGGAAGATTTCCTCTCAGTGTGACATCAAACACACAATACACAATGACACACAGAGGCTAAGGCTTGTGTTATCAAAAAAACAATATGTCAAACAAAATACAGCCACAAGTGGGTCTGTACATTTGAGAACAGATGAAAAGCTAAATTAAAGCTTACATTAAAAAAATAAACTACTGCGCATACCAGTACACAAGAACATGCATTAGTCATATTCTTCCTTGTGGTTTCATGTGTCAGGTGTGTAAAGGTGCAGATGCTGGTGCTGGATCAATGGACCATCCGTGTGCATGTTTCAGGCACCTGACATCATTTATTCAGCCATAGGACTGGCACAAAGAACACACCCATGATCCATTCAAATCATTGTAATTTTCTAAACTACATTTATTTTAGTCTTGGTCAGAGCAAGTTATCAGAGTCCAATATCCGTAATAATATCTGTAATTTTGAGAGGTGCATGTGTGGTTGATGATATAAATAACTCGTACAAACGGCGCTACAGCAGAAAGTGGGACAATCTTTTAAAGTTTATAAATAACTGGATTTTTTTCTTTTTTTTTTGAGAATCAGCTCTTAAAAGATGTATTTATAGTATTATTTTGCATTACATCACCAATCATGCCATTTTAACAATTTACTCCAATGCTTTCAGAAAGAACTGACACAGAACACCACTTGCATACACATGGTTTCTGTCTCTCAAGAAAATCTAAACCTGAAAATCTTATCAAATTGACCACAATGTAATGGAAGCTTGTATAGCGCTTTTCACATGTCACAAGTCACCAAAGCGCTTTGCACAGTGTAGGAGGTTTGTTCTTCGTTCACTCCACACTAGGGGTGGTGGTAATCTAATCTAATGTTTCCCCTGGGGTTGACTGGGCGTGACTGCACGCAACTGCGCCAGCGATTCCTCCGACCACCACCATTCATTCAAATACATCACTCATCCTGGCCTATTGTACTTGTTTTTTAACGTTAGGGGTAACCCGAGGACCCGGAGGAAACCTACGCAGACTCAGGGAGAACATGCAAACTCCACACAGAAAGGCCCTGTCCTGGAATCGAACCTGGGACCCTCTACCTGCAGCACAAGCCCTAACTGCTGTGCCATCATGCCGCCAGCTATCATTTGAATACATTTTTCACATAGAAGTTACCGATGAGGTTAACAAAGTCAACTGTTATCGCTGATCATGTATCTGATCAGCTGTTTCCTATATGCAGCTCTCAATTTGTCATCACGTCAGGTCCAATTACGATGGAAAAGACAGATAGTGTAGTGGCTTCCTTCACATATTTATAACAAGAAACAGATGCCACTTCATTTGCTGCAGTGAAATACTATAATGGCTTCACAAACCATTATAGTTTGTCGTCTTCACAAACAATTCAAACGAGAAATTTCCAAATTGGTATTACTGTCCTGATGCACCGTGTCATCAGTCTGGCTTTTACTCTGTTACCAGTGGACAGGGCAGCAGTGTGAAACAAAAACAATATATCACATTGTCCCGGGCCTATAGACAAACGTTATCATATAGTAATACCGCAGTATGCAAATTCTGTATTGTGAATGTGAATACGTCAAACCTTTTTCATTTTGATAGCAGGCACATGGAGAGAAGATTGTCCAGGGATCAGTTAACATAGGCAAATACACATGGATTTGCAAAACCCACTGCAACTATTCTCAGTTGGGGACGGTTTGGAAGTTCAGTTCCTCGCTCCTGGGTAAAGTGCTATTTGTTTTTTGTTTTTTCTGCTAGTGCGGAAACCGTGTGGCTGTGATGTCCTCAAATGGCAAGCCTTGAGAGGGATTATTTTTAGAGTATTCCCAGATTTGAACATTTCACTCGTTTGCCTCATCCCAAGTCGGATTGGTGAAATCTTTGCACCACAGAACAACAAAGGGAATCCCAGTCGCCATCCTGAGCATGTAAGGCCAGGACTGCCTTGGAAAAATATAACAATGAACAAGCAACAAATCTGCGAGATATATCTAGGGGTGGAAATTTAGATCTTGTCAGCAAATCAGCTCCTTTAAGCAATTACATAATTTATTGCCATGTTAAAACAATACTGACCGTGACCAAATTATTCTTTTAGATCAAATGCAAAAAAAAAAGATAGGGAGGGTAGGGATGGGAAGGAAGAGAGTTCATCTTCCAAGGTAAATGTCTCAAGAGTCATTTGTGTGCACTCATCTGTAGTGTTAAATCCGCTCCAAAACACATGACGTCAACGGCAGGTTCAATATAGTCAAATGAACTGTGTGAGGACACATGGAAAGTAAAAGATCTACATAAATTTGCTTCCTTTAGGTATAGCTAATAATAATAATAATATTCTACTGCCTCTTTATATCATTTAACTTTTTTTATATAATGACAAAAGCATAAAGATAAATAATAACATAAGCTGAATGTTTAATAGATTTCCAATTAAAACAACCCTTAAATAATCATGAAAATGTACGTAAAATGTCTTGCTTCTCTTTTGTGAAGATTTCGACAGGACTGTAAAGATTTTGAGAAGTTCTCAAGATTTTCTTCCTTAACTTTGCTAATTGTGAATAATCGTAAAATAGCAATATTTTTCCTCACAATAATGGTGACTCAAAAATGTAGAATCATGACATCCCTATGTGGGATCGAAACAAATGTGTTCACTCAAGACTTCTTAACACACTGTCTCACTCTTTTACTTGGCTTTTATTGCAGCAACGTTTCAGTCACTCTGACCTTCATCAAACTTGAAGACAGCCCCTTCCGTTTGGTCATTTAAAGCTCAGGGACTGCCCCCAACAAGCAATATCCAATCAGGAACAATCACATATAGTACCTGATCAGAGCACCCAATAATCACCAATATCACAAAAAATCATGACTTCACAGCACACCCGAGACTTCTAAATTCAAGACTGGAACGCTCACACTTACACCTCTTGTTAACCCAACATCATCTCATTTAACTATATTGTTAAGAAAGACTAGGCAAGATACGTTTATTTTAAAAGCTCAATTTGTAGCTAAAGTAATTGAAAGCACTACAGAGTAAAGTACATAAAATCACACTGAAAAGGCATTCATAATTAATGAAACATAAATAATCATTCTAAAATGGAATTAACGTGAGGCGGAGATAAAGTACTTAGAAAATATAACTGTTTTCAGCCTGGATTTGAACGGGATATGTAGGATTTGGATTTGTCAGAGATGACTAATTGTTCCAGGTTTTAGCTGCATAAAAGTGAAATCGGATTCACAGTGTTTAGTTCTGACTCTGGAGAGACCACTCTTTGAGGTACACCGAGCCCAGGATGCTTCGTATGGCACCAACAAGTCAGATTCGTGCTTTAGTGCAAGGCCAGGGAGGGACTTACACAAGCAGAGCTGTTATAAAGTCCTTTCTCTGAGCGCCAAGGTTTCTTAGTTCCACTTCAGACGTACTTTTCAAGGAAAGCCATTTATATAAAACTGTTTGTATTTAAGGCCTTCATGTTTGTGCCAATATGTGCGAAACAGAAGCCACTCGATTGTCCACCTTGATTCCAGCGCTCTGCTTTGGTGGCCAGAGGAATAGACAAACAGAAGTGCGTCCACGCTCATTCTGAGTGCACAAAAGACAGTTTTAGTGAGAGACTTGATAATAATAATAATGCCGTATTGTGCTGATCCGACAGACTTACGCAAGGCAGGACCCCATTTTCCTTTCACTTGACTCGACTTAATTAACCAGAATGAGTCGGAGGCAGCGTGGAGGATTTGAAGACTTATCCTTATGGGATTGAGCCTCTCTCTCCTCTCCTCACCAGCTCATGTTTATGGTCGACTTCGGTGCTAACTTCCTGCTCATTACTTTAATGATGGTGCTACAGTTGGGCTTATGCTCACGAGTGCAGTTTGCTTTTTAACACAGCAATTTGGGAATAGCATGCAGAAATACCCACATAGCGCCAAACAAACCCGTGCATGGAATCAAAAGAAAATCTAAATCGCGTACATGTATTATGCATACGTGAAAGCAGCGAGAAGTCACACTTTGAAACTTCAAAAGTCCAAAAATCTTCAGAGCAACTGTTGTTTATTGATATGCCAATAACCGGGTGACCACTCAGTGACGGAAAAGTTAACTACACATCACAAGGTAAGAGAAAGTTACATCAAAAGAAGAAAGCCAGGCAGACAGTCAGAGATATATCCAAACTAGCTCAGTGCGTTCTCTTTAGATGCATTATTAATCTGCGTGCCAATTTAGAAAAACCCTCCCAATCCCCTCGCTGAAGCGCCAAAAAGGAGAAAATCTAGAGAGAGGCAGGAGGGAGAGAAACATGTCGCAGTGGGAACGTCAGAAGAGGCCGAAGACAGACAAAGAGTAAGTCAGACACAGACACAAGTGGGTCTCAAAAAGTGCAAAGTGATAAATGATCCATAATCCATATGTTCTCAAAATTCATTTGATTTGGAAAGAGTTATAACGATTTCTCCCATTAACTTGTTAAGCATGAGGAGTCCCAAACCAGGAAAAATATGCTCTATTAATGTTAAACAAACAGAAATCTAGCAAATAACGGAACTTATTATTGGTATGTCTTTTCATACCCGAGGTGGACCCTTGCTTTTGTATGTTTTGCTTTCTTTTTTTTTTTTTTTGTTAACACAGAACAGCTGATTGCCAATGACGGTGTCATGGTTGAAAGTGGTGCGAAGAAAATAAAACCCAAAACGCAGGACTGCAGCTAAAACAAACTCCAGAGATAACAAAACTCAAAGAAACCGGGGCTGACGTAGACAATGAACTGACAAAGGACAAGGGAAACACAGGGGTATAAATACATGAGGAAACGGGACACAGGCGTAACACAACAGTGCGGGGCAAGGGAAGTAAAGCAAAACACAACGACAGAACACACATGTCAAAATAAAACACAGGACGAGACCAGAGACAAGGAAACCAACTATAACAGGGGAGAGAAGACAGAACATGACAGACAGAAGACAGATTAAAATCATTTTTACCCAATTTACAATTAATGGGTTCTATCTCCGCGAGTGACACGTGACTTCCAAATGTTCTTCCTCTTTTGCCCAGTACGGTTTAATGGCGTCTTGCACAAATCCATAAATGTTTCAAATAACATGACACTCATTTAACTATCCTATCTTGGTGCTATTTTAATTTTCATTTAGTGTTAGCCATTAGCTCCAAGACAAAACATCTACTGCGATGAACAAGGAGCTATCTTCCAGTGACGTCTTTGCTCCTGACGTGATGTTTTTAGTCACTGCCTGCCATCTTGAGCTATTTATTTATTTGAACAAGACACTGCTACTAACTCATGGGGAAAAAACGAGAGGGGAGGAGCAGCGCTTCCTGAGAAATCACTCGGAAGTCACTGTTGCTTGCGTGCATATTTTGGCACTAATTCACTGCTCCTCATCAAAAATATGAGGTAGAATAATATCCAGCCATCATTATAGCCCTATAAGCAGTCGTTTCACATTCCAAGTACGACCAGGCCTAAATAAAGATCAAATCAGGATTAAACTAAATTTGCTGACTATTGTAAAAAAAACACATCTTACCAGGTTCTTGCCAAAACTGAACCCCATTTCATTCCAAGCATCGATGATAGACAAAAAGCTTAAATTTTACAACATTCTGCAGTGGACTATAACCGCTATAACTGCTGGCGTAAGCACGCTGTCAAAGGCCTACGTAAAGGGAAAACTACATGACAATGAAAAGTGGCAAGCAGCATTTTCTGCTCAGCTGTGTCCTCACACCAAGTGCTTCCTAATGGTTTGACAGCGTCGGATCATCCCAGCGTCCACAGACTGACCAGACAGACTCTGGCAGCTGAGCGTGTCCATGTTATAACCACCTGCCCTAGCTTTAACCCCCTCCCCCCCAACGCCATGCCTCTGCTCTCCCCAGGGGTGTTACCTGCTATGGCATGTCACAAGTACATAGAACACATCTTGTACATCACAGACAGAGTGGTCACTCACAGGAACACCGCACCGTCTCTGGGAGAGCTATGTGTGATGATGGGGGGAGGGGAGTTATGGGGCTGGATCAGCAGGATTTCTGTTTAATCTGCCACCGTCTCCCCAGAACAGCTCAGAGTTTTTAGAGCTAACAGCTGCAGACGGCAACCCCCAAGAAGCTACAGAAGCACAAAATGCAGGATTTGGCCTTAGCTTAGAGGACTGCTGATATTTTATCAATCTGGATTGTCTCCCACTGAGAGAGTTTGTCAACAGGTGTGTGGTACAGCTATTGGTTCAGTCTGCAGCAGGGGGAACCAAACAACTGGCAGCCACATAATATAGAGCTTTTTAATGTCTTTTTATAGAGCTTTTTAATGTCTTATTGTCTGACTAAAACTTCACGAAGAGATAAAGAAAACTACTAGGCTCTTACAGAACATTAGCCTCAAGGGATTGATTTGTTATTATGGGCTTTTAGTTCAGCTTTGCCCGACGGAGAAGTGAATTAGGGCGGACCATCATAGAAATATATTGTGCTGTTTTAGACTCTTATTTCCATGTTAGCAATGCCATGTACAGGTGCACGTCATATAATTAGAATGTAATGAAAAAGTGCATTCACTTCTGTTATTCAACGTAAACTGTGAAACTAATATATGATATAGACTCATTACATGCAAAGTGAGATATGTAAAGCCTTTATTTGTTATAATTTTGATGATTATGGCTCAGCTTGTAAAACACCCAAATTAAAAATCTGATGAAATTAGAATAAAGGCTTGACATATGTCACTTTGCATGTGATGAGTCTACATCATATATTAGTTTCACATTTTAGGTTGAATTACAGAAATAAATGAACTTTGATATTCTAATTATATGACAAGCACCTATATTTAGAGATTAAGTAGGCCCACATGTTTATGAATTGCTGGGGTGAAGCCCCCTATGAGAGACCAACAGGCCCGTTTGGAACCATGAGGCCGTCCTTCTGTGGACCCACCACCTGCAGGAGGAGCCATAGGGGCTGGTGCTATGTGATTTGGGCAGCTCCAACAGCTGCCCCCACGACCCGGCAACGGACAAGTGGAAGAACATGGATGGATGGATGGAGTGTAAACACATCTTTTATTTTCCCTCTCTTGTGTTGGGCATTGTCTGCAGTTAACCTAAGAAATTTCACAATCACTTCTATATACTTAGCAATTTCTCAATATTTAAATTATTATTTTACAACCACAGTTTAAATTTGTTATTATTATTATTATTATTATTACTATTCTCCCTTACAGAGCTAAGTTTCTGCTTAGGAAGTCTGTCTTCGGGCGACTGTCATGTTCCAGAGGTCTATTAGTGAAAGGTGGATCAGTGAGGTGTAGGCTGGTGCCCTCTGCTGCAGCTCGGTCAGCTTGCGCAGTCTCTGAGCCTTGAGCCTGTCAGATTTGGCCTTATTTGTCAGTTTGCTGTGATTGGGTTTTGTTTCCTTTCAGCTTTGTGTCGTGTCAAAATTTCAGATCCCATGAGTCTCTGCGCAGCAGTCATGTGGCAGGCCCAGGAGCTCATTTACATTATAGGTCACTCCGAACAGAGACGAGGGGAGTCTCCAGCTCCACTACTGTCCACTTTAACAGCCACGATCATCTCCAGAGGTGCCGTCAACACGAGCTACCAGCTGGGAAAATAGGACAGCCTATATACATATATTACGCCTACATGCATTATTAAGCATGTAATTTCAAGTAGTTAGCATTTAGCAGCAGAGGCATTTATATTAAGCCATTTCCAACCACACAAAACATTTAGAAATATACAATAAATTGGGATTGAAGCATGAACTAACTCTAAACCAGGACTAAATAACTGCATCATCAAAAGTAAAACAATTCAGGACTAAAGCATGTGTCAAATCAAGAACTTACTGCTCTGTCTGTAAAAGAGGGATAATCTTGGTGATCCCTCTATAAGTATTACGTTAACAAACTCCAAAACACATTCTGAAGAATGCACCAACATGTACGTCATAGCAGCTGGTTGATCGTTCCTACATACTTTTAGAAAAATTATCATCTTTCATAATAATATAAAGCAGTTCTATAACTGCAGTCATCAGTTTCTCGGAAATTGATGAAATTTGGCACAAAAATAGTTGATGGCATCCCGATCAAAAAAGCCAACAGGGAAAATATCGTATTTTGTATGGTGTTGCCATGGGGACGACCGGGGCCCCCCATGTTATTCTAATGGGACGGAAACATAAATCTCACATTATACATAATTAGTGTGCGTTAGCGCCCTCTGTCAGGAGATTGTGGACAATGGTCATTGAAGTATGGTAGCGCCCTCTGCAGGTTGAAGCCATTATTCACATGGAGAGGCTAACAATGTAGTTTTGATGTTTAATGACAAAGATTAATGGCACATCAGGGCAATAAAATGCAGTGTGGCCACGCTAGCACCCTCGGTAGGTTATGGCGCAGCAATGGAGGCACCGTTCGAGGGCCGTTCGATACCGCTTGCAGCTTTAATTTTTAAAGGTTTCCTCTATACCCCTCTCTTTGAAGCTTCTGAACATGTTGAAACGTGACAGCAGGGGGCGCTGTATATTCATGTTTAGTTGGTACTTTAGAGGGAGCTCGTTTTGACAGACGGGAAGTCTCTATCACTTTCAGTTCCGGAGATATCGGCCGATATATTGACCCGATATAAAAAATACCCTAATATTGGCGCCGATATATACCGATTTTTACCGCGATGTTTCTCCACTCCCCTGAGGCCTAGGAATTTGTGGGAGGGCCAACTGAGTTCTTTCCAGTACAAAAAAACGGAAGTCTCTGTCACTTTCGGTTCCGGAGATATCAGCCGATATTGGCGATACTCCAATATCGGTGCCAATATATCGGTGCTGATGTATATCGGCCGCCGATATACACTGATTTTCACCGCGATGTTTCTCCGTTCCCCTGAGGCCTAGGAATTTGTGGGATTTCAAAGCTCTGACTGAGCTCTTTCCAGTGCAAAAAACGGAAAGTATATAACTTCCGGCTCCGGAGATATCGGCCCAATATCGAAAATACTGTAATATTGGCCGCCGATATATAGGTCGGGCCCTAGATGAAAGTATAACATCATGAGCTGTTCTGCCTTCACAGGGCTAGGTCCAGCAATGCAATGTCAGTGCTCTTGTTCTGACGCATGTTGTGTGTCGTGCAAAAAATATATATATAAATGAAAAAAAATTATACATTCAGACCAGCGGGCAAAATGTTTTTCATTTTTTTATATATATTTTTTTAGCAAACGACTTTTTTTTTTCTCCCTTTAGGAAACTTTAGGGGTTCCGTAGTACTACCACCCTACCATGTTAGGAAAGGAAAGCTTTATTATTTATGTATGTATTTATTTGAGCAGTCTGCTCAAAGGGAGTGGGCCAAAGCAAAAGCTTATAAGCACCCACCCCAAAATTAAAAACAATAATATTTACATTAAAAATCAAAGCAAGGAACGTAATGCACGATAACAAATCATAAACATAAGGCAAGGTAACAACAAATAAGGAACAATAAAAAAAAAGAAGCAAAATAAAGAAACAACAACAAAATAATACACTACAACACTCACAATAATTGTTCGTAGTTAATAAATAATAATTATTTGTAAACCTTTTAAAAATGTACCAGCTTTTTACACATTTTAATCTACACCACAAAGATGGTCTGGAGTATTGTTTATTGAAACTCATTTTATCTCTCAAGTTGTATTTAACTTCTCGTTTGCAGAACATATTTTGTATACTCTCAGGAAGTGACTTTTTTGAGGCTTTGAACATGATTTGTGCCATCTTAAATTCCATAAGGTCCTCAAATGTCATTGTTTTTTATTTAAAGAATAATGGATTTGTGTGATCACGGTATCCAGCTAAATGGATTGTTCTTATTGCCTTTTTTTTTTACTTTAAACAATGGGTCAAGATTACTTTTATACGCATTCCCCCATATCTCTACACAATATGTTAAATGGGGAAGGATAAGAGCTTTGTTGTCAATTATATATTTGGATTTATTCAAAACACCAGCACCAGTATTAAACTTGCTCCAAAACAGCAGTTAAGTGCATGTCAAGTTCAGCATGTTCTTGTATCAAATCTCTTTTCAAATATTCTCCCTTTCCTTTTTTTTTCTTCTTTTTTTTAGCACAAGAGCAAATATACAAAAATGATGAAAAGTATGAAAATCCTACACTACAAAGTTAAATACTGCCAGTACACTCCACACATGTAGGCCCACATGGCTCCACCAGTCCCAGGTCTCTCGTGGCAAGTGGTGTTTTCACACTTGTGCGGGGAGACTGCTATTTCTGCGCAGAGCTAGATAACTCAATTATTCATTGCGGATGCTGGTGCACTCACTTTACCTCCATAAGAAAGGCGGCAAGCGTGTCTTGCTAACAGAGTGTACTCCACATGTGCTTGCGCATGTGTGCCCAGACCTCCAGCAGCAAAGAAGCGCTGACACACCACACCACACAGAGAGAGGAGCAAATGCACAAGGAGCTGTCAAAAACATGACAATCACTGAGATGGGAGGAGGGATCAAAGAGAGCAAGGAGACAAGGAAGGAATTAACGTCTTATCGTTCTCCCAACTGAGCACCTTGCACTCCTCTCCACTTCTTACAAAGACTGTGGATTAGCAGCAAAACTGAAACGCTGCACAAAGGAGATTTATACAACTCTTTGGGGTCTTTGTTGCATTCTGTCAGAGTGTACCAACACATACTGTATGAGAGCAGGTACCAATACTCAACCTGCCTCTTCCTGCCACCCTCAGCAACATGAACAAGAAAATAAAAAGCTTGTAAACCTATGACTCTACACGCTGGTGGCACTTGTGTTTCAAGTTTGTTCTCTTAACATAAACCTTTTCCTGAAAGTTCACCATGTCTAATCAAGAAACTGAATCCATGTTTTTCCATATATTTATATGAGAAATTGTAACTTCAAAGGACATTTTCTTAAAATTTCTCAAAATGAATTTTCATATTGTGGCAACAACCTCCAATTAAAGTAGTTTTTACAGACACCAATTGTTCCGCCTTGTTATCATTGTTTTGTTTCTTTCTTTGTTCCTTGATCTAATGCCTAGCATGATTTACAGTCCTTTGAACCCTTACACACAAGAGTTTTTACTCTCAGTAACAACTTCTTAATTTAATGACTAAGTAAGATAATCCCCTCTGAAAAATATAAAGGTCAGGTTTTCACAGGCCCACAATATTGACAAACTTGAAAGGCATTTCAGATTTAATAATAATACACTTACAGATGTATTGTGTTTTACAAGCCTGTATAACCATGTTTCTTAAAGCACCACACTGTAGTCATTATTCAGTCACTCCATACTCCATTACCGAGAGGAAACCCACACAGACATGGGGAGAACATGCAAAAGGCCCCGTCCAGGTGGGAATTGAACCCGGGACCTTCTAACTGTGAAGCACAGGTGATAACCGCTGTACTACCGTCATTAACCTCACAATTCACACCTCACATTCACAGAACACTGCGGATAACAGAGTAATGTTAAGGATCGAATCCACAACATTATTGCAGAGAGGGTTAGACTCTCATAAATCAAGTGTCAGCAACTAAAAAAAATAAAAAATTATAATCTCTAAATAGAAGATATTATTGCTTGCAAATGTGGGACGTATATGGCATTAGGGCTTGACTTTAAATAAGTGCAAAGGTGGACATAAAGGACCGACACATAAGTCAGTGTCAGTGGAGGCTTGTATCTCTGCGTGTGCTGCCTCCTTATTTCCCTGAGGACGAGAGAGGAGAGCCAATTGGAACAGTTACACATGTCCAACACCACACAGCACATGAGCCCAGTGGACTATTCTGTCAGCCTTCACCGCCAACCCCCGTCAACACACACACATAATAGCTGTGAATGACACATTCACAGTTTTATCAGTAAATATAAAGTATTGTTCTCATGAAAGAGTACACGACCAAAAAGTTCAACAATTCAAAGTGAAAATTGTGAAAGTGAAAGGGTTTCCAAATATATATGAATATGAAGAAGAAGAAAAAAATATATACCTGCCCAGGGACAGCAGGTAGATATCTTTCTCTTTAACACCTGCATCTTTCCTTCATGGTCATTTTATACACATTTTATAATGCAAGACAGGGGCAACAAATCCCTGTAAAACACTAAAGGTTTAAAGTGAACTCAACAACCGACTGGGAGGGAAGGTATTGTTTTAGATTCAATCATGCAAGTGTAGATATGACGATAATAATGAATGAACGGATAAAATGTCTGCTTCAAAGCCTTCTATAGTCTGAGTTCAATATTTAAAGCAGTGTCTAAGATTTGCAGATGATTATGTTTTGTTTTTTTGTTTTTTCACAATGCCAGCAGATTATTAATCCACCCTCTTAGCATGAGCTGGTCTGGGTATAAGTGAGCTAATGAAGGGTGGAAAATGAGGCATAAACCACAGCTGTGAAGATGGCAGCCGCTCACAGGGAGAGAGATTTTTTGCAGCTGAGAAGATCGTCTATACTGCAACACTAGTGACTCACTGTTGCAAACATGCCTCTCACTGACTGTATGTGTGCGAGCCCTCAAAGGCACAAATCCCAAAGCTCTAAGCCTCACTCACAAGCTAAAGTTGACTAACATGTTACAGTCCTCATCCCGGCACACTCCACTGCTAAGCGCCATCCAGATGACTGCATCTAATTTCTTCTGGATATACCATTTCCATTTGAAAGGTGGTTAGCGCCCATTGAGTAGTGTTATCGTGGCAGTGCAGACAGAGGAAGGCAGCTCTGCTCCTCCCTGTGTCTCCCCTCACACACCATCGATTTGATCCAGTCTTAAAAGCCAGATCAGCCTCAATAATGGCGGCATATGGAACAGTCATCATCCCAGGTGGAGAGTGTAACCTACATACATGCCTCTTTTCTGCTACACATATAACTATCATTCTCTAAGGCGTGACACTAGTTCATTTCAGTTCAAACTGTAATTTACAGATTATTTAGTCATGTTCTGTTTTGTCAAATTTCTAAGATTGATATTCTCTCATCTGTAATTAAATGAGTTTAGATGTTCGCCTGTATAGTTAGCAGAAGACGGCGCTGTTTCTTTATCTCAAGAGTGATATTTTTTAATATGTCTTTGTACTGTGTGTGTCTCTGATTGGTTAATCCACCTGTCAATCACGCCCAGGGGTGCCGCCAGAAATTCTGGGCCCTATGGAAACAAAAATTTCTGGGCCCCCTACATTTTTTACAGATAAAATGTAACCCAATAAACATGCCCTGTATACTTTAAAAAAGATACTTAGCACATTGCATAGTTAAAATGTCTGATGAGTAAAAGCCTACAAAAACAAGAAAAAGCTATGGAAATATGTACTTGTTTACATAAAAGGAGAATATTTATTATCTCAATTGCAAACACAACAGAACATAATGTACACATTGACATATACTTTACGTGAACAAGCTTTAACTGGGTCCAACTGCTCAATCAGGAAACGTCAGCTACAACTAACCCATAATTAAATCAGTCCAAGACTAAAACTAGGCCAAGGGCTCAAAATCAAGACACACCAGGAGTAATGCCAGGCCTAAACCAGTCCAGGACTAAACAAGTACTGAACCAGACATAAACTGTTTGTTATCCAGGTATAACAAAGTTATGTTCAACATCACTTTATAATGGCCCAGCGGCGTGCCTTTCTGCTGGCAAAATCATGTATCAAATCATCAAAGTTCAGCTTTCTTGCCAGTTTGCTTTCAATGGATAGTATGGCAAGGTGACAAAGTCTGTCCTGCAACATAGCAGACCTAAGATAATTTTTAATCAGTTTCAGCTTACTGAATGCTCTCTCGCCACCAGCAACGGTCACAGGCAATGTGCAAAATATTCGCAAAACTATGCAGACCTGCCCAAAAATACTCTGCAGCTGCATCTTGTAAATGCTGTTGAGCAGATCAATTGGTGACAGACACCCTGAGAAAGTGGCCCTATATACAGAGTTGAGGTGTCTGACTTCATCTTCAAATTCACAAGTCAGATCAGTGTTGTATTTTGAAATCAATGGCTGGCAAACAGAATGGATTTGATCATCACGTAACTGGCCCTCACTTCACAGAACACACGTCAAACTGTTTTTTGTAATTTTTGAAGCGTGTAGATTACTTTTTGTTTAGTAAAGTTATCATCACGTGGAGAACACAGTAGATAAGACGTGCTTAGAGCTTTCAATCTTCGTGAAGTTTTGCGCTCAGGCTCACCTTGTTTGGCTGAGACGGGGACGGGGGCCACGGGGGAAGGAAGACGTGGGTGTGCAGCGGCCGCTGAATCTGTGTCTACGAGACACGATAACCCGGAGACAGCAGAGATGTTATTATTGTTGGATGTAAATCATAATTCAGTAATTATTTGACTAAGCTAGCTAGATAAAAGCAGGTCATGTAGCAACAAAAATAAGTAAGTGAAAGTTTTGGAATACAGGAATAGTGCAAGCTACCTTTGTTTTTGAAAAACTGTGTGACATACTGTCGACTTCGGCGTTCTCAGTCTTCTCTTTCCTTCTTTTCTTTCCGTTTTGATGCCCTGACTTTTGATGTGACATGCCTGCGTGTGTCACTATCTGCACTGCATCATAACAAACGCTAGGCTAACGAGCGTAGCTCGGACAGCGCAGGTGGAATGAACCATTGTGAGGGGGAGGGGTGTGACTTAAACAGTAAATACATTATTTGTTTGTTAAATATTAAATCTATGGTCAAAACGGACAAAATACACATTAAGTGTATGAGGGGCCCTAGCACATTACACGTATGTATAAAAAAGAGAAAAGAAATAAGAAAAGAAAAAGAGGGTCTGCTCTTCTGGGCCCTTCATCAGCCTGGGCCCTTAGAATCGTCCTAACCTTCCACCCCTTTACGGCGCCCTAGATCACGCCTATCAGAAGTCGCCAAGATTACGCAGGGTGCCACACATCTTTAACGTCTTTGGAGAAGCGGGCAATGTCAGAGTATACACCTGTTGTAGACCAAGTCCTAGACTAGACGTTAGACTTCAGTTGATTTACAACTTATATTTACTTAAATTTAAGTCAAATTTTAGCCTCACTGATCTTGTTTAGTTGGAACTTGCATGATTTCAGTGTGATGCTGGTATACACAGGCAGTAAAAGATGAGAGCTCTTCCAGTGCTTTTGAATAGAGGAGGTGTAGCTCCTCCAAAGGTGAGTCATTGCGTCTTTCCTGCAATCCTCATCCAAGGCCACCTACCACACACCTCCGCTCTGGTGCTGCTGACATACTATAGGCCCTCACACTATTGAAAATTAATCACAACTAATAGAAATTCAAATAGCTGGGAAAATAAAGGCTACCAACGTGTTTCACTTGATCAGTTCTTTCATGCTATAGCTGCAGCACTGCCTGTTGTTTTGTAATGTTGATCTGTTCATAAATGTGTATGTCTAAAGTCTGAATAAAGTTTGTCTAATCTATTTTCCAGTATATTTAAAAGAAAAAAGGAATAAACATCCATAACTACCTGGATCGCTCTTCTTCTTTTTTTTTACTTGTCAGTAAAGACTACTGACCATGTGTTTCTGGTTCATTCTATCTTTAAGTCTGCCTGTTTGAAAAATCCATGTTGTATAGATCAGAGACATTGCATTACATCAAATGGCATTAATATTTCAGACGACGAGCTTCTCAGTGTGGAAGCAGTAAATGATCCGAGTGATTCTTCCCTGTGTGTGACCTGGTGCCTTTGCATGTGGTGCAGGCTGGGTAAATATTCAGGAGCAGCAGAAAGACCATGGCTTATGCAGTCCCGGTCTGCACTAATTGGGTTAGCACGCAATATTTAATTGGGTTGACACTGACTCAATGACAGCACTCACACGGATAGTGCCAACTCACCATCGATCACGCGACAGTGAAGGGACAGACACAGCAGGGTTTTCATTTACAAAGTGTGACCACATACAAGTACAAAATACACACCAACATCAGGTTATTGCAAAAAAACAATTATTCTAAAGCATAACATATTACATTCTATGCAGGTTTTATTTTTGTCTTTTCCTTCATGTCTTTTCCTGTGTATACATTTAGCAAATGGACTGGTTGCTCAAGACTTCAGCAGTCAACACAGCACCATATGGATTATGAGAAGGGGCTCGAAGCCATGTAATAGATCATACTATCAAAAAGTGCTGATGGCTGTCTTTGTGCAGAAGTGCTGGTGAATGGCAGCATAATTATGAGCACGTTTGCATAAAGGGAAAGATAGTGTTCTGGAAAAAAAACTTTCTGGGATTCTGGCCTTCTTTTCACGTGCAGGTGAATCCATAAATAATTAAATTACACTGCCAACCCAGACCATAGTATGCAGGTTCTCAAACAGTGTTATTGGTTCCATGTAATTTATATCAGCGATTGTTTATATATTAGTTATTATTATTATTTATGTTTGACAAGAGTGAGTTTACTTTACACAATAGCTTGTGTGTTCGTCTGGATACTTCTAGTTCAGATCTGTTGTATTAGTTCTTTATTTAATTAATCCAGTTTCATGACCCATGACGCACAGGCCTCCTCTTGCATTTGTCCTTACATTGCTTGTTTTGACTTTTATACATTTCTACTTCCTTGAACTGGATTTGTCTGGCGGTGGTTAAGAAAAAAATATTTGGGCTCAGACTTTGGACAGAACAGGGGGTAAGAGCAGGGAGAGACATGTATCAGATAGTTGAAGCCAGGTGGCAAACTCACGACACTATAGTGCCAAACATATGGCACAGCCATAACTACGCGCATGTGGCATGAAAATGTGCTTTATCTTAAACAACAAAAAAACAATTTTTTGCAGGTACATCAGCCTCTCACTGGAGTTAGGTCCTAAATAAAGACGTTTACAAGGTTTCCAGCCACTGACGGATACCAACCTCAGTTGTGTCACCTCACTTCCACACTTAACACGTTTTGCTGCCTCCTAAAATAGCTCCTCTGAAGACACTCGGCTTAGTACCAAGATAGACGCACTGTATTGTGCTAAAAAAAAATGTGCCAAAAACCACAACAGCTTTTGACTCTCTGCACCGGGGTTCTGCTGCAAAATGTGGCAGATTAAATTGTGTGATCTGCAGTGTGCAAGTTGACAGGTGCACAAGCTCTTCATGTGCTTCCATCTCACAGACTCACACCTGTGGTGTAAGGTGTAAACAGCTTGGTCTGTTTTAGAGTAAAGACCGGCATTTCTGGCATTACTGTATGACTAAAATGTTCATGTAAATGCCGTTGTGTCAGACGTACTGCTCTGAACAGTTCATGCTGGCGTTGTGTTCTTGGACAAAACACTTTCTGCACAGAACTTTCAGGTTCTGTCATTTACCTGAATGCAGCTTGGTAGCAATAACAAACCACGTCAAAGATTTGACACATCACACTGCAGGCCCACTGAAGTGGTATTACATAAGAATAAAAAAACGTAATATTTGCAAACCTCGTATTGATGTCTTGAGGGTTTTTCAAAGCCTCAAGAGTGAAGTTTGGCTGATGTGATCTCTGTCTGTTCCACAAGCTTCTCTGATTAAGCAGCAGCACTAAAAGCCTGAGGATTCTCTTACTAAAACAATCAATGACGGACCAGGTCTGGTCATGGCCCTGGGGAACTGGACTCCACCATTGGACTCCTTCTTAAGGAACTCACTGTCTTTCTCTCCATTCATGACAAACTGGGCTGGGATTCAACCCTCAACTACAACAAATAAGTCAGGAATTATTTGTTTACATTTGACCCATTTGTGAGAAGTGTGAGAAGTGGGCACAACTTAATGAGAGATTATTATAAGGACTGAATGTGACCAGAGACACCCCTCATCTTTCCTATGTAGTTGTGTCAGGTCACCCCACCATCCACTCGAATGACTGGCTTTGTGCTCAGCCCGTTTGTTATTCACGCACTCATAAATCAGACTGGAAAAAAGAAAAGACTTCTGGTAATTAATAAATAAGCACCATAAAGGCCAGGGTCATGTGGCTGTCCCTGAGCGCTGTGGTCTGCCTCAGTAACACCTGTCGAACAGATGGATCGATAAACAGTCACCGGCTCGCAGTGTGTCAAACAGGAAATGACATTTTACACAGTTAATCATCTGGGTAATGCCATAAACATTGCACACTTACCAGCGGGGGCAGATAACTACAGGGGGTATCACAAACACATTCTGCAATAAATACATGCAAAACAATCAGACTTGATGAGTTTGGTTCAATTGCATTGATTGATTGATTGATTTTGATTTTTTTCACTTTTTTGATTTTTGTTACTGTTACTCATTATTGTCAATATGTTTGTAACTAAAGTGGAAATGTGAGGCCTGTGTGATCATTTCAAACACTTCAAGTTAAGTTAAGTTATCCTTTATTAATCTCTGTAGAAAAATGTGTTCTTTGCATTCAACCCATCCTCAATGTCGCTGGGGCGATCTGTGGGAGCAGTGAGCTCCTACGCAAAGCACAAACACAGTAGTTTGATTCATTTTGGAGAATGATCTTTTTGAATATCTTTATGTGTGAATAAACAAGTTTGACAGTAAAATCGTTTTTGGCTTTGAGCGGTGTTCGTCCCTAAGCAACGTCTTGCAGGAAAAAGGAAACTGAAAAGGTGCCACGAAAGTAAAGTGTGATTAATTTCTAATAACATTTCTAATCGCAGTTGTGAGTTTGTTTAAGCGACTAAATATGTTTCAAGCAACATCTACTGCAAGCATACTTTTATTTCAGTGGCATTTATCTGTTTGTGTATCAGTTGTGGCTCTTGAACTTTTTAAACACAAACACAGTAGAAAGTAGACAGGCGTAGAGACAATATGACATCGTATTTAACTGAATGAAATGGCTTTTTATGCTGATTTACAAAGTTGCGTGAATGGATACAGTGCTGTGCTCAACACTGCAATATTCTATATTCATGAAAAAATAGAATACTATGCATTTTTTATGGGTGTGCTTGGTTTCACATCACAACATAAATAGTACAGCAATAGAAACCGTGTAATGAGTACTTATGCACAGTATATGTACACTTGAATTACATTATCCACACCCTCTATCATAGTGCAGCTGATTTTGTTTACTGATGTGGTTCCAAATCCCCACCGGGATATTGTGCATTTGGTGTGCACAGGAGCTAATCCGCACAGAAGTAGCACACCTGTAACAGCAGCAGTCCCTGGTTTGACGCCGAGCCCAAATCAAAGCTGTGGACACAGTTACGTAATGCCCTCCCCGTTCCTTAAAGCTACAGCACACTGAATTCTGCAAAAAATTGCTGGTCCAACAGTTAAATATGTGAATGCTAATTTATTCACATAGAAATGATTAGTCACTTTTTTTAAAATCCGGATAAAGTTCAAGGTTTGAATGAAGAAAACGTGTGCACTAGGATCTGGTTTCCACAGCAACTTAAAACCATCTATAGCTCTCTTTTGTCTAATTCTTGGAAGACACATAATGCTTATTGCAAATAAATAATAAATATATCAAATCAAATCAAACTTTATTTATAAAGCGCTTTTCATACAAAATGTAACACAAAGTGCTTTACA
The DNA here is from genome assembly GCA_021464625.1 of Proterorhinus semilunaris. Classification (NCBI taxonomy): domain Eukaryota; kingdom Metazoa; phylum Chordata; class Actinopteri; order Gobiiformes; family Gobiidae; genus Proterorhinus; species Proterorhinus semilunaris. Next base: position 21,334,269 of record CM038347.1, read on the forward strand.
GTGCTTAAAAATCATTAAAATCGTCCCCACCAGTAAATATACATAAAAACTACAACCCCACCACCCCACCCGCACACACAGACACACAGGCACACATACGTACAGACAGCCAGCAGTTAAAAAGTCTTAAATAAAAATGGACATTGAGTTGAGTATGTAAGGCTGGGTACAGATAGACCGAAAGAGGAAACATCATCCAAGGAGCCGTCTGCACCAGGAGCAGCCCATCGGCCACAGCCACAGAGCGCCAACTCAGGGGGCCCGGAGTAGGTGTAGGAGAGACGTCCTATCTCCATCCAGGCACCCCCAGGAGAGCGCCCGCATAGCCACAGCCAACCAGCACTCCTGGGGCAGAGGGCTCCCTCAGAGGAACCACTAGGAGAACATAAAAAATAAATAAATAAATAAAATAACTAAAACAAAATAGATAAATAAATACAATAAAAATTATAAATATATATATATATATATATACACACACATAAAAAATAAATTAATATTTAATAAGAGATACATTAAAAAAACAGCTAAAACTGTGCATGAAATAGCACAGGATAAAGAGAGGGAAACTAAAGAAATAATAGAACTAAAACCGGTAGATAAGGTTAATATAAGTAAATATTAGTTAAAAGCTAAACTAAAAAGGTGGGTCTTGAGCCTGCTCTTAAAAACATGAACGTTCTCTGCCATCCTGAGCTCCTCTGGCAGGTCGTTCCAGAGGCGAGGGCCATAGTATTGGAAAGACGCCTCGCCGTGAGTCTTTCTGTTGACTTTAGGAATAACTAGGAGACCCCTGCCGGAGGAGCGAAGGGACCGCGAAGGCTCATATGGTAAAATCAATTCTGAAAGATAAGAAGGACCAAGACCATTAAGACATTTAAAAACCATTAAAAGAACTTTAAAATCGATCCTGAAACACACGGGGAGCCAATGCAGCGACTCTAAAACCGGTGTAATGTGGTCCCGCCTCCTGGTCTTCGTCAGGACACGAGCTGCTGAATTTTGTAAAAGTTGTAAACCTGAGATACTCTTTTTGGGAAGACCAGAAAGCAGGGCATTACAGTAGTCGATACGACTGGTGATAAAAGCATGCATGAGCGTCTCCGTGTTGGCCCGAGAGAGAATGGGGCGGACTCTGGCTATGTTCTTTAGATGGTAAAAACCTATCTTTGTGATATTCTTAATGTGTGGAACTAAAGTCAGCTCAGAGTCAAAAATCACACCCAGGTTCTTCACCTGTGACGAAGGATTAAAAGACAATGACTGTAGTTTGGGTAAAAGTTTCTCTCTCTGGGCCTCAGAACCGATGACTAAAACCTCAGTTTTGTCCTGGTTAAGCTGGAGAAAGTTTTCTGCCATCCAGGATTTAATATCTAAAATGCAGTTAAAAAGTGCATCCATTGGCCTGGTGTCCTCAGGAGACATGGAGATGTACAACTGTGTATCATCAGCGTAACTATGAAAGTTGACTCCATGTCTCCTGATGACATCACCAAGAGGGAGCATATACAGGTTAAAAAGCACTGGGCCTAAAATCGAACCCTGGGGCACACTATAGTATAGTATATTCACACTGTAGTATACAATACCATTAACCTGAACTCAAGCCTCTGTGTGAACGGAAATGCTGTTTGCACAGTAGTTGACTGGTAAATGGCGATTAATGGGATTCTTCAGTTTCCATAAGAGTTGCTGTAATTCTTTTGAGCGGTTGATATTATAAGATGGATGGTAAGTTGTTAAAGGTGGATGCCTCATAAGGAGCAGAGGTTGCATTGCATTTTACACAGGTAATAAAAGACCAACAACGTCCGGACAGGGATAATATTGTGTCTGTGTTTACCTTATGACTGTACTATAAAACAAGTGAGTTTGCATTCATTTGCTCAGTCTATTATATTGCTCAGAGAGAGGAAATATGTAACACACACTACAGGTATACTCTGATCCAGTGTAACATGACCAGCTTCTTGTTAACAATATTTATCATAATATTATGCTTCTGATTTGGATCACTTGTACAGTGATTTAAACAGAAACAGTTATATACGCATTTAGATGCTTTTGCATATGTTGACAGGAAGTCACGCCATGTGTAGGGTACAAGAACACTGCAACAAAAATACTGTCAATTGCACTTGAAAATTCTACCACTTATTTATAAAGTAACTGTACCACAAATAAATATGCAAAACCTACAAACAACATGAGTAGCCTAAAAAAAAAAAACACTCAACTAGAGACTTTACAATCAAAATGTATTATAAAGGAATAGGCCACTGTTTTTACATACTGAGATATGTTCTTACCTTAGCTTAGACGAGTTGATATGTACCTGTCTGCGCTCAGTCACGCACATGTTGTTAGTGTTTAGCATCTCCCAGCTTCACCCAAACTGGGGTGAAGTTAGAAGCTACCGAGCTGTTTCACGTTTTTCCTATTTAAATACAGTTATGTGAGCCTTCACACGATCCAAGTCTAGTTACACAACAAAATTAAACATGTCGATTTTCTAAGCGGATAAAAAGGGGCACTATATTGGGAGGCATTATAACACCTGGAGTACTCTGACGATATTACGTATTTTTCACACTACTGTATACGGCGCACATAAAAGCCTTTAAAGGGACTATACATAGTTTAACCACAAATAAATGTATACAAATTTAAAATGTCTTCCTCATACATGCTCCAGCAATGCCCTGGTGAGTAGAATGAGCCCTGGCCTTTTCACCGTGATCGCCTCTATATGCCTGTAAAGTCCCTTAAATAGTCCATGTTCGGGTCGAACAAGCAAACCGCGTAATGTGTAATGACGTCATGCGCGTTCACGCTCAGCTGTAGCGTTAGCTGTGTCTCCTCTATACTGACGCTGCCGAGCGAGTGGTAACTTTGGAAGAATGGATTTAGTGAAAAATAAGAGGAGACCGGCTTCAAGCACCATTGAAACTCCAGCCCAGACCCAAACTAACGAAAAGAAACTAAGAGTTTATTCGAGTGTGACAAAAAAGGCGAAAGTCGAGTTTACGAGTTAGCTATGCTAACTTTCTGCCCAGGAAATTGAAGAGACGATTTAGGCTTTTCCTAGTAGCATTTCTACCAGTGGAATTATTTTATTATTACAATTAGGCCTGCGTTTATGCATATAAAGTATACGAGTATTTTTTTTCTCCTTCAAACGTCAATTATTCGTTTATCTGTATTACTTGGCTTCTTCACTCGATTCACTTTGCTGCATTTGCTCAAGTATCGCATCTTATACACTCAAACTGATTTGGTCTGAATATCTTACAAAACAGTAACGTTTCTTACCTCAGTTGAAGTCACACCTGCAAATCTGTAAATTGACCAGGACGGGACCGTTATTTCTGGTGCTCGTAAAGCCTGAGCGCCTCATGCACGAGCTTAACATTTGTGCGACTGAGCGCACGCACAAAGACCAGACAGGTACACATCAACTAGTCTAAGCTAAGGTAAGAACATATCTCAGTAAGGAAAAACGGTGGCCTGTTCTTATAATCCAACTAATAATTGAGTGAATCCAAAAAAGACACACTTCCTGACACAAATGCTGACAGCCCCAAACATACGTTTACGTACTCATCATTATATTATAATTTCCGTGGAGTTCCTGAAAGTATGAAATGCATGTTCCCACAATATTTTTTTTTTACCATATCAAGAGTTGTAGTCGTTTCAGTATTTAAGATACTGTCCTCCACTTCAACATACATAAACAGGTGACTTCCTTCAACATGACTTAACCCAAATTAGGTGCAGCATGCATATTGTATGCATGTCTTGTGACAGCACATCAGCAAGTCTATACATTACCAAGCTGCAGACTGCTATGGGGAGATGGATCTGGCAGTGATGTGAGGACTGGTGGACGGCAGCACAGGGGCGGGGAAAAGAGTGCTCCAGTGCTGTCGCCTTGGGTGCATCAGCAGCAAGAATGGTTCCATGCCCTGTGGGAGCCATCAGACTGCACTGTCACCTCCCGAAGGCTGACATAGCCTGAAAGGGCCCCTCCCCAAGCCCATAGTTCGACATGGTTGATGTTTAATACATGTATAAGGAGACCATTGAGAGGGCCCTGGGAATAATGTAGCAGGAAAAGAAAGAGCAACCAGGAAAAGAGGCTCAGTATATGTTCACCATCATCGAACACATACAGCTGTAGATCCATAACTAATTTATGTTCAAATTGATGACGTTTGAATCATAATGGAAGCACATTTTTGCAACTATAAGAACAAAACAAATGTAACTTAAGTCTCGTTAAACATGAGCAATGATGTTAGGCCTAATTACAACCTCATATTTGTAACAAGCAGTAGGTTAAAAACATGTGAACTCAAAACATACAACAGTGTATGCATTATGACCACTGAAGTGCATTGTAAGAAGAAGTTGAACTCTTGCCAACTGATCACTCAGTCTGAATGTGTGTCGATATAGAATATAAAAATATCCCAATATTTACCATGTCATCACAATTACTGAACAGAATAACTACAGAATGCACAACAAAATACAGTGTGAATCCAGCAAAGAACCAAAGCTTTCGTTTGCAGAATGAAGTTAGGGTATCACTCAGTCACCAATGCCTTTAGAGCGTCAGGGGTGACCCTCCAGCTTAAGTCAACACCACGACTTTAATGAGGTAAAGTGCACGCGCGCTCGCACTCCAGAGGTGGGTACCCTGGCTGCATAGTAAAGAAGATTCCATTCATCGACATGCACTGAGCCCTCTGCTGCCAGCCCCGTGCACACTCTCACCTCCACCCACACCTGCAGCACTACGGCGAGTGCGTCACGCGGATCTTTACAGGTGCGAGATCCAGCCTGCTGCTGCCATATTTTTCCCACTTCATAAATCGTTGCGGAAGATGAGCTCTGGCTTTTTCCCTTCAAATTCATGCAAAAATGAAAATCTAGCAGATGAGCACATAGCAGCCATGCATTTCCTCACTATCTCGCGTATGCCAAACAGTTCACCAGCTCTGGGTATATAATGAATCAAGTCGAAAGTAGAACTGGTGCCTTTGCCTTATCATCACATACAGCAACCCACGCCCTCCGGGCCATCAGTGGATTATAAAAGCGCGCGTGGGATAGGCAGCCCCTCACAAAAACGTTATTAATTAGGCTCCATGTCCACAGCGAGCAACACATGTTCATTCTAATCAAAACTTCAAAAGGCACACGATCTACCGCTGCACGTTATCAAGCCGCGCTACAGCTGAGGCTATATTATCAGCAGCCTAACTTCCATACAACATTGACCCCTTCACGAGACGCTGCACTATACTATGCATCACATGAATGATTGATCAGACAGGTGGGATCGAGTCGATGCCATAAAGAGGGCGGGAATTTGGGGGAACCCACGCTCGGCGAAACATGATGGATGCAGGATACTCACCACCCCCCAGTGCATTAGAGGAGCATCCCTGTCTTTTTATGGCCAGCTCTTTGGATGAGTTCTCCTGGGACAGTGCTCCACCTCGGTCCTCTCTATCATTCTTTGCAGAAGCCTCGGTCTCCAGTTTCCTCACAGCCTCCCCTCACCCCTTTTGGTTGGCAGCATCACATGTGGGAGCAGCTGCATGTCATGTGGATTTGCGCTAGATTGTGCTGGTGGGTTTGGGGCTGCAACGGTCCGTGTCGCGGGATGAGAGCGCAAGTGGAAGCGGCAGATTTCTATTTGAGGCGATGCTGACGCGCTACCGGAGGGGCTCGCCTATCGCCTGTCTCATCTGGCTCCAGTGCCATCAGCGCCAGTTTAGACCGAACCATGTGACTGCATATAAGTGTCAATAGGCAGAGGATAATAACGTGCACTTCCGGAGACAACTCCCAAACTAAATGATGCACACCCTCTACTGAAATGAATCAGCTAAAGACAATGACGTTTAGGTGTAGGCTCAACACGACGCAGCGTCTTTAGTTTGTATATAAAAAGCAAGATTATTAATGAATTAAAACAAACAATAGCCTATATACATAGACAAAAGAGTGTACACATAATATTGCAAATAACTTCATTTATTTCTTCAAAATGGCCATTATAATTGCAGTCATTTTAAATATTCAACAAATGTATATAATAGGCTATTAAACCTATTTTATTTTGAAAAACACCTCCTGCCATTTCCTTGCGGCTATGTCTCACTTTATGAATTTGTGAAAGGATGCTATTAAATTGAATTTAAATCGACCTAACAAATATCGCCCTCTAGTGGTAGTACTAGTTACACAGACAAAAATTAACCCACTTTTTTTTTTACACTTTCTTATCCAGAGAGAAGTGTAGCCCTGCATTTAAAAATACATGATAATAAAACAAATGAATCCTTTAGTGCCTCCATTGCCGCGCCATAACCCTACCGAGAGCGCGACCACACTACATTTTATTGCCCTTATGGCCATCTTTGTCAGTAAACATCAAAACAAAAATGTTTAGCCTCTCCATGTGAATAATGGCTCCAACTTGCAAAATTTTTATTTATTTATTTCACAAGCAGCATCGGAAGGCCCTAACGGGCCGTACTTCCATAACCACTGTCCACAAGCTCCTTACAGAGGGCACTAACGAGCTGTAATTTTGTATAATGTGAGATTTATGTTTCAGTCCAATTAGAATAACATGGGGTGCCCCGGGCGTCACCATGGCAACACTGTACAAAATACGATATGGGTCTTATTGGCTTTTTTGATTAGGATGCCATCAACTATTTTTGTGTCAAATTTCATCCATTTCCGAGAAACAATTTTTTTTCCCATAATGCATTTTTTGCTTCTCAGCCTGGAGGGGGCGCCCAATGTCACTTTTTTCCATTTGTTGTGTCCGGGGGTGAAAGGTCAATGAAATATACAGTGCCTTGCGAAAGTACTAATACACCTTGAACTTTTGCACATGTTGTCATGTTTACAACCATAAACGTAAAGATTTTATTTTCAATTTTTTACTGAAAGTTCTCACACAAGTAACAGCCAACTGTGAAGTGAAAGCAAAATGATCCACGATTCTGTTATTTTTCAAAAAATAGAAAAGTGTGGGCGTGCATAAGTATTCATACAGCATGACTTAATACTTTGTGGAACCCCCTTTTTCTGCAATAACAGCAGCAAGTCTTCTGGGGTTTGACTCTACGAGGTTTGCACATCTAGGACTGACATTTTAGCCCATTCCTCTTTACAAAACAACTCAAGCTCTGTCAAATTAGAAGGAGAGCGTTTGTGAACAGCAGTTTTCAGGTCTTTCCACAGATTTTCAATAGGATTTAGGTCAGGACTTTGACTGGGCCATTCTAACACATTAATATGTGTGTTTTTAAACCATTCCATTGTAGATGTAGCTTTGTGTTTAGGGTCATTGTCCTGCTGGAAGGTGAATCTCCGCCCCAGCCTCAATTCTCTTGCTGACTCCAGCAGGTTTTCCTCCAAAATGTCCCTGTATTTGGCTCCATCCATCTTCCCAACTATTCTTACCACCTTCCCGGTCCCCGCTGAGGAAAAGCAGCCCCATAGCCTGATGCTCCCCCCACCATATTTGACACTGGGGATGGTGCACTCAGGACGATGAGCAGTGTTAGGTTTGCTCCATACATAACGTTTTGCATTTGGGCCAAAAAGCTCAATTTTTGTCTCATCTGACCAAAGCACCTTCTTCCACATGGTAGCTGTGTCCTCCATATGACTTCTAGCAAACTTCAAACGGGATTTCTTATGGCCTCCTTTCAATAATGGCTTTCTTCTTGCCAATCGTCCATGAAGGCCAGATTTGTGTAGAGTACGACTTATAGTTGTCCCATGTACAGATTCCCCCAGCTCAGCGGCAGTACGTCGCAGCTCCTCCAGAGTTATCTTGGGGCGCTTGGTTACATTTCTGACCAGTGCTCTTCTTTTTCGGTCTGTTAGTTTAGGTGGACGACCGTGTCTTGGTAAGTTCTCAGTGGTGCTATACTCTTTCCATTTCCGAATGATGGATTGAACAGTGCTCCGTGAGAAGTTCAAATCTTGGGAAATCTTTGTATAACTTAACGCTGCTTTAAACTTCTCCACAGCTTTATCCCTTACCTCCCTGGTGAGCTCCTTGGCCTTCATGGTGTTGCTTAGTGACCAATACACTCTGACCATAGCTCTGGGGCCCTCACAGAACAGCTGGAATTATACTGACAGTAGATTACACACAGGTGGCCTCTATTTAATGGTTAGGGCAAGGTGTGAACATTCTGCAGTCATTAGGAATGTTATAAAGGCAATTTAATGCACTCAGAAAATGCTGTATGAATACTTGTGCACGCCCACTTTTCACTTTTCTATTTTTTGTAAAATAACAGAATCATGTATCATTTTGCTTTCACTTCACAGTTGTCTGTTACTTGTGTGTGAACTTTCAGTAAAAAAAGTTCAGGGTGTATTAGTACTTTTGAGAGGCACTGCATATATTTAATCAGAGTTTGTCTGTGCGAATGGGACCATTTTGTTGTTTACGATTTTCGCAAAATTCTTCGTAAAAATTGTGGCTTCGCCGCAAACAAACCGTAAAACTTAGCCAGTCAGCATCGTATGACAGTTGGCTATATACACCAGAGGTGTGGGCAGTCACTGTTTTACACAGCGAGTTTACGGTTGACAGGGGGACAGTGCTTCGCTACGCGCACCGCGTTGCGATTACAATCAGCCCTTGCGACGGCAGGCCGCTTGGGCCGAATAACACAATACCGTTATTTGTTGCGCCTTAGACTTAAATGTGTTCTTTCAAAATATGTGAAGAAACTATCTGAAGGCACATGCATAATCCTTACATTTTTTATGAGCAATACCTAAATAAAGACAGAAGCTCACAGTCAGTGCAGAAGGTTTCCCAGTAGCCAACTCTATGCTCCAGCTTATGAACAGAACAAGTGTGGTTTGCTATTTTCGAATAGAATAGAATAGATTTTATTCTCTACTGAGGAGGAAATTTATCTTTGGCTCATCAACATGTAAAAGCACAAGACTACGACAATAAAACAGGCCTTGAAGAAAAATATAGGACCCTTCCTTTGTTAAGTTATTCTGAAATAGTCTAATGGAATATAAATGGGCCCATGTTGAGTTTTGGCTGTTCATGGGTTCAGTGTCGAACCAACAGACTCGCTCCTAAAAAGGGATTAAGATGTTTTGAAAAGGAGAAAGGCAAGCCAGTGTCCTTTTGGTCCTATTGTTGTCAACTGTGAGGCTGCAGACTTAGGTCGTCCCCACAAAGCAGGTCCCTGAGCAGAGCACACTGCCGCCCTGTCACTCCACATTAGTGTCTGAGGCAGAACAGTGCCCTCAAGGCCCTGGACACAATGTCAGAAGAGTTTTCACGGCCCACATCAGTCAGTATGGAAGGACTTTTGGGCTAAACTGGACGCAAGTGCGCCGCATCAAGTCTGAGAACACAAGTCTAATAGTGACCTTATTTCAGCCTCTGTGTGCACCGCCCACACCACCCTTGTATAATACATGCTCAAAGCATGTTCTCATTATAAATGCAGTTGTGAAGAAGTACTTCATGTACAAGTGCTGAGCAGACTGACACTTTGGAGCATAGTCTTTTCATCACATACTGAATCCTTTTAGCCTGAATCCATTTGGCCTAAAAGGAAAGAGTCTTGTCTCATATTAAATAGTGTAGGCCTAATATTTACACAGCACTCACAGAGGTGGATATACAGCAAAACATTAAAAGCAAAATTACTTAAGATTTATATGACATAAATACATTAATAAAAAGATAAATTAATTAATTAAGTAATTTTATATATATATATATATATATATATATATATATATATAAATATAATCACCTCCTCTACATGGATGACATCAAGCTGTATGTTAAGAATGAGCGAGACATCGACTCCATACCACCCGGCTGTCTTTGTGGTCCGAGAAGTGTGGTCGGATGGTGACTAAGAGAGGGAAGGCAGTCCACACAGAAGAGGTCTCACTCCCAGAAGGAACAATAGCAGACATTGAGGACAGTTACAAGTACCTCGGAATCCCACAAGCAAATGACAACCTCGAAGAGGTGACAAGGAAAGCGGGTACGGCCAAATACCTCCAACGTGTAAGGCAGCTTAAGAAGCCAGCTCAATGGCAAGAACAAAACCCGGGCAATAAACCGCTACGCCCTGCCAGTAATCAGATACCCTGCAGGAATAATAAGCTGGGCAAAGGATGAGATACAGACCACAGATGTTAAGACACGAAAGCTCCTAACCATGCATGGAGGGTTCCACCCCAAATCCAGCACCCTGAGACTGTACGCTAGCCGTAAGGAATAGGCCGAGGACTAGTGAGCGTGAGAGCCACTATCCAGGATGAAACATCCAAGAGCCATAAGTACATTAAGGACAAGGCTCCAACAGATGACGTGCTCAGTGAATGTCTCAGACAATTGGAAACATAAGATGAGGCGCTGGAGGTCCCGTCATGGGAGGACAAGCCCCTACATGGGATGTACCACCGAAACATAACTGAAGTGGCGGATATCAAGAAATCCTACCAATGGCTAGACAGAGCTGGCCTGAAGGACAGCACAGAGGCACTCATCATGGCTGCACAGGAGCAGGCCTTGAGCACCAGAGCAATAGAGGCCCAGATCTATCACACCAGACAAGACCCAAGGTGTAGACTGTGCAAAGAGGCCAATGAGACAATCCAGCACATAACTGCAGGGTGTAAGATGCTGGCAGGGAACGCTCACATGGAGCGCCATAACCAAGTGGCTGGAATAGTGTACAGGACCATATGTGCAGAGTATGGGCTGGAAACCCCAAGGTCAAAGTGGGAAACACCTCCAAAGGTGGTAGAGAATGACCGAGCCAAGATCCTGTGTGACTTCCAGATACATGGTTTATTTATAGGTTTTTTTACGTATTGTTTTTTTTGGTAGGGACAGTGCAAGTTAATGAACAAGCCACACCGGATTGTAGCCTCGGGCTAATTTCCATCCGTCATCCCCCATGCGCACTCTTAAACACAGTCACATTCATCCTGGCCTACATCCGTGTACATGATTTTAGTGGTAGGGGAAACCGGAGTACCCAGAGGAAACTTACACAGACACGGGGAGAACATGCAGACTCCACGCAGAAAGGCCCCGTCCCTGGTGGGAATTGAACCCAGACCTTCTAGCTGTGAAGCACGAGCACTAACCGCTGCGCCACCGTGCCGCCCAAATGGCAAACCAACCGGACATTGTGGTAGTGGACAAAGAGCAGCGGAAAGCTTTTGTGGTTGACATAGCAATACCAAGCGACTTCAACATCAGAAAAAAGGAACACGAGAAACACCAGGGGGCTCAGAGAAGAGCTGGAAAAGGCCTGGAGGGTGAAGGCATCAGTGGTGCCCGTGGTCGTTGGGGCACTCAGGGCAGTGCCCCCCAAACTGGAGGAGTGGCCACAACAGATCCCTGGAAATACAACAGACATCTCGGTCCAGAAAAGATACAGCGCAGAACCCTCAAGCTCCCAGGCTTCTGGTAGAGGACCCGAGCTTGGAGGAAAAAGAGACAGCCTGCGGAGGGTGAGGAAGAGTTTTTATATACCAAATCTTTAGTAACGTTAAAACAGTTTCACAACCACGTGAACTGCTACCTTAACGTGGTGGGGTTGTTTGAGTGTCTGGGGCTTTATGCCCCTGGTAGGGTCTCCCTTGGCAAACAAGTCTTAGGTGACGGGTCAGACGAAGAGCAGTTCGAAGGCTTCTATGGAAAGTAATAGATCAAGGACCGTAACGTCGCGTGATATGGCGCAACCGGGGCCCAACCCTGGAGCCAGGCCTGGGGTTGGGGCTGGAATGCGAGCGTCTGGTGGTTAGGCCTCTCAGAGGCGAAGAGATTCTGGCAAACCATCCGGCGCCTCAGGAGGGGGAAGCAGTGCTTCACCAACACTGTTTACAGTGCGGGTGGGGGGCTGCTGACCTCGACTGTGGATGTGGTCGGGCGGTGGAAGGAGTACTTCGAGAATCTCCTCAATCCCACCGTTACGTCTTCCGATGAGGAAGCAGAGGCTGGGGACTTGCAGGGGGGCTCGTTCATCACCCGGGCTGAAGTCACCGAGGTGGTTAGAAAGCTCTAATGAGATTCGTCCCGAGTACCTTAAGTCTCTGGATGTTATAGGACTGTCTTGGTTGACACGCCTCTGCAACATTGCGTGGCGGTTGGGGGCAGTGACTCTGGATTGGCAGACCGGGGTGGTGGTCCCGCTCTTGAAGAAGGGGGATCGGAGGGTGTGCTCCAATTACAGAGGGATCACACTCCTCAGCCTCCCTGGTAAGGTCTATTCCAGGGTGCTGGAGAGGAGGATCCGGCCAATAGTCAAACCTCGGATTCAGGAGGAACAATGCGGTTTTTGTCCTGGTCGTGGAACACTGGACCAGCTCTATACCCTTCATCGGGTGCTAGAGGGTTTGTGGGAGTTCCCCCAACCAGTCCACATGTGTTTTGTTGATCTGGAGAAAGCGTTCGACCGTGTCCCTCATGGTGCCCTGTGGAGGGTGCTCCGGGAGTATGGGGTCCGGGGCCCTCTACTAAGGGCTGTCCGTTCCCTGTATGACCACAGCAGGAGCTTGGTTCACATTGCCGGCAGTAAGTCAGACCTGTTCCCGGTGCGTGTTGTGACCGGTTCTGTTCATTACCTATATGGACAGAATTTCTAGGCGCAGCCAGGGGCTGGAGGTAGTCCGGTTTGGGAACCTCAGAATCTCATCTCTGCTGTTTGCAGACGATGTTGTTCTGTTGGCTTCATCAAATCAGGACCTTCAGCGCGCACTGGGGCGGTTTGCAGCCGAGTGTGAAATAGCCAGGATGAGGGTCAGCACCTCCAAATCTGAGGCCATGGTTCTCCACCGGAAAAATGTGGTTTCCCCGCTTCAGGTCGGTGGGGAGTCCTTGCCTCAAGTGGAGGAGTTCAAGTATCTCGGGGTCATGTTCACGAGTGAGAGACGGATGGAGCGTGAGATCGATAGACGGATCGGTGCGGCGTCAGCAGTGATGCGGTCGCTGTATCGGACTGTTGTGGTGAAGAGGGAGCTGAGTCAGGGGGCAAAACTCACAAATTTACCGATTGATCTACGTTCCCACCCTCACCTACGGTCATGAGATTTGGGTAATGACCGAAAGGACAAGATCGCGAATACAAACGCCAAAATGAGTTTTCTTCACAGGGTGGCTGGGCGCACCCTGCGAGATCGGGTGAGTAGCTCAGTTACCCGGGAGGAGCTCGGACTCGAGTCGCTACTCCTCCACGTCGAAAGGAGCCAGCGGAGGTGGCTAGGGCATCTGTTGCGGATGCCTCCTGGTCGCCTCCCTCGGGAGATGCTCCAGGCATGTCCTATTGGAAGGAGGCCTCGTGGAAGGCCCAGGACACGCTGGTGGGACTATGTCTCCGAGCTGGCCTGGTGTCGCCTCGGGGTCCCCCCAGAACAGCTGGAGGAGGTGTGCGTGGATCGGGAAGTCTGGGTATCTCTGCTGAGACTGCTGCCCCCGCAACCCGGCCCCGGATAAAGCGGAAGAAAATGGATGGATGGATGGAAAACAGTTTCACTCAAGTGGGACAAAACAAATGAGCGTGACTTTCTGTATTTCTGCATGTGCGCCTCTTCCTCTGCTATGGGGGGCATGTATACTATTATTTCCAAAACATTATCTGTGTCTACAGGTACATGTTCCAATCAAATATTGTTTTTACTACATGAGCGTGATGTTGGCCAGCAGGAAGGGGGAAAAAAACGTTTGTTTTTGGAGATATCTTGCAAGAACTGTCTCTCTCCCGTGGAGTTTGATATTTTCCCGTGCAGTGTTTATTTTGATCAAGCATGGATAAAATTGACACTGGCCGAGTTGTTTGTATTTTGTTGCATATATGTTGTTGTTTTATTTTTACACCCCAATAAAGTTTATACACATTAACATTAAGCCATTTCATATATCAATTAGAGGTTTCATAACCACTTATCAGAACACAAGATAAAATATGGCCTCAGTGTTCTCGAAAAGTGCCCAGTGTGCATGTCAGCTCAGAGCCATGCACACCCGGAGGTTATTTTTGGAATAGAGGAGGAGCAGCACAGTCTCAGGTGGGTTCATGGTTTGAAGGAGTAGTCAGGAGTGAGAGAACAGTGGCACTTAGCAGCATGGAGAAGAGCTAGATGAAATTAGATATGGAGTCTCTCAGCCTGAAGACCAGTGAAAGATTTCTAAAGTTGGTTAATAAGAAAGACCTCATTAAGCTGCTTAGAAAATAACACTGCGGAACAACAAACTCAATTTACCATGCTGACCTAGGGATTTCAAAGGAGAAGACTAAACAGCAGAATAGCAGTAACTTACAGTAACAGTGTTGCTGTATTACAGGGCCAAACTGAAAATAAAGCAGACATGAATTGCCTACCACCCTGACTATGAACCACTATTCATACCACTATGAACCCCGCTATATCTTATCTTAGAGGAGGGAGAGGGGATGTTAATGTGTTTTTCTTTAAACACCAGTCAAATTGCAATTTCACGATGAAACACAGAATCATCATTATTACTTTTTTTTATGTTTTATATCCTGAATTCCGGTGAAGAAAATGCTATGTTCTGGTGGGGAAAAAGTTAAATGTGTCGTATTTGTATGAACAAAAAATTGACCTAGTGGTTGTGCGTGTGCTTCGTTTTGCCAGAAGATGGCGCTGGGTGGTCCTGTATCTGTATGGGGTTGTGGATCTTTCTTGCATGTACCCTTCAAAGCAAACAAAAGCATGAGCTATCATTTTATTGACATGTTATCATCCAGGAAATACCTCGGGAGACTTTGGTAACTAAATTTAAACTTAATATATGCTAACTTATATGTGATTAGATATTCACACAGGCTGGACCCCTTCTTAAGTTGTATCACCATGGTAATTAATAGCCTTTGTTTTAGCTATCTCAATGTAATTGCAGTCTCTTGTCACGTGTCTTTCTTGGCCATGGTTCAGCAAACACAGACAGCAGGAGACCCTCGCTGACGTTTTTTTTTTTTTTTTTTTTTCTCCATCTCCCCCAGCCCCTGCATGGCCACCCCCACCACCACTCTACACACACCCTCCTTTTACTCACCGGCTCCAGCACCATCCCAGTCAGTCAGTCACCTCAAGTGCGCCCGGGTGAGTGGAGCAGGGAAGCACCGGCCGACTGTGGACTGCGCCGCGACCACTGACAAAAAAAAAAAAAGAAAAGAAAAGAAAAGCAGCACAAAGAATGGGTCTTCAGTGCGTGAGCCTGGACCAAGCCTGAGTTGGGTCAACAGAGCCAGAGGTCCCACGCGTAAACCTTCATAAAGTAAGAATAGCACGTTGGTGCCGTTCACAATGGGCTGCTGTAGCGGACGGTGCACGCTCATCTTCGTCTGCACTTTACAACTGGTGAGTAGCCTAAAGCAAAGATACCCCTGCAACCTTTATTAGAAAAAGTTGATTGAGATGTTTTAATGACGTAAACATGTCGTGAGGTGTGCTTAGTGGATGCTTTATGGTGTATAGGCTAGGTAGGCAATAACAGAACTAAATAATCAGGTTTGGTGTTTTTTTTTTTTTTTTTTTTTTTTGCATAGGTCCAAATTCTTGACAGGTCTCCCTGTCAATCCTTAGATTGACTCCACTGCCTTGACACATTTGTTAAGTGTCTGCTTGTATTGTTGCTGTCGATATGACTTCTCTTATTAACGTTTGGCATTTCAGAGTCCTGTTCCATCAGGCCTGTTTTCAGGCAATGTAAGTGACAGACAGTTTTGGGGCAGTGTGCCCTTGATGCATCCCAAATTTGAAGTCATTCCCTCTTTCTACGGTCCGCTGTCTCTTAGCGAACACATCACATACATGTAGGTTATCATGGATTGTGTTTTTAAAGACTGAAAGATTTATTCACATTTTACCCCTTTCGAGGACTGGTAATGTCACGCTTGTTGGATCTTTTCTCTCTCTCCGGCTGATCAATGGTGTGTGGACTGTGACATTTCAGTAGACAGTAACTTTGCGCTGTTGCATTTCGCTTCCCATCGACTGCACAGGCCAGCTCGCCTCTGTCACTACCCCAGAGTAGAGTTTACTTGACAGGGTGTGACAGTGTTATTTATGGAGGCATTAAAACTGAGCTTGCTCACAGGAGAAGATCCTGCAAGTAAATGCCACTTTTAACAGCTCCGGGGGGTCATAAAGTCTTCCCCAACACAAAGAAGTTCATAAAAGCTGTGAGGTTTTGTATAATGCGTGAGTTCTGTGTAGAGTTTGTTATAACGTTGGAGTCACTTAAAAGGACAAAATACAAACACAGAGGGATATGAATTTTCTTTATTTAAACTAGACATTTTCATCATGTTGCAAGCCATATTAAATGAAAACATCTAGAGTTGCTGCTTATTGCTGCCTCAAGGCCAAGAAGCCCATCTCTACTTTTGGTCATTAGTGAGTACATTCAAGCATGTTCCAGAGTTCTTGCAAATTATTGATTGTTTCTTAGTATTATGAAGATGCTATGGTTTTATTGACTTGTTTTCTTGCTCTCGTTATAAATTTAATTGAGGCAAGGGCTGCACAGTGTATACCACATAGTACACAATCCAAAAACAGGTCAATATGGGGCGACAGAGGGTGCATTCATCCACGGATCAGCGGGTCGGATCCCACCTCAGACTCGTGCATACTGTTGTTGTGTCCTTGGGCAAGGCAATTCACCCTATGTATTAATGAGGTGTGAGTGACTGCTCGTGGTTGGAGTCTTTGTCAGTCCCCCCTCAGGACAGCTGTGGATGCACGCGTTACGACCTCCACGTGTGGAGTTGATAACTGTCCACTGTAAGCATGAAAAGCGCAATACAAATCAAACACAATTCTAGATTTTTGACGGAAGTGGAAGTGTTTGATTTAGGTTTTAGTGAATATTTTAGGTGTTAATATCTGTGGGAGGGAGTTTTAGTATTTTTTGCAATACAAATACAGTATTGCGTGTTCAAGGGATAGTCATTTAAGCGATACTCACAAATCTTGCATACAGGGGTGCGAGCAGGAAGTGAACTCACCTTGAGGGTCACACCTGTTTTCCCTTCAAAGCCTTTTTGCCTCATTAGAGGGAAAGAGGTTGACCATTTGTTAAGGAGTTTAAAGCTGTCGGGGGGCCGCCTGAAAAGCCCCAGAGGACTCCTACGAAGAGCATTATTTCCCCCTTAGGTGCTATTTCTGGGCGACCTGACATTTCCTCACCACAACTTAACCCGCATGAGGGGCCAGACCTACCCCCAGCTCCCCTCTCTCAAAGTTCATCGGGTGGCTTGTCGTTGTGCAGGTGTTTGCGCATGTATGACCATATGAATATACATGTCGGCGAATAGACACAAGGGAATCTGCTCTCTTTCCCCCTGGCCGAAACCTATGCATCGGCAATGAGCCTGGCAATTCCCCCAGTCCATTACAGGCTAAAACTACCATTAACAAAACAACATGCCCCGCTTCTCAGATGTAAAAATAGCCCCTGTGAACCGCCATGCTATGTGCTAATTATCCAGACAGAGTGCTTTGATCCAACGTCTTTTGGCATCTCGGCCATCGTCTAATTGAATTGTGGTCGGCTTTCCTCATCAACAGGCCTTAGCGGTGCACGGAGCGCATCTCTCTGGGACAGAAGGCGGCCCATAATGAGCTGCTATTGATTGAGATGCCTTGGTTATTGCTCGCCTTTGTAGCCTAACTATTCCAGACAGTGGAGTTGGATGAGTGTCAGAATCTCGATCAGCCTTCTGTAAATGAGCAAATCTTGGATCCAAGCCTGTCTGTCTGACTATTTTCCTTTGTACACAAAAATCATTGAGGCGGCTTTAGTTTTTGCTCGAGGTGGTGACCTAAAATCGACCTTTGAGTGAATTGTTTACTGGCATGGTTATAATTCAGTGTGTGTGTTTGTAAATGGTTTGGCACAGTACACACATTCTGTATAGCAGCAATGTTTACCTTCTGCCTGGTACACCTTTTGGATGTAGCCTATAGGATATGCATGTAGTAGTATCAGATGTCTTGGTCCCACAAGCCCATGTGGTGTTGAGTTTGAATTGTATCACATTTCCTTGTTTTTAGATATCCTAAGAACAAGTAACTTTGCATGCTTCAAAGCCAATTCAGTTTCTGGGAATGCTTCCAAGAAAGTTTTAGCTGGAAGTGTAAAGTAAAGTTTAATACTGAAATGTGTTATCTCAAAGACCCTGAGCCTGAATCACATCATACAATGGATTTGTGCTTTCTACCCTCTACTGCAGACTCATTATTCAAACACACTTTTACATATTCAGAAGTTGGCTGTCTGTCAATACCTATAATCTGCAATTGCACTCTTTTAGGGAAAAGACTTGATTGGAAATGCATACAAATACATCTTTAGTTTGTTTCTGAATCAGAGGACAATCACTGTTATTGGACAAATTAACAAGCACAAACCTCAACATATCCCAATGATCACTTAAACCATGCATATTCTAATTTCAAACCTGCCCTAAACCAACTTAACTATTATCAAAACTCTCTCATATTTTTCAATTGATTTCAGTTTTTAAATAACTTTCTCCATGTGCCTTTTGTGATGATCAATGATAATGAAGTGTTTCCTTTGGCGGTGCCAGTGTGATGGAGGAGATTGGCCTTAGGGAGGACCGTGGTTGGTAACTGCTCCTTTATCTCCCCCTTTCACTCTCTTCGTCTTTGCCTCTGTGGGACTAGAGCTGTTATTAAGGTCCTGCCAAGCCTCTCTGGACATACCACTGCACAAAGAAATATGATTCACTTTAAACCTAATGCACTGCAAGTAGTAATTGGTGGACCTTTTTCGGTCATAAGGTTTACAGTATTGGTATTTATTTGACAGTGTACTTAGTTCCTTTTCTCTATATGTATAAACATATACAGCTAGTTTATATGTAGAGTTGTAGAGTTTAAATATTACTCATTGAATTATTTTCATTTTATGTATCAATTCATAATGAGTCTATCATCGTTTCATAGACGTTATTTTTTTTATACGTTTTTCCCCATCAGTTCAATGTTGAGGAATACAAATACCAACACTTTGCTTGTATTTAAAGACATATGAACTACTAGACCAACACAAGAATCACATGCATCTCATCTGAAGAGGTCTATAGATTTTATACATTATAAATCCCTATATAGAGATAGAGTTTTTGTTTTCATTAAGCTACCTAAACAATTGCAGCCCTTAGTGATTCGGAAATTGCTACCATTAAAATTGCAATTTCGGCTTGAGCCAAGTATACCATGACAGTTCAATGCATCCCTAGGATTTGCTGATGAAATATTACAGCAACTAGACAGCCATATTTTTAAAAGACAGAGCAAAGAGCAGGAGTTCATATAAAGTGTTTAATATAGGATCACACCATGCGGTCCTAAGGGTAATGGGTGAGAAATTAAGTTCCTAACCTTGTCATCTATTGTCTTTGAGCCATTTTCCTCTCCACTGAAGACTGAAGGTGACTAATTGGGGTAGCTTGTGTGTGGGGGCTGTCACACGACCTCCTGCGCTCAGTCCTGATTGTGGTCTTGACCCAGTCTCTGTTGATTGCTGCTGTATAGCTCAGCAACAATGGCTCATCCACAAAAGAAATACGGCACAGCAAGACGCCCACTGTAGGTTCACACAGGTACAGGAGCGAGGCTTTAAAATTATATATTTTTTAATTTTACTTATATGTATAGTTTTTTCTGATGTCAGCGGTGTCACATTCACATTGCATTATGGTAACAAAGAATTTAAAGATAAGATAAGACGTTATGGAGAAATTAACTTGTTGTAATCTGGAATACATCATTTAGTTTCACAGTTTTCTTCTGGTATAGCTTTGAGACCCACCTCAACTAATGGTATTTATATATAGTATTTCTGTCTGTCTGTTTCGGGTCCTGACACGATTTTGATAATAACAATTACGCATTACTGTTATATAGTGCCTTTCCAGATGCTCTAAGTCGTTTTACAATTCTGTACATTATTCATTCACTCCGTACTTGATGGTGGTGAGCTATTTCAGAAGCCATAGCCGCCCCGGGGTATAACAGAAGCGAGGCTGCCAATCGGCACCACTCAGACGCATTTACCTACATGTATTTACTTAGTGGTAGGGAAAACCTGTGTACAGACACGGGTAGAACATGCAAACTCCACATTGAAATGCCTCGTTCGTCTCGGGACCTTCTAGCTATGAACACAAGTGCCAACTGCTGCTGGTCATTCTTGGTTTAGCCATGTCCTCGTCTTGATTATGTTTTGATTTTGGCCCTTTTACCCACAAAAAATAAGCACATTTAATAGTAATAGTGATTTGCATATTGCATTATTTATTATTTGGTTTAATACAATGTTAATAGTATGTTTATTTATGATATATTGGAAAGAAACAGTATATAAGACAATGTGACGGCATATCATTAGTGCACCTTGGAGCGAACACAACCTGGATGTAGAGGGAAGAGACGCATGGACTGAATGTATAATGAATGCTGAGGCCCCGCCTCTTTCTTGTATCCTTTGTGGACCCACTACAAAGGCCTGTATTATCTTTCCTGTTTTATTTCACTCCCCTGTGCTGTCTGGGACCCATTTTATTCCCCTATTGGGACTGTATAGTTTGAATATGTCTGAATTATTGATTAGATTTATCAGTAGCAGAGTGAGGAGATAGGAGTTAGAGGTAGAGAATAAAATGGTCAAAGGGGGATGGGGATGATTGACCTCTTCACCTTTGACCAATTATAAGCATGACCCCAGAGAACTCCCTCCATATATCCCTTTTTATAAACCTGCAATATCCTTCTCCTGCGTGCAGTGGTTAATATGGATGCCTTACCATTACAATAAGAAAAAGCCTGAAGGTATTCAGGCTGTCAAAGGGAGAGATGTGTGATGTAAGAGTCAGCTGATTGGAAAATGGTTAATTTGAGAGGGGAAAGAGTTGATGAGAGGAGATTACATTTGGAATTAAAGCGGCTCTGTATCAAGTATTAGCATATTGTAACCTTGTATCAGGTTTTTATGTCGATAAATGTAAAGCAACAACTGCATAAACACACTTGTTTATCATAAAAAGGGGAAAAAAGAGCATTTTCCTTGATGGAATGGTTAATTTATGTTTAAAGGTAATATTTGTTTTATTAAAAAAGGCATTACAAATAGGCTACAACTGAACTTGGGTGCCTTAAAATGAGGAGAAAGAGTTTGTTGTTCATATAGTGTCATGATATGATATTTGAACAAGTCCTTATTTGAAATAACCTCAGTCAGTCGTTGAACTTAAACTACTGGCACCAATTAGGACTTTACTCAAAAGGTGTTGCCTGTTAATTCCTAAGATGATTTTTGCCATAGGATCTGGCAACCCCGATGCGTTTTCATGTTTGTATAAGAGTTTGGTAAAGGTTTTACTTCACATGATGAGCAAAGTTGGGAGAAAATATTGTAGCGTGCTCATTCAGGACAAGCAACTGCTTTCTCCCGACTCTGGGGCAACTTCTAAACATAGACCAACCTATGTACACTTTATATAGTCTTCAACTGCACCACAGTGACCCGCCCAAAACTGTAAATAACAGGCTGGAGTTCTGAACATCTGAAATGTTCTGTGACTTTTGAGATGTGTCTCTCGGGAATTAAACGACGGTCCTGATTTGGACGGCTGTGTGCATAGTGGGACACATAATAACACACTCTTTGTCCCCGGAGACCCCCTCCTTTACCACTGTGTGTGGACTATTTTAATATCTTCAATTTAGCGCGTCATTAATCACGGTGTTATGGTGAAATCGTTGGCCTGTTTGTGCATATTGTATAGGACATCTGTCTTCTTATATTGGCTGTATGTGTTCCACCTCAGTGACGCTGCAATATTAGGCCATAATGGAGATAAAACCCCAACAATTTCCTAAGAAGTTCCTCTCTTTCCAATCCAGCGGTTTCAGAGGTGCCATTTGTTAAAAACCTGGCACCGAATAAATTGCTTTGGGGAGATCCACAGCTGGGACGACTGCTATCTCTGCTATTACTCTGGCTGTGAAGCATGTTAATCTTGTTGAAATCATTTAACAGCTAAAGTATTTCATTGTCTGGTAATTTCACTGCCTGGTGGTTTGTCTGGTCAGCTCATGCTTAGTGATAAAAGGATGGGACAGTGGGGCGCTAAGCTGGCTGGAAGAAGCAAATCGGTGATGGTGTTATGATGAAAATAGCAACGTTATTGACTCAATTATGGGCGTGAGAGCTGGAAGGGACAACCCGCCAACAGCTGATGATGATGATGTTCTCCGTCACCGCTAAAATGACCTCCTGTTAAAGCACAGACTTAATATTTGGATGCTGTTATGTTCTGTGTCAGAGGCTTATCAAACAAAGTGCATAAACAATTTTGAAAACTGAATGTTTTATGACATTTGTGATAATAATAATACAGAAAATATCAAAGGATTATTTGCTCATTCATTACTAGGAAAACTGCACTGATCCTTACCGACTGCCCCAACGGCATTAAAGAAGTATATGGTCTCAATTTATATAGCACATTTCCACCTACATTAGGCACTAAAAGCGCTTTACAGCAAGGACCCACTCACCCATTCATACACCAATGTACACAGACACTGGAGGCAAGCTGGGTGAAGTGTTTTGCCCAAGGACACAACAACAGCGTGCACCTTCAGGAGGCGGGAGTCGAACCCCTGACTTTCCAATCATGAGACGACCCGCTCTACCATCTGCACCATCGTCTCCCAAGTATAGACCTTCACCATATCAAGATTATTTTTACTTATCAACTGAAAAATGTTGGCCAATGATGAAGATTAATAAAAAAATAAAAAAATAACTTCTGCCATGTATTATTCAGAGCATTCACCTCTTTTAAATATAATGATAATTCATTTGTTTTATCGAGATTGTTTTGAGGGATGTAGTCAAGGCTACCGACTGGGCACATTTGGCTGAACCTAATTCAAAGCATTTCTTTTATAGTCTCAGCGTCCAGCCATGCAGAATCCAACCATGGCGACCACGTTTCAAACTGAGAAGAAGAAAGTGACTTGTGAAGGCTCCCTACCTTTTAATCCATGTCTCTGCTTTGCCAGAGCAACCACCACCAAGGGCTATCTATCCATCCAGCTCCTCGTGTATACAACCCCACACACTGCTGAGCTCACCCCGCCATTAGTTACACAGGGCTTAAACCACAGTATAATGAATCCAGCCAGGCGAAAGGTGAAAAATAGGATTGGAGGGAGAAGGGAGGAAGGCTGCAGGGAAGAGATGACAAGTCGAGGCAAAGCACACTATAGGACACTTAGGAAATAGCCAGCGCATGACTCACGACTTATCTTTTTAGAGACATTTAAGCATCCCTTTTGGCTATTGAGCAACTTTGTGTGAGAATATGCAAAACTTTTCACTCCCCCCGGCCTTTGGTTTATCCATAATAAATTGAGGCCAGCTTTTTGTATGACTGTCAAGAAGACAAGAACGGCACTCGTGCTCAACTGTGGAGCAATGGATGATTCAAGAGTAGAAAACTTGTACTTGATGACCTATAAAAGTTAGGGGAAGTAAAGTTTACCAAAGAGGGGCTATTGCTTCGGGAGAATATGTAAGATTGGCCCCATTCTTCAATTTCATTGAGGCAATCTGTCAGCGTAAACTACTGTGCACCCCCAAATGAAGTCTCTCACTGCACTTCACCCCTTTCATCTTGTGCAGTTCTGTCTAATAAAGCCTACAGGCCAAAAACCTTTTTAAAAAACAACAACAAAAAACAAACAATAAGAGTAGCCTAGTGTTTGTTTGTTTGTGTGTATACTTTATTGTCCCCGTAGGGAAATGTGTCCTCTGCATTTGACCCATCCTTCGACACCGCTGGGGAAACCCGTAAGGGGACCCGTCTACAGATATGGAGCTAGGCTGATGGTCAGAATCACCTGGCTGGAGGATTCACCTCTTATACATGTTTTTAGCAGTAGGGGAAAGCAGAGTACCCGGAGGAAACCTACGCAGACATGGGGAGAACATGCAAACTCCACACAGAAAGGCCCCGTCCAGGTGGGAACCGAACCCTGGGACCTTCTAGATGTGAAGCACAAACGCTACCGTGCCGCCCAAGTTATGTGACCTGAAACAGTTGAAAACACACGGATAAACTTTTAATGTAAATGTCTATTTAAGAGACCATGTTTTGTTTTGCGCAATTTACTTCAAGAATCAAGAACATTGTTTTGTGGGATGATTCATTTCAACTTTGTGCCAAGATAAGAAATGAGCATGAAATTGGATCACATACGGTACTGTACTTGCATACTGTAAAGTACCATCTGTTATTCACATCTGACAAACTCAAATCCCTTGCATGTGGTAAATGTCTGGATGCCATGTTTGTGTATGTTTTTGGCCAGTAGCTGGATGATCCGCCCCAATCTGCTACACCCATTCATCTTCATTACATCTAAACCTGTTTGATATCACTATTAAGTAGTGTTATTTATGTCATAATGTTAGGCGAGGAGCCAAGCATCTTCTCATCCACTGGCAGTTGTCCAGCAGCTCTGCCTCTGGGCGTCTGACTCAGAGAGATGTATGATTACACCCTGACTCACAAGTTCAACCTCAGAGCACTCTCAAAGACACTGATGATGACACAATAGCACCCTGCAACTTACAGAGGACTCACTCAGAGGAGCGACATGTGAGACAAGTTCTCTAAAAAGCTTCATGACAAATGAAAATGGGTGGACGTATCTTTCATCGTAGATCATAAGAGGAAGAAGTGCGCCCTTTGCTTGTGCGTTGTATAACTGCACTTTACAAAACTTTTAAACCAAGGGGATTTTCTGTTAATTTGAATAGAAAATGGCCTCTTTATTGGTCCCCCTGGTTCTGGGCCCTAGAGGCAACTTACCCAGTTTCAAATATGATTATTTTAAATTTTCGCTACACCTTTCCCTCGAAAGTGACCCTGAAGTTGAACCCCTTTCCGAATACTGGAGTATTTACCACAGCCAGAATGTAATAACCTAGCTTGCATGTGCGGATAACTTCCCTTCCCACTAAGCACTCCCGTCACTCTAGTGGGAGTCATTTATGATATGGGTTTTATGGGGCGCTACAAAGCCGCCTGCTCTTCCTGGAACAGTATTGGTATCTTTCTGATCAAATTGTGCCGCACTCTCTGCACTAAGATGCTTCCTATGAATTGCTGTCTAATTGTGCCGTTAGGGCGTGTGTCTGTCCATCTCGCCCTGATTGATTGTTGTCATCTCGTAGGATTATTGAGTTAGCTGTGAACATGATAGCTATATCGCAGCTCAACGAAAGGGAGCGAGCACGCCAGCGAAAGTCAAGGAAAATACAGTATTTAAGAGGTGACGGATGGTTCTGTAATTATTAAAGGTCATCAACACTTTTACGCAACCGTTCTGCATGAAGGGCATTTCATTAATTCAAGCATTATCTTTTGCTTGTTTAAGGGCCTTGGGTGACTTTTTATATCCTTTTCAAAGAGTAACGTGTCATTTGTGTGAGTCACCCTACACTATATTAAGTCTGCCTCACTCTTTTTGCCCAGTCAAAGCACAGATATTTCACAGAAGTTTCTCTGAATTTTACAGTCGTGACCCCTTCACCAGACTTATTCTGATCATGCTTAAACTCTTTTCCCCTTGCACGCTGATCAGCAAGTTTGCACAGCTGCCCAGGTCATAGTAGCTCACAAGAGGAAGAAGTGTGAACAGATTCTACTATTGTTTATTATTATTTTATCATTATTTTTTGTACTGTAGACCTTTTTGTGAAGCACTTTGGTCAACAACAGTTGTTTTAAATGTGCTATATAAATAACTTTGATTTGATTTGATTTGATTTGATATTAACAAATAGAATAATTGTTCATCCTAACCAGTAAAACCGTTACATTGCCAAAACTGCTAAAATACCTCTTCCTGAAGTAATTAGCATTTATTTTGACAGAACGACAACGACAAAGGATTCACATCATCAGTGGAAAGATGAAACCGTGCATTATGTCGTGTCTATTTTGTTCTTTTGTTTAAGTTTTATGTGTTTAGGTATCCTTTAATGTAATACATTGAAACAGACTATATTTTAGAGACTGAAGTCTGAAAAACAAGCCTTTTTTATGAATAACTTTACCTCCGAATATGAGTGGGATACACAAATCAGATTGACATTGTCATAAAATGATTCAGCGTGAGATCCCTGGATATTACAGCTTTTTCATTAGGCGTAACAGTACAATAAATAATATTGCAGTATTATTACGTAATATGTAAGGCAGACGAGAACACATGTTGTTGATGTTTCTTTATAGGCTGTAATTTTGCAGAAGTTCCAAGTCTCCTTAAAGAGAGGCGAGCAGCTCCTCGTCTGCTGTGACATTTCTCTGTGTGAGTTTTATTGAGCTCTCAAAGCATGACCCAGAGACGTCAGGAAGATGTACGACTCTTGACTTTTCTTATTTCCTCCAGTCTTGTCTTTTTTTCAGGGTCAAAACACTTGGTCTGGTAATGGGGAGGGGTAGCACTGCCTTTGTCTGATACAACATTGAACAAATGCGTTTTCCCTAATATTCCAGCACATTTTGGCTCATGTGAAATGTTATGTGCATAAAAGGGAACAACTGTGGTGGCATGAAATGATCACAGTCATGTATGTAACAACTCTTGTGAGATGTTCCCTCTGTCTGTCTGTAGAGGTCATAGAAAACTCATTTTTACTTTTCCTCTTCCTTCCTCTCCACATCTTTGAAGTTATACAATTTTAATTATCTTACTTTTTCAACGTTCCCCTTTGCCTGGCCTCATAGCATTTTTTTTTTCATCTTCAATGAAAAACGTCATTACATTAAAAAAAGCAGTCTTGGCTGTGTGTGTGTGCGTGTGTGTGTATGTGTGTGTATCTGTGTGTGCACTTGGTTTGGTGTGTTCCTGTATCATTGCGGTATGAGATTTCTCCTCATCCATCTTGTAGCGCTTGACTAGAAATGACATGTCGACACACCAACAAAACATAGCTTGACATCAGCCTGGACGGACCTACATTCAATATTGGATGGTAGGATTTCTAATTAAAGGTTGTCACCGCTTGTGACACAGTGTGGAATAATAAGTGAGGTGAGGCAAATAGGGAATAGTTGATTTAAGTGTTCAAAATACATAGGTTTGCTTTTTCTAAGTGGATTGAAATGTTTCTGGAGATTTGGCGGGCATTGTTTTATGGAACAATTCTTAGGGGCATATGATTTTTATGAAAATCCTGTGTTGACTTTACATAATAATTTATTATTTTAATATTATTATTTATAATAATATTATTTATGCCTCCATAGAATACTGCTACCTATAAATGGAAATGTTGTTTGCCTGCATATTGAAATCACTAATACATTTTCCTATTTAGTCTATCGTGAATATTCTTATTTGTGTTGGATTAAAGTACTGTATTCCGGTCAACTTTCCATTTACGAACAGTGTCTGTGTTGGTAAAGACGAATGGGCCCTTTGTGTACATTGTTTCTGATTTCAATAAAGCCCTGATCTTGCCACGCTGGTATTATAAAAGTATGTCCTCACCTCTCATAAAGCTCTCAATGTTCTCGAGGCCATTGGAAAAAACAGGGGAAACAGCTTGTCTTAAGCTCAGTGTATGTACAGACTATGTGTTTGTCATTGTTTAGTATGTCAAACCTCCACCCCATGGCAACCCCTTCAATGAAAGGCCATAGACATAAACCGTTCATGCCATTATTGTCAGTTCAAAGTTATACCCAGTACACATCTGGACCAAGTGCGTACAATTATTAACTTCCATACTGTGGTACTGCTTAAGCTTCTGCCTACTGTTAATATTTACACTTATTTGCTCTCAATACGGCCACTGCCTCTTTTTTTTATACTGTTATAGTAATAGTTTAAGGATTGTCTACAAACTTTTCTCTCAGTTGTAGTGAGGCCTAAATCGTCGACTGGACTGGGTTGAGGATGTTTCGCTTCTTCTTAGCTCTTGTGGCCACATTCTTAAGTTTCACTACAGTGAATACTTCCTGGACAAATGATTCACAAACATAGTCAGGTTTTAGTAGTATCTGGCTTATCCACAGCTGGACTATGGTGTTCTGGAGATAATGTAGCACGAGTGGGTAACAATGAAAACTGCCAGTAGAGGTTCCCAGTATGGGAGCTGCACTTGATGCACATGAATCTTATTATTTAATTTGTTCTTTCCTTTTTCAGGTGTTGTCTTTGGAGAGACAGGTTTTTGACTTCCTTGGATACCAGTGGGCCCCCATCCTTGCCAACTTCTTCCATATCATTATAGTTATCCTCGGCCTCTTTGGCACCATCCAGTACCGGCCACGCTACATTGTGGTGGTGAGTATATTTTTAGATTTTCCTTAGCTAAGCGTTTTTTAAATGTCTGGTCACAGGGCTGAAGATGTAGCTCGATGTTTTTGGGAAATTACCGGTCAGGGTGTGGAAATATTGGTATACTGGGTTGGATGCTCGGAAGAAACTCTAGAGGAAGGAACTGTGTTAATGTTGTGAAAGATGACATAAACTTGAACAGGCTGAACATGGTTAAATGGAGGGAAAATGTGTACAGAGATCTCTGCTATAACTTGCCCTACCGCAAACCTGAGCTGCTGTGGATGAGCTATCTACCTACTTTTTTACATTTTACAGAGCTGTACATACTTTTTAGATCAAACATTGTAGATTAATACATTTACAAGGCATTGTTTTCAATTGTTCAGTTATTGGAGCAACATTTAATTATCAAGGAAAGACCCCGTGAGTGTAAATGACAGGTTCATGGGGCGAATGAGACGAAAAATGTTGGTAACCACTGCTTAAGATGTCGATTAAAGCTTGCTCATTTTAGTTATCAAGGTTGTACTTGTACTCCTGCAACACAGGACCATGAAATAATTAATTAAATAGATAAATAATTATATATATATTTTTACACAGAATCATTGGTAATTTAATTAATTAATGACACATTTATTTAATTAATGACACATTTATTTAATTAATGACACATTTATTTAATTATTTAATGGTGCATTTATTTATTTAATTGTGGCACTTTCAATCCTCCATAGCTGACAGGAAAAGACTGAGTTAGCTAAACCGGATGAATGAAAGGAAACACATAGATGAGTGGGCAAACGGGATCAGACAGGGGTTAACGGTGTCAATGCATTTGTTTCTTTGTGTGAGGAAAATGTCCTGATCCAACATGTCCGTCTGTTATGGAGAAGTCGTTTATCTTCACCCTCGACACAGCTGACATTTAAACACACACTTTCGCCCGGTGACTCAGTGGATTTCACAACCGAAACACTGATGACTGTTTTACTCTTCCCCTGCACATTCATGTATCTGTCAGCGCCCTCACTGTACAAACCTTTCACATCACAGTGGCCATAAACTGTATCAGCCCTTCCTTTAAACGTGTAGTCGCTGGAGGGAAAAGATAAAGTAACTCAGCACTTCTGTCATAACAAGCGTCCATTGTGCACTTTAGTAATGTAGTAGCTGTATATTCACTGCACTACATTTACCATTGGTTCTCAACTGCTAGGTCAGGATCCAAATGTGGGTCACATGACTTTTGCCTGTAATCAATGTATATAAGGCTAAACGATTAATTGCATTTGCAATTTTATCGCGATATCACACAACGCGATTTTGGCCCAATGCCCATGCAGCTGAACCATAGACGTGAATGTAGCGGCGAGAGACGGCGGCGACGTCCACTCCGCAGCGTGCTTTTGTTTACTTCTCAGTCTAGTTAAGGTGCGCAGGATATCGTGGATGTACAATGAAAATATCAGCGTTCATGATGCAGCCACCGCAACGGACTATTGCTTTTTTCTCTGTTAATCACTCTATTCAGAGTACCGGGCCGCGCTGCCCCAGGCACTGATCACAGAAACTCCCTCACCTCCGACTGTCTCTGCCTCCACAGAGATGAAGGTGAGCCGTGTGCTGCTTGTAAACAGTTGTTTGCAGCTCAGTTTGGACTTATTAAAACCAAAAAGGAGGCTAATGTTTGAGAATGTTTGGATGAGAACGTATCTCATAAGCATTGACTAAAACACAATTAAGATGCAAATAGCAAAACATGATTTAGGCTATTTACAAAAATACAACTATAAAACTGTAAAAAGTAAGTAATACTTAAATAAGTTGTAAATATTTCATGAGAAATAACATTGTCTTAGTTTAGGTTATAATTTAAATTATATGCAACAAAAAGTTATTAATGGCAAATGGTGGAAGGAAAATCGAAATAAAATCGAAATCACAATATTTATTGAAAAAAATC
Source organism: Proterorhinus semilunaris (assembly GCA_021464625.1). Taxonomy (NCBI): domain Eukaryota; kingdom Metazoa; phylum Chordata; class Actinopteri; order Gobiiformes; family Gobiidae; genus Proterorhinus; species Proterorhinus semilunaris. The sequence goes on from CM038347.1 coordinate 21,364,717, forward strand.
GCAATATTGATTTTTGGCAAAATTGTTCAGCCCTAACGTAGTAGTAGGATGTTTTTGTTAGTCCTTCTGATGAATGGACATGAGTGGAGTTGTAGTTTTCTGTTACACATAGACTAACACATAACAGAACCACACTAAATGTGTGTTTTTTTTTGTTTGTTTTTTATCATCAGTTGAAATTAATATTTTAATTTGGGCTAAGTCTTGCCTTGACGTGTTAAAGGTGGGTCCTGAAGTTACCAGCTAAGAACCACAGACTTATACTGTCGGTACTTTAAAATGTTAAAGGAATAGGCCACCGTTTTTACATACTGACATATGTTCTTACCTTACCTTAGACTAGTTGATATGTACCTGTCTGGTCTTTGTCCGTGCGCTCTGTCATGCAAACGGAGCACAAACGCAGCCTCTTCCACATACTGTATAGTTCCAAATCAGCTCCCGTTAGAAGCTACAAGTCACGCTGCTTCTATTGACGGAAGTGAGCGGGGGAGAAGTCTTTAGGTGTTAGTGCGCGGACGTAGTGCTCCTCGTATTATTACGCCTCACAATATAGTACCCCTTTTTATCCGCTGAGAAAATCGACATGTTACATTTCTGTGTTACTATACTTTGTAGTGTAACACGTCACGTAACTGTATTTAAATAGGGACAACGTGGAAGAGTTTGGTAGCTTCTAACGGGAGCTGATTTGGAACTATACAGTATGTGGAGGAGGCTGCGTTTGTGCTCCGTTTGCATGACAGAGCGCACGGACAAAGACCAGACAGGTACATATCAACTAGTCTAAGGTAAGGTAAGAACATATGTCAGTATGTAAAAACGGTGGCCTATTCCTTTAACAGTCCTCACACTACAGCTAATGCTACAAATACTATTGCAACAATTTTGTTTAACATTTATTTAACTCGGCATGACCTACTGAGGTCTACGATCTCGTTTTAGAGGAGTCCTCGCCCCAAAAGAGAACCTTTTGTATTTGTTTTTAGTGGTAAGGGAGACCGGAGTACCATGTGGAAACCTACACATAATATCCAGGCCCCTTTTGGCTCAGGACTGAACCCGGGACCTTGGTGCTGTGAGGGGAGAGTGCGTATTCTCCACACCACTAATCTCTCTCTCTCTCTCTGTCTCTAGTACACTGTGTGGGCAGCTCTGTGGGTGGCCTGGAACGTCTTTATCATCTGCTTTTACCTGGATGTAGGAGGACTCTCCAAGGTGAGACTGTTCACGTGTCTGCTGTTATGGGAAACTGCTCCATCTCTTTGTGGAATGATGCACCTCTAAATCTCTTAAATATTATTGAATACATGCTGCGAATAGGCGAAGAGTTAAGTCTAGGCTTAAGGTCATCAAGTCCATTGGCTTTTTGCTCTAAATAGTTTGATCACTGATAAAGATTGGAATTACTCACTGATAGTAGATAAGGGCTTATAAAGTTACACCTGATAGTTTCACTTACAACATGTTAGTTCAGTACTGAAGAACAAATAATTAACCTGGCAAGAGCCAGATTGATATTACAACATCAACCTGAGAACGCGCCGGCTGGAATTGTTCGGGGAAGGTTATGTGTGTTTGTGTTCTGTGTTGCAGCACCTCATGTTTTTTGGGATCGCCACGTTAATTGGTGTATTTTTTGCCAGAACCAATTTGGGTTCTGTCTGTGTTTTTAAACTCACAAATACCGTGAGAATTCACCTTGCTGTTAAGGTAACAAATAATGAAACTCATGAAAGTTTCTTTCAGCTTCAAATACAATCTGCTTGCCCATTCTTGCTAAACAGTTTTGTTAATTATGTTAACTATAACAGTGAAAGAATGTGTCAAATTTAATCTTACACATACAAATGTGTCATAGTAAAGAGTAGACTGCTTAAGAAACTCTCTGAGACTAATCCACATTATTGCCCTATACCCCTTCAAAAAGTATTGCTATTCTGCTTCTTCATGAAAATCACTCCTCCTCAGCTCAAGGTAATCTGCATTCAAATGAAACTCGCTGGAGTAATCACTGTACAGTACATGCTCCAGCACAAACTGCATGATGATTACTTCAGCATAAAATTAGTACAGTAATAAATATGCTCAGCTAATTCCATGACTGTAAAGGCAGCAACTCAGTCAGGTGAGTTACAACTACTTTTATTGTTGTCCACATCCACTAATATAGTATATAGTATAGTATATAGTATAGTATTTATATAATAATATAAGACAGCTTTTAAAGCTCCCCTAAACTAATTCATTGTCCGGCACCGAATTGTTGCATTCCCATTGCATTGCATCGCTACACGCGCCACCTTCAAAACAGCGTGCTAACTTTGTCCTGCTGAAGCAGAGACTAGCGCCATGCCTCCCTACCCCCAGTACATCCCCAACACACCTCTCATCTGCCCCCACACCAGGTATACACAAACATGTGCAGATATTGTAATATGAATGGAAATGTTTGACAAACGTAGTCAGAGTTTAGTGTTATGGAAGAAGTTTACTAAAGATAGTGAACTGATAAACGTCTGACCGACCTGCTCTGATGTAGTTGAAATCCTCATGAAATGTCCATGTCCATTTCTCAAATAATCTAGAAATATTTACATGAAAACAGAAGATGATTCTTCTACAGAGAATGCGCCGGGAGTCGTTCAAGGGTTGCGGGCTATATAATGTCTGCACTGTAAATGTAGTTCTAAATGGAACAATTATGTTCTAAATGCCACAAAACACACTTAACATGGAAATTACAGTTTAGCAAATGAATAAATACGTATCAAATTGTTGACTTTGCTACATATATCCCTTTAGTTCTGCTGGAAAAAATATTTGTTGCACACAAAATCAATGAGATTTCCTTTCCTTTCCTTTGAATGCACCACCAGGCAGCGTGTGGAGGAAAACCACATCAGGGGAGGGGGGTGCACTACTGATAAAAAATATTCCTAGACAGTAGCTCAAGGCAGATTTAACGTGTTGTTGATATAAATACAATTATTCTCTATTTAGCTCTATTATTACTATTCCTCATTAAAAAACAACAAAAATAACAATTATACATATGATTACAACATTTCCACAGATAAAAGTGATCTGTGTTTTTGTATTGAAATATGTATTTGATGTACTTGAAATATGCCTTTTTGACTCCAGATTATTGGATTATTCAATTAAAACTAAATCTGGGAATCTGAGTGTACTGAACGATATTCATGCCAGATATCTCAATATCGATACGATACAACTGTGGGTTAGGTGAAAACTAATAAACTAATCTTTCAGTAAAATAAAATCAAAATACAAAAGAGTGCAGTTTTATTGATGAAAATCTATATCGTTTATATCTTGCTTTTTCGATTTTAATATTTTGAATGTTCATATCTCGATATCGATACGATAACGATATATCTTTCAGCCCTAGTGTACACACATGAGAATTGCTAAACACAGCACAGACAAAGTATTTACTAAACAGACAATTTTCAATTAATTAGGCCATTTTCCAACTAGTACAGCAACAGCGTTGCTTAAGACGAAGTTTGTATCTTGTGTACAAGTAAAGGTGCGCCAGTGCTTTCGCTGGTTTCCTGAGGCCGTCGCTTAGAGAAAAATGGGGTTAGCAGAGGCGTGGTGTACTTTGTTCTACAAACAACGCTGACTACAATAAGCGCCTGCCGCTTCCTCTTCACTCTTCTTACATTAACAGCCTCACGTATCTTATAAAGCTTGCGGAACAAACTGCAAACAATTTCTCCCACTGTGAGTTAAACACTGTCCATCTCCTGAATATATTCCTGTTGCCGCTCTAGCGCCAGCATTAAAGAGCGCGGAGTAAACTACACGCCACCGAAACGTGATCAAAACACCAGCATGTGCGCCGGATCTGCATAGACCTAATGATGACAATGCATTAAAAAACCTACTTAAATTATGAATGATCTTTTACACAATATTACATTTTTTGGGGGGAAATTTCTGATCTTCCTTCCCACCCCATTGCCTTCATGACCATTGAGAATAATGAATTCAGGTTGGCAGCATTCATTTCACAGTAGCTCATGCATCCAAATGCATTTCAGAAACACCTTCCGAGCTCTGCTGACTTAGTCATTGTTCGATTGACTCCATCAAGTGTGTGCTGTCCCCATGTGTTACGTGTGTGTTTTTAGACGTGAAGCTGTGTGTGTTCATGTAGGGATGTGTGTGCGTTTGGGTCTGAATAATGAGGCTTGGAGGGGCCAGCTGCTTGGAGCTGTGGTTTGGGCATTAACCGGACAGATGGAGGCAGCCCGGGCTCCCCTCTCTGCATATGGAAGCCAGGAAGAGAGCACCCGCCCCTCACAACACACACACACACACACACACACACACACTCACACATGACCCACCAACAGCGCAGTCATACCAGGCAGTTTTTTATCTTTAGCCAAAGTTCTGTTCCTCCCGTCTGGTTTGATTTCAGCAGCTTTGATATGATTTTAAGCCCAATATTAGGAAAAGAGATGCAGGTGCTGGAGTCATGAGCCCCGTGCTCTGTCACCTCCTATTGATCTTTACCCCTCCCCCATGGTGCAATATGGACAGACAGACGGCTACAGCAAACACAACTTTGATTTTTAACTGTCCACATGCCTCCCTGGGCTTTATTGAAGACCACACAGTTAGGAGCTGCACTAGCCTGGCCTTAGCCAGCCGTAAACTCCGGTCAATTATCATTTCCCTACGTGATACGTGTGGGTCTGATCTCAATGGCCGCGTTACATCAATTGAATTTCAACTACCATTCAGCGAGCGTTTGATAGCTGGCTTATTATTTTATATCTATGCTTCCTTCACTCACTCGGGCGCAATACGTCACGATCAAACGCTAGCGATTGTGTCAAATCAGATCCAATCGTTTCAAAATTTAAAAGGCGTTCACTCCTCCCACCTGAAAACGGAGCTCAATTATGAAGATTGAGACCCTCTGTACGAAATGAGTACGAGGGTATGGTAAGACCAGGCTAGGGCTGCACTGTACTTGATTCTTTCTTTGCATATTTGTAGATACATGGCTATGATTGGCTAAAAAAAAGAATAATAATAACCAAGTCTTTTCTGTTATTGTAAAATATTGAAGCTCTGACTTCTATTACTCACCATCCTTAACAGTAAAACAGAACAGACGACTGCTTGAGAACATTTGTCTACCATGGGAAACTCTTGTACGATTGCGAGCTTAAACTGTGTTTTTTTTAAACATTTTAGGAAATATCTTATTTTTAGTGTGGAATGGATGTATACCATGAGCCTTCAGCTCTTGAACATAATGGTACTTACTGAAATTATATTGGATTCTCAATTTTAGACAAACCAATAATCAATTTTCAATTAGCGATGCCTTTTGCTGTGCACAAGCTGACGTCTCATCAATATCGGTCTATTTGAACCCAGATACAAACCTGATTATCATTACTTTCTCTGCATTTCAAGTTATTTAAAAGTCAAATAGAGACTAACGGCTGTTTTGAGAGCGCCATATCATCAGTTACCCTTGAATATGATACACCAGAATGGATCGATGCTTCTGTGTGGCTGCCTGAGAGAATAACAATAACCCTCCCACAGTAACGTGCCAAAAGCCTCTTGGCTATTGATGTGCAATGGTCAGGACTGGGCCTACAGCTTACACAGAAATGGCTTCCCCTGCTCCCAGCCTCAATCAATGGCATCTGTCACATCATTAGTCTTCAACACTCCGACCTTCACCTGCCCTTGTTTGGGGAAGAAGTTTGATATGTTGATGATAGAAATGTTGACACTTGGAAGTAAGTGAGCAGAATGCACTTTTTCTACTATGGGTTGTAGTTTTACTTTGACCCGAAAGTTTTCAGTGTGGCAAGAAAGTCCCGTGTTCGATTCCTGAACCGGATGGGGATTTCTGTATGTTCTTTTCACAGTGGTGCAGCACTTTTCCCTACCACAAAAACATGCTGGCTACAATAGGGTCCACTCTTCTTCTTCTTTTTCTCTTTTTTCTTCTTCTTTTTTTTTTTGAGACAGTAACAAATATGAAAAAATTAATGGAAAATAATCCCAAATTTATGGGCATCCGTGTATTTTGGGTCAAAGGACCAAGAGATTTCCTGACATCCCTTGGCTGTGTTAATAATGCATGTCTGGTCACCGGGGGGCTGATGCAGAGGCAGGGTTGGATTGCTGCATTGGGAGATTGATTAGTGTGAGTATCTATTCATTTGTACGTTTGGTCTCATATGACTGCCTGCAAATCATTATCTGGCTGAACAAGGCTTAGCAGCTTGTTTCAGAGATGATGACATGATTGAGATATGCTTTTTTACAAAATGTTTTTAGGAGTGGAAAATAACTGGATTTTTTTTTAACTTTCATTTGGTACAGTTTAAGTTTATTTTCCAATTTTTGATTATTTTTTTTTTTAGTTCTTCTACTTGAGTGTTATAAACTCAATTTGAGAAGAAGATGCACTATTTTGCAATGTACTTTCATACTCATAGAAAGAAATTGTTTAAATCAGAAATACCCCTTTTCCAATGGCAATTCCTACGAAGCCCAGTGCCAGGTCGAGTGTTTCCAAGGGGCAGATCAGAGTCAAACAGGGTCAGCCAGGTACAAGTTTTGGGACCAAGCTCAGCCCTGGGCCAAAGCACACTGAACTGATCCTAACGTGACATGAACAGACTGCTGGCCTCTGATTTGCCAGAGGAGAGACGACAGCCCTCACTAAAACAGGCAGGCTATACGAGATTGAATATTTATAACATCATGGCGCTGTTGAAAGGGGTGTTAGCATAACATCTGCATGTAGCTTATACCTTCAGTGGTTCATACTTAGCGGCTACTTTCTTCCAGTATTTCCCTTGGCACCTCTGAATAAGTCCATAAACCCCACCAAAAGACATTGTTTGTCCACAGATCTCATCGCGACTCACAAAACCTTTGTTCCTTCAGTAATGTGTATTCTAGGGATGGAAATGTTATTATCTTGATGGAAATGTTAAATGTGTAAAACCATTCAGTGCTGCATACGGCGGCCAAATAGGGTCGAAGCGTCCTACGTGGAAAAATGATTTCTATTCTTTTTTATTTTTCAGGATAGTGACTTGCTGACATTCAACATCTCAGCTCATCACTCATGGTGGAGTGAACATGGACCGGGGTGCATCAGGAGAGAGCTGCAGCAGGCCCCAGGAGTCCGCACCACGGCTGAGGCCCACTCCTACATCAGCGTCATGGGCTGCATTGTTGACTACCAGTACATCGAAATACTACACAGCAGTACACAGATATTTGTGGCTGTAAGTACAAATTACATAATGCACGATGTTACATTTTTAGGACATTATTCTATTGGAAAGAATAGGTCAACAGAATAACATTACACTTAAGGTGTCCGGATTTTGACGACTTGGCCCAGGATTCAGATTAACTGAACTCAGAAACTTATAGCCCCACTCACAATTCTGCACATTTACTCTTTATGCATGATACAAGTGTGAACAAGCCACTGACTTGATCTTACAAACTTGCACACCTCCTATTATAGACTTTACACAGAGTGATTGGCAGAAAGCTGATGGTTTTAGTTTTGCCTTTAAGCACATTTCTCAATATACTGGCACTGTGGTGTGTTATTATGTGTGTGAATCCAAGCTTGCTTGACTTTACTGCTCCCTAAATGAAACATTGATCGGTTGTTTTGTCTGGGAGAGCAGCTTAGACTTGCCAGCTGCTAACAGGTTCCTCTGACATTGGAAGGGCCCTTATTGTCTTTGCTCGGTTTGAAACGCCGACACACACATCCTGCCGACATGTATACACACTGTTCCTTTGGCTGACTTCATGTTGAACGAGAGCCAGGCTTGTTCAGATCACAGTATTTGAAACACGGAAGGGCTTACTGATTTCTTGTTTGCACTTTCTGATTTACCCAGATTCACTATTTTCATACACATTATGCAGTTCAGATACGAATTGAATGGAAACATACATTGATCAGTCCTTGACCAGAAACTCTATGCCACAGTTGTGCTCTCACCAAATAGTCCTTTTTTCATCATTTACTTATTAAATATAAGACTATCTTGCAATTATACTTTTTGGCCCAAGTGAAAAACGCTGTGTGGGCAATTAATTGGCGGATTGGTAGACTCTGTCATTCCCATCACCCCACAGAGAGTAGCAATAAAACAGTTGAGGTAATGTAACAACCGTATATTTTTTCACTCAAGACTAGCTATTTGCAAATTCTGTGGCCCTTCCAATTACACATTATTTGGCCCAAGCATGACAATATCCTTTTGTGGTAAAGATGTAATAATACATACTTTTTCTATTTACAAAACCCAACATGCCTTTTACAGTCATGTACATTTTCCCCCTCCTGGAACCGCCACTTTAACGTGGTGGAGGGGTTTGAGCACCTGAATGATCCTGGGAGCTCTGTTGTCGGGGGCTTTGTGCCCCTGGTAGGGTCTCCCATGGCAAACAGGTCCTAGGTGACGGGTCAGACAAAGAGTGGTTCAGAATGTGATTTGGGAAGCTCCAACAACTGCCCCTACGACCCGGCAACTGAAAAGTGGAAAAAAATTGATTTTTTTAATGAGAGCTGCACGGTGGTTGAGTAACACCCTCACAGCCGGCGGTGAGCTGGGAGCTAATTTCAACCCAGGGGTTGTATGATAATATAATTTAGGCAGACGCTCTTTGCATTTGGAGGTTTGGCTCGAGTTATACAAATGAAATAGAACTTATGAATGTACTTTTTATAGACCAGGACGAGGTGCAACCTTTCTGAGTGGGGTTTGTATGTTTTTCTTTACTGCTCCCTAGAAATTACCCAGAAGAAGTTGAAGGATGAGTCAAAGGCTGAGGACAAATAAAGGACAATAAAGTCTGTATGAAAAATACTGACCCCTTGTGGATGGAGTTAGTATCTTTTTGTTTCTCATAATGGTACATATTTGCAGATTATATACAGTTCTTTCTTTCACCATGTTTGATCATCTCATCAGTGGTCATTCCAACCTGGGAAACAGACAGGAAAGCTCAATGAATGGTATGATAATCAAGTGGCGCACCCCTTTGTCTTTGTAAAAATGGGTTTTCAAGGTCGTAGTGAGAGGCTATTAAATATTTAGTCTGAGCTCAGAGGACTATGTTTCATTAAGATGAAAAATGTAGACGGTTGTGCCCGTAATGGAGGCATCACTGTCATCTGTCAGCTGCCATTTATCAGGAGAGTTTATGCAAGAAATGCCCACATGTCTATAGACCAAACATGTTACATTGTAACTACTTTTTGAGCAATTACAACCAATGACTCTGTTAGTGCTGTACTTAGATATTTATTAGGGCCGATATATCGGACCGATTTTTGGGTATTTCTGATATCGACCAAAAGTGCTGGGCTTTAAAATGAGCCCTCCCACAACTTCCATGGCCTCAGGGGAGCGGAGAAATATCGGAAAAAACGGTCACCAGTTTGTTCACCTATTTTACGTATTTTATGTTGTAGACTTTTGCGCATAATTTCGGAATCATAAGAGATAGAGACTTACCAATTTTTGTTTTGGAATCTACTGGTTTTTGTCTTTCAAACTCCCTCTGAAGTACCTTCTGAACATGAATGTACAGTGCGTCCTGCTGTCAGAGTTCAACAGTGACACGTTTAGAAGCATCATGCACAGGATTATAGACCAGACATTTAAAAAAATATTAGCCAGAAATATCAGTTGTGTATACCGGCATCGGCCAAAACCAAACAAACATCAAATATAATTACTTAAAATATCGGCCAATATCGGCCAACCCCCTACATATTGCTATCAGTATTGGACCCCAAAAATCCATATCAGTCGGGCCCTGATTTATATGACCTATTTTAGTCTAAAGTAAAACCAATCAATATAAATCAATAATTAATCATAACTGTGGCAGGCAGCTATTGGTAATAATACTCATTCCACAGTTTTACCACAACTGCTGATACGTTTTTGCTGTTATACCCACTTTTGCCCTGGCTTTGTGGCCGTCACCTATCTATTACTTATACCTAACCATGATTAGTGCTTCTACCAACACCACTACAACTAGTGCTATCTCCTACTTTAGAAACTTTGTTGTGGGATTCAGATTTATCTCTCAAATCATTGATCCTAATTTCATGTACCAATGCCACTACAGTATATGACGCCCTGGATTTTCAAGCACTGTAATAAAACAACAATCTTGCCAGCAAACGATTGACAAAACTCCCATTTTTTCCTAATCCTTTTGCATAATCCTAACTTTCAAGTGTCTTCCTCACTGTAACGTTCACTGATAACTTGAACATCGGAGTGAGGAACAACATTTCCACTAAGAAAAAGAATTTCGTGAAACAGCAGCATCAGCAAAAGGAAGAACTGTGCAAGATGTTACTGTATGTTTGGTTAACACTGGGTGCATCTCTATTTGACAGTAGTAAGTTCTTTTAATGCCTTATCAAGTATGTTTTCCCAATATCGTCTTTTGTGTAAATGTAGAGGATTAAAGAGCTGATATGAGTCAAAAAGGCTGTTGTCATTCCTTCATTCCATTGCACACTTCCTTTTTGTTTTTGTCCCTTGTCATATTATCACAGTTAACTTCTGCACTTCAGTCTTCCTGTCGCCCTTTCCTGTCCCATTGTTTGGCTTTCACTTATGAACAAATTGTTCTCTTTCTACTTTCATTAGTCAAATTGTGGAAATAACTGCACAAGTAAACTATTGATTTGGAAAAGTGTGGAATATCTTGGCCTAGATAGAAATTACTCTGTTAATTGAACTACAAAACACTTTTTTTTTCATTCAGGCAAACAATGTATTGAAAATAATAATAATAATCACATTTCAAACTTATTTTGGCAAAAGAAAACATAATGTCTGAAATGTGAAATGTAAATGTTTATTATATTGATTTTGGGGTAGGCGCAAATAAGCTGTCTTTTGAGCATCTGTAACTATAAAGTGACCTGTATAGAGCAAAGAAAAAAAAGAAACGACACAGAAACCTTTACTGCGTTCAATTTAATGCATGTATTCTGTCCAAAAACAGACGCTTGGTCATAACGGCATCGTGTTTGGCTCCTGGTTGTGTCAAAGTGCAGTGGGAGTGGGAGTGGGGAGGGTCGTGGATGATTGGAGAGGCCTCTGGGCAGCAGGGCCGCAGCTTGGACAAACCAGTGATTAGCTCGGAAGGCAAGCTGTAGCTACAGGGTCAGGTGTGTGTGTGTTTATGAACCCCACATTGCCCTTTTCTCTCAGGTCACTATGGGAGGTTTGATAGCTCAATTAGCCTGTGGAGATTGCATTCTGATGCTAATTGGGGACACCTCAATATATGGGATACAGGTTAACGAGGGAAGTATTTTAGTGTCTATTTACTGTATATTGTTGGTGTTTATTTACTTGATTTTCCAAATAGAATGGTATTATAGGTACGTATAGGCTGTTGTCAAATGTGTAGATTCAGCGGATGAAATACTTCAATTATTCCTTTGTTATTTGTAAGTTATGAGCCAGCAGTGCACAAAACCCCTAAGATCTGTTTCCCATATAGATTGTATTTTAATACATAAGAATTGAGAGTAATACAGGATAAACTGCTTGTTATTGGAATTGATAACACAGAAGAGACATAATCTTACACTGATTGATGGATTATCGCAAGATCAGAATTTTCACGGCACTACTGCCATGAGTGAAGGGTTTTACTTTTCCTGATAACAGCAAGCACTTTTATTGATACTAGTGTATGTGGTTAACTTGCCGACATTACAAAAAAACGAGGCTTGCTCTGACTTTCAACCATGAATTGACGAAGTGCACTTGATCCATAGCAGCAAATATCCCAAACGAGTGTCAGTCCTCCTCACGTTCATTCCAGATAGATTTTTACTGTGATAATTTATTTGCACTGCATCTGGCTTTTAATAATATTTAAAAGGCATGGGGTCATTAGTCAATTCTATTGGTGCCAGTCCCCAGCCTGGACAAGTGGAACTGATTTTCTGTGGTGAGTGGTAAGGTAAGCCATATCCAAATGTTAAGGAACGAGATTGAGATTTCCCTATGTACTGCACCAAAGTTGCAGTATGAACAAAATCAAATGTACATTATTATATTGACGTGTGTTCTGTGTCAGTCTTGGTTTTGTACGTCTCAAGCACACCACTGCAATGCCATCATATAACTTCAAAGGGCCTCGATGCCAGGAGCTTTAATTGTCAGTCTGTTTTGCAGTGAAATGGATTTGGACGGATTCATTTTATTTTAATATTTGGACTTTACTTTTAAAGCATTAAAAACAGTCAGGTGCACTCCACAATGCACCTGAGGCAAATCACTTATAACGCCAGACTAACGATATAAATGTCTGTGTCGATAGAATCATTTTAACCATTTGGCATTTAAAATAACTTATATTTGAGCAGCATCAGCTTCGTGGCTGTAAGCTAGCGCAGCGGCGGAGTGAGAAAATAGTCCCTCAAAATGCGGTAATTCGTGTGATACAAGGTTAGTTATATTTCAAAAATTATTCTATTAACAAAACGTTTATATGGGTAGTCTGTTATAAGTGATTTGCCTCAGGTGCACTGTGGTGTGGGTCAGTTTTTAATGCAGGCTAACTGATACCATAGAAATGCTTTAGCCTTGCCCTAGCCTAGTGCCACTACTCTTCAAATATAAGAACTGCATGAATTTAAGAACAAAATATCTCCAGACATCAACGACACTCTGCATAACTAGGAAATGAGGCCCTATGTCAAAAATCCTGAAATATCCCTTTAAAACTTGTAAATGTAACCACTTCTTTTATTAGTTACTTCACTGATAACATAATATTACAGCAGTGCTGCTACTATTATTGACTGTTAACACTCTTCTGCTATGAAGTGAATGAGATACCATAATGAGAGCCAATAAGTTACAATAACTGCTTTTACCACAACCAGGACTAGTCTGGCCAGCCAGGCTTCCTTACTTTACTGTTCAAAAACTGGAGCATTTGGGACCTGGCTTACAGCAAATCATTTACTCTGATGAGTTTGGTATTGATCCAATCATAGATGCAAATCTGTAATGGGTCATTCAAAGGCCGAAAATCTTCATAAATCCTATATCATACAGAAGAAACTCCTCTCTCTCTCCTAGAGTTCATGGCTTCTCTAATAGTATTAGTTCTTCTTTATTTCTTCTTCTTGGGTAAGCCACCATATGTGTTTTGGTACAGAATGTATCATGCGTTTCTGTGATTGGTTAATTTGCCTGTCAGTCGTGTCCGTCCAAACTCGCTGAGATAAGGCCAGGTCTCATACTTCTCATTTATTAAAGAATAGGAAAAGAGTGTAGCCAAGCTTGCCAGACTACACACTCCCTTGCCTGAGTTCTGTTTTTACATCGATAAGCACATTCACACAGAGGAAGATCACAGGATAATTGGCCAACTCTCTTCGTTACACGCTCATGTGCTGTAATTTGATGAGAAAGATGCAAATCAGCAGCTCAGACTCTTACTAACCCCATGTGGCTCACTCTAGCGCTACTGTGCTTGCAAACTTGGCTATATGATGCATGTACAGAGAGACAGGAGGGGCTGATGGGTAAGAACAGGTGGATGGGGTCTCAGCAATCCCTATCTCATCATGTTTTTGTCATTAAACACGCAGCTGCCTAAACACACAGGCGCGTCTAATTTAGTCCTTACTCCAGAAGGCACTGCGTAATTAACCCGCAAGACATCTGTACGCCATTTTGTTGGTACACGCAGTTTTCCTAGCATTATTGGGCTAAGTCTGTATCTGTTTCCAACCTCAAATCAATAGTGTGTTAATGAGTTTGTGGATCGGCTTGTAGTCCATAGCTGTCAAGATGAGATGGTTACGTTTTTGCTGCAGTCCTTGATACTAATTGATAAGACTTCTATGAATAAGAAAAAGGGAGCATGGCTGGAGAAGGGTTGATCTGCCCTAATTGTCAGTTCAGCCTATGAGATGGCCATTAATATGTTCGATTCTGTTTGTCTGTACTTTGTGGATCCTCTTAACACTCCACAATTATCCAAATATTATATGAATTGTTCATGTTTTTTGGTAAACTTACTATAGAAGCCTCTATTTCAGGGACAAGTTTAACTTCAGTGACTTTAAAATAATCATTAAAGTCTGTTGCAGGTTGAGTAACTGGAAAGGCCCATTTCGTTTTACCTGACCCTCATTATCATTACTTATGCAAATATATTTACCCTTTTATTGTCAATCAGCTGCTGGTCACCTTCTCAGCTCTCTCAGCGCTTAATGCCGAGCCTTCACTACACCAAACACATGCAACATAGCATATTTTTCTAGATATAGGTTTGTTATAAAAAAGATTATATAGGTAAATTGTTTACACACCACTCCTTTCTGTCCTATTATCGCCCTGGTTGAAATTTCCCCTAAACGTGTACAGTATTTTCCAATAGACAAGGCTTAGATTTTGCTTAGACTTTATTAGCCCTGGTCAAGACAATGTTCTCACTCATTAAGATCTTTAAAATACTTCTGCTTGGATTCTAAAGCGACAGAGGAAAGTAAGAGAGGAGAAGGCTGTGTGTCAAAGGCATGAGAGTCATCTAAATGCTGGGAGATAAATTGAATTGTCACTTGTTATTGGGGACACTCATTTCGAGGACAGAGTAGCCTCAAGCTCAAAACAGAGCTTTCACCGATTGCAGGAGCGACTATTACAATGATTGAGGCTTCGCCAATCAAAAAGCACTGCTCCCTCTAAGATTGGGCATTACAAATTTGTCGCCGCTTTCTGAAGTAATCCACAGTACCTCCTATTGAGAACAGAATTTACCGACGTCTTCCCGTACTCGTGCAAAATGGTCTCATTTACTGTGAGATTACACCATGACCGCATAAACATTCTGGTCACCACGGCCGAAACTTAGAAACCTAGTCATTGTTTGTCACTGTTGCAGAAACATGTCATTCAGGCCAAAATAGACTGTAATTTCCCATTTCTGTCTATTTTGAAACTCGCCGCTGAGACATGTTTGCTGTGGCATGTTTTAAATCCCAGGCCACAACAGCAATCAGGGCCCATTATGTAAATGAACCGCGCTCCTGCATATTAACAGGCACAGGCACACTTGCACAAAAAGACATGTGCACACATAACATAGAGGGCCCCCTGCAGTTAACACCATCTTGTGTCTGACACTGCCTTTATACATATGCTAATTCACCTCCATTTTGGCGCCGTGTAATGGATGGGGTGAGACCAGCAATTAGATAGGAAAAGTGGGTGAGGAAATGGCAATGTCTTATCAAGGTTGAGCAGAGCAGTAGCCATAGCCTTTGTGACACATATGCTGTTTTATTTACACGCAAAGCTTGAAACAAACATTTTGGATGATCTTCAGTCAACATTGGAAAAAGGGAGGCTCTGAAAATAAGGGATAAGCAATATTTTGTTGAAACGCTACAGCATGCTATTAAAAATATACTACACTACATACTATTAGCTTAGCACGCATATTAGCTTCAGTACCAAATTATACTTTAGGTAGTAAAATGACCTAAATGCAAAGATGAAAGGTCACTAAAGTATTTAGACCTATTGTAATTATATTATAAGCCAGGCTTACTGCAAGGATAAATGAGTGTTGTATAAATAGCATTAACATCACAGTTCCTCTCTGGGCATGTATTTGTCCTGTTGGCGTGCAGACAGAACAGAGGCAGCAGAGGAGCAGAAAGGCTGCTGGTTGGTTTAATTGACATGGCCCAGTGCCAGATGATGGATGGGTCAGTTTGGAGAGGAACTATCGCAGAGTTAAGGGCAGCCATTGCCAGGTTCACAGGTTCTTCACTCCGGGCTGTTGTCTCTATGCGTGTGTCTCCATACAGTAGAAGATGTCTTTGATTGATGCTGTCCTCTGTTTAATTGGTGAAGGTGGTCTTGAACTTGTTTCAATTTATTTGTGAGCAACACAAACAAGATCATACCTTTCTTAATATTAAATGTATGTACAACATGCCAGGTTGTACATACATTAGCTTTGCCTGGTTGTTACCCTTGTTGCATTTACAATACATCCACCTCACACCAATATTTAAAATGAAGTAGATGATCTATTATGTGTCCTAAAAGGAGTAACAATTCTCATCTGCTAATTCCCCGTATCATTCTGTCTTCACAGCTCCTTGGCTTTGTCTATGCCTGCTATGTTGTTAGCGTCATGACGGAAGAAGAGGACAGCTGTAAGTCTCACACACGTGCCTTAAAATATTGTCAACACATCACATTTACAAACATGTACACTGATAATGATGGCAGGGAACGTACCCCAGTGCAACCGCATTTTAGAATCAACTGAGGCTCGGCAAAACCACACAAGTGCCCCCTGTTAGCTGCTCTCAATGATTCTGTGTGGCCTTTGTGCTACTATTAAAGATCTGTTCCAAAGCACCGTGCTAAATATTAATCATTCTGAATGTAAGGACAGTTTTTTTAATTGAGATGTAGCATTTCAGTGACGCATATAGTGAGACCGAAGATGTCATGTACTACACAGTGATCTCTGAAGAGTCAGGTTAATATGTATGGAAAGCCTGATGGTGAGAAAAACACCTTTCGGTTCACACTATTACAATAATGCAGTGGAGCTACGCTTAACGACAGTAACCTTAATGTACTGAGCACTTTCTATTCAAATAGGTTTTAGCTGAACAAACTTGACTCGTGTGCCGTCTTTACATGCCTTGCTGTAGATCTCCTCGTCTTAGGCGGTCACATACCAGAGATTCACTGTCTGTGAGCGGTTTGCGTCCACACCCAACAATCCCCTTCAGCTCCAGTCTGCACCACTTAATCACCAGTCACCCCAAAGTAATCCCCATAGGCCTATATGACGCTCACTCCAGCAGGGGAAAAGACAGCTATTCTTTCCCCCAGCAAGGACGTTCTTAGATTTATATTTATAGACTTATTTCATTGATCTAAAAGTCATGGTGGTACTTCGAGGGGCTAATATGGTCCCATATGAGGTGGCACTTTGAGTACCACTGGTTCAGAAACTATATGCAAGCATTCTCATGTTTCTCTTTTCTTGCATATTTTAAAATGTAAGGTACAAAAGTAATACATACAATCAACTAAACTCAAACTGAGAATCATCGTGTTGGAACCATAAAACCAGCACCTGTAATCCCATTTGGCCCTTTGTTATTTTTTCACAATGTTAAAAAAGCCAGTGCCACAAAAAAATATACCCCACTGTCAACAACAATAAGCCTAAGTATGGGTTGAAACAGCTCGGGGTAAGGCTGAACAGTGTTAGTTGGATAGTTTTCTCAAGCCGGTCCTTTGGAGACGATGCTACTTTAGTTCCATCTCTTTGTAATGCTCTTGTTTTGTTCTTTCAGGCACACATTCCTATTACCAGAACAGGCACACTGTGCTCCCATTTTATCTCCATTTGAAGCTTAGATTAAAGATGTTGAGCTCCTGCCTGCTTCAGCAACTCTTCTCTTCTTTTACTTTGTATCTCCATTCCTGATTCCCACACACATGTTCGGGACTTAATGACTGTACAGGAGGCAAGTTTCTCACTGCCTGTTGTACAAGTTCTAATAAGGCGTGTGCTTGTAAAAAGTTGTAAGTCTCAAGGCAGTCATTCTGACTGGATCATTAGGCTGACTCTGGTCAATAACTTCCCAAGCTGCATCCTGGGAAATGAGAGGGGTTGAGCTGCAGTACCTTAAAAGATACCAAATTACTGTATAGCAGTGTTTACGTTTGTGCTGTCTCTTCCTCGAGTAGAATAAGCAAAAAAGTCAATTACACAGAAGTTTAATTTAGCTTTTTAGTGTGTTTAATTCATGTTGTACAAAATAGATGCGTCCATCAAACCGTGTATGTGTGAGATGTGGTGATAATCCTCATCAACTGCTGAAACTGCTGGGGAGTAAGAGCTGGAAATATTTCTCCCTGAAGAGGTCATTGTAGCAACTGAGAGAGTACTATATTTGAGACTGCTAGGGAAAGAATCAATTGCATGTCTTATTAATCAAATTAATGGGTCAAATACTGTAGGCTCTTAGTGGCTGCTGCTGGAGGTTGCCATATTGATGGCAAGTCATGTGGTATTGATACAGCGCCATCAGTATGGCATTGCCCAGTTGGTCGGAAGTGTAACCAGGATGTGACTTTAGTCGAATTTAACCAATATCAACTGTATACGGTATATATCAACTGGACTGGACTGCGATTGACTGTTTTCAAACCCAAACCCAATCCCTGCCATAGACTTGCTTTTATGTAGATCGTAATATGTCCACACAAGTGAAACACTATGAGACAAGATTGGTTACCACAGCCCTCGTGCTAAAATGGCAAGATGTCACATCAAACTCATGTTACACAAGACTGAAGTGCAGGATTGGCCTTTTTTGATGCATACCTTTTGGCAGGCTGCTTTATACACTGTGTTTGACATTATTTTCCAAAGCTCTTGTTTGCATCCACACACTTTGCCTGCACCAGTGTATCTCTGTTGGTCTGGGTTGGAGCCCAACCCTGAGTCACTGTGTGTTGTGTCAGATTTGTTCCACACAGTTATCAGTGAAGAGCAGGCACACCGGTGGAGAGGCAGCGCTGGGGAAAATCCTCTTTGTAAAGTAGGTCACGCAGTTAGCCGCGTAGTGCTAGGATAAGCCCCCTTTACCATGTCGGCTAATTACGCTGCCGGGCCTCTGTGCTGAGTCACATCTCCAGAAAATCCACAGACACGGTACACAGGGACGGATCAGGGAGTGAATAGAGGGAATAGGGTGAAGATTAGAGTCACCTACAGGGGGTTATATGACTAGTGAAATGAGGTCATTTGTTGTTTATTTGATATTTTTCATAGCCAGGATGCAATATTGGACAGGACAGATGAAAGATGGTGAAAAGCAGGAAGAGACATTCAGCATTTTTTCCCCCAGCCAGTAGTCACAGTGGACAGTGGGAGAAAGGAAGGGGAATTTGTTTGTATAGCACTTTTCATAGACATAGGCGTGTCACAAGAAATCACTATTCATTCACTCTTAACACTGGGTGGAGGCAAGCTATATTGCCACTGCTGCCCTGGGACAGACTAGTGAAAGGGCAGCTGCAAGTCACTGGACCAAAGTGACTTGCCCAAGGACAAAAAAACCTGTCAGGGCTGGATTCAAATCACCCGAGCTTCTACTTTTTCTCCCCCGGCTTTCATACGAGTTTGATCATACTCAAGGTTGTACGGACTTTCAAACTTTGTCCAGATGTAATGCGTTCTGTTTGTACAAGTTTTAACATTAAAATGCAAAACAACAGCTCATACAATTCCCAAAGACTCTGCAAGACTGATGGCTGTGTAATGGCTTGTGAGTGGAGAGATGCAGCAAGGAGGAGCGTTTGCAAACACTTCAGCCTGTCTTTATCGCTCTTTTTACACTTTGTTTATGTTTTACTCCACACCTCTCTGTTTTCTTTCTGTCAAAATGTTACTATGTATCACCAGTAGTAGTATTGAATGACAATATGTGGCACCCCAGACATATGGCAGACACATAACCTTATAGTGTAGTAGATGACTAAAAATACATACCTTTCCATTGTAATACAAAAAGCAGGAACATGCAGTGGTGGGCCTTTTCTGTTTGTGTTTTGGTCGGCAGATAAAACCATAGGATCAAACAGTCTGAGGTCAAAGTTAACCTGCCTCTCCTCTATGGATAGACATGTGGCGCGCTCTCATCCTGCCTGTATCTCTCCACTGCAGACCACAGCTGCTTATCAGGACGTCACTGATTTTGGCGTGTGTTGATCTTGTCAACTTTCCCACTTGTCATTCCCCCCTCTGTCTTTCATTCTGAGTTTACTTTTTCTTGTAAACTTGTTTTCGGTTGTTTTTGAACCCCATCCTGCATCTTTTGCCTGGCTGCATCTGCACAGTTCGCCTGATCTCATTGGTGGCTTGTCATCGAGGCAGACAGGCGTGACGCACTCTGTCCTTCCTTACGTCTCTCTCTTTGGGGCCATTGTGCAACCCCGAGAGCCGCAAGCCGTTCTTTTCATGATAAATAGTCTCTCCTTGCATCAGCAACACTGTGATACAAACATGACACTTCACGCCTCACACGCCACATTCATCCAAATACAGGTTTAAACTGTTCGGTCTAAATAGATGAGGAACTTATTATTGGGGGGGGGGGGGGGGGGGGGGGGCAGGTGAAAAGTACCGGTGAAATGTTGTTTTGGTTTTACAATACAATTAGATTTTGATACAGTGTGCTCATCATTATCTGGAACCATAAAACAAAAATCATGAAGTCCATGAAAGGCTTCAGGGACAGTTTGGGCAGAATTAAATGCTGCTTATTTATCCTGTATTAGTTTGTTTTTTTGTTATGATGGGGTTGCTGCACTAGATTCAGCAACACTATGTACCTAGAAAGAAATATGATGATGAGGCTTATTACCTGTGCAACATAAATGACGGAGTTATTCCATCACTGGATTTCTCCTTCCCTGATGGCACGGGGATATTCCAAGAGGAGAATGTCAGGATTCATTGGGCTCACATTGTGAAGGGAGTGGTTCAGGGACCATGAGACATAATTTTCACAAATGTACTGGCCGGATCTTAACCCCATTGAGAATCTTTGGGAGGTGCTGGAGAAGGCTTTGCACAGTGGTCACACTCTCCCATCACCAAATACAAGATCTTGGTGAAACATCAGCGCAACACTGGAGCTTATTAAAACAATGCCACAGCGAATGCGGGCTGTGCTCAAAGGCGTTGGAACAAAATGTTAGAGCGTGTGACCTTTTTTTGTGGCAACTGTTTTTTGTATTTGTATTTATTTGTATATATAACCATGAACATATATCTGCAATTACTGTAAGCAAGTATTTTCTCACCATTATTTGTTTTTGCTTGTTTATTGTTTCACCATTTGCATGTTCATCGTTTTCCATTTTTTTGTTTTGTTTTCTTTTCAGTTGATTTTATTGGTGGCTTCGACCCATTTCCTTTGTATCATGTCAATGAGAAACCATCCCATCTCCTCCTAAAGCCCATGTATCCGTAAGTATCACATTGTCCCATGTTCAAACCCCATTGTTGTTAGTTCATTCAAATATCCTTTTTGTTACTACTACCTGTCCGTGTGTTGTGTGGAGGCCCAATCCTGCTGTGTGGTTGCCTGTTCAGTATCCGGAGACTGGAATCATGTCCGGTGTCTTTGTAAGAAACTACAACGTGAACAAGCCACATCCTGTTGCAGCTTAGGGGAGTGAGATCTTTTATATTTCTGCCATTGGAAGTGTATGAAGAGAAAGACAAGCATCTTCAATAGCAGTGGCAGCAATTTTGGCATTGGTAGAGTTTTGCTCTCATCGTCAGAAATTATAATTAAGGCAGGAATGTATGAAAACCTTACAATTGGGAATAAAAGACAACAGAAAAACTGTCATAAACGTCATAAAGATAGAGCCTTAATAGTCATGCGCTTTTGCGAGTTGCTTTTTACATTTACATTTTTAACTGTTACTCATTATGTCGTTTGTTTGGAGCGACTATTTTGAGTCCTAAACCTAAATAAAGCATTTGAAATATGCCATTAACAAAGTCTAACTTCACATAACAAGTGTTTTAAAAATGTATTTTATTATTACACAGTCCTTTCAGATCAACTCAAAACTCAACTCAAAAGTCAACAACTTAAAATGCGACTCCCGTGTCTAACCTAATGCTTCTTTTCTCTGTGTTTTTTTATTCATCAGGTCTACGTAAATGAGAAGATCACCTAAAGATATCAGGTTTTCTCAGTCATTTCGCTGGAACTCTTCAGATTTTTTTTTTTTGAGGCTCTTCAATTTGTCTTGAGTGGAATGGACTATTGTGTACTGCCTGTCTACTCTATGCCGACATTTAAACTGCAGGAAGATACAAAAGGAAATGTAAATAATGAAGCAAGAAAAAGGGAGGGATTAGTTGAATGCCTGTTTTATTTTTGGAGACGTCCAATTTCAAACGAGCAGTATTTCAGAAGCGTTTGTTCAAGGTGGCTTTGTTTTCACTCTGATCATTATCTGTCTAGTGCTGAAAGATTTGACAGAAGGTTACACAATAGCATATTTATAACTTTAAAAAGAAAAATGTTTTAATGTTTAATGAGCCAACACAATGCATTTCAATTGGGTATGATTCAGGAAGAAGTGGTCATATCAAAAACCTTTTTTCATATCACTACCCTGAATCAGGAATAACAAGTCCACTGTCGTGTTAAATCAATAACACAGATTAGGATATCAATTTATCGTTTAGAAACTAGCGTATTTTACTGATTTTGCCTGTTGTCACTACAAACATATTGGTAAATAAATGTACTGTAGATGCACTTTTTAGTTGATGCCATGACGAGTTCCTCATTCACATTACATAACTGTTTACTGCCCTCTGCAGTTAAACGTTATAAAGTACATGTTATGAACCAATTATCCATGAGCCTATTTTCTTTGATAGGCTTGATTTTGGTTGATGAATGTATATATTTTGTTTCCTATAGCACTAACTACTTGCTGTATTTTATTAGTGCTATGAATGTTATGAAAACACAATGATCCTACTGTCTTCGAGTGACATCTCCAAACAGCAGTAAAAAACAACAAAAATCACTAAGCACCTCATTTTCCGACTTTAGTCATCAGTCTTCCTGTTTGTGCGGTAGGACCTTCCAGAGACTGAAATTATCCACCCATCCATCCATCCATCCATTTTCTTCCACTTGTCCGTTGCCGGGTCGTGGGGGCAGCTGTTGGAGCTGCCCAAATCACATAGCACCAGCCCCTATGGCTCCTCCTGCAGGTGGTGAGTCCACAGAAGGACGGCCTCATGGTGTCAAATGGGCCTGTTGGTCTCTCATAAGGGGCTTCACCCATTCATACTCACATTCATACACCAGTGTACGCAGACACTGGAGGCAAGGAGGGTGAAGTGTCTTGCAATGTGCACCTTCAGGAGGCGGGATTCGAACCCCCGACCTTCCGAGACTGAAATTAGTTGGTTGTAAATGTGCAACTTCACAGAACGAAACCCACCTCTCGCAAATAATTTTGACTCTTTGTCCTTTTTCCCCCCGTATTTGTTGTCAAACTGATTACGCCTATTTGTCCTCTGTATGTACTCTGTGTTTTTGTAAATAGACGTTTGTTAATAAAATTATGTGATTTAAATCATAAGACAGATCTTTATGGCTTTTCTGTCCAAAACCATCAGCGTAACTGACTAGAGAGGTGTTAAATATCCACCTTGTGCTCAAGACAGACTGGACTTAAACCAATGACCTTTCGATTCCAAGACAAATTATTTAAACACAATGATTCTTTAAGGGTACATTTAGATTTGTCAAATTTATCAATAAATGAATGGCTTTGGACAATGACTGAAAGCTAGGTGAGAATTTCTTGGAATTATGACCTAACGGCATACCTTAAAGCAAACGTATATATCAGACTAACTTTAGTTTGAAACATTATATTTATTCATGATCAAAGTCCAGTGTAATGTTGACAGTAATCGACAGAAGTAAATACAAAATCCAATACCACTCTTTGAACTACTTCATCGACTGGACTGCCCCCTGTTCAGGACATGAAGGCCCGCACACTGCCCCTGATGACTGCTCTGCAGATGGGGCAGTGGCGCAGGCTGGCAGCACAGTCCCTGCAAACCACCAGGTGACCGCACGGGATGAACACTATGGACACCAGCTTGTCCATGCAAACCTTACATGTCCGCTCCTCCTGCAGCTGCTTAAGGAGCTCCTCTGGGCTGGGGTCCCTCACTGTGGGGACACACGAATGAGATAAGGTTGGTTTCATTAGAGAAGGTGTAATTTATTATCCAATTGCCCACTTGAAGGGAACCTTCAAATGGGCACTAAGCGCTTCCTCGCAAAATCTTCATTTGTGCAGCTTGTGAACTGACCCTTATTTGCCCTAATTCAATACAAGCTAAAATAAAGGCTTATCTTATCTAAGAGAAAATTGCCTACAAATCAGTGACTGAAAATGCAGACTTTAAATCATGTTTACATTTTAATGTCTTTTTATGTCTTTTGCAAACTATGATTTTTAGTCACTTTGATTCCATCATTCTTCAATTTGGTTCATTAGCTGTGTTTAACCAGGAAAGTCCCACTGAGATTAAGAATCTCTTTTTCAGGGGAGTCCTGACCCCAGAGAGGTGTAAACCCGAGTCTGCTGAGCAGAGAAAGCAGGTTTACATAGGAAGTGCAGCAGGGTTCACATTTGGAATATTGAGTTGATTTTTTTATTTACACAAAGAACAATCTCTCCTGAAGTAATATCAAGTACACAAAATGATTATGTAAAGGGATTTGCCAATAGATAGACAGACAGACAGACAGATAGACATCTTAAAATAATGTTAGCTTACCTTTCTCTTTAATAACGGTTTGTGCACTTGGACTTCCAGAACTGGTACCCTGTCTCACCTCTGGTTCTAAAAGATAAAATATAATTCATAATAAGACATGCCAAGTTAAGGCTATTACTGAAAGAAGTCATCAACAGTGAAATTAGTATGTGGACCTCTGCTCGTGGGTCCCCTCTGTCGGTCCTCCTCTTCAGCCTGTAGCACGTCAGTTACGAGTTCAGACACAGAGGTATAGAACTGTCCCATCAGGAGATACTTGGTTTTGACCAGACTTTCTACGAGGTTGGCCTCAAATCCCATTTGAAGTACTGTTTGCACCACAGGAGAGAGCATTAGCGAGGATGCTCCCAAACCACCAACAACATCTAGGAAGATGAAAATTGGAAGTCTTTCAGTTCGAAATATATTCTCCCTAAACTGTATTTATTTGATATAAACTGTCATTACATGGTGTTAACATAGTAGACTGTAATGTTTGCCTATGAGGATTGAAAGCAGAACAATCATTTGATTAGTGGTCCCTGAATACATTGAGCTCCAACTCAATTCCGGTGCAACTCAACACTTTTAAAAATCCTCTTTGTTTAAAATGATACAAAAGAGATGCATCACAATTATATTAGTAGACTTATAGACTCAATTCGCCACACTCTTGGCCATTGTTCAGCATAGTGTATAAGAGATAACAATACATTTCCTGGGTTTTCTAAATCAATTAGCACATTTAGATGTCAGGTATTATAATAATTTTCCTTTTTCTTTTCTTTTTTACCATTTCTGGAGCCAATGTCTCGAGCAGTTGGATTTTGTGATCCACCCTGCCAAAAAAAAGATGCAATTAGCACACAACAAAGTAGCAATATGAAAATATATCAACTTACGAGCAAGATTAGACTCACCACAGTTTGTCCCAGATGGAAATGGGCATCCTGGATATTACTGATGTAGTCCTGTCCTCTGGACTGAATTAAAAACTCACATCTAGGAAAAAATACACATCATAGAAAAGTGACCTTTTAGATATTTTTGAACAAATAGGCACAAAATATGTAGGAACTGATAATGTAATAATGGCCAATGATGTCTTTATTTTGACTAGTTTCCAATGTAGTGAGCCTATAATGTCATTGTAGCGATTTGTGCCATAAATGTAATAAAACTGTTGAGTCAATAATCTTTTGCCAATAACGTAATAACTCAATGTTGGTTGGTTATTACACACTTGTCCAATCAATAAATCAAACTAAACTGCAGCCAATAATGTAATAAAAACAGTACATCAAAATGACTGATGACGGTTAATCAAAGGTCATTCTTGCCTTGGAAACCACTTGGCATGTTCTTGCCAGGGGTCATCACCGGGTTCCCAGTTTCTCAATTCTCCATCACAGAAGAAGCACTTAACATGGTCTCCATGCCCTGGAAATACACATACAAAATAGTTCAAAGTATGTATTAAACTCTAAGTATATTACATTATACATAATTTTTTAAGGTTGTTTTCCTGTCATATGAAAGCTCTGACCAGTGTCTAGGTCGTTCTGCCCCTGACCTCATGACTCAGCAGGACAACAAAGCCTGAACTCACTGACAAAGACAGCGCTCTCTGGTAACAACTAGGAGAAGAGCACTCATGTATATTGTGTTACCCGTTTCTGTCAAAATAAAACGCTATTTGAGTAGCTCTCAAACTATGATACTGATTCAAGTATCTGGGAGTCTTTTGTTTTTCAAGACTTGTTTCAGTATTGTGCTGTGGAGTAATCCCAAAATGATCTAGTGCTTCTTTGTATTGTCATGGGGAATCCTGTTTGGATTAGTGGTTTAGACCTAGTTAAGTGTCGGTTTGGTAAGAGTTTAGTCCAGTTAATCCTGCAAGAGGTATGTCATATCTCAGTTTACTCCTAGGTTAATCCAGAAGGTATAACATATATGTAAAAAGGTTTGTGTGAGATCTAGCAATAAACCTGAATAGAAAAACCCCGCTCTTGCAAGGACATCTGGCTGTACAGATGCTTCAGTGGGCCAGTTGTGGAAAGTGGTCCGCCGGGTGTCCTCAGCCTCCATCTCGGGGTAGACTGCTTGTCCCACAGTGCCGTGGTCGTCCATGGTCATCCTCTGAAGCTGACTCAAAAGTTGCCCATCCACCAGGTCAGATAAACAATCCTGTAGTGGAACATTACCCACAGTCCGTCCTGATATGAAATTACACGTGGGAAAATGTCTCTTGTGCTCTGCAACCGGACTGTCCCCATGCACCCAAAATCTCAAAATACCTCCACAGCAAAAGCACTGAACTTTATCGCCAGGGCCCAAAAAGTAAAAGCCAGCCTTAGCCAGGTCTGAAGATGTGACAGGGGCATCTGAGGGCCAACGCTGGAAAGTTCTAAGTCTATCTCTTTCTCTTCTCATCTGAGGCTCCTCAAGAAAATACAGCCCTCTGTCATCCATTATACTGTGAAATATAGGTTTCCTTGTTCCTTTTCGTCCTCTGCCAGTCATCCGTTTTGCGGTCCATAGTGGAGTCACCGCTGAAGTTGGATACGGCACATCCACTGACATAATGTGGACAGCAACCTACATGAGACTAGCTTCCAGAACAGCCACCACATGCCAGAAGGCCATGCTCATTGATGCTATACATGAATGACAGCCCAACACACGAGGAAGCCCCACCCCCTGGTAAATGTAAGGCACACATTTTTTGTGTCATACTTGGATTTAGGATAACTTATAAAAACAGGAAAGATAGCCATATATTTGTGTTTTAATTTCCTTCCTGCTAATTCCCCTACAGTCAAGGATGTACTGTAGGCCTACTAATTATTATATCTATGAGGTCTACCAAGTCCTTTTTCTGTGACTAATGGGGTGAGGCAGGGTGGGATCCTGTCTCCCATGCTTTTTAACCTTTACATGGACGATCTCTCCCGAACATTGAAAAACTGTAAGACCGGCTGCATGATAAGGGAAAGGCTATTAAACCATCTACTTTATGCTGATGACCTGGTCATCATGTCACCCTACTCTGCAGGCCTCCAGCAAATGCTAAAAGTGTGTACTGAATATGGTGAACAATATGACATCAAGTTTAACCCAAAAAAAGAGTGTTGTGATGATTGTGAGGACTAGAGAGCAGCGAAAGGCTGTATTTCCCATGTTCCACTTGTCAGGAGGGGAACTGACAGTTGTGGAAAAAGTGAAGTACCTCGGTCACATCATCAGGAGTGACCTCTCTGATAATGATGACATCCAGAGGCAGTACTGTAAATTGTATGCACAAGCTAACATGTTGGTACGAAAATTTTGAATGTGTACAGAAAATGTAAAAATAGCCTTGTTTAAAGCCTACTGTACACCACTCTACACTGCCCACCTGTGGTGTTGCTACACAAAAGCTACATTTCACAAGTTGCAAGTAGCATACAACGATGCTCTAGGATTCTTTTGAAAGTTCCTCGCTGGACCAGTGCCAGTCAGCTGTTTGTGCAGAATTATGTGACCACACTATATGCTGTAATAAGAAATGTTGTTTATAAATTTATGATGAGACTCATGGACTCGCAAGATGAAATTGTAATTGTTTTTATACGGCCTGACCAGAGCAGTATCAGATACAGCTCAGTGCTTTGGAGGCACTGGAGAAATTGCTTATATGGATTATAGCAATTCCCTGTTTTATTTGTCTGTCTGTCTCTTTTTACATGTTTCTTGTGGACCTTCTGAGTCTGAAATAAAGAAAGAATCTACCAAGTGTGGTCGCCTTTTAAGATTATACATGCTGCCATCTCGTGGTGTGAGAAGGGAACAACAACGTTGGCCTATTAAACTGGTGTCTGAAGCTGAAGCATGCTGATCAAGTTATATGCGTTAATAGTACGCTCTGCAAAATTGTTATAAGGAAAGTATGTGAGAGGCCACCTGTGGAGGGTATGCGGCGCATGTAATATGTTTAATTTAGTGTAGGCCTAACAGTCTCAACGTGTAATGTAGTGTAGAGAGTGGGGCAGTCAGTT